>OU342736.1:72290815-73517065 GCA_910589765.1 Avena atlantica
ATATCCTCTTATGTTAAAGGAAATTATGACTTTTATGATGTGTAATAGATTGAAGAATTTACTGCCTTCAAGGGTGCATTGGAACTTGCTAGTTTTCTTGAAAATACTAATCATGCACCTTATGAATATGAGGTTTATGAGATACTTAAATTTTGCTTTGATAATTACAAGGAAGAAAATGGCTATATTCTTGAATATTTTAATAGATGTTTTCCACAAATGGAAGAGGCTAATGCCTTGCAGGAGCCTATGGAAGAAGAAATTGTTGAAACTGGAAGCTCATTAGATGAAAAAGAGGAAAGTGATGAACAAAAGGAGGAAGAATGGATTATCTACCCATGCCTAACTTCTAATGAGAGTAACTCTTTATCCCTTACATTATTTGATTGTCCCCCATGCTTACCAAAGGAGGATGAATGTTATGTTCCTGTGGATCCTTTTGAAATAGCTACTTTGGGTAAAACATGTGAAGGTTTTAATCCCACTATTTTTGAGCTTGATAGAAATTATGTGTTTGTAGATCATGAAAAGCATGCTTTACGTGATAGCTATATTGTTGAGTTTATTCATGAGGTACTAAAAATTATTATGAGAGAGGAAAATATGGTTGTAGAAGTTTTCATGGTACTGAAACACCTCTCCATATGCTGAAACTTTTGAAGTTACTCTTGTTTCATCTTCCTATGCCTGTCACTTTGTTCTTTGTGAATTTATTTGCATACAAGATTCCTATTCATAGGAAGTGGGTTAGACTTAAATGTGTTTCGAATTTTCTTCTTGATGCTCTCTTTTACTTCAATTCATATTTCTTATGTTAGCATCTTCTCAAGCTATCAAGCCTAACTTAAATGCGTTAAAGAAAAGTACTTGTTGGGAGATAACCCAAGAGTTTCCTTAAGTCTTGGAAGTTATTACTTCAGTAATGACCTCTCCTTATCCTTTTTGTTTGTTTTTTGTGCCAAGAATGACCTATAATGAGAGGGAAGTAAGATTTGGGGAGTTGCTGTCCCGAAACAGATTTCTATCCTCCACCATAAAAAATCATATGGAGCCTCTATACGTCGGATTGAGCTGGAAATTTATGAATAAATCCCCCAGTATGTTAGATAACTTTCGTTAGTTCAACACCTTTTGATTTCAGCAACAGAAGGTCTTCGAATAAATCAGTTTCTACCTGCTGGTCTGTTTTCACAGATTTCTGGCATTATTTGCATTTACTTCTTATTGATTTCTTTTTGAGTTCTCTTTTGGGGAATTGAGCTTTTTAAAGGAAGTTGCTACAGTAGCTTGTGTTTTTAGTGAAAAGTTTTGCTGTTCCAAAGCTAAGCCTAAAGGTCTGTTATCTTTTGAATACACTAATGTTGCTAATGAAGATTGTGTGAAGGAAATAAATCAGGTGTAGAGAGAGAATGATGTAATGAGATGAAGAATGGACAAAAGCTCAAGATTGGGGATGCCACCCTGGTGTCACCCCAATAAATATCCAAGAGGTACAAGCTTCAAATCTTGGGGATGCCCAAGGCATCCCCTTCTTCATCAATAAAAAGCTCAGGTTTGTCTAGACACTTCATTTTTGTTGTTTCATGCACTGTTGTGTTGTTATTGGAGCGTCTTAGTTTTTGTTTGCTTTGCTTAGTTTTTTTGGTTTGCTTGGATAAAGTAGTTTGGACCCCCGTTCTCGTTGTGTTGTTTGAAATAAGTCGATTGGTATTGGAAAGGAGTAGAAAGTTCTTGCTTGGAAGTGCAAGAGGAGCTTGCATTGACTATGACTTAGACTTTAGCATGTCATGCTAGGTGTTGTTTTGATCTTATTCTTAGTGATTATTGCTATAGCATGACTTGTTCCAAATAATTGGGATTGCTTAGTGTGCCTTGAAAGAATCATGCGTTGTTTTAGCATGCAAAAGCATAGTATTTTGGTATTCTCCTTTGATGTTTTGTTTGGGTTGACTTGGCACATGCTCACACCATGTTATGACTATGAATAAGTCACCATAGCCTCTATGATCATTTAGTCCTTGACTTGTAGTACCACTCTATGCTTTGATTAGTATTTTTTTGTCGCTCTGCATGATTATGGCCATTATTGCTCTCTTAGTTGGTTGCTCCTAGTCTTTTGCTAGCCTCCACTTGTATGAGTAAGCACTACTCATGCATCCAACTCCCAGAAACCAAGTTATTCCAAAGTGTCCACTATAAATTCCTATGCATGGTGTGTTACACCATTCCAAGTACATTCTTGTTTTCATCTATCTTCCATTTAAAAAGTATTTTGTTATGTGAAAACTTAGTGATTAACGCCCTCACGAACTTGATGGCACACTTTATATTCTTTGCCCCTAATAAACTTGAGCCATTGTGTCATATATGTTGTATATGCTTGCACTTATACGTTGGAATTAGCAGAACCATGCTGTCATGCGGAACGTTTTCAACATTTCACTTATACTTTGTACATAGTTGATATCATGCTATTTTATCTATGGATGTCACCGGTGTGAAATAAAGAGGGATCTTGTAAGTCCCTAGAGTTATGTATTTTGTGTTAGAGAAATGCCTGGGCCGCTAGCCTATGACATGCCTAATCATGGTGGAAACTTGCAGCATCACCATAATGAGCATTCTGTGAAGCATCCTCAATAAAAAGCTATGCACATAGTAAATAAAATGATCGCTGAGATGCTCATTGTCTGCTTGCCTTGTCATTTTGGTTATGGGATAGCTCCTGTACCATGTGCAGGGGGTACCCCGTTGGCGGTTCTCTATGATACACATGTACTTACTATGACAAGAACTTACAGGTGAGTGAAGTTGAGTAGCATGAGGTGTGGCCCTCGTATTCAAGGGACATGAGATTGCCAACTTATACTTTGTCAAGCATATACTTCATAGTTTTTTAACTTTAACCTTAATCACTTAAAGATGCTTATGATAGGGGCAATGAGGGCTGAAAGCTAACAAGTACCATAATTTTTGGAAGCTCTTTTTGAAACTTGAAATCCCTGCTTCCCTTTATGAAGGGACTTTCTTCCACTATTATGTTGAGTCTCCACCTTCTACCTTTAGGCACCATTAAGAGAGCATAGTTGCCTTTCTTAGTTCTATGTGAAGTGTCCCAAAACTTATTGATTGATGTATATTGTGATATTGCTTGTTCTTGTGCTATTTGTATCTAGTCACTCTTATGAACTTTGAAGGTGTCCTATGCATCTATTTGCTACTCTATGAGGGACAAGCTGAGTGCAACTATGCCATGTTTTGAGTATGTGAAACAAACAAATGTTTTTCAATGCATGTTATTCATGATCTTTGTTTGTAGCCTTTCATGTTGCATGAATAGTTACTTTGTCTTACTGTTAGAACTCCATCTTTCATGCACATGTTTAGAGTTCTTTGATCCCAGCTTTCAATGCTTGCAAATGGTTTGATCTTGGTTTTGATGGTGGATGTCAGCTCAAAAATTATTATTTTATCACTTACCTACTCGAGGACGAGCAGGAGTTAAGCTTGGGGATGCTTGATACGTCAGAAACGTATCTATAATTTTTTATGCTCCATGCTTGTTTAGTATCTACTTTTCTTTGCTTTGTCTACATTTTGAGGTGTTTTTATATGTTTTCTGGAACTAACCTATTAAGAAGTTGACACAGTGCCAGTTGCCTGTTTTCTTATGTTTTTGGTTCCAGAAAGGCAGAAAATCAATATTCTCGGAATTGCACGGGACAAAAGCGAAAGTCAATATTTTACCGTGGGCAACACAAAGCCAGAAGACGAGACGGAGGAGGGTCTCGAGGGGGCCACACCCCCTGGCCGCACGGGTGGGCCCACCCCACGCCTGGGGGGTACAGCCGCCTTAGGCATCCCCTCGGCCTCCCTCTTCGCCTATAAGAAGCCCCCGATGCAAAAACCCTAGGCACCCGATCAATATTCCATCAAACCATCTATAGCCGCCGCCACCATCGTCCCTAGATCGAGGGATCTGAAGCTCCGGCACCCTGCCGAAGGGGAGATCATCCCGGAGGCCTTCTTCTCCGGTATGAAGCGTCGGTAGATCCACTTTGGACTACGGGTCCATGTAGTAGCTAGATGGTTGTATCTCCTCCTTGTGATTTCATGTATAGATATTGTGAGCTCCGTTCATGATCAAGATCTAATCTATTTGTAATCATGCATGTTGTGTTTGCAGGGATACGATGGATATTCAGATTACTATGTCAGATTGATTAATGGTTTTGTCTTATTGATTCTATAATGTTTGTGTTGTTTGTGATCTTGCATGCTCCCCGTTGTTAGTAGCTATCTTGGCCAAGTAGTTGCTAGTGAATCCAAGAGGGGGTATTTATGCTCGATAGTGGGTTATGCCTCTAGTTTCCAAGGGAAGTGACAGAAATCTCTTCGGTTGTATATGTGATGTTGCCACTAGGGAGAAAACAACGGTCTCTTGTTCATGGAACAAGTGGATTGTTTACCTTACACACTTTGCTTAAAGTAGTTTTCTGTTGCTTGCAACATAATACTAGAGGGGGTTCAGATGATAACCCGAAGGTGAACTTCTAGCCATAGATGTAGTTGGATGACGGTCTATGTATATTGTTCTATTTCCCAATCGAATCTCATAGGATCTTTTTGTCTGGCATTGCATTGTTATGCCTTGCTCAGTTCCTGTCAATTTCCCTGCTGTAATTTTTTTACCCTTCATACCATGTTGTTTATCTAAGGAGAGCACCTCTAGTGAACTATGGACCCCGGTACAATCTTTACCATTGATACATCTTCCACTGTTATTGTTTACTTGTTGCATACCATCATCGCCTTCCACACCATACAGTTAATCCTTTGTTACAGCAACCGATGAGATTGACAACCTCACTGTTAGTTGGGGCAAAGTCTTGAGTTTGTGTTGTGCAGGTTTCCATGTTGCTTGCAACACCTTTGGGACGTTTCCTTCCTCCTACTAGTTCGATAACCTTGGTTTCTTACTGAGGGAAAACTTGCTGCTGTACCGCATCATACCTTCCTCTTGGGGTCTCCAACGAGTGCTGCTGCACGCATCATGTGCTTTTGACATTGTTGCAACTTTTTGTGATTAATGCTTGTCACTAGGGCCCGAGTGCCATGATCTCAGATCTAAACATGTTACTGATTCATGATGATATTATTGTTTGTGATCTTACCTGCAAGTTGTGTACACATATCATTTTCCGAAACCCGAGGCCCTGAAGTGGTAGCAATTGGGATAACCGGAGGGGATGGCTGTGATGTGAGGATCACGTGTGTTCATGGAGTGTTAATGCTTTGCTCTGGTGATATATTAAAAGGAGCACCTTAATTGCCAGTAGATTCCCTTGAGGCCCCGCTGCAGACGGGCTGGCAGGACAAAATATGTTGTGCAAGTTTCTCATTGCGAGCACGCATGACTATATACGGAACACATGCATATGCTTACTTAGTACTTGGATACTTTATCTTTATTATCTACAAATTCCTTTGTCTTGATTATTACATGAATTTTCTTGTCCATGCAACACCCGCCTATCCATCCATATGCCTACCGCATTTTAATCTTGTTGTTTAATACAATTGCTACTGCAGTCCTTATTTTACTGTTGATGTTGTTTTGCTACTGCTATTACAAAATTGTTGCTACTGATAAACTATTGTGAGCAAGACTGTTTCCAGTTGCAGCTGAATTGACAATTCATCTGTTAAGGCTTATAAATATTCTTTGTCTCACCTTGTGTCGAATCAATATCTTTGGGCTTTACTTCCCTCGAAGACTGTTGCGATCCCCTATGCTTGTGGGTCATCATCAGGTGAGGGGAAGCCCCCGAGTGTACTTTATGAATGTAAATTTGCAGAAGGAAAAGGCATATTGGCCAAGGAACTTAGATTTTATTCATCGTATAGAAGTAAGTACAGTGTTTGGCTAAGTAGCCTGGATGAAAAGCCTTATTATAAGTAAAAGAAAATAGCTAAGGGTAGAAGCGTTGCAGTTATGCAACGTTCCAGGGGTTGGAGTATGCTACTCCGGACTTGACTTCTTTGAGGGGGTAGGATCCACATGGAATTACTTCGGTGACCATGTAGGGTCCTTCCTAGGGTGACTCGAGCTTCAGATGCCCCTTTTGCTTGAGTCGTTGGATGAGGTCTCCTTCGACGAAGGACCTTGGTCGCAACCGTCAGCTGTGATAGTTGCAGAGGCTTTGCTGGTACACCGTTGAACGAGCGGCGGTGATGTCATGTGCCTCGTCCAGCAGGTCGATGGAGTCCTCTAGTGCGGCCTTTGATTCGGCCTTATTGTAAGCAACGACACGTGGGGCCTTGTAGTGCACCTCGGCAGGTATCATAGCTTCGTCTCTGTGTACCATAAAGAAAGGCATGTCGGCGGTGCTGTTTTGCATTGTGCGCAAGCTCTAGAGGACGGAGGGTAGTTCGTCCGCCTAGGCTCCCATCGCTCGTTCGAGAGGTCGCAGGAGTCTCTTCTTGATCCCATTGCAGACGAGGCAATTGGCCCTTTCGACTTTGCCATTGGTCCATGGATGTGCGACCGAGGCATATGTGAAGTTGATGCCGAGGCCATCGTAGAAGTCCTGGAACATTTTTGAGGTGAAGTTTGTTCCGATGTCGGTGATGATGTTATGCGGCACCCCGAACATGCATACATTGGATTCGAAGAACCTGCCGGTGGTGGCGCTGGTTTGGTTGGTGACGGGCGTGGCCTCGATCCACTTGGTGAACTTGTCGATTGTGACCAAGAGGAGGACGTAGCCTCCAGGCGAGGACTTCTGCAGCTTGCTGACCATATTGAGTCCCCATTGGATGAAGGGCCAGGCGGCGGTATCGGCCGTAGCTTCAAGCCTAGTGTGTGCGCCTTGTCAGTGAACCGTTGACATGTGTTGCATTTATCAACTATGTCCTTGGCGTCGTGCATCGTTGTTGGCCAGTAGAATCCAGCTCGTAGATCGTTGGCGACTAAGGCGCGACTGCCAGCATGGTGGCCACAGATGCCTTCGTGGATGTCGAGGAGAATGCTTTTCCCATCACCGTTGGTGACGCATCGCTGGAGGACCCTAGCGATTCTTTGCTTGTAAAGCTCGTCGTTGATGATGGTGAAGTCTTTGGAGCGACGAGCGGTGTGCCTTGCGTTAGTCGAGTCGTCTGGCAGTTGCTTGCTCAACAGGTACGTGTGACACGTCCAAAACGTATCTAATTTCCCGAACACTTTTTCTATTGTTTCTCCTCTAAACTTGTGTGATTTGGATACAACTAACACGGACTGACGTTGTTTTCAGCAGAATTACCTTGGTGTCTAGTTTTTGTGCAGAAAATCCACTATTAGGAAAAATCCTGGAAAATATGCCAAAAATCCTATTTCACCAGAAGACTCACGGAGCCAGAATACGAGACGGAGTGGAGGCCTGAGGGGCCCACACCCCCCAGCCGCGTGGGCTAGGCCTGGCCGCGCCTGGAGGGGGTGTGGCCGCCCCAGGCACCCCCTCAGCCTACCACTTCGCCTATAAGTTTCCTTCTGGCATAAAAACTGAGGGAGGTTCAACATTTTTCCAGAAAGAGTTCCGCTGCGCCGCCACCACCAGAAACCGCGATTCGGAACCAGAAACTCCGTTCTGGCACCCTGCCGGGACGGGGAATTTGGAGAGGGTCATCGCCATCATCATCAGCAACGCCTCTCCATCAACCATCCATGTTTCCCTCATCCATGAGTGAGTAATCCCCCGCTGTAGGATATGGGGATGGTAGGGATTGGATGAGTTTTATCATGTAATCGAATAAGATTGTTAGGGCATGGTGCCTAGTATCTCTATTAGTGCTATTTGACTTTGTTGCAACTTGTTGTGATTAATGCTTGTCACTAGGGCCCGAGTGCCATGATCTCAGATCTGAACTTATTATGGATTCATGATGATAGTATTGTTTGTGATCTTATCTACAAGTTGTGTACACATATCATTGTCCAGGTCCAAAGGCACCGAAGTGTCAGAAATTGGGACAACCCGAGGGGATGGCTGTGATGTGAGGATCACATGTGTTCACGAAGTGTCAATGCTTTGGTCCGGTGCTCTATTAAAAGGAGCACCTTAATTGCCAATAGTTCCCTTGAGGCCCCGCTACAACGGGCTGGTAGGACAAAAGATGTTGTGCAAGTTCTCATTGTGAGCACACATGACTATATATGGAGAACATGCCTATGATTGTTTAGTACTTGGATGCTTTATCTTATTTATCTGCAATTTCCCTAGATATTGAAGTTACATGTTTAGTCTCGTCCATGCAATGCCCGTTCCATCCATCCCTATGCCTACTACACTCATATCCTACTGTTTGCTACTACTGTTACTATTGCTCTTGTTTTACTGTTGCTGTTATTTTGCTATTACTACTAGAAAACTGTTGCTACTGATAAACTACTATGAGCAAGACTATTTCCAGGTGCAGCTGAATTGACAACTCAGTTGTTAAGGCTTGCAAGTATGCTTTGGCTCCTATTGTGTCGAATCAATAAATTGGGTAATACTACCCTCGAAGACTGTTGCGATCCTCTACACTTGTGGGTCATCAAGACTATTTTCTGGCGCCGTTGCCTGGGAGCATAGCTTTATTTGTAAGTTCACTTGGATCTATTATTGTTCACCACTATTCCTTTCATCATGGGGAAGTCTCGTGATGGAGACTTTCCTATTTTATCATCCACTAAAAGAAGAGGTACAGTCCTAAACACCTCTTCTACTCTTGATTCACCGTATGTTATAAGTAAGCTTGTTACACCACCACCACATACACATGCTACACACACTACTACTACTGAATCTGAAATTACTTCTGATACTCATGATGTCACTTCTACCGTGCTTCATGCGAGTGGTTCATTAGGTCCTTTCCTAGATGCTACTATTGCTATAACTATTTTGGGAAACACTGAAACTCCTAGTGAAGACACTGTTACACTTGTTAGCTCACTTGGGTCTAGAGAGAGATATGATATTAGTGATGGTTACATTGAAATTACTGATGAATTTATTGAAGAGTACCAGAACACACATGGTGCTAGTGCTATTAGGAGTCTCCTTGAGAGACGTACCATTATTCCTAAACTGTCTTCTGATCCTAAGTTTGCCACTTCTCCCATAGATATTAAAGATGAAGATTATGATTTCTCTCTTGATTTATCCTATTTATACATTGTTGAGAAAGAACCTTTATTCTCTGATGATTTTAAGATGTGCAAGTACTTTGTTACAAAGATCTTCCCTTTTTCACTAAAAGGGGAAGCTAAGGCTTGGTTTAATAGATTACCTCCCGGATCCATTGATAGCCCTGATTGTTTGATTGATTCTTTCTTCCAGAAATATTTTCCTCCCAGTGCTAGACATGCTTCTTTGCATAAACTTTTTGATTTTAAACAGGGAGAAGAAGAGAAATTGCCTGAGTCATGGACAACGTTCCGTGCCTTGATTCATGCACATCTTGGATGTCCATTACCTAAAAATGAGCTTCTTGATATTTATTATAATGGACTAACTAATGATTCTAGGACATACCTAGATAGCTTTGCTGATTGTGTTTTCAGGAAAAGAACTCCTACATATGTTGAAGAATTAATGGCTAAAATAAGAAAGAATTATGATGATTGGACTTCAACTAAGCTAAATACACCTGAGACTATTAATCCTGAACCAGTTGTGCCTGAACCAGTTCCAACACCAACACCAAAGAAGAGGGGAATAATTGCATTAAATGATGAAGATCTACCTCCTATAGAAGAATTATGTAAGCCAATTCCCCACTCATCTACTATTGAGGTACACTCTCTCCACATTGATGAAGGTGAATTCCCTATGCTAAGCCTCCTGATCAATGCTTAGATGAACTTGACACCTTTATTGTTAAACAAGGTAATTTTAAAAAACAAGTTTAGAATCATTTATTGGAAAACTCTAGAGCTATTGATGAGTTAAAAGATATTGTGGAAGGAACTACTAATGATGTTAAAATTGCTTGTAAACACTTTCAAATGGTTCAAACTCAAATTTATCAACTTGCTAAGGTACAAAAGTATATGCTAGTTAATGCCTCAGGAGATAAACATGCTTATGGAATTAGAACTAGGAGTGGTATAACCACTCAAGATCCTTTATATCCTGAGGGACACCCTAAAAGAAATGAGCAGGATTCTCAACAAGCTAAAAGTAGTGGTAGTCCTCATAAGAGAAAGAAAAAGAAACATAAAATAGTTGAGGAACCACCTGAACCTGCTGTAGATCCTAATAGTATATCTATCTCTGATGCTGAAACTGAGAGTGGTAATAATAACAATGATGCTCCTGATAAGGAGGAAATTGAGGAAGAACCTAGGAAGCACACAAAGAACACTAGGTACACTAAGGAAGATTTTATTGCTAAGAAACATGGTAAGGTTCCAAAGAAACTTGGTGATCCAGGTATACCAAATATTCCTTGCTCTATTAAAAATAATTATGTTAGAACTGCTTTATGTGATTTGGGAGCTGGAGTTAGTGTTATGCCTTTTTGTCTCTAAAAGAATCTCCGACTAGAAAAGTTGATACGAACTGATATATCTTTGCAAATGGCTGATAAGTCAACTACTATTCCTGTTGATACATGTGAGGATGTTCTTGTTCAAGTGGCTCATAATTGCTTGGTTTTAACTGATTTTTTTATGCTTGAGATGCCTGAAGATGATGATATGTCCATTATTATTGGGAGAACTTTTCTTAATACTGCAGGTGCTGTCATCGATTGTAATGAAGGAAAAGTAACTTTTAATATTAATGACAAAGAGCATACTGTCTATTTACCCTAGAAGATTGATAAGATCTATTGCCTGAATTCCATTGGAAATATTGAGAGCATCAAAGTTGGAGAAATATATTGTCCCATTCCACAAGGAAGTTTTGAAACTATTATGATTGGGACTATTGCTATCAAGTTTGAGGTAACATAATCACTTTGTGGAATGCAAAGTTTTGCTTCGTATAAGATTGTTTTGGTAACAAGACTTGATCAACCTTGTTAACAAAGGGATTTTAATGAACAAACAATGTTTTTGCAGTGGTTATACTTGCTCACTTTTACTTTTCTCCTTCCTAGTCTTTGCTGTTTCTCTTATTAGCTTTAGTTTTGCTAGTTGTTTGCTTGTTAGAGTGTCTTAGAACTTCTGTACTTTTGGTTTTTTTTCTTATTCCAAAAAACCTTTTTATGCGAGAAAATCAATTTTCATACCCTGAAAATTGGCCAAAAATAAAGTTTCCCAAAAAATTCCAGAAAATTCATTTTAATTTTTTCCTCAAAAAAAGGGGCAGAGGGACACATGGAGTGGCCTAGAGGGACCCACCAGGCCAGCACACCCCTGGTGGCGCGGCCAACCCCAGGGCGCGCCTGGCCTGGGTGGGACCCACATGTGTCCCTCCAAGTTGCCTCCTCCCAGCCACTTCTTTATCTCTCCCGAAAAACACCGGAAAACTTTCTCAAGCTCGAGTTCCTGCTGTTCTTGATCCCGATTTTCGATCTCCTTGCTCAGCCCATATTTGCTGCTGATTTTTGGAGGGATTGCTCCTTGGTATGTGCCTCATCCGCTTGTCCAATTAGATTTGTGATTGGTAGATTGTATCTTGAGTATTTTTCTGCTATAGGTGTTAGGTTGTGTGATCTTGCATGCTTATTCTATGCTTAGAGATTTCATTTTGATGCATGTTTATCCCTCTAGCAAGTTCCTATAGTAGTTTCTCATCAACTATGAACTTGGAAATTACTTGGTTTGATGTTTGTCTAATTTTTTTAGAAAAAATGGGTCATGGACAACCACACCTTTGGAGAAGTATTTGAGAGTGATGCACCTAGGAGGACAAGGCCTTAAAGCTCATCCTCCCGAGCTAGGACATCATACAATGAGGATCTCATTACACCGCGTTTTGGCGACGAGGGAGATGAGGGGTATGCGCACCCTTCTACCTTCCCTTGTCCTAACTTTTTACAGGCTGCAAGGATTCTCAATGATTTCCTAACCTTGGTTCGGAGGGTTGGACTAACGAGTTATATGCAGGATGAGAGTGTGCAATATGCTATGCTCACCAAAACTTTTGTGGAGAGTTTCTCTTTTTCTAACAGCCCTTTCAAGTCAGACGTGTCTTTCAAAATCTATAATAGGCCTGTCTCCATGACATTGAAGAAATTTTGTGAAATCTTGGGTATTGGCGTGGTTGGGACGGTGAAGAAGATTCTAGCTCAACCCGCTGATTTGTTGGAGCTCTACCGCGGGATAACCAATGATGATGGCCGCAGAGCCTAGCGCGGAAAGATAAGATTATTCAACTCCCAGCTATCAGATATATTGCTTATTATCTTGCCACTAGTATTCTTGGTAGGGAGAACACTAGCAATATTTCAAACTATCATTTGGCGTTTCTAGCTACTACACTCAACAATGAAACCAGATACAATCTTGGTTCTCTCATTGCTCGTCGCTTAGCTGCTAATTTATGGGGGAATTATTGCTACATGTGTTATTGCAGCCTTACACCTTTCTGTTGATCCAAATGATACAATTTTTGCTCCTTAGAGGCTTGATCTTGCTGCCATGAAAGCGCATCACTTTGTCACTTCTAGCTCTACCCTTGATAGTTTGGTTTATAGGATGATGTTTACTGATGGGGAAGAGAGAGAAATTCCTTTGCCCCAAACCACTTTGTTCAGTATTTGCCAGGGACCTTGGTAACGCTCCAAGGAGGAGATGGAAGAGCAGCTACGCATTCATGGTTTCCACGGACATTACCAGGGGGACGTGCCCTCATACTACCACTCTATGCACTACACAGGGGCGCCCTCAAGCTCATACCAAGACGAAGGGGACTCTTCGTCGTATTATGGAGGTGCAACTTCTTGGTCACCATGGGGTTGAGCCCCACTTAGGCCAAAAGCCTAAGCTTGGGGGGAGGTACACCGACATCACACTCATCTATATACCATGTTTCGTCGGTTCTTTGTATATCCATGTTTCACTTTCTTTTTGGTTCTTGTTTCTGCTTTCTCAAAACACAAAAAGACCAAAAATATTTTCGTTGTTTCTCTTGGTTTCTTTCTTTGCTTTTTAGCTTTGGTTTGCCTTAAAGAAAAATCCAAAAAGATTTTTCTTTGTTTGTTCTTGATTTGTTTGCTTGCTTTAAAATATTGAAAACACTAAAAATATTTTTTGTTCTTCTTTGGTTTTGTGAAGTTCTTTGCAGGGTTCAGCAGTCCTCAGTGGAGTTTGGTTTCATGTTATTATTCAAGCCACACGAGTGAAGGGCAATACTAAAGATTAAGACAACTTGAGGAGTGGTAAGAGGCTGGTAACGAACTCTATTTGTTTTCATTTTTGTACATATACTCATCATTGTGGGCGTTCTTAGTCTGTTCATGTAAGGTGTATATTATTTATGCATTCTTAGTAGTTCTTGCTCTCTTATGATTAGCTCCAGCTTGCTAATAGTTTGTAGCATGTCATACAAATGTTTGCTTGCATTGTTATATTCATAACTTGGTATGATATTGTGGTATCCTCCTCTGAATGTTTCATGTGAATCGACTTGGCACATGCTCACGCATGCATATGACTGAACAATAGTCAGTAAGCCTCTATGATTTATTTTTTCTCAGAGTTCTTGTATCACTTTCATGCCATAATTAGTCATGTTTTGTTACAAGCATGATTATGACAGTTATTGCTCTCTCGTTTGTCGCTCCCCCTCTATTGCTAGCCTTCACTTGCACTGAGTATGATCTCTACTTGTGCATCCAACTCCCCAAAACCAATATCGCCAAGCATTATTTTCTATTCCATGCATATTCTTTATGCCTTGTTTTCTTCCAAATAAAATGTTTGCTTGTTATGAGAATGTTAGTTAGTAAAGCTCTCACGAACTTGATGGCACACTTTATTTCTTGCACTTAATAAACCCGAACCATTGTGACTGTCCATGAAAGTTATATGATTGCAAATTATAGGCTAGGAGTTAGCAGAACCGTGCTGTCACGGGGAACGCTTTCAACACCTATAAATATATACCCACTTTATATCATGCTCTTTTGTTTACGAATGTCATCAGTGTGAAATAAAAGGGGAGCTTGTAAGTCCATGGAGTTATGTATATGTGTTAGAGAAACACCTGGGCCGCTAGCCTAAGTCATGCCTAATCATGTTGGAAACTTGCAGCATAACCATAATGAGCAATCTATGAAGATTTCTTCTTATAAAAAAAGAGAGGCACGTATTGAAAAGAGGAAAGAGATAAAAAAGCGCCATTTTCCCATGGCAAATAAGAAGATTGCTGAGATGCTCATTGTCTGCTTGCCTTGTCATTTTGATTATGGGATAGCTCTTGTATCATGTGCAAGGGTTACCCCGTTGGTGGTTCTCTATGATACACATGTATTTACTATGCCAAGAGGTAACTAAAGTTTAGTAGCATGAGGAGCGGCCCTCGTACTCAAGGGACATGAGATTTCCAGTTTATGGTCTGTCAATCATATAACTCATATTGGACCTCACTTTCACCTTAACCATTTAAATATGCCTATGATAGGGGCAATGAGATCTCAAAGCTAATGAGTACCTCACTTTCAGCATTTGGAAGCGTTTCAAACTTTTCAAAACCTTTTCTCTTCCTTGTTGAGTCACCACTTATTCTATGAGCACCTTCTTGAGAGCATAGTTGTCATTCTTAGTTTAATGTGCTTGTCTCAAAACTTGGTTAATTATGTCATGACTTTGATGCTGGTATCTTTGATATCTTTACTTCTAGTCTTCACTTGAACTTCAGAGGTTCCTTGGCATTTATGTTATGCTCTACAAAAAAAGGCAAGCAAGATACCACTCTATCATACCTTCTTATGAGCATTGCAATGTTTCTTATGTTTATGTTTCATGCAACTTATTATTATTGAGTTGGAATCTCTTCATAGCTTGCAATGACTTTTGAGTAGACTTAGTTGCATACTCCTTATTATGAATTGTCTAAGTATCTACTCCTCTGCTGAGAATATATACATCTTATGAAGCAAATGTGTTCGTGAAAGTTCTTTTATCGCTCTCAGTTTTCAACTGAATTGCTTGAGGACAAGCAATAAGCTAAGCTTGGGGGGAGTTGATATGTCCAAAATGTATCTACTTTCCCGAACACTTTTGCTATTGTTTCTCCTCTAAACTTGTGTGATTTGGATACAACTAACACGGTCTAGCGCTGTTTTTAGCAGAATTTCCTTGGTGTCTAGTTTTTGTGCAGAAAATCAACTATCAGGAAAAATCCCGGAAAATATGCCAAAAATCCCATTTCACCAGAAGACTCACGGAGCCAGAATATGAGACGGGGTGGATGCCTGAGGGGCCCACACTCCCTAGCCGCGCGGGCCAGGCCTGGCCATGCCTGGAGGGGGTATGGCCGCCCCAGGCACCCGTCGGCCTCCCTCTTCTCCTATAAGTTGCCTTCTGACCTAAAAACTCAGGGGGGGGGGTTCGACGTTTTTCCCAAAATAGTTCCTTTGCACCGCGACCACCAGAAACTCCGTTCTAGCACCCTCCCGGGGCGGGGAATTTGGAGAGGATCATCGCCATCATCATCACCAACGCCTTTCCATCAACCATCCATGTTTCCCTCATCCATGAGTGAGTAATCCCCCATTGTAGTCTATGGGGATGGTAGGGATTGGATGAGTTCTATCACGTAATCGAATAAGATTGTTAGGGCATGGTGCCTAGTATCACTATTAGTGTTATTTGACTTTGTTGCAACTTGTTGTGCTTAATGCTTGTAACTAGGGCCCGAGTGCCATGATCTCAGATCTGAACTTATTATTGATTCATGATGATAGTATTGTTTGTGATATTATCTGCAAGTTGTGTACACATATCATTGTCCGGATCCAAAGGCCCCGAAGTGACAGAAATTGGGACAACCTCAGGGGATGGCTGTGATGTGAGGATCACATGTGTTCATGAAGTGTTATTGCTTTGCTCCGGTGCTCTATTAAATGGAGAACCTTAATTGTCAATAGTTTCATTGAGGCCCCGCTGCAACGGGCTAGTAGGACAAAACATGTTGTGCAAGTTCTCATTGCGAGCATGCATGACTATATATGGAGAACATGCCTATGATTGTTTAGTACTTGGATGCTTTATCTTATTTATCTGGAATTCTCCTAGATCTTGAAGTTACATGTTTAGTCTCGTCCATGCAACCCCCATCCATCCCTATGCCTACCGCACTCAGATCCTACTGTTCTCTACTACTGTTACTATTGCTCTTGTTTTACTATTGCTGTTACTTTGGTATTACTGGAGGGAATATGCCCGAGAGGCAATAATAATGTGGTTATTATAATATTCCTTGTTTATGATAAATGTTAATTTTTCATGCTATTATTGTATTAATACGGAAACGTTAATACATGTGTGTTTAATTAACAAAAAGGAAGTTCCTAGTTATGCCTCTCTTATAAACTAGCTCGTTGATTAACAAGATGATCAAAGGTTTCCTGATCATGGACATTGGATGTTGTTAATAACAAGGTGACAACATTGTTGGAATGATGTGATGACCATTCATCCGAAGTGTAACATACGATCAAGGTCATTGTGTTTATATTTCTATAACATCATACGAAGTAATCTTAGTCCTTAGACCATGAGATCATGTCAATCACTAACACCAAAAGAGTATCTTGATAACATCAAATGTCACACCGTAACAGGGTGACTATAAAGATGGCTTTAGTGCTACGAAGGTGTTATGTTGAGGCTCATGGATCAAGAGTGGAATTTGTCCATCCCGATGACGGATAGATATAATCTGGGCCCTCTCGGTGATATCACATTAGTTAGCTTGCAAGCAAGTGATTTGATCACTAGAATGTTATATCAAGGGAACGAGAAAAGAGTACATGTTGGTAACGAGATCAAACTAGGTATGGGGATACCGATGATTGAATCTCGAACATGTAATATATCGCGAGACAAAGGGATTGAGTTACATGCGTATAAGGTTCACACGATCACATAAGTCATCGTTGAATATGTGGGAGTAAGTACGGATCTCCAGGTCCCGCTGCTGATTATTGATCGGAGAGGAGTCTCGATCATGTCTGCATTATTTGCGAACCATAGGGTGACACACTTAATGGATACCGACACCATTCGGAGCAAATGATATGCCATAGAAAGAAAAAGAAAGCAGAGGAATTTATTTCACTGGTTGAAATTGCTAAAATTGTTGAAACTGGTTCTGCATACGAAATTGAAATGTTATAAGGGGTTTTATGTGAATGTTTGTTAATTAGAGTAATAAAAAAATTCTGAATAAAATAAATAAAAGAGTTTTATTAAATGAGATCTTGCATTAATTTTGGTGGAAAATTAATGCATGTGAGTGGAATTGTGAGTGGAGGTGTTTTTATGTGAGTGGAGCTTCCACCACATGAATGAGGGAGAGGTGGGGGCACCCTCCATGGTCGGAGGCCATGCCCCCTTGGGCTGCCCCCTCTCCTATAAAAGGATCCCCTCCTCTCACTTCTCTCTCACACCTCCTCGCGAATGATTTCTCTCCCCCTTTAGAATTCCCCCATGATCTCGGATCAGCGAGATACATGTTCCCGGTGGCTTTTTCTGGAAGGATTTGTTGCTTCCGCTGCTTCGCTGGAGCGAGGGCGCGGAGGTTGTTGGGGTACCCGGACATGTGTGCGTTCACGGATGCACCACTGGTTTGGGGTGCTAGACTTGATGGTGCTGGACCGGCTGGACCAGATGACTTCATCACGATCTTGAGATCGGCAAGCGTTCGACTACATAATCCACGAGTACAACCTCATTAACGCTATTCGGTCTTAGAGGGTATGTATTCTATGGATGTATATCCACCCATTGATTGTATCTAATAGATATATCTTGGTACTTAGTTCCCATCGTAGAAATTTTTTTGTTTTCTATGCTATGAACCCTTTAGTGGTATCAGAGCCGGATCTATGCGTAGATGCTTTGCATGGGTAGTACACATATGTATATGTGGGCGATGATGATCATTTGAACTTTGGATATTGGTGGCATAGTGGGATGAAGCGTCCCGGACAAACTTTACATGTCCTCGCACATGAGACCTGTTCCACGCTTGACATGCAACTAGTTTTGCATAAGTGGCTAGCGGGTGTCTGTCTCTCCTACTATAGTCAATATCTAATTTGCAACGAGTTGTCAACAATTTGGTTATCCTCGTTGTGGTTCATGTTCGTAGGTAAGAACGGTTCTATCTTCGAAAGCCCTAAGCCACGTAAAACTTGCAATGGATAAATTAGAGGCATCTAGTTTAGATTGTTGCTAGGCTAGTGTCATGATATGGTGATGTTGTAAGTAGAAGTATAAGTCGATACTCTTACAACACACATAACATGTAAGTACCATAGACCTTGGCCTTACACATAGAGGTATGATGGCGATCATACCATGATGCACATGATAGAGATCAAGTGCAAGAACCATATCATTTCACTTATTAACATGTGATGTTTGCTGCATCTTATATTGCTTGTTTGGTGTTTTATTAGCATAATAAGATGATCGCTCATTTAGATATCAAGATAAAAATTTATTCTCCCTTAAGTATGCACCGATTATGTTTCGTCGCTCCAAGACATCACGTGATGATAGGGTGTTCTTGGATCCATGATCATATTTCGGGTGTAAGATAGTTTACACACGTGAATACTAAGGTTCTTACTTGGCAAGCCTAGCATGTACAGGCATGGCCTCGGAACACGGACCGAAAGGTTAAGAATGAGTCATATGGAAGATATGATGCCCATTAGATGCTCGCCTTTGAAGCTACACCGACTCACGTGATGATCGGACTTGGTGTAGTGAATTTGGTTCATGTAATCACCAAAAGGCACGAGGGATGTCGTTTTTGAGTGGGAGTTAATTTCTAATCTGGATTAGTAGAACTCAATTTATCATAAATTAAATAAAAGTGAATTTGCATAATTTGTTGTAGTCATTGGCATTCGTTCACCACCTTATGCATAGTTGTAATTGAGATAATAGAACTATAGAATTTTGGATATTTACTCTACGAACTGGTATCGTATTGTGTTGAATGTCAATCAAAGTTTAAAGTCCTATTGCAAACTTTCAGCAAACTCTGTTTACATGAAGTTTAATAATTAGTATTAAATCTAGAGTGACAATTCTAGTGTTAGTATCTTAAGTATCATGTTTTCCTCCATGATTCTTGATTTAATGTCACATCCCAAAATTTTCCAAATTTTGAAATGTGAAAAATAAATAAACAAAATAAATAATTGTTGAAATTTTGGGTGAAAAGAAACTTTTGATTCCAAATGGAAACATTAAAACCCATCTTGAACAAACTTTGAATAAAAAGGAATCCAACAAATTTCAAAACAAGTGAAATGCATTCATCAATAATGTATCTTGAAATTTAAACACTTGGAAAAGCTAAACCAAAACCCTAAAGGAATAATTCATTTCCAAGATCTCTCTAAGACTATGGATTTGATCCATATAAAAATTTAGCAAAAAGCATTTATAAATGATCAAGAATGATAAATAAAAATATTATAAAACCATAGAAATTGGTTTCATTCAATTTGGAGCCATAGATAAAATCTTATGAATTTAATAAGATAAGGAAAATTAAATTTCCAAAGCTAATAAAAGCTCCTATCTAAAATCCATACCAAAGTGTGAGAAAAATAATCCTAAGAGATTTAAAAGGATAAAAAAATATCAAATAAAATTATACAAATTGGAATCACCAATTTTGGATCTATAAATAAAAAGATATGGATTTTATAAGATAAATAAAGAAAGGGAAATTAAATCCTTGCCAAGTCCATAAGCAAATGGAATAAAGATAATTTAAATCCAAATAAAAGAAAAGGATAAATAATAATCAAATAAAAATATGGGATTAAACCATATTCAAATTATATTTAATAAAGACAAAATACCTTAGATAAATGATTAATTAAATCATGAGAAAATAATAAATGGGAAATTTACCAAAGTGGATTAAAAAGTTATCTAATTAACTTAAAAGAATTTTTTGAATAAAATTTCGGAATTGAAACCATATTTGATTTTATTGGAATAAATAAAAAGGTTTGACAAAAAATAGAAATTAAATAAGAGTTTGAAATAATTTAAATCCTATTTAAATGAAGGCAAGTGCCTATTATAAATAAATAATAAACCATAAATGAATAAAATAATTAGTCTAAAATGGACTTAAATACATATTTAAAACAAGTATAGAAACATACTGAATGTTTAGAAAAGATTTGAAAAAGAAGTCTAAATTCAAAATGATAGTTTGAATTCAAAACAGAAAATCAAAATGGAAAAAGAAAAAGAAATCAGAAGAAGAAAAAAATAAAAGAAACCAGCCCAGCCCAGCTAGCCTATCTGGCCCAGCAAGCCCATTTCCCCTCTCCCCCGCAGAAAAACGGTTCACACTGCATACTCGACCCCCTCAAACGCTGACTACCCGACCCCACCGAACCCCCTTCCACTCGCTGACAGCATAGCCCCACTGCCCCGTCATCGTCATCAACCCCGCGACACCTTCATCCCCAAATCACGCCAGCTGTTTCTGGTCGATTAAAACTCGCTTGAATTCGAATCAATGCACCAGTAATTCCTCCCCCTGATCTTTCGTACTTAATCTCCCGCGTCTCCTCTATCTTTTCCCCTAGATCCCACTCCACGAACGCCACCAGGCCGCTCCGATTTTGCCCAAAACCATCCTCTGCTCCGACGAGCCTCCGCCCAAATTTCGGCAGCACCAGCCACCGCCTTACCCCCTCGACCACTCGAGCCTACTCCCCACCTCCCTACGCACCTCCCAGCACCAATAACTCTCCCGCGCGTGCCCCCTTTCGTCGACAACGTCAACGCCAGAACGACACCGCCTCCTTCTCCAACTCCGGCGAGCTACTGACGCCAACTCCGTGCACCCCTTGCAACCTGGTGAGTTTTCCCGCACTCCTCGAACCCGCGTGCACCTCATTGACGCCTTCCCTCGATCGATTGCGTCCCAGGTAATCATCCCGGACAAGACCAGAGCATGCCCGACGCCAACGACGACTCCGACGAGGAATTACCAGCAGCACCGTGCGCCCCTTTCACGATGGCGACCACCTCGAGCATCCTCTCGTCACCACGAACTCGGTGAGCTACTCCACATCCTTCCTCGCTTCCTGTAATCGCCGAAATGCCTCTGGCCGAGCGTCGCTGCCGCGCGCCATCGTCGAGCGCCGCCAGTTAGTATTCGCTTGATCATCAGCCGTTAGATCTAGATCGGATGCGCGAGATTAGAATTAACCCGAAGGGGTACGAATCCATCTTATCCGGACAGATGAACTTCAATCCTATGGCGTGTAATGCACGATTCTGCCAAAACGGTATCAGCCAGTAACATTTTGACACGTGTCTCAGGCTTTGTTTTAAAAACAGAAACATTTCTATTAGATATGTGATTCTGTAAAATTTATAACTTTAAATCTACACGTCCAAATTTTGCAAACTTTATATGAATGGAATCAGCAAGAAGAATCCTATCTAACCATGCCATTTGTTTAGTGAATTGCTTCAAGAAAATTATTTGTTTTTGCGGAAACATGTGGAGGTATATTTTGTGTAAAAAATTTATTCTAAAATTTTTTTAGGGTAAAATCTTTTGTAAATGGATTGTTTTTAACCTACTGACCATAGAAACCAACTTTTCGATTTAAAAATATATTTTGTGATGCTAAGGAATAAATCTTTGAATTAAAGCATTTCTAGTTAAATAAAAAATATTGTTTATGTTTTAAAAATGATTCTTGAGTAAAACCTTTTGAAAATGGTTTGAATTAAACTCTCTGACCCTAGACACCAAGTTTTAGGAATTAAAAACATATTTGATGAACCATAGAAAATTATTACTTTGTTTAAAAGCATTTCCAACAAAATAAAATGTTGTTTTGATTTAAAAATGGGTTTTGGATGAAACCCTTTGCAAATGGAATTGTTTTAAAACATTATGACCATAAACATTAATATTGATGTTTAAAAACATTTTGGCTAACACTAGAAATTATTCTTTGTAATAAAATCAATTCTAGCAAAACAAAAATAAGCTAAAGTGGCCATTTTGACTAACTTGATATCAAATGGTTTTGCCACATTTATAAATGACCAATAGGTGTTTTAAAATGTTTTATAGCCTAATAGAAACCATTTTTCCAAATAAAACAACCTTTGGCATTCTTGCATGCATTGCTTTGTTTTTATTATTCTATGTGATGAATTGCTTGAATGGTAGAATGAATTTGTGCCTTGATTGAATTGTAGTGAAATTTTAAGAGTGTGACTATTGCAAGATCAAGGAGTGAACTTATATTCTCTACCAAAAAGGCAAGTGGTGCTTCATAATTTTGTCCCATTATTTTCACTATGCATTAGTGATATTTCTAAGTAGGACTTGCATGAATTTTCTAAGTGTTAACAATGCCATGGGAAATCCTAGTAGTTGATGCCTTAGTAGAACTTTCCCTAGGTTAAGGTTCCTACTACTATCATGCCTATCCTAGCTAGTAGCAAACAAGGGTGGATTATATTCATGCTATGGAATATTTCCAAGTCTATGACTTGTGTTTTGTTTAATAAAACAACTAGGTGAATGAATCACCTGGGTGGAATGGTAAGAATGGATTTATGTTGAGTGGTTACACAAGGCTAGGGGACTGGTGAACCTTGTGTATCACACTTGTGGAAAGCCACCCAGGAACAAAGAGATTTGAGATGTCAAATGTTGAGAAGCTTCAAGTGCAGCAACTTGGCATTATGGGCTCTGCCTGGATCATATAGGTTGCAATAACTTAGCCAAATGGACAGTTGGTGTTAGGGGATGATAGGTTCTGGAACGCGTCCATTTTGGTCTAAGGGAAGGCTTCTGAAAGATCTTGTCTTGATGCATGTCGAGTCTTGTGGGGAAAGTGCACCACCTCGAGAGAGTAAAATCTAAGTACTTAGCCGTGTCCCCGACAATGGACAATTTGAGCATCAAGACATGGAAGATATCAAGAATCTCCTCATCCCAATTTCTAAGTTAAAAACTTGTGGTTGAACAAGGGTTAAAGGATCTTCAATCAATGAGTGGTAGATGCCTTGGGTGATTTTGATAAACAAAAACTTAGTGTTTTCAAATGATAAGGAAAAACTATTTTGAGCAAAGCAAGCCTAAGCTCCACTTAGCCAAATGCATATAGATGATAGACTCCACCATACTACCATAGTATCACTTGCCAATACAATTCAAATGTATTGACCCTTGTGCCTGTAACTTGTGATGTTGAAGGTTTGTTTGATGTTAGTGAAGTATGTTGATTAGGATTACAAGTCTACAACCAACATGATTGCCTGTGGCACTTTTAAGATGAAGGACTCCATGGTATAGTTATTTCTGCTGCATTGTAAAGAGATAGCCAAATGAGCTATGTAAGATGTAATAAATTATTTTATTCCTGGTTATAAAGTTGTATTATGACCTTTGTTTCATGATATTACATCTTAACTGTGGATGCTACCTATGGATCTAGGGACTAGCATTGTAAACACAGGGATCTCTACCTTATTAAAGGTTGGGACCTCTACATTTAAATATCGAGATTATCTAGGAGCTGAAAGAATGTTTTCAGAAACCATCATATGTGGTAGATATAACGATATCTGGAACAATGTTTTGGTTGCAATATGATAGAGTATAATGTATGTTCTCATATTGGATGAGAATTTGCGAAGGTTGGAGATGCTAGACATCCTAATCATCCAAAAAAGGGTTTTGGAAAGTGACGTTATACTCACGATTCGCCTTTTATACTACATTAGCTTGATCATGAAAGTCATAATGATAAGGATGAATAGAAGATGTATGTAAAGTGTTTACTACACTAAAAGATTACTAAAGAATGGATTTTGAAAGAACGCCACTCACTTGATGATGGTGATCCACTTCAAAGTGTCCAAAGGTATTTGTATTTGAATATACATGCTTTGGACTATGTATCATGTATATGGCGCCACTATTGATGTTGATAGATTCTTTTAAAAAGGAAAAGTAAATGCTGAAAGAGAATCTATAAAATATATTTGGCAGAAAAGAAAAGATTGGAAATATCCAATTTAGGTATATGGATGATATACATGTTATGGTTGTATACTTTGCTTGTTAAACAATATGGTTCTTGGGTATTGAATATCGAATTGGTTGGTATGAAATTTCATACAGAACGATGCAATTCATGAACCACAATGGCCTAAGTAACTAGCAAGAGAATATGTGATGATGTTCATCGAAAACAAACAAACCGTTGTTTGTATTTGTAGTTGACATCGAAGCTTGACTTCAAGATTTATTTTAATAATAGTTATTTAAATCAGGTATTATGAGAACAAAGATTGTTCAAATAATTACCGTATTCCATATAAGATGGATGATTTACAAATCTAGTTGGAGAAATCACATCCATAAAAACTAATGCTAAAATGTCGCAAGACAAATGATTGAAAGATCACTTACAAAGTGACATCGCCGTTTAAATTATATTGGAAAGAGAACATTATGAATCTCCATATTCATGGATTTTTGGAGTCTTTGATTCGATCAAGTGACGCTTGTGAGACTTTCCTCGGGATAATTAAAACTTCGTTCAAAGGCCAAAGAAGAATGAACCACTAAAATATTGGAATTTATACATATCGATGTATGTAGTCCATTATGTATAGTCGTAAGCGATGGATTTCAACTTCATATGCTTTCTCCGGAAATTTGAGTGAATATTCACTTAATGAGAAAGAAGTATGAAATATTTGAAAACGTTCAAAGACTTTCAAGATGAAGTGGAAAATCATTGTAACAAGAAAATAAATAATTTATGATTTTATCATAAAGGGATTTATTTGAGTTGCAAGTGTAACAAGAAAATAAATGATTTATGATTTTATCATAAAGGGATTTATTTGAGTTGCAAGTTTAGCAACACACCTAGATTTACATCTCCCGAAACACCATAGGAATATGGAGTGTTTTAGATTTTTAATAAAACCTTGTTTGACATGGTTGGATCAAAGGTGTTATTTATAAAACTGCCATTATGTTTTAAAAGATTAAAGCTTTAGAGACTACCGCCTTTACACTGAGAAGAGCTCCATCTTGATCCATTGAAATGACACCATGTAAGTTATGGTTTGGGGTAAAACCCAAGTTGTCCTTTCTTAAATTTTGGTATGCTAAGCATAAGTAAGATGTTTACAACCAAAGTCGGATGAGCATGTATTTGTAGGTTATTTCGAATAACCATTGGGTATTCCTCCATAACACCGAGGACAAAAGGAGTTGTCACTTGAAACGTGAAGTTTCTTAAAAAAGAAAAAAAATTCACAAAAGGTTAAGTGGGAGGATAATAGAACTTTGATAAGGTTAACGAACCTTAGCTATATGTGCTGAGTTGGGTAGCGTCGGAAAATATTCTGGAGGCAGCCACAATGCTCATGGCTCATGTGCCTCAAAGTTTGTGGTCACGGAGGTCTAAGTTTTTATTGAACCAAGTAGGTCGGATAAACAATCAAATACTGATATTTGAGAGTAAATCATTATTGTTTCACAATGACGAACCGACTACATGCAAAGAAGCGATGATGGGCCCTGACTCCGTCAAATGGCCTGAATCCATGAAATCCGTGATATTTCCTTATACGAGAAATCAAGTATTTGAACTTGGAAGACCCTCCAGAAAAGTGTAAAAACCTATCGGTCGTATTTGGATCTATAAAGAAATGGACATGGATAAAAGTAGCAACCACTATATATAATTTGGTATATGGTAGATGAATAAACAAAACAAAGTTCTTCTAATAGAATGGTTACCTAGCACGTGTACATGACACGATCCAAAGGGTTTTGTTAATTCAAAGGATGCTAAAAAGGGCATGCAAACTTCAATGGTTGAAGTAAGCATCGCAGAGTTAGAATCTTCACCATGATGAAACAGTTAAAGGAGTTTTGATCTGGAGACGATAAAGATTCTTGCATTTGCAAGAAATTAAGTGGGAGCGCTGAGACATATTTCTAATACATTATGTGGAGGACATATTGTTGATTAGAAATGATGTAATTTTTATTAACGAAGGTTAAGAATTTTATTTCGATGAAAGACTTAGGCAAAACCCGAATATTTAGCATGAATGTCTACATGGATAGACTATGGCGCTAATATGGTTATGACAAACGTACATATATGAGATATTGAAGGAGTTCAATATAGAAATGGTAAGAAATGGTTCTTGTCGCATGGAAAAGAATTGAATCAAGATTCAAGTGTATCAACACTTGATAAGTGAAACAAGATTCAAGTGCTTTGACACTTGATGAGTGAAATCACAAGAATGTTTTGATCAATCATACTATGTACACATCCAGATATGTCCTATGCTCTAAGTGTTATGAGCATATACCAGAATGGATCATAAAATGATCATTGGACGCTAGTAAGGATATTCTTATGATATTTTGGAAGAACTAAGAATATATTTGTGTAGAGGTGACAAACAATTACAAATAGTTCATTGTAAAGTGTTACATTGATACTAGTTTTGTCACAAGATACAAAATTAAGTTTATCTCAATTTCGACTATGGTTGGCACAATGAAATGGAAATAAAGTTTCCATGATGGATTTGGATGAATTCCAAAGTTAAGACATTGTGACAGATACTACAACAAAAGGCTAAGTATATGACTTCTATAGTAGCAGCAAAGGAGGGCATTTGTGTCAAGTAGTTTGTTCTCAAACTAAGGTGTGGTTCGCAACGGGCTAACACTAAAGATATATTGTACGACAATAATATCGACATGATTTAACCCCAAGGAACTAAAGGTCTCACCAAAAGACCAATTTTATACAATGCCATCTCATTGGAGAATAGTGATGTGTGAAGACGCGAAGACATGCAAATACACACAGACCTGAAAGCGTCAGATTCGTAGATTATGTTAACCACTTGCAACCGCATATATGGAACACCAAAAGCCAAAGGTGTTCAGTACGCAAAGTTTTCAAACTAGATTATTGTCTCTAGTGCAAGTGGGAGACTGAAGGGAATATGCCCGAGAGGCAATAATAAAGTGGCTATTATCGTATTCCTTGTTTATGATAAATGTTTATTTTCCATGCTATAATTGTATTAATATGAAAACATTAATACATGTGTGTTTAATAAACAAAAAGGAAGTTCCTAGTTATGCCTCTCTTATATACTAGCTCGTTGATTAACAATATGATCAAAGGTTTCCTGATCATGGACATTGGATGTTGTTAATAACAAGGTCACAACATTGTTGGAATGATGTGATGAACATTCATCCTAAGTATACCATTACGATCAAGGTCATCGTGTTTATATTGCTATAACATCATACGAAGTAATCTTAGTCGTTAGACCATGAGATCATGTCAATTGTAACATCCCAATTTTAGCAACCCTGATTAAACGTCCAAAAGGCAAAAATCAGGGGGAACAAAAACTTTTTCTTGCAATGTGTTCTTACTTGATTGCTTGTGACCAAGCAACTGTTTGTGTACTAGTTGTGTACTCCTCATTTCAACACTAGTTTACCAAAACTATTTTACAAAATAGATGTCTTGGCTCATCTTTCATATCCTCAAATGTTCTGACATTTCAAAACCTGAGCCAAGATGACTTTGACCCAACAAAATATTTTGCTAGTCTCTGTTGCCAAAACTATGGAGACATATATATAATCTCCTTATGTTTTCAATACAGAACCTTCAACTACCCTTATCTCTAGGTTTTTCCAAAACCTTTATCTAAAACCTTTTCATCTCAATCTTGGTAGAGATACCAAGATGGTACTTATCTTACTTCAAAGCTAAACCCCTTTCAACATACCCATCCTACCTCAAGCTATGCTAGATGGTAACCCTAGTAGTAGTTAGATAAGTATAAGGATAAGATGAATTGCCTTGATCTGCTGGTTAATGAATTGCCTTGATCTGCTGTTTGCCTTGTTTGCTTAGGAACTAGATTGAGATAATCTAGTAGCCCATCCTTTAGGACCCAATCCTTGCTTGGGATCATCAATATCAAAGCAAGCATCCAAATCTGGATCTATCCTAAGCCCCTACAGCAACCATCTCATCTCATGCTTATCTCAACCCAAGGATAATCCCTCTGGATGGTTTCCAACCCAATGGAGACCCAATCTAAGCATGAATCATATCTACCTAGTTATTACCTCAACATCATCTCCTTGATCTTGAGTTTGGATCACAAGAATCCTCCCAAAATCATCAACACTTGCACTCTAGTCTAAAACCCTAAATCTGCCAAAATGGCTAAGTATGGATTTCTTATCTGGATACCATTTTTGGAGCTCTACCTTTTCCAACCTATGTGCATTCTTGAGAATGTACTTGAACCACCTTGTAGTACATCCTTAGTACTACCAAGGCCCACTCTTTCCCTTTGGCTAAGCCATTTTATTTCCCACTCATCCATGATGGTTTTGTAGTCAAGATAATAATCTTTTCTGCAAATCTTATCATCTTGCCTACTTTGGCAGAAGCTCCCGTCCATGTGCCACCTCCCCTTGACCAACTATTTGCATGATTGTGATATAATTATCATGGTCTATCAACTCCCACTTCACTTGTTTCCATTGGAGCCTTGTGCATCTTAAACCCACATGGTTTAGGAGGCTACCTGAAGTATCTGTTATGGGAGCCTTATTTTCAACAAAGTTTGCCATCTCTCCTAGATCACCTCAAATGCAACCAAACTCAACTATTGCTTCCATGATCATCTACATGACATGGCCTATCCATCCATACATCCCTTGTACCAAGGTGAGATCTGAGCTCCCTAGTCCAACCATGTTCACATGGCATCAGAATAACTAAACCCTAGATCCTCCAAGAATATAGTTTCCACCCTTTTCACCACTTCAAAACCAAGGTGAACCTAGATGCCTACATTAAGTCGACATCATCTACCTTGTATATAAGCATCCCCAAATAATTCTCCCAATTATCTGGATTATTAAAATATTTATTTTCCTTTACTTATCAAATTCCCAAAATCCTTGTCTATAAAGGCAAGTTTGTTTTTCTCAAAATCACCTTGCCAACTAAAGGCACATTTGATGCCTATTCATCATATACCACCTTTCGAACTAAAGAATAATTATTTTTGAGATTCTTTATTATTTCTTTTTGCCCTTTTTCTTAAATGGCAAAAACAAGAAATAATACACTAAAAATACTTTCCCACCTCAATAAATCCCAATAAAATCCTCCAATGTGTGTTATGGTATTTAGGACCATATCACATCAAAAACCAAGCTTTCCCAATGTAAAAATATCATTTTTTTCTTACATAATCTACTTTAGCACTTTTTAAGAAGTGCATTTAAATGGGATTATAATCATCAGAAAATTCCCATTTAAATCTTGAAGTTATTATTTGACCTACTCCTCCTACCATTACCATTTCCACACTTTGTCCAATACAATTTTTGCAACTTCCTTCACAAGCCTCAAATTGATCAACATTTTGCAAACCAAGAAAATTTAATTCAAATCAAACCTAAACAAGCCCCAACCTTGTCAGGTAATACACCACATCACCCACTACACTCTCTGGTCGAGTCACACTATAGCACTTGCACTGTAGCATCACTTGACATCTTTTCCCTTGTGTTTGTTTGAGTGGAGAGTGAAAGGACTTGTCAAATCCCACCATCAAAGCTTGTGCATCCACTGCCCCCACCCCCTCTCTGTCCCTTAGCCCGACCAGAGGCTACCCCACACCTCCCTATCGCCCTTATGGCCCCATTGGCTGAGCCTCTCCCTCCCTCCAAGCTTTCCATGGACCAAGTCCACCACACACCCTCCCCTCTGGGGTGTATAATGCCCAAGGCCACTCCACAGCCCCCTCTCTGCCTCATTTGCTCCCAACCACTCCCACACGCACCCCAGAGCTCCCACCCCTCTCCCCTGTCCTCCCTTGCCCAAAAAGAGAAGCTCTCAGCCATGGAGAAGATCTGACCGTAGCCTCACCCTCCCTCGCTCTCTCTCTCTCTGCATGTCAACTTTCCTGACTCCCCATACTCCTCTGAGGCTAACCCCCTTCTTCTTTATAGGTCAATACCATCAGAAGCCACCTCCTGCGACGACTACCGACGCCTGCGCTAGGGCGTTCTCGCGCGAGGTCCATCTCGAAGTCAAACCAGACCGTGCCGCCCATCGGCGGGCTCGACGCGGAGCACCGCCTCGCCCTGTGCCGTCCCCATCACCTCCCAGGGCCTAGGTATGCCTCCCCCAACACATCCCCCGCAGCTAGGGTTTCCTTCTTGCCTGTTCGCAGCTGGAGGAGGAAGATAGACCCCTGTCGTCGATCTCCCCTTAAGCCAACGGCCGGGATTCACTTGTACCCCTTCGTCACCCGCAGCCACTAACGGGCGGGACCGCGGCGTTAGCCTAGATCCCCTGCCAGGAGGCGCCCGGGTGGGCCGGAATCACCTCCCCCGGCCCATAGAAATTCCAGATCTAGCCCCGTAGCCCGTCTGCCCCGAGTCTTTTCTATTTTCTTTCCAGATCTGGTTTTGGCAGTTTGTTTTAAATCAAAAAAATGTAAACCCCCTTAAAATATTCGGATATAATTTTTCCCAAGTACCTGTAAGTTTCACCTAACATGAAAACCAATTTTTTTACCAAATTAATGTTCAGGATAAAAATGATAAATCCCCTACTCAGATCTATCTAGAACACTAAATATTTTCCCCAGGTATTTCCAAAACTCCAAATGGAGTTAATCCACCTGGTAAAAAAGGTATAAACCATACTTTTCAAACACCACTGGCCCCACCCTAGTTTGTTTCATATTTTAACCTTGACAAAAACGACAAAAATAGAACATTTCTGCCTTTAGAAAATTCCCTAGGAAAAACCAAAAAAATTTATGACCTAATTCCAACTCCCAGTAAACCTAAATACTCATATATCTCAGAACCCAGGAGCCCCAAATTTATTGATCTTTTATGGAATTATGGTGAATTAAACATTTTTGTGTATTGTTTGATCACGAACAAAATCACCATTTGAGTTCTGTGAATCCAAAAAGGGTAATTAAAATTTCTACAGAAAGATAATAAAAATGCCTAACCACTAAGCTTGGAATCATATCAAAAGCTTCTGTAGATTAAATCTGTTGAAAAAGACAAATCTTGTCCACTATTGCCTTTGGGAATATTGTAGGGGCGTTCTGGTAATTGTTTTGAGGTGAATACAACTCCTCTTGAATTAGTACATCAAATACTACCTTTTAACCCAAGGAAATAATTTTTGGAACTCCATATAAGTTTTGGTGAATTATTTCCTTAAAGTAGAGTTTTATCCACTATAAAATCCTTTATAAATCATGGGAAATTGATAAAATAGTGAAACCACTTTTGTTGGCTTCATTTTATCAATACCTATCTGATGGTATCATTTTTATATAATGGTATCATAAAGATCAAGCCCTTGGCCAAAAAACCTCCCTTAGGTAGTTCTTAGACTATAATTAAAAAGGGATCCTTTTTCCCCAATACCTCCAAATCTTTCCCCCAATCCAATCACATCAAACCTCCAACATCCTAATGATGTCTAGCTTATATTTATCCTTAGCATGTTGTATGGTTTGATGCTTGTGTGCTTGTATTGATTGTAGTATTGTTTGTTTGCATGTATGATCGATAACGGCGATAGTTGCGGTTGTGTGACGCCGAGAAGAAGGAAGTATCGGGACATTATTTTATTATTATTATTGGTATTCTGGTTATCTAACACCGTCAAGGGACTTCTTGCTGGTCACAGGCAAGACACCATCCCTGAACTCTGTTTGTCAACTGTTTTATATCTCGTTTGTAAATTGCATGAAAACAGACATGGTTTTTTTCAAATAAAAAGACGTGAGTAACTTGGCTCCTCCAAGTTATGAATGGGTGTCCATTGGACACCTAAACTATTTACACCTATCTTTACCCCTTAGAACGAGGTTAAGATGATTAGCATTTTCCCTCTTGGAACCCATGTATTTTCAATGATAAAACTATTTTGGGTTTTTGCCCTACTATAAAGTTTTCAAAATAAAACCCTTGGAAAGAAGCATCATTTTCGAGTGGAAGTTTTACCAAAAATAAGATACGAGGTGAATGAAGAGAAAGTCAAGAAAGATAAAGGAAGGGATGTTCTAAGCCAATGTCCGGAAAAATTATATCCGTGCAACCACATTAACCCAGTCGCTGGGGCTTAGCTCGTAGTTTGTGGTCATTAGCCGGGGCTGCTCTTACTCACTAAAGGGGAGGAATCCCCTGAAATCCGGGCTGCCAGGGGCAAGGTACCAGTGCAACAATTGGGTCTCTCGCGGACGGTATGCTTTGAGGTAGTACGGACGGAAGATTGTCACTATTGCTACCGATCAGGCTTCGGTCTGGAGGTAGGGGTCAGTACGGATGGAAGGACCAGGGTCATAGTACCCCATACACGTACCGGAGAGATAAACCCAAAAGGAAAAGCCTCCGTTGCTAGGGATCGACAAATGAAAGGTTCAAGTTTGATTATCCGAACCCCTGTCTATCGTGTGTAGCAGGCCGTGGTTTTATCCCGGCGGATGTATAGATTCTTGTGGGTAAATTGCACAACCTCTACAGAGTGTGATCTATTCGAATAGCCTTGTCCACGGACAAGGAATGTTGTAATGGCCAGATCTAGGAGTACCCTTCGATGAAGTTGAGATGAAATAAAGGATGTGACTTGGTCACGAGGAAAGATAAGAATAACATGGGTTTTGACCAGAGATGGTCGATAAGGTTTTAAGAAGGGTTTTACAACAAAACGTTTTCCAAAACCTTTTTAACAAGGATGTGGAGATGTCCAGGTTTTCAAAAAGGAGCCATACTTTCAAAAACTCTTTTTCAACAAAGATATAGAGATTCCAATGTTAGGTCTTTCAAAAACCACTATAGTATAGAGCTATCTCGCCACAGCCCAATATGCATGTTTCCTCTTACCCTTGTCTCCGTGGTTTGCAAGTACATTCAAAGTACTCATCGGCTGTGTCGCTGGTCATTTACTTGGCCAGATTACAGATGATAAGAAGCGACGAAGGTGTTGACGTCTATGTGAGCTAGGCCATCTTCCCAGTCAGTGCCTGTAGGTTAAGGCACGGGCTCAGCACTGAAGACTTCCGCTATTTGTGTTCTAATCGCCATAAAGGCCTCCTTGTAAGTTGTTGTATTCATTAAAATAAGGATGATGTAATGATACTTTTCGGTTATGCGCACGGCTCGCTGATCATGGGAATGTGAATTGTATGCATAATGGGTATTCTCGGACCGTAAATCCGGGGTGCCACATCAATCACTAACACCGGAAGAGTATCTTGATTAGATCAATTATCACACCGTAACAGGGTGACTATAAAGATGGGTTTAGTGCTACGAAGGTGTTATGTTGAGGCTCATGGATCAAGAGTGGAATTTGTCCACCCCGATGACAGATAGATATACTCTGGGACCACTCGGTGATATCACATTAGTTAGCTTGCAAGCAAGTGATTTGATCACTAGAATGTTATATCATGGGAACAAGAAAAGAGTAGATGTCAGTAACGAGATCAAACTAGGTATGGGGATACCGATGATCGAATCTCGGACATGTGATATATCGCGATACAAATGGATTGAGTTACATGCGTATAAGGTTCACACGATCACAGAAGTCATCATTGAATATGTGGGAGTCAGTACGGATCTCCAGGTCCCACTTCTGATTATTGATCGGAGAGGAGTCTCGATCATGTCTGCATTATTCGTGAACCGTAGGTTGACACATTTAAGGGATACCAACACCATTCGGAGAAAATGATATGCCAGAGAAAGAAAAAGAAAGCGCAGGAATTTATTTCACTAGACACCGAAATCGTTTCGGCTGAAATTGCTGAAACTGGTTCTGCATGTGAAATTGAAATGTTATAAGGGGTTTTATGTGAGTGTTTGTTAATTAGAGTAATTAACAAAATTCTGAATAAAATAAATAAAAGAGTTTTATTAAATGAGAGCTTGCATTAATTTTGGTGGAAAATTAATGCATGTGAGTGGAATTGTGAGTGGAGGTGTTTTTATGTAAGTGGGGCTTCCACCACATGAATGAGGGAGAGGTGGGGGCACCCTCCATGGCCGGCGGCCAAGCCCCCTTGGGATGCCCACCTCCCCTATAAAAGGACCCCCTCCTCTCACTTCTATCTCACACCTCCTCACGAAGGATCTCTCTCCCTCCTTTAGAATTCCCCCATGGTCTCGGATCAGCGAGATACATGTTTTCGGTGGCTTTTTCTGGAGGATTTGTTGCTTCCGCTGCTACGATGGAGCGAGGGCGCGGAGGTTTTCGGGGTACTCGGACGTGTGTGCGATCACGGATGAACCACTGCTTTGTGGTGCTGGACTTGATAGTGCTGGACCGGCTGTACCAGATTGACTTCATCACGATCTTGAGATCGGCAAGCGTTCGAATACATCATCCACGAGTACAACCTTGTTAACGCTATTCGGTGTTCAAGGGTATGTATTCGATGGATGTATATCCACCCGTTGCTTGTATATAATAGATAGATCTTGGTACTTAGTTCCCATCGTAGGAAATTTTTTGTTTTCTATGCTGTGAACCCTTCAATTACTACTACAAAACTGTTGCTACTGATAAACTACTGTCAGCAAGACTATTTATAGGTGCAGCTAAATTGACAACTCAGTTGTTAAGGCTTGCAAGTATTCTTTGGCTCCCCTTGTGTCGAATCAATAAATTGGGTAATACTACCCTCGAAGACTGTTGCGATACCCTACACTTGTGGGTCATCAACGTGATGTACGCTTGAGTCCATGATTGCTCGATTGCCATGACCTCCATGAGGTTCACCGGTGGCACCTCCACTTCTTCGCCTGCTGGCACATTGAGGTCTTTGGGTGCCGTAGCCCCCGATCCTAATGTGGCTTCTGGTGTGCCGTTGTCTTTCCTGCACTTGATTGAGCGTTCACAGATCTGCTCCAAGAACACGCCTGGCAGGACCGGTGCATAGGTGGAACCGATGTTGGCGAGTTTGTCAGCCTCTTCGTTGCTTTCCCAGCCGACGTGCCAAAGTTCACAGCCGCCAAAGTCTCCTTCAAGTGTGTTGTAGAGGTCGAGATACGTGATCATGTTGTCGCTGACGGCGTCACATTGGTTCATCATCTGCTGCACAAAGAGGTTGGAGTCGCCGTAGATGACTAGTCGAGTGGCGCCGTAGACTTTGGCCATTCGCATGCCATGGATCAGTGCCTTGCATTCAACCTTGTTGTTGGATGCGTGCTACCTCATCCGCAGGACATACCGCATCTTATATCCTTGAGGAAATGTCAAGATTATGCTGGCTCCGGCTCCTTCTCCATGCTTGGATCCATCAAAGTGCATTGTCTGGAGCTGAGACATGTACGGGGTGTCCGGTAGTTGGAGTTCCATTCAGTGAACAAGGAAGTCAGGGAGCACATGTAGCTTGATGGCGGTGCAGCGCTCATAGATTATGTCCCATGGGGACAGCTCGATGCCCCAAAGGGCCACTCACCCCGTTGCTTCAGGGTTATTAAGGATGTGGGACAGTGGTGCGTCGTTGACGACCACTATCTGATGCTCCTGGAAGTAACAGAATGATAGAAGAAATATACATCAGTTGGGTGCGACCTAGGATAGCTAACTATATCTATAAATTACACATAGATCTCTAGTACAAATGAAAACCATGTATCAGGCAATGCAGGAGCTCTTCTTTTATAATTATACAGAGAAGGAAAAAACAATACGGGAGGACAAATTTCCTGGAGAGCATAATTGAGAAAAGAAGAAAAGTTTAGAGCCATAACCAACAAAATGCATATATTTGGTACAAGTTTATACAACAGATCAAACTAACAGTAATTTTTTTGATAAAAACCCTAGTAGCCTGCTTTTCTCATAATACAATGTAGATGCAAATAAGCCATAGCAGAACGCACCTACCTCACCCCTCGAAAACATCTTTATATATAATGGTTTTGGTGTTTTTCCCAGATTTATCAACATCCTTGTTCGGCTTCACCAAAATCCGTGTCATGTGCCTTGACACGCCCCTTGGCAATGCAACATATAGATGGCCATGTGAGAATACAGTCTCAGGAAGGTAAATACCAACGTTTGGAATGGTTTGACCTTGGGCCTTGTTAATGGCCATCGCAAAACTCAGGCGGATAGGAAACTGTTTTCTCTTAAGTTTGAAGGGAAGTGAGATGTCTTCTGAGGGTGACATAGGGATTCTAGGTATGAACACCCTTTTTCCAGCATGCTGGCCAGCAACAATATCCGTGTTTATTGCATTATCTTGGAAGGCTCTGATCATGAGCCATGTCCCATTGCATAGGCCGTTATGAGGGTCTAGATTCCGGAGGAGAATGACTAGACAGTTCACCTTTCCTCGCAAGACAAGTGGGGCAAGCCATTTGGTGTGATGGGTTCAAAAAGTCAATGGTGTAATTACTCTACAAGTAATCCTCAATTGAGTCAAAGCTATGATATACCTTTTCCTCGCCTGGAAACCCGGAGATCATTTTGTCATTGAGTTTATCCACATGCTCGCTCTTGGTCGAAAGAATTGCACGTGCACTCATGTACTCTCTCGAACTAGCATTTGCATGCAGCGATGGGAATCGTCTTTGATGAGTTCGTTAATTGCTTTATCATCCTCGATATAGCTGATCACAATATCGTCCGGGAGACGCACATAGTAATCGCCTTTTGTCTCTTCTGTTCCATTGTTGATTCTTAGGAGGTACTCCGAAAATGAAGGATCAGCATGTCCATGCATATTGCGTGTTAGGGAATCTTGCGGATCTTATCCCACAAATAGGATCTCCACGGTCTATCATCCGTGATTTGTGATCTCGTCCCTCGTGCCACAACGGGAAGTAACTGCCTAAAATCCCCACCAAAGACAACAACCTTCCCACCAAATGGAAAAGAAAATCCCATTATATCCTGGAGTGATCTATCAAGCGTTTCAACTGCATGACTCTTTGTCATAGCGACTTCATCCCAAATTATTAAGGACGCTTGTTTAAGCAACTCTGTTGTGCCACTCTGCTTAGTGAAACCACACATGCTATAGTCAGTGAGTTTGATCGAGATTTTAAACCTAGAGTGTGCAGTTCGGCCTCCAGGAATAATCGATGCTGCTATACCCGCTGTAGCTATTGTGATTGCTATTAGGCCCATGTCACGCACCTTTGCAAGCAATGCCTTGTACAGGTACGTATTCCCGGTGCCTCCTGGACCATCAACAAAAAATATTTGGCTCCTTTTGTTCCTCACATGATCCATTATTTCATTTTAATCGGCGAGTTGTTCATTGTTCAAACAACCAATTAGATATAGATGTTCTTGGTCCGTGGTGACTTGTCTCTCCTCTGTTACCTCTCTATACTCGGTGTTAGAAGAACCATATGTCTCAACCAAATCCGGAAGTCCATAGATTTTAATATCGTTCCCCATGGATTGCACAAGATCTCTGATATCTCTTAGGACCATCTGCTCAAGTGTCACATCATTATATTGATTGAGGCGGTAATCCTCAGACATCGATGCTAGATGTTTATCCCACAACTGTCAGATTTCTGTTGCCTTGCAGAATACCATTATAGTTGCGAACAACCGTCTAAGAGCACAAGGCATCTGAAATGTGGCAACCTCCATCATGCAGTCATCAAGGGACCTGTCGTGCTCAATGAGACCTAAGTGCTCACACTCCTCTCTAAAGGAACTACATAGATTGCCATTTACTGTTTTTAAGTCATCAAACGAAGTAACACCTAGGACATGACTTAGGAGAACCCGCAAGTAGTACCTCTCTCCTTCAGCAGGGTGTGCATACACAAGTCACCCAATCTGCGATCTCTTATTTTGTCTCTTCTTCCACTTTTTATCTCCAGCGATCCACCTATATTGTTCTGGAAAATCTCTATACAACCATTTCTGTGCCTCCAAATACTTCCGGTTCATCTCAAACTACTCGGAAAGCATGGATTTAGATGAATACAGCCGAGCGACAACATCTTCTAGATTATCACCGGCTTTAAACGCAACAGTATGCATGTTGGGCAAATGAAGCTACAGGTGTAGTACAGATGAACTGACACCAAACATGCAGAATCAAAAAATACTATAAATAGTCTCTAGAGTAGATATATAGCGTGCATCCCTGTATTGACGAATTTCATTGATGATTCCCCCGTCATTGATGACATCTTTTTCGAATGCAAAGGATGTTTTATCATGCCCTTTGTAAATGTACTTGAGCAAATACTTGACCGCCTTGATGCTCAAGCAAGCTTCGACATTTATGTGGTAGTTGTATCGCATGAGAAGAAATGGGTTATAAGGGACCACCCATCTATTGTCCAGTTTCGCTCCTCTAATCTTAACTACACACCCATTAACCCTCCTTCTATAGATGAGATATGAATATTTTCCCTACTGCGTGTGGCTATAAAACTGTCGAGGATAATGAAAACGACACTGTCCATCAATCATGCAAGGACAAAATTTTTTCAACTCACCACAAGGTTCGTGCAACATGTGTTTGACGACCAGATCATATAGGGAAGGATACTTCTCCTTATCCGGTATCTCTATAGATATGACCCGATCATAGTCATCTGGGATCTTTAACTTGCTATCTGATTTCATGATTAGAAGGATATGCTCATGCGGGAGACCTCTTTTCTGAAACTCGTTGGCATGCACATAAGCAGCGACTTGTCCAAAATGTTTCCCCTTGGTCAATAAATCCATCATATCGTGCTACTTAGCTTTGTACACTCTTGCCACAAGGTCTGGACGGTCTTGTGGTAGTTGACCAGGCAATAGTTTCTCCGTTATCTCCTCCCAGTACAGGTTGCATGTCTTCGTGATAAAATAGTCTGGTTTACCCCAACGCTAAACTATAGCCATTGCATCTAGGAACCTCCTCTACATATCTCTGTCACCGCTTGGGAAACTCCGTAGGAGCATGATTCTCTTGACAATAGGATCACCACGTGACTCGCCGGCAACAACAGTGTCAACCAGACCCTATAGGGTAAATAAAACACTTATATGAGGTCATTTTAATGATTTTTCAAAAATATTAACGAACCAATTATAATTACCTGGTAGAGGTCAGTTCATATAATTTTCTGATTGCTCGGCTTCGAGTACTAGTCAAGCCTCATAGTTTCTATCTTGATGTACATATCAACATCCCGCTGTTGGAAGAGGCGCCCCCTGAACAAGATGATATTAAAGAGATTCTTGCAGTCTTGCAACTTGAAGCAGTAGTACTCCCTTGCGCTCACAAGATTGCGCTCACAAATCTTGTGGACTGTGCAAACTCGATAACATCCTCCAATTGGTTGTCAACGATGTCATCTAATAAATTATATAAAAAACTTAACAAATATAATAAATGTAAAATAGTGGGCTGCCTATGGTGGCCATGACTTATGGGGTATCCACCGTCGAATCAGATTAAGAAAGCACCTGACGTCGAGGGAACAAGCGGCAGCGTTGGACAGGGGCTGAAACGCGGTTTTGACGGAGAGCACGATGGCGGCAAAACATGCATGCCGCACGATGGAAAGTCTCCGTATTTCTAGCACACCATCCGTTGGCCATCAGCAAACGAGTTTTACAACTCAAAATCAGCCACCGTGCGCGGCATTCATGCTGTCATGCACACTGCTTGTTATGTTTTCTCACGGCTACGGTGGTCTGATTTCCCAGGTGAGCTATTATAGCCGTTAACTACGGTTGGTAAGAGTGGTTCAGCGCTAGTCCCGTCCCTTGCGTATCGCAGCGTGGCTGCCGCATGATCCATCCCCTACCTGCGGCCCGGCTCCGTCGTCATTGTCGAGGAAGTTGGAGGACGGTTCTTCTCGGGCCGCCCCAGCACAAGCTTGGGCTCCTCAGTTCCGGTGATAACGATGGTCTAGCAGTAGCAGCGTACACCTCTCAGCTCCCATGACACCAAGCCACTAGGAAGTTGTGTCCCTCGACGGCTTCATGGTGAACGAACCTGCGTAGGCACCATTCTCAGCGCCGGCACGCGGCACAGGTCGAGGTCCGTGCACTCAAAGTAGAACACCATCCTTGGCACCGTCACCGCGACGCGCAACTCCCATTGGCGCCTTCGTGAAGTGCACGCTGTCGTCCATGCTCGCTCTTGTTCGCGAACGGCAGCCTCAACTGCGAGACAGCACCCACAGCCGCCGGGAAAAGAATGGGTGATGTGCCAGAGTTGACGGTCACCCCGGCATATAATACAGGGATCCTGGTAGAACATCGATTTTGGCGGATCTACAGGAGCTTCGTGATCTGGACTGGGCTGGTGGCATCGTCTTAGACGCCGGCAGCGAGAGAGCTGAACAGGAGAAGCTCCGTTGAAGGTCCTAACCACCTGCCGCCACCGCCACCGCACCGATGCCAAGGAGAAAATAACCGACATGCCACGGTCAAAGGAGGAGGGCAAGAACGGATTCCGGGGGCGTGGCGGACAAGACTCGGCTGCTCGACGTCCCACTGCCAATGTCTTGTACGACGACGTCGTCGTCTAGCTAGCTAGCTACTGGCATGACTAGCATACGAGAGTTCGATCTGTCCTTGCGTGCTTCCTGCTTCAATATCTTCTCGGTAGCTACAATAGTACAACCCCCAACTCCTGGACAGTCAAGCAATTTGATCAAACAGTTTTAACCCGTTTCCATTATTGGTTTTAACCCACAGTTGAAGACACGGTTTAGTTTGGTTTGGGTTTAAATTCAAACAAGTTTGGTTTTGGTTGGGTGACATAAACACAAAATGGGTTTAGTTTTAGTTTTGGTTCGGTTTCACAGTCTGGTCGCGTAGGTTCAGTTGAGGTATGGTTTAGTTCTCTAACCATTCTCAAACTGAACGTGACCACCCTGCACCACCATGCGGGTCATGCATAGCTTGCTGTGGTTTCTAACGGCTAGGGTGCCGTGATTATTTTCCTAAGTAAGCCTCTAGCCGTTAGCTACTGATCCATTCCATCCACCGTGCGCCGTGTGAGACTGTGTAGTGCATCCTATGTCCATGTTTACTCCTGGCGCCGGCATCCCATGCACCGTGGGTCATGAGAAAACATGTAAAAATACAACAGGTGGAAGTTGCCCACGGTCCATGGCCCCCGTGACGCAGACTGAAAGCAGCTTCTCACTAGTGAAAAAACCCTCTTCGGTTCGACGTGAACAACGCCAGCAGTCCCGGTTTATCATAGTTCGCGACTAGTGGAAGCACTAGTCTCGGGCCGTGAGGCCTCTAACGGCTAGAAACGGCCGTAGTCACTAGTTCCGGGCCAGACCGTAACACGGACCGAGACTAATGACCTGGAGCAGGCCAGCTAGTATTTTTGTGGAGTATTAGTCCCGGGTCGTATCACGGCCCGGGACTAGTTGTCCACCACTATATATTCTGCTTTCTGTCTTGTTGCCCTAAAGCATATGGTGGCCATTTTTTTCAAAAAAGCAAGAGAGTTCATGCCATTTTTTTTCTCACGATTTGTCAAGATTTAGTTTGCAACCCCTAAATCCAAAGTTTTAAAAAGTTAAGACTTCATTCTTTCATCTCTTATTGCTACTTTAGCTCTATAATGCTCTAGAAGTATAGAGATATGGATCAATGCATGCATGCTCTAGAAGTAGAAGGATTTTGATATATATGTGTAACAAATTTTGATTAGGCACATAGTTACTGAAAATTGAAATATAATTTTAGAGTTTCAGAGCTTAGAATGGAATGAGGTTTTCACTGATAGAACAATAATAAAAAACTCCACATTTATCATGTTGATTGTTTTCTCCAATTCACAAATTGGTGCATGTAAATTTTTCAAAATTCAAAATTAATGCTCTAGAAGCTCTCAATATAACTTGTAATAATTTTATCATGTTGTGTAATGGTTTTTGATATACTTTTACTATAATGCAGATGGTCCGGGAATGGATGTACGGTACTGACCGACGCTCTGGCGAGTTCATTAATGGCGTGCATGAATTCATCCGTGTTGCTGATACAAACAAGAGCAACGGTTTTGTATTCTGTCCATGTAGTGGATGTAGGAATCGTCATAAGGATTACTGACTCAAAAACCCTTCACATCCACCTGTTGAAGTCCGGCTTCATGTCTAGTTATAATTCTTGGACCAAGCACGGAGAGAGAGGGGTTATAATGGAAGACAATGAAGAAGAGGAGGAGGATGACAAGTATCATGGTTCACCGGGGGCAGGCCATCACCCTCGTACCTGGCGAGCTCTCTTTCCCGCCTATTAGCGAAGAAGGCATTTCAGGTGTCGTAGTTGTCGGGATCCCACTGGGGATCCATCCGCTGCTCCGGCGTGAGCTCGTGGTAGAAGCGGTTAGTGATGGCCTCCTGGCATGCGGAACCTTGAGGGACAGGAGGGACAGGAACCCCTCCAGCGCTCAGCATCTAGCCGGCGGGCGGCCGGTAGCCCGTCGGACAATGGTAGCTGGAGGCGCACAACGCCTCGGTCTCCCCGAGGGTCAGAATGGCCCAGTAGGCGTTGCCCATTGTTCTAAGAGAGGAAGGTATGGATGTCTGGATAGCCATGGCGCGATCGCCCTAGATATAGAAGGAAAGGGCGGGAAAACTGTAACATCCCAAAAATATTAAACATGGATCAACAAACTCTAATCATCAAATTTAGGGTTAACAAAAACTTTCCCATCTCAAAATATAAAAGCATTCATATGTATGTGTATTTAAATTAGGAGTTCTTTTGAATTGCCATGGTTCTGTGATTCATTGCTTGTAAAAGGATTCTTAGGTGAAATAAACATCATCTAAATCATGCCCAAACTTTTCCCAAAGAAAAACAACTCAAAATGAATAAATGAAGTGAATGGTCATTTTTGCCAAATTAACTATCATGCCTACTTTGGCTATTCCTAGCACTTAAAACTTAACAGAAACAATTGTGGATCTTGGCACCCCTTGTTAGTACACATAATAAGGTACCAAGGCCCACTTTATGATCTTTCAAAAACATTCAAATGCTAAGTTTAAATGACAGTTCAAAATTGAATCTATCTCATATGGGAAGATCCCACTATTTAAAAAAACCACTCAAACAAGCTCAATTTTCAAAACCTAAGAACCCACAGAATCTCAAGCTCATGCCTAGCACACCCACCAAAATTCTTTTCAAAATTCAAAAAGAAGTTTCTTGCGGCCATTTTATCAAACACTTAGCAGGCAGAATTTAAACCAAATCAATTTCACTATTTCAAATAGTGTACTGGCCAAACTTGTCTCCCATTTAACATTCAATTGATCACATTGTCCCCCTGGATCAAACCAAGATCTAACTAACCCACCCCTACCGCCTAGCAGCATGGCCATGGCCAAACCGAGCCCACCTCGCCAGCCAACTTGGTCGCTGCCGCAGCAGACCACCTCCCCCTCTCTCGCCATGTCTGGGAGCTAGCCAGCACCTCACCGCCGCCCACTGTCCCCTTCCCGAGCCAAGGCAAGCCACAGACCACCGAGAATGCCCCGCGCCCAGTGCCACAATGACATGCCGAGCACGCTCCAGAGCGCCGCACCCGGCACGCGTGCACACGCCGCCCCTCGACCGCTGCCCGTGCCCACCGTGTCGCCACGACCCAAGGAACACGCCAGACACCCCCGTTCGCCGTCCAACGCCCCACAGCCACCGCTCACCATCGAAGACGCCGCCTCTGCCGCTCAGAGCGCCAGCCTCGCCCGACTGTTTACCACCGCCCCTAAGCCCGCATTGAATTCCTAGAGCATCGCCAGGAGACTGCTCGTCGATCGCCACCCTCAGCCATGCCTCTAGCAGCCCGTAGCCATGTTGCCACCATCGCCTGCCCATCCCTCCCGGTCTCGTCGTCGAGCCTATAAAAGGAGGCCACCCCCAGCCATTTGCAGCACACCATTCCACTCCCCTCACCTCACTGATCGTCCCACACCTCTAGCCGGAGCACGGGGAGTAGCAGCTCGCCGGAATTGCACCGGAGCAGGTCGCCTCTGGAGGAGAAAGGCGTCGCTGATTGCGACCACCCCCGGAGCTGCCTCGACCATCCTTGAGCTCGCCGTCGACCACCCGTTCATTTGCCCGCCTCGCCGTTGTCGTTGGAGCCCTGGTACGCCCTCTATGCACCCCCACTGATACGCTAGGGTTAGAGCTCGCCGGCGACAGGTCCGTCGTCGACGACGATCCCCAGCCGTCGATCCCCACTCTAATCCAACGACCCACACAGCCACGTACCGCTTCGCGCATTATGAGCCTCTGACTGGTAGACCCCCTGTCAGCTGAGCCTCGCGCTACAGAGTGACACTGGGTCGGCCCATTACCGTCTCCCGCGCAACCTAGCAGTTTGAATTTAGATTTTTCCATTTTAATTCAAACACAGTTTTGTACATAGATTCAAAAATCAACCCAGCTCGATTAAATGAACCAAATTGCATGAAACCAATTTTGTTAGAAAGGTACTGAAATGATTAATCCAAGCCCGTTGGATTCAAATCATTTGGATCTGTAGATCAACCTTGGTAAAAATAACAAGGCGGAAGCTTTTCTACATTCAAACATTTTTCAAAATTCAACCATAAGAGCTTTTGAGTTGATTCGAACTCTTAAAAATCACATTTGATCATACCATTCAGAATATATAAAAACATATGGGTTTACTTACAGGAATAATGTTCAAGTAATAAAAGAATGCCACATAGGCATTTCTAGTCACTTTATTTATTTAAAATAAAAGGTTAAACATTATTAATTCTGTGACACCACTTTCAATCACATTCGCATGTAATGAAATATGTGGTGATGACATGTGTCAACATGATCCCATGTTTGAGTTGGAGAATATTTAATCTTAAGTAGTTTTTCAATGAGTAGAAATTACTTTTCTCAAATTAAAATAAATAAGACAAATGCTTTAATCTTATAATGTGAGTGATGATGCTAGATCATCTATAGTGCATCTTGTGTGATGATTGAAAATAGTTAAGTATTGTTTGGTGATTGTGTACCTTGTATTTATTTATAGAGGCTAGTACCGACCAAGGATACGAGGAGGAAGGAGGATACTACGAGGAAGAAGCCGAGGAGAACTTCAACCACTGCTCTGCACAATGCAAGCTAATACTTGCAAGAAACCCTACTTTAGCAAGCTTATACTGATACTTATGCAAGCCAATACTTGAAACCTTGCAAGCTAACACTTGCAACTATAAAAGTTAGATAACCTAGGCAATGCATTAAGCATGCTTAGTTAGACACATTTGATGATACCCAATCCTAGTTTGACTTACAAGCTCTATACTTTATTTTCTTTATCAAAGCTTTCTCTTAGAGTTTACATAATAAATTGTAGATACTAGAAGGATTTGGAAGGTAGCATAAAGAGCATTAAATTTGGCCTAAGTTAAATAATCTTGATGTCATCCTAAGGCATGAGATTGAACTTAATTAATCTCCACCTGCTTACCACTCCTCATTAGTACTTACTCCCACTTGTAGATGCTAGTGCTAAGCATAAAACTTGATCAACTTTAGATGGGAATACTTGGTGGAAATGGTTATGAAAACCTTAGAATGATGAGTCATTCTACTGAAATGTTTTGACATGTGTTCTCGAACACCAGATGATTTTGATGATGAAAATGTTGAGGTATGAGCCTTAGCCCTTGATAAAACTGATGGTTGTCTGGATGCGATACCATTCCAATTTTACCGTACAACCACAATACCCAAAAATTGGGTAGGGCTTGACTGGAAACTTATATACCTTAGTATGGGTTCCCTCGCGGCCAAGGTCTGAGCTGAGGCTACCTTGTGAAGATTGTCCACCTGTGTAGTACCCAAGATGACAATTGGTCATGGTTGGGAGGCCAAACTCATAGGAGAGGTGCCTATACTAGGGCGTGTAATTGAAAGGTTAGGATTGATTATCCGCATACTGAGTATGGTGAATTCATGATTTGTTCCTGACGGATGTATCAAATGTTGTGGTGAAAGTGTACAATCTCTGCAGAGTGTCAAACTATTCGAATAGCCGCGTCCGCGGTTATGGACAGTTGGAGTGGCCATACTGTTCCCCCGTCAGATGTTTCCAAAATGACTTATGAAATGAATTGAGACTTTGACTTGACCACAACAGAGTTGCGATAAAAAAATTCAAGTTCCCACTTAGGTGTTATAAAACTTCAACTAGCTTTCTTTGCTTCTGAACTGAGTAGAGATAAATCTGGCTTTTTGCAAAACAACCCTAGAGCTTAATGTCTTACTACAAAACCCCCCTTAACTCGTTAGTATTAGTTTGCGAGTACTTAAAGAGTACTCATGGCTTTGTTCCTGGCTATTCTCGTGGCCAGACTATGAAGAGGAGTACCAGGATGATGGACCGCAGGAAGGTTACGACAACTAGGATCATCTCCCATCATCAGCATTGCCTGTGACCCCGAAGGTGGAGCTTCGCCTACGCTATATTTACTATTACATTATTCCGCTACTTGAGTTGTATTAAGAACTGGATCATAAGATCCTTATTTGTGTAAGACCTTATGTATGGTTTGTAATGGATGATGTACCGTGATATCCAAATCTGTTATGTCTCGCAAAAATGGTAATCCTGGGATTGCGATGTATGGTATAACAGGCATCTAGGATTAAAAATCCGGATGTTGACAAGTTGGTATCAGAGCCATCCTGACTATAGGAGACCCTAGTTAGAATGGACGTTTGAATCAAAAACTTAGTTTCAAAACTAAAGGAAGTGAGTATTTACAAAAACTTATTCTCATTCTTATCACTTGGATTCTTTCATGAAAATTCATGTTCCCCAAAAACTCTTGCAAAATACATAAAATTTGACACACTTGATCACTTTACTAACTTACTCATCCTATATTCTTATAGATGGACGTAAAGTACATCAAGTTTTATCAGTTGGGGAATGGAGGAGAACTCATCTTTGAGCATGACCTAGACCAGCTTTTGGAACTTATGGAGCGTCCGCACCCAAAATTCTTCGGAGCTCAGCTCAATGATCAAGGAGGGGAAAATCTGCAGTGGCTAGTTGTTGCAAGTCTCCGAGGAAAGATTGAACCTCCCACTACAGAGGGAATTCAGTTCACCTTAAGAGAGAACAACTGGCTCGATGGACTTGCCAGGGCCATGAAGGAAGCTCTTGCCCGTCTATATGGGTAGAGTATCAATCAGATCAAGGGTACCCGCTTTGAGTTCTATCCAAGGCATGATGCTATGGGACAACCACTGGAAGCGCCACATCACCCCGAGCTGAAGACTCAGTTGGAACACATTAGCTTCATGATGTATGATCGTCAGTAGGAACTGGACAATGCCCGTGACTACGCCAACCACAAGTCCGCCATCGCCCAGAAGAAGGATCAGACCCTCGCCATGCTAGTGAAGGATCACAAGTATCGTCGCCGTCAGCTCGACAAGAAGGATCGCATCATTGCCCGTCTTCGCCACCGTATCACTGATTTGGAGGAGACCATCCACGAGAGAGACATGCAGTTGGAGGAAAGGGAGAATGCCGGAGAAGACCTTCGTGGAGATCCCTACTCCTATCTCAGCGATGATGATGACTTTCTGGAGGATCAGGCCATGGACTTCTTCACAGATGAGGAGGATTTCGCCTTCATCGATGACGACAATGATGATGAGGATGATGAGGATTGTGAGTACACCGACTCCGAGGAGTAGTAGCACTTGAGCACCAGCGTTAGTGAGCTTTATTCGGTCCCACTGTATCGTAGTTTCCAAAATGGTTCTTAAAACCATCTGTTTTCCTTTGTTGTGGTGTGTGTTGTACCGTGTGCTATGAATGAATGAATAAAAAGCAAGTTGCTGGAAAATTTGAGTCAAACTTTAAAAACTTTTCAAAGTCCCTGAACCTTAGAAATTTCCCTCTTTTCTCATGATCTATCTCAATCTTCAGATGCATCGCGGAGGAAGTGGTTCATCCCCGGACCCGATGTTGCAGATCCTGCAAATGTTGGTTTCTGGCCGCGAAGCTGAAAGAGCAGAACGTCAAGCCAACTTAGCCACCCTTCAACACATAGCTCAGATGGCCAATAACAATCAAGGCCAAGGAAATCAGGACAACCATGGATCTAAGCTCAAGAATTTCCAGAACACCAATCCACCTGTTTTTACTAAATCAGAGGAACCCCTAGATGCAGATGATTGGCTACAAACAATGGAGAACAATCTGGAAGTCGCCGGAGTAGAAGCTAACAAGAAAGTTCTGTTCGCCACCCACTATCTTGCCGGAGATGCAAGAGCATGGTGGAACAGCGTTCGTGCAATGACCGGAGGACAGATGATGACCTAGGAGGAATTTAAGGTCAAGTTCAGCAGAACCCATGTGCCACCGGGTTTGATCAAGAGGATGAGAGATGAATTCAGAGAACTGAAGCAAGGAAGGATGACCGTGGTGGAATACCGTGACAAATTATTGTCATTGGCTAGGTATGCCCCGGATGAGATCGATACTGAAGCCAACAAGAAAGAAAGATTCTTGAATGGTTTGCATGATGAGATGCAGACAGTGTTGGTCAATATCCCCTTTGCTGATATTGAAGCCCTTGTCGACTCTGACATTCAGATGGAAGGAAAGATCAACCAAGACAACGAGAACCGCAAGCGCCGCATGATGCATCAACCAGGAACCCACCATACCCCAAAGTATCGCCCCAACCCATCGGCAGGATTTGCCCTGAGAACCAACAGACCCCCGATGAACCGTACGACCTATCCCAACCGTGGAAACCCAAGGCCTGGAGGACACCACAACAACCCCGGCAACTCTAGAAATTTCAACCGTGCACCACCCAAGTTCAACAACAACAATGCCTCCACCAACACCAACACTGCCCCAAGGACTGGAAGCAAAGTTGTGCCTGTTGCAGCGAAGGACAAGTCGCAAGTGATTTGTTATGACTGTGGAACCAAGGGTCACTACTCCAATGAGTGCCCCAAGAAGAATGCTGCAGCCCCCAATGCAAATTCCCCAGCTCAGCAACAGCGTCGTGTTCAGCCCGGAAGAAGTTTTGCCCTAGGGAATTTGCTCAACCGCAATGGTCGTCTCTTTCTCATGCATGCTAAAGAAGCCCAGGAAGCGCCAGATGTCGTACTGGGTATGTTTTCTGTCAACTCAGTACTTGCCAGAGTGTTGTTTGATTCTGGAGCATCACACTCATTTGTCACCGAAGAATTTGCATGCACTAGTAAGATTCAACCAACCAAACTGAAGCATGTTATGATTGTTCAAATCCCCGGTTCAACAAACAAAGCTGGAAAAAATTTCAAAGCCGTCCCTATCCGAATCCATGGCATAGATTTTTATGCTAATCTAACAGTACTCAGAACTAAAGGTTTGGAAGTAGTACTAGGAATGGATTGGATGTCCAAACATAAAGGATTAATTGACTGTGCCAAGAAAGCCATAACCATGACCAGTACAGCTGGAGCATATGTCGAGCATGTGTCTGAAACCTTACCTCGTCAATTCAAGTGCAACAAGAGTATAGCCCAACCTACCATTGACCAAGTCCGGATAGTCCGTGAATACCCCGATGTATTTCCAGACGTTTTGTCCGGTATGCCCCCAGATCGGGATATCGAGTTTATCTTTGAACTAATCCCTAGAACCGGACCCATAGCCCAGAGACCATATAGTATGAACCCGTCTGAACTAGCAGAACTGAAGAAGCAACTAGATGCCATGCTGGAAATTGGATTGATTCAACCAAGTGCGTCACCATGGAGATTACCTGTTTTGTTCGTGGACAAGAAAGATGGAGGTAACCGTTTGTGTACGGATTATCGGAAGTTAAATGATGTCACTATCAAGAACAAGTACCCATTGCCCAAGATAGAAGATCTGTTTGACCAGTTGACTGGTGCCAAGGTGTTTTCTAAGATTGATCTTAGGACTGGCTATCATCAACTCAAGATTCGCATAGAGGATATTCCAAAGACTGCCTTTACCACCAGATATGGATTATACGAGTATACTGTCATGTCTTTTGGATTAACCAATGCCCCCGCTTATTTCATGAATCTCATGAATAAGATTTTTATGGACTTCCTGGATAAGTTTGTCGTTGTTTCATCAATGACATTCTGATTTATTCCAAATCAGAAGAAGAACATGAGCTACACCTAAGGACCATTCTTGGAACCCTTAGAGAGCATCAGTTGTATGCCAAGTTTACCAAATGTGAATTCTGGTTACAGGAGGTAGGATTCCTCGGACATATCGTATCAGCCGGAGGAATTGCCGTTGACCCTGCAAAGTTGAAAGATGTCGAAGATTGGCAAGCCCCAACCACCCAAACCCAAGTTCGTGCATTTCTCGGATTGGCGGGATACTACCGCAAGTTCGTAGAAGGATTCTCAAGTATCGCCAGACCCATGAACCAATTGCTGAAGAAGGACAAGAAGTTTGAATGGACGGACAAATGTGAAGCGAGTTTTCAAGAACTCAAGAGAAGACTGATTTCAGCCCCAGTCTTAATCATGCCGGATATCACGAAGCCCTTTGACGTGTATTGTGACGCATCCAAGATTGGTCTCGGATGTGTGCTAATGCAAGAAGGTAAAGTTATATCCTATCTATATCGACAACTGAAACAGCATGAGCAAAATTACCCAACCCATGACATCGAGCTCGCAGCCGTAGTTCTTTCCCTGAAGACATGGAGGCATTACCTGATGGGAAACCGTTGTGAGATTTATTTGGATCACAAGAGCCTGAAGTATATATTCACTCAGAAGGAGCTGAATATGAGACAGAGAAGATGCATTGACCTAATCAAGGATTACGACCTAGACATTCACTATCACCCCGGTAAAGCCAATGTGGTAGCAGATTGCTGTGCCGCTTGAACTCCATGATTTTGAAGGAGCAACCAAGTTTGCACAAGGAGATGGAGGATTTCCGAATGGAATTAGTGAGTGAAGGATTTTTGGCTAGCATAGAACTTCAACCCACTTTGATCAGCCAGATCAAGGAGGCACATAAAGGAAATGCTAGCATCGACGGAATAAAGCGTCGTTCGGTACAGGCAAAGTACCCGGATTTACCGAAGACGAAGAAGGAGTTCTGTGGTACAAAGGACGTCTTTGTGTACCAGCAGATTCAGAGATGAAAGAAGTTATTCTGAAGGAAGCTCATGATAATCTTTATTCTATCCACCCCGGAGGAACGAAGATGTATCAGGATTTGAAGGAACAATTTTGGTGGCATAAGATGAAGAGAGAAATCGGAAGCTATATCACCAACTGTGATATATGTTAGAGAGTCAAGGCGGGACATCAAAGACCCGCAAGATTGTTGCAACCATTGTAGATTCTAGAATGGAAATGGGATTCCGTTGGAATGGACTTTGTCACCGGATTGCCTACTTCTAGTAGGGGAAATGACTCTATTTGTTGTAACACCCCCGGTCACTCCGGACCGACGGCTGTCACTTCTGGAAGCTCAATAGGATCTCTAGACTAACCCCACAGACCAACACTAGTCTTTTCTGTGCACTTTGTCCTCACTCGTGCGCACCCGGTTACCCACTTCTCGGTTTGTCACCCATCCTAGAATTGCTCTAGGCCAAGCACGCTTAACCTTAGAGTTCTTTTCGAATGAGCTTCCGGAAAAGAAGTTGTAACTTTTTGGTATGGGTTTCCTATCAATCCTATTGAGCCATGCGCCAGGGTCTCACAGGGTCATAGTTGATAGATTGTCCAAAGTCGCCCATTTCTTACCAGTCAAGACCACCTACCAGAGTTTGAAACTAGCTGAGTTATACATCGCTAGAATCGTCAGTTTGCACGGAGTCCCCAGGAACATCGAATCGGATCGAGGAACTCAATTCACCTCGAGATTCTGGAAGAAGGTCCAAGAAGGTTTAGGAACCCGACTAGATTTCAGCACAGCTTATGACCCTCAGACCGACGGGCAAATGGAGCGAGTAAATCAAATACTTGAAGATATGTTGAGAGCATGTGTGTTGGAGTATGGATCTAAATGGGAAGAATGTCTACCGTTTGCAGAATTTTCATACAAAAACAGTTATCAAGCTAGTTTGCAAATGGCCCCATTTGAATTCATGTATGGACGGAAGTGTTGTACCCCTTTGAATTGGTAGGAAGTAGGAGAGAGTCAGATTTTTGGACCCGACATCCTACGAGAAGCAAAAGAGAAAGTTCATAAGATTCGTGAGCACCTCAAGACCGCCCAGTCAACACAGAAGAGTTACGCTGACAAGAGACGTCGAGACCTCTCTTTCAATATCGGAGAGTTTGTGTATCTGAAAGTGTCGCCATTAAAAGGAATGCAGCGTTTCCAACTGAAGGAAAGTTAGCTCCTAGATATATCGGACCCTTCAAGGTTCTGAACCATCGAGGAGAAGTATCATATCAATTGGAACTGCCAGAAGAAATGTCAGCCATGCACAATGTGTTCCATATCTCATTACTTCATAAATGCCTCGAAGTTCCTGAGAAGACTGAAGTATTCAAGAATATTGATCATCGGAACATAGAGATCAACGATGACCTAACCTATCCCAAGTACCCATCCGTATTTTGGAAGAATATTTCAGAACTACCAGGACCCGAAGCATCAAGTTTCTCAATATTTAGTGGAGCAACCACACAGAAGAGGAAGCTACCTGGGAGCGAGAAGATCACATCAGGACGGAGTTCCCAGATCTCTTTAAATCCTAGGTAATCTTTTTCGTCCTTTTTCAAATCTCGGGACGAGATTTTGTTTAAGGGGGGAAGGTTTGTAACATCCCAAAAATATTAAACATGGATCATCAAACTCTAATCATGAAATTTAGGGTTAACAAAAACTTTCCCATCTCAAAATATGAAAGCATTCATATGTATGTGTATTTAAATTAGGATTTATTTTGAATTGCCATGGTTTTGTGATTCATTTCTTGTAAAAGGATTCTTAGGTGAAATAAACATCATCTAAATCATGCCCAAACTTTTCCTAAAGAAAAACAACTCAAAATGAATAAATGAAGTGAATGGTCATTTTTGCCAAATTAACTATCATGCCTACTTTGGCTATTCCTAGCACTCAAAAGTTAACAGAAACAATTGTGGATCTTGGCACCCCTTGTTAGTACAAATAATAAGGTACCAAGGACCACTTTGTGATCTTCCAAAAACATTCAAATGCTAAGTTTAAATGATAGTTTAAAATTGAATCTATATCATATGGGAAGATCCCACTATTTCAAAAAACCACTCAAACAAGCTCAATTTTCAAAACCCAAGCACCCACAGAATCTCAAGCTCATGCCTAGCACACCCACCAAAAATCTTTTCAAAATTCAACAAGAAGTTTTTTGCGGCCATTTCATCAAACACTTAGCAGGAAGAATTTAAACCAAGTCAATTTCACTATTTCAAATAGTGTACTGGCCAAACTTGTCTCCCATTTAACATTAAATTGATCACATTGTCCCCCCTGGATCAAACCAATACCTAACTAACCCACCCTCTACCTCCTAGCAGCATGGCATGGCCAAACCGAGCCCACCTCGCCGGCCAACTTGGTCGCCGCCGCAGCAGACCACCTCCCCCTCTCTTGCCATGTCTGGGAGCTAGCCAGCACCTTACCGCCGCCCACTGTCCCCTTCCTGAGCCAAGGCAGACCATGGACCACCGAGAACGCCCCGCGCCCAGTGCCACAGCGACATGCCGAGCACTCGCCAGAGCGCCGCACCCGGCATGCGTGCACACGCCGCCCCTCGACCACTGCCCGTGCCCACCGCGTCGCCATGACCCAAGGAACACGCCAGACACCCCCGTTCGCCGTCCAACGCCCCACAGCCACCGCTCGCCGTCAAAGACGCCGCCTCTGCCGCTTAGAGCGCCAGCCTCGCCCGAACGTTTACCACCACCCCTAAGCCCGCATTGAATTCCTAGAGCATCGCCAGGAGACCACGCGTCGATCGCCACCCTCAGCCATGCCTCTAGCTGCCCATAGCCATGTCGCCACCGTCGCCTGCCCATCCCTCTCGGTCTCGCCGTCGAGCCTACAAAAGGAGCCCACCCCCAGCTGTTTGCAGCACACCATTCCACTCCCCTCACCTCATTGATCGTCCCACACCTCTAGCCGGAGCACGGGGAGCAGCAGCTCGCCGGAATTGCACTGGAGCAGGCCGCCTCTAGAGGAGAAGGGCGCCGCTATGGCTAGAGCTCGCCGGCGACAGGTCCGTCGTCGACGATGATCCCCAGCCGTCGATCCCCACTCTAATCCAACAATCCACAGAGCCCCGTACCGCTTCGCGCATTACGAGCCTCTGACTGGTAGACCCCCCCTGTCAGCTGAGCACCGCGCTGCGGAGTGATACTGGGCCGGCCCATTAGCATCTCACGTGCAACCCAGCAGTTTGAATTTAGGTTTTTCCATTTTAATTCAAACACAGTTCTGTACATAGATTAAAAAATCAACCCAGCTCGATTGAATGAACCAAATTGCATGAAACCAATTTTGTTAGAAAGGTACTGAAATTCTCAATCCAAGCCCGTTGGATTCAAATCATTTGGATCTGTAGATCAACCTTGGTAAAAATAACAAGTCAGAAGCTTTTCTACATTCAAACATTTTTCAAAATTCAACCATAAGAGCTTTTGAGTTGATTCCAACTCTCAAAAATCACATTTGATCATACCTTTCAGAATATATAAATACATATGGGTTTACTTACAGGAATAATGTTCAAGTAATAAAAGAATGCCACATAGGCATTTCTAGTCACTTTATTTATTTAAAATAAAAGGTTAAACCTTATTAAATTGTGACACCACTTTAAATCACATTCCCATGTACTGAAATATATGGTGATGCCATGTGTCAATGTGATCCCATATTTGAGTTGGAGAATATTAAATCTTAACTAGTTTTTCAATGAGTAGAAATTACTTTTCTCAAATTAAAATAAATAATACAAATGCTTTAATCTTATAATGTGAGTGATGATGCTAGATCATATATAGTGCATCTTGTGTGATGATTGAAAATATTAAAGTATTGTTTGGTGATTGTGTACCTCGTATTTATTTATAGAGGCTAGTACCGACCAAGGATACGAGGAGGAAGGAGGATACTACGAGGAAGAAGCCGAGGAGAACTTCAACCACTGCTCTGCACAAGGCAAGCTAACACTTGCAAGAAACCCTACTTTAGCAAGCTTATATTGATACTTATGCAAGCCAATACTTGAAACCTTGCAAGCTAACACTTGCAACTATGAAAGTTAGATAACCTAGGCAATGCATTAAGCATGCTTAGTTAGACACATTTGATGATACCCAATCCTAGTTTTACTTACAAACTCTATACTTTATTTTATTTATCAAAGCTTTCTCTTAGAGTTTACATAGTAAATTGTAGACACTAGAAGGATTTCGAAGGTAGCATAAAGAGCATCAAATCTGGCCTAAGTTAGATAATCTTGATGTCATCCTAAGGCATGAGATTGAACTTAATTAATCTCCACCTTCTTACCACCCCTCATTAGTACTTACTCCCACTTGTAGATGCTAGTGCTAAGAATAAAACTTGATCAACTTTAGATGGGAATACTTGGTGAAAATGGTTATGAAAACCTTAGAATGATGAGTCATTCTACTGAAATGTTTTGACATGTGTTCTCGAACACCATATGATTTTGATGATGAAAATGTTGAGGCATGAGCCTTAGCCCTTTATAAAACTGATGGTTGTCTGGATGCGATACCATTCCAATTTTACCGTACAACCACAATACCCGAAAATTGGGTAGGGCTTGACTGGAAACTTATATACCTTAGTATGGGTTCCCTCGCCGCCAAGGTCTAAGCTGAGGCTACCTTTTGAAGATTGTCCACCTGTGCAGTACCCAAGATGACAGTTGGTCATGGTTGGGAGGCCAAACTCACAGGAGAGGTGCCTATACTAGGGCGTGTAATTGAAAGGTTAGGATTTATTATCCACATACTGAGTATGGTGAATTCATGATTTGTTCCTGACGGATGTATAGAATCTTGTGGTGAAAGTGTACAATCTCTGCAGAGTGTCAAACTATTCGAATAGCCGCGTCCGCGGTTATGGACAGTTGGAGTGGCCATACTGTTCCCCCGTCAGATGTTTCCAAAATGACTTATGAAATGAATTGAGACTTTAAATTGACCATAATAGAGTTGTGATAAAAAAATTCAAGTTCCCACTTAGGTGTTATAAAACTTCAACTAGCATTCTTTGCTTCTGAACTGAGTAGAGGTAAATCTGGCTTTTTGCAAAACAACACTAGAGCTTAGTGTCTTACTACAAAACCCCCCTTAACTCGTTAGTATTAGTTTGCGAGTACTTATAGAGTACTCATGGCTTTGCCTTGGCTATTCATGTGGCCGGACTATGAAGAGGAGTACCAGGATGATGGACCGCAGGAAGGTTACGAACACTAGGATCATCTCCCATCATCAGCATTGCATGTGACCCCGAATATGGAGCTTCGTGTATGCTATCTTTACTATTACGTTATTCCACTGCTTGAGTTGTATTAAGAACTAGATCATAAGATCCTTATTTGTGTAAGATCCTTACAAACCTTATGTATGGTTTATAATGGATGATGTACTGTGATATCCAAATCTGTTATGTCTCGCAAAAATGGTAATCATGGGATTGTGATGTATGGCATAACAGGCATCTGGGATTAAAAATCCGGGTGTTGACAAAATCTTGGCGGGAAGCTTTGGGAAATGGCGGAAAATATCTTTAGTCCCGGTAAGTGACTACAACCAGGACTAAAAGCTCTCGTAAAAAGCAAAGGGCGGGAAAACTTGGCGAGAAGCTTTGGGAAATGGCGGGAAATATCTTTAGTCCCGGTTAGACATATTATTTGTTTTATTTGGATTTTTACAATAAAAGATATGATTTTCCAATATTTTATATTTGATTTGAATTAAAAAAAGAAAAGTTACAAATGACATAATTTATAAATGATGCAAACAGATGTATGGATATTATATTAAGATTCTTTATATTTTTTTGATAATAATATACATTTTATTTGTTTTATTTGGATTTTTATAATAGGAGATATGATTTTCCAAAGTTTATATTTGATTTGAATTAAATAAAAGAAAATTTACAAATGACATAATTTATAAATGATGCAAAGAAATGTATGGATATTATATTAAGATTGTTTATATTTTTATGATAATAATAGACATTTTATTTGTTTTATTTGGATTTTTATAATAGGAGATATGATTTTCCAAAATTTATATTTGATTTGAATTAAATAAAAGAAAATTTACAAACTACAAAATTTATAAATTATGCAAACAGATGTATGGATATTATATTAAGATTCCTTATATTTTTCTGATAATAATATACATTTTATTTGTTTTATTTTGATTTTTATAATAGGAGATATGATTTTCCAAAGTTTATATTTGATTTGAATTAAATAAAAGAAAATTTACAAATGACATAATTTATAAATTATGCAAACAGATGTATGGATATAATATTAAGATTCTTTATATTTTTATGATAATAATAGACATTTTATTTTTTTATTTGGATTTTTATAATAGGAGATATGATTTTCCAAAGTATATATTTGATTTGAATTAAATAAAAGAAAATTTACAAATGACATAATTTATAAATGATGCAAACAGATTTATGGATATTATATTAAGATTCTTTATATTTTTCTGATAATAATAGACATTTTATTTGTTTTATTTGGATTTTTATAATAGGATATATGATTTTCCAAAGTTTATATTTGATTTGAATAAAATAAAAGAAAATTTACAAATGACATATTTTATAATGATGCAAACATATGTGTGGATATTATATTAAGATTATTTATATTTTTCTGATAATAATAGACATATTATTTGTTTTATTTGGATTTTTATAATAGGAGATATGATTTTCCAAAGTTTATATTTGATTTGAATTAAATAAAAGAAAATTTACAAATGACATATTTTATAAATGATGCAAACATATGCATGGATATTATATTAAGATTATTTATATTTTTCTGATAATAATAGACATATTATTTGTTTTATTTTGATTTTTATAATAGGAGATATGATTTTCCAAAGTTTATATTTGATTTGAATTAAATAAAGAGTATGGATTTCCTGTCATGGGGGATAGCTGCCCCCCTAGCGCACACCGTACGATTCGTGTTGAGATATGAACAAGCATGTGGATGTCATTTGCTGTATTGCCGGCACATGGCACTAATTAGTAATTAGAGTTTGTTTGGACTATTATACTTTGTCAGTAGTGTGCATGCATCGTCTCAGCCTTCACGCGGACTCACGAGAGAGCTGTCAGATTTAATTTTGTCTTGGATCAAAAGGGGATAGGACCAACGTGATTCCATGGCGTGCGTGCAAAATCGTTGGATTCAACACCTGTCACTATTGTACCTGCGCGAAAAGGTGCGATCATATCAGAGACATTAGGTTGGGACGCGTGCTTGACTGTGACAAGTCAATCACGTGGGCTCATTTTGTTCACAACCTGGTCGGACCTTCGGTTGCTACTATTTGTGGACAATACTTGGAGCACTTGCTGCACTGCCGTATCACATGCCTAAGTAGCCTACCGCCACCTCCATGCCGCATGTGTCGCTACCGACTCGCGGGTATGTGAGGGATTTACAGTAGTTAACGAAAGCGATATTTTTTATAATCCTTTATTTTGTTTGCGTTACCCGGTCTGGTATATGGTTGAAGAAAGAAATACAACGAAATATTAGGAAAAGGTTGTACATGCGCATGATTCTCGGTGGTATCCTCCAGTTATAACTTTTCCAATAATTTGACCTGCAATTATTCGAAAACAATAAGACAAAGCTAACCTTTTTAGCCTGAGTCATACAAACCGTATGGTACTTACCAACGTGACCTGGCCATTGTGTGTTTGTGCGATCCCTCTTAGAGTGGGTTTGTTCGTGCCCCTTAGTTGGTTTATCTTCATGGAATGAAAACGCCCTGGGTGAATCTTTTTATACTATATGGGTGAAAAACATATATTTTCACGTAATACTCTGCTGAAATCGGAAGTAACTTGTGTTGGGCTATGCAAAACAGAGAGGGGGTTGCGTATTTTGTTTTGCTTGTATGTGGGCTTGCCTATGCTTGTTTACAGCAGCTATGGATCTCAAAGTTAGAGATTTGTCCATATCTCTAAATAAATAGTAATAATATCACCACACCTCGATGCTCAGAGACACATGTAATAGTCAGACTGCGTTGGCATCATCTAGCGCATGCACTCCCTAGAAATTGAGACAAAAAGCACGCACATAGAGGATATCATGTGTTGGCAGAGAGGTATGGTCCCATGCTAACGCCTTGAAGCTCGTTATCATCTGGTTGCTATCATGTGTCAGCTTTATTACAGATGTGATAATCAACTATCATTCTTAAGCTGTTTTAGCACGCATCTCAACGACGCATGTTAGACGACATCTGTCGGGGGGCAGCTATCCCCCTGGGCAGCAGACTATTTTCCTTAAATAAAAGAAAGTTTACAAATGACATAATTTATAAATTATGCAAACAGATGTATGGATATTATATTAAGATTCTTTATATTTTTATGATAATAATAGACATTTTATTTTTTTATTTGGATTTTTATAATAGGAGATATGATTTTCCAAAGTTTATATTTGATTTGAATTAAATAAAAGAAAATTTACAAATGACATAATTTATAAATGATGCAAACAGATTTATGGATATTATATTAAGATTCTTTATATTTTTCTGATAATAATAGACATTTTATTTGTTTTATTTGGATTTTTATAATAGGATATATGATTTTCCAAAGTTTATATTTGATTTGAATTAAATAAAAGAAAATTTACAAATGACATATTTTATAATGATGCAAACATATGTGTAGATATTATATTAAGATTATTTATATTTTTCTGATAATAATAGACATATTATTTGTTTTATTTGGATTTTTATAATAGGAGATATGATTTTCCAAAGTTTATATTTGATTTGAATTAAATAAAAGAAAATTTACAAATTACATAATTTATAAATTATTCAAACAGATGTATGGATATTATATTAAGATTCTTTATATTTTTCTGATAATAATAGACATTTTATTTGTTTTATTTGGATTTTTATAATAGGAGATATGATTTTCCAAAGTTTATATTTGATTTGAATTAAATAAAAGAAAATTTACAAATGACATATTTTATAAATGATGCAAACATATGTATGGATATTATATTAAGATTATTTATATTTTTCTGATAATAATAGACATATTATTTGTTTTATTTGGATTTTTATAATAGGAGATATGATTTTCCAAAGTTTATATTTGGGTTGAATTAAATAAAAGAAAATTTACAAAAACTACACTAGTCGCGGGTCGTGGAAGGACCCAGGACTAGAGGGTGCCTGCGCGCGTGAAAACGAAGCGGCCGGAAAAAACCTCTAGTCCCGGGTTGTGGCTTAACCCGCGACTAAAGGGGGGGTATTTAGTCGCGGGTTAAGCCACCGCCCGGGACTAGAGAGCCTCCAGTCGCAGGTGATGGCTTAGCCCGGGACTAAAGGGTTGTCCCTTTATATACCACGCGCCCGCCCCTGGCGCGCCCACCCAGCACTTAGCAAGATTTGACGATGAAGACGAAGACGAGAAGGCGCCGATGCAAAGAACAGGGGAGGTGCTGCCCGGCCGATTCCCGCGCCGCCGCCCTTGTCTCCGGCCGCCCCGCGCACGCCGCACCGTCGAGCCTCCGCGCGCCGTGCCGCGCCGCCTTGCTGTGTCACCGCCCCGCCGTACGTGTCGTGCCACCCCGCTATGCCGCACTTCATCGCTGAGCCTCCGCGCGCCGTGTCGCGCCGCCCTACCTTGTCGCGCCGCCCCGCCGTGCCGCACCGCCTCGCCGGAGGTGGTTATTTAATTAGTCTAGTATTAATTATATATTTAGGTTTTTGTATAATTATTCTAGTATTAATTAGTAGTATATTTAGGTTTTTGTAGTAATATTTATTATTATTAGTAATATTTAGTTTTGTATAAATGTTATTCTTAGTATTTATCTTATTAGTATATTATTAGGAAATGTTAGTACTATATTATTATAGGTTCGCCGCCGTGTCGCCGCACCGCCGTGCCGCCTCGCCGCCTCGTCGATGAGCTCGATCGAGAGGCCGCTCGGGTGATTTTTTATTGTTTTTTTATAGTTTTTTGTTATATTTTTTTCTATAGTTTTTTATACTTAGGATTATTATAATTAGGATTATTATAATTAGGTTTATTAGGGTTTTTTTATAGTTTTTTCTATAGTTTTTCTATAGTTTTTTTTATATTAGGGTTTTTTTTGTTTTAGTTATTAGGATTATTGTTTTCCACAAATAATATTAGGGTTTTTTGTTTTAGTTATTAGGATTATTGTTTTACCATAAGTAATATTAGGGTTATTAATTAGGGTTATTGTTTTTTTGTTTTAGTTATTAAGATTATTGTTTTACCACAAATAATATTAGGGTTATTAATTAGGATTATTGTTTTTTTGTTTTAGTTATTAAGATTATTGTTTTACCGCAAATAATATTAGGGTTATTTTTTTGTTTTAGTTATTAGGGTTATTGTTTTTTGTAACCTGTTTACCTCTCTTTCTGTTATAGATAATTAAGTCATGGATCCATCCGAAGATCCTGGTCGCATTGGTGAAGGTTATCTTCAGGGCATGATAAGAGGTGAAATTTCTCTTAATATTACTACCGACGAAGATATTTTGCTCGAGGAAGAGATATCCTCATATCTGAATCCATCCGGTGATGGACTAGAGGAAAACCTAATGTATCAAGGGGAAGACCGGATGGACGAAGGGAAAACAAATAACAACAATAATGATGGCCCCTCGACAGGATCCGACGAGGTACATATATATATATATATAAAGCCTCGTGTTACCTCTATTCATTAACTGATCTAGATATATACTAATCACTCTCTCTTCTTCTTTTAGCCCACTGGATCAAATCAATCGATAGCTCGAACGAAACGAGGGCCAAAAAAAAGTTGGATGGTGATCAGAGGTTCACCATCGAAGAAATAGATGATGATGGTGAACCGATTGCTCCAGAGAAGCACCGGAGGATGTTTATAAATCAATGCGGGGTGCTTGTTAGGGACAACCTGCCGATCACCATCCAAGAATGTAATCAGTCAAAGAAACCCGGTGAAGAATCCAACAGCTATGTCACTGATGATGCCAAAGATGACCTTTGGCAGAAGCTCATAGCGCATTTCATACTACCTCCAGGGTATGAAGAACTTGAGGTAGATGGTATTACCCGAAGGCCAGGTGGGCTTGAAAATAGGGCGAAAGTCAAGGAGTGGGCTCTGAGCAAGATGGATGAACTGTACCGGAACCACAAGAAAAGTTTATACGTGAAATATGTCGCAAAAAAGAAAACTTCAAAGGAGTAAACGAGAATTTGAGAGAACAGTGGCCCGATTTTGTACAGTACAACCAATCTGATAAAGAAAAGGAAAAATTGGCAAAGAACGCGTTAAATGATGCCCAAAAGAAATACCATCATAAAATGGGGACAGGTGGCTACAAGAGTGACATCCCTAAGTGGGAAACTATGGAGAAGAAAATGAGGGCTAGAGGCGTCACTCCTGGTATAGATGGATGGCCCGAGAGGTCAAAGCGCTGGTGGTACGGGCATGGGGGATCGTTGGACCCAGAAATAGGGAAGACATTATTTCATGAAAAAATTCTAAAACCCTCCCAAGACCTTATTCAAGCAATGAACGATGCTCAATTGGGATTGTTCCGTCCCGAGAGAGAGAATGACGAGCTTACACGCGCCCTAGGGAATCCTGAAAAGGGAGGATGAACACGAGGCAAAGGCGTCGGTGTCTCGTGGAAGAAAGGGTTTCCTCAATACGATGCCAGTTACAGAAGCCGTTAGAGAAAGAAGGACCGGGAGTCAGACCGGATCTCTAGGGTAGAGCAGGACCTAGCTGATTTGAAGAACCTCATGAAAGAAATTAGTCAAAGGCCGCCGTCGTCAACTCACCCGCAGGTTGATGATCCTGCATTGGATCTTAGCCAGCGGAGAAGTAGCATGGTTTCCACGGAGGTCTGGGCTGATGATCAAGCACTGCTGGATGATGCACCGGCTCCTCACTACCCTGTGGATGATGTCAGAGAGATGGCACAATGTGAGCTACATCAGCCAATGAACAACCTGTCCTTCATGGTGGCGATCGGCACTGCTTTACCTTGTCTACTAGGAGCACTCTACCATTCACTTCCGATTCCACCAGGCTATGCTTGTGTCACGGTGGATGACATAGTGGAGGATTTTGCGGACCTAGAGATTGAAATCGCTACGCTTGAAGGCCTTACGAAACTCGGAGATGTCAAGCGCAACATCATTCTATGGAAGAAGAAGTACATCAAGTTTCTAGGCTCGGCGCCAAGGTCACCGACTCCGAGGAATCCAAGTCCACCCCGCATCGAATATCGTCAACCTCCAAGTCCACCCCAATCCGATTATCGCCAACCTCCAAGTCCACCCCGCCCCGCTGACGATCGCCGCAGCAGGAGTACATCAACTCGATCTCCGCCTCCACGCAATACTCGATCTCCGCCTCCACCTCCGTGCAATACTACTACCTCGTCAAAGAAACAGAAGTTCGACACTCCCCCGCGCCCCACATAGAAGAAAGGTCAAATGGCGAAGATAGTCGACATCCTGGCGGATCTTCCAAAGAGACCTTATGACAAGACCGATGAGGAAACTAACGCGGATGTGGCTGCCCAAGTTAAGGCGCATTTTGCACCCAAAAACCTAAGCCAAAGCCGATATATGATGAAAAAACCAAAAAGTGGTCTAAGTCCTTTCTTGAGCAACCATCCCAGATATCGATGAATCTAGAATCAGACTATGACCAGGAGATTATTAAGCAAGCACAGAAGAAAAAAATCACAAGTGCAAAAAGCGGGAAGCAAGTTGCCCAGCTCGGAGCACAGAAGAATTAATTGGTCGCCCCGCTCAAAGTCATTTCAGACCTCGACAAAGGCCTTCAGAGCTGAAATGGATATGGACATGCAAATAATGGACCCCAGAGCCCGTAATAATGTTGCACTAATGGGAATCACTGTATCGCAGGCCAAAGCACTTGGTACCGAAGCAAAGATGTCTCTTGGTCAATATTTAGGCTAAGAAGATACGCCAGTGGGTCAGATAGTACGGAAGTATGTCCAAGGGGAGCCTCTAGTCAGTAATGAGGAGCTCGTGCGTCTATCCACACATATGCGAAATCTGCACGAATGGTACATGTCGCAAGCATAAAAAAAGAATCAAAAAGATTGGTTTCCGGTGGACGTTAGAAAGGAGCATCACTTCAAACCATACTCGATACAGGTTCAAATGACCGAACTATTTCAGTTATACAACCATCATGCCCTCGACAAATCTATCATTGGTTGCTACTGTCTGTAAGTGATTTATTTCTATAATTAAGTTTGTAGCTCAGCTCGTTCATTGCATTTAATATATTATCCTAACTATATATCATTTTGTATGATATTATATTCTGCAGAATGAAGATGCTTGAATGCAAAAGAGCTAGAAGATACGACGTTGGGTTCATTGACCCATATATCGTTAATGAATATACGTTAAAGAATCACCCCAAGTACGTGGAGGAAGACCTGTGCAGGTTCTTAATCGAGAATAATTTTGTTAAGGAAATACTATTTCCTTACAACTTCAAGTGAGTGTTTATATCTTGTTGACGAGGTTTAATCTCGTCAATGCCCATTGTTATGGACTTGGGTTTTGGAGAAGATGGGGATGCTGGAGATCGCGGAACGGTTAGCAAACAAGCAACACGGGGACACGAGGTTAACCCAGGTTCAGGCCCCCGGAGGGAAAACCCTACTCCTTCTTGTCTGCTTTTGATTACGGCGGAACCAAAAAGTACAGGGGTGCGCAGATGCAATCTGGCGTGGAGGTGTGTATGCGGTGGTGTGCGAGATATTGTAAGAGAGCCTCCTCGCCGTGCCCTCCTGGCCTTTATATAGAGATAGACGGGTCCCAGGCACAGATCGAGTAGGTTACAGGTTTTAGGGTTTACCCCTTTGAATTTTCTATCTACTCTAGTCTTGCTTTCCAAGGATCCGAAGGCGTCATGGGCTCTGGCCACCTGAAAGTCTTCATGGGCTGGCGCATGTGTTCGTGAGCCTTCCTTGGGCTAGACTAGGTATGCTAAGATCGTGTACCCGCAGGGTATAACCATGTCAGTAGCCCCCGAGTGTTCAGTCGAATCGTAGATTCGGCTGAGGACTCTTCAATCCTTCGGGTGCAGCTATCTCAGTTTGTCTAGAGAATGATTTGAGTGTGTAGGGATTGTTGATGCGTGTGCCTGACTCTCCCGATAGATCAGGGTCAGTTGACTGTCTTAGGACAAAACAACATGATCTTCTTCAGATTTGAGTCCCTCGACTCGAACCCGGAACATATGCTGGCATAATTCGACTCAGGACGCGGAGGACTTACAGGAGTGGAATTCCAGTGAATTTTAAATGATGTACCCAACGCGTCCGTCGGGATTTTTCATCGCGCCTGTTGGCACGGATTCTTACTAGCAGAGCGTAGTCGTGTGCGTTACTAGGCCATCAGATGGTATTTGTAGGTCTTATCTTTGCGTCGCATACACAGCATCCGAATGTTTATCACCACGGAGGTGTTTCGGGTGGACAAGGAGGACGTTGCTCACTTAGCATAAATGGGACAGAGCTGCCGAAAAAGTTTTGCGCATTGATCTGAAGGATCGCAGTCGAAGAATTCATAGGATGCGCGACCAGCGCTCCCTATGGGAGTAGCCCCCGAGTGTCTGTTCGAGTCGTAGACTCGAGCGGAGACTTTAATTCGATCTTTGTTGACTTTTAGGTCTGTAGGACACAATTTTTTCGGATGCTTGAATCCATCCTCCCTATGGGAGTAGCCCTCGAGTCCGTAGTGGAGTCGTAGACTCGACGTAGGACTCGAAGAATAGTGCAATGATTTAATACTTTGATCATTTTCGGGTGCGCGGCCAGCGCTCCTGATAGGAGTAGCCCCCAAGTAGTTAGTCGAATCGTAGATTCGAGTGAGTACTTTGCAACCATTGCTAGTATAGCTTTTGATGACGTCAGTGCTGATGATCGGTGACCTCAAGCGGCTGCGGCGCCAGAGATGACGTGACTGGACAATCATGGGTCCCACCTTCTTACTTTGAGTTTACCGGTCACGCGCCGCCTCGATTTCCGTGCATAGTGGACGGCGTGTGAGCGACGGTTCGCTGCTGCGCTGACACGTGGATGGTCAGATCTTGATGTTGTCCCTAGGTCTTCCCGATGGACGGTCGTCGTGCTTCGTCCTCGTCCTTATAATCATTGGGGAAAAGTTAGTTTGTTTTCACCGCAGCCATTCTTGTTTCACTGCTCCCATCTTCTCTGAGCTTTCTCACTGCGCACTGGAATTTCCCCGAGCTTTTCCTTCCTTGATTTTGCATGCTCGCGGCCGTCATCACCGCACTACGATGGGGAAGCCCAAGAAGTCCTCCTTTGCAGTTGGTACCAGTGCTGCCGCCGGTGGAAGAAGGGTTCCGCCGCCACCCGCGTCACCAATGGTGGCTGGCGGCGATCGGAGACGCATGCGGGTGACCTCCACAAGCTCCGTGAGCGGGGCCTGATCCCGCAGGATAGGGAGGCCGTCAAACTTCCCGGCGACGAGGTAATTCCCCGTCCTCCCGCTGGGTTTCGGGTTATGGTCATCGCCTTTGTCCTTCGGGGCCTTTCCTTCCCAATCCACGATTTTCTTCGTGGATTGCTTTTCCTTTATGGTATCCAGCTTCATCATATTTCGCCCAACTCTCTTCTTCATGTCGCCTGTTTCATCACTTTCTGCGAGTGCTGGCTCAGTATCGAGCCGCACTTTTGCCTCTTTCGGAAACTCTATTCCGTGAAGAGGAAATCTGGCTCTGATGGTGTTTATCCCATTGGGGGCTGCATCATTTCCCTCAAATCCAATCTTCTGTTATTTTCCTTTTCTATGTCCGAATCTGTCCAGTACTAGCAGAGGCGATGGTTTTACATCCGCGACTCCACGTTAGCTGGACAGGAATTTGGTCTTGCTCCTTTCGACCCCTCCCAAAAAATCGAGCCGAAGAGGTCCGGGAAGAACCAGATCTTGGATGGCGAGGTGGCGGAGATAGAGGGGCTCTATCGTCGAGTGGAGGAACTTCAGCTGATTCCAGATAAAGAGGTGAATGGTGTGGACATCATCTGTACCTTCCTCAAATGTCGGGTGCAGCCGCTCCAGGCTAGGGCGCACCCGATGTTCCTTTATTCTGGTCGCCGCGATCCGACTAGGGTTTCGGCTGAGGAGCTCTCCAAGGGGATCTCGGCGGGATCCTTCGCCCGCTGCTGAAATACAAGGCTGGAGAGGATATCCCGGGGAAGTCGCTGACTTCTCTGTTCTCCGCTTCTCGTCCGGTTCCGTAGGTGTAGATCTGGGACGTGCGCGTAGCGCTATTTTCGACTGTGTTTTCCTTGTACCTTTTGTGCTGAAAATCTGTTTCTTTCTTGCGCAGGAATTCAAGGTGCCAGGCATGTAGCCTCCACTGCCCGAATTGTTCCCGGATGCACCGGGCAATGAGGTAGCGGACTACATGTCTAAACTTCCGTCGGCGCGATCGTCGGCTGAAGAAGCCATTGAGTCGAGCGAGGGGCGCACTCGAAAGCGGGCGCGGAGTTCGAGTGAATCGTCAGATGCTTCGACTCCGCCGACGCCTAGGAACCCGCTGTGCCTTGAGCGTCATAGTGGGGGTCATGGGGGCTCTTCCTCTCCTATTCCGGTTGTGCCCGTGCAGGCTGTGGCACCGCACCCACCGGCGAAGCGGAAGAAGGAAGAGAAGAAAAAGGAGAAGAAGGGCAGGAGGACCCCGCCTGTCTTCGACTTGAGCGATCTCGAACCGTAAGTTTTTTCAGTTGCTTTTTGCTTTATCTTGTCTGTTTGCTTTGTACTTGGCTGACTTTTTTGTTTGTAGCCACTCCACCGACGGCTCCTTCAGCGATGGCGCTCGGGAGATGGTGGGGGAGTCGAAGGTTGTTCCTCCTCCTCCTCAGACGGTGGCCACCTCTGAGGGTGCTGCTCCGAACCCTTCTCCGCAGGAGGCTCGGGTGGTTGTCCCCCAGAAGACTTCGGCTGGACCTTTGGAGTCGCCGTCTGATCACGTAAGTTTCTTTGCTCTTGCCGCGGGGGGAGCCCCCGGGCATTTTCGGGTGATCTGTTGATCACTTTTGTTTTTGCTTCTTGTCTCGGGGGAGCCCCCGAGCGTCTGTAGGATGATCTGCTGATCATTTTTATTTGAGTCTCGGGGGGATCCCCCGATCGTTTTTCGTATGTGTAACTTGTTTTTCTCGTTCTTTGGGCGTAGCCCCCGAGCCACTCTTTTGACGGGTAGTATCTTTTGCAGCCTTTTGTGCATGGCGCCAACCAGCTGGTGCAGCAGCACCTGGCATTGGAGGCCAGCTTCAAGGTGCGTACACGAGTTGATCTTGTTGCTTCCTCTTATATTTCTTTTCCTGCGATCTGATAAGTGTTCTGCTGATTGCAGAGGACAACAATACCACCCTCGTTGAGCTTGATGCTCTCAAAAAGAGCCTTGGGCGAGCGGAGAAACAAGCTGAGGACGTCGTTGGTGCGAAGGAGCGCCTCGATCAGGAGCTAGCCAATGCAGCTGAGGCCAAGGAGCGCCTGTAGCAGGAAGCGACAGACCGCGAGGAGCAACTAACCACCACTACGGCCTCGTGCGAGAAGGAGGTAGCCGGCAAGCTGATCGCGGCTGCCAAGGCTATTTCGGGTGAGTTGCTTCGTCTTTCCCTTTTCGGCTTCCTTGTCTTTCTTTGTTGTGCTTTTATTTATGTTGCTTATGTTGTTTCTTTAGATGTCGCGGGCATCCAGTTTGACCGCAGTGCTCTGGAGCATGGAAGTGCTTTGGATGATGCCACTGCGACGGTCGAAGACCGCTGCAGTACCGTGGTCGGCTCGCTTGCCAAGGCCAAGGAGGTTCTCAGGCGCTTCTACAAGGAGCTCGTCCCCAAGGGCGTCGTCCTCGATGATGTCAATGCCTCGGCGGATGCGCTGTCAGCCGAAGCGCCTGCGGCGTACAAGCGCAAGCAGAAAGGCATTGGCGTGTCCGTTGGGCTGGCGATGGCCTTGGCGTCTGGAGCGGAGCTGGATCTTCATCAGGTCACCTCTCGGATGCCGATGGTTGTTGACGGATCCGAGGTAGCCTTCGCCCTCTACGCTGCCCGCTGTAAATGTTATGGGCCGAAGTTGATTGACTTGCTGGCTGAGTACGCGTTGAGGCAGCAGGGAGAGGCCAAGGGCAGGCAATCTGGCTCCGAGGCTACTCAGGATGCAGCTTCTTAGGCCTTGTAGTTGTAGGATAGCTTTTGTTTCCTTTGTTGTAATTATATATATGAACAGTCCTTGTGCCATGCAGTGGCTTTTTGCTGCACATAATGAATTTCCGAGTTCTGTGTTCTTTCGTCTGCTTGTTCATATCCTTGTCTTCTTTTACTCTAGGGGCCTTCGGGTGATGATCCCGTTGACACTTCGTCTGCACCGCAGCTGCGGCCATCCTTGGATGGTGCGTCATAACTTGTGTTTCTTCGAGACCGCATCCGTAGCCTTGAGATTGAATTGCTTGGAGTGCGTGACCATGCCGATGTTTGGAAATCGAAGGCAGAGCGAGGCGCTGCCAGAGAGGAGTATTTGATGGGGGAGTTGCGTCGTTTTTTCGAACAGCGTCAATGTGATTTTCTCGAGCTGCTGCTCATTGTTTCGGATGCGCCTGTTAGCCTTTCATCTTACTTTTTGCGAGTATTGCAGGTGCCAACCTTGCTCCGAAGGAGGAAAAGGAGCGTGTTGTTGTTCGGATCAACTGCCTGACCCAGCAGGACATGGAGGACGGCGGGTTCTTCTCGATGGACCGTGATCGTTTTGTGGTCCTTGCGACGGTGCAGGATCGTGTCCACCAGGTATCGCGGGTGCTGCGTCAGGCTAAGTCTTTGTTGGCGTCAGTTCTGCATGTGATGTTTCCGCTGGATGAGGCGTTGTCGACTCTCTGTGTCCTGTTGGCGAAGTTTCGAAATGTGCATCGTGTTAGGGAACTGGTGCGACATCAGCTTGTCGTGCGGGTGAAGGCCGTGCTCTCCCTTGTGCGGTTACATTGTCCTGATGTAGATCTGTCTGCTGTAGCGGCTGGGCCGCCTCTTCGGCCGGTTGGTGGTGAGTGGGATATGCGACCACATTATGCGGCTGTAAGGCAGCATGCCGAATAAATTGTAGATCTGTTTGAGCAACGTGCGCAGGTTATTCTTCAGAATAGGTAGGACCTGTAAAAAAGATAGATGTAAATTTTGTATGTATTCGACTGGGCGTGTTGTGCCCTTTATTGCAAAGGTTTATTGTTGTTTAGCACGCGGTGCTTTGTTTGTATATGTTTCCTTTTCGTTAGCCTGACGTGGTCAGCTACTCAGGTGTACACGTGTTATCCTCAGTCGACGAGGTCGTGAGGTGGGGGGAGCCCCCGAGTGTGTTGTAACATGTAGTAAAATGCGAATAATAGACAAAATTTTGGGGCGAGACACTTAGCTTTATTCATATCGTAATGGAGGAGGTACATTGTTCGGTTGAGTAGCCTTGGTTGAATAGCCTTATTGAAAGTAAAAGGAGGGGGTAGCTAGGGCTAGAAGCGTCGCAGTTGTGCGACGTTCCACGGGTTGGAGTATGCGACTCCAGATTCCACGTGCTTGAGGCGATAGGCGCCACCTGGGATGACTTCAGTGACGATGTAGGGTCCTTCCCATGGTGATTCGAATTTCTTCGGTCGCTCTTGCTTGAGTCGCAAGACTAGGTCTCCTTCGACGAAGGACCTTGGGCACAGCCGTCGACTGTGGTAGTTGCGGAGGCTCTATTGGTGCACCGTTGATCTAGTTGCTGCTATGTCACGCGCCTCGTCGAGTGTGTCGACGGCATCTTCGAGTGCGGCCATAGATTCGGCTTCGCTGTAGGCGACGACCCATGGGGCCTTGTGGCGTACCTCAGCTGGTAGCATGGCTTCGGCTCCGTGCACCATGAAGAAGGGCGTGTAGCCAGTTGAGCTATTTGGCGTTGTGCGCAGGATCCACGGGACCGACGGTAGCTCTTGTGTCCAAGCTCCTTTGAGTCGCTCGAGTGGGCTCGTTAGGCGCTTCTTGATGCCAGCACCGACGAGGTCGTTGGCCTTTTCTACCTGCCCGTTCGTTTGCGGGTGTGCCACAGAGGCGTATGTGATGTTGATTCCGAGGTCTTCGCAGAAGTCCTGGAATTCTTTGGAGATGAAGTTTGACCCATTGTTGGTGATGATGCTGTGCGGCACGCCGAACCTGTAGACAATGGATTCGAAGAACTTGACGGCCGTTTTTCCTTTTTGGTTAGTGACGGGCATGGCCTCAATCCACTTGGTGAATTTGTCGACTGCGACCAGGAGGTAGACGTGACCTCCTTTTGAGGACCTTGGCAGTTTGTCGATCATGTCGAGGCCCCACTAGGCGAAGGGCCAGGCCAAAGGCATGGGCCTGAGCTCTGATCCGGGTGCGTGCGGTTTATCTGCGAACCTTTGGCACCCGTTGCATCTTTCGGACGATGTCCTTGCCGTCGTTCATGGCCGTTGGCCAGTAGAATCCGGCTCGTAGAGCTTTGGCGACAAGGGCGCGGCTGCCCGCATGATGGCCGCAGATGCCCTCGTGGATGTCTTGGAGGATGGTTTTGCCGTCACCGATGGTGACGCACCTTTGGAGTACACCCGAAATGTTGCGCTTGTATAGCTCGCCATTGATGATGGTGAAGGCCTTGGACCAACGAGATATGCGTCGGGCATCTTTCGGGCTATTAGGCAGTTCTCCGTCTATCAGGTACCTGAGATATGGCCGTGTCCAAGTTTCTTCGACTGCCATGACCTGCATTAGGTTGACCACTGCGACCTCTGTGTCGAGCTTTTCGGGTCCTTCCTGTCCTTCGGGTAGCGCAGCCCCCGAGTGCTCTGCTTCTTCGGGTGATCCCTTTGGGAATTTCCGTTTGATGGATGGCACGCAGATCTGTTCGAGGAACACACCTGGTGGCACCCGTGCGCAGGTGGAGCCGATGTTGGCGAGTCTGTCGGCCTCTTTGTTAACTTCTCTCCCAACGTGCTGAAGCTCGCAGCCGTCAAAGTCTCCGTCGAGTGTGTTGTAGAGTGCGCGGTATGCAATCATGTTGGCGGCGTGTGCATCACACTCATTCATCGTCTGCTGGACGACGAGGTTCGATTCTCCGTAGATGACCAGGCGCGTTGCGCCGCAAATCTTGGCCATCCTCATGTCGTGGATGAGGGCTTCGTATTCGGCCTCGTTGTTGGAAGCTCGAAATTTCATCCGGAGGACGTACTTCATCTTGTCACCCTGCGGGGAGGTCAATATGACCCCGGCTCCTGCTCCGGCTTCGCGCTTGGAGCCGTCGAAGTGCATCGTCCATGACCGTGTCATGTCCGGCGTGTCTGGCAGCTGTAGTTCCATCCAGTGGACGAGGAAGTCTGGAAGGACCTGAGACTTGATTGCGTGGCGCTTCTCGTAGACGATGTCTAGAGGTGACAGCTCGATGCCCCACGGGGACACATGTCCTGTGGCCTCCGGGTTGTTTAGGATGCTGTTTAGGGGTGCCTCGTAGACGACCATCACCTGATGTTCCTGGAAGTAGTGGCTCAGTCGACGAGCCGTCATGAACACGCCGTAGGCGAGTTTCTGGTAGTGAGGGTACCTCTGTTTTGTCGGCGTCAGTACCTCGCTGAGGTAGTAGATTGGGCGTTGGACCCCATGGGTCTTGCCTTCTTCGGGTCGCTCGACCACCAGTACGGTGCTTACCACCTGGTGTGTGGCTTCTATGTACAGCAGTAAAGGCTCGCGCTCCTTTGGCATGACCAAGACAGGCGAGGTAGAGAGCAGCCGCTTTAGATCTTCGAATGCGTCGTCCGCCTCGGGCGTCTACTCGAATTTGTCTGCCTTGTGTAGCAGCTGGTAGAACGACAGAGCTTTTTTGCCCATGCGGCTGATGAACCTGCTCAATGTCGTGATTCGCCCAGCAAGCTGCTGGACGCCCTTGAGGTTCTTCGGCTTCTCCATAGCCATTATGGCCCGGATTTTCTTCGGGTTTGTCTCGATCCCTCGCTGCGATATGAAGTAGCCTAGCAGCTAACCAGATGGGACACCGAAGGCGCATTTTTCTGGGTTTAACTTGATCTTGAATCGATCGAGGTTATCGAACGTCTCGCGGAGATCGCCGATGAGCATCTTGGCCTCCCTTGTCTTGATGACTATGTCGTCGACATAGACTTGGATGTTGCGGCCGATCTGGTCCTTCAGGCATGCCTGCATGCATTGTTGGTACGTGGCGCCTGCGTTCTTCAGCCCGAAGGGCATTGTGTTGTAGTAAAACACTCCGAAAGGCGTGATGAACATCGTTTTCTCCTGATCTTCGACCTTTAGTCGGATCTGGTTGTAGCCTGAGTAGGCATCAAGGAAGGAGAGTTTTTCGCATCCTGTAGTCGAATCGATGATCTGATCGATCCGAGGGAGAGGGAAGTGATCCTTTGGGCAGTGCTTGTTCAGCGATGTGAAGTCCACGCACATCCTCAGGATGTCCGTGTCCTTTTTGGGGACCATCACGGTGTTGGCAAGCCACTCGCTCTCCTTGATCTCCCTGATGAAGTTTGCGTCGAGTAGTCTGTTGACTTTGACTTTGATTGCTTTGGCCCATGGTTCGGACAGTCGTCGGATGGACTGTTTGACGGGCTTGGCGTCTGGAAATACATTGAGTGCGTGCTCGGCGAATTCCCTGGGAACTCCTGGCATGTCCGCGGGACACCAGGCGAAGATTTCTCAGCGCTCACGGAGGAATTCAACGAGCGCGCTTTCCTATGCGGAGATGAGGTCGTTGGCGATCAGCGCCGTCTTGGAGGTATCCGTCGGATGGACTTGCACCTTCTTTGTGTTGACGGTGGAGTCGAAGGACATCTCTGGTGCGTTCTGTCTTGCGACTGGGGGTGCCCCGTTGTCCGTCACCTCGCGAAGCCTTACGAGCTCCTCCTGTATGCCGAATGACTGGGAGATTCTGTTGAAGTCCCTGTCGCAGTGGTCCGATCGGGTGAAGCTCCCGTGGACCGTGACGACGCCCTTGGGTCCTGGCATCTTGAGTAGCAGGTACGCATAGTGCGGTACCGCCAGGAATCGTGTGAATGCCATGCGCCCGAGGATGGCATGGTATTATGATGGCCAGTCCACCACTTCAAACTCGAGTCGCTCGTATCGAAAGTTATCCGGCTTGCCGAAGATGACGTCGAGCCATATCTTTCCCAGGAGGAATACACCCTTCCCTGGGACGATACCGTGGAACATTGTACCAGATTGTTCCAGGCTGCACAGCAGGATCCGCATTGCTGCCAAGGTGCTGGCAAAGATCAGATTGATGCCGCTGCCACCGTCCATGAAGACGCGGCTCATGTCGAACCCTCTGATCTGCGCCTCGACCACCAGGGCAGCATGACCTGGGCGAGGGACCTGGCAAGGGTGATCCGAACGGCTGAACATGATGCAGTACTCCGATCCGCTGAGGTACTCAGGGATGGCGGGCGGAGCGGTCACGGCCAGGTTAATTTGGCGGGTGATTTTCTTCTGCACCTCTGTTTGTTGGGCGCCCTTTTTGGATCATCAGCGATCCTTTCGTTGCGGGGTATCCGTGCCCACTGTTATTCTGCGCGGGTGCGATTGGGTGATTCTAAGGTCCCGCAGGTGGTGGTGGAGGAGCTCCATGTGCGATCTCACCTGGTGCAGGTGCATTCCGGTATCCAGGGTTCGGGGCTTGCTGCCTCATCTGGGCCATGCTCTCGCTGAATTTCTGGAACTCACGGTAGTCCTTGAGCATGTGGCTTGCCTTCTTCTTACCATCCTGCTTGTCGATGTAGAAGTGGATGGTGCATGGACCCGACAGTTTGTCATATGCTGAAGGTCCGTCGTCACGTCCATGGCGTTACCATGACTGCGTTGGGCGCCCTCCATCGCCGAAGTTGCTTCCACGGTATCCGTCGTTGCTGCGGTTGTCGTCGCTGCGGCGGTCGGCGTAGCCAGCCGCGACCATGTCGGGTCCATCGCGATCGTCGTAGACGCGCGATCTTTGTTGGAGATATGCCCAAGAGGCAATAATAAAGAGGTTACTATCATATCTTCATGCTTATGATAAATGTTTACATACCATGCTATAATTGTATTAACCGGAAACATTAATACTTGTGTGATTTGTAAACATAAAAGAGTCCCTAGTAAAGCCTCTTGTTAAACTAGCTTGTTGGTTAATATATGATCATGGTTTCCTGATCATGAACATAGAGATGTTATTAACAATAGGGTCATATCATTAGGAGAATGATATGATGGACATACTTTTATAGTTAAGCGTAGCATAAAGATCAAGTCATTTAATATAGTTCATTTGCTATATGCTTTCTGATACATAGTAACCTAATTCCTTCGACCATGAGATCATGCTAATCACCATCACCGGAAGGATACTTTGATGACATCAAACGCCACACCGTAACTGGGTGGCTATAAAGGTGGCATTGAGTGTTCAGAAAGTATGGGTTGAGGCACATGGATCAAGAATGGGATTTGTCCATCCATATGACGGATAGATATACTCTGGGCCCTCTCGGTGGAATGTCATCCAATTAGCTTGCAAGCATGTGACTGGCTCACAAGGGATCACATATCACAGGAACGAGAAAAGAGCACTTATCGGTAACGAGGTTGAACTAGGTATGCAGAGATACCGACGATCATAACCTCGAATAAGTAAACTATCATGAGACAAAGGGAAATTGGTATCGTATGTAAGTGGTTCATTCGATCGCAAAGTAATCGTAGAAATATGTGGGAGCCATATGAATTTCCAGATTCCTCTATTGGTTATTAATCAGAGAAGTGTCTTGATCATGTCCGCATAATTCACGAACCGTAGGGAGACACACTTAAGGATTCGATGTTGTTTAGTAGATATGGAATGTTAATAGGGATACCGAATGTTGTTCGGAGTCTCGGATGGGATCCGGGATATCACGAGGAGATCCGGAATGGTCCGGAGAATAAGATTCATATAAGGAAAGTCCGACTTCGGAGTTTGGGAAAGTTTCTCCGATGGTTTCATCGGAGAGGTTCTAGAAGGGTCTAGAAGGTTCACCGGACCGGAAGGGGAATGGTCCATGAATATGTCATGGATATGTGGAATGATTGGATCATATCCTAGATCACTTGGTGTTGGAATTTGCAAGAGAGAAATAAAGCTCTAAATTGAAAGTCAAACGGGAAGTTTGAAAAGTCAAACTGGAATAATGGTTTCCTAGTGGGAGAAGAAACAAGTCCTTCTCTTAATCCAACTTGGGTTTAGGTTTGGATTCAAACCCACCCCTCCCAAGGCTGCCCCTCCCTCTCATAAATAGAGGGGGAGGGCTGCCCCAAACACACAAGATCCAAGCCCTCCCCACACACCCGCGCCGCCGCCGCGCCCAAGCCGCCGCCACATGCCCGCCGCCGCCCGCGCGCCACCGCCGGTTCGTCGCCGTCCTAGCCGCCGTCGACACCTCCTCTCGGTCATCTAAACCCTAGATCTCCGGGAAACCCTAATCCACCATAACTCGCATCCATCTTAGGTGAAGCCCTGCGGGATCTTCCCTCTACTTACGACACCACGCCGTCGTGCTGCCGGAATCACGAGGGGAGAACTACAACCTCCGCTGCCTGCTGGAACAAGGGAGAGGAAGGTCTTCATCGAGTACCGAATGTGTGACCGACTGCGGAAGCGCTGCCGGAACGCAGCGCCGGAAGGATCGTCTACGCGATCTTGAGATCGGCAAGTGTACGACTAAATCACCCACGAGAATCTGCTCTCGTTAACCGCTTTGGAATCTTCGAGGGTGAGTGCTTCAATCGACTCGTTGCTACAATCTAGTAGATAGATATTGGATTGTTTGTGTGCATGCGGTAGAAATTTTTTGTTTTCCATGCTACGAACCCCGATAATGGTATATGTAGATCTGTTGCACGAGTAGAACACAATGGTCATTATGGGCGGCGGTGCTTTTATTATAAATTGCCTTTTGTGTACTTTGCATCTTGCGGTATGATGGGATGAAGCGGCCCGGGCTAACCTTACATGACATCGTTCATGAGACTTGCTCCACGCTCAACATGCAACTTGTATTACATAAGTGGCTTTGCGGGTGTATGTCTCTCCCATCATAGTATAGATTCAATTTACAACGGTCACTTGATAGTTCAAACATCAACATTGTGGTTCTTGTTCGTAAGTTAGAACAACACTTATTGAAAGCCCCAAACCACGTAAAATATAAAAAGAAAATTAGAGGCGTCTAACTTTGTTTTGCAGGGGTGTGCTGTGATGTGATATGGCCATGATTGTGATTATATATGATGTATGCAATGTTCCTTATTGTAAGTTGGCAACCGGCAAGATCCATATGGTTGTCTTTTAAATTCCGTTAAGACCTGCGTGTCTATTCAAAGTAGTTGTAATAGTTGAAGCTGGTGGACGACAACCATGAAACGGCGCCATTGACATTGACGCCATACCGGTGATGATGGAGATCATGTTCGTGCTTGAAGATGGAGATCGGAAGCACAAGAAAAAGGCCATATCATAGCATATATTATGAATTGCATGTGATGTTAATCCTTTATGCATCTTGTATTGCTTAGTTTGCAACGGTAGCATTATAAGATGATCCCTCAAAGCACAAAATTTCAAGTTTTAAAGTGTTCATCCTTAGTAAGCAACGTTGCTAAATCTCGTTGTTTCGAAGCACCACGTGATGATCGGGTGTGTTAGATTCTGCGAGTGTATACAACGTGAGCAAGCCAGATTTTCTCATGCGGAAGCTAAGGTTTGATCTTGACGAGCCTAGCATGTACAGACATGGTCTCGGAACACGGATCACCGAAAGGTAAAGCATGAGTCATATAGATGATATGATGAACATGATGATTGTTCGTCTTTGAAACTATATCATGTCACGTGATGATCGGACTTGGTGTAGTGAATTTGGTTTGTGTGATCACTAAAACAATGTGAGGGATATTGTTTTGAGTGGGAGTTCAACGGCAATATGATTAAAAGTTGAACACTATTTATCATAAATTACATCAAAGTGAATTTGCATAGTTGTTGTAGTCATTGGCATCCGTTTACCACCTTGCGCTTAGTTATAATTGAGATGATAGAACTATAGAATTCTGGTTAGTTACTTTATGAACTGGTATCGTATTGTTTTGAAGTGTTAATCTAAAGTTTAAAAGTTCCATTGCAAACATTCAGTAAGTTTTGATTACTCTGTGAAGTTTAATAGTTGGTATTAAATCAAGAGTAACAATTCCAGTGTAAGTATATAAGTATCATGTTTGTCTCCATGATTCTTGATATTCAAAAGATGGTTTCAATATGAAGGTAATCTAGGAGTTGAAAGAGTTGTTTCAGAAACCATCATGTATGGAAGATATTGCGATATCTGAAATGATGTTTTGGTTACAACATGATAGAGTATAATATGGCAAAGTTTGTGTTCTCATATTTGATGAGAATTTACAAAAGGTTGGAGACACTAGTTGTCCTAATCCTCCAAAAGGTATTGGAGAGCAACAGTATACTCGCGATTCACCATAATAAGCTAAAGTAGCTTGATCATGAATAGTTCCATGATAAGGATGAATATTTGATGCAGGTATAATATTTGCTACACTAAAATATTACTAAAGAATGGAATTTGAAAGAACACCCAACATTTGATGATGGTGATCTGTTGGAGATATGCCCTAGAGGCAATAATAAATGTAGTTATTATTATATCTTTGTGTTTATGATAAATGTTTACATTCATGCTATAATAGTATTAACAAGGAAACATTGATACTTGTGTGATTTGTAAACTTAATTTGAAGTCCCTAGTATAGCCTCTATACTTCACTAGCTTGTTCGTTGATTAATGATTGTGGTTTCCCTATCATGAACATTGAGATGTTATCAACAACAAGATCATATCGTTAGGAGAATGATATGGTGGACATACTCCTATAGATAAGCGTAGCATAAAGATCAAGTCATTTCAATAGTTCAATTGCTATATGCTTTCTGATACATAGTAACCTAATTCCTTCGACCATGAGATCATGCATATCACCTTTACCAGATGGATGCTTTGATGACATCAAACACCACACCGTAACTGGGTGGTTATAAAGGTGGCATTGAGTGTTCGGAAAGTATTGGTTGAGACACATGGATCAAGAGTGGGATTTGTCCATCCATATGACGGATAGATATACTCTGGGCCCTCTCGGTGGAATGTCATCCAATTAGCTTGCAAGCATGTGACTGGCTCACAAGGGATCACATATCACGGGAACGAGAAAAGAGTACTTATCAGTAACGAGGTTGAACTAGGTATGCAGAGATACCGACGATCATAACCTCGGATAAGTAAACTATCGTGAGACAAAGGGAAATTGGTATCGTATGTAAGTGGTTCATTCGATCGCAAAGTAATCGTAGAAATATGTGGGAGCCATATGAATTTCTAGATTCCTCTATTGGTTATTGTTCGGAGAAGTGTCTCGATCATGTCCGCATAATTCACGAACCGTAGGGAGACACACTTAAGGATTCGACGTTGTTTTGAGTAGTTATGGTATTATGAGAAAGATACCGAATGTTGTTCGGAGTCTCGGATAGGATCCGGGATATCACGAGGTGATCCGGAATGGTCCGGAGAATAAGATTCATATAAGGAAAGTCCCGTTTCGGAGTTCGGAAATGATTCCGGTGTTTTCATCGGGAATGTTCTAGAAGGTTCCGGATTGTCCGGCACTCCGGGGGGGGAGGGGTACATGAATGTGTCATTACATATTGGAATGATTGCATCATGTACTAAGTGTTCTTGCTGTTCCAAATAAAGGATTAAATTGAATCCTAAAACAGAAAAGTCAAATGTCCAGTTTGAAAGTCAAACGGCTAAAACAAGAAACTGTGGGAAACAAGCAAGAGGAGGCAAAACCGACTTGGGGGAGGAGTCCCTCCTCTCCAAGCCGGCGCGCCACCCAAGGCCTACTTGGGGAGGGACTCCCCTCCCCTTGGCCGCCCCTCCCACCTATAAAAGGAGGGACAGGGCCTCCTCCTCTAGACACACAAGTTCCTATCCTCTAATCTCCGGTTTAGAGCCGTTTTGGTTTAGAGCTTCTAATTGCCCTAGCCTTCGGTTTAGAGCCTTCTAATTGGTGTGTCTAATCCCTAGACCACTAATAGTTCTCTCTCATACTCCACCATACTTGCTCCGGCTTAAGGCGAAGCCCTGCGGGATCTCCCCTCTACTTCCGGTACCACGCCGTTGTGCTGCCGGAATCGCGAGGAGAGTGCTACAACCTCCGCTGCCTGCTGGAACAAGGGAGAGGAAGGTCTTCGTCGAGTACCGAACGTGTGACCGACTGCGGGAGCGCTGCCGGAACGCAGCGCCGGAAGGATCGTCTACGCGATCTTGAGATCGGAAAGAGTACGACTACATCACCCACGAGAATCCGCTCTCGTTAAACACTTTGGAATCTTCGAGGGTAAGTTATTCCATCGACTCATTGCTACAATCTAGTAGATAGATCTTGGATTGTTTGTTTGTATGCGATAGAAATTTTTTGTTTTCCATGCTACGAACCCCTACATGATCTGCTTCAAAGTGCAAGTCCAAAGACATTGGTATTTAACTATACATGTTTTGGACTATGTGTCATGTGTATGACTCCACTATTGATAGATTCTTTCAAACAGAACAGGAAATACTGAAAGAGAATCTTATAAATATATGGCAGAAAAGAAAAGACTAGAATTGTTCAGTTTAGGTATATAGAGGATATACGAGTTATGGCTGTATTCTTTGCTTGTTAAATATGTGGTTCTTAAGTATTGAATACTAAATTTGTTGGTATGAATCGTCATACGAAACAACACAATTCATGAACTACAATAGCCTAAGTAACTAGCAAAAGAATATGTGATGATGTTCATCGAGAACAAATGAAGGGTTGTTGTGTTGCTCATTAAACATCAAAGCTTGCCTTCAAGATTGTTTTATCAGGTATTATGAGAACAAAAAGGTTGTTCAAATAATTGCCGTACTCCATAAAAGATGGATGATTTACAAATCTCATTGGAGAAATCACATCCATAAAACTAGTGCTAAAAATGTCGAAAGACAAATTGATTGAAAGATCACTTAGGAAGTGACATCGTCATTTAAATTATATTGGAAAGAAAACATGAAGAAACTCCATGTGGATGGAATTTTGGAGTCTTTTGATTTTTGATCAAATGACGCTTGTGAAACTTTCCTAGAGATAATTAAAACTTCGTTCATAGGCCAAAAGGGAACGAATGACTAGCTTATTGGAACTTGTACATATTGTTGTATGAAGTCCATTATGTGTAGTCAAGAGCGATGGATTTCAACTTCATATGCTTTCTCCGAAAATTTGAGTGAATATATGAATATTTACTTAATAAGGATGAAGTATGAAACATTTGAAAAGTTCAAAGACTTTCAAGATGAAGTGCAAAATCATTGTAACAAGAATATAAATAGTTTATGATAAGATCATAAAGGAAGATATTTGAGTTACAAGTTTAGCATAATACCTAAGATTTAAGGAATCGTTCCGTGGATTTGCATTTCCCGAAACTAAGAGTATGGAGCGTTCGAGATATGTAATTAAACCTTGTTTGGCATGGTAAGATCAAAGGTGTAATCATAAAACTGCCATTATATTTTAAAGATTAAAAGCTTTAGGGACTACCGTTTTCCACTGGAAAGAGCTCCATCATAATCCATTGAAATGACACCATATAAAGTTATGGTTTGGGATAAAACCCAAGTTGTCCTTTCTTAAACATTGGTATGCTATGCATAAGAAAGATGTTTGCAACCAAAGTCGGATGAACCTGTCTTTGTATGTTATTTCGAATAACTGTTAAGTATTCCTCCATAACACCGGAGACAAAAGTGTTTGTCGCTTAGAACATCAAGTTTCTTTGAGAAGGAATTTTCCGTGAAAAGATAAGTGGGAGGACAATAGAACTTTGATAAGGTTAAAAGAACCTTAGCTGTCTGTGCAAAGTTGCACAGCGCCGAAAAGTGTTCCGGAGGTAGCAACAATGCTCATGGCTCACGTGCCTCAAAGGTTGTGATTACGGAGGTCAAAGTTTCTATTGAACCAAGTAGGTCGGGTAAACAATCAAATACCAAGATTTGAGGGTTGAATCATTATTTGAGAATAATGAATGGACTACATACAAAGAAGTAATGATGAGCCCTAACTTCGCAAATGGTTTGAAGCCATAAAATCCATGATAGTTCCATACACGAGAAATCAAGCTTTGAACTTGAAGGACCCTCGAGAAAGGTGTAAAACCTTACAGTCGTGTTTGGACCTATAAATAAATAGACATGGATGTTTCACATCTATGAAATAGTCGACATGTTGGGAAAGAGTTCACAACAATGTTCAAAAGTTGTATATGACAAGATTTGATCTTTCATAGCAATATTTAGTCTAGACGGATTAATGTAGCAACCACTACATATAATTTTGTTATGTGGTAGTTGAATAAACAAAACAAGTTCTTCTAATAGAATTGTTACCTAGGACGTGTGCTTAACATGGTCCATAGGTTTTTGTTAATTCAAAAGATGCTAAAAACGTATGCAAACTACAATGGTTGAAGTGAGCATCGCGGAGTTGGAATCTTCACCATGATGAAATTGTTAAAAGAGTTTAAATTCATCAGAGACGATGAAGATGCTTGCATTTGCAAGAAATTAAGTGGGAGCGCTAAGACATATTTCTAATACATTATGTGGAAGACATATTGTTGATTGAAAATGATGTATCTTTTATTAACACATATTAAGAATTTCATCCCGATGAAAGACTTAGGCAAAACCCAAATATTTGGCATCAATAGATGCTAATATGGTTGTGCCGAAAGTACATAGATGATGTATTGAATGAGTTCAATATAAAAACTACAAGAAAGGTTCTTGTCGCACAGAAAGGATTGAATGAGTTCAATATTGATGATATATTCAAGTGTATTGACACTTGGTAAGTGAAACAAAGATTCAAGTATAAATTGATACTTGATGTACGAAATCACAGAGAGTATTTATATCAATCGTACTGTGATATGTATAAATCCAGATATGTCCTATGCTCTAAATGTTATGATCATATACCAGAATGATTCATAAGATGATCATTGGACGATAGTAAGGATATTCTTATGATCTTTTGGAAGAACTAAGAATATATTATTTTTAGAAGTGACAAATAGATGGTTAGTTCATTGTAAAAGTACTACATTGATACTAGTTTTGTCACAAAGTACAAATTAAGTTTATCTCAATCTAAACTAAGGGTGGCACAATATAATGGAAAGTAAGTTCCATAATGGATTTGGATGAGTTCCAAAGTTAAGACATTGTGACAGATACTACAACTAAAGGCTAAGTATATGACTCCTATTATAGCAGCAAAAGAGGGCATTTGTGTCAAGTAGTTTGTTATCAAACTAGGTGTAGTTCACAATGGGATAGTACTACGAAGATATATTGTATGACAATATTATCAACATGTTTTAACCCCAAGGAACTAAAAGGTCTCACCAAAGGACCAAATTTATACAAAGCCATCTCATTAGAGAATGAGTGATGCGTAGAGACGCAAATACATGCAATTACACACGGACCTGAAAGTGTCAGATCCGGAGATCAGTTGACCACTAGCAATCGTGTAAATACAACACCGGAAAGTCATAGGTGTTGAATGCACAAAGGTTTGAAACTAGATTATTGACTCTAGTGCAAGTGGGAGACTGTTGGAGATATGCCCAAGAGGCAATAATAAAGAGGTTATTATCATATATTCATGCTTATGATAAATGTTTACATACCATGCTATAATTGTATTAACCGGAAACATTAATACTTATGTGATTTGTAAACATAAAAGAGTCCCTAGTAAAGCCTCTTGTTAAACTAGCTTGTTGGTTAATATATGATCATGGTTTCCTGATCATGAACATAGAGATGTTATTAACAATAGAGTCATATCATTAGGAGAATGATATGATGGACATACTCCTATAGTTAAGCGTAGCATAAAGATCAAGTCATTTAATATAGTTCATTTGCTATATGTTTTCTGATACATAGTAATTCCTTCGACCATGATATCATGCTAATCACCATCACCGGAAGGATACTTTGATGACATCAAACGCCACATCGTAACTGGGTGGCTATAAAGGTGGCATTGAGTGTTCAAAAAATATGGGTTGAGGCACATGGATCAAGAATGGGATTTGTCCATCCATATGACGGATAGATATACTCTGGGACCTCTCGGTGGAATGTCATCCAATTAGCTTGCAAGCATGTGACTGGATCACAAGGGATCACATATCACGAAAATGAGAAAAGAGCACCTATCGGTAACGAGGTTGAACTAGGTATGCAGAGATACCGACGATCATAACCTCGGATAAGTAAACTATCATGAGACAAAGGGAAATTGGTATCGTATGTAAGTGGTTCATTCGATCACAAAGTAATCGTATAAATATGCGGGAGCCATATGAATTTCCAGATTCCTCTATTGGTTATTGATCAGAGAAGTGTCTCGATCATGTCCGCAAAATTCACGAACCGTAGGGAGACACAATTAAGGATTCGATGTTGTTTAGTAGATATGGAATGTTAATAGGGATACCTAATGTTGTTCGGAGTCTCGGATGGGATCCAGGATATCACGAGGAGATCCGGAATGGTCCGGAGAATAAGATTCATATAAGGAAAGTCCGATTTCGGAGTTTGGGAAAGTTTCTGATGGTTTCATCGGAGAGGTTCTAGAAGGGTCTAGAAGGTTCACCGGACCGGAAGGGGAATGGTCCATGAATAAGTCATGGATATGTGGAATGATTGGATCATATCCTAGATCACTTGGTGTTGGCATTTGCAAGAGAGAAATAAAGCTCTAAATTGAAAGTCAAACGGGAAGTTTGAAAAGTCAAACTGGAACAATGGTTTCCTAGTGGGAGAAGAAACAAGTCCTTCTCTCAATCCAACTTGGGTTTGGGTTTGGATTCAAACCCACCCCTCCCAAGGCTGCCCCTCCCTCTCATAAATAGAGGGGGGGCTGCCCCAAACACACAAGATCCAAGCCCTCCCCACACACCCGCGCCGCCGCCACCGCACCGCCGCCGCCCGCTGCCGCCACCCGCGCGCCGCCGCTGGTTCTTCGCCGCCGCCCTAGCCGCCGCCGACACCTCCTCCTTCTCCCGGTCATCTAAACCCTAGATCTCCGGGAAACCCTAATCCACCATAACTCGCATTCGGCTTAGGTGAAGCCCTGCGGGATCTTCCCTCTACTTCCGACACCACGCCGTCGTGCTGCCGGAATCATGAGGGGAGAACTACAACCTCCGCTGCCTGCTGGAACAAGGGAGAGGAAGGTCTTCATCGAGTACCGAACGTGTGACCGACTGCGGAAGCGCTGCCAGAACGCAGCGCCGGAAGGATTGTCTACGCGATCTTGAGATCGGCAAGTGTATGACTACATCACCCACGAGAATCTGCTCTCGTTAACCGCTTTGGAATCTTCGAGGGTGAGTGCTTGAATCGAATCGTTGCTACAATCTAGTAGATAGATCTTGGATTGTTTGTGTACATGCGGTAGAATTTTTTGTTTTCCATGCTACGAACCCCTACAATCTTCTCTTGCTACGGCGTTCGCGTCGCTGGCCGTAGTCGTCTTCCTCCTCCGAGTGCGCTCGATGGACGGAGTCCTCGCCGTCGGCCCACCTGTTGGCGATGTCCATGAGGTGGTCGAGTGTCTTGGGCTTGACGCGCCCAAGTTCTTCTTTGAAGTCCTGGCGTTTGATGCCGTCCTTGAAGGCGTTGATAGCTCTCTCCTCAGAGATGTGCGACGCGGAGTTCTTGGTGTTGGACCAGCGCAGTATGTACGAGCGAATGGATTCGCCCGTTCGTTGGGTGCAGGCCCGCACCTCCTTGATTAAGGCAGGCCTCTTACTGGTGCCCTTGAAGTTTCGGACAAAACTGTACGCCAGCTCCTCCTAGCTTCAGATGGATCCCAAGGATAGGCTGCTGAGCCAGATCCGAGCGGCAGCTGAAGGCATTGCATGGCGGTTTCCTTGTTTCTGCCGTGTAGCTTGACGGACGACAAGTGGTCGCTGAGCCACGCCTTGGGGTCCTGTGTGCTGTCGAACTTCGGAGTGTCCGAAGGAAGCTTGAAGTTTCGCGGCATCCGTGTCCACCGAACAAATCTGCTGAAGCATTGGGCTCCGCAGAGTTCTCCTTCGTCATCATCCTCCTCGGATTCAGACGAGCATACGCGCTTGGCGCATGTCTTGTCGATCTTGCGATGGGTTAGCTCGCTTCGAGCGTCGTAATCGCGGCTACGACGACGCGAGCTCTTGTGCCTTCGAGGAAGGTCGTGCTCTTCATCTTCGGATAAGGGCGTCGGGCTGCGGTTGAACCTGACCGCAACCTTCTTCTTTGGATCCGCAGGAGCTTCTCCGTGGAGCGCGGCTCCAACGAGTCCGAGTCCGGTAAGCGCGGACTTATGCATGGACCTTTTTGGGTCCCCTTCCGGAGGTGGATGGGACGTGAGGTACGCGGTGACCGCCATGATTGCAGCTTGTGGTGTCTTCGGGATGACGTTGCCGTCGGCGTCCATCTCCATGAAGGACGTGTTGAGGGCCCGAGTCACCTCGCGACGTGCCTTGGGATCCATGTTCTCTGTGCGAGAATGGTGCTTGTTGCCATGGTTGCCGTGCGAGCTGGAGCCGATGCCCATGGTAGAGAGCGCAGCTCGCCGCACACTGGACTCCGAGGCTGCTTGCTTGCGTTTGTCAAGCACCTCTTGCATCTTCACCTACTTCTTGTGCTCCTCGATTAGGAGCATGTGGTATGCCATCAGCAGGTCCCGTGAGGCATCTGCGGTCAGGATCTTGTTGCCTGCTACGGCTTCGCGTGCTTGAGCCCATCCTTCCTCGCTGAGGTGGATGACCCGATCAGTGTTGTTCCCGTTGGGTAGGGGGACTGGCTTCTTCTGTTCCCGCTGTTTCTACCCTGCGGGTTGGGTGGCGGGTTGTGCTCCTGATCCACGTCACTCTGGATGACTGAAGCGCAGTGGTAGCGCTCGTAGATCGGATTGCTGCCACCGCAGCTTTCGGATCCGGAACCTTAGGTCCCTTCATCCGATGGTGGATCGCACAGATCTGAGTTGCAGCTGCTGCTGTCATAGAACTCATCTGTCGATGGTGATGTGCGTAGCACGGGGTGTGGAGACCATGAAGTAGGCCTGATCGACGGCAGGGGCACCCGCTCTGGGAGGCGGAGAGTGCCGGTCTGCCCCACCTGGAAGCAGAAGCTCTCGAACAGGATCTCGAGTCCATCGCCAACGGGCTCAAAGTCCATCAGGGTGGCTGGCGAGTGGGCGGTGAAGTCGAAGGCGCCGAAGAGGAGATGACTCTCCATCGCCGCGGAGTTGTAGATCGCTTTGGTTGGGACCATCACGATCGCACAATCAGCGCCCCCAATTCCCACAGACCGCGCCAATTGATGAGGTTTAATCTCGTCAATGCCCATTGTTATGGACTTGGGTTTTGGAGAAGATGGGCATGCTGGAGATCGCGGAACGGTTAGCAAACAAGCAACACGGGGACACGAGGTTTACCTAGGTTCAGGCCCCTGAGGGAAAACCCTACTTCTGCTTGTCTGCTCTTGATTACGGCGGAACCGAAAAGTACAGGGGTGCGCAGATGCAATCTGGCGTGGAGGTGTGTATGTGGTGGCGTGCGAGAGATTGTAAGAGAGCCTCCTCGTCGTGCCCTCCTGGCCTTTATATAGAGATAGGTAGGTCCCAGGCACAGATCGAGTCGTTACAGTTTTTAGGGTTTACCCCTTTGAATTTTCTATCTACTCTAGTCTTGCTTTCCAAGGATCCGAAGGCGTCATGGGCCCTGGCCACCCGAAAGTCTTCATGGTCTGGCGCATGTGTTCGTGGGCCTTCCTTGGGCTGGACTAGGTATGCTAAGATCGTGTACCCGCAGGGTATAACCATGTCACTTGTACATATTTTATTTTTGTTTACTCGATGAGCTATGCATGTATGCTTATGTAAACGTCCGCAGATTCCACTGGATCTTGCTAAACATTCAAGTTGACAAGTCCCTAGTTGAAGTCCATGACTCATTAAGTTGGGACCAAGAGCAGTGGAGCGACATGAAAGCAATGCTCCATAAGTAATTTCAATCATTATCGCATTATATCGGCCTCTTTCATTCATTTCCTGATATCAAGTAACTAATAACTCCTTTGTTCATTTTCTTTGTCGAGCAGGTGTTGGACACGGTTCAGAAAGAAAATGCCAGGTCCATTCAAAGAGGAGCTAACTTATAAAATGGTGAAGAGTTTACAGCAGCCACCGGGAACTCATTTATGTGGATACTACGTCTGCGAGTACATCCGCGAGTTGACCAGTGAGCGGAAAGTTGACTCACATTATATTTATGGTTTGCGGGAGAAACTAGAGCCAGACCAGCGCATAAGAGCAATTCAAGAGGAGCTGGCAGGATTTATGATGAAGGAAATCCTTGATGTACATGGAGAGCATTATACGGATGACGTGGAACTCGATTTGCCTTAGTGATCTCCATGTAGATGATATGATATATATATTCATCAATGACCATGTAATTTCAAAACATTTCTTCCTTTTGATATATATATCATCAAGCTTGCAAGGGATCGATTAATTATATAGATGCATCAACGTGTAATGTGTATGTACTAGCATAGAATATGTGTACTTAAATATATGTTTGAAATTATAGTGAAACACAAAACGAAAAAGGAACTAAATGAAAAAAAGGAAATACACAATCTCTGCCGTGGCAGAGAAACACACAATTCTCTGCCGCGGCAGGAAACCTTATAGTCCCGGGTGGTGTTACGGTCGGGGACTAGAGGGTTTCCGCCCCCCGCGGTGCTGAAACAGCCACGTGGTTGTTATCAGTCACGGGTCGTAGCGAGCCGGGACTAGAGCCCGTTGCGGCCCGGGACTACTGCCCTGTTTTCCACCAGTGTCTCCCTGGCTGACGGGCGAGATAACTCCGTTAATTGCATAGCACAACCATGATCAGCATCGTTCTATCAAGGGAGCAGATGAACCACAATCGGATGGTGTGCAGGGTATACACTATGGCCACCATGAACAGGAAATCCGTGTTGTATAATAAATTGGGATGTTTGTTAGATTATTTAAAATTATGAAAGATGATCATGCCTGCTGGTACATCAGTACCATGGTATTCATCTCGTGTAGGTACATTAGTGGTCTGGTATACATCAGTGGTCTGGTTTTTGTAACACCCTCAGAATCGGCCCTATGCAAGTTTCAGCGATTCCCGCCAAACCCGCATAGAAACGATTCAAAGGTGCCCACCAGGCACTTGCGTGCGGGTGGAGAACGAAGTAATATCATTACACATTACACCACGATGGAACCCACAAAACAGATATATACAACAGCGACTCAGCGAGTCAAGGATACAATATACAGTACAAAGATCCAAATCACCTTGAAAACGATACAGCGTCCGAGTACGGACAAGATGCAAATTAGGCTAAGAGCCCTGAAGAATAACCAATGGCGTCCATAACCCTGCCCAGGCCAAGCCGGAAGGGTAACCCTGCTAATGACGTCGATCTCAAAACCTGCTAAAAACAAAAAGGGGTGCCGACAAAGGGCAGAGGAAAAAGAGAGCGGTCAGTACTGAGGCCAGTACACGGCGAGACTATAATTCGGCGGTCCTCGCCTGCATAGGTATGGTGGACTGAAGCAGCGGCACAGCATCCACTAAACAATCTATAGAGACTCAATACAACTGGCGACTATCAGATAGGGATAAGAAAGACCTATTCGGATCCAACCTGAAACTATCACCAAGCATACCCATCCTGGTATTTCCCCCTCAAAACCAATCGAGGAAGTCAACCGAGGAACTCACACAGTTGGCAGTTTTTATTTATTCCGTTATAGTTGTGACAATTACTAGTCAGATATAGATAGCATGAGTCATCCTGATATAATAAGTAGTGGACAGTTTTAGTTAACCATTCCGTTGTAGTTGTAGTACTTACTTACTAGTCAGATACATATAGCATGAGGCATCCTAAAACCTAGCAGTTGGTACTTTTATTTAGCCATTCCGTTGTAGTTGCAATACTTACTAGTCAGATACAATGGTAACAGGTGATAACCCAAACAAGCAACTGTTGGCACTTTTATTTAGCCATTCCATTATAGTGAAGCTGATTACTAGTCATTATAAAGTCAAATTTATAGTACTACTTTAGTTATAGTTGTCTATGATCGAGATACTGTGCTCCAAGTCGTCCATAACCGCGGACACAGCTTTCAGAAAGTTTTACCCTGCAGGGGGGCACAAATAGAAACACACGCACGATCAACCTCGAGAAAAACCAAATAAAACCCAACGAGGCATCTCGATAGAGCAATTGCAAGATTCATATAAATTTCAGGGGGCCACCCCACCAAGCTACCCTCTACGAAGTTGGCCGGCTCCGAGACGGACCCAGAGGTTTACGAGAACGGCTGTAAACGACTGGGAACCCAAAAGTGTGACTAGGCTTGTCGATACCGTGTAATCGTGCCGCGATCCAAAACAGTACAGGCGCTCCACGCGCAATCGTAAATAAAGCAGTAAAGCATGGCATAAGTACATGATAGTAATAAAGCCCCAAACTAGTTTGTGACCCCAAGAAATAAATATGACTCAAGCTCTGGCTAGGGGTATTCATGGTCCCACATGCGGATAGTGCGAATATTCAAAGAACAGGTATCAAGTACTCGGGGTCCTACGGGACACGAGTGGACGGTTAAAAATCAAATAACATCTATTGCCCACCTGTGCCTCTGTATTATTTACCTACTTCAATTTTAGTTATTAAACGATAATTAAAGCCATGATCATCTCCAACATAAAGCATAAGGCATTCCTCCAACAACTGTGGCACTCGATGACACGCAACAGCACTTGAGCAAGCGACTACGACACGCAAGTCCAACTATCTACCAAACAACAGGTAATAGGATGTGTCCAGGGCAATATAAGGCTGCAAGGGATACCACGGGTGCGAAAACTAGAGCATCGCAATAGATAGCAATAGATCAACAGGAGGAAATAAAGACTAGAAATGTAAAATAGGTAGAAAGGGGGAGAATGCTCGCCTGAAAAACATTGTCGAAGGTTCATAACTGAAGAACTTGTCGAAGCTCACAACACCTCATCGTCCTATCCGGCAAGAAGCAAAACACTAAAAGGAACAAGCGATGCAGTAATTACTACTAACGCGAAAGAATCGGCATGATCATGATATGATGCATGACATGGAAAGTTAATGATGCAAACTATGTCGAAAATGTATTAAAGACATAGCACATTGATGATTTAGCATTCGTAAGGCATTATTAATAAGAAACAATTAGTTTCCAATTTTATTTATCATGTTTTCCTTGCATAAACAATACTGATTATAAAACTTCTCTTAATGCATGATGCAAAAGATAATATGGATATTATGGTTGGAGAGGTCTCGTCGCGCTGATCGATTTGGTCATATTATTTACCGAATTCAGATTTACGGATTTAAAGTTATGCAATATTTAAAAAAAGACATTTATCAAAATTTATTAATTTGAAAATTTTCAAATGCTCAAATGTTATCATAAATAGCATAAACGGATTCCTCATATTTTTATGATTCAAAAACATATATTTATTTATATTATTTGGAATTTCGAATTTAAATTTATATTAAAGTCAAAATTGTGTGAATGGGGTCAAAGTCAAAGGTTTGACTAGATAGAGTCAATGCTGGTCAAATTTAACATGGTTAAATTCATATATAAAATGATTCACTTTTCATTTAGGAAGTTTTGGCAAATTCAAATTATTTTGAAAGATATGATTTAAATTAGTTTTAGTCAATTTCTGGAATTTGTTTTTTTATTGAATTAGAAAATATGTTGGGGCTTGTTGTACACGATGTAATCTAGCCACGGTTGAGGACCCGTGGGGCCAAAGGGCTGACGAGGCCCTGCGCGTGGGGGTTGCTGTTGGTAGAAACGAGCGTGAACTGACGAACTATAGATTGATACGTGAAAATAGGCTAGCTGAAATTGATTTTGCGAAGAGGTTGGCGAGCAATTGGTGAGGATTTTCGGCATGCCGCAAAAAGGAGAGTTGTCGAGGGAATCAAGATCTTCAACCTTCGTCAAGGGACCTTCTCCATATCTGGACGGTATCACTCGGAAACGTGTCATGATCAGAGAGGAGACGTGGGCGACAGATGGACGTTTCCTGATGTTTTTGACAGTCAGCGAGCTGCAAGGACATCTCGAATTCCGGAAAAAGTTGCGGGAGACCTGATGATAATTTGCAAACGCCGTAAAGGAGAGATCTTTAGGGGGATATTAGCTTCGCAGGTTTTATGTGGGAAGATGTTTGTAATAATCACTAGTTTGCATATATTCGGGTGTGTTCTTCGGAGTGATCTCACAGGCTAACTAAACTGAAGAGAGCAGTCGCCCATTTCTGAACCTGAACATGCGTGGACAGCAACGATGATCTCCAGTGTCGGAGCCAAACAAGGGGTGCGGGGAGGTGCAGAGATGCAAGGGGAGGCAGATGGTACTCACCGCAAGCGATTCCCGCCGGAATTGTGGCTGGAGGCGTACGGAGGTGAGGGGGACGATGGTGACCACGGCGGAGGAGCGCAGCTACGGACAGGGAGGCAGTGCCTGGCTGCTCTGGCTCCTCCATGGAAGCTGCTTCAACGCGGACGAGGACGGGACGCGGCTCAGAGAGGCGGAGGCATCTCAGCGGCGATGGCGGCGGAAGGATGAGGAGGAAAAGCTAGGGTTCGCGGGGGCCTTTGCGGCTTGGGGATAAGAAGAGATGGTGGCTTGGCGCGACGTGGCGATGACGGACGGCGACGGAGACCTGCTCGGGGCGTGCTTTTCCGTCCGGTCAAGAGAGAGAGAGCAACGGGAGACGGCGACGGACGCAAGAGGAAGAGAAACAGGAGACGGAAGGCTGGCCAGGTGGGCTGGCAGCGAGGAGGGAAAGACGACCCCGGGTATGGCCGTTTCTCGAGACGGGCCAAAAAGGGAGCGACAGGTCCGGATGGCTGCTCCTGTTGTTCAGGGGGATCGTTGCCCTGCTAGCTGAACCTGAGACTGTTGCCGCCCTCTGCCAGAAGCTTCAGACCCTGATGCAAACTGCTTAGATTTGAAAAGAAGAGGGTTTCGAATATATCTAAAAACATCTGATCAGGAGGCCTTGGAATAATAGATAAACATCAGGTCCTCCAAGATTTGGATACCAGTAAGAAAAAGAAGAATGGCTAGATTTCCATTTTGGAGAATTGACACAATGATGTTTTCTCGCAAAAGAAAATAGTTGGAACTGCCTTGAATCTGTTGAAGGAAGAGAAATAGAGATAAAAGATGTCCATGTAGCAGGAAGGCATGAAAAGAGAAAGATGCCCACAAAACAATTTGGGCTTCTTACAAGAATAAGAGAAAATAAGAAACAAGATCCAAATGAGTCTATATGTGAGCTAAGAAGTAAAATGCCAAGAGAATATACAATGCCTACCTATAAAAGATACAGTAGAGGTAGATGGTATCCATTGAAGTTGACATTATAAAGTTAGTAGGTGGAAGGAGTTTAAAAGAGATGCCCTCAACTCATATTGGGTATGTAACAATAATCAACAACCAAATACAGTATAAATCAAGAAGCAACTATGTTAATAAGGATACTAGTGCATATCAAAGAAGAAACAAAATAAAGGGTTTTTATATGATGTTCAAATGCAAGGTGGCATGATGACATGACCATGATATCATGATGATGCAACAAATAACAAGCAAAATATAGTGTTGATCGGTATTTCTTATGTAGCATTCCAGTGTTAGACAATTGGGATGCTACAGTTTTCATGTCGTGTAGAGGTAGCAGGTGCCCCTAAAATGGAATAACGTTAATAATATAACAAATGTATAACACCAATTATTTGTAAGTATAAAATACCGATCATAATAAAATCATGGCGTTAACACCTATGACTAAATCAGAATTGTCTACTGAATCTTGAAGTGTGTGATCAAGGGGCTCAATATAAGGAATATGTTTATTCTAGTTTCTCTACCCAGGAAAAATAATGGATATGCCAATGGATCATAGCAGCCATAGTATGCCCTTATATATAGTGGAGGACCTCCTTTTGCATGCATAACAACACTCCAATCGAAGCAGTTTGACGAGTCATTTCCTTCAACCCATATTGCAGCCATCTCAGAAGTAGTCGGTACATTGTACTGGCACTGATCCATGGTTATATTTGTGTTCAGCTCAATCTTATACTCACCGAGATTTGAGAAAGACCCTACACTTTTAAAAGTCTGCACGTAAGGGTTATGCTCAAGTATCCTCAAAATTTTACGAATGATGTCTAGATTAAGATCAGGAGACCTTAGGACCCTATGAGACAAGGTTTCATCGCTGCCATAAATGTAAAGCTGCAAATGTCATGGCCCGTTACTCCCAGACACAAGATCATCCATTTTATAGTACAATGTGTCGTGTGCACGGAATGTTTAGTTGCCAATTCCTGTCGTGGTGCTTACTCGACGGTCAAGTGTAACTCCAAGACTCGTGAATGAGAAGTGGGAGTTAAAATATCAGATATGCTCTCTGAAATATATAGCATCCTCGTTATCCTGACTTGTCCACAACCGTTTAAGTTCATCAGGAACCTCCGGAATGAATATACCGACTTTTTCTTTTCTACAACAAAATACAGGGCCCTCGAATGAAAATCGCAATGCTCCATATTAGGCGCAGTCAGGCACCTTTATAAGGACATGTTGTCTAGTTGGCACGTTTCCATACATTTTGTCAGCAATATTATCATTCATGGTTTGTCCTTGAGTAGTTTGTGGTTCTTCTCTATATGATTCATAATCAACACCTATAAATGTATAAAAACAATAAATTAATAAATAATGTATAAACAATATTATGTTTTAAATATAATAAGTGTAACTAAACTGCCAATATCCTTGCTTCGTCGTTAATCTCATCGTCAGCAACTTGTCCAATATTATAATGTTCCATGACCAAGCCTTCTACTATGCAAAACATGGATAGGGACACACGTGTGAGTAAAATATTAACATTCTATAAAGTATTGTAGTTTAACAAAAAAATGTGTAATTACCATCAAAGCTTGGCGGGCGATGGGCTCAAATATTCCATATACATAGTCCTGTTGGTCGGTCACAACTATAAAATTTGTATGAACAATTAGAATAGTTGAAAACATACTGTGGTAAATATAGTGTGTCAAGAAAAATGGCATTTTGTTCTAAAGTAACAGATTGCAAATATTAATATTAACATGAGGATACATACCATTATTTTTCTCTCCGCGTGCCCCGGCAGAATGCATGGATGTAGGGTTGTCAATAGTACTTTGCAGATGTTGACTCTTATCATTAGGTTGGGTCAGTTGAGGTTGCTTGTAGCCATTAAAAGGACCTATAAATGAGTGAACAAAATAATTCTCCCATTAAGGACAACTAAACATGATCGAATATATGCATTATTAATAAATGAATGGAGTAATCGGAATTTTCAAATGTGTGACTTGGGGTGTGTAGGTTGACAGTTCTACTTAGTTGAGGTATTTCAATCCCTGACAGTTATGTTAGGGGACCTGCATTGTGTTGCATTGTTTGCAACATATTATGACCTAGAGGCATCGCAATAGCTCTCGTCCGTCCAACAATTTGATGCATCTGGTATGCATGATTCCTATGCAACCAGTTGGTCGCATCTTCTTTAGTTACATTATTATTGTTCTCCTTGTCCTTGGGCATGCCTCGAAGTGATTGAAATGAGTTGGGGTAGATTTGATAATACTGTATGAAAATTTCACATACCACATAATTAACACCGTGCAAGCTAAAATATCCAATCAATAACATTTGCAACTACACAACCTTGACTTTTTATGTTCTATAGTTGGGTCACATGCGATGGTCCTGTAGCTGGTGTGTTTGTCATAGTGTATGAGCATGTTCAGGAGTGCTGCAGCAATTTTCTTCTTCTCACGGGATTGGTGTTGCCATTTTAATATTTTCTCTATATTTTGCGCATAATATAACCTTTGTCGTTGCCTCTTTATCTCTTTAGGATCTGCATGTAAGTGAAAAATTAGTATGCATATATAAGGGTGTATGCAGTAGTTGACGATCATTACCAATAGATACAGGCACTTCTGTTTGCGTTTCATTCTCTTGGATCTCAACATCGCGGGAGCAGCAGCATGATCTGCTCATCAGTAAGCAGTGTTGTTGAAGCATGTTTGTTATTGTGGGCTTCATGTCGTCGTTTCTGAATATTTTCTGCATGACGTGCATATTATTCCTTGTCCCTTATCCTCTTCAATTCTTTAGGATCTATATAGATATATAAAACTAGTTAGTAGTACGACACCAATATTGCTTATAGTAAAAAGCAACAATATTACTTAGTAAATAAACATCAATATTGCTTAGTAAGTATTGCTTAGTAAAACGGTGTTGCTGATTATTACCCAAGAGGCGGGTGTTGTTTATATCCTGAAATGGGGTGCATGGCCCCGATCGATTGGGAGCTGTAACACCCTCAGAATCGGCCCTATGCAAGTTTTAGCGAAACTCGCCAAACCCGCATAGAAACGATTCGAAGGTGCCCACCAGGCACTTTCGTGCGGGTGGAAAGCAAGGTAATAACATTGCACAACAGTCCTCGATGGGACCCACAGAACAGATATATATACAGCAGCGACTCAAAGAGTCAAGAATACAGATATACAATACAAAGATCCAAATCACCTGTAAAACGATACAGCGTCCGACTACGGACAAGATGCAAATGGGGCTAAGAGCCCTGAAGAATAACCAATGGCGTCCATAACCCTGCCCAGGCCAAGCCGGAAGGGTAACCCTGCTAACGACGTTGATCTCAAAACCTGCTCAAACAAAAGGGGTGCTGACAAAGGGCAGAGGAAAAAGAGGAGCGTCAGTACTGAGGCCAGTACACGGCGAGACTAGAATTCGGCGGTCCTCGCCTACATAGGTATGGTGGACTGAGCGGCAGCGGCAGCATGCACTAAACAACCTATAGAGACTCGATACAACTGGCGACAATCAGAGAGAGGTAAGAAAGACCTATTCGGAACCAACCTGATACTACCACCAATCAAACCCATCCTGGCGTTTTCCCCTCGACACCGATCGAGGAAGTCAACCGAGGAACTCACGCAGTTGGCATTTTTATTTATTCGGTTATCGTTGCAGCAATTACTAGTCAAGTATAGATAATCATCCTGATAAAATAAGCAGTGGGCCCTTTTAGTTAATCATTCCGTTATAGTGGCAACACTTACTAGTCAGATACAATTAGTATGAGATAACCCAAAAACCCAGCAGTTGTTGGTACTTTTACTTAGCCATTCCGTTGTAGTTGCAATACTTACTAGTCAGGTACAATGGTCGCAAGCGACACTCCAAACAGGCAATGGTGGGCAGTATTAATTAGCCATTCCGTTAAAGTGAAGTTGATTACTAGTCATTATAAAGTCAAATTTATAGCAATAAACTTTAGTTATGCTTGTCTATGGTCGAGATACTGTGCTCCAAGTCGTCCATAACCGCGGACACGGCTTTCAGAAAGTTTTAACCCGGCCGGGGTGCACAAATAGCAACACACACACCATCAACCTCGGAAAAACCAAATCAAAACCCAACGAGGTCTTCACGACAGAGCAATCACAAGATTCAGAAATATTTCAGGGGGCCACCCCATTGAGTAGAACCGCAACGAAGTAAGCAAGCTCCGAGACGGACTCAAGGTTTGCGACAATGGCTGTAAACGACTGGGAACCCGAAAGTGTGGCTGGGCTTGTCGATACCGCGAAAACATTACGCTTACCTAAACAGTACAGTGTGCTCCTCACACAATCGTAAATACAGTAGTAGCATGGCATAAGTACAGGATCGTAAATAAAACCTCAAACTAGTTTGTGGCCCCAAGAAATAAGACGGAATCAAGCTCTGGCTAAGGGGGGCCCATACTCCCCGTATGTGGATAGCGCGATAAATCAAGGAACAGGTATCAAGTACTCGGGGTCCTACGGGACACAAGTGAGCGTTCGGAAACCAAATATTTTCTATCACCCACCGATGCCTCTGCTTACTTCAATTTTAGTTGTTAAACAGGAATCAAAGTAAACGATAAGTAAAACTATGATCATCTCCAACATCCAACATGCGGCATTACTCCAACAAATGTGGCACTTGACGACACGCAACAGCACTTGAGCAAGCGACTACGACGCGCAAGTCCAACTATCTACCAAACAACAGGTAATAGGATGTGTCCAAGGCAATATAAGGCTGCACGGTATATCACAGGTACGGAAACTAAAGCATCGCAACACAGATAGCAATAGATCAACAGGAGGGAATAAAGACTATAAAAGTAAGATAGGTAGAAAGGGGGAGATGCTCGCCTGAAACATTGCCGAAGGTTCATCCGAAGATCGGGGCGAAGCTCACATCAACTCAACGGCCTTATCCGCGAAGAAGCAAAATACTAGAAGAAACACCGGATGCGCTATTTAATACCACGGCAGAAGATCGGCATGATGCATGTATGATGCATGGCATGGAAAAGTGCGATGCAATTAGGTCAAATTAAGCGGAACCGGGGTCCCGACAATTAATTAGGTGGTTCAAGTTGTTTAAAACCCCCGCAATTTAAATGTTGTATTAGCAAGACAAAAGTTGGCACCGGTTCGCTACACAAGTTTAAATGAGGCCGATTATGAGACTAGATTTGCCCGCATATGGGCCCCATATTTAATTAGAGGTGAATCGGCATAAGGCCCCCAAACCACATGAATGTATGCATGCAAGACAATTATTATGCGACAAGTTGTATTATGTTATAAATAGGGTTCCGGGAAGGGGTTCACACATTTAGGGTTCGGCAGATCTTGAGGTTCCGGGGTTCGGGGTCGGTCTCAGGGTCCAGGGTTCGACGGGGCGTTCTCGGCTCCGGGGTCGTTCTCGGATATCGGGGTAGTTCTTGTCGCATCCGCGGTGGTCGGCCATGTTGTCGGTCTTGTCGTCGTGAAGCTCTTGTCGGCTCCGCGTCGTCTAGTCGGTCTTGGCGTCCGGGGGTTCGTCGGGGGTTCGGTGTTCCGTGTCGAAGGCCTTGGCGCTCTAGATCGGTCTTCAGGCCAGAGGCCTCATGTAGACGGTCGTGGCGGCTTCAGGGGGAGTCCTTGGCGTTCCTTGTAGGTGACCTTCGGCTTCGGGGTCTTCAGGGTCTCGACGGAGTTTGGTCTTCAGGCACCCGAACAGGCTTCTCGAATTCCGTGAAGGAGATCTTGTCGATTCGGCGTCATCGCCTCTAATTTCCACGACGAAGTACTCGGGGTTCCACTCGTTTGTCGGTGTCGAGCTTGTTGTTTCCACACCCACCAACTTGGCTCCAACTTGGTACTACACAGGGAAAACGGCACGGTGGAGGTGGATGGCATCGGCGACGACGGGGTGGGTCCCGCGGGCAGGTGGGTCCAGGCGGGGCCGCTGCTGCGCGCGGACAGGGAAGGCGAGGGGGCGGACGCGGAGGGCGCCGGCGAGGCGGGCCCGCGTGGCGGCGCGGCAGAGCGACGAGGGCGGCGCGGCAGGGACGCGGCGAGGGGAGGTTCCCAGGGGGTGGCGCGGCTCAGGGGAGAAGCTCGGCCGGCAGCGACTGCGGAGGAGGGCAGAGCCGGGGAAGGCGGCGCGGGGCCGGCGTGGGGGACGCTGCAGCGGCGCGCGCCTGGCCGGAGGCGGCGGAGTCGACGCGGGTCTCTGGAGGCGACGGAGGCCGGGGATGCGAGGTCCTGGCGGTGCGGGGCTCCTGGCGACGGCGGAGGACGGTTGGGGAGGCGACGGCGGCGGTGCGGCGCTCGCCGGTGGCCGGAGAGGAGGCGCGCGGCGGCGCGGGGAAGGTGAGGCCACACGGGGGCGAGCTCGCGGGGCAGGAGGAGGGAGCGCGATGAGCGGGGAGCGGCGCGGAGCGGCGGAGGCGCGGAGAGGGAGGCGAGCTCGGCCGCGCCGGGGAGGAGGTGCTGGGCGGCCGGCGGGAGCGAGGGAGGAGCGGCGCCGGCGGAGGGGGAACAGGGGCGAGCGGCGGGATGGTTCCAGGAGGAGCGGGGCGAGCGGCGCAGCGAGGGAGGCCGGGCGGGGGTGGCGGTGAGAGGAGCTCGAGGGGAAGGCGAGCGCGCGGGAGCGCCGGCGGCCGAGGGAGCTTGCGGCGAGCGGGAGGCGGAGACTCGCGGGGCAGGAAGGGGATGTGGGGAGAGAGAGGGAGCGGCAGGTGGCGGTGGGGCCAGGGGCTGTGGGGCCGGACGCGGGTAGAGAGGGGGGTAGCTGGCAGGTAGTGGGGCGCGGGCCCAGGGTGGCAGGGAGAGTGGGGGGGGTGGGTCGGCTGGCTGAGGGTGAGAAAAGAAGGGGCTGCGGTTTAGGTGGAGAGAGGGAGGAGAGAGAGAGTGATGTGGCAGCGTGTGAGTGGATGGGGGAAGAGGAGAGGTGAGGTGGCGCACACTGATAGGATGGGGTGAGGTGGAGGGGAGGGCTGGGTAGAGTTTTAGGTAGCCGTAGGATTTGTTGGGGTGTTCAGGTGGACCGATTTAAAAATGGGGGTGGTCATTCGGGTCGATTCGGCCCGTTCGTCTGCCCCCGCTAAAACAATTAAACTTTTTATTTGTTTTAAACGGGCCGTATGCAAACCGATAGCGGCCAAAATAATTAATCCGGAGAACCGGGCTTTGCATTTGAATTAAGATGGGGCGTTTGGAAAACAAATCGGACGTTGCGAAAATAGTTTTATGCAAACAATGCATGATGATGACGATGCAATGCACAAATTCAGCGCGATTTTCTAGTAGTGGTTTTGCGGGATGCCACAATTCGACACCACTAACAATGGATCTCGCCCTCGAGATCCGCCTCATGGTACCGGAAGGAAAGGTCGGCGATCTGCGTCTTCTCTCTTCGTGTAGATCTTCGCGACACCACTAACAATGATGCCTTCCTCATCTTGAAAACGGTGACACCACCAACAAGACGTCGTTGATCCCGTTCATTAAGAGAACACTCCGGAAAACAACGGACGAAGTTAAAGGTAAGGCCACCTCTAACTTTCATGGACGGAGTAAAATTGCATCGATCCACTATTCAATATACCGAGCAAATGATAAGAGTAGTGGTATGGTCGCGACTCCATCCCGCACTCAAAGCATTACTATGTACACGAATAGACAGATTATGCAACCAACCCTCAAGATTCAGACTGAAGATCTCGACAAGCGAGGTTCGGAAACAAGGAGTGATGCAGACTCTGCATCGGATCTGGCGTAGATGATGTCGTCGCGTCGGAAAACACCGGAAGGCACGAGAAGGAACAAGAGAAGTCCACCAGACGGAGGATTCCTCGGATAGCATGAAGACCAGATGTAGCAACACTGTTACCAAAGGAGGAAGCGAAACCCTGAAGGTACGACGGAAACCCAACCACGAGAATTCCGGGACTCGAAGAAAGAGACGAGAGCGGATTCAAAACACGTCGAGATAAGAGGGGAATAGCAGGGGGGTAAGAAGTAAAATCAGACCTAATCAGAACTATCCAACCGATTTTTCCGAAATTAGTTTTGACACTCTACTTCGGCCGTTAGCTAGGTTATCCTAAAGGCTGGACTTGTGGGGTATCGCAACTGCTGAGCTCTGATACCACTCTGTAACACCCTCAGAATCGGCCCTATGCAAGTTTTAGCGAAACTCGCCAAACCCGCATAGAAACGATTCGAAGGTGCCCACCAGGCACTTTCGTGCGGGTGGAAAGCAAGGTAATAACATTGCACAACAGTCCTCGATGGGACCCACAGAACAGATATATATACAGCAGCGACTCAAAGAGTCAAGAATACAGATATACAATACAAAGATCCAAATCACCTGTAAAACGATACAGCGTCCGACTACGGACAAGATGCAAATGGGGCTAAGAGCCCTGAAGAATAACCAATGGCGTCCATAACCCTGCCCAGGCCAAGCCGGAAGGGTAACCCTGCTAACGACGTCGATCTCAAAACCTGCTCAAACAAAAGGGGTGCCGACAAAGGGCAGAGGAAAAAGAGGAGCGTCAGTACTGAGGCCAGTACACGGCGAGACTAGAATTCGGCGGTCCTCGCCTACATAGGTATGGTGGACTGAGCGGCAGCGGCAGCATGCACTAAACAACCTATAGAGACTCGATACAACTGGCGACAATCAGAGAGAGGTAAGAAAGACCTATTCGGAACCAACCTGATACTACCACCAATCAAACCCATCCTGGCGTTTTCCCCTCGACACCGATCGAGGAAGTCAACCGAGGAACTCACGCAGTTGGCATTTTTATTTATTCGGTTATCGTTGCAGCAATTACTAGTCAAGTATAGATAATCATCCTGATAAAATAAGCAGTGGGCCCTTTTAGTTAATCATTCCGTTATAGTGTCAACACTTACTAGTCAGATACAATTAGTATGAGATAACCCAAAAACCCAGCAGTTGTTGGTACTTTTACTTAGCCATTCCGTTGTAGTTGCAATACTTACTAGTCAGGTACAATGGTCGCAAGCGACACTCCAAACAGGCAATGGTGGGCAGTATTAATTAGCCATTCCGTTAAAGTGAAGCTGATTACTAGTCATTATAAAGTCAAATTTATAGCAATAAACTTTAGTTATGCTTGTCTATGGTCGAGATATTGTGCTCCAAGTCGTCCATAACCGCGGACACGGCTTTCAGAAAGTTTTAACCCGGCCGGGGTGCACAAATAGCAACACACACACGATCAACCTCGGAAAAACCAAATCAAAACCCAACGAGGTCTTCACGACAGAGCAATCACAAGATTCAGAAATATTTCAGGGGGCCACCCCATTGAGTAGAACCGCAACGAAGTAAGCAAGCTCCGAGACGGACTCAAGGTTTGCGACAATGGCTGTAAACGACTGGGAACCCGAAAGTGTGGCTGGGCTTGTCGATACCGCGAAAACATTACGCTTACCTAAACAGTACAGTGTGCTCCTCGCACAATCGTAAATACAGTAGTAGCATGGCATAAGTACAGGATCGTAAATAAAACCTCAAACTAGTTTGTGGCCCCAAGAAATAAGACGGAATCAAGCTCTGGCTAAGGGGGGCCCATACTCCCCGTATGTGGATAGCGCGATAAATCAAGGAACAGGTATCAAGTACTCGGGGTCCTACGGGACACAAGTGGGCGTTCGGAAACCAAATATTTTCTATCACCCACCGATGCCTCTGCTTACTTCAATTTTAGTTGTTAAACAGGAATCAAAGTAAACGATAAGTAAAACTATGATCATCTCCAACATCCAACATGCGGCATTACTCCAACAAATGTGGCACTTGACGACACGCAACAGCACTTGAGCAAGCGACTACGACGCGCAAGTCCAACTATCTACCAAACAACAGGTAATAGGATGTGTCCAAGGCAATATAAGGCTGCACGGTATATCACAGGTACGGAAACTAAAGCATCGCAACACAGATAGCAATAGATCAACAGGAGGGAATAAAGACTATAAAAGTAAGATAGGTAGAAAGGGGGAGATGCTCGCCTGAAACATTGCCGAAGGTTGATCCGAAGATCGGGGCGAAGCTCACATCAACTCAACGGCCTTATCCGCGAAGAAGCAAAACACTAGAAGAAACACCGGATGCGCTATTTAATACCACGGCAGAAGATCGACATGATGCATGTATGATGCATGGCATGGAAAAGTGCGATGCAATTAGGTCAAATTAAGCGGAACCGGGGTCCCGACAATTAATTAGGTGGTTCAAGTTGTTTAAAAGCCCCGCAATTTAAATGTTGTATTAGCAAGACAAAAGTTGGCACCGGTTCGCTACACAAGTTTAAATGAGGCCGATTATGAGACTAGATTTGCCCGCATATGGGCCCCATATTTAATTAGAGGTGAATCGGCATAAGGCCCCCAAACCACATGAATGTATGCATGCAAGACAATTATTATGCGACAAGTTGTATTATGTTATAAATAGGGTTCCGGGAAGGGGTTCACACATTTAGGGTTCGGCAGATCTTGAGGTTCCGGGGTTCGGGGTCGGTCTCAGGGTCCAGGGTTCGACGGGGCGTTCTCGGCTCCGGGGTCGTTCTCGGATATCGGGGTAGTTCTTGTCGCATCCGCGGTGGTCGGCCATGTTGTCGGTCTTGTCGTCGTGAAGCTCTTGTCGGCTCCGCGTCGTCTAGTCGGTCTTGGCGTCCGGGGGTTCGTCGGGGGTTCGGTGTTCCGTGTCGAAGGCCTTGGCGCTCTAGATCGGTCTTCAGGCCAGCGGCCTCATGTAGACGGTCGTGGCGGCTTCAGGGGGAGTCCTTGGCGTTCCTTGTAGGTGACCTTCGGCTTCGGGGTCTTCAGGGTCTCGACGGAGTTTGGTCTTCAGGCACCCGAACAGGCTTCTCGAATTCCGTGAAGGAGATCTTGTCGATTCGGCGTCATCGCCTCTATTTTCCACGACGAAGTACTCGGGGTTCCACTCATTTGTCGGTGTCGAGCTTGTTGTTTCCACACCCACCAACTTGGCTCCAACTTGGTACTACACAGGGAAAACGGCACGGTGGAGGTGGATGGCATCGGCGACGACGGGGTGGGTCCCGCGGGCAGGTGGGTCCAGGCGGGGCCGCTGCTGCGCGCGGACAGGGAAGGCGAGGGGGCGGACGCGGAGGGCGCCGGTGAGGCGGGCCCGCGCGGCGGCGCGGCAGAGCGACGAGGGCGGCGCGGCAGGGACGCGGCGAGGGGAGGTTCCCAGGGCGTGGCGCGGCTCAGGGGAGAAGCTCGGCCGGCAGCGACTGCGGAGGAGGGCAGAGCCGGGGAAGGCGGCGCGGGGCCGGCGTGGGGGACGCTGCGGCGGCGCGCGCCTGGCCGGAGGCGGCGGAGTCGACGCGGGTCTCTGGAGGCGACGGAGGCCGGGGATGCGAGGTCCTGGCGGTGCGGGGCTCCTGGCGACGGCGGAGGACGGTTGGGGAGGCGACGGCGGCGGTGCGGCGCTCGCCGGTGGCCGGAGAGGAGGCGCGCGGCGGCGCGGGGAAGGTGAGGCCACACGGGGGCGAGCTCGCGGGGCAGGAGGAGGGAGCGCGATGAGCGGGGAGCGGCGCGGAGCGGCGGAGGCGCGGAGAGGGAGGCGAGCTCGGCCGCACCGGGGAGGAGGTGCTGGGCGGCCGGCGGGAGCGAGGGAGGAGCGGCGCCGGCGGAGGGGGAACAGGGGCGAGCGGCGGGATGGTTCCAGGAGGAGCGGGGCGAGCGGCGCAGCGAGGGAGGCCGAGCGGGGGTGGCGGTGAGAGGAGCTCGAGGGGAAGGCGAGCGCGCGGGAGCGCCGGCGGCCGGAGGGAGCTTGCGGCGAGCGGGAGGCGGAGACTCGCGGGGCAGGAAGGGGATGTGGGGAGAGAGAGGGAGCGGCAGGTGGCGGTGGGGCCAGGGGCTGTGGGGCCGGACGCGGGTAGAGAGGGGGGGTAGCTGGCAGGTAGTGGGGCGCGGGCCCAGGGTGGCAGGGAGAGTGGGGGGGTTGGGTCGGCTGGCTGAGGGTGAGAAAAGAAGGGGCTGCGGTTTAGGTGGAGAGAGGGAGGAGAGAGAGAGTGATGTGGCAGCGTGTGAGTGGATGGGGGAAGAGGAGAGGTGAGGTGGCGCACACTGATAGGATGGGGTGAGGTGGAGGGGAGGGCTGGGTAGAGTTTTAGGTAGCCGTAGGATTTGTTGGGGTGTTCAGGTGGACCGATTTAAAAATGGGGGTGGTCGTTCGGGTCGATTCGGCCCGTTCGACTGCCCCCGCTAAAACAATTGAACTTTTTATTTGTTTTAAACGGGCCGTATGCAAACCGATAGCGGCCAAAATAATTAATCCGGAGAACCGGGCTTTGCATTTGAATTAAGATGGGGCGTTTGGAAAACAAATCGGGCGTTGCGAAAATAGTTTTATGCAAACAATGCATGATGATGACGATGCAATGCACAAATTCAGCGCGATTTTCTAGTAGTGGTTTTGCGGGATGCCACAGGAGCTGACATACCAGTTGATTGTTCCTATACCCTATGAATATCATCATGTCATTAATTTTAAAAGAACCTAAAAAGCAAGATGTAAATTGAAAATAAACACCACCTTAAGTTGTATAAGTTTGATACAAAGAAAGATGTAGCTTATAAATGCCATCTTAAGTGCAGCTTATGAGAACCCTGTTGTCATGTTCCTTTCTAAAAAAAAATATAAACCCATGTCTGTCTACATCTGCCCTGTTTCATGGTTGAATGTTGTTCTTGGCAGTAAGAAGCCAAGGTAACATTATGTAAATGTAGATTGGAAGACAAATGGAAGTTATGTTCAATTCCTCTTTTTCATTTTGTACCGTTCCTTAAATCCGTAAACTTCTGTTTTTCAATGGCGTCGTTGGTAGCATGAAGCATGATAGAAATTAAAGGACATTACCAGAGGTATGTACAAAGGTGTATCCTATTTAGCATAGCCGGGGCATGCGAACATTAAATTAGTTTGAAACTTGTGCAAGTCATGTTATTGTGAAGATGCATGGTTCTCCTTTATTGTGGATTTTTTGATCAGTTTATTCAGACATCTGGATTTGAAATCTGCAGGAAGGCAGCAAGACAAAAATTGTGCTTGTTGTTCGTACCAGTTGTGATGACGGCGAAGGCGAGGGTGCAGTCGAAGGTGTCACTAGGGCCCGAGTGCCATGATCTCAGATCTGAACTTATTATTGAATCATTATGATAGTATTGTTTATGATCTTATCTGCAAGTTGTGTACACATATTATTGTCCGGATCCAAGGCCCCAAAGTGACAATAATTGGGACAACTGAAGGGGATGGCTGTGGTGTGAGGATCACATGTGTTCACGGAGTGTTAATGCTTTGCTCCGGTGCTCTATTAAAAGGAGCACCTTAATTGTCAGTAGTTTCCTAGAGGCCCCGTTGCCACGGGCTGGTTAGACATAAGATGTTGTGCAAGTTTTCATTGTGAGCACGCATGATATATTTGCAGTACATGCCTAAGATTGTTTAGTACTTGGATGCTTGTTATTATTTATCTGCAATGCCTAGTTCTTTGAAGTTACATGTTTAGACTCGTCCATGAAACGCACATCCGTCCATCTCTATGCCTACCGCACTCGAATTCTACTGTTACCGTTACTGTTACTATTGCTACTGTTTCACTGTTGCTGTTGCTGCTACTATTGTTTTGCTGTTGCTACTATCAAACTGTTTCTACTGATAAACTTCTGTGAGCAAGAACTATTTTCAGGTGCAGCTGAACTGACAACTCAGTTGTTAAGGCTTGCAAGTATTCTTTGGCTCCTCTTGTGTCGAATCAATAAATTGGGTAATACTACCCACGAAGAGTCTTGTGATCCCTACACTTATGGATCATTAGACAGCGGCTAGGGAGCCCTACATCAGGCGCTCTAGGAAGGCGGTGATGCCAACGGCAAGGGTGTCGCCGCTATCCGCTAGGCGATGATGGAGAATGGGAGGGTGCCATCGAAGGAGTCAAGGGTCAAGGCTAGGGTGTTGTCCGTCAAGCGATCCTGGAAGATGGTGATGGTGAAGTGAGGGTGGCGTCGAAGAACGCACTTAGGGCAGCAGCTACGGGCCCTTCCGTCGAAGTTCCAGTTAGGCGGATGGCGCCGTCAGTGTACGCGATCGGGAGCCGTCCTTGGATATGAGCCGTGATTCATGCGCGTGATCAGTTTTTTTAAGAGAAGGGATACACGGGGCTGACTTTCGTCCGTATGGTTGATGGGGGTGTCCGTAGCAAATTTGTTGTTTAGGCCTTTAGTTTAAGCCTTTGGTAATAATAGAGATAGAGATATAGGCTGACGAACGGTCCCCATCAAGATCTGTAGGCTAACGAACGGTCCCCACCAAGATCGCACGACCGGGCTGATTGCAATCGTTGCTTGTTTTAGATCAGAAGAAGTTCGTTGAGCACGGCAACCGCCCCAAATCATCCATCTCCGCAAGACCGCAACAACCGTCTCCGCCCGCCCTAGCACGATCGACTCCGCCCTGCCACCTCCGCCGACTCTCCCGCCGCACCAAACCTTGCGGTACCGTTGCGGCATAATCGCAAACACCTCGCGTGCGCCCGCCGCCGCTTCGTCCTCCCCGCCGCGAAAAGCGCAGAGATGATCAAGCCGAGCGATCGCGCTGCGCAAGAAGGCGGAGGCAGCGCTGAAGCTCGATGTCGACGGCCGCCACGAGGAGGCGATCGCGGACGTCGACGATCTCGTGGCCAGCCACGAGGGATCGGCTCTCGTGCTCCACCTTGCGGGCGTCGTCCACGCCGGCGCCGTCAGGCGTGCCTCCCGCGCTGGCGATTATGTGGCTATGGTGCAACATAGCCACACCTCGCGCGGTTGCCTCACCAAGGCCAAGCTGCTCGTACCCAACTGCGTCGCCATCTCCGCTCACCTCGCAATGGCGCTCTTCGCGGGCGGGGAGTTGGACGCGGCGGAGAAAGAGGCACGTGAAGCCATCAATATGGTCTCCACAGTCGACCCGGCGGACAACGACGTCATGTACGCCGTCAAAGGATTCAAGTCCACCACAACCAAGGACCAGCGGGTGGTGGCTTGCAAGAATTGGGCTATCCAGACCTTGAGTGACCTTGAGCATCGGAAATTTCTCCGCCTCGTCAGGGAGGTTCTCGAGTTCGACACCGACTGCCATGACGGGGCGCGCGAGGCAGCCAAGAAGGCCAAAGAAGTCGCCGAGCGTTATCCCTCCTCGTCGCGCGCGCAGTTACTAAGCGCACACATGCAGATTCAGCGCGTGCGCGTCTTTGACCCCGACAGGGACAGGAGGAGCTCTCTGGATCGTATCCGCGCAGCCATGAAAGAAGCAATTGCAAAAAGGTTCGGTAGATCACTCGTGTTCGCTATGTTCCACGCCAAGCTCTGTTTCGTCCTGGGTTTGTATGATGCTGTGCACCTTGAGTGCGTCCGGGCGTTCGCCATACCGGAGCCTGTTGACCCCAAGTTGGAGGACGTCCCTCCTGATTCCATCCAAGGAGACACGATTGATGATAGACTAGATTCTGTAGACAAAGAGCTCATACGCTTACTCGACAAGCTCTTTTTGGTGGCCCATGATTTCCGGTGCTCAATGACAAGCGAGAAGCAGGACAGCTTCCTATCAGTGACACTCGTTGAGCTGCAAAAGTACTATGAACAAAAGTATGAAAACTACCAATGGGCTTCACAAACCATATCTGATGCACTGAGCTTTGTCAACAAATACAATTCATGGAGGTTTTGGATTTGCCCCTCTTGTGCTGGCAAGAAGTTTCCAAATCCAGGTTCCCTCTTGGAACACATGAACAGCAAGCACCTGCAGAAGCTTCGGTCAGTCTTTGGTTCAAAGCTCAGTGAGTATGTAATTCAGGATGATTATTTGGATCAGATAACCTTCTACCAAGATTCAGAGGGCCACCACTTCTTCCGTTTCAATAAGACGGATTATGTATTTGCACGCTTGTCTCTTCCGACTGAAGAAATGTCAATTGCTGGAGTACAAGAGAAGATATGTGAACAAGGAAAGGAGATCCTAGAAGAGATCAAGGTCAAGTTGAATCGCTTACCTGCAGACAAATTAAGGGCTAAAAAGGTCTGGAAATTTTCGCTTTTGCATGTACTTGTTTCTTGCTGACAATTGTCTTTATCAGGCTAACCTTCAACTTGTTTGTATTGCAGTTTGATAAGGCTTGTCATGAAATCCAAGACTTGTGGGATCGGTTTGTCAGGACCTCTATTTTGGATTATCGCCTTACCATCATGACCTTTGCAAGACCATTCATATGGGTTCGTTTACAACTGCAGCTGCTTGTTCATAAACTATGTCTAGGTATATGTTTGCTTTCTCCTACTGTGCACTGACATATAAGCCTGGAACCATCTTTGCAGACTAAGTTATTACAATCCTTGAGTGAAAACAAAGCCGCCAGTAAGATCTCCAATGCTGATATTGATAAGATATTTCCTAATGTTGTTGACATATGGTATGTCAAAAGCTATTTCTCTTTTTATTCCGTATTTACTTTTTTTGTTTCACATTTACTTGGCATGTTTATTTTAATACCTGGGGTATTTCACCCCCATTGCTTCTGAAATGTTTTGTTCTGGAGTGTACTAAATAACATAACGGAAGGGTTTCTACTGTTGAACAGAATTTTCTGCATCTGTAACACTCATATGATAAAAGCAGACCAGATTTCTTTAATTTCGTAAAATATTAGATACATTTGAAGTTTTATAGATTATAGATTCTGTTATTTATGTATGATCTAAATTCCATTAAAAATGCCCAAAATAATTCCTAACCGATGGCTAATTTTGGAGAGAGTAACATGTAGTATCCTTTGTTCATGCCAGCATGCAGTATTGGAGTTATTGTCAGCTTGTTTGTGCAGATCTTAATTTACAGTAAGAAGGAGCATATGGAAAATTATTAAATAGGACGAAGTTTAGTTTCTTATTACTCCCTCGGTTCCAAAATATAAGATGTTTTAGCCCTTTTCTGAAACACATGTATCTAGACGCCTTTTAGTGTGTAGGTTCACTCATTTTGCTTCGAACTTGCACACTAAAAGTTGTCTAGATACATGTGTTTCAGAAAATACTAAAACATCTTATATTTTGAAACGGAGGGAGTGTAAGATACACCAAAAAACAACAGGCACTATTTTCTCTTGCAAAGCAGAAAAGTAGTGGTGAAATGAAGTGGTACTAGTTTTTTTTTAAAAGCATTAGAGTTTCAGTAAACCGAAATTACGCCCTGATGTTATCAACACTTGTATTGTTTAATGCATGTTTGGCCAAATGGTCAATGCATCACTATATTCTGGAAAATTCCTTCCATATGAGGTTTCGATTGCAGATTCCTTTGTTAAGATAGTTACCATGTGCTTGTATATATTTATTTGAGGACTTTTTAGATAAAATGGTAACTGCATGTTGCAAATTGATATGCATAAAAGTAACATACTTGAATAGATTCAGCACTATTCATGTCCTCCCAACTTTTCATGGCTTGTCCTATCAATTTTTATCAATTAGGAAAACCTAATGATAAACGAGAAAATAATTGTTGGCAATTAGCCAAAAATATATTAATCGACTTTTAAGCAAACTAAGCAGAGTTTCTTCTTTTTTCACATTTTCAATATTCATTTTTTGTGAACTTATTTGGAACACTTGCAATAGGCTTCTCCATCTGTTGTGATTCTAGAAAGCCTTTGGTTATTTTTGCACTTGATCATATTAATGGCTGGCTATGAAGAACCAAACAGAGTAGTACTAACTATTTCATCATAAAAGACGCAAAACTTATCAGCTGCGTAATTGGTCTCCTCATTCTGGAAGTTTTTTTTTACTCTGGCTAATTGAAATGATTTCCCTTTCACTGTATATATCATTTTCTAAATGCACCTTTTCTTCCTTTATCATATTTAGTCTTATGATATTTATCATATGGACAGCTCACAATTTTCATTATTGTTGTAGTGAGGTTCATGCTGAAGATAATGTGGGAAGATTGGAGATAGGTCCAAATTCTAACATTGCGGATGTCCAAAGCGCATCAGGCCTGAAATATCTGCCCGTTAGTGCAAATGAGAATAGTTCCTCAGACCTATTAGGTACTCTCCTATAATTTAAACAGCCAAAGGAAATCTGTACTCCCTATAACGAGCATAAGCAGGACCATACTTATATTTTTATAAGTTATACCAATGCATTGCTCATAGATGTAGCTCCCTTTCTGGGTTATCAAGAATTTCTAGTAGTAGCACTATGCATTTCATATTCAATATATCATACTCTGCATGGTGAGCAAAAGGTTCATAAGTTATACCAATCCATCTCTCTTAGTGGAGCTCAATTTCTGGGTTTGCAAGAATTTGTAGCACCTAGCACTATGTAGTTGATATTCTGAAATGTATTATTGAACTCATGTTAAATTACTCTTCCATGCACATGTTCTTCTGTCGCAGCGTTATTATATACGAGGCCACTGAATATTGGATTTGACTCCTATCCGTATCAGGTGTTAGATGCCTAGATCTGGTTATCCCAGAGTTTGATGAGTACTGCAGTATATATTGACAAATTTTCTTGCATAAATTCAGCTGGCATGTCGGACTAGACCAACTCATTCCTCGGTCTAGATTTCAGGACCTGGAAAACCTTTTGAAAGGCTAGGCCTGAGCCTGTATCAGCCCGAAACTCAATAGTTCAACATTTTACAATTTTTGCAGTACAATGTTGGCCTATTATTTTGTTGTTTTTCGGGTCATTGATCTGAAATTTGTCCCACACCTCAGAAAACTGTACTGGTCAGACCGCCCATGAATAAGGTCTAGCCTGGACAGATGTTCTGCATTACCGTGAGGACCATGCTCTACGGTGATATCATAGATTGGTAGGAGAAAGTTCTCTATAGAACTGGCTTTGAACATCCTTTTTGCTCACCTGTCATTTAATTAGATAAATCTGTACTGAATCGACAATAATCGATTGTAATAACTAGCAAACAGAAAAAAACTAAGAAGCAGGTTCTACATGTATGGGGTTACTGTGGTGCAAAGGAGATCCCATAATAATTGGATGACTATGTTACAGTCGATTGTAACTTAATCAAGTATGTATAGGCAAAGTCAAGTGGTAACCGGTCAGTGCTAAACAAACTCAAACTTCTCAGTGCTATCATCTTTCAAATCTGTTCAGTAATGCAGCAAAATGTTATTTGATCTGATCTTGCAATCTTATCCAGGGTCTTCTAGCCAATATTCTGATGAAACAACAAGCATTTCCATTTTTCGAAAGAGTACCGAAGTTCTCAACAAAGATACCGACGGCAGATTTATCTTGAATTTCATCATTCAGGTAGCTGAAAGTTCGCACATGGCTATGTGCTTTGGCGCACACTTGCTTCTAATATTGTATGAATACGTGCAGATATTATGGAACTGGAGGGGTTTCAGAGATGAATTTCTTAAGAGACTGCCTGTGTGCACCCTGCCGAGCCATGAAGGGCCCTGCATTAGTCAAATTTTATACGATATCTTCTCTGGTTGGCAGAAAAATGATCACCACAGAACTTATTCAGCGATTTCTCTCAGGGAAACAATATGCAAAGTTTTAAACAACAGCACTATATTTCAAAATGTATGATTACAATACCTCCTATATCCTTGCATGGCCCTTATTGTCCTTGGTTTTATTTGCCTCTGTTCATTCCTTGTAATTATTGGAGCAGTGCTACTGTTTCCAAGTAAAATATGGATGTCATATATTTTCACTTTGAAGAATAAAAAGTTCCTCACATTGTAACGAAAGTCTTTCGGTTTGAATTTTCATGTACCAGAATTAGTCATGTTTCTTGCTCTGTACGCACATTGATGTACTAGGCATGTCTGCATAAGCACTATAATGAACACACCTAGATCCATTTGAACTGATCCGCATGTATGTCGCATGTCTGGAGAAGTATAAAGCTGGTGACTTACTTTCCATTCCTTTGCAGGTTAATGTAAATACATCTTCTTACATTGTAACCACCATTCTTCGTGGAGTGCGAATGCCAGGAGTTTTTGCGGAATTCAACTCTCCTGTTGACAGAAAGAATTTTGAGACAAAGGAGCTGTGCAATAAAGAAATAATCTGTGAGGAGTTTGGCATAAAAGTGTCTACTACATGTGGCGATAAACTTGATTTAGATTCACTTCAAATAGCAGAGGTGTGTAGCATACGCTGTAGATTTACTGCGTAGTCAACATTGTATAGGTCGATATAGCTTTTCAGCAACTAGTAAATGTCGAGTTTTTATTTGTCCTTTGCAGGTCAAGTCATTTGCAGATGACAAATGCAGGCAAGTTGATCTGCTTTCTGTTAGCACACCAGAGTCATCTACACTAGGTAAATATGTTCTCCAGGAACAATAAATTGCAATTTTAAACTCTCTTGTCACTTCACAATTCTTGGGCAAATATAAGTTTCCCTCCATACTTAACTACTTACTCAAAAGGCTGTGGCTGCATTTTTCTTCATTTGCAACTATTTTACATCATAATCGTAATTTATTTTATCCTGTTCCTTATTATGCCGCAGCCTTTCACATCGTGCTGGATGAGACGGAAAAGCAGAACACTCTCCAGGAAGTGATAAATCGCATGACCAGTGACCCTGACCTCTTCTTATTTCGTGTTCAACATACAACTCCAGTCACAGTGAAATGTACTTTAGCCTCAATGGTAGGTGCATAGAAGGCCTTTGCTTCTACTGAATTAAATTTTACTTCCTCCTTTCGGAAATAAGTCTCGCATATTTGTCCAGATACGCATGTATCTAAACGCGTTTTAGTATGTATGTACATGCATATCTAGACAAATCTGCGCACTTATTTTTCAACAAGGGAGTACATGGAACTGACCACTTAATGTTTGTCCTTAAATGACGATGTTAAGGTTTTCCGATGAAGGTGAACAACGAGGTATTCTGTATTACTGGTTGATATAAATTGCACTGAGAATTACACAGCAAATTTACCAGTTTGGTGTGTTACTGTTTCTTGACTGGTGCTCGATGCTACGTTCATTTAAGGTGCACCCACATATGTTAAATCCCTCAATACATGCTGGAATAGTACGATATATATGAGACAGGTATTATATTCAGAAAGTTGGAGTTGCTCTAAAGTGTGAATCGAGGGGTTTTCTGAGATCGTTTTTAGCAAGGTTACAGGAGTGGATTCAAGGTTCTTAAAGCTATTTCTTCCTGAGTTGGTCTCAGATTACAATATATTTTGGGAAGTTTTCTGGCTGCAATTTTTTGTTGCTAAAGTTATAAATCTTAGCTGGCTGTGAACTGTTAATGGTATGTGATACTTAGGATTCACATGTAATCCATTATGCAATCACATTGGGGATAATTGCAAGACAAGAATTTGTGCGGTAATTAAGCATATGTATGGGCAGTAATGGCAACAACAGAAGAGATCTTAATTGAGTAATCTTGATACTTTGCTGAGCTTTTGATTTGAAAGTTTCATTGGCTGATCATTGGAGAAGTACTGCGTGACTAGGTAATCTTGTCAGAACTTGCAAGCTCCGATAGTTGTACTTCCTGGTTTTTGTATCTTTCATGAAGTGATCCCATATAATGGCATGTATTAGCTGCAGGACATGTAAGCATATCATTTTGTTTCCATGAGTTTCTTGCATGCTTATAGGATCATCATAGCACTAAGCATAGATTGATCCAGATTATGTTTAAATCCTTTTACAGATTTTCTATCATGAAGGGAAGCTTCTGGGCATTGCTCGAGACCAGAATAAGTGGCTCCTATTCGTATATAATGATGCTACGGCTACTGAGGTAACTTTCCTTCTTAATCAGTGTACCATGTTGCCTTTTCATCCGGGGCTGCTCCATTTTGTTTATCTGAGGCTGCGATCGGACACTGGGATTTTTCCTTATTCTTAACAACACCCTGGAATTTTGTAACCGTTCCAGTCTCTTCTAATATAAAATACAGCGCTCATTCCAGATTCCTAAATTTTTTTTTGTGTAATTCCTGCGTTCATAACAGGCTCCGAGATATTTGTGCTCCTGTAGTTGTTGGATGGTGATCTCAATATCTGCCAATTGCCATGCAGTTTAATTCCTGGGAGGATTTGCTACGTGATTACGGACACCAGAGGATGCAACAAGGAGTTTGCTTTCTCGAGAACGCCAGGATCCTCAAATAAACAGGTATGGTTGGGTTACCATAACTCTGAGAACGGGAGTCACAGAAAATGTTAGCTTCTGTTTAAGATGCTCATGTGGCCATAACAAGGACAGTTAAAGCTTTAGTAATTCTTGTGTTTCCAAACTCAAAAGAAAGGCATTCTTTGTGTGTCCTGTCTGCACTCCAGCGATTACAGTTTATATTTCTTGTTCCTCCCTGAACCCTTCGTTCCATATGATCAGTAAATGACTATTACATGGAGCAGGATTCTAAAGAGATTGTGTTACTCCCTCTAGACAAATCCGAGTCACTTTTTTCCGGACGGAGAAAGCACTTTCATCTCCTGGTCTTAGCTTACATAACTTATGCTTCCTCTTCATTTCCCCTTTTTACAGGAATTATTCCCTGTTTTTGCATAAAGACGTCCTCCTCTTAACTCCAGTGATGTGGGACCGAGGAGAAAGCAGCTGAGATCCCACCTTCTTTAGGAAGCTTAGTGGTACTCGGTTTGGCTGGTTTTAGGAGAATATGGCGTTGAACCGGAGTTGAATGATGATCTTGTTGGTTCGGTGTATATGATGGATGATCTTGTTGGTACGGTGTATACGATGTTCTTGAACTCTCTTGGGTTGCTCTTGCTCGTATGGTTCGGTGTCCATGTGATGGCCGGGACGTACGTCTCGTCTCCTAAATGGGCGCTGCTTGGGCTCATATCCAGTTGTGCGTGGTTGGCACCTCGGCCTTTTATCATGCTATATTTATGTTTTAAAGTGGGCAGTCATATGTTTCTCTTTCGCTTTTGAACGGTTGTAGGAGTATGTAAATAGCGTTGATGATCAATTAACTAGTAATAGAAATCTTTCTACACACAAAACAAAATGATTACGGCTAGCATAGCCTGATGAGTTGTACAATATCGATGGTTCTGAATTTGGGCAGCACGGGTGGTCAATATACTTATCCACCTTAATTAGTCCTCTCTAATCGAAAACAGTTCTATTTCAAATAAGCTATCACGGTCATTATGCATCAGGTATTTTCATCTATCTTGACGCTAGCATAAGGAGTACGCCTTCATAAGGTTCGTCGGGTGAGCACGTCAAACCTGACCGTTTAACGTGTGATTGGATGCAAAAAAAAAAATTTGAAGTACTTTTTTATTACCGTGGTTTCATAAAAACCAATACATTTTATATACTTTGAGGTGTTCTGTGTTAGTTTGGCAGAAGCCATGTCCCCATTTGGTGGGTTTCTCGGTTACGTATTATATGAGCGATGGAATAGCCCCATCGCGGTGGCAGTACCAAGGAGGTGTATGTACATTGGAGTTACTACTCCATATCAGATATACTTATACATAAAGCAAGTAATGTTCTTTTCTTGGTATTGCTAAATATCTTCAACAGCTCTTTTACTCACAACCTTTGGAAAAGTTGACATTACGCTTGAACTTACCAAGATCTTTCAGTACCAATGCTTTTAAAAAATCATCCCCAACTTAATCTTTATTGGATATAAAATGTATGCCTATTATTTTGTTAGCAACTCTTTCTCAAATAAAGTGGTAGTCAATCTCAATATGTTTTGTCCTTACATAAAAAAAGATTTGTTGACAAACAAGTTGCACCTAAATTGTCATACCACAAGCATGATTTTTTCTTTAACTAATAAAGTTGCATGCGCAGTAAGCGTTTTGGCAAATATATATTAATTCTAAATGCATTACATATATTTTAGTAATGAACGTTGAAAGAGCATGAGTACTCATTCTCATGCATTGGAATGGCAATCAAGTACAACATCTCAATCTACGACGCAGCACCATAAGCCATGTCAGAATTACTATGAGATCATGTGGGAGAGAGATGCCAGCTTGACAGAGCGGATTGCGACGACATGGACTGCTGCTGGGCTGAAACCCGACCTAGGTGTCATAAAGGTGGGCCTCGGAAAAGTAATGGGTACTCTGAAAAGCTGGAGTAGGGTGGCATTTGGTTCTGTTTGCTAAGAAAGTTGAGAAGTCCAGAACTCGCCTCGATGAGTTGATGGCGATGAATGTTGATCAGCAAGAAGTTCGTGATTTGACAGACAAAATGAATGAACTAATTTATCGAGAGAAGATGATGTGGCTCCAACACTCTCGGATCAGATGGCTAAAGAAGGGTGATTGCAATACAAAGTTTTTTCATCAACATGCGGTTTGAAGAGCGCAAAATTTAAAATAAATGGTCTTGAAGATTCTAATGGGAATTGGAATACTGATGTTGCTGATATGAAAAGGATGGGGATACATTACTTCTAGGTTAGTTTCTCTAGGGATGCTAATCTGGACCCTACATTGATCACCGTTCTTTTTGAGGTGAGAGTGTCACCAGAGATAAACGTGAAGCTCTGTCCTGGACTTTCTGCTAAGGAAATTGGAGATGATCTATTTCAAATTGGTCCCCTAAAGCGCCGGGGCTAGATGGTTTCCATGCTAAGTTTTTTCACCGGAATTGGGGAGTATTGGAGAAGGAGATTGTATCAACGGTGAAGCTCTTCTTTGGTACCGGGATTATGCCGAGTGGGGTTAATGACATAGCTTTGGTTCTAATTCCAGATGTGGAAAATCTAAAAAGTATGTCATATTTCAGACCTATTAGTCTTTGCAATATCATTTACAAGGTGGTATCGAATTGTTTAGTAAATAGGATGAGGCCTATTTTGGGTGATATTATTTCTGAGGAGCATAGTGCCATTGGGCCAGGGCGATTAATAATGTACAATGCTTTGCTCGCTTTGGAGTGTTTTCATTATATTCATAATAAGGAGAGGAATTCAGAGAATAATTTTTGCTCCTATAAATTGGATCTCTCAAAGGCGTACGATAGAGTTGATTAAGGCTTCTTGCGGCAAATGATGAAAAAGTGGGATTTGTTCATCGATGGGTTGACTGGATAATGACTTGTGTCACCATGGTGAGGTATTCTGTAAATTTAATATAGCTCTCTTGGAATCGTTTGCACCGTTGCATGGGCTATGACAAGGTGATCCTGTATCCTCTTTTTTGTTTCTCTTTGTTGTTGATGGTTTGTCGGCCCTTCTAAAGTGTGGTGTTCAAACACAAGCGGTGGTTCTAGTAAAAGTATGTCCTACAGCAACGGGTATCCCGCACTTTTTATTTATGGATGACACTCTCCTATTTCTTCAAGCAAGACAAGAGTAAGCTACTCAGATTTCAGAAATTATTAATACGACTGGGAAATTAATTAACAGAGAGAAGTGTTGTATCACTTTTGGTGAGCATTGTTCGATCGGTATACAAGATCAAGTCAAAGGAATTTCGTTAGCACAAGCCGATGGTTCATAGGAGAAATATGTCGGGCTCCCTACCCCGGATGGACGCATGCACAAAGAAAGATTTTCAAATTTGCTAGTAACATGGGGTATTCATGGAAATGCCCATACTTTCTACACTTGGGTTTTCGGGAAGGAGGTATGCTGGAGATTTTGTCGTCTAACAGAAAAACAAAAGGGACGCGAGTTTATCTAGGTTTAGGCCCCTGAAGGGAAATCTCTACTTCTGCGTATCCGTTCTTGATTGGTGATAAAACTGAAGGTTACAATATCGTTGAGATGGCTTCTAGATGCGCAAATTGGATCCGGCGTTAACTTCGGGTGGTGCATAAGAGGTGTATTGCGAGAGATCTCTCCTTGACTGCTCCTCCTAACTTTTATATGCACAAGCTAAGTCTCAGGTAACGTCCGAGTTGGTTATAAGTTGGATTCTATGGGCTTTTTTTGCTTGTCACGCCAGGAGTCGGTGTCCTTATGGGCTTCACATCACCCGAATCATCATGAGATTCATGGACCCCAGCACATCACCATGTCGTCCTCCTATTGGGATGAACCGGATAGGACAAAGGTGAGTGCCCATTGGATATACTTATGTCAGTAGTCCCTGAGTGTCTAGTCAAACTGTAGATTTGGGTAGAATTTTATAAGTTATGAGCCTTGTATTGTTTGATTGGAGTCGACAATTGAATAAGTTGCACGTACTGAACCGGTCATTAAAAAGTGCTTACTTTTGTAACAATTTATAGGGAGGCTGGTTAATGTGTCTGGTACTCTTGATGGATCAGAACTAGTTAATTGCTCCAGGGTAAAAACAACACCAGCTACTCAGATCGAGTCCCTAGACTCGAATCCAGTATTTGATGGGGGAAATTCGACTCATGACTTACTGAGCTGAATTTCAGTTGATAAGTATGTACCCAACATGGTCCATCGGGATTTTCTTTACACCGTAGGCATGGTATGTATCTGGTAGAGTGTAACGGATGCGATTGTCAGGCCTACAGAACAAATCGGAATGTTTTATCTATGTGTCGTAGACACAACATCTAGATATTTTTGGCAGCAGATGCAATATGGGAAGCCGAGGAGACGTTGCCTCTGAACTCGATGTTGGTGTAAGGTATTTAATGCGAGAAATCTCTTCGGCTGCTGCATGCATAGCGTCGACATTGTGGATGCATTCGACACCATAGACAAGATGCATCTCTTTGTTTTTGTAGGGTGCACGACCAACGCTCTCTATGGAAGTATCCCCGACTCTCTAGTCGAATCGTAGATTCAGGTGGAGACTAAAATTGTTTGTTTGCGTAGTGCATGATCTCAGTCGACAATTTTTTAGAATCACAATGCTGACCCAGAAGTGCTTCTTTATAGTTTTGGATGATCACCAGTCGACACTATTGATGCAGTCGACACAAATATTTCCCTTGGGTGCACGACTAGCTCTCCCTATGGAAGTATCCCTCGAGACTTTAGTCAAATCGTAGATTCGGGTAAAGTCTCAAAGTTGCTATTCCCACCTTTCTTCAGTCGAAATCAGATCCTTGGTAAGGTGAGTGTACTGACCTGGAAGTGCATCGGGCCAGTCTTTCTGTTGGGTGCGCGACCAGCGCTCCAGACTGGAGTATCCCCCGAGGATATGATGGGTAACTTTTTTCCGAGTATAGGCTCATCTTTATGTGGCACCCGAGGATATTCTCTACTCGGTTGACGCTCTTGTAGCTGCAGCCAAATATTTCATCGACTCCTATTGGAGGACTTGAAAACTTTAGAGGGGTTGATGATGTCACGGATGATGCTCGGGGTGCCCAAGCGTCAGCCTGAGCAGCTGATGGGAAATGACGGTGTGGGCCCTGGTGCAAAATATGACTGAATTTGACCCCACAACATGCAAAAACTATAAATCGACAACGGTTTCCTCGATTCTGGGAGGTGGAGTTTCTACAGCGAAGATTCGTTCCTCGTGCCTCCATGTGTCCCCGTGGATGTGCTCCACATGTCTATGAAGTCCATCTATTGGCCAGGATTTATCCTACTGGTAGTATAAGAAAAGGGGATGATACAGTAAAAATATCCCCTTCTCCTCATTTCCTTCGCCGTCATCTTGTTCCACTTGGGTTTAGGGTCATGTTTGTCGCCTTCGTCCTTCGGTGCTTCTCCCTCCTGGCCCATGAATTTATTCGTGGGCTGCTCTTTGTCTATGGAGTTCATCTTCACCAGCTGATGCTGAATTCTGTCTTGCACATCCCATGCTTCAATAATTTATGCGAGTGTTGGCTAGGCATTCAGCCGCACTGGGTTCTCTGGAAGAGGTTGTACTCTATGAAGAGGAATCCAGGTAGCCAGGTGAAAGTACATTTACTGTCATAATCACTTTTGGTGTTCGTTAACAACAAGTAGATCATTTTATAGTATGCTAATGTCTACAGTTTGATATAATGCAAAGTGAAAAGGACCCTTGACTTACGGAATCATTTTTGCCACATATGCAAGTTCCTGAAAACTACAGACCGGAGTCTCCAGTCTGAGTGGACCGGAGTCTTCGGTGTGGTCCGGAGTTTCCCCAGGAATCTCCGAAGGGGGCTCCAGAAATCCACCTAGGACAATATGTATGGGGGTCCGGAGATCAACCGGAGACTGACCGGAGTCTTTGGTCCAAGCCTCAGACCTGAGTTTCCGATGTGGCTGGACCGGAGTCTCCGGTCCAATGGGTCCAGAAAATTTGAAGAATCCCTAGAGGAGTCTTTCCTAGGGTCACTGGGACAATCAGAGGGTGGTCCGGAGGTCAGTCCGGAGATTGGCCAGAGTCTCCGATGTAGACTGGAGTCTCCGGTCTGCACACCGGAGTCTCCGGTCTGGAAGATCCTCCAACGGTCAGAAAATGGTTCAGTGGAGGGGGGCCTATAAATAGAGTACCTTATCCCTTCCTCCAGCTGCTCGACCCACTCAAGAACACCATCCCCATTTGAGCCACCAAATCAACAAGATCTCTTCATCCAACCATCCAAAGTCATTGATCTTTGGAGAATCGAAGGAGGAGGCCTTGATCTACAGCTTCACCAAGATAGATCTTCATTTCCCCCTCATTCACTTTAGGGCCCCCGTGCTCTAGTGTTTCTTTGGAAACCCTAGCTTTTGATTTGGTTCTTACAAGCTTGTCTTTGATTGTTTGATAACTTGCTTGTATTCGGGAGCCTCCAATTAACTTGTGTATGTGTGCCTCGAACTTGTTGTATAGGTGCCAGCTTCCACCTCGAAGGTTGCCGATATAGTGGAAGAGGTGAATCGAACCCTTTGGGTGAGGTTCATCGGAGAACAAGGGAGGCCTCTCGTGGCGTTGGTGGTTTGAAACCACCCCCTCTCCAAACGTAGACATACTTCCCCTTAAAAGGAAGGAACTACGAGAAACAAACCCTTGTGTCTCCTCGTGCTCCACCTTGGTTACTTCTATCCTTTACCGCACTTTACTTTACTTGTTATTGCTTAGTGTATGTGCTAGTTTGACATATAGGTAAATTCACCTTAGTTGCATAATCTAGAAATTTACCTTTCTTGTCAAACCCTAATTTGAAAAGGAGTAAAATTTGAAGTAGCACCTATTCACCCTCCTCTAGGTGGCCATACGGTCCTTTCAATTGGTATCAGAGCCTCGGCTCTTTATTCAGGCTTTACCGCCTAAGAGTATATGGGTATCCGTGTAGGAGAAGATGATGGTGAGCCTAGTCACACGGTGACCATGGAGGATCTCAATAACTTGGAAACATGATTGAGCTCCACCCTGGGCAACGAGATCAAACAATTGCAAAATTTACTTGAGCAACTTGTTAAAGATAAACATGCCTCATCATCACCTTCTCCTCAAGATGAACCTCTATCATTACCCAAGGTGAATGCCCCGGCATCACCCGGGGTTGTGGAGGTGGGGGATAATCCAAACAACACTAATTCTTCCACAAAAAGAGATGGTGGGAAGGGATAGCACCATGAGTCTCAAGTATGGTACTCTCCCGACCCCCCCAATTCCTCACCCTCATATAAACAATAGAGGAGACCCACCAAAGCTTGCTGCATCTACTTTTGCTCAATGGCAATCACTAATGAAATCTCATGTGCGCAACTCTTGTATCTAGTTATGGAATATCATTGAAGAAGGACTGTGTATTGTGGATCCAACCAACTTGACAAGAAGAGAAGTTGTCAATAGTCAACTCAATGCCACTGCTTTGCACATGATTCAAAAAGGATTAGGTACAAAAGATTACCCTCACATTGAACACCTCAACACCGCCAAGGAAGCTTGGGATGCTCTCACAGAGTTATATGTTGGAAATGAGAGCATGAGAAGGAATCGATATGATGCACTAAGCAATGAAGCCGAGGGCTTCTATATGAAGGATGGTGAAGATCATGAATACATGTATCGTAGTCTCAAGTCCACCGCCACCGCCTTTAGGAATGTGGGTGCCTCACATGTGGATGATGCTTGGATAAAAAGGAAATATGTGAGTGCACTCATGCCCTTTGAGCCCACCGAATTGAAGAGCCTACAAGGAATACACAACTACCACCTCATGACCTCCAATGAAGTTATGCAAGAGATGGCCTCTTTCAAGGTTGCCGCCAAGAATGCCAAATATGCCCGTGCTCGAGCCCTTGGAATGAGGGTGTCAACCTTGCATTAAAGGCCAAAGTTGTGGAGCATGTGGATGAAGATTATAGTGATGAAGGCTTATCCATGAGCCATCCCGATGATGTAAAGATTTATCATGGTGAATATATGGCCTTCTATGCAAAGAAATTTTGGAAAAGATCCCGCCAAGGCCAAGATGGAAATGCAACGAAGAAGCAACCCAAATGGAAGAAGAGACAATGTCATTAAATTGAGAACTTGCTTCAATTGTGGTGACCGCTATCACTTTGTGGCGGGTTTTCCCTATGAGAAAAGAGAAGATCATGGGGTAAACTTGTGTTGAAGAAAACTTCCAAAGATCCTTTCAAGAAACCCTTCATCAAGAAGAATCCCATCAACAAGAAGTCGGGTGAAATTGTGTTGATCACTCATGAAGAATTCTCCTCCGACAATGAAGATGATGAAGAGGAAACATCAAGTGGTGTGGCTGCTCTTGCCACTACTTCTACTCTCACATTCTCCCTCCTCGACTCTCCAAATGAGAATATCTCCAACAAGAACGTCACTTTCCTTATGGCAAGAGGCACGGAGGTATCATCATCATCACACCCCTCCCCTTGATTAATGATGAAATTGATGATGAGATGTCTCTTGAGGTCAAAAAGGAAATAATTGCTTTTGATGAGTTTATGAATAACTTGAAAGGGGAACACAAGAGACATTTTGTGGACCTCTTAGATCAACTTTCTCACACACAAGAGCTTTTTGATGAGAGATTTAAACTAGGGAGAGAACACATGATTGAGGTAGAAGCTCTAAATAATGAACTAGAAGAAGAACAAGAGACTAGAATGTCCCTTGAACTAAAACTTGAAGGGCTTGATGGGGCTAATGACATAATTGTTAATAGACTCGTTAAGGAACGAGACCATGCTATTGCTAAGTATAAAAAGGCTAAAAAGGACAAGATTGAGTTTGGTGTTGTTCATGAAGAACTTGCCGAGGACTTTAGGATGCTTGACAAGGCTCACAAGGCCTTAGAGAGTGAACTCTTGGTACTCACAATTAAGTGAAGATGAAGTTGCTGATCAGATAGGAGTATAATCTCTAGCCATAGAACCTACTTCTGTAGAGTATTGTAATAGCAGCAATACAAGCCAAATAGTTAGATGCTAATCTTATTAGCATGATATTTATGAGATGATTATTTCTGATTCTTCTTTGTAAGAAGTTTCTTTCTCTCTCTTTAACCTAGAGTGTTCTCTGGATCTTTTGTAAAGAGTCGAGTTGTAACCTATAGTCATGTCTTGTACCTATTGTGTTTCTGTTGTACCACTCTTAGGGATGTAATACTAGTGAACGGTGTTTCATTGGTGTTATGTCAACGATTATAGTGTACTACATCATGCAATGGTATGTTGGGTCACCGCAGCTAGTATTAGAGCATATGCTTTGACATTAGGATTAAAACCCTTTTAGGAAGATCTGTAGGTTGGATAATGACTATAGAAAGCCATCTTATCTAAACCAAATATTCTTATGATCTGTGATGAGTATCCACTTGAGGACAACTTTGTCACGAGAGGCTTAAATCATTTTCTTAGGAGTAGTTATCCATGTTCTCTCAGTGAAGTGCTATTTAGTGTCTTCCGAAGGAGATATAACCCACCAAGATACTTTAGGAAAGCCAATTGGTAGTAGTATAGTTGGATCAAGTTTAGTATGTCAATTGAAGAAATACAAATGGTGTAGCCTAATTATAGAATTGAGTAAGACAGTAAAGTCCTATTGTTAATTGGTAACAATAGACAACATAATGAATACCATTAGAGCATGTATAGTTGTAATGGGTAGTAAATCATGTGGGATTCACTTGAGAATTCTACGTGAAAGAGTGAAATTATGTTAAAGATCAATGATAGTACTATGAGAAATAAAGTCATCATGGTGCGATTATCTCTTAAATCATGAGGAATAGGTAAAACATAACGAGATCATGGTGATATTAGCTCCGAAACCATGATGTAGGTGTAAGTATGACAAGTAATTAGTGAATTATCTTGAAGTAAAAGTAAGAAAATAACATGGTAGAACTATGACAGAAGTCATAGGTGCTAGAAAATTCTAATAATCTTTGTTTTAAGTTAGTAATAGAATCTGATTAGCCTTTTTGATAAATCATGTGAGGTTAGTTTATTAAATAAAGAAAGGTTGGTTATAGCTAGTTATTCCAAAAGTGAGACCAAACGATAGTCAAAACCAAATTGAGACCACCATGCTTAAAATTATCCTATTGCAATTGAGCAATTTGGGTAAATATTGAAGCAAAGAGTAGTATGACCCTACGTTCTAAGTATGACGATGTAAACCTATATGAGGAGGTGTCATATACTACACAACTAATCCTGAATTCTAGAGATATTATACTCAACTACTATATTCCGGGCTTAGAATATTGTGTGTTATATGTACCAATTTGAATTTCTTAGTTTTTCTTAGATCCTCTTGTTTGACTTGGTGTGCAATTGCATGTTGCAACATCCAGTTACTATTTGATTTTATAGACCTAGATAGAAAAAGGGAATTCATGTAAGGGAGTGACGAGTTCCAAAGACTAAGATGAAGACTTACGAGTGAAGAAAAGTATAAGGAGTTTTAACATAATTTGAAGAATGGATCAAGTTCAGATCATTACTAGCCAGCAATAAGAAGGAAGATTAGTGTAGAAAATGTATAAAGCAACAAGTGATGAAATTAATTTCACCCAAAATAGGTAATGTTGTTAAGAAGTTAATGAAGTAGTTGTACCAAGTTCATGTAAGTATCATGAATAAGTGCAACGAAGAAGTTTTGGAACCAAAGTGGTATTCAAGCTCTAACAATTCAGAGAGAATGCCAATAGTACGTCGAAAACTCGTAGGATAATACATATACCCTAGGATGGTCCGCAGCTGGTATTTGGTTCGTAGCTGGTATTTGGTTGACTTAGTTAACCAGATCATCTTACTATGTAATAAAGAGCATAAAACTTGGTCTAAGTTAAGAAAGACATAAAGGAGTATAAACATTAAAGCGATCGTCTTTCGAGACACTTCACGAAAACATACCTATGAAAGAGAGATTGTCCAAATAGTAAGTAAGACAAATAATGATGGAAGATTTACTTTGGAGATCCAAAATTGTGTGGGTATATCGTAAGTTCTTATGCGAAACCTTAAACAGGTAAAGTATAAGCTATAAAAAGACCAACATCCTTGTTATAAAGCCAATGGTTACTATATACATAGTTTGAAGACCATTAGTAAACCCTAAGGGGAAGAGTAAACAATAGAAATGGAAGTATTATATCTGACTTTCCAAGTAAAAGTTGGAGAAGAAGTATTAAACTATGACAACATTAATCCTTATTTTCATAAGGTTAAAAGAAGTCATCATTATAGAAGTACTTTCGGAAGTATGTCAGGATGAAAGATCGAAGCTTCAAAATAGTAGTGCTCAAACCTTAAGGCAATTAATAAATGGAAGTTGAAGAAGTACTTAAGGTGATAACAAAATATTATCTAAGGCTTGATAAGGTAAAATACTGAAAAAGATAAAATAGATTAATCCTAACAGATTAATTCTAGAGGAAACAACTTTTGAGTGATCCTTAAGAGGTAATAAAACATATCCAATTGGTCATGTATAGAGGAACAAGAAATTCCGATGGGTATGAACTAAATGTGCTCAAAACCAATCTTCGGAAGGAATACCAGTATAAACCATACAATGACAAATCGAAAATTAGTCTTTTGGCCACATCGATTGTCTAATAAGGTTAAAACCCTGTTTTAGTGAGACTTCCTAGACCTTACATAATATAGTAAGGAAGCTCGATGATCAAGTAAAGGAGTTGGATTAGGATACCTAATCAGGGGAATAAACTAAAGAAGAGACCCCAAATGAAGGATTTTATAATAAGGACATATCCCTAAGGGAGTAAAGTAAAAGGAACTTTGGGGTATTGGAGACAACAAGTTGGAAATTACCCAGTATGATGAGAATTCAAGAAAAAGATTTGGATATGGGATATAACAATTATTCCCATTTGAGGTTACCATGGAGTTGATAAATGTCGTAAACCACGCAAGTCAATTCCTCATTCCAAAACGAAAGAGTGTACGAACTTCGACGACGAAATTAATTTTAAGGGGGAGGGTCTGTAACATTCCAGCATTAGAGCTTAGAAATAATCTGAACTCAGATATGTGCATTGCATTCATGCATAGATAATCCGGATAATTTTCGCGCTTTTGGACAAAACTTGTCAAAGGGATTGAAGCTTCTCTTAACTTGATGGAATTAAAGTAGATCATCAAGTTGACTGCGATAAGTTTCAACATGACCTTTTGTAAAACCTTATTTTGGGTAAACATGATTTGACCTAAGGGTAGATCAAATGTAATAAAATTAAACCATAATACATTGCTTAGATGATTAATATCAGATCCTTAAGTGATCATATCATAGTATTCATAACAACAACTCTTGAATACTAAGTTAAGAATATAATTCAAGTAATAAGAATTTAATAACTAAATCTTGACTTATCTTATTCTCATATATTTATACCATGAGTATCAAGATAATACTTCACCCTAACTCCTTACTTATATGGAGTAGGAATAAAGCCAATTCAAGAATCTTCACCACATATCTTTCTTTCCATATCAATTCCTATCATCTCTATTGAATCTAATCCTAATATTTGTTGTTAATCAATGTTGAGTGATCAACTATTGATTAATCAATTCTTAGCCTATCAATTCTTAACCTATCAATTCTTGATCTATCATATCTTGTTCTTATCATAACAATCACTCTAAAGTCTTTAGAGAAAGAAGTAAGAAGAGGTAAGTAGTAAGGCTAGTTTAAGATATCATCTATAGGATGGGAGTGTTTGAAGAGAATCAAATAAATATGATAATTGATGGAGTTAACTCACTCCTGAATGGATAGAAGAGTTATTTGAAATGAAGATATATGTGGTAACAAAGAGGATTATAAGGATGAATATTGAAGATAGTTACTAAGGAGTAATCCTATTGGATTATGTAGGCATCGTAAATGAATAATATCTCATAGTCAGGTAGAGATACTAAGAAGATAATTATAATACAACTGTAATGTTGTATTGATGAAGCCTTGATCAGCCAACTGGAAATCTAAGCCATAAATGATCAAAAGATTATAATGATCAGGCTCAAGTCACTAAGAGTGAATGATTATATCTTGTATAAGTGACATTGGTGGATAAAACATGATTAAACCCTAGCATAGTTCTGTTATCCTAAGTTAATCATGACAAGTCACAATTATACAATGTGAAGTTGAAGTATGATTTACTAAGGTAATTAAAGATAAGATAGTATAACAAAGCTGATGCTAGAGTAGCATTGAGTTATTGAAGTAGTAATATTCCTCTTAGAGAATACTAAGCACTTGAAGGAAGTAGGATTTGGTATAGTCATCTATCGGAGTAACATTAGTGATGGATGATAAAGGAAGTCTGAATGGAGTTAACTGTAACCATCTATTGGATTGGAGATTATAATTAGTAGAGTAGTTGGACATAACCAAGTGGAGATATAAAAAGATTATGAAAAGCTTCAGTGACAAGCTTTTGAGATTTATAAGTGAGATTACAAAGTAGTTTGTGAAGTAAGAGAATAAGCAGTCAAGCAAAATTGAATTTATTAGAAGCATTCTAGAAATGAGAATTATCTCTATGAGAAGATCATATAGAGCTTTAGTGTCAAGCTCGTTGGATTTACAAATGGATTTAGAAGGAGGAAGTATTGATAAGAATATTCTTGTGAAGTAAAGCTCATCATGTTAACACATGATGATGAATATAAAGAAGTAGTATATCTAGGAAAGGAATTCGTTAATTAGAAGTCCATAATTATGAAGTATGGAAGATAGGAAATTTTGGTAAACATTCAACCTTAAATCTATAATCAAACTTAATATCTATCTCATCTGTTTGACCAATCATCTTATTTTCAATGTTATGGATAGAATCGAGACATAGTTTATGATAATGTGCCCATATAGTGCATTCATGTGCATCATGGGATGGCGCACAATATTCCAGGAGAAAGTTTTTCTTTTCGTCGCATGAAAAAACCATTTTCCATTTTCCGAGCGCAAAAAAGGGAGATTTTATGAAGAAACCACCAAATGGCTAATTCCAAACGCTACCACCCCATTTTAAAAAAAATACTAGACCCTTACATGGACAATGTCCCAACTGGGATATCTTAAAAACCTTTCCATCCACCCCTGGTGAAAAAGACAAATATTCGCCGAATCGGTAGGAAGTGGGTTCGGTTTGAACTACAGGTACATGATCTAATGCTCATGATTTTTTGCAAAAATCATTTTTAGACTCACAATATAATGTTCCTTCAGATATCCAATGCAAGTTTAGCGAGGCTCAGCTCTTAGGTAAGAAGTTCAAAGACTAGGGTTTCGCTGGGAAACGACCTCCGGAGCGTCGGAATCTCACCAAAACTTGCATGTGGCCATGCCATGTGTACACAAGTGTGGTAGATGGTCCATAGATGGAATTTCTAGCTCCCGGGTGTCACCGTCTTCACACGCATGCGATAACACTTAGCAAATTCCTAGAACTCTAGGTGGAAATGTCCCACTATGAGTATACCGGGGGCTAGAATGTGCCACAGGGTCCTAAACTTGGTTTTCCTTGTATCTTTGTCCTAAACATACCTTAACAAAAAAAGTACATTTTTGGAACCTCGTACGGAAGAAGCTAGGGGTAGACCTTCTCGGGGCTCACAGACGGGTGTTTTCGATGCTTTCGACCCCTGGAGCCCCGAGAACCCAAACTTGCACGTGAACCTAGGAAACTTGCATGTGTACCTAGGATACATGTGAAAGTGTTGTGGAAGTCCCATATATAGATTACATAGCTTCCTGGTGTGACCTTCTTCACATTCGAACGATAACACTTAGCAGATTCCTGGAACTCTAGGTGGAAATGTCCCATTGCGGGTATACCGGTGGCTAGCATGTGCCACAAGGTCCTAATCTTGGTTTTCTTTGTATCTATGGCCTAAATATACCTTAACAAACAAAAAAGTATATTGGTGGAATCTCGTGCCGAGAAAGCTATGGGATAGACCTCCGGGTGCCCCGCAAACTAGGGTTTCGATGGGAGACAGCCGCTGGAGCGCCGGAATCCCAAAAAAAACACATAATTAAAGTGGACTGGCCAAACCACATAATTATAGTATCCATAGATGCAATATGGGTGATATTTGAGATAAAATATGAGCTAAAAATAAGGCAAAAAGGGGGGAAATGGGAAAAGCAATAGGCTTTGCCTTGTACTGCGCCCTTTGCCGTGTAGGGTGCACGGCAAAGACTGTCTTGTTGAATAAAACGAGCGGAAATATTTGGCGCGTTGAATAAAATAAATGGCAGGAATATTTTGCGTGAAAAAACTAATTTAGAATTCAAAACTTTGTCATGGCTGACGGGTGAGGCACACGGCAAAGTCCTGCTATTACCACGGCATGTCAACTAAGCCGAAACGGTAGGGCCCACAAGATGATGTGTCGTGCGATTTATTTGTCGTGAACCTTTTTTGGCCTTTGTCGTGTGTCATTTCTAGGCTATGCCGTGAGGGTGTTCTCTGCCGTGTATCATGTATCATGCCGACGTGCAACACTTCTTTGTCGTGTGGCATGTTGTTTGATTACACGGCAAGATCTCCGTGCATTGGCACACGGCAAAGCCCCAGTGCACGGCAACGCCAAATTTTCCCGTAGTGGATCTTGACCGCGAGGTCTTTCATGAGAAAAGGGAGGCGGTGACGGAGGTGGGGGCGATGGTGCAGAAGGCCCTGCCATGGATGAGATGGAGTCCTTGTCACAATTGACGGTGGAAGCGAAAAGGTCAAAGCGAAACGGTCGCAACGCGACGTCGACCCTGGACAAAGAATAGATGTCTCAAAGCTCCAACAACGTTAGGCAGCGACGCAGAGGCACTGCGAGGGCATAGATGCAGGGGCGACGACAACTAGGGCGAGCAAGCTAACTTTGACACCGGGAATACTATGTAATATTTATTTTCATGAACAAAGATGTAATTCCTTGACGATCTATCTATAAAATTCGAGTTTTATTTCTTAAAAATATTAGAGATTGATCGTTGAGGGACGCCGTGTGAACAACCACCGTCGGTTTGGAGCGCTGCCGCTAAACTTGTCGGCACAGTTGCCGGGACGCGTCGGGGGCACCGGCCAAGATGCTCTGACTGCACATTTCTGCGACATGCTCATGGAGCATCTGAAAAATTGCCTAAAGCGACAGGCAGAAAAACCTGAAACACGCAGGTGCAAAAGACGAAACACCCTACACTACACGCACTCGTGTCAGAGAGGGACAAGCAAAGCCGCGAACCACAGTGCACTGGCACCGGCGTTTAGCTAACCATGGGTTGGCTGCGTCTGCAAGCTGTGGCCGCCGTCCTCGCTCTGGTCGCCGGCGCCGGTTGCTGCCGCGGCTTCGAGTTCCACGAGGCCACCGTGGATGCCATCCACCTCGGGTTTAGCAACGGCAGCCTCACCTCGGCGGCGCTCGTCCAGTTCTACCTGGACCAGATCAGTCGCCTCAACCCGCTGCTGCGCGCAGTCATCGAGGTCAACCCGGACGCGCTCCGTCAGGCGGCGCGCGCCGACGCGGAACGCCGGTCTGGCCACGGCCACTGGACCACCGGCGCGTTGCACGGCGTCCCGGTCCTGCTCAAGGACAACATCGCGACCCGCGACGCGCTCAACACGACTGCCGGCTCCTTGGCGCTCCTCGGCTCCGTGGTGAGGCGCGACGCCGGCGTGGTGGCCCGGCTCCGGCGCGCCGGCGCCGTGGTGCTCGGCAAGGCCAGCCTGTCCGAGTGGGCCAACTTCCGCGTGGTCGACAACGGGTGGAGCGCCCGCGGCGGCCAGGTGCGGAACCCGTACGTGCTGTCGGCCGACCCGTGCGGGTCGAGCGCCGGGTCGGGCGTGGCCGCGGCCGCGGACATGGCGGCGGTGACGCTGGGCACCGAGACCGACGGCTCCATACTCTGCCCGTCGTCGTGGAACTCCGTGGTCGGGATCAAGCCCACTCTCGGGCTCACCAGCCGCGCCGGCGTGGTCCCCATCACCCCGAGGCAGGACACCGTCGGGTAACTCTTCTACTGAGATCCTTGTTGATGTTGATTCATCCAAAATGAAAGATCTGCTGAGAATGCTCCCACCACCACACCATGCATGGAGACGCGAAATGCAGACCGATGTGTCGGACGGTGTCGGACGCGGTCCACGTGCTGGATGCCATCGTCGGCTACGACGCGCTCGACGCCGCGGCCACCAGAGCGGCGTCCAGGTACATCCCGCACGGCGGCTACGCGCAGTTCCTGAAGAAAGACGGGCTGAAGGGCAAGAGAATCGGCGTCCCCAATGGGTTCTTCGCAGGATACGGGGAAACACAGCTTCGGGTGTACAAGCAGCATCTCACAACGTTGAGGTAACAGTCTAGATAGATCTCCCTGCCGATCGATCCATACTTAACTTGTTTGGCTGCTAGGGATTGACGACTCGTGTTCGTGACGTGTGTGTTCCATCTTGATTATTTCGTTCAAGGAAACACGGGGCGGTGGTGATGAAGAACCTCGACGTCGCCACCAATCTGACCGCGCTTTTAGTTGATCTCGGTTCCGACGAGTGGTTCGCGATGCAGGCGGAGTTCAAGCTGAGCATAAACGCGTACCTGAAAGACGACCTGCTCCACTCCCCGGTCCGCTCGCTTGCGGACATCATAGCTTTCAACAATGCACACCCCGTAGAGGCAAGTTTGTACTACAAATTAAAGCAGCTGCTTGACTACCATCTCTTCAAAGTTTCAGACATTTTTGCTGTAGAATCAGCTTCCCTGTCAAATTTTCCTCAATTACTGTACATGTTGGTGCAGGAGAGGATGAAGGATTTCGGGCAGGCCAACCTCATCGCGGCCGAGAACACCAACGGCATCGGCTCCGTCGAGAAAGCCGCGATCCGGCGGCTCAAGGAGCTGTCCGGGAACGGGCTGGAGAAGCTGATGAAGGAGAAGCGACTGGACGCGATCGTGGTGCCCAACAACGACGCCTCCGGCCTTCTCGCCGTGGGCGGGCACCCTGGCATCGTCGTGCCGGCCGGGTATGACGAGCAGGGGATGCCGTTTGGTCTCTGCTTCGGCGGGATGCAGGGGTACGAGCCCAGGCTGATCGAGATGGCCTATGCTTTCGAGCAGGCTACCAGGGCCAGGAGGCCACCAACCTTCAAGCCTTAGCTTGCTACCCCATGGCCTGGTGGCAATTCGTGAGATTTTCGCTTGTTCGAACCGTTTGTTGAGTTTTCTCTGTGAGATTTTCTTCTCTTCACCCAACAGCGGCGACACTTGTGTTGCTACGCTTGTTCGTTTCTACATATTTGGTGACATAAAATATTAAATCTAAAATTCGTTCTAAAACTTTGGGCGGTAAACAAGTGGTAGTATTTTTTTTTTTGGCGACGAAGAGCATCCTAGCGGACACCAGAAGTGACAAATCTGTAAAAGAACTTTTGGTGTGTTTGGTAGACCGCCTCCGCACGGAGTTTTCCGCCTCAGCTCGAATTCGGGTGTTTGGTAGTTTGGGTTCGTTCGTGTGGGCACTGGTCATCTGATATAAAAAGGGTCTCTCGCACTGTCCGGTTGAGAAGTTGGAAATGAGTTTTGCTACTCGGCCCTGCCGAGTCCATCCCGCAAAAATCGTCCATCTCGCAAAAATCCCCGCGCTTGTGTTTTGGCGTGCTAGGGGTCACCGTCCCGCACGCCTGCATCTCGCCATTTGCCCCCGCAACATCACATTGCTTTTTCTTCCTCGTCAACTGCCCCGCCTGGCTCCACGACGAGCTCCGTCCCCGAGCCTCCAGGACGCCGACCTCCACCGCTTCCTCTAGGACACCGGCCTCCACCGCCTCCTCCCCGATGCCGGCCTCTACCACCTCCTCCTCGACGCTGGCCTCCAGCCCGATCTACACCTATGTCTCATGGCCTTCTCGATACCGGCCTCCACTGCCGCCTCATCAACGCCCTGGCTACCGGACGAGCTCCACCCTCGGCTCCTGGACAAGCCTCCTCGACGCTAGCCTCCACTGCCTCCTCCTCGACGCCCTAGCTGATGAATGAGCTCCGCCCCTGTCTCCTAGACGAGCTCTGCTCTGGCTCCGCGACGAGCACGAACGAGCTCGGCCCCTGGCTCCCAGACAAGCTCCACCCCTGGCTCTGCGACGAGCATGAACAAGCTCCGCCCCTGGCTCCTCTAGGATCATGGCTGGCGCCATCATGGCAAGCCACAACCATGAAGGACCCGATTGTTTTTTATTTCTGTTTACAGGGACCCGATTGTCTTTTATTTTGTATATAGGGAGCCGATTGCATTTCATTTTTTATTTAGGGATTTCTATGAAAAATTGGACCTCCTCGGCATCTCTTTCTCCATACAACCCACCAAACAAGAGACACCACTCAACAAGTCTGAACAAATACGAGCTAGCAAACATGTGAGAAAATTTGACCTCGGCTTAGCTGGGTCAGCTGGTATGAGTTGAGATAGCTATTTTCTATAGGCCCGGGCTACCAAACACAACCTTTGTTTTGGCTAAAAGATATGCCCCCCGAGCAAGATACCGTTGAGTGGTATAAACCTTAAGATTTTTTTGTAGTTTTGTGTGAATCTACCACGCGTATCCCAACCAGCGCCACTTAAACCCTCTTTTTAGAGAAAGCCCGATACAAGACTAACAATAGATACCGGTACCTCATACTCACCGAGGTTACATGATACTAGATAGATAAGCGTGTTTCGCCGCGCCGTATATAGTGTGTTTTAGCATTTTGGGGTTGTTGCGGATGGTCTAGGCACGGTTAGTTTTAGTCCTCGTATGGTTCAGGTTTTTTTATCCTTTTAAAATACTCAAACAGTTCTTCTTAGCCCGCTTATTTTTAAAAAAGGGGAATAAGACCCGCCCGCATCGGTCGATGCACACAGCCACTAGCGGAGCTTGGGCCGAATTACTGGGTGGGGGGATAAATGGGCAGCATAGCTATGTTAGGTCAATATGGGGGGAGGGACAAATAGGCTAAATGGTACCCTTTTTAGAGGAAAATGGGTCATATACTACTGGATTTTAACTAAATAGTTATGGGCTAGGGGCGATGGCCCCCTGAACTACACATAGCTCCGCCTCTGTACACATACCATTATTAAAAATTTAGCATACACAATTATTATAAATTACGGATACACAGAGTTGATACATGTGACTAAACATCATGCTTCAGTCGACTAAAACGCACCTAACCACACTGGCTGAAGATGTGCCCAACGACCATATCAATAAACACCATTTAACCAATTATTAAATAAATTTGTTACACTAGTTCGGATGGGAAAAATCATAAGAAAAATAAATAATACACCATAAGAGACGGGCAAAAGAAAAAGATATAAATAGATTTCCACCATCTTAATTCTTCTGGGTCGATCCACGATAGAAAATGAGTCATAGTTGCCAGTAAGCCTAGCGGCGTGACCCATATGGTCTGTGATGACCAAATGTTTTCTCCCACAAACATTTTCAATATTTTTTAAAAAATAATAGAAAAGACTAAACCATAGCTACGTACACGGTCAGTGGCACGAGAGCCAGCTAATCATCGTCGTCCATAAGATCGCTGTGTGGATTCGACATCCAAAACCTCCGCTATGGTCAAGTAGGTTGTGCCATGATGGCAGGGCCATCTCTTGTCTAGGCCACAGATCTGGAACCGCATTTCCACGCCACGCGAACTGTGACGCCGCGTGCGCTGGAAACGGCATAGAGCTGCCACAATTGCAGAGAGCTGCGCCATCGTCCAATGCATCTTAGGTCTATAACACGTTCTTGTCGCGCTGGAAGAGCTCCATGGCACATCCTAGGTGATGGGAGGCGCTTGGGCCGGTGATAATACATACACAATAAATTCATTTTTTTTGCAAAAAATCATTAATATAATAAATCTAATGGTCTTGTAGAAAATACATACATACATCCGGAGCTCGGATCTCTCGGTATCATCAAGTATTCAAAATACATGACGTGAAGCTGCCCCGATTGCTGTCTATAACAACGCGTGCAAACAAGACATCACACGACACCTGCACAAGCTAGTTGCACCACATACAGTCATGAACAGTACATACACTAGTAGAAAATAAGACTTCAGTCCCGGTTTGTAAGAGGCTCAATCCGGGACTAACCGTATCGGGACTAAAGATTAGGTCTTTAGTCCCGGTTCTGTTACAAACTGAGGCTAGATTGTCTCCATGTGGTCCCGCTGCGCGCGCTGGGCTGAACCAGGACTAAAGTTCTTCTGTCGCGGCAGCGTTTTGCGCCAACCTGCTGCCGCGGCAGGAGGTGGGGTTTTAGGGTTTAGGGTTTTCTTTTTTGTGTTCAATTATTTTCCATTTTGTGTTTTCATTTCAAACAATTGTGTTTTCAATACATATTATTCTACGCTACTACATGCTGTATACATTGATGCATATATAATATAATTTCTCTCACGATTACATAAAGACATATAAATTTATACACAACCAAGACTAGAACTCGTCTATTTGATTTACACGAAGATCATTACATTGCGCGGATATTGTCCTTTTGTGTCTATCCACGATTACACGAAGGTCTATTCACGTTGTACTCTCCTTTTGTGTTTATGACGTCTCTGAGCAAAAACCCCGACAACTCTTATTAAATTGCTAGTAGGCAGTCATATGGTAGGAGCTTATCCCGCATCGTATCCAACTATATATAAAGAAGTAGATCATTATGAATGGAACTCAACAAAAATTATGGTATAAAATAAATTGTGAATATATTGTTTATGTACTCGAATAAAGTCCGTGCCCTGTTTCATACACCCACGAATGAACTCGCATATGTAATATCCACATAAATTAGTCTCCCGTGGATATGTCTCACACTTTTTGATTGAAAATAATTCAATGAAATAATAATCTGTGACACCCCGGTTCTGAAAAGACCGTGGCCTCTATGTGACATGCCAATCTCTGGATCGGTTCATTGGCCCACAATAGAGTAAGATAGATAATCATAGCAAATAACCGTGTATCATGATCTACAAGATCCAGAGTACCATTATTACAATATAAAAGCTTAGCATGAAGCTAGCTCAAATTGTTCAGGTAGCAACAAAAACGAATAAGATCTCCAATCTTCAAATTGCCCACAAGTGAACAAGTGCCGAGTGGAGTACCGTGGCCTATAACGATCAATCAGAATCGGAATAACCTGCAGCATAAAACGCAACAGCCCCGAAGGGTCAATACATGGAATGTATGGCAAGTAGAGCTAGTAATGGAGACAATAGTACTAACATCTACATGCATATTTGGCAAGTGGAGCTGTGTCTGGCTTGCATTTGCAAATAACTTTTTCCTACTTTCATAAACAGTTTTGAATTTTCTTTGAAAAGATCCCAATTAAGTTAACCCAACAATATTAAAACAATTATGAAGTTAGAATGAGCGAGAAACATGTCATGGAATCAATATCTAGCAACTCAGATGTCCATAACCGGGGACACGGCTAATCGATTAGATTATACACTCTGCAGAGGCTAGTACACTTTACCCATGTGACTTGGCCAGCCCAGCTCGTACCATCACTCTTATTTTGGGTGACGATAGGGAGAAGACCAAGAAGAGACTGTTCGGGAAGTAGCTCCTCAATCCCGACGCGCACCGGTCCAACCTACCAAAATTCTACATCTCTGGATACGCGGGTTCGAGTTACCACAACCTACTAAGTCCAACCAATCGCCCATTTCATTATTGGCACATGGTCGTACACGTAAGCTACACAATAAAGAAGCCAATCATTCTCTCTTGATACCTGGGTGCCTTTCCGCAATAAAACCACCAAAATTTATCAATACCATCACACCCAGGGGGTTCATTGATTAAGTTGTTTTAGTTTTCACAAACCAATACTTTGAGAAAACAAGTATCAATGATGTAACCCAGCACTCATTCAACATAGCATGGCTAAGCACATCTACAACGGTGGTTCATCTACAAGGAAAGCCCTACCACATAATAGGACATAGCATAGCGATAGTATCATCCTACACATGCATCTACAAAATACACGACACTGCATAGAAAATAGTAGGACGATATCATGAACAAAGTAGCATCTACTTGCCTTGGTTGTAGCGGTCGGAGGAACAATCCACACACGAGCAAGGGTTGCACTCAACACAATCTACACGACACAATTGCATTCATAAACAAACAATTCACAAACATATGCAACAAAGATGATGCATGAATGCAAGAACGGCAAGAGAATTGGTGCTACAGCTGCACCACATAATACTAATACATATTACTACAGAATACATGCATGGAAAATAGATTTGGCGCAAGGGAAACTATTAACCAAAAGTAGTGATCACTACTAGAGCTTAGAACTTAAACAATTCACTACTGATAGTAAACAGTTCGTAAAATCCTGGAAAACTTCTACCGCATAGGCATCGCTGATAAGAAACAGTACCAATTGGAATTACTCAAAAAGGAGTTATAAAACATCCCGAGTAATTAAAACACTGCAGAAAGCCATTAGACAAATACTGCAGAACTTTTTACTGTAAGCCTATCTTTTTATTTCACGATGAGATTCCCCTCATTCATACGAGTTCAGGGACATATCACACGCGATTTTTGGAGTTACGGATCTTTTTCTACGAATTTATTACTCCAAAAAGGCCACTAACTAGTTTGATTAAACTGTACTAAACCTGACAGTAAAAGTCTAAACCAAAGGTACAGAGAGATTCTACACGACTCACTGAACTCGTGCATATTTTATTTGCAATTTTTGGCCAAACGGTTTAATTTCTACGCAATTTACAAGATTCTACCGAAATCTGCCAACTAAATAGGATTAACGAAATTGACCCAGTCAACTGTGTCTGTTTGACTGGTCAACTCGCCTGATGACTGGGCGCTGACTGGGCGTCTGACTAGTCAACGCCTGGGATGCTGACCAGTCAACGAACGATCTAAGCCGCTGATCTGAAATCTGACGGTGGCTGCTGTCTTACCGGAAACGGACTGCGAAACGAACTCCGGCGAGCTCCGGACGGCGGCGACGGTCGGTTCCGGCGACGTGGTTCTTCCTGCACGTACACACACGGTTAACTATGACTCCCGGAATAATAAACGCGCGCGCGTACGCGGCGATCTGCAGGGCGCAGATGGCGGCGGCGGATGGAGACGCGGAGCACGGGAACGGAAAGAGGAGATCGAGGCGAACCCGACAACAGACGCGGCGATGGGCGGCGACGGAGGGGTGGCCGGCGGCGGCGAGGAGAAGCGACGGCGGCGGCGCGATCAGCAGGAGGCGACGCCAGGAGGAGGTCGCATACGTGGGAGGCGGGGTTGGTGGGCACGGGAACCAAGGCAGGGTGGGGCCTGCCTTAAGTAGTCCCTCGCGTGAGAAAAGAAAAAGAAAAAAAAAATCCTGGACCGAATCGGTCCGCAGTTGGACTACAACTCGGAAATCGGTCCGGATTTTCGGACTCCGGCGGTTTACTAAAACGTCCGAGTTTTTTGCATACGAACTCCGATTGGAGCGATTCTCGCGCCTACGGGTTCGTATCGTCGAGGGGAACAACCTTTAGTCGAAGTTTGAGCGAAAGCTCGAACCTACAGGGGTGGTTGTTGCAAGCCCCTCTGAAGTCTCCCGCAGGAACCTCGAAGCGAGTAGAAGTAGGGTTTTGCAAACAGCGTTTCGTCGATCCTCTCTACTCGACGGTAATGCATGGTAAGATATGATGTGATGCAATGAATGATATGCAAGACCAAATCTAAAATTTGGGATGTGACAAGACTAACCCCCTTAAGATGAATCTCGTCCTCGAGATTCGGCGCGGCTAGCAAATAGGTGTGGGTAGTCCTCTCGGATGTCATCTTCACGCTCCCAAGTGGCTTCCTCTTCGGTGTGGTGGCTCCACTGTACTTTGCAAAACCTGATTGTCTTGGTACGGGTAGTCCTTTCTGCTGTCTCCAGAATCTTGACCGGTTTCTCCTCATAGGTCAAATCATTCTCCAGCTGAACCTCTTCTAGCGGTACGGTGTCTCTCAACGGCGTATCCACCATCTCCGGATGGCACTTCTTCAGCTGGGATACGTGGAACACGTTGTGAACAGCAGTCAGAGCCTCTAGCAACTCCAACTGATAAGCAACTTCTCCTTTGCGTGCTAAGACCCGATACGGTCCAATAAATCGAGGTGCCAGTTTACCCTTAATTCCAAATCTCTTGATTCCACGAAGCGGCGATACTCTGAGGTATGCTCTATCACCTATCTCATACACCACTTCCTTGCGCTTGGCGTCAGCGTAGCTCTTCTGCCTAGATTGTGCTACCTTCAATCTGTCTCTAATCAAGGCGACCTTCTCTTCAGCGTCCTTGATCAAATCAGGTCCAAATAACTGACGTTCTCCTACTCCATCCCATAGCAATGGTGTTCGGCACCGTTTCCCATACAGTACGTCGAACGGTGACGTCTTGATGCTGGTTTGATAGCTGTTGTTGTAGGAAAACTCGGCATACGGAAAATTCTCATCCCAACTAGAACCATGAGCCAAGGCGCAAGCTCTTAGCATGTCCTCCAAAATCTGATTCACCCTCTCGGTCTGTCCATCAGTCTGTGGGTGAAACGCTGTGCTAAACTCCAATCTAGTACCAAGTGACTCGTGCAGCTGGCGCCAGAAGTGTGAGGTAAATTGGGTGCCTCTATCAGATACGATACTCTTGGGAACTCCATGTAGGCACACAATCTTGTCCATATAAATCTTGGCCAACTTTGCACTCGTATAGGTCGTCTTCACCGGTATAAAGTGGGCTACCTTGGTCAAATGGTCGACCACTACCCAAATAGAGTCATATCCTGACCTGGTCCTGGGCAGTCCTGTGATAAAGTCCATTCCCACTCTATCCCATTTCCAATCCGGCACGGGCAAAGGCTGTAGCAGTCCTGCTGGTTTCTGGTGTTCCGCCTTCACTCGGCTACATACATCACATAGGGCGATATGTTCTGCGATGTCTCCCTTCATGTTGTTCCACCAGAATCTGTCCTTTAGGTCCATATACATCTTCGTATTTCCCGGATGTATGGAATACGGCGAGTCATGAGATTCCTGCATAATCAACTTCCTTAACTCCGGATCGTTGGGCACACACAAACGATCTCCATACCACAAGGTACCTTGCTCATCCTCGCGGAATTCCCTTGCTCGACCTTCCTTCATCTTTTCCTTAACTTCATCTATCTCTTTGTCTCCCACTTGAGCCTTCCTGATTCTGTCTTGAAGCGTTGGTTGGACTTCCATTGTAGCCAAGTATCCTTCAGATACTACCTCCAGTCTAAGGTCCTTGAATTGCTTGCACAAATCCTCAGGCAATTCACCAATTGTCAATCCATTGGCATAAACCTTCCGGCTCAGAGCATCTGCTACTACATTGGCCTTTCCTGGGTGGTATTGTAGATTCATATCATAATCCTTGATAAGTTCCAACCATCTCCTTTGTCTCATGTTCAGTTCCTTCTGTGTAAATATGTACTTCAGGCTCTTGTGGTCGGTGTACACATCACAGTGTTTTCCCATTAAGTAATGCCTCCATACCTTGAGCGCATGAACCACTGACGCTAACTCCAAGTCGTGTGTGGGGTAATTCCGCTCATGGTGCTTGAGTTGTCGCGAGGCATATGACACTACTCTCCCATCTTGCATCAGCACACTCCCAAGTCCCTGTCGTGAAGCATCACAGTACACTTGGAAATCCTTCTGAAGATCTGGTAAACATAGAACAGGCGCGGTTACTAGTCGACGCTTCAGTTCCTGAAAGCTGACTTCACATACGTCTGACCATTCAAACTTCCTCTCCTTCTTCAGAAGTTCAGTCATCGGCTTAGCAATCTTGGAAAAGTTTTCAATGAACCTCCTGTAATATCCAGCAAGTCCCAAAAAGCTTCGAATCTCTCCAGCGTTCTTGGGCACTTCCCACTCTGTTACTGCAGTCACTTTGTTTGGATCAACAACAATTCCTTCTCCTGACACTACGTGTCCAAGAAATCCAACAGTGTTAAGCCAGAATTCACACTTACTGAATTTGGCATACAACTTGTGTTCCCTCAGCTTCTCCATAATCAGTCTCAGATGCTTCTCATGCTCAGCATCATCCTTGGAATATATCAGTATGTCATCAATAAACACCACCACGAACTTGTACAAATACTCCATAAATACCTTGTTCATCATGGTCATGAAGTATGCCGGGGCATTTGTTAGTCCAAAAGACATAACTGTATACTCATATAAACCATACCTAGTGGTGAAGGCGGTTTTTGGTACATCCTCCTCTCGGATCTTCAATTGGAAATAGCCTGATCGCAGATCAATCTTGCTGAACACCTTTGCTCCTTCCAGTTGGTCAAACAAATCATTTATGTTTGGCAGAGGGTACTTGTTCTTAATGGTTACTTCATTCAGCGAGCGATAGTCTACCACTAATCTCTTGGTGCTGTCTTTCTTCTCCACAAATAGAACAGGTGCTCCCCATGACGACACACTGGGCTGAATGAATCCCTTTTCTAGTTGTTCCTTCAACTGTTTCTTCAATTCCTTCAGCTCATCGACATCCATCTTATATGGTTTCTTTGCTATAGGTCCTGTTCCCGGCATCAGGTCGATAAGAAACTCTACATCTCTGTCAGGTGGCATCCCTGGCAGCTCTTCCGGAAACACGTCGGGGTAATCCCTTATCACTGGCACAGTATCCATGCTAACCCCCTTAAGAGAATTCAGCTTACACCTTCCTGGTCGTGCAGCTGACTTGAATCTAATCCTCTTACCATCCTGGGTTTTGAGTGAAACAGCTCGCTGTGCACAATCTATGTGTCCCCCATGCATAGACATCCAATCCATACCCAGAATGACATCTAATCCCTGTGAATCCAACACTACTAGATGTGCGATGAAGTTGTGTGTTCCAATCCTCACAGTCAAGTCGCGGCATCCCGCACTAGCTATCATATCTCCTCCAGGTGAACTCACTCTAATAGACCTTTTCATAGACTCAGTAGGTAACTTATACTTATCCACAAATGCCCTTGATATGAATGAATGCGATGCACCAGTATCGAAAAGTATAATTGCAGGGTAAGTGTTGATTGGGAACTTACCAATCACAAGGTCAGGCTCATCTGGAATCTCCTCCACATTCATGTGGTTCACTGTGGCCTTCTCACCGTTGGTTGGCTTCAGTCCTTTCCTCTCCGGACAGTTGTCAGCATAGTGTCCCTTCTGCTTGCACTTGAAGCACGTCACCTCACTCAGATCCTTCTTCACGAAGTTGCGATCACGGTTGCGGTCATGTCCACCGTGTCCTCCAGAGTGGTGAGAGTGTCCTCCCTTGTGGTTGTGGTGGCTGCTCCTATGGTTGTCATGACGATGTCCATCGCGGCGGTCATGGCTCCCATGGTCACTTCCTCCATGCTTGGAGTATCCATCATATGAAGTGCGAGTCTTGTGGTGTGAACCAGAGTGGTGATTGTTGTTCTTTCTCTTGCGGTTCTCCACTTGCTTGTGATTCCCTTCCAAGATCCTAGCCTTGTCCATAAGATCTTGGAAAGTGGGGCAATAAACCACAAGTAGCTGTACTGAAAGCTCATCACTGAGGCCATCCAGGAATCTCTCCCTCCTTTTGGCATCAGTGTCAACATCCTCAGGTGCATAACGGGACAAGTTGTTGAACTCCTCAATATACTCGGCCACGGTGCGATTGGTTTGGCGCAAGTTGCGGAACTCCTTCCTCTTCAGGCTCAGAACTCCTGAAGACACGTGGTTGGTCCTGAAACCTTCCTCAAACATAGCCCAAGTCACGCTATCCAGCGGGTGGGTGATCTGAAATGTGTCTCACCAAGAAGCGGCTGGTCCCTCTAGTAGGTGAGCGGCAAACCTCAACTTCTTAGCATCAGTGCATCCGACAGTTACTAGATCCTTATTGACTGAACGCAACCAGTCGATAGCAACCATTGGTTCCGTTGCAGTAGAGAACTTAGCTGGCCTTAGCCTCAGAAATCTAGTGAGAGCATCTCCCTGAGGCTGATTGTTTCCATTGTTGTTGTTCTGGTTTGCCATGAACTGAGTCATCACTTGGGTCAGCTGTGCCTGAGCTGCCATGAGCTGCTCCATCTCAGTGGGTTGGCGGCGGGGCGGCATCTGCGGTTCAGCATAGGTAAGTTTAGAAAGAATCAACTACGACAATAGGATTCTACCCATGCATATGATCAAACAACAACAAACAATAGCAGACAATCACAAGCAAGCAACACATCAACAAACAAGCGATCCAGCAACATCCCAGGTATTATCCTAGCAGTATATACCTACTGAAATAGTTTTGCAAGAGTTGGCAATGGTTAACTAAACAATAAATCATCTAATCAACCAAAACAGCAATCTGCCAGAATAGTCCAGCAGCGTTCACGAATTTTTCCGCCTGACTTAAACTCGTCAGAAAAATTAGCCAATTTTTGTGCATATGGAACAGAGAGTTTCGCATCAGCCCAATTTTTTTCAGATTTTTCCGAGTTACCAGAAAAATATGAAAAATCGCGCAGTACTGCTGTATCAGCAGAAAAACTGCAGCGAAAAACACACAGATAGTAACCAAATTGCCATAACTCTTTCATTAAAATTCGTACAAATAATTCCTGAGATATTGGAGTACACAAATAAGCAACTAAACACTTTTAAACTAACACGAACTAAGCTTCACAACGATCGAGACTAATCCTAACGAATTCGCCTAACGTGGACTAACTGGTGGACTTCTATCTACTTCTTGAAGAGATTGAGGTAGGTCCTTGCGGTCATGCGTTGGCGCTTCGGCTCGCGGTACAACCATGGCGGCGGAGTGTACACCTCTCCTGAACCATCACTTGAGACTTCAAACTCCACCTCTTCTGGATCCTCCTCTTCTTCTTCATCCTCAGCTGCAACATCAACAGCTTCATCTCCTCCACCATCATCGTCTCCATCATCATCATCCTCGTCCTCCTCATCATCATCGTCTCCACTGTCATCATCATCACCATTGTTGCCATCATATCCATTGTCATCATCAGAGGGTGGATTTAACTGTGCTTGGAGAGCGGCAATCTGGGCTGTCATAACTTCAATGGTTTGGTCCCTTTCCTGGACGGTACCTTGCAACTGTTGTATGCTCTGGGTATTCTCTTGCACAGTGCCATGAAGATGGGCTATTGTCTCATCTCTGGCTATCAGGGCAGTCTCCAGAACTCTCACAGCTTCATGCAAAGTGTCAATCTCCTGTCCTTGGACCACCATTCCATTGCTAGTAAAGTCTGCAATCTCCTTTATCATCCTCACCTTCTCTGCTAGAGCTCCATTCTCCCTTTCCATGTCCTCTATGTGTCTCCGACGGGGCGGCATGTTGTTCCTATCGCCCGGGGTAATCACAATGTTCCCTTCTTCATCACGCCTTCCATAATCACGGTAGGGTGAATCTTCTGGCAGTAGGTGTCGGACATAGTGGCACTGGCGAGACAGGGCTTCATGTACAGCCAAGTTGATTCCAAGTCCCCTGTTGCAGTATATCTTGGTGTAGACCAAGTGCGCGGGGTTTGGCAAGGCGGCATCTCTGAATATGAAGGTAGTGATCTCCCATGCATCCTCTCCATATCCATAGGTGTACAGCCTTCTTCCCTTGAACATAGGCAGTGGCAATCCCAATGACTGAGAGAGCTGAGCTAACTGCCTTGCAAAGGGCCTTGGTGACTCCATGGTGACATACTCAGTCCTGACGTCTCCCATCTATCAAGTAAAAGAGGAAAGTGTGAGAATAGCATATGGTAAGAATTTACGAGGGTGAAAGGCATAAGAGAAAAGACAGTGTTAATATAGGCTTAATAATTCTATGGCTTCCTAATCCAATCCTAGGTCACGATCCTACAGTCGACACACGGGCTCTGATACCATCCTGTGACACCCCGGTTTTGAAAAGACCGTGGCCTCTATGTGACATGCCAATCCCTGGATCGGTTCATTGGCCCACAATAGAGTAAGATAGATAATCATAACAAATAACCGTGTATCATGATCTACAAGATCCAGAGTACCATTATTACAATATAAAAGCTTAGCATGAAGCTAGCTCAAATTGTTCAGGTAGCAACAAAAACGAATAAGATCTCCAATCTTCAAATTGCCCACAAGTGAACAAGTGACGAGTGGAGTACCGTGGCCTATAACGATCAATCAGAATCGGAATAACCTGCAGCATAAAACGCAACAGCCCCGAAGGGTCAATACATGGAATGTATGGCAAGTAGAGCTAGTTATGGAGACAATAGTACTAACATCTACATGCATATTTGGCAAGTGGAGCTATGTCTGGCTTGCATTTGCAAATAACTTTGTCCTACTTTCATAAACAGTTTTGAATTTTCTTTGAAAAGATCCCAATTAAGTTAACCCAACAATATTAAAACAATTATGAAGTTAGAATGAGCGAGAAACATGTCATGGAATCAATATCTAGCAACTCAGATGTCCATAACCGGGGACACGGCTAATCGATTAGATTATACACTCTGCAGAGGCTAGTACACTTTACCCATGTGACTTGTCCAGCCCAGCTCGTACCATCACTCTCATTTTGGGTGACGATAGGGAGAAGACCAAGAAGAGACTGTTCGGGAAGTAGCTCCTCAATCCCGACGCGCACCGGTCCAACCTACCAAAATTCTACATCTCTGGATACGCGGGTTCGAGTTACCACAACCTACTAAGTCCAACCAACCGCCCATTTCATTATTGGCACATGGTCGTACACGTAAGCTACACAATAAATAAGCCAATCATTCTCTCTTGATACCTGGGTGCCTTTCCGCAATAAAACCACCAAAATTTATCAATACCATCACACCCAGGGGGTTCATTGATTAAGTTGTTTTAGTTTTCACAAACCAATACTTTGAGAAAACAAGTATCAATGATGTAACCCAGCCCTCGTTCAACATAGCATGGCTAAGCACATCTACAACGGTGGTTCATCTACAAGGAAAGCCCTACCACATAATAGGACATAGCATAGCGATAGTATCATCCTACACATGCATCTACAAAATACACGACAATGCATAGAAAATAGTAGGACGATATCATGAACAAAGTAGCATCTACTTGCCTTGGTTGTAGCGGTCGGAGGAACAATCCACACACGAGCAAGGGTTGCACTCCACACAATCTACACGACACAATTGCATTCATAAACAAACAATTCACAAACATATGCAACAAAGATGATGCATGAATGCAAGAACGGCAAGAGAATTGGTGCTACAGCTGCACCACATAATACTAATACATATTACTACCGAATACATGCATGGAAAATAGATTTGGCGCAAGGGAAACTATTAACCAAAAGTAGTGATCACTACTAGAGCTTAGAACTTAAATAATTCACTACCGGTAGTAAACAGTTCGTAAAATCCTGGAAAAATTCTACCGCATAGGCATCGCTGATAAGAAACAGTACCAATTGGAATTACTCAAAAAGGAGTTATAAAACATCCCGAGTAATTAAAACACTGCAGAAAGCCATTAGACAAATACTGCAGAAGTTTTTACTGTAAGCCTATCTTTTTATTTCACTATGAGATTACCCTCGTTCATACGAGTTCAGGGACATATCACACGCGATTTTTGGAGCTACGGATCTTTTTCTACGAATTTATTACTCCAAAAAGGCCACTAACTAGTTTGATTAAACTGTACTAAACCTGACAGTAAAAGTCTGAACAAAGGTACAGCGAGATTCTACACGACTCACTGAACTCGTGCATATTTTATTTGCAATTTTTGGCCAAGCGGTTTAATTTCTATGCAATTTACAAGATTCTACCGAAATCTGCCAACTAAATAGGATTAACGAAATTGACCCAGTCAACTGTGTCTGTTTGACTGGTCGACTCGCCTGATGACTGGGCGCTGACTGGGCGTCTGACTAGTCAACGCCTGGGATGCTGACCAGTCAACGAACGATCTAAGCCGCTGATCTGAAATCTGACGGTGGCTGCTGTCTTACCGGAAACGGACTGCGAAACGAACTCCGGCGAGCTCCGGACGGCGGCGACGGTCGGTTTCGGCGACGTGGTTCTTCCTGCACGTACACACACGGTCAACTACGACTCCCGGAATAATAAACGCGCACGCGTACGCGGCGATCTGCAGGGCGCAGATGGCGGCGGCGGATGGAGACGCGGAGCACGGGAATGGAAAGAGGAGATCGAGGCGAACCCGGCAATAGACGCGGCGATGGGCGGCGACGGAGGGGTGGCCGGCGGCGGCGAGGAGAAGCGACGGCGGTGGCGCGATCAGCAGGAGGCGGCGCCAGGAGGAGGTCGCATACGTGGGAGGCGGGGTTGGTGGGCACGGGAACCAAGGCAGGGTGGGGCCTGCCTTAAGTAGTCCCTCGCGTGAGAAAAGAAAAAGAAAAAAAATCCTGGACCGAATCGCTCCGCAGTTGGACTACAACTCGGAAATCGGTCCGGATTTTCGGACTCTGGCGGTTTACTAAAACGTCCGAGTCTTTTGCATACGAACTCCGATTGGAGCGATTCTCGCAGCCTAGAATTCCTTCGACAGGCACGTTACACTCTTTGGCTAATTTAATAGCTATTTCCATATCTATTGCACCTTGAGTGGGCTGAGGTAACACCTTGAGCGGCGCGATGGATTGTTTTGACTATTTGCCGAGCCGGGGAACTTCTTTTGATCTTCTCCCGCTTGCAGTACTGCTTGATGACTTCTCTTTTAGTGTCTTCGTAAGACAGCATGTATAGTCATCTTTCCTATTTAACACATGTTGGGGTGGTTGCTCAAGGAATGCCTTGAAGTGCTTCTTGACTTTTGGATCAATTTGTACCTATGTCTCGAGTTGTTTTGGTGCAAAATGGGCCTTCACTTTGGCTTGGGAGATCACCGCGCTTTCCTCATCAGTCCGGTGATAAGCTAACTTGGGAGGAGACGGCGGTACTCTTGGGAGGGGCTCTTGTCGTTTTCGGCGTCGGGTATTCCTTGATGTAGCGGTGTTATTCTTCCGCTTTATTGTAGGGGTTCGTAGCATGGAAAACAAAAAATTTCTACCACATGCACACAAACAGGCCAAGATCTATCTACTAGATTGTAGCAATGAGTCGATAGAAGAACTCGCCCTCGAAGATTCCAAAGCGGTTAACGAGAGCAGATTCTCGTGGGTGATGTAGTTATACACTTGCCGATCTCAAGATCGCGTAGACGATCCTTCCAGCGCTGCGTTCTGGCAGAGCTTCCGCAGTCGGTCACACATTCGGTACTCGATGAAGACCTTTCTCTCCCTTGTTCCAGTAGGCAGCGGAGGTTGTAGTTCTCCCTCGCGATTCCGGCAGCATGATGGCGTGGTGTCGGAAGTAGAGGGAAGATCCCGCAGGGCTTCGCCTAAGTCGGATGCGAGTTATGGTGGATTAGGGTTTCCCGGAAAACTAGGGTTTAGATATCCGGGAGGAGGAGGAGGTGTCGGCGGCGGCGCAAGGAGGCGGCAGCGCGGAGGTGGCGGCGGCGGCGCGGGTCGGCGCTGGCGGCTCGTGGAGAGGGCTTGGAACTTGTGTTGTTTGGGGCAGCCCTCCCCTTCTATTTATGAGAGGGAGGGGCAGCCTTGGGAGGGTGGGTTTGAATCCAAACCCAAACCCAAGTTGGATTGGGAGAAGGACTTGTTTCTTCTCCCACTAGGAAACCATTGTTCTAGTTTGACTTTTCAAACTTCCCGTTTGACTTTAAATTTAGAGCTTTGTTTCTCTCTTGCATATGCCAACACCAAGTGACCTTGGACATGATCTAATCATTCCACTTATCCATGACACATTCACGGACCATTCTCCTTTCGGACCGGTGAACCTTCTTGACCCTTCTAGAACCTCTTAGATGAAATCATCGGAAACTTTCCCGAACTCCGAAATAGGACTTTCCTTATATGAATCCTATTCTCCGGACCATTCCGGATCTCCTCGTGATATCCCGGATCCTATACGAGACTCCGAACAACATTCGGTATCCCTACTAACATTCCATATCTACTAAACAACATCTAATCCTTAAGTGTATTGCCCTTCGGTTCGTGAATTATGCGGACATGACAGAGAAACTTCTCCGATCAATAACCAATAGAGGAATCTGGAAATTCATATGGCTCCCACATATTTCTAGATTACTTTGCGATCGAATGAACCACTTACATACGATACCAATTTCCCTTTGTCTCATGATAGTTTACTTATCCGAGGTTTTGATCGTCGGTATCTCTGCATACCTAGTTCAACCTCGTTACCAATAAGTACTCTTTTATCGTTCCCGTGGTATGTGATCCCTTATGAGCCAGTCACATGCTTGCAAGCTAATTGGATGACATTCCACCGAGAGGGCCCAGAGTATATCTATCTGTCATATGGATGGACAAATCCCACTCATGATCCATGTGCCTCAACCCATACTTTCCGAACACTCAATGCCATCTTTATAGCCACCCAGTTATGGTGTGGTGTTTGACGTCATCAAAGCATCCTTCTGGTGATGGTGATTAGCATGATTTCATGGTCGAAGGAATTAGGTTACTATGTATCAGAAAGCTTATAGCAATTGAACTATTAAAATGACTTGATATTTATGCTACGCTTATCTATATGAGTATGTCCATCATACCATTCTCCTAATGATATGATCTTGTTGTTAACAACATCTCAATGTTCATGATCGGGAAACAACGATCATCTATTAACCAACAAGCTAGTATTATAAAGAGGCTTTACTAGGGACTCTATTTTAGTTTACAAATCACACAAGTATTAATGTTTCCGATTAATACTGTTATAGTGTGAATGTAAACATTTATCATAAACACAAAGATATAATAATAACTACATTTATTATTGCCTCTAGGGCATATTTCCAACAGTCTCCCACTTTCACTAGAGTCAACTAATCTAGATTACATGGTAATATACCGAACACCCATGGCAGTTTGGTGTTGGTCATGTTTTGCCGTCGGAAGAGGTTTAGTCAACGGATTCGCCACATTCAGATCTGTGTGTACTTTGCAAATCTTCATGTCACCATCTTGGACATGTTCTCGAATAGCGTGAAAACGTAGCTTAATGTGCTTCAACTTCTTGTGTGACCTTGGTTCTTGCGCATTAGCTATGGCGCCCATGTTATCACAGTAGATAGACATTGGGTCCAGCGCACTTGGAACCACACCGAGCTCTGTAATGAACTCCTTCATCCATATCGCCTCTTGTGAAGCCTCCGAAGCAGCTATGTATTCCGATTCAGTTGTAGATCTCGCCACAACGCTTTGATTTGCACTCCTCCAGCTAACAGCTGCACCATTCAAAGTAAATACGTATCCAGATTGAGATTTAGAATCATCTGGATCAGTGTTCCAACTAGCGTCGGTGTAACCATTAACAACGAGTTGTTCATCACCTCCATAAGAAAGAACCATATCCTTAGTTCTTCTCAAGTACTTAAGGATGTTTTTGACCGCTGTCCAATGATCCACTCCTGGATCACTTTGATATCTGCTAGTCAAACTAACATCATATGCAATGTCGGGTCTAGTACATAGCATGACATACATAAGAGATCCTATGGCTGATGCATAGGGAGTTTTACTCATCCTTTCTCTATCTTCTGCCGTTGCAGGACTTTGAGTTTTACTCAAGGTCTTATTGGGCAACATGGGCAAGAACCCTTTCTTGCTATCTTCCATTCCAAACCTCTTTAGAACTTTTTCCAAATATGTACTTTGTGACAATGATATTAGGCGTCTCGATCTATCTCTATAAATCTTTATGCCTAATATGTAAGCTACTTCGCCAAGATCTTTCATTGAAAAACTATTATTCAAATAATCCTTGACACTATTAAGAAGGTCTACATCATTCCCAATCAACAATATGCCATCTACATATAGTATTAAGAATGCTACAGAGCTCGCACTCACTTTCTTGTAAATACAAGCTTCTCCATAAGTTTGTATAAAACCAAAGATTTTGATTACCTTATCAAAACGTTGATTCCAACTTCGGGATGCTTGCTTCAATCCATATATGGACCGTTGAAGTTTGCACACCTTGTTAGCATCTTTAGGATCGACAAAACCTTTGGGTTGCATCATATACAACTCTTCATCAATGTCTCCATTGAGGAATGTCGTTTTGACATCCATCTGCCATATCTCATAATCGTAATATGCAGCGATTGCTAACATAATCCTTACAAACTTTAGCTTTGCTACTGGTGAGGAAGTCTCATCGTATTCAACTCCTTGAATTTGTCGAAAACCTTTTGCGACAAGTAGAGCTTTATAGACAGTAACATTACCATCAGCATCTATTTTCTTCTTGAAAATCTGTTTGTTCTCGACAGCCTTCTGGCCATCCGGTAAGTCGACCAAAGTCCATACTTGGTTTTTGTACATGGATCCAATTTCGGATTTCATGGCTTCTTGCCATTTATTGGAATCTAGGCTCATCATCGCTTCCTCATATGTCGCAGGGTCAGCGGTGTTATCCACCAACATAACACTCATAACGGGATCATACCAATCAGGAGTGGTACGAGTTCTCGTTGACCTACGAGGCTCTGTAGCAACTTCAACCGAAGTTTCATGATCATCATCATTAGCTTCTCTCTTATTGGTGTAGGCGCCATAGGAACTACTTCCGGTGTTGCGCTACTCGCAAGTTCGAGAGAAGGTTCAACAACCTCGTCAAGTTCTACTTTCCTTCCAGTCACTTCTTTCGAGAGAAATTCCTTCTCTAGAAAGGATCCATTCTTAGCAACGAAGATTTTGCCCTCGGATCTATGATAGAAGGTATACCCAATAGTTTCCTTCGGGTATCCTATGAAGACGCATTTTTCCGCTTTGGGCTTAAGCTTGTCCGGCTACAACTTATTTACATAAGCTTCACAACCCCAAACTTTAAGGAACGACAATTTAGGTTTCTTCCCAAACCATAATTCATACGGTGTCGTTTCAACGGATTTAGATGGTGCCCTATTTAAAGTGAATGCGGCTGTTTCTAATGCATAACCCCAAAACGATAGCGGTAAATTTGTAAGTGACATCATAGAACGAACCATATCTAAGAGAGTTCGATTACGACGTTCAGACACACCATTACATTGTGGTGTTCCCGGCGGTGTCAATTGTGGAAGTATTCCGCATTTCTTCAAATGCTCGCCAAACTCGTAACTTAGATATTCACCTCCACGATCAGATCGTAGAAATTTAATCTTCTTGTTACGTTGATTCTCTACCTCACTTTGAAATTCCTTAAACTTCTCGAAAGTTTCGGACTTATGTTTCATGAAATAGAGATACCCATATCTACTCAAGTTATCCGTGAAGGTAAGAACATAACGATAACCACCGCGCAATGCTACACTCATTGGACCACACACATCGGTATGTATGATTTCCAATAAGTCCGTAGCTCGCTCCATCATACCAGAAAATGGAGTCTTAGTCATTTTACCCATTAGAAATGCTTCGCATCTTTCAAGTGATTCGAAATCAAGTGATTCAAGAAGTCCATCGGAATGGAGTTTCTTCATACGCTTCACTCCAATGTGACCAAGACGACAGTGCCACATATATGTCGTGTTATCACTCAATTTCAAACGTTTAGCCTCAATGTTATTTATGTGTGTATTACTACAATCGACATTCAATAAGAATAGACCATGTATCAAAGGTGCATGTGCATAAAACATATTACTCATATAAATCGAACAACCATTATTCTCGGACTTAAACAAGTAACCGTCTCGCAATAAACATGATCCAGATATAATGTTCATGCTCAACGCATGCACCAAATAACAATTATTTAAGTATAAAACTAATCCCGATGGTAGATGAAGAGGTAGCGTGCCGACCGCGATCACATCAACCTTTGATCCATTTCCAACGCGCATCGTCACCTCGTTCTTCGCTAGCTTCCGTTTATTCTGTAGCACCTGTTTCGAGTTACAAATATGAGCAACCGAACCAGTATCAAATACCCAGGCACTACTACGAGTACTAGTGAGATACACATCAATAACATGTATATCGGATATACCTTTCTTCTTGATGTTGCCGTTCTTCAAATCCGCCAAGTACTTTGGGCAATTCCGCTTCCAGTGACCTTCTCCCTTGCAGTAAAAGCACTCAGTATCAGGCTTAGGCCCAGTCTTGGTCTTCTTCGCCGGTGCGGTAACTTTCTTACCGGCCTTCTTGAAGTTTTCCTTTTTCTTAGACTTGCCTTGCTTCTTGAATTTGGTGGTCTTATTGACCATCAACACTTGGTGCTCTTTCTTGATCTCCACTTCTGCAGATTTCAACATGGAGAAGAGTTCTGGCAACGTCTTGTCCATGTTTTGCATATTGTAGTTCATCACAAAGTTCTTGTAACTTGGTGGTAGTGATTGGAGGACACGGTGAATCCCCAAAGAATTAGGAATCACTATACGCACACTTTGGAGCTTGTTTGCGTGCCTAGACATCTTAAGCACATGCTCACTGACGGAGCTGCCCTCTTCCATCTTGCAGTTAAAGAACTTTTCATAAGCCTCATAACTCTCAACTGCCGCGTGAGCCTCAAATATCATTTTGAGTTCACGGACAATATCATGTGGGTCATGATTCTCAAACCTTTTCTGAAGCTCCGATTCCAAACCATACAAGATAGCACACTGAACTGTGGAGTACTGATTCTTCCGAGTGAGGTAAACATTCTTTACTTCATCGGTAGCAGTAGCTGCAGGCGGGTCACCCAGCGGTGCATCCACCACATAGGTAAAATTACCAGCATTGAGGACAATCCTCAAATTGCGGAACCAATCCGCGAAGTTGCTTCCATTGTTTTTCAACTTTTCTTTCTCTAGGAACGCATTAAAATTGATGGTAGGGGCCGCCATTGATCTACAACATATTTGCAATAGTTTAGACTAAGTTTATGACATATTGAGTTCTAATTAATAGTTAAATTAATCTAGGTGAACTCCCACTCAAAACAATATCCCTCACATTGTTTTAGTGATAACACGAACCAAATCCACCACATCAAAACCGATCATCACGAGAGTTGATGTAGCTTCAATGGCGAACAATCAACATGTTCATCATATCTACTATATGACTCATGCTTTACCTTTCGGTGATCCGTGTTCCGAGACCATGTCTGTACATGATAGGCTCGTCAAGATCAAACCCTAGCTTCCGCATGAGAAAATCTGTCTTGCTCACGTTGTATACACTCGTAGAATGTAACACACCCGATCATCACGTGGTGCTTCGAAACAACGAGCTTTAGCAACGGTGCTTACTAAGGATGAACACTTTAAAACTTGAAATTTGTGTGCTTGAGGGATCATCTTATAATGCTACCGTCGTTAACTAAGCAATACAAGATGCATAAAGGATTAACATCACATGCAATTCATAATATGTGATATGATATGGCCTTTCTTCTTGTGCTTCCGATCTCCATCTTCAAGCACAATCATGATCTCCATCATCACCGGTATGGCGTCAAGGTTAATGGCGCCGTTTCATGGTTGTCGTCCACCAGCTTCAATTACTACTTTGAATAGACACGCAAGCCTTAACAGAATTTAAAGACAACCATATGGCTCCTGTAGGTTGCCAACTTACAATAAGGAACATTGCATACATAAAATATAATCACAATCATGGCCATATCACATCACAGCACACCCCTGCAAAACAAATTTAGACGCCTCTAATTTTCTTTGGATATTTTACGTGGTTTGGGGCTTTCAATAAGTGTCGTTCTAACTTACGAACAAGAACCACAATGTTGATGCTTAAACTATCAAGTGCCCGTTGTTAATTGGATCTATACTATGATGGGAGAGACATGCACCCGCAAAGCCACTTATGCAAAACAAGTTGAATGTTAAGCGTGGAGCAAGTCTCATGAACGATGTCATGTAAGGTTAGCCCGGGTCGCTTCATCCCATCATACCGTAAGATGCAAAGTACACAAAAAGCAATTGATAATAAAAGCACCACCGCCCACAATGACCATTATGTTCTACTCGTGCAACAAATCTACATATAGACACGACTCTGATACCACTGTAGGGGTTCGTAGCATGGAAAACAAAAAAATTCTACCGCATGCACACAAACAAGCCAAGATCTATCTACTAGATTGTAGCAACGAGTCGATAGAAGAACTCACCCTCAAAGATTCCAAAGCGGTTAACGAGAGCATATTCTCGTGGGTGATGTAGTCGTACACTTGCCGATCTCAAGATCACGTAGACGATCCTTCAGGCGCTGCGTTCCGGCAGCGCTTCCGCAGTCGGTCACATGTTCGGTACTCGATGAAGACCTTCCTCTCCCTTGTTCCAGCAGGCAGCAGAGGTTGTAGTTCTCCCTTGCGATTCCGGCAGCACGACGGCATGGTGTCGGAAGTAGAGGGAAGATCCCGCAGGGCTTCGCCTAAGCCGGATGCGAGTTATGGTGGATTTGGGTTTCCCGGAAAACTAGGGTTTAGAGATCCGGGAGGAGGAGGAGGTGTCGGCGGCGGAGGTGGCGAGTGGCGGGCGGCGGCGGCGGCTCGTGGAGAGGGCTTTGAACTTGTGTTGTTTGGGGCAGCCCTCCCCTTCTATTTATGAGAGGGAGGGGCAGCCTTGGGATGGGTGGGTTTGAATCCAAACCCAAACCCAAGTTGGATTGAGAGAAGGACTTGTTTCTTCTCCCACTAGGAAACCATTGTTCCAGTTTGACTTTTCAAACTTCCCGTTTGACTTTCAATTTAGAGCTTTGTTTCTCTCTTGCATATGCCAACACCAAGTGACTTGGACATGATCCAATCATTCCACTTATCCATGACACATTCACGGACCATTCTCCTTTCGGACCGGTGAACCTTTTAGACCCTTCTAGAACCTCTCCGATGAAATCAACGGAAACTTTCCTGAACTCCGAAATAGGACTTTCCTTTTATGAATCCTATTCTCCGGACCATTCCGGATCTCCTCGTGATATCCCGGATCCCATCCGAGACTCCGAACAACATTCGGTATCTCTACTAACATTCCATATCTACTAAACAACATCGAATCCTTAAGTTTGTCTCCCTACGGTTCGTGAATTATGCGGACATGACCGAGACACTTCTCCGATCAATAACCAATAGAGGAATCTGGAAATTCATATGGCTCCCACATATTTCTAAGATTACTTTGCGATCGAATGAACCACTTACATATGATACCAATTTCCCTTTGTCTCATGATAATTTACTTATCTGAGGTTTTGATCGTCGGTATCTCTGCATACCTAGTTCAACCTCGTTACCGATAAGTACTCTTTTCTCATTCCCGTGGTATGTGATACCTTGTGAGCCAGTCACATGCTTGCAAGCTAATTGGATGACATTCCACCGAGAGGGCCCAGAGTATATCTATCCGTCATATGGATGGACAAATCCCACTTTTGATCCATGTGCCTCAACCCATACTTTCCGAACACTCAATGCCATCTTTATAGCCACCCAGTTACGGTGTGGTGTTTGACGTCATCAAAGCATCCTTCCGGTGATGGTGATTATCATGATCTCATGGTCGAAGGAATTAGGTTACTATGTATCATAAAGCTTATAACAATTGAACTATTAAAATGACTTGATCTTTATGCTACACTTATCTATAGGAGTATGTCCATCATACCATTCTCCTAATGATATGATCTTGTTGTTAACAACATCTCAATGTTCATGATCGGGAAACCACGATCATCTATTAACCAACAAGCTAGTATTATAAAGAGGCTTTACTAGGGACTCTATTTTAGTTTACAAATCACACAAGTATTAATGTTTCCATTTAATACTGTTATAGCATGAATGTAAATATTTATCATAAACACAAAGATATAATAATAAGTACATTTATTATTGCCTCTAGGGCATATCTCCAACATTTCTTCCCTTTGATTTAGTGGGCGGAGGCGGAGGCTTCGGAGATGGAGATGCACTCGCGCTACGGTCCCTCTCAGGGAGGGTGGACTATTGTTTCTCGGTGGAGACGGTGGACTCGGAGGTGATGGATTGCTTCTCAGAGGAGAATATTGCCTTGGCGCCCAGCCCGGAAACACGATGTGCTATTTTTTCCAAAGAATGATCCCACCCTCCACTTTTCTCGATGTTTTCTCCCCTTCACCTGCAGGGGTGTCAAGCTCCAGTGATTGACATGTCGGTTCAACTTCATCCACACCGACATGAGCATAGCCAGCTGGAATCTGACTTACATGGTAGGTCGCTTCCGATGGACAAGGTAAAGCAAAGCCGAGCTCCACCTTCATAGAAATGTTCTTCACTGTGACATGTAGCTCACAAGCTGTCCTTGCCTCAACTTCATCCATAGGGTAGCGAACCATCATTACACCGACCGTATCATCTATCACCGGTGAATTATTCTCCATCAACAGTAGATTATTAGCTTGTACCTTCGTGGAAGACACGTTGCTTCTCCGCTGAGATGGGCCCACTAGACTGTCTAATGCAGGATCTTGCTGTCGGACCAGTACTCTAAGTTCATTAATCAGCTCCTGCTGCAGCTTGAACATGGCTTGAAATTCCTCGTTCCTTTTTTCAACCGCCTTCAACCGCGTTGCCTCCTCTGCCTTCTGCCGGTTTGTTTTTCTCGGTCGGCTTCTATAAGTGTCGATGTCCTGGGGAAACCCTGTCTTCCATGGAACAGATGGGCCAAAGCCTCATGTTCGTCCGACTTTTTCAGGATTCCCGAGGGCATGTCAGCTCATCGTTCTCTCTGTCAGGAACGAACTTTCCATATTTTCTCTGTTGTATCACTTTAACAAGTTCATCTTTGGGTTTAGTAATGGCTTTCTTTGTAACAATAATCTCCCCGTTTTAGTGTCATACGACCCCCATGCCCAAGGAACCAATTTTTTGACCTCACGTGCCACTGATTTGTAGCTGGCATGACCCCTTTATCACGCATTTCTTTCTCGGTTTTTGCCCACTTAGGCATGGCCATCTTATAGCCACCTGTCCCCATAGTATGGTGATATTTATTTTTAGCCGCATTTAACTTATTATTTTTTGACTTGGCCGTAGATGCTTCTGATTCCTTGTATGTCATAAATGGGGCCCAGTTATCCCGCTGCTTCTCCAGCCCGCCAGTGAATGGCAGAGTCAGCCCCTTCTTGACATATTTGTTGTAGTCTTTTCTTCCAGTCCTTGAACTATTTGCCCATCTTCTTAAGGGCCCAATTTCTGAATGTCAACCTCAATGCGTCATTGAGTTCACGAGTGTCCAATTCAGGTAGAGAGAAGTGTGTCATGAGTGAATTCCAAAGACCCTCTTTGGCTTTGTCATCGACAAAAGTTTCTCCAACTTGATCGCTTTTCTTTCCTGGCTTATTCCACTTCTTAGTGGTGATCGGGATGGTGTCCCTGACTATCACTCCGCATTGATATACAAATACACTTGCGGCCTCTTTCGGCTCCAAAGGTTTGCCCATCTCAGAAACTACATCAATAGTGAAACACGCACCATCGGCCAACTTTTTGGTCGGGCCTCGTTTCCTTGCAGAAGATTGGCCCGATGCGGAGGTCTAAGAGAAGAAACAGTCGTTAGTACATATATATATATGAATCAACTAATGCATCTACTAGCTCGTGATCAGCAGAAGCTTTATATACCTCGCCAGACTTTGCTATGGTGTCTCCACCGTCGTCTCCACTGCTAGCTCCACTGTCGTCTCCACCAAAGAATTCATCATAGTTGTCTCTTCCGCCGGCTTCATCCAAGTTGAGGTATTGGGATCCATCATCATCTCCATCATCGTCTGCTCCATCGTAATGGTAACCTCTTGTACCCTCATCTATCATCTTGTACATGTGCTCTTCGTTGTCTCTACCATCCATAACATAACTAATATAGAAGAAAGATAAAACCATTTTTCTTAATGCGATAAATAAAGGAAGATAAAGTAATTCAGCTTAATATACCATATTACACATTAAAGTACCAATTAAACAATGCGATGAAGAAAGATAAAGTACCAATTAAACAACAATACATCTCGAATAATCCAGCTAGTACAACAATAATAAAAGATAGTACCCTATTACACATATAGCTCAACGAAGACGTCGAGCCCCGGCTACTGAGCCGCGGGAGGTGTGCACCCAAAGATTAGGAACCATCACCGAAGAATATCTCGGGTAAGGTGCCTGAAGAAGCTGCTAGGTATTGGCGACCCGGATTTCCAAATATACATGTAACGTCGGACGTGCTCATCCTCCTCCCTGACACGACGATGTACCACCTCATCGGGGGTCGGCTCCCTTTGCACCGCGCCTGGACCACTCGGCCGCCACCATAGAAGATCCGGATCGACGACGACACCCGGATTCCTCACCAGACCACGTCTCCCGGCTGGTAGCACCTCCTAGTACCAGCCCGTCGGAGCCCATTCCCGTGGATGCCCGACAACAGAGTCTAGTAGTGCTCCGTTGTTCCCACCGAGTGAACGAGGATGAGGACGCGGCATAATCCTAAACACTAAATTAAACCTATATACTTTAAACATGACGATAGTAAATAGTATCAACTAAAATAAACTATATTAAACACTAACTAAATTCAACTAATTAACTACATTAAACACTAACTAAAATCAACTAAAATCTCTAAACAAAATTACACTAAACTTCAAACTAACTAAATTATAACTAATTTACTAACTACATTAACCCTAAACTTCGAACTAACTACCTAATTAACCCTAAATCCTAAAATAAACCTAAAATTACTGACTAATTAACCCTAAATTACACTAACAAAATTACACTCACTAATTAACACTAAAAAATTAACACTAACAAGAGCTCACCTGCGGGCGGCGCGGCACGGTCGGCGGGTCGCCGGAGCAGCACGGGAGCGAGCGCCGCGGAGCAGGACGACACGGGCATGGGCGGCGCCGGGAAGGGGTGGCTTGGGCACAGTCAGCACCGAGGAGGGGCGGCGCGGGCGCGGCGCGGTGGTGGACGGCGCGGCGGCGCTGGGGCTCTGTCGCGAGAAGGAAGACGACGCGGATCGATCTGTGTGCTCCGGTTCGATGCTCGAACCGGGGCACACGGGGTTGATATTTATACCCATCCCCCCTTTAGTCCCGGTTTGTAACACAAACTGGGACTAAAGGGTGTTACAAACCGGGACTAAAGGGTTTTTGGCGCGCCGCGTTTCGCGCGCAGGGCCGTAACCCAGGACTAAAGGTGTGTTTTTAAACCTTTTTTTGAAAAAAAAATTAGCAATTATGAAATTAATTATTATATATCCAAATTTGCAGAAATACAAGATCTATAATTTAAAACTATTATCCTACTCTGTTATATAGATGTAAATAAAATAATTGTTTCCGTTTTTGAATTTACATTGTTCGGAACCTTTTTGAAGTTTTTATGCCCGTTTCGAATTTTCCCATATCAAACTAAGGTCAAAACGGCTTGCGTTAAGATAGGGGATGAGACCGTTAGAACTTTCATTGAATCTTTGAAGAAATAACATATTGTGAGTCTAAAAATGATTTTTTGAAAAAATCACGGGCGTTAGATCATGTACCTGTAGTTTAAACCGGACCCACTTCCTACTGATTCGGCAGGCATTTGTCTTTTTACCCGGGAAGGAAAGAAAGGTCTGAGATTTCCCGGTTGGAAGATAGTTCATGTAAGGTGGTCTAGTATTTTAGAAAAATGGGATGGTAGCATTTTGATGGCTGCTTCACAAAACGACCCGTCTTTTTGCGCTCGGAAAATAGAAAATGGCATTTCCGTGCGACGAAAAGGAAAACTTCCTCCTGCAACATTGTTGGCCATCCCAATATCCACATGAATACATAATATGGGTACAGTACCACAAACTATGCCGTGATTCAGCACATAACATCGGTCTCTTAGACCAAAAGCCATGAAACCTCGAACATGATAGGTCATTTTGTGAAGGTTTTTTTGAGACATAATCAATACACCAAGTTTGATATTTTTCCTTGCAACTATGTCACATAATATCACACCACGTGAAGGATTTACATTGTTCGGACCTTTTTCGAATTTTTTATGCCTGTTTTGGATTTTCCCGTTTCGAACTAAGGTCAAAACGGCGTGCATGAAGATAGGGGATGAGCCCGTTAGAACTTGCATTGGATCTCTGAAGAAACAACATATTATGAGTCTAAAAATGATTTTTTTTAAAAATCACGGGCGTTAGATCATGTACCTGTAGTTCAAACCGGACCTACTTCCTACCGATTTGTCAGACATTTGTCTTTTTCACCCGGGAAGGACAGAAAGGTTTGAGATCCCCCGGTTGGAAGATAGTTCATGTAAGGTGTTCTAGTATTTTAGAAAAATGGGATGGTAGCGTTCTGTACTACATTTTGGTGTCTGCTTCACAAAACGACCCGTCTTTTGGCGCTCGGAAAATGGAAAATGGATTTTGCGTGCGACGAAAAGGAAAATTTCCTCCTGCAACATTGTTCGCCATCCCAATATCCACATGCATGCACAATATGGGCACAATATCACAAACTATGCCGCGATTCAGCACATAACATCGGTCTCTTGGACCGAAAGCTATGAAACCTCGAACATGATAGGTCATTTTGTGAAGGTTTTTTCGAGACATAATTAATATACCAAGTTTGATGTTTTTCCTTGTAACTATGTCACATAATATCACACAACGCGAATGATTTATATTGTTCGGACCTTTTTTGAATTTTTTGAACTAAGGTCCAAATGGCGTGCGTGAAGATAGGGGAGGAGCCCGTTAGAACTTGCATTGGATCTCTGAAGAAACAACATATTGTGAGTCTAAAAATGATTTTTTTCAAAAAATCACGGGCGTTAGATCATGTACCTATAGTTCAAATCGGACCTACTTCCTACCGATTTGACACACATTTGTCTTTTTCACCCGGGAAGGACAGAAAGGTTTGAGATCCCTGTTGGGAGATAGTTCATGTAAGGTGGTCTAGTATTTTAGAAAAATGGGATGGTAGCATTCTATAACTGCATTTTGGTGGCTGCTTCACAAAACGACCCGTCTTTTGGCGCTCGGAAAATGGATAATGGCTTTTCCGTGCGACGAAAATGAAAACTTCCTCCTGCAACATTGTTCACCATCCCAATATCCACATGCATGCACAATATGGGCACAGTATCACAAACTATGTCGCAATTCAGCATATAACATCGGTCTCATGGACTGAAAGCCATGAAATCTCTAACATGATATGTCATTTTGTGAAGTTTTTTTTGAGAAATAATCAATATACCAAGTTTTATATTTTTCCTTGCAACTATGTCACATAATATCACACCACGCGAAGGATTTACATTGTCGGACCTTTTTTGAATTTTTTATGCCCGTTCCAAACTAAGGTCAAAATGACGTGCGTGAAGATAGGGGATGAGCCTGTTAGAACTTGCATTGGATCTCTGAAGAAACAACATATTGTGAGTCTAAAAATGATTTTTTTTCAAAAAAATCACGGGCGTTAGATCATGTACCTGTAGTTCAAACCAGACCCACTTCCTACCGATTCGGCGGACATTTGTCTTTTTCACCCGGGAAGGACAGAAAGGTTTGAGATCCCCCGGTTGGGAGATAGTTCATCTAAGGTGGTCTAGTATTTTAGAAAAATGGGATGGTAGCATTTTGTAACTGCATTTTGGTGGCTGCTTCACAAAACGATCCGTCTTTTTGCGCTCGGAAAATGGAAAATGGCATTTCCATGTGACGAAAAGGAAAACTTCCTCCTGCAATATTGTTCGCCATAACAATATCCACATGCATGCAACATTTCCCTCTGAATGGATCTTTTAGTCTCGGTTGTAGCCACTAACCGGGACTAAAGATATTTTCCGCCATTTCCCACCGCTTCCCGCCAAGTTTTCCCGCTCTTTCCCTCTGAACGGAGCTTTTAGTCCCGGTTGTAGCCACTAACCGGAACTAAAGATATTTCCCGCCATTTCCCACCACTTCCCGCCATGTTTTCCCGCCCTTTCCATCTATATATAGGATGACCATGCCATGGCTATCCATACATCTACACCTTCCTCTCTCACAACAATGGACAGCGCCTACTGGGCCATTTTGACCCTCGAGGAGACCAAGGCGCTGTACGCCTCCAGCTACCCTTGCCGGCTGGGCTACCAGCTGCCCGCCGGCTAGACACTGAGCGCTGGAGGGGTTCCTGTCCCTCCTGTGCCTCAAGACTTCGCCCGACATGCGGCCATCATGAACCACTTCTACCACAAGCTCACGCCGGAGCAGCGGATGGATCCCTAGTGGGATCCTGACAACTACAACACCTGGAATGCCTTCTTCGCTAACCGACGGGAAAGGAAGCTCGCCATGTACGAGGGTGATGACCCGCCCCGGTGAACCACAATGAAGCCGACCTCCGTTTGTGGTGGGCGAACCGTACTATCATCGGCGTGATACGCTACATCGATGGGGAGACCATCTGTCAACACCCATATTTTTAATCCCAGATGCCTGTTATGCCATACATCGCAATCCCATGATTACCATTTTTGCGAGACATAACAGATTTGATAACACAATACATCATCCATTACAAACCATACATAAGGTCTTACAACAAATAAGGATCACATGATCCAGTCTTAATACAATCATAGCAGCGGAATACATAATAATAACGATAGCGTAGGCAAGACTCCATCTTCATTGTCACAAGCAATCCTGATGATGGGAGATGATCCTAGTTATCGTAACCTTCCTGTTGTCCGTCCTCTTCATAGTCTGGCCACGGGAATAGCTAGGGACAAAGCCATGAGTACTCTTTAAGTACTCGCAAAAAATACTAACAAGTGAAGTGGTTTTTGAGTAGGAAGTACTAGGCTCTAGGTTGTTTTGCAAAAAAGCCAAATTTATCTCTACTGAGTTCAGAAGCAAAGAAAGCTAGTTGAAAGTTTTATAACGCCTAAGTGGGAACTTGAATTTCATATCACAACCCTGTTGTGGTCAAGTCAAAGTCATGAATCATTTCACAAGTCATTTCGAAAACGTCTGGCGACGGAACAGTATGGTCACTCCAACTGTCCATAACCGCGAACGCGGCTATTCGAATAGTTTGACACTCTGCAGAGGTGGTACACTTTCACCACATTATTTGATACATCCATCAGGAACAAATTCTGAATTCACCATACTCAGTATGCGGATAATCAATCCTAACCTTTTAATTACACACCCTAGTATAGGCACCTCTCCTGTGAGTTTGGCCTCCCAACCATGACCAACTGTCATCTTGGGAACTACACAGGTGGACAATCTTCACAAGGTAGCCTCATCTCAAACCTTGGTTGCAAGGGAACCCATACTAAGGTATATAAATTTCCAGTCAAGCCCTACCCAAATCTCGGGTATTGTGGTTGTACGGTAAAATTGGAATGGTATCACATCCAGACAACCATTAGTTTTATAAAGGGCTAAGGCTCATGCCTTAACATTTTCATCATCAAAATCATCTGGTGTTCGAGAACACATGGCAAAACATTTTAGTATAATGACTCATCATTCTAAGGTTTTCATAACCATTTTCACCAAGTATTCCCATCTAAAGTGATCAAGTTTTATGCTTAGCACTAGCATCTACAAGTGGGGGATAAACACTAATGAGGGGTGGTAAACAAGTGTATCTTATCTAAGTTGAATCTCATGCCTCAGGATGACATCAAGATTATCCAACTTAGGCCAAGTTTTATGCTCTTTATGCTACCTCTAGATAATCTATCTAAACTCTACAAATCACAAAGTAAACTCAAATAGAAAGTTTTGATAAAGAAATAAAATACTAAGCTTGCAACTAAAACTAGGATTATGTGTCATGAAGGGGTATAAGCTCGCAAGTAGAACTTGCATGGTTTAGCTTGTTAAGATAGTAGTATAAGCTTGCTAAGTTGCAAGTGTTAGCTTGCTTAGATAGTAGCTTGCTAAGTCAACTTGTATAGTAAGGCTTGCCTTGTGCAGAGCAGTGGTTGAATTCTCATCGGCTTCTTCCTCATAGTATTCTCCTTCCTTCTCGTATCCTTGGTCGGTACTAGCGTCTATAAATAAATACGAGGTACACAATCACCAAACAATGCTTAACTAATTTTATTTATCACAAAAAAATTTCACTAGATGCTCTAGTATCATCACAAGCATTACAATCATCAAAGCACTTGTCTTATTTATTTTATTTTGGAAAAGTAATTTCTACTCATTGAAAACTACTTAAGATTTAATATTATCCAACTAAAACATGGGATCATGTTGACACATGTCATCACCACATATTTCAGTACTTGGGAATGTGATTTAAAGTGGTGTCACAATTTATTATGGTTTAACCTTTTTATTTTAATTAATTAAAGTGACTAGAATGGCCTATGAGGCATTCTTTTATTACTTGTTCATTATTTCTGTAAGTAACCCTAGATATTTTTATATATTCAGAAAGGTCTAGTTAAATATGATTTTTGAGAGTTGGAATCAACTCAAAAGCTTTCATGGTTGAATTTTGAAAAAAAATTGAATGAAGAAAAGCTTTTTCCTTGTTATTTTTACCATGGTTGACCTAAAAATCCAATTGGTTTTAATCCAACAGGCTTGGATTAAGAATTCCAGTGCCTTTCTAACAAAATTGGTTTCATACAATTTGGTTGAGTGAATTGACCAGGGTTGATTTTTGAATCTAGGTACAGAACTAGGTTTGAAACTAAATTGGAAAATATAAATTCAAACTAACTGGGTGGCGCGGGATGCTATCTGGGCCGGCCCACGGTGCACAGCACACACGCGGGTGGGTTTAAGTGAATGACCCCACCAGTTAGCAAGACAGGGGGTGCAAAGCGGTATGGGGTGATGTGGACCGCATGATCAAACTCTAATCCAACGGCTATGGTTCATCGTCCACGTCGAGGAACGCTGGCGAGAGAGAACCCTAGCGTGGCCAGTGGGGGTCTATGGGGGCTTAGCAGGGCTCAGACGAGGGTTGGTGATGGGGGCGAATGATAAAGTCGACGACGGCGAACCTCCTGGTACCGGCGGCTTCTCCTGGGGAGGCTCCAATCAACGGATCCTTTCTTCCTCCTCCGCAGCAGACTCCGGACAAATTCCGGCTATGTGCTGCTAGCCTTGCTCCAGGGGTGAGGTGGGGTGCTTATGAGAGAGAGGGGAGTGAGATGGTGTGAATAAATCGAGCGGGGGTGGCCTCTATTTATAGTTCTAGAAGGGAACCAAAGGGCGCGAGCTGAGCTCGTCGGTGTCGTTGGCACAGCGAGCTAAAGGCATGGGCGACGATAGGGGTGGTGATGTGCTCCCTGGCAAAGCTCAACGGCATGGTTACACGACGTGGGGCGGTGCGAGACGGTCGGAACATCACATCGCTCTGGGCGGGTCCGACGGAAAAATTCATTGCGCACGGGCTGTCCTGGTCGTGCGGCGACGAACGGGCATGTCTGCGGGATTGCTGGGGTGGTGGTGATCACGCTTGCATGCAGCGAGGGCGACACGCGGTATGTGGGCGTGTGTCGTGGGTGGCGCTCTGGCATGCTCTCGGCACACTCGTATAGAGGTTGGGCATGCTCGGGTTGTGTGGTCCAGGGGCTAGAAGTGCTCGAGGATTGGACAGGGGGTGGCAGTGGACGGTGGAGAGTGTCCCAGACAAGGTTGGCGAGGCTAGTGAGGCTCCTAGCTGGCTGGCGACATTGGGGTGGCAAGGGTGCTCTCGGCATGCTTGCCATTGATGGCATGTTCTGGTTTATAGTGAGATAGAGAGGTTAAACAAGTTAGATGATCTACTGAGAGTGTAGTGTGATCTAGATAGGGAACAAGTTAGGCCAAAATTACTGCTCACTATAGTGTTTAATGTTTGTTGGTTTGGTGTTTGTAAGGTGTTTGATGAAATGGCCGAAAGAGATTCAAACTTGGTGGGTGTATTAGTTACATACTAGGGAGTCTAGTTAGTTGGAAAGGTCAAGAGAAATTGGTTTGGTTGGTTTTTGAGAAATGGGTGATCTTAAAATATGACCTAGATTCAATTTTGAATTGTCATTTGAATCAAGTTGCCAAATGTTTCTGTAAGTTTGAAAGGTGGGCTTTGATTCACTTTTACTTGGTATAGCAAGGGGTGAAAAGAAATGGAAAAGTTTCTGTTTGAAATCTTGGACTAGAAACACTCAAAGTGGTCTAGTGAGCAAGATTGGCAAAAATGACCATTTGCTTTATTTGATTTGTTATTTATTTTATCTTGATTTGTTTCTGCTTGTAAATGTTTTAGATGATGTTGTATTCATCTTTAAACCATTCCTTGCTATTTATATTAATCACACAAGTCCATTCATGCGTTCATACAATCATCACAATCTCACATGCATTCATATTGAATTTAATTAACAAAAGTTTGGTGCGGTGATTTGAATTTAATTAACCCTAATTTTGGTGATTGGAATTTGATAATCATTGTTCAATATTTTTGGATGTTACAAACCTTCCCTCCTTAAACAAAATATCATCCTGAGATTTGAGAAAGAAGAAAGAAGAAAACTAGGACTTAAAAAGACCGGGAAACTCCGTCTTGATGTGATCTTCTCGCTCCTAGTTAGCTTCTTCTTCAGTGTGGTTAATCCACTGAATCTTGAGAAACTTGATGCTTCGGGTCCTGGTGGTTCTTAAAGATTCCTCCAAAATATGGATGGGTACTTCGGGATACGTCAGGTCATTGTTGATCTCTATGGTGCGGTGATCAATGTTCTTGAAAACTTCAGTCTTCTCCGGGACTTCAAGGCATTTGCGAAGTAACGCTATATGGAACACATTATGCACTGCTGATATCTCCTCTGGCAGTTCTAGTTGATACAATACTTCTCCTCGATGATTCAAAATCTTGAAAGGTCCGATATATCTGGGGGCTAACTTTCCTTTGAGCTAGAAACACTGCATTCCCTTCAAAGGTGACACTTTGAGATACACAAAATCTCCGATATTGAAAGCGAGGTCTCGACGTCTCTTGTCGGCATAACTCTTCTGTCTGGATAGGGCGATCTTGAGGTGCTCACGGATCTTGTGAACTTTCTCTTCTGCTTCTCGTAGGATGTCGGGTCCGAAGATCTGACTCTCTCCTATTTCCGACCAATTCAAAGGGGTACGACACTTCCTTCCATACATGAATTCAAATGGGGCCATTTGCAAACTAGCTTGATAACTATTATTGTAAGAAAATTCTGTAAACGGCAGACAGTCTTCCCATTTAGATCCATACTCTAGCACACAGGCTCTCAACATATCTTCGATTATTTGATTTACTAGCTCCGTTTGTCCGTTGGTTTGAGGGTGATAAGTTGTGCTGAAATCTAGTCGGGTTCCTAATCCTTCTTGGACTTTCATCCAAAATCTCGAGGTAAACTGAGTTCCTCGATCTGACACAATGTTCTTGGGGACTCCGTGCAAACTGACGATTCTAGCGATGTACAACTCCGCTAGCTTCGAACTCTGATAGGTGGTCTTGACTGGTAAGAAATGGGCTACCTTAGACAATATGTAAACTATGACCCAAATAGAGTCATTTCCCCTACTAGAGGTAGGCAATCCAGTGATAAAGTCCATTCCAATGGAATCCCATTTCCATTCCGAAATCTGCAATGGTTGCAACAGTCCTGTAGGTCTCTGATGTCCCGCCTTGACTCTCTGACAAATTTCACACTTGGTGATATAGCTTCCGATTTCTCTTTTTATCTTATGCCACCAAAATTTCTCCTTTAGATCTTGATACATCTTTGTCCCTCCGGGTGGATAGAATAAAGAGTATCATGGACTTCCTTCAAAATAGTCTCCTTCAACTCCGAATCTGCTGGTACACAGAGACGTCCTTTGTACCACAGAACTCCTTCGTCCTCGATGAATCCGGGTACTTTGCCTGTACCGATACGACGTTTGATTTCGTCGATACTAGCATTTCCTTTCTGTGCCTCCTTGATCTGACTGATCAAAGTGGGTTGAAGTTCTATGCTAGCCAAAAATCCTTCACTTACTAATTCCATTCTAAAATCTTGCATCTCCTTGTGCAGACTTGGTTGCTCCTTCAGAATCATGGAATTCAAGCGGCACGGCAATCTGCTAAGGGCATCTGCTACCATATTGGCTTTACCAGGTGATAGTGAATGTCTAGATCATAGTCCTTGATTAGCTCTATCCATCTTCTCTGCCTCATATTCAGCTCTTTATGAGTGAAAATATATTTCAGGCACTTGTGATCCGAATAAATCTCACAACGGTTACCCATAAGATAATGCCTCCATGTCTTCAGAGCTATAACTACGGCTGCTAGTTCAAAATCATGGGTAGGATAATTCTGTTCATGCTGCCTCAGTTGTCGGGATAGATAAGATATTACTTTGCCTTATTGCATTAACACACATCCGAGACCGATCTTGGATGCGTCACAATACACATCAAAGGGCTTCGTGATATCCGGCATGATCAAGATTGGGGCTGAAATCAATCTCCTCTTGAGTTCCTAAAAGCTCACTTCACATTTGTCTGTCCATTCAAACTTTTTATCCTTCTTCAGCAATTGGGTCATGGGTCTTGCGATACTCGAGAATCCTTCTACGAACTTGCGGTAATATCCCGCTAATCCGAGAAATGCACGAACTTGGGTTTGAGTGGTTGGGGCTTGCCAATCTTCAACATCCTTCACCTTTGCAGGGTCAACGGCAATTCCTCCGGCTGATACTATATGTCCGAGGAATCCTACCTCCTGTAACCAGAATTCACATTTGCTAAACTTGGCATACAATTGATGCTCCCTAAGGGTTCCAAGGATGGTCCTTAGGTGTAGCTCATGTTCTTCTTCTAATTTGGAATAGATCAGAATGTCATCGATGAAAACAACGAAAACTTATCCAGGAAGTCCATAAAAATCTTATTCATGAGGTTCATGAAATAAGTGGGGGCATTGGTTAATCCAAAAGACATGACCGTATACTCATACAACCCATATCTGGTGGTAAAGGCGGTCTTTGGAATATCCTCTGCGCGAATCTTGAGTTGATGATACCCAGTTCTAAGATCAATCTTAGAAAACACTTTGGCACCAGTCAACTGGTCAAACAGGTCTTCTATCTTTGGCAGTGGGTACTTTTTCTTGATGGTGACATCATTCAACTTCCGATAATCCGTACACAAACGGTTACCTCCATCTTTCTTGTCCACAAACAACACAGGTGATCTCCATGGCGACGCACTTGGTTGGATCAATCCTATTTCCAGCATAGAATCAAGTTGCTTCTTCAACTCCACTAATTCAGACAGGTTTATACTATATGGTCTATGAGCTATGGGTCCGGTTCCAGGGATTAGTTCAATGATAAACTCGATATCCCGATCTAGGGGCATACCGGGCAAAACATCTAGAAATACATCGGGGTATTCACTTACTATTCTGACTTGGTCAATGGTTGGTTGGGCTATACTCTTGTTGCATTTGAACTGGCGGGGCAAGTTTTAGATACATGCTTAACTGATATTCTAGCTGTACTGGTCATGGTTATGGATTTCTTGGCATAGTCTATTAATCCTTTATCTTTGGACATCCAATCCATTCCTAGTACTACTTCCAAACCTTTTGTTCAAAGTACTATGAGATTAGCATAAAAATCTATGCCATGGATTCAGATAGGCATGACCTTGCAAATTTTTCTAGCTTTGGTGGTTGAACCAGGTATTTGAACTATCATAACATGCTTCAATTTGGTGGGTTGAATCTTACTAGTGCATGCAAATTCTTCAGTAACAAACGAGTGCGATGCTCCAGAATCAAACAACACTCTTGCAAGTACTGAGTTAACAGAAAACATACTCAGCACGACATCTGGCGCTTCTTGGGCTTCTTCAGCATGCATGAGAAAGAGACGGCCATTGCGGTTGAGCGAGTTCCCTGGGGCAAACCTTCTTCCAGGCTGAACACGACGCTATTGCTGAGCTGGGGCATTTGCATTGGGGGCTGCGGCAATCTTCTTGGGGCATTCATTGGAATAGTGACCCTTGGTTCCACATTCAAAACAAGTCATCTGAGACTTGTCCTTTGCTGCAACAGGCACAACATTGCTTCCAATTCTCGGGGCAGTGTTGGTGTTGGTGGCGACATTGTTGTTGTTGAACTTAGGCGGTGCACGGTTGAAATTGCTGGGGTTGTCAGGGTTATTGTTGTGATTTCCTCTAGGCCTTGGGTTTCCACCGTTGGGATAGGTTGGACGGTTCATCGAGGGTCTGTTGGTTCTTGGGGCAAATCCTTGAGATGGGTTGGGGCGATACTTTGGTTTATGGTGGGTTCCTGGTTGATGCATCATGCGACGCTTGCGGTTCTCATTGGCTTGGTTGATCTTTCCTTCCATTTGAATGGCAAATTCCACTAAGGCTTCAATATCAGCAAACAGGATATTAAATAACGCTGTCTGCATCTCATCGTGCAGACCATTCAGGAATCTCTCCTTCTTCTTAGCTTCAATGTCTATCTCATCCGGTGCATACCTAGCCAATGACAAAAATTTGTCATGGTACTCCACTACTGTCATTCTTCCCTGTTTCAGTTCCCTGAATTCATCTCTCGTTCTCTTGATCAAACCCAATGGCACATGTGTTCTGCTGAACTTGATTTTGAACTCCTCCTAAGTCATCATGTGACCTCCATTCATGGCACGAACGCTGTTCCACCATGCTCTCGCATCTCCGGCCAGATAGTGGGTGGCGAACAATACCTTCTTGTTGGCTTCCACTCCGAAAACTTCTAAGTTGTCTTCCATGGTTTGTGGCCAATCATCGGCATCTAGGGGATCTTCAGACTTAGTGAAAATGGGTGGATTAGTGTTCTGGAAATCCTTGAGCTTGGATCCATGGTTATCCTGATTTCCATGGCCTTGGTTGTTGTTGTTGGCCATCTGAGCGATGTGCTGAAGGGTGGGCTAAGTTGGCTTGACGTTCGGCTCTTTCAGCTTCGCAGTCCGAAACCAACATTTGCAAGATTTGCAGCATCGGGTCCGGGGATGAATTACTTCCTCCGCGAGGCATATGAAGATTGAGATAGATCATGAGAAAAGAGGGAAATCTCTAAGGTTCGAGGTTTTGGTTTGGAAAAGTTTTTGAACTTTACTCAGATTTTTCTACCAACTTTATTTTCATTCATTCATAGCACACGATACAAACACACACCACAACAAAGGAAAACAGAGGGTTTTAGGAACCATTCTGGGAAACTATGATACAGTGGGACCGGATACAACTCACTAACGCTAGTGCTCAAGTGCTACTACTCCTCAGAGTCGGTGTCCTCATCATCCTCATCATCATCAATGAAGGCGAAGTCATCCTCATCGGTGAAGAAGTCCATGGCCTGATCCTCCAGAAAGTCATCATCGTCACTGATATAGGAGTAGGGGTCTCCACGAAGGTCTTCCCCTGCATTCTCCCTCTCCTCCAGCTGCATGTCTCTCTCGTGGATGGTCTCCTCCAAATCCGTGATCCTGTGGCGAAGACGGGAAATGATGCGCTCCTTCTTGTCGAGCTGACGGCAACGAGACTGCCGATCCTTCACTAGCATGGAAATTGTCTAATCTTTCTTGGCGGCGATGGCGTACTTGTGGTTGGCGTAGGAGTGAGCATTGTCTAACTCCTTCTGACGGTCATACATCATGAAACTGAGGTGGTCCAATTGACTCTTCATCTCATGGTGATACGGGGCCTCCATTGGTTGTCCCGTAACATGACGCCTTCGATAGAACTCAAAGCGGGTACCCTTGATCTGATTGATACTCTGCCCACACAGATGGGCAAGATCTTCCTGCATGGCCCTGGCAAGTCCATCTAGCCAGTTGTTCTCTCTCAATGTGAACTGAATTCCCTCTGAGGTGGGGGCTTCAATCTTTCCTCGGAGACTTTAAACAACCAACCATTGCAATTCCTCTCCTTCCTAATTGTTGAGCTGAGCTCCGAAGAACTCGGGGTGTGGACGCTCCAGCATTTCCGACAACTGGTCCAAGTCATGCTCAAAGATGAGGTCTCCTCCATTCCCCAACTGATAAAACTTTCCTATACTTCATGTTCATCTATAAGAATATAGGATGAGTAAGTTAGTAGAGTGATCAAGTGTGTAAAATTTTATGTAAGTTTGCAAGAATTTTTTAGGAACATGAATTTTCATGAAAGAGTCTAAGTGGTAAGAATGAGAATAAGTTTTCATAAATACTCACTTCCTTTGGTTTTGAAACTATTTTTTTGATTCAAGCGTCCATTCTAAACTAGGGCCTCCTATTGTCAGGATGGCTCTGATACCAACTTGTCAACACCCGGATTTTTAATCCCAGATGCCTGTTAAGCCATACATCGCAATTCCAGGATTACCATTTTTGCGAGACATAACAGATTGGATATCACAGTACATCATCCATTACAAACCATACATAAGGTCTTACAACATATAAGGATCACATGATCCAGTCTTAATACAATCATAGCAGCGGAATATGTAATAATAACGATAGCGTAGGCGAGACTCCATCTTCATGGTGACAGGCAATGCTGACGATGGGAGATGATCCTAGTTGTCATAACCTTCCTGCTGTCCGTCCTCCTGATAGTCCTCTTCATAGTCTGGCCACGGGAATAGCCAGGGACAAAGCCATGAGTACTCTTTAAGTACTCGCAAACTAATACTAACAAGTGAAGTGGCTTTTGAGTAGGAAGTACTAGGCTCTAGGTTTTTTTGCAAAAATCCAGATTTATATCTACTAAGTTCAGAAGCAAAGAAATCTAGTTGAAAGTTTTATAACACCTAAGTGGGAACTTGAATTTCATATCACAACCCTATTGTGGTGAAGTCAAAGTCATGAATCATTTCACAAGTCATTTCAAAAACATCTGACGACGGAACTGTATGGCCACTCCAACTGTCCATAACCGCAGACGCGGCTATTCGAATAGTTTGACACTCTGCAGAGGTGGTACACTTTCACCACAATATTTGATACATCCATCAGGAACAAATTCTGAATTTTCCATACTCAGTATGCGGATAATCAATCCTAACCTTTTAATTACACGCCCTAGTATAGGCACCTCTCTTGTGAGTTTGGCCTCCCAACCATGACCAACTGTCATCTTGGGAACTACACAGGTGGACAATCTTCACAAGGTAGCCTCATCTCAAACCTTGGTTGCAAGGGAACCCATACTAAGGTATATAAATTTCCAGTCAAGCCCTACCCAAATCTCGGGTATTGTGGTTGTATGGTAAAATTGGAATGGTATCACATCCAGACAACCATTAGTTTTATAAAGGGCTAAGGCTCATGCCTTAACATTTTCATCATCAAAATCATCTGGTGTTCAAGAACACATGACAAAACATTTTAGTATAATGACTCATCATTCTAAGGTTTTCATAACCATTTTCACCAAGTATTCCCATCTAAAGTGATCAAGTTTTATGCTTAGCACTAGCATCTACAAGTGGGGGATAAACACTAATGAGGGGTGGTAAACAAGTGTATCTTATCTAAGTTGAATCTCATGCCTCAGGATGACATCAAGATTATCTAACTTAGGCCAAGTTTTATGCTCTTTATGCTACCTTTAGATAATCTATCTAAACTCTACAAATCACCAATAAACTCCAATAGAAAGCTTTGATAAAGAAATAAAATACTAAGCTTGCAAGTAAAACTAGGATTATGTGTCATCAAGGGGTATAAGCTTGCAAGTAGAACTTGCATGGTTTATCTTGTTAAGATAGTAGTATAAGCTTGCTAAGTTGCAAGTGTTAGCTTGCTTAGATAGTAGCTTGATAAGTCAACTTGTATAGTAAGTCTTGCCTTGTGCAGAGCAGTGGTTGAAGTTCTCCTCGGCTTCTTCCTCGTAGTATTCTCCTTCCTCCTCGTATCCTTGATCGGTACTAGCGTCTATAAATAAATACGAGGTACACAATCACCAAATAATACTTAACTAATTTTATTTATCACACCAAGGTTTTCACTAGATGATCTAGTATCATCACAAGCATTACAATCATCAAAGCACTTGTCTTATTTATCTTATTTTGGAAAAGTAATTTCTACTCATTGAAAACTACTTAAGATTTAATATTCGCCAACTAAAACATGGGATCATGTTGAAACATGTCATCACCACATATTTCAGTACTTAGGAATGTGATTTAAAGTGGTGTCACAACTTAATAAGGTTTAACCTTCTTATTTTAATTAATTAAAGTGACTAGAATGGCCTATGAGGCATTCTTTTATTACTTTTTCATTATTTATGTAAGTAACCCTAGATATTTTTATATATTCGGAAAGGTCACGTTAAATATTATTTTTGAGAATTGGAATCAACTCAAAAGCTTTCATGGTTGAATTTTGAAAAATGTTTGAATGCAGAAAAGCTTCTGCCTTGTTATTTTTACCATGGGTGATCTACAAATCCAATTGGTTTGAATCCAACGGGCTTGGATTAAGGATTCCAGAAAATTTCTAACAAAATTGGTTGGTTTCATGAAATTTGGTTCAGTGAATCGACCTGGGTTGATTTTTGAATCTAGGTACAGAACTAGGTTTGAAACTAAATTGGAAAATATAAATTCAAACTAACCGGGTTGCATGGGATGCTAACTGGGCCGTCACACGGTGCACAGCGCACGCGCGTGTGGATTTAAGTGAATAACTCCACCAGTCAGCGAGACAGGGGGTGTGAAGCGGCATGGGGTGATGTGGACCGCACGATCAAACTCTAATCCAACGGGTGTGGTTCACCGTCCACGTCGGGCAACGCCAGCGAGACAGAACCCTAGCGCGGCTAGTGGGGGTCTACAGGGGCTCACCGAGGCTCAGGCGAGGGTCGGCAATGGGGGCGAACGACGAAGTCGACAACGGCGAACCTCCTGGTACCGGAAGCTTCTCCTGGGGCGGCTCCAATCAACAGTTCCTTTCTTCCTCCTCCGCGGCAGACTCCGGCCAAATTCCGGTGATGTGCTGCTCGCCTTGCTCCGGAGGTGAGGTGGGGTGCTTCTGAGAGAGAGAGGGGGGGGGGGGGTGAGATGGTGTGAAGAAATCGAGCGGGCGTGGCCTCTATTTATAGTGCCAGAAGGGGACCTAAGGGCGCGGGCTGAGCTCGTTGGTGTCGTCGGCACAGCGAGCTAAAGGCATGGGCGATGATAGGGGCGGTGCTGTGCTCCCTGGCGAAGCTCAACGACATGGTTACGCAGCATGGGGCGATGCGAGACGGTCGGAACATCACATCACTCTGGGCGGGTCCGACGGGAAAATCCATGGCGCACGGGCTGTCCTAGTCGCGCGGCAACGAACGGGCTTGTCTGCGGGATTGCTGGGGTGGTGGTGATCATGCTTGCACGCGGCGAGGGCGGCACGCGGTCTGTTGGCGTGTGTCATGGGTGGCGTTCTAGCGCGCTCTCGGCACGCTCGCAGAGAGGCTGGGCACGCTCGGGTTGTGTGGTCCAGGGGCTAGCAGTGCTCGAGGCTTGTACATGGGGTGGCGATGGACGGTGGAGAGTGTCCCATACAAGGTTGGCGAGGCTAGTGAGGCTCCTAGCTGGCTGGCGACATTGGGGTGGCAAGGGTGCTCTCGGCATTCTTGCCATTGATGGCATGGTCTGGTTTACAGTAAGTAAGAGGGGTTAAGAAAGTTAGGCGATCTACTGAGGGTGTAGTGTGAGCTAGACAGGGAACAAGTTAGGCCAAAATCACTGCTCACTATAGTGTTTAATGTTTGTTGGTTTGGTGTTTGCAAGGTGTTTGATGAAATGGACGAAAGAGATTCAAATTTGAATTTTTGATTCAAACTTGGTGGGTGTATTAGTTACATACTAGGGAGTCTCTAGTTAGTTGGAAAGGTCAAGGGAAATTGGTTTGGTTGGTTTTTGAGAATTGGGTGATCTTCCCATATGAACTAGATTCAATTTTGAATTGTCATTTGAATCAAGTTGCCAAATATTTCTGTAAGTTTGAAAGGTGGGCTTTGGTTCACTTTTACTTGGTCTAGCAAGGGGTGAAAATAAATTGAAAAGTTTCTGTTTGAAATCTTGGACTAGAAACACTCAAAGTGGTCTAGTGAGCAAGATTGGAAAAAATGACCATTTGCTTTATTTGATTTGTTTTTTATTTTCCCTTGATTTGTTTCTGCTTGGAAATGTTTTAGATGATGTTGTATTCATATTTAAACCATTCCTTGCTATTTAGATCAATCACACAAGTCCATTCATGCATTCATACAATCATCACAATCACACATGTATTAAAATTGAATTTAATTAACAAAAGTTTTTGTTAACCCTAATTTTGGTGATTGGAATTTGATAATCATTGTTCAATATTTTTGGGATGTTACACCATCCTTGCCTGTGGTGCCCACAAGTCACCCGCCACAGAGCCACAAGAAGGCCCCTCCCCCGCCCGGTGGTAGCGGCATCGTCTTCCAGGAGACCCCTCCCCCCGCCCACCGTGAATCCGAGGCCGGAGTGGCTGGTGCCCCCGGTATATGCCATAGCTGGGCTAAGGATCAAGTCGTGTGTGCCTAGCAACGACGACGATGATGATGACGATGATGGGGAAGACCCTGAAGCTGCCTACTATAGGACTAGGCATGATTATGACTAAAGGGGCGGCTTTAGTCCTGAGTGTTAGCTAGTCCCGGTTTGTCCTGGTTTTTAATATTAATAAATGTATTGAGTGTTACCTAGTCCCGGGACTAAATATGAAGATTTTGTTGTATTCTTGTGAGTTCGATCAGGTGATCAAATGCTGTTTTTTCTACCTGCCTACAACAATCTTAGAAATTCTAAAAAATAGGATTAATTCACAAAAGGTTTAATACATTATTACATCACCAACATCTACATCTAGTGTTTTGGTTATCTTCTAGTCCGTAATCATGGAGCATCTTCCTTATTTAGCGGTATGCTTGGGTCAGTTTTCACTTTGAATGACGCAATTTCATGAAATTTGTTATAATCTTATGACATGTCTGTCCTGTCCTCAACTCCCACCATGTTTCTTTTTCCTGAAAGAACTATGTGGTGCTTTGGCTCATCGTATGATATTTTTCTTTTGCTTATCTTTCCTTTTTCTCGGTCTAGTAGACATGTCCTTCACATAGAAAAGTTGAGCCACATCATTGGCAAGGACGAATGGTTCGTCCCCGTATGCAAGATTATTGAGATCCACTGTTGTCATTTCGTACTGCTGGTCTACCGTTACCCCACCTCATGTCATCTTGACCCATTTGCATCGAAACAATGGGACCTTGAAATTAGGACCATAGTCAAGTTCCCATATGTCCTCTATGTAACCATTATATGTGTCATTTTTCCCATTCTTGTCTGTTGCATCAAATCGGACACCACTTTTTTGGTTGGTGCTCTTTTTATCTTGGGTGTGCGTGTAAATATATTCCCATTTATCTCTTAGCCTTGGAAATTCAATATAGTTGAAGATGGAGACCTGGACAACAAGTACAACTGATCTCCAACAGTGGTGTCATTCATGAGATGTGTATGCAACCAACCACCAAAAGTCTTCATGTGTTCATCTCTAATCAACCTGTCAGACTGCCCCGGGTAGTTCGAGCGTACAATATTCTTGTGTACCTCGATATACGGAGCCACCAAGGTGGAACTTTGCAGAATTATATAGTATGATTTAGTGAAAGAATGTCCATCCATACATATCTTTGCTTTCTTTCCTAGTGTGCCTTTTCCACTAAGTCTCCCCTCATGCCGTGATTCAGGTACACCAATCGGCTTCAAGTCAGGAATAAAGTCAACACAAAACTCAATGACCTCCTCTGTTCCATAGCCCTTGGAGATGCTTCCTTCTGGCCTAGCACGATTATGGACATATTTCTTTAAGACTCCCATGAATCTCTCAAAGGGGGACATATTGTGTAGAAATACAGGACCGAGAATGGTAATCTATTCGACTAGGTGAACTAGAAGGTGCATCATTATGTTGAAGAAGGATGGTGGGAACACCAACTCAAAGATGATAAGACACTGGACCACATCTTTCTGTAACCCTGGTAGACTTTCTGGATCGATTACCTTCTGAGAAATTGCATTGAGGAACGAACATAGCTTTACAATAGGTACTCTAACATTTTCCGGCAGAAGCCCCCTCAAAGCAACCGAAAGAAACCGCGTCATAAGCACGTGGCTGTCATGAGACTTCAGGTTCTGGAATTTTTTCTCTACCATATTTATTATCCCATTTATATTGACGAGAAGCCAGAGGGGACCTTGATACTACGCAGGCATTCAAAAATGATTCCCTTCTCTTCTTTGGTAAGAGCATAGCTGGCAGTACCTTGAAACAGCTCTAGATGCCTGCCTTCTCGGTCTTTCATACGTTGTTAGTCCTGCCGTGCTTCTGGTGTATCTTTATTCTTTCCATACACGCCCAAGAAGCCTAGTAGTATCACGCAAAGATTCTTCATCAGGTGCATCACGTCAATTGCAGAGAGGACCTCTAAGACTTTCCAATAGGGTAGCTCCTAAAATATAGATTTCTTCTTCCACATGGGTGCGTGTCCGCCAGTGTCCTTTGGAACGGACTATCTGCTAGGACCCTTTCCAAAGATTACTTTTAAATCCTTCACCATATCAAATAATCATCACCAGTACGACGAAAGGCTTACTCCGGTGATCTGCTTCACCATTTAAATGCTTGCCTTTCCTTCTTAGGGAATACGTGGGCGGAAGAAAACGACGATTCCCTAGGTACACATTCTTCTTACACTTATCCAAATAAATACTTTCAGTGTCATCTAAATAGTGTGTTGCATTGTGTCCCTTGTTTATCTGTCCTGAAATGTTACTAAGAGCAGGCCAATCATTGATGGTTACGAACAACAATGCTCGTAGGTTAAATTCCTCATGTTTGTGCTCATCCCACACACGCACACCTTGTCCATGCCACAACTGTAAAATTTCTTCAACTAATGGCCTTAGGTACACATCAATGTCGTTGTCGGGTTGCTTCGGGCCTTGGATGAGCACTGGCATCATAATAAACTTCCGCTTCATGCACAAGCAAGGAGGAAGGTTATAGATACACAAAGTCACAGGCCATATGCTATGACTGCAACTCTGCTCCCCAAAAGGATTCATGCCATCTGTACTTAGACCAAACCATAAGTTCCTCGCGTCACCTGCAAAGTCAGTGTAGTTTCTCTCATTTTTTCTCCACTGCGACCCATCAGCGGGGTGTCTGAACATCTCGTCTTTCTTACGGTCTTCTTTGTGCCATCGCAACAACTTGGCATGCTCTTCGTTTCTAAACAAACGTTTTAGCCGTGGTATTATAGGAGAGTGCCACATCACCTTGGCGGGAACCCTCTTCCTGGGGCGCTCCCCCTCAACATCACTAGGGTCATCTCGTCGGATCTTATACCGCAATGCAGTGCATACCGAGCATGCATCCAAATTCTCGTACTGCTCACCGCGGTAGAGGATGCAGTCATTAATGCATGCATGTATCTTCTGTACCTCTAATCCTAGAGGGCAGACAACCTTCTTTGCTTCGTAAGTACTGGCAGGCAGTTCGTTATCCTTTGGAAGAAGCTTCTTCATTATCTTCAACAACTTTTCAAATCCCTTGTCAAGCACATCGACCTCTGCCTTCCATTGCAGCAATTCCAATGTGCTACCTAGCTTTTTGTGGCCATCTTCGCAATTCGGGTACAACAATTTGTTGTGATCCTCTAACATCTGCTCAAATTTTAACCTCTCCTTTTTGCTATCACATTCTGCCTTTGCATCAGCAATGGACCAACCAAGATCATCATCTATCTCATATGATGCATGTTCTTCTTGTAGGGGTTCGTAGCATGGAAAACAAAAAATTTCTATCGCATACAAACAAACAAGCCAAGATCTATCTACTAGATTGTAGCAACGAGTCGATGGAATAACTTACCCTCGAAGATTCCAAAGCGGTTAACGAGAGCAGATTCTCGTGGGTGATGTAGTCGTACACTTCCGATCTCAAGATCGCGTAGACGATCCTTCCGGCGCTGCGTTCCGGCAGCTCTTCCGCAGTCGGTCACACGTTCGGTACTCGACAAAAACCTTCCTCTCCCTTGTTCCAGCAGGCAGCGGAGGTTGTAGCACTCTCCTCACGATTCCGGCAGCACAACGGCGTGGTACCGAAAGTAGAGGGGAGATCCCGCAGGGCTTCACCTTAAGCCGGAGCGAGTATGGTGGAGTATGAGAGAGAGAGAGCTATTAGTGGTCTAGAGATTAGACACACCAATTAGAAGGCTCTAAACCGCAGGCTAGAGCAATTAGAAGCTCTAAACCAAAACGGCTCTAAACCGGAGATTAGAGGATAGGAACTTGTGTGTCTAGAGGAGGAGGCCCTGCCCCTCCTTTTATAGGTGGGAGGGGCGGCCAAGGGGAGGGGAGTCCCTCCCCAAGTCGGCCTTGGTTGGCGCGCCGGCTTGGAGGGACTCCTCCCCCAAGTCGGTTCCAACCACCTCTTGCTTGTTTCCCACAGTTTCCTGTTTCCCACAGTTTCCTGTTTTCCACAGTTTCCTGTTTTAGCCGTTCGACTTTCAAACTGGCAGTTTGACTTTTCAGTTTTGGAACAGCAAGAACACTTAGTACATGATGCAATCATTCAATATGTAATGACACATTCATGTACCCTCCCCCCCGGAGTGCCGGACAATCCGGAACCTTCTAGAACATTCCCGATGAAAACACCGGAATCATTCCCGAACTCCGAAACGGGACTTTCCTTATATGAATCTTATTCTCCGGACCATTCCGGATCACCTCGTGATATCCCAGATCCCATCCGAGACTCCGAAGAACATTCGGTCTCTTTCTCATAATACCATAACTACTCAAACAACGTCGAATCCTTAAGTGTGTCTCCCTACGGTTCGTGAATTATGCGGACATGATCGAGACACTTCTCCGAACAATAACCAATAGAGGAATCTGGAAATTCATATGGCTCCCACATATTTCTACGATTACTTTGCGATCGAATGAACCACTTACATACGATACCAATTTCCCTTTGTCTCACGATAGTTTACTTATCCGAGGTTATGATCGTCGGTATCTCTGCATACCTAGTTCAACCTCGTTACCGATAAGTACTCTTTTCTCGTTCCCGTGATATGTGATCCCTTGTGAGCCAGTCACATGCTTGCAAGCCAATTGGATGACATTCCACCGAGAGGGCCCAGAGTATATCTATCCGTCATATGGATGGACAAATCCCACTCTTGATCCATGTGTTTCAACCAATACTTTCCGAACACTCAATGCCACCTTTATAGCCACCCAGTTATGGTGTGGTGTTTGATGTCATCAAAGCATCCATCCGGTAAAGGTGATATGCATGATCTCATGGTCGAAGGAATTAGGTTACTATGTATCAGAAAGCATATAGCAATTGAACTATTGAAATGACTTGATCTTTATGCTACGCTTATCTATAGGAGTATGTCCATCACATCATTCTCCTAATGATATGTGGCATCCCGCAAAAACCACTACTAGAAAATCGCGTTGAATTTGTGCATTGCATCGTCATCATCATGCATTGTTTGCTAAAACTATGTTTGCAAAGCCCGTGTTGTTTTCTAAACGCCCCTCTTTATTTTCAAACATCAAAACCGGGTCCCCGGAATATTTTATTTTGGCCGCTATCGGTTTGCTTCGGCCCGTTTAAAACAAATAAAAAGTTCAATTATTTTCAGTAGGGGCAGACGAACGGGCCGAATAGACCCGATCGACCGCCCCAGGAAAACTAAAACGGTCCACCTAACCGCCCTTCTCAAAACCTACAGCTACCCAGAAAACTACCCAAACCATCCCTGCACCTCACTCCCTCCAATAGCATCTCGCCACCTCAGCTCCCCTCTCCCCTCTACCCAATCCCCACCTGCCACGTAGCCTAGCCCTCCCTCACCACCACCTGCCTACCCCACAACCCACACCGGCCCCAGCACACACACCACACACGCGCGCGCAGCCGCTCAACCCAGCGCACACACGCCTGCCCACCCCCACCCCCTGGCCGTGGCCCCTACCCTCCCCTGGGCCCGCGACAGCACCCTCCCTTCCCCTGGTCAAGCCAACCCGCCCTGGGTCCCACGTCTGGCCCCACCCCGTGGACCCTGCCGCGTCCCCACGCTTCCCACGCGCCAGCCCCCCCGTCCCCAACCTCACGCACGCGGCCTCCCTCCCCCCAGCTTCTTCTTCCCCGCGCGCCGCTCCCTTCCGTCCCCGCCGCCGGCCCTCATCCCGCCGCCGGCTCGCTCCACCGTCAACCGGCCCCGCAACACCTCGCGTCCCCGCCGCCGGCTCCGTCTCGCCGCCCCGCGGCCGCTGTCGACAGCCGCGACCGCGCCCCCACCTCCGCGCCGACCACCCCTCCTCCTCCCTGGCGCCTCCCCTCGCCCAGCGCCTGCGCCGCCCTCCGCCCAGCTCGCCCCGCGCCGCCTTCGCTCGCGGCGCCGGCGACGCCACCACGCCCCCTTCTGCCGCGCCGTTCCCCCGAGCTCCGCGCCACCCTCCACCGCGAGCGCGCAAGCCGCCACCTCGCCCCACCGCCTCCATCCGCGCGGCCCCCCTCCGGTCCCGAGCTGTCCGGCGCCCTCCGGCGAGCCTGCGCCGCCGCCAGGACGTCCCCTCGCGTCCTCGAGCGCGTCACCCGAAGCCGGCCCTGCGCGGACCCGCCCTGCCCCAAGCCGAGCCCCGCCGCCGACAGCGGGCCCGTGTCGCCTCCACCAAGTTTAACCAACGCCAGTACCGCCTCACCAGCAAGCCAAGATCTCGACGTCAAGACCAACCCAATGCCCACACATCCGAGGAGGGAACGTGGTGCCAATCAGGGAATCGACAAGAACTTCTACCGGGAACCGAACCCCGAAGACCTAACCCCGGTGCGACGAGTATCCTCTCCCCGGGCACCGAGACGCTGGATCCTCGAGTTCTCCCTCACGGACTCCAAGAACTGCCTCAGACGCCAAGACCGACAACTGGCCCGAAGACCCCGGGTGCGCCGAGACCCCGAACCCGGAGAACGATCCCGTACCCGAAGGCCGCGGATGCGACAAGATCTACTACCCCGGAATCCGAGGACGCTTCCGCCGAACCCCGAACCCCAGATCCGTCGAACCCTAAACCCTGGACCCCGAGACCGACCCCGAACCCCGGAACCCCAAGATCGTCGAGCCCCCTCAATGTGTGAACCCCTTATCCGAGAACCCTAATTTATAAATGTCACCTATATAACTGTTGCATATAATTGTTCATGCGTGCATCTTATCATGTGGGATGGGGGCCTTATGCCGATTCACCTAATAATTAAATATGGGGCCCATATGCGGGCAAATCTAGTCTCATATTGGCCTCATTTAAATTTGTGTAGCGAACCCGGTGCTATCCTCTGTCATGTTAAGACAACATTTAAATTGCGGGGTATCTAAACAACTTGAACCATCTAATTAATTGTCGGGACCCCGGTTCCGCTTAATATTGACCTAATTGCATCGCACCTTTGCCATGCCATCCATCATACATGCATCATGCCGATCTTCTGCCGTGTATTAAATATTGCATCTGGTGTTTCTTCTAGTGTTTTGCTTCTTCGCGGATAAGGCCGTTGAGTTGATGTGAGCTTCGAACCGATCTTCGGTTGATCCTTCGACAATGTTTTCAGGCGAGCATCTCCCCCTTTCTACCTATCTTACTTTTATAGTATTTATTCCCCTCCTGTTGATCTATTGCTATCTATGTTGCGATGCTTTAGTTTTCGTACCTGTGATATACCGTGCAGCCCTATATTGCCTTGGCCACATCCTATTACCTGTTGTTTGGTAGATAGTTGGACTTGCACGTCGTAGTCGCTTGCTCAAGTGCTGTTGCGTGTCGTCAAGTGCCACAGTTATTGATGTATTGCCGCATGTTGATGTTGGAGATGATCCTAGATTTACTTACTGTTCACTTTAAATTCCTGTTTAACAACTAAAATTGAAATAAGCAGAGGCATCGGTGGGTGATAGAAAATATTTGGTTTCCGAACGCCCACTTGTGTTCCGTAAGACCCCGAGTACTTGATACATGTTCCTTGATTTATCGCGCTATCCACATCCGGGAGGTATATGGGACCCCCCTGAGCCAGAGCTTGATTCAGTCTTATTTCTTGGGGCCACAAACTAGTTTGAGGTGTTTTTACTATCCTGTACTTATGCCATGTTTTACTGCTTTATTTACGATTGTGCGAGGTACTGCACACTGTACTATTTAGGATCGGGACACGATTCCGCGGTGTCGACAAGCCCCGTTTGGGGTTCCCAGTCGTTCACAGCCGTATTACCCAGACCTTGAGTCCGTCTCGGAGCTAGCTTACTTCGTTGCGGGTAGCTTAATGGGGTGGCCCCCTGAAATATTTCTGAATCCTGTGATTGCTTTGTCGTGAAGGCCTCGTTGGGTTTTGATTTGGTTTTTCCGAGGTTGATCGAGTGTGTGTTGCTATTGGTGCACCCCGGCCGGGTAAAACTTTCTGAAAGCCGTGTCCGCGGATATGGACGACTTGGAGCATAGTATCTCGATCATAGACAAGCATAACTAAAGTTTACTGCTATAAATTTGACTTATAATGACTAGTAATCAGCTCCACTACAACGGAATGGCTAATTAATACTGCCCACAATTGCTTGTTTGGTTGTCGCTTGCGACAATTGTATCTGACTAGTAAGTATTGCAACTACAACGAAATGGCTGATTAAAAGTACCAACAACTGCTGGGTTTTGGGTTTATCTCATGCTATCTGTACCTGATTAGTAATTGTTGCAACTATCACGGAATGGTTAACTAAAAGTGCCCACTGCTTATTTTATCAGGATGATTATCTATACCTGACTAGTAATTACTGCAACGATAACTGAATAAATAAAACTGCCAACTGTGTGAGTTCCTCGGTTGACTTCCTCGTTTGGTTTCGAGGGGGAAACACCAGGATGGGTTTGTTTGGTGTTAGCTTCAGGTTGGATCCGGTTAGGTCATTCTTACCCCTTTCTGATAACCGCCAGTTGTATCGAGTCTCTATAGGTTGTTTAGTGCATGCTGCCGCTGCCGCTCAGTCCACCATACCTATGTAGGCGAGGACCGCCGAATTCTAGCCTCGCCGTGTACTGGCCTCAGTACTGACGCTCCTCTTTTTCCTTTGCCCTTTGTCGGCACCCCTTTTGTTCAAGCAGGTTTTGAGATCGACGTCGTTAGCAGGGTTACCCTTCCGGCTTGGCCTGGGCAGGGTTATGGACGCCATTGGTTATTCTTCAGGGCTCTTAGCCCCATTTGCATCTTGTCCGTAGCTGGACGCTCTATCGTTTTCAAGGTGATTTGGATCTTTGTATATTATATCTGTATTCTTGACTCTTTGAGTCGCTATTATATATATCTGTTCTGTGGGTCCCATCGAGGACTGTTGTGTAATGTTATTACTTCGTTTTCCACCCGCACGAAAGTGCCTGGTGGGCACCTTTGAATCGTTTCTATGCGGGTTTGGCGGGTTTCGCTAAAACTTGCATAGGTCCGATTCTGAGGGTGTTACAGAGTGGTATCAGAGCTCAGCAGTTGCGATACCCCACAAGTCCAGCCTGTAGGATAACCTAGCTAACGGCCGAAGTAGAGAGTCAAAACTATTTTGCAAAATCGGTTGGATAGTTCTGATTAGGTCTGATTTTACTCCTTACCCCTCTGCTATTCTCCTCTTATCTCGACGTGTTTTGAATCTACCCTCTTATCTTTTCTTCGAGTCCAGGATTTCTCGTGGTTGGGTTTCCGTCGTACCTTCAGGGTTTCGCTTTCTCCCTTTTTGTAACGGAGGTGCTACGATCATCAATCTGCAACTTGTCTGTTGTGCCCTTCATCCGATCTTTTGTTCTTGAGATCTTTATCCTTATGTGTTCCTTGCTGGATATCAGTGTCGTTGAAAAACATATGAGAAGGACGAGCATTAGTGAAGTTGGAGTATACCTTGAGCATGTGTTGTTCATGCCAATGGAACCATCGCGGAACCTAATCATTCTGTCTTTCATACGATTCCTGCTGGCATCATCCCTTTGTTCCGGATACCGCCTATGAAGATCTTCAGTCTAAATCTCGAGAGTTGAGTTGCCTGATTCTCCTACCCATGTATGGCGTGATAGTTTGGGTCCGGGATGGACTGATCACCCTACTCGACTCTTACTGTTCGCTCTGTACATCGAACTGGTGGATCAATGTAACTTTTCCCTCTTCTAATGGAAGTTAGAGGTGGCCTTATCGTTTGATACCTCTACCTTCGTCCTTTGTTTCTCCGGAGTGTTCACTCGACGATCAGGAACAACGACCCATTGTTGGTGGTGTCGCCGATTCCCAGATGAAGAAGGAACCATTGTTAGTGGTGTCGCGAAGATCTACATGATGCGAGAAGATTCAGATCGCCAACCCTTCCTTCCGGTACCATGAGGCGGATCTCGAGGGCGAGATCCTTTGTTAGTGGTGTCGAATTGTGGCATCCCGCAAAAACCACTACTAGAAAATCGCGTTGAATTTGTGCATTGCATCGTCATCATCATGCATTGTTTGCTAAAACTATGTTTGCAAAGCCCGTGTTGTTTTCTAAACGCCCCTCTTTATTTTCAAACATCAAAACCGGGTCCCCGGAATATTTTATTTTGGCCGCTATCGGTTTGCTTCGGCCCGTTTAAAACAAATAAAAAGTTCAATTATTTTCAGTAGGGGCAGACGAACGGGCCGAATAGACCCGATCGACCGCCCCAGGAAAACTAAAACGGTCCACCTAACCGCCCTTCTCAAAACCTACAGCTACCCAGAAAACTACCCAAACCATCCCTCCACCTCACTCCCTCCAATAGCATCTCGCCACCTCAGCTCCCCTCTCCCCTCTACCCAATCCCCACCTGCCACGTAGCCTAGCCCTCCCTCACCACCACCTGCCTACCCCACAACCCACACCGGCCCCAGCACACACACCACACACGCGCGCGCAGCCGCTCAACCCAGCGCACACACGCCTGCCCACCCCCACCCCCTGGCCGTGGCCCCTACCCTCCCCTGGGCCCGCGACAGCACCCTCCCTTCCCCTGGTCAAGCCAACCCGCCCTGGGTCCCACGTCTGGCCCCACCCCGTGGACCCTGCCGCGTCCCCACGCTTCCCACGCGCCAGCCCCCCGTCCCCAACCTCACGCACGCGGCCTCCCTCCCCCCAGCTTCTTCTTCCCCGCGCGCCGCTCCCTTTCGTCCCCGCCGCCGGCCCTCATCCCGCCGCCGGCTCGCTCCACCGTCAACCGGCCCCGCAACACCTCGCGTCCCCGCCGCCGGCTCCGTCTCGCCGCCCCGCGGCCGCTGTCGACAGCCGCGACCGCGCCCCCACCTCCGCGCCGACCACCCCTCCTCCTCCCTGGCGCCTCCCCTCGCCCAGCGCCTGCGCCGCCCTCCGCCCAGCTCGCCCCGCGCCGCCTTCGCTCGCGGCGCCGGCGACGCCACCACGCCCCCTTCTGCCGCGCCGTTCCCCCGAGCTCCGCGCCACCCTCCACCGCGAGCGCGCAAGCCGCCACCTCGCCCCACCGCCTCCATCCGCGCGGCCCCCCTCCGGTCCCGAGCTGTCCGGCGCCCTCCGGCGAGCCTGCGCCGCCGCCAGGACGTCCCCTCGCGTCCTCGAGCGCGTCACCCGAAGCCGGCCCTGCGCGGACCCGCCCTGCCCCAAGCCGAGCCCCGCCGCCGACAGCGGGCCCGTGTCGCCTCCACCAAGTTTAACCAACGCCAGTACCGCCTCACCAGCAAGCCAAGATCTCGACGTCAAGACCAACCCAATGCCCACACATCCGAGGAGGGAACGTGGTGCCAATCAGGGAATCGACAAGAACTTCTACCGGGAACCGAACCCCGAATACCTAACCCCGGTGCGACGAGTATCCTCTCCCCGGGCACCGAGACGCTGGATCCTCGAGTTCTCCCTCACGGACTCCAAGAACTGCCTCAGACGCCAAGACCGACAACTGGCCCGAAGACCCCGGGTGCGCCGAGACCCCGAACCCGGAGAACGATCCCGTACCCGAAGGCCGCGGATGCGACAAGATCTACTACCCCGGAATCCGAGGACGCTTCCGCCGAACCCCGAACCCCAGATCCGTCGAACCCTAAACCCTGGACCCCGAGACCGACCCCGAACCCCGGAACCCCAAGATCGTCGAGCCCCCTCAATGTGTGAACCCCTTATCCGAGAACCCTAATTTATAAATGTCACCTATATAACTGTTGCATATAATTGTTCATGCGTGCATCTTATCATGTGGGATGGGGGCCTTATGCCGATTCACCTAATAATTAAATATGGGGCCCATATGCGGGCAAATCTAGTCTCATATTGGCCTCATTTAAATTTGTGTAGCGAACCCGGTGCTATCCTCTGTCATGTTAAGACAACATTTAAATTGCGGGGTATCTAAACAACTTGAACCATCTAATTAATTGTCGGGACCCCGGTTCCGCTTAATATTGACCTAATTGCATCGCACCTTTGCCATGCCATCCATCATACATGCATCATGCCGATCTTCTGCCGTGTATTAAATATTGCATCCGGTGTTTCTTCTAGTGTTTTGCTTCTTCGCGGATAAGGCCGTTGAGTTGATGTGAGCTTCGAACCGATCTTCGGTTGATCCTTCGACAATGTTTTCAGGCGAGCATCTCCCCCTTTCTACCTATCTTACTTTTATAGTATTTATTCCCCTCCTGTTGATCTATTGCTATCTATGTTGCGATGCTTTAGTTTTCGTACCTGTGATATACCGTGCAGCCCTATATTGCCTTGGCCACATCCTATTACCTGTTGTTTGGTAGATAGTTGGACTTGCACGTCGTAGTCGCTTGCTCAAGTGCTGTTGCGTGTCGTCAAGTGCCACAGTTGTTGATGTATTGCCGCATGTTGATGTTGGAGATGATCCTAGATTTACTTACTGTTCACTTTAAATTCCTGTTTAACAACTAAAATTGAAATAAGCAGAGGCATCGGTGGGTGATAGAAAATATTTGGTTTCCGAACGCCCACTTGTGTTCCGTAAGACCCCGAGTACTTGATACATGTTCCTTGATTTATCGCGCTATCCACATCCGGGAGGTATATGGGACCCCCCTGAGCCAGAGCTTGATTCAGTCTTATTTCTTGGGGCCACAAACTAGTTTGAGGTGTTTTTACTATCCTGTACTTATGCCATGTTTTACTGCTTTATTTACGATTGTGCGAGGTACTGCACACTGTACTGTTTAGGATCGGGACACGATTCCGCGGTGTCGACAAGCCCCGTTTGGGGTTCCCAGTCGTTCACAGCCGTATTACCCAGACCTTGAGTCCGTCTCGGAGCTAGCTTACTTCGTTGCGGGTAGCTTAATGGGGTGGCCCCCTGAAATATTTCTGAATCCTGTGATTGCTTTGTCGTGAAGGCCTCGTTGGGTTTTGATTTGGTTTTTCCGAGGTTGATCGAGTGTGTGTTGCTATTGGTGCACCCCGGCCGGGTAAAACTTTCTGAAAGCCGTGTCCGCGGATATGGACGACTTGGAGCACAGTATCTCGATCATAGACAAGCATAACTAAAGTTTACTGCTATAAATTTGACTTATAATGACTAGTAATCAGCTCCACTACAACGGAATGGCTAATTAATACTGCCCACAATTGCTTGTTTGGTTGTCGCTTGCGACAATTGTATCTGACTAGTAAGTATTGCAACTACAACGAAATGGTTGATTAAAAGTACCAACAACTGCTGGGTTTTGGGTTTATCTCATGCTATCTGTACCTGATTAGTAATTGTTGCAACTATCACGGAATGGTTAACTAAAAGTGCCCACTGCTTATTTTATCAGGATGATTATCTATACCTGACTAGTAATTACTGCAACGATAACTGAATAAATAAAACTGCCAACTGTGTGAGTTCCTCGGTTGACTTCCTCGTTTGGTTTCAAGGGGGAAACACCAGGATGGGTTTGTTTGGTGTTAGCTTCAGGTTGGATCCGGTTAGGTCATTCTTACCCCTTTCTGATAACCGCCAGTTGTATCGAGTCTCTATAGGTTGTTTAGTGCATGCTGCCGCTGCCGCTCAGTCCACCATACCTATGTAGGCGAGGACCGCCGAATTCTAGCCTCGCCGTGTACTGGCCTCAGTACTGACGCTCCTCTTTTTCCTTTGCCCTTTGTCGGCACCCCTTTTGTTCAAGCAGGTTTTGAGATCGACGTCGTTAGCAGGGTTACCCTTCCGGCTTGGCCTGGGCAGGGTTATGGACGCCATTGGTTATTCTTCAGGGCTCTTAGCCCCATTTGCATCTTGTCCGTAGCTGGACGCTCTATCGTTTTCAAGGTGATTTGGATCTTTGTATATTATATCTGTATTCTTGACTCTTTGAGTCGCTGTTATATATATCTGTTCTGTGGGTCCCATCGAGGACTGTTGTGTAATGTTATTACTTCGTTTTCCACCCGCACGAAAGTGCCTGGTGGGCACCTTTGAATCGTTTCTATGCGGGTTTGGCGGGTTTCGCTAAAACTTGCATAGGTCCGATTCTGAGGGTGTTACATGATATGATCCTGTTGTTAATAACATCTCTATGTTCATGATCAGGAAACCATGATCATATATTAACCAACAAGCTAGTTTAACAAGAGGCTTTACTAGGGACTCTTATTTTAGTTTACAAATCACACAAGTATTAATGTTTCCGGTTAATACAATTATAGCATGGTATGTAAACATTTATCATAAGTGTGAAGATATGATAATAACCACTTTATTATTGCCTCTTGGGCATATCTCCAACAGTCTCCCACTTGCACTAGAGTCAATAATCTAGTTTCAAACCTTTGTGTATTCAACACCTATGGCTTTCCGGTGTTGTATGTACACGATTGCTAGTGGTCAACTGATCTCCGGATCTGACACTTCCAGGTCCGTGTGTAATTGCATGTCTTTGTGTCTCTACGCATCACTCATTCTCTAATGAGATGGCTTTGTATAAATTTGGTCTTTCGGTGTGACCTTTAGCTCTTTGGGGTTAAAACATGTTGATAATATTGTCGCACAATATATCTTCATAGTATTATCCCACTGTGAACTACACCTAGTTTGATAACAAACTATTTGACACAAATGCCCTCTTTTGCTGCTAAAATAGCAGTCATATACTTAGCCTTTTGTTGTAGTATCTGTCACAATGTCTTAACTTTGGAACTCATCCAAATCCATTATGGAACTCACTTTCCATTATATTGTGCCACCCTTAGTTTAGATTGAGATAAACTTAATTTGTACTTTGTGACAAAACTAGTATCAATGTAGTACTTTCACAATGAACTAACCATCTATTTGTCACTTCTACAAATAATATACTCTTCCAAAAGATCATAAGAATATCCTTACTATTGTACATATCACAGTATGATTGATATAAATACAAATAATATACTCTTCCAAATGATCATCTTACGAATCATTCTGGTATATGCTCACAACATTTAGAGCATAGGACATATCTGGATTTGTACATATCACAGTATGATTGATATAAATACTCTTTGTGATTTCATACATCAAGTATCAATCTATACTTGATTATTTGTTTCACTTTACCAAATGTCAATACACTTGAATATATCATCAACATTGAACTCATTCAATCCTTTCTGTGCGACAAGAACCTTTTCTTGTAGTTTCTATATTGAACTTATTCAATATCTCGTCTATGTACTTCTGGCACAACCATATCAACGTCTATTGATGCCAAATATTTGGGTTTTGCCTAAGTCTTTCATCGGGATGAAATTCTTAATATGTGTTAATAAAAGATACATTATTTCCAATCAACAATATGTCTTCCACATAATGTATTAGAAACATGTCTTAGCGCTCCCACTTAATTTCTTGCAAATGCAAGCATCTTCATTGTCTCTAATGAACTTTTAAACTCCTTTAACAGTTTCATCATAGTGAAGATTCCAACTCCGCGATGCTCACTTCAACCATTGAAGTTTGCATATGCTTTTAGCATCCTATGAATTAACAAAACCCTATGGACCGTGTTATGCACATGTCCTAGGTAACGATTCTATTAGAAGAACTTGTTTTGTTTATTCAACTATCATATAACAAAATTATATGTAGTGGTTGCTACATTAATCCGTCTAGACTAAATATCACTATGAAAGATCAAATCTTGTCATAGTCAACCTTTGAACATTGTTGTGAACTCTTTCCCAATATATCGATTATAGATGTGAAACATCCATGTCTATTTCTTTATAGATCCAGACACAACTGTAAGGTCTTACACCTTTCTCGAGGGTCCTTCAAGTTCAAAACTTGATTTCTCATGTATGGAACTATCACGGATTTTATGGCTTCAAGCCATTTGACGGAGTCAGGGCTCATCATCGCTTCTTTGCACGTAGTCGGATCATTATTGTCAAATAATGATTTAACTCTCAAATCTTGGTATTCGATTGTTCATCCGACCTACTTGTTTCAATAGGAACTTGGATCTCCGTGACCACAACCTTTGAGGTACGTGAGCCATGAGCATTGTTGCTACTCCCGGAACACTTTTCGGCGCTGCGCAACTTTGCACATATAGCTAAGGTTCTTTTAACCTTATCAAAGTTCTATTGTCCTCCCACTTTACTTTTCACGAAAAATTCCTTCCCAAAGAAATTTGACGTTCTAAGCGACAAACACTTTTGTCTCTGGTGTTATGGAGGAATACTTAACAGTTATTCGAAATAACATACAAAGACAGGTTCATCCGACTTTGGTTGCAAACATCTTTCTTATGCAAAGCATACCAATGTTTAAGAAAGGACAACTTGGGTTTTATCCCAAACCATAACTTTATATGGTGTCATTTCAACGGATTATGATGGAGCACTTTTCAGTGGAAAAACGGTAATCACTAAAGCTTTTAATCTTTAAAATATAATGGCAGTTTTATGAATTATACCTTTGATCTTACCATGTCAAACAAGGTTTAATTACATATCTCGAACGCTCCATACTCTTATGGTGTTTCGGGAAAATGCAAATCCACGGAACGATTCCTTAAATCTTAGGTATTATGCTAAACTTGTAACTCAAATATCTTCCTTTATGATCTTATCATAAACTATTTATATTCTTGTTACAATGATTTTGCACTTCATCTTGAAAGTCTTCGAACTTTTCAAATGTTTCATACTTCATCCTTATTAAGTAAATATTCATATATTCACTCAAATTTTGGAGAAAGCATATGAAGTTGAAATCCATCGCTCTTGATTACACATAATGGATTTCATACAACAATATGTACAAGTTCCAATAAGCTAGTCATTCGTTCCCTTTTGGCCTATGAACAAAGTTTTAATTATCTCTAGGAAAGTTTCACAAGCGTCATTTGATCAAAATCAAATAGACTCCAAAATTCCATCCATATGGAGTTTCTTCATGTTTTCTTTCCAATATAATTTAAACTGCGATGTCACTTCCTAAGTGATCTTTCAATCAATTTGTCTTTCGACATTTTTAGCACTAGTTTTATGGATGTGATTTCTCCAACGAGATTTGTGAATCATCCATCTTTTATGGATTACGGCAATTATTTTGAACAACCCTTTTGTTCTCATAATACCTAATAAAACAAATCTTGAAGGCAAGCTTTGATGTTTTAACGAGCAACACAATAACCCTTTATTTGTTCTCGATGAACATCATCACATATTCTTTTGCTAGTTACTTAGGCCATTGTAGTTCATGAATTGTGTTGTTTCGTATGACGATTCACACCAACAAATTCAATATCAAATACTTAAGAACCACATTGTTTAATAAGCAAAGAATATATCCATAACATGTATATCATCTATATACTTAAACTGAACAATTCTAGTCTTTTCTTTTCTGCCATATATTTATGAGATTCTCTTTCAGTATTTCCTTTTCTGTTTGAAAGAATCTATCAATATCAATAGTGGAGTCATACATATGACACATAGTCCAAAACATGTATAGTTAAATACCAATGTCTTTGGACTTGCACTTTGAAGTAGATCACCATCATCAAATATTTGGTGTTCTTTCAAATTCCTTTATTTAGTAATCTTCTTGGTGTAGTAAACATTTTACCTACATCAAATATTCACCCTCATTATGGATTTATCCATGATCAAGCTACTTTTAGCTTGTAACGGTGAATCGCAAGTATAATGTTGCTCTCCAAAACCTTTTGGAGGATTAGGACAACTAGTTCTCCAACCTTTTGCAAATTCTCATCAAATATGAGAGCATGACTTTTGCCATATTATACTCTATCATGTTGCAACCAAAACTTCGTTTCAGATATCACAATATCTTCCACACATCATGGTTTCGAAACAACTCTTTCAGATCCTAGATAACCTTGATATTAAGAGAATCCTTTGAATATCAAGAATCATGGAGACAAACATGATACTTATATACTAACACTTGGAATTGTTACTCTTGATTTAATACTAATTATTAAACTTCATGGAGTAACCGGAACTTACTGAAAGTTTGCAATAGGACTTTTAAACTTTAGATTAACACTTCAAAACAATACGATACCAGTTCGTAAAGTAACTAACCAGAATTCTATAGTTCTATCATCTCAATTATAACTACGCGCAAGGTGGTAAACGGATGCCAATGACTACAACAACTATGCAAATTCACTTTGATTTAGTTTATGATAAATTGAGCTCTAATTAATAATTAAATTAATCTAGGTGAACTCCCACTCAAAACAATATCCCTCACATTGTTTTAGTGATCACACGAACCAAATCCACCACATCAAAACCGATCATCACGAGAGTTGATATAGCTTCAATGGCGAACAATCAACATGTTCATCATATCTACTATATGACTCATGCTCTACCTTTCGGTAATCCGTGTTCCTGAGGCCATGTCTGTACATGCTAGGCTCGTCAAGATCAAACCTTAGTTTCCGCATGAGCAAATCTGGCTTGCTCACGTTGTATACACTTGTAGAATCTAACACACCCGATCATCACGTGGTGCTTCGAAACAACAAGCTTTAGCAACGGTGCTAACTAAGGGTGAACACTTTGTGACTTGAAATTCATGTGCATGAGGGATCATCTTATAATGCTACCGTCGTCTACTAAGCAATACAAGATGCATAAAGGATTAACATCACATGCAATTCATAATATGTGATATGATATGGCCTTTCTTCTTTGTGCTTCCGATCTCCATCTTCTAGCACGAACATGATCTCCATCATCACCGACATTGCATCAAGGTCAATGATGCTTCTCCATGGTTGTCGTCCACCGGCTTCAACTATTACAACTACTTTGAATAGACACGCGGGTCTTAACAGAAATTAAAGACAACCATATGGCTCCTGCCGGTTGCCGACTTACAATAAGGAACATTGCATACATCATATATAATCACAATCATGGCCATATCACATCACTGCACACCCCTGCAAAACAAAGTTAGACGCCTCTACTTTCTTTGCATGTTTTACATGGTTTGGGTCTGTTAGTAAGTGTCGTTCTAACTTACGAACAAGAACCACAACATTGATACTAGTATTGTTAATCACCCGTTGTAAATTGGATCTTAACTATGCTAGGAGAAACAGGCACCCGCAAAGCCACTTATGCAATACAAGTTGCATGTCAAGCGTGGAGCAAGTCTCATGAACGATGTCATGTAAGGTTAGCCCGGGCCGCTTCATCCCAACATACCGCAAGATGCAAAGTACACAAGAAGCAATCGACAATAAAAGCATCAACGCCCACAATGACCATTGTGTTCTACTCGTGCAACAGATCTACATATAGACACGGCTCTGATACCACTGTAGGGGTTCGTAGCATGGAAAACAAAAATTTTCTATCGCATACAAACAAACAAGCCAAGATCTATCTACTAGATTGTAGCAACGAGTCGATGGAATAACTTACCCTCGAAGATTCCAAAGCGGTTAACGAGAGCAGATTCTCGTGGGTGATGTAGTCGTACACTTCCGATCTCAAGATCGCGTAGACGATCCTTCCGGCGCTGCGTTCCGGCAGCGCTTCCGCAGTCGGTCACACGTTCGGTACTCGACGAAAACCTTCCTCTCCCTTGTTCCAGCAGGCAGCGGAGGTTGTAGCACTCTCCTCGCGATTCCGGCAGCACAACGGCGTGGTACCGGAAGTAGAGGGGAGATCCCGCAGGGCTTCGCCTTAAGCCGGAGCGAGTATGGTGGAGTATGAGAGAGAGATCTATTAGTGGTCTAGAGATTAGACACACCAATTAGAAGGCTCTAAACCGCAGGCTAGAGCAATTAGAAGCTCTAAACCAAAACGGCTCTAAACCGGAGATTAGAGGATAGGAACTTGTGTGTCTAGAGGAGGAGGCCCTGCCCCTCCTTTTATAGGTGGGAGGGGAGGCCAAGGGGAGGGGAGTCCCTCCCCAAGTCGGCCTTGGTTGGCGCGCCGGCTTGGAGGGACTCCTCCCCCAAGTCGGTTCCAACCACCTCTTGCTTGTTTCCCACAGTTTCCTGTTTCCCACAGTTTCCTGTTTTCCACAGTTTCCTGTTTTAGCCGTTTGACTTTCAAACTGGCAGTTTGACTTTTCAGTTTTGAAACAGCAAGAACACTTAGTACATGATGCAATCATTCAATATGTAATGACACATTCATGTACCCTCCCCCCCGGAGTGCCGGACAATCCGGAACCTTCTAGAACATTCCCGATGAAAACACCGGAATCATTCCCGAACTCCGAAACGGGACTTTCCTTATATGAATCTTATTCTCCGGACCATTCCGGATTACCTCGTGATATCCCGTATCCCATCCGAGACTCCGAACAAAATTCGGTCTCTTTCTCATAATACCATAACTACTCAAACAACGTCGAATCCTTAAGTGTGTCTCCCTACGGTTCGTGAATTATGCGGACATGATCGAGACACTTCTCCGAACAATAACCAATAGAGGAATCTGGAAATTCATATGGCTCCCACATATTTCTACGATTACTTTGCGATCGAATGAACCACTTACATACGATACCAATTTCCCTTTGTCTCACGATAGTTTACTTATCCGAGGTTATGATCGTCGGTATCTCTGCATACCTAGTTCAACCTCGTTACCGATAAGTACTCTTTTCTCGTTCCCGTGATATGTGATCCCTTGTGAGCCAGTCACATGCTTGCAAGCCAATTGGATGACATTCCACCGAGAGGGCCCAGAGTATATCTATCCGTCATATGGATGGACAAATCCCACTCTTGATCCATGTGTTTCAACCAATACTTTCCGAACACTCAATGCCACGTTTATAGCCACCCAGTTACGGTGTGGTGTTTGATGTCATCAAAGCATCCATCTGGTAAAGGTGATATGCATGATCTCATGGTCGAAGGAATTAGGTTACTATGTATCAGAAAGCATATAGCAATTGAACTATTGAAATGACTTGATCTTTATGCTACACTTATCTATAGGAGTATGTCCATCACATCATTCTCCTAATGATATGATCCTGTTGTTAATAACATCTCTATGTTCATGATCAGGAAACCATGATCATATATTAACCAACAAGCTAGTTTAACAAGAGGCTTTACTAGGGACTCTTATTTTAGTTTACAAATCACACAAGTATTAATGTTTCCGGTTAATACAATTATAGCATGGTATGTAAACATTTATCATAAGTGTGAAGATATGATAATAACCACTTTATTATTGCCTCTTGGGCATATCTCCAACACTTCTGCTTCTTCTTGTCTTCCATTGTAGTACCACCGTATTCAGGGGACATAAGATAGCTATCATCATTCTCTCCATCTTCGTTGTCTTCCATCATAACCCCTCTTTCTTCGTGCTTGGTCCAACAATTATAGTCAGACATGAAACCGGACCGAAACAGATGGCCGTGAAGGACTCTTGAAGAAGAGTATTCCTTCTGATTCCGACACTCACCACATGGACAACACATAAAACCATTCCGCTTGTTTGCCTCTGCCACAACAAGAAAATAACGAACGCCTTTAATGAACTCGTCATAGATTTGTTCAACGTACATTCGTTGCCGTCTCATTTGCATTATATAAGTTCATCAAACAAAATCACGATGCTAAGAGTAGTACTAGTCTAAAAATAAAAGAACACATCGTATACATCAAACAACTATGCATTGATTTAAAAACTTTCTACTACATCTTCAGTTCCGATTGGACACACCAACCAGGACTAAAGGGGTTGCGGAAGGCTGGGGCCGACGTGAGCCCGTTTAGTCCTAGATGGTCTCCAACCGGGACTAAAGGACACTCCAACCGGTACTAAAAGTGGGTGAAGACACTATATGTCGTGAGTGGAGACACTATGTCAGTGAGTGGCGACACTGTTTCAGTGGGTGGAGACACTATGATAGGGGTGAGTGTCGACATTATGTCGCGAGTGTCGATACTATGTTGTGCTTATTAATCTATAAAATAGGCTTCCTTATGAACTATCAACTGAAAGGAAGATCGTGTGCGAGACCAGGGACACCACTACGGCGGAGCTTCTCGAAGATGTCTTAGGACCTCGTCCTCAGACATCTTCAAGGAGTTCGCCGTAGAGGCACTCCCTAATATGTGAAATTAGTTAGCTCCACCAGCATACTGATTTAGCTAGAGAAGATATAAACTGAAAGATGGTGTGCGAGAGCAGGGACACCACTATGGAAGAGCTTCTCGAAGATTTCTTAGGATGCCGCGTCCTCAGACATCTTCGAGGAGCTCGCCATAGAGGCACTCCCTAATTTAATTTGATAGCTCCTCGACGTGTTCATGTTTTTGTTCTTACTTGCTTAAACGGCCGATGAATAATTAAAATGCTAGGGTGCCACTATATATATGTGAGCCTTCATAGTTCTGGTTCTTATTTTTGTTGCAATGGATTTTGTGATGGCAGATAGAAGAAGGATATTTTTTTGATCGACGGTGGCATGATGCACTGTGAACCGTCTGAATTTCGAGACTACGTGCCAAACCAAGATATATAGATAGGATGAACTCATGTATCTATGTGCTTCGATAAATCAAATGAATTTCAAGAACTATATGTGCCAAATTAACTAGATATATAGAGATATAATCCACACAAATCTATCCATTTCTAGAGCATGAAATTAGATAAACAAGCAATGAAAGATGAAATGATGAAGTTGCTAACCTCTTAGGACCCTTAGATAGATGTGAAGGCAAAAAATCTTCACAAATTTTGAGAAAAATTGGCAAGAACTCGAACTTGAGGGAAGAAATATGAGGGAGATGCTTGTGTGAGTTTGAAATGGCTCAGGCCGGGAGGAGAAGAAGATATAGTCGGGCCCTTTAGTCCTGGTTTATTAAATGAGCCGGGACTAAAGGTCCACGTATCCGCTTCTTTTCAGCGCCAGACCCTTTAGCTCCGGTTTATGAAAACGAACCAGGACTAAAGGTCCCCTACGAACTGGGACTAATGTCTTTTAGGGCCTGCGGCCGTTTCTAGCCGTTGGGACCGGGGCATTAGTCCTGGTTTATACCAAAACCGGGACTAATACTATGGACCAAAGGTCCGTTTTCTACTAGTGTTAGGCTCACGTGGCATGGACATAGACGCTGCAAAGGCCCTTACAGCTCTTGCATGCAACCAAGATTAAGCTATAGTATAATAATATCATAAAAGGATCCATAGTGCATAACACTTACATACACGCTTATATAATAAAAGTAAATCTTATGATATCAGATCTTCAGCTAAGCATCGTAGCTTCCATGGCTTGGCGCTTGACTTGGACGCTAACAAAAATGGAGGCTGGCGTCTGTGCCGTCTCTTCGTGGCGTCCCGAGGCTAACGTATGTGTCGTCTGCGTTCTGAGGCTAGCGTCTGCATCGTCATCTCTGGTCCGTGGTGTCCCCAAGGACCAGGGCAGCGTCTATGTCGTCGCCTCCGAGTCAACTTTTCCCAGACAAAACAGGAGGTAAGGATCGCGTGCGAGAATACCGGGTTGTGATTTTTTAATGATGACTGGGTCTAGAAGACTCCAGAAATTGCATGTTAAAACACATGGCAGGTACAAATTGCAGAGAGGCCCTTGGCAAAAAGCATCCTAGCAAAACTAGATAAAACAGAAAAGGGCCTTTCTCTTACAAAAATCACCCTAGGACTAGAAAATAAAAAGCAATCAGGTCCTGGAGTGCCTCCACAATCGATCTCCGGCGACCTCCAGCCGACGGCGAGGTCGAAGTCTCTTGCTCGTGACGCTTTCGAAACCGGAGAAGAAGCAATGCAGCCGGCCAACTTGCGCTCTCTGTGGATGAACCACTTGTTGAGGACGAATCGACGAGCTCCGGTGCAAATCTTAAAGGGGTCTCTAATGGAGGTTGAAACCCTAGGCCGCATTCGGCTAGAACGAGCAACGGTCCGGCAGCCACGCCACCAAAGGACCACTGCGAGAAAGATCTTGTGGGCGCAGCTTCACAGCACCAGGCTACTGCAGACTTGGCGGTGCAGCAGATCGGCTCTTAGGCACTCCACCCCCTCTCTCCTCGCCACCACTGCCGGCCGGAGAAGGAAGACGAAGACCCACAACAAACCAACGCAAACCAAGCCCACTGACCTTATGTGTGGGCCTTCCGGGTCCGAACAACCCCACCGCATATGGCTCCAACCAAGGGAGCACCGCCGAGGATGAGATCAACTCCAAGTGAGGCCAGATTGAGCCAGATCGACCTTGCACCAAGCACCCAGGCCGAATCCATACCGCATCCAGCGGCCACCGCCAAGAGCTTCCCCCACTCCTCACCACAAAGGCCGGCCAGGAAGAGAAGGTCAGCACGGGGCTGCAAGATCCAAGAGCAAATGCACTTATTCAGATGGCCTCTGTCCACAGCGGCAGCAGCATGCTCCAACCACCGGAGTTTGCCGGATCACCGCGGAGACGGCCAGCCGGCGCCGTACAGGAACTCCGGATGGGACAGACCAGATACATCTCGTCACACGCCACAACGGTAGACACAACAGAACCTAATCCTAAACCTAAGACAACTACGACGAGAAGCCACAAACCTAGACTACTGGGGGTGGGGTGGGGGGGCTCGCCTCCGCCACTCTCGGGCGACAGCGCCGCCAGAGAGGGCGTCAGCTCGGCCCGGAACGGGAAGAAAGGGGGCGCAGCTACAGGAGAAATGGAGGATTGGTGCAAGCTTTCCCGGGAAGCGATTGTACGATACTGGGCTGTGTTGAGTTCTCCTTGGGAATTTTCTGGGATGGGTCAGGATAAAACTGGAGAAATCACTAGAAGTAAATAGCATCACGAGAAATTCCGGGGATTAGCGAGTGAGCCAGGAATTTCCGCGCCAAACCCGGAAAAAACAAGAGGAGTAAACGAGGCCTAAGAGATGTCGTAACGTGATGTAACGGGGACCAGGTTGCTTGCATGCAAAGAGTTCATGCTGTCCTTCCCTGCATTCCACGCTTTTTCTAGGGTCTCCTTGTAATCTGGCAGCCTCGAAACAAAAACCATATAGAGCTTTATTCACTGGCGGGCTTAGAAATTTCACAACGGATATTCATAGTAAAAAAATTGAAAAAAAACAGCAAAAAATTGAAGCAGAAATAGCACTTGATCTTGTAATCAATAGACTTATAAGCATTTGACCTAACCACCTACTCCTATGCCTACTCATGATTGAATTTCAATCGGTTCTCTATACAAGCAGACTAAAATATAAAGCACTATTAACAATTTAAAAGTTTTGGCAAAACTTTTGCCCTTGATACAAGCTGGGCCCGCCCCTGCCTTCATTGAAATCGCCGCAACAAATACATGGCCCTTCTCTTTGCGACCTTAGCCTTCCTTCGGAGGAGGTCCCCAAAAACATGACGTTAAGATGGAGGCCAGCAACCGACCGTTCTATTTTTTTTAAAAAAAATTGGAACAACCAAGAGTTTGTCTTTTCTATTAGAAAAAGAGAATTTATCGATCTGAAAGTCAAACTGGCCAAAATCGATACAGACGTATATACACACGGATCCGGATAAAAGGGGACCCGGACAAAAAAAACTCAAGCGGCACCGTGTTCAGAAAAAACCGGCAAGACGAGGCCACACAACCTAACTCGACTAGGTCTGGAGTACCGCTGACGGACACCAGCACAACGGCAACAGCGGGACTACAAAAAGCCTGGTCCACGTCCCGAGAGAGAAAGTCAGAGCTGAAAGGAACAGCTAGGTCTCTCAGGCTTCATTGAGAGAGGCAGGCTGCAGCAAACTCGTCACCGGCACTCGCGCATCGACAGGATCCGAAGACATCGAGACAGCCGGGAGCACAAGCAACACCGACAAAAGCTTCCTACATTTCGAAAAATGACGCCTCCAAAGAGGTGACGACGCAGGAGACACCGTCATCATCCAATCTGGCAAGCTAGATTTGGGTTTTCACCTTGGAGTGAGGAATGGAAGGGGGTCGGGTCTCCACGACAACGCCCCCAAGAGAGAAAACGGCGCCCTTGGGCGCCGCCGATGTCGGCACCGACCAAGTTGGGCAAGACTTTCGTCCGGAGACCTACGAGCACAACCTCCAATGGACAGTCATAAGGACTGCCCATGCCGCTCGACAAGCCCGACCACCGGCGAGAGACGACACCCACGCCAACGGTGGCCTGCCCGACCACCCACGCGGCCAAGGCAAGCAAACACACCACCTCGCTCCGGAGCCATTGCTCCGGCCTCCTCGCATAGCAGGGGACTCCTCACGCCAACCTGCCACTGACCGTGAGATGTCGGGAACGAGCGCCTCGCCCACAAAAGCGGCTCCGCCGCACCACCGTCCACAAACCGTGGCACACCTCCACCACGGACCTACACAACTGGTCGGGGCCACCGCACCCTAGCTAGCCTGCCACCCACGGCGACCCTCTATAGCCGCCAAGACCCCGCCGAAGCTGGGCGCAGCCTCCACGAGACCACCACGCCGAGGCACCCCCAGACCCTCCGTCCTCCACACCACTGCCGCGTCGAGGCAGAATCTGTCCGCCGACCACCCAATCGCCACCGCGTCCCTAGGGCCGCCACCCCGACATCCTCAACTCCGGCCAACGGACGACGCCGGCGCCGGAGCAGCAGCACGACCACCCCTGCCGCCCACCCATGGTCGAGGGGGGCCACCCCGACCAGTTCCACGCCTGAGCCCGCTGGCTGGGCTTCCTACATGGCCACAAGAGAGGCGCCCTAGCCGTAGCCCGCCCAGCCCGTCTAGGGTCCAGATCAGGACGGTGCATCGCCTCTGCCTACAACACCGTCGGACCCTCCTGGTCGCGACGCGCCGCCACGCCCGCCGTCGGCTCCATCGCAAGCTCGCGCCACTAGCAGAGCACCCTCGCGCCGGAAGGAGAGCAAAAACTCCCCACCGCCTCCATCCCTGAGCCACGCCACGGCTTTGCCGACGGTCCCTCTGACGGCGGCGACACACGGGAGGGTGGTGGGAGGCCGCCTCTAGCGGCGGCGGCTAGGGTTTCCCCGTGTCACCAGGGGAGGGAGACGCGGGGGCTGGTTTCAAAAGGGCCACCGACCGTTCTGAATGTAGATAATTCTTTGTCTTTTTAATTATTTCCCCCTTTTCCAAACCCATGTGGTATAATCATCTCCATACAAATCCAGCGCGGTAATCCGGGTTTATTTTTACTATTAAATGTTTTGATAAAGTTGGCTAGTGCATAAATCTTTGGAGAAGCTATGTGCAACAACTGTTATAGTTCAATGTTGTATGAACGACCAGCATACATGGCATGACAACCAAAAAATAAGTTGTCCAACAACCTCACACACAACATACAGTTTCTGGAATACAAAAAACCTGCTTATGCCATATAGTTAAATGTTGTATGAATGACCTGCATACATGAGATGCTTATGCCATAAATTTCAAAACCCATGGCATAAGCATCTCCATACAAGTCCGATGCAATAATCCAGGTTCATGCATGTATCGAAACCAAAGTTCGCACAGTTACCCTGCAGCTATACAGAGAATCAGAGATGATTATGATTCTCCCTCATTTGTTCTTCCAACAGATATGTTCTTCCAACAGATATGTATCTATAAACTCTTGCATCACGGAAAGAGAAGATGCAACAAGCATACATAATTCGTACAGCTTTGATAGCAGGAAACAACGAATAAAGTTAGATCGGTGGAGCACAATCCAACATAGCGTATAATAGAACTACTGGCCTTGTCGATCGATCCATCCATCCATGATCCATCCACTTAGGGTTCCATAGTGTCGTCTTCTTGGTCACGAAATCCACCCTCCTCGTCTTCGGAGTCATCGGTGAAATTGTCCTCAAAGAACTGGGCTATCGCCGCAACGTTCCTGGACCTGGCAGCCAAGTATTCGTCGTCGACCTCGACGAAGCCCCTGGCGGCGTACTCGGCGCGGACCCAGCACGTGAACTCTTCGTAACTGTCTTCCATCTTCTCGAATCTGGGATCGATGCTCAGCCTGCCTCGGTTCAGGATAAATTCGACCACCTCCTGCCGCAGCCGCGTCATCTTCCTGACCGGAGACATCGCCATCGCCATCGTCGTCCGAGTTGAGTTTTTCTTCCTTATCAAACTGGGACTGGGACGAGAGGAAGTAGTAGTACTATACTAATCTTTTTCATCGACTATTAAACTGGGACGGGACGGATTGGACGGTGCAGAGTCGGTTCTGCCACGGACGTGTAGATAAAACCTTGCCTGTTTACTATTTCCTCCTACCCATATTAGTCGACTCAAGTTTGTCTAGATTTAAATAAATCTAGACACTATTTAGTATATAGGTTCATTCAAATTTTGACAAATTCAAGTCAACTAATATGGATTGGAGGGAGTAGAGTAATTATTTTCCACCTTTTCAGTGTAGAAAGACAGAACCCGGGCAGTGTAGAAGCTAGCTGAAAGCGGCTCCCCGGCACTATATTATTCATCTCCTTGTACATTCACCCACCAAATAATTCATCAAAACAAGATGTATGGTTGTTAGTCAAAGGAGGGACGAAACCTGGATAAGAAAACATCGTGTATGTTGTGTTTGATCTGTGCATGAGCGAGGTCGTATCCCCTTAGTGCCCACCGCCAAAGATGGAGGAGCGAGGATGGCCGCGCACCTTTTGCTCGTGCTAGTGTTTGTAGTCGTCGCTAGATGGTCCATCGATATATTTATATTTTTTATTACTTTTAGAGCGCTTTGTACTACTGTTGATGATTATTAATATATCAGTGGAATTTCGAAAAGAAAAATTATTGGAGATATGACCAAGAGGCAATAATAAAGTGGTTATTATTATATCTTCATGCTTATGATAAATGTTTATATCCCATGCTATAATTGTATTAACCGGAAACATTAATACTTGTGTGGTTTGTAAACATAAAAGAGTCCCTAGTAAAGCCTCTTGTTAAACTATCTTGTTGATTAATATATGATCATGGTTTTCTGATCATGAACATTGAGATGTTATTAATAACAAGATCATATCATTAGGAGAATCATGTGATGGACATACTCCTATAGTGAAGCGTAGCATAAGATCAAGTCATTTAAAATAGTTCACTTCCTATAAGCTTTTAGATACATAGTAACCTAAATCCTTCGACCATGAGATCATGTTAATCACCATCACCGGATGGATGCTTTGATGACATCAAACACCACTTAGTAACTGGGTGGTTATAAAGGTGGCATTGAGTGTTCAGAAAGTATGTGTTGAGGCACATGGATCAAGAGTGGAATTTGTCCATCCATATGTCGGATAGATATACTCTGGGCCCTCTCGGTGGAATGTTATCCAATTGGCTTGCAAGCATGTGACTGGCTCACAAGGGATCACATATCACAGGAACATGAAAAGAGTACTTATTGATAACGAGGTTGAACAAGGTATGTAGAGATACCGATGATCAAACCTCCGATAAGTAAAATATCGCGAGACAAAGGGAAATTGGTATCGTATATAAATGGTTCATTCGATCACAAAGTAATCTTAGAAATATGTGGGAGCCATATGAATTTCCAGATTCCTCTATTGGTTACTGATCGGAGAAGAGTCTCTGTCATGTCTGCATAATTCACTAACCGTAGGTAGACACACTTAAGGATTCGATGTTGTTTAGTAGATATGGAAAGTGAGTAAAGATACCAAATGTTGTCTGGAGTCTCGGATGGGATCCGGGATATCACGAGGATATCCGGAATGGTACGGAGAATAAAATTTATATAAGGAAAGTCCAATTTCGGAGTTCAGGAATGGTTTCGGTGTTTTCACCGGAATGTTCTAGAAGGGTCTAAAAGGTCCACTGATCCGGAGTGGGAAGGGTATATGGATGTGTCATGAAAAAGTGGAATGGCTGCATCATGTCCTAGGTCACTTGGCTGGACACTTGGAAGAGAGAAATCAAACTCTAGTTTGAAAGTAAAAAAAAAGGCAGTTTGAAAAAGTCAAAGTGGGACTTTGGTTTCCAAGTGGAGGGAAGGAAGGATTCATACCTAGGGAAGGAATCCTCCCTCCCCTTTCCGCTGGTCACATGAAGTGGTCTTGGGGGAGGATTCCCTCCCTCTTACCGCCCCTCCCTCTCATAAATAGAGGGGAGGGGCGCCCCTTGCCACACAACTACAAGCCCTAGCCGCCGACCACCACCCAAGTCGCCGCCGCCCTAGTGCCCTCCTCCCAAGGCGCTGACTTGGGGCATACCCTTGCCCTAGCCGGCGGCCACACCAACCCCTCTGGGCCCTCTAAACCCTAGATCACCGATGCCCTCTTCTATTCCACCATACTCGCTCCGGCTTAGGCGAAGCCATGCGGGATCTCCCTTCTACTTCTGACACCACGCCGTCGTGTTGCGGGAATAGCGAGGAGAGAGCTACAACCTTCGATGCCTGCTGGAACAAGGGAGAGGAAGGTCTTCATGGAGTATCTATGTGTGACCGACTACGGAAGCACTACCGGAAGGATCGTATACGCAATCTTGAGATCGGCAAGTGAATGACTACATCACCCACGAGAATCCGATCTCGTTAACCTCTTTGGATCTTAGAGGGTTACTACTCTATCGACTCGTTGATACAATCTAGTAGATAGATCTTGGCTTTGTTTTCCATGCTACGAACCCCTATGGTGGTATCAGATCCGTGTCTATATGTAGATCTATTGCACGAGTAGAACACAATGGTCATTGTGGTCATTGATGCTTTTGTTGTCGATTGCTTATTGTGTACTTTGCATCTTGCGAGATGGTGGGATGAAGCGTCCTGGGCTAACCTTACATGATATCGTTCATGAGGCTTGCTCCACGCTCGACATGCAACTTGTATTGCATAAGTGGCTTTGCGGGTGTCTGTCTCTCCCAACATAGTGAAGATTCAATTTACAATGGGTGATTGACAACTCTAGTATCAATGTTGTGGTTCTTGTTCATAAGTTAGAACAGTTCTTATTCGAAAGCCCCAAACCACGTAAAACATGCAAAGAAAATTAGAGGCGTCTAACTTTGTTTTGCAGGGGTGTGCTATGATGTGATATGGCCATGATTGTGATTATATATGATGTATGCAATGATCCTTATTGTAAGTTGGCAACCGACAGGAGCTTTATGGTTGTTTTTTAATTTTGTTAAGACCTATGTGTCTATTATTCAAAGTAGTTGTAATAGTTAATGTTGGTTGACGACAACCATGGAGTGGTTCCATTGAACTAGACGCCACGCCGGTGATGATGGAGATCATGTTCATGCTTGAAGATGGAGATCAGAAGGACTAGAAGAAAGGCCATATCATATCACATATTATGAATTGCATGTGATGGTAATCCTTTTATGCATCTTGCATTGCTTAGATCGCGATGGTAGCATTATAAGATGATCCCTATCTCAAAATATCAAGTAGTAAAGTGTTCATCCTTAGTTAGAACCGTTACCAAGACTCATCGTTTCAAAGCACCACGTGATGATCGGGTGTGATAGATTCAACGTGTGCATACAACGGGAGCAAGACAGATTTACTCATGCAGAAACTAAGGTTAATCTTGACGAGCCTAGCATGTATAGACATGGTCTCGGAATAGGGATTACCGAAAGATAAAGCATGAGTCATATAGTAGATATGATGAACATGTTGATTTTTCGCCTTTGAAACTACATCATCTCTCGTGATGATCGGGCTTGATGTATGATATGTTAGAAACGTATCTATAATTTTTGATGCTCTATGCTTGTTTTGTATCTACTTTTCTTTACTTTTCCACACTTTGAGGTGCTTTTTACATGTTTTCTGGTACTAACCTATTAACAAGTTGCAACAGTGCGAGATGCCTGTTTTCTGCTATTTTTGGTTTCAGAAAAGTTAGTAAAGAAATATTCTCGGAATTGGACGGGACATAGGACAAAGTCAATTACTTTCCATGGAGAACAAGAAGTCCAAAGGAGAGCCCGAGGGGCCGTCCAGAGGGGCTAGACCCACCCCAGGCGTGGGTGGGCCCCCCTCACGCCTGGCTAGGGTTTGTCCACCCTGGCCGCCGGCTCGGTCTCCCCCTTCACCTATAAGAAGCCCCCTATGCAGAAACCCTGAGTACCCGATCAATATTCCATGAAACCGTCTGTAGCCGCCGCCACCATCGTCCCTAGATCGGGGGATCTGAAGTTCTTCCCATCACCCTGCCGGAGGGGAGATCATCCCGAGGCTTTCTCTCCGGTATGATGCGTGAGTAGTTCCACCTTGGACTATGGGTCCATGTAGTAGCTAGATGGTTGTATCTCCTCCTTTGTGCTTTCATGTATAGATCTTGTGAGCTCCGTTCATGATCAAGATCTAATCTATTTGTAATCATGCATGTTGTGTTTGCGGGGATCCGATGGATATTGAGATTATTATGTTGGTTTGATAAATGGTTTTGTCTTTATGATTCTATCATGTCTGTGTTGTTTGTGATCTTGCATGCTCTCCGTTGTTAGTAGCTATCATGGCCAAGTAGTTGCTAGTGACTCCAAGTGGGGGTATTTATGCTCGATAGTGGGTTCATGCCTCTAGTTTCCAAGGAAAGTGACAGAAATCTCTTCGGTTGTAGATGTGATGTTGCTACTAGGGAGAAAACAACGGTCTCTTGTTCATGGAACATGTGGACTGTTTACCTTACACACTTTGCTTAAAGCAGTTGTTTGTTGCTTGCAACTTAATACTGGAGGGGGTTCGGATGATAACCTGAAGGTGGAGTTCTAGTCATAGATGTAGTTGGATGGCAGTCTATGTATCTTGTATTTCCCAATCAACCTCATAGGATATTTCTGACTAGTAATTGCATTGTTATGCCTTGCTCAGTTCCTGTCAATTTCCCCGTTGTAATTTGTTTACCCTTCATGCCATGTTGTTTATTTAAGGATAGCACCTCTAGTGAACTATGGACCCCGGTCCAATCTTTACCATTGATACATCTTTCACTGGTACTTGTTTACTTGCTGCAAACCATTGCCTTCACACCATACGTTTAATCCTTTGTTACAGCAAACCGGTGAGCTTGACAACCTCACTGATTCGTTGGGGCAAAGTCTTGATTTTGTGTTGTACAGGTCTCCACATTGATAGCAACACTTGTGTGAAGTTTCGTTCCTCCTACTGTTTCGATAACCTCGGTTTGTTACTGAGGGAAACTTGCTGTTGTGCTGCTTCATACCTTGCTCTTGGGGTTTCCAACGAAGCATCCCACGACGAGTACTGGGCGCCATTAAGCTATTTTCTGGCGCCGTTGTCGGGGAGGCTAAGGACGTCTTCACTAGGGGTGTCCTTCACTTCCTTTCTCTTTACTTTGTTTTTAGTTTGCTTTGTTTCTTTTGCTTGGTTTTGTTTGCCTCTTTTCAAAAAAAAAAAACTCAAAAAAATTAGTCTAGTTTGTTTTGCTTGCTTTATTCAAAAACACAAAAATATATTTCTTGCTCTAGTTGCTGCCATGTTGGGGTATGCCTTTATTTCCCCTATGGTAGAAATCTCCACTTTTAAGAAAAAAAGTGAAGAAAGTTTTAAGGAAGCTTGGTCTAGAATCTCTGCTTTCCAGAGGGAAAGTGAGCCTGAGGTAAGCCTCAGCTTGGTTATTGATAGTTTCTACCGTGGTATTGCTCTTCGTTATAGATATGCTTTGGATGTTGTGGCTGAGAAAGATTTTTTTCTTTGTACTAAGGATGAAGCTTATGATGCCATAAGGAAATTAATCATGATCTATGGTACACCTGGCAAGTATGTTTCCTCTTTCACAAGTATTTTTGCTAGGTTGAACCATCTTGAGACCAGTATTGCTGCCATGAATAGTTGCTATCACACTCTTAGGGCTTACCATGATTAGGTTCCCATAAATTTTGAGCCTTCAAAATGGTTTCCCACAATCAAAGTCTCAATAAACACTACACTTTTTGATACTCGCTGTAATATCATGTTTGAATTTTGTCTCATGCCTAAAGATATTTTTAATTCCTTGAGTCTTTGGGGGCTTATTGAAGAAGGAGAGGAAATATATTTTAACAACAATGACACTATATTTCCCATTGGAATAGCTTAAGGTGTGTTTACAAAAATCTCAGGGAAAATGGTGTCTACTGATTATTTTGTTATTGAATGTGTAGGCAAAGGACAGATCACACTTGAAAGATCTCTACTGAAACACCTTGGGGCAGTAATAGATGTGGGAAAAGGCATCATGCACTTTACTCCCCCGGTAAGAAATCATATCTTCCCTAAGGAAAAAAATAAAGGTAAGAAAAGAAGGAACAAGAGGGGCAATTCTTCATTTGAAAATACTTGATTCTTCTTGCTTCTTGTGCCTAACTTAAAGGCGTTAAAGAAAAGTACTTGTTGGGAGATAACCCAAGAGTTTCCTTGAGTATTGGAAGTCATTACTTCTGTAATGACCTCTCCTTATCCTTTTTGTTTCCCTTTTGTGCCAAGAATGACCTCTAATGAGAGGGAAGTAAGATTTGGGGAGTTGCTGTCCCGAGACAGATTTCTGTCCTCCACCAAACAAATTCGTGAGGAGGCTCTGTAACTCCGAGTGAGCTCAAAATTTACGAATAAATCCCCCAGTATGTTAGATAACTTTCGTTATTTCAACACTTTTTGATTTGATCAACATAAGATATTCGAAAAAATCAGCTTCTACCTGCTGTTCTGTTTTGACAGATTTCTGCCATTATTTGTATTTGCTCCTTATTGATTCCTTTTTGAGTTCTCTTTAGGTAAATTGAGCTTTTTAAAGGAGTTACTACAGTAGCTTGTGTTTTTATAGAAAAGCCTTGCTGTTCCAAAGCTTTGCCAGTGGTCTAATATCTTTTGAATAAGCTAATGTTGCTAATGTAGATTGTGTGTAGTTTTGTATGAAGGAAAAATTTCAGGTGTAGAGAGAGAATGATGCAATGAGATAAAGAATGGACAAAATCTCAAGCTTGGGGATGCCACCATGGTGTCTCCGAAATAAATATCCAAGTGGTACAAGCGTCAAAGCTTGGGGATGCCCAAGGCATCCCCTTCTTCATCAATAAAAATCTCAGGTCTGTCTAGACACTTCGTTTTTATTGTTTCATGCACAGTTGTGTTGTTCTTGAAGTGTCTTAGTTTTCGTTTACTTTGCTTAGTTTGTTTAGTTTTCTTGAATAAAGTAGTTTGGACCACCGTTCTCGCTGTGTTGTTTTGCAAATAAGGTTGCTTGGTGTTTGGAAAGGAGTCGTAAGTTCTTGCATGAAGTGCAAGAGGAGCTTGCATTGACTGTGACTTAGACTTTAGCATGACATGCTAGGTGTTGTTTTAGCATTATGCTTAGTGATTATTGCTGTAGCATGTCTTGTTCCAAACAATTGGGATTGCTTAGTGTGCCTTGAAGAAATTATGCGTTGTTTTAGCATGCAAAAGCATAGTATTGTGGTCTTCTCCTTTGATGTTTTGCTTGGGTTGACTTGGCACATGCTCACACCATGTTATGACTATGACAAGTTACCATTAGCCTCTATGATCATTTAGTCCTTGACTTGTAGTACCACTCTTTGCTTTGATTAGTTTGCTTTGTTGCACTGCATGATTTTGGCCATTATTGCTCTCTTAGTTGGTTGCTCCCAGTCTTTTGCTAGCCTCCACTTGTATGAGTAAGTTCTACTCATGCCTCCAACTCCCAAGAAACCAAGTTATTCCAAAGTGTCCACTATAAACTCCTATGCATGGTGTGTTACACCATTCCAAGTATATTCTTGTTTTCAACTATCATCCAATTAAAACCTATTTTGTTATGTGAATAATTAGTGATTAAAGCCCTCACGAACTTGATGGTACACTTTATTCTTTGCCCCTAATAAACTATAACCATTGTGACAACTTTGTTGTATATGCTTGCACTTATAAGTTGGAATTAGCAGAACCGTGCTGTCACGGGGAACGTTTTCAACATTGCACTTGTACCTTGTTGTACTCAGTTGATATCATGTTCTTTTGTCTATGGATGTCACCGGTGTGAAATAAATAGGGAACTTGTAAGTCCAGGGAGTTTGTATCCTGTGTTAGAGAAACGCCTGGGCCGCTAGCCTAAGCCATGCCTAATCATGGTGGAAACTTGCAGCATCACCATAGTGAGCTATCTATGAAGCATCCTCAATAAAAAGCTATGCATATGGTAAATAAAAAGATTGCTAAGATGCTCATTGCCTGCTTGCCTTGTCATTTTGGTTATGGGAAAGTTCCTGTACCATGTGCAAGGGGTACCCCGTTGGCGGTTCTCAATGATATGCAAATACTTAAAGTGACAAGAACTTACCTGGACCCAAAGTTGAGTATGCATGAGGTGTGGCCCTCGTATTAAAGGGACATGAGATTGACAACTTATACTTCGTCAAGCATATACTCCAGCTTTGCCACTTTAACCTTAACCACTTCAAGATGCTTATGATAGGGGCAATGAGGGCTGAAAGCTAACAAGTACCATAATTTTTGGAAGCTCTTTTTGAAACTTGTAATCCCTGCTTCCTTTACAAAAAGGCCTTTCTTCCACCATTATTTGAGTCTCCACCTTCTAACTTTAGGTACCATTTAGAGAGCATAGTTGTCATTCTGTGTACAGTGTTCCAAAGCTTATTAATTGATGCATATTTTGTTATTACTTGCTCTTGTGCTTCTTGTTTCTAGTCACCCTTGTGAACTTTGCAGGTGTCCTATGCATTATATTGCTACTCTATGAGGGACAAGCTGATTGCCACTATGCCATGTTTTTATGCATGTGAAACAAACAAATGTTTTTCAATGCATGTTATTCATGATCTTTGTTTGTAGCTTGTCATTTTGCATGCATAGTTACTATGTCCTATTGTTAGAACTCCATCTTTCATGCACATGTTTAGAGTTCTTTGATCCCAGCTTTCAATGCTTGCAAATGGTTCGATATTTATTGTGAGGGTGCATGTCACCTCAAAAATTATTCTTTTTATCACTTACCTACTCGAGGACGAGCAGGAGTTAATCTTGGGGATGCTAATACGTTCGAAACGTATCTATAATTTTTGATGCTCCATGCTTGTTTTGTATCTACTTTGGTTTACTTGTCCACACCTTGAGGTGCTTTTTACATGTTTTCTGGTACTAACCTGTTAACAAGTTGCAACACTGCCAGATGCCTGTTTTCTGCTATTTTTGGTTTCAGAAAAGTTAGTAAAGAAATATTCTCGGAATTGGACGGGACAAAGGAGAAAGTCAATTACTTTTCGTGGGGAACAAGAAGTCTAGAGGAGAGCCCGAGGGGCCAGTCAGAGGGGCCAGACCCACCCCAGGTGTGGGTGGGCCCCACCCCACGCCTGGCTAGAGTTTGGCCACCCTGGCCGCCGCCTTGGTCTCCCCCTACGCCTATAAGAAGCCCTCGATGCACAAACCCTGAGTACCCGATCAATATTCCGCGAAACCGTCAGTAGCTGCCGCCACCATCGTTCCTAGATCGAGGGGATCTGAAGTTCTTCCCGGCACCCTGCCGGAGGGGAGATCATCCCGGAGGCCTTCTCTCCGGTATGATGCATGAGTAGTTCCACCTAGGACTATGGGTCCATGTAGTAGCTAGATGGTTGTATCTCCTCCTTTGTGCTTTCATGTATAGATCTCGTGAGCTCCATTCATGATCAAGATCTAATCTATTTATAATCATGCATGTTGTGTTTGCGGGGATCCGATGGATATTGAGATTATTATGTTGGTTTGATTAATGTTTTTGTCTTTATGATTCTATCATGTGTGTGTTGTTTGTGATCTTGCATGCTCTCCGTTGTTAGTAGCTATCTTGTCCAAGTAGTTGCTAGTGACTCCAAGAGGGGGTATTTATGTTCGATAGTGGGTTCATACCTCTAGTTTCCAAGGGAAGTGATAGAAATCTCTTCGGTTGTAGATGTGATGTTGCTACTAGGGAGAAAACAACGGTCTCTTGTTCATGGGACATGTGGACTGTTTACCTTACACACTTTGCTTAAAGCAGTTATCTGTTGCTTGCAACTTAATACTGGAGGGGGTTTGGATGATAACCTGAAGGTGGACTTCTAGTCATAGATGTAGTTGGATGGCGGTCTATGTATCTTATTGTATTGCCCAATCAACCTCATAGGATCTTTCTGACTAGTAATTGCATTGTTATGCCTTGCTCAGTTCCTGTCAATTGCCCCGCTGTAATTTATTTACCCTTCATGCCATGTTGTTTATTTAAGGAGAGCACCTCTAGTGAACTATGGACCCCGGTCCAATCTTTACCATTGATACATCTTCCACTTTACTTGTTTACTTGCTGCAAACCATTGCCTTCCACACCATACATTTAATCATTTGTTACAACAAACCGGTGATCTTGACAACCAAACTGATTCGTTGGGGCAAAGTCTTGAGTTTGTGTTGTGCAGGTCTCCACGTTGGTAGCAACAGCTGTGTGACGTTTCCTTCCTACTACTGGTTCGATAACCTCGGTTTCTTACTGAGGGAAACTTGCTGCTGCGCTGCTTAATACCTTGCTCTTGGGGTTTCCAACGAAGCGTCCCACAACAAGTACTGGGCGCCATCAATGTATGGATTTGGTTCGTGCAATCACTAAAACAATATGAGGGATATTGTTTTGAGTGGGAGTTCAACAATAATATGATTAAAAGTTGAACACTATTTATCATAAATTAAATCAAAGTGAATTTGCATAGTTGTTGTAGTCATTGGCATCTGGATACCACCTTGCGTTTAGTTATAATTGAGATAATAGAACTATAGAATTATGGTTAGTTACTTTATGAACTGGTATCGTATTGTTTTGAAGTGTTAATCTAAAGTTTAAAAGTCCTATTGCAAACTTTCAGTAAGTTCTGGTTACTCCGTGAAGTTTAAAAATTGGTATTAAATCAAGAGTAACAATTCCAATGTTAGTATATAAGTATCATGTTTCTCTCCATGATTCTTGATATTCAAAAGATTGTTTTAATATAAAGGTTATCGGGGAGCTGAAAGAATTATTGCAGAAACCATCATGTGTGGAAGATATTGCGATATCTGAAACAATGTTTTAGTTAGAACTTGATAGAGTATAATATGGAAAAGTTTATGTTCTCATATTTGATGAGAATTTGCAAAATATTGGAGACCCTAGTCGTCCTAATCCTCCAAAAGTTTTTGGAGAGCAACATTATACTCATGATTCACTATTATAAGCTAAACCAGCTTGATCATGGAAATTGCCATGATAAGGATGAATATAAGATGTAGGTAAAATCTTTACTATACTAAAAGATTACTAAAGAATGGAATTCAAAAGAACGCCAAATATTTGATAATGGTGATCTACTTCAAAGTGCAAGTCCAAAGATACTAGTATTTGACTATACACGCTTTGAACTATGTGTCATGTGCATAACACCACTGTTGATGTTGATAGATTCTTTTAAAAACAAAAAAAATGCTGAAAGAGAAATCTCAGAAATATATGGCAGAAAAGAAAAGACTAGAATTGTTCAGCTTAGGTATATATATGATATACATGTTATGGCTATATTCTTTGCTTGTTAAACAATGTAGTTATTAAGTATTGGCTAGTGAATTTTTTGGTGTGAATCGTCATACAAAACAACACAATTCATGAACTACAATGGCCTACGTAACTAGCAAGAAAATATGTGATGATGTTCATCGAAAAATAAAACAAAGTGTTATTGTGTTGATCGTTAACATCAAATCTTACCTTGAAGATTTGTTTCAATAATTGTTATTTTGATCAGGTATTATGAGAAAAAAAAGAGTTTTTCAAATAATTTCCGTAATCCATAAAAGATGGATGATTTACAAATCTCGTTGGAGAAATCACATCCATAAAACTAGTGCTAAAAATGTCGCAAGACAATTGATTGAAAGATCACTTGGGAAGATTCAAATATTCAAATATTTTTGATACTTGATGATTGAAATAAAAAAGAGAGTTTATCAATCAAACTGTGATATGTACACATCCAGATATGTCCTATACTCTAAATGTTACGAGCATATTCCAGAATAATTCATAAGATGATCATTGGACGATAGTAAGGACATTCTTATAATCTTTCGGAAGAACTAAGAATATATTATTTTTGTAAGAGGTGACAAATAGATGGTTAGTTCATTGTAAAAGTACTACATTGATACTAGTTTTGTCACAAAGTACAAATTAAGTTTATCTCAACCTAAACTAAGGGTGGCACAATATAATGGAAAGTAAGTTCCATAATGGATTTGGATGTGTTCCAAAGTTAAGACATTGTGACAAATATTACAACAAAAGGCTAAGTGTATGGCTGCTATTATAGCAGCAAATGAGGGCGTTTGTGTCAAATAGTTTGTTATCAAATTAGGTGTGGTTCACAACAGGCTAGTACTATGAAGATATATTGAACGACAATATTATCAACATGTTTTAACCCCAAGGAACTAAAGGTCTCACCAAAGGACCAAATTTATACAAAGCCATATCATTAGAGAACGAGTGATGCATAGAGACGCAAAGACATGCAATTACACATGGACCTAAAAGTGTCGGATCTGAAGATCAGTTGACCACTAGAAATCGTGTACATACAACACCGAAAAGCCATAGGTGTTGAATACACAAAGATTTGAAACTAGATTATTGTCTCTAGTGCAAGTGGGAGACTGTTGGAGATATGCCCAAGAGGCAATAATACAGTGGTTATTATCATATCTTCATGCTTATGATAAATTTTAACATCCCATTATATAATTGTATTAACCGAAAACATTAATACTTATGTGGTTTGTAAACATAAAAGAGTCCCTAGTTAAGCCTCTTGTTAAACTAGCTTATTGGTTAATATATGATCATGGTTTCCTGATCATGAACATTGAGATGTTATTAACAACAAGGTCATATCATTAGGAGAATGATGTGATGGACATACTCCTATAGTTAAGCGTAGAATAAGATCAATTCATTTAAAATAGTTCACTTGCTATAAGCTTTCTTATACATAGTAACCTAAATCCTTCGACTATGAGATCATGTTAATCACCATCACCGTATGGATGCTTTGATGACATCAAACACCACTTTTTAACTAGGTGGTTATAAAGGTGGCATTGAGTGTTCAGAAAGTATGTGTTGAGGCACATGGATCAAGAGTGGGATTTTTCCATCCATATGACGGAGAAGAGTCTCGGTCATGTCTGCATAATTCACGAACCGTAGGGAGACACACTTAAGGATTCGATGTTGTTTAGTAGATATGGAATGTAAGTAGGGAGACCGAATGTTTTTCGGAGTCTCGGATGGGATCCGGGATATCACGAGGAGATCCGGAATGGTCCGGAGAATAAGATTCATATAAGGAAAGTCCAATTTCGGAGTTCGGGAATGATTCCGATGTTTTCATTGGAGAGGTTCTAGAAGGATTTAGAAGATTCACCGGACCGAAAGGGGAAGGGTACATGATTGTGTCATGGATAAGTGGAATGATTGAATCATGTCCTAGGTCACTTGGTTGGGCATTTGCAAGAAATAAATTAAGCTCCAAATTGAAAGTCAAAAGGCAAGTTTGAAAATTCTAACTGGGACAATGTATCCTGGTGGAGGAAGGAAAGAATCCTTCTTTCCCTCCACCACAAGCCAACTAGGAGAGGGAGTTCGGGAAGTATTCAAACTCCCATATCCCAAGCTGACCTCCCTCTCATAAATAGAGGGGAGGGGGTTCCCCAAGGACACACAACACCAGTCCCTTCTCACCTAGCCGCCGCGCCGCCGCCCCCCTAGCGCCGCCGCCGCTACTCACTGCCGTCGACGGCCACGCCTCCTCCTCTCCGGCCCTCTAAACCCTAGATCACCGGAATCCCTAGATCCACCATAACCTGCTCCGGCTTAGGCGAAGCCCTGCAGAATCTTCCCTCTACTTTCGGCACCACGTCGTCGTGCTGCCGGAATCGCGAGGGGAGAACTACAACCTTCGTTGACTGCTGGAACAAGGGAGAGGAAGGTCTTTATCGAGTACCGAACGTGTGACCGAATACGGAAGCAATTCCGGAATGCAGCGCCAGAAGGATCGTCTACGCGATCTTGAGATCGGCAAGTGTACGACTACATCACCCACGAGAATCTGCTCTTGTTAACCGCTTTGGAATCTTCGAGGGTGAGTATTCTAATCGACTCGTTGCTACAGTCTAGTAGATAGATCTTGGCTTGTTTGTGTGCATGCGGTAGAATTTTTTGTTTTCCATGCTACGAACCCCTACAACGGTATTAAAGTTGTGTCTATATGTAGATCTGTTGCACGAGTAGAACACAATGGTTATTATGGATGGTGGTGTTTTTATTATCAATTGCTTTTTGTGTACTTTGCATCTTGCGGTATGATGGGATGAAGTGGCCCGGGATAACCTTACATGGCATCATTCATGAGACTTGCTCCAGGCTTAACATGCAACTTGTATTGCATAAGTGGATTTTTCGGGTGTCTATCTCTCCCATCATAGTATAGATTCAATTTACAACGGGCACTTGATAGTTCAAGCATCAACGTTGTGGTTCTTATTCGTAAGTTAGAACAACACTTATTGAAAGCCCCAAACCACGTAAAATATGCAAAGAAAATTAGGGGCGTCTAACTTTGTTTTGCAGGGGTGTGCTGTGATGTGATTTGTCCATGATTGTGATTATATGTGATGTATGCAATGTTCCTTATTGTAAGTCGGCAACCGGCAGGAGCCTTACAGTTGTCTTTTAATTTTGTTAGGACCTACGTGTATATTATTCAAAGTAGTTGTAATAGTTGATGCTGGTGGACGACAACCATGGAGAGGTGCCATTGACCTTGATGCCACGCCGGTGATGATGGAGATCATGTTCGTGCTTGAAGATGGATATCGGAAGCACAAGAAGAAAGGACATATCATATCACATATATTTTGAATTGCATTTGATATTAATCCTTTTATGCATCTTGTATTGCTTAGTTCGTGACGGTAGCATTATAAGATGATCCCTCTCACAAAATATCAAGTTATAAAGTGTTCATCCTTAGTAGGCATCGTTGCCAAAGCTCGTTGTTTTGAAGCACCACGTGATGATCAGGTGTGTTAGATTCTGTGAGTGTATACAACGGGAGCAAGCCAAATTTGCTCTTATGGAAGCTAAGGTTTGATCTTGACGAGCCTAGCATGTACAGACATGGTCTCGGAACACGGAGCACCGAAAGGTAAAGCATGAGCCATATAGTAGATATGATGAACATGTTGATTGTTCGCCATTGAAGCTACATCATCTCTCGTGATGATCGGTTTTGATGTGGTGGATTTGGTTCATGTGATCACTAAAACAATGTGAGGGATGTTGTTTTGAGTGGGAGTTCACCTAGATTAATTTAACTATTACTTAGAACTCAATTTTCCATAAACTTAGTCTAAACTATTGCAAATATGTTGTAGATTAATGGTGGCCCCTACCATCAATTTTAATGCGTTCCTAGAGAAAGAAAAGTTGAAAAATAGTGGAAGAAACTTCGCGGATTGGTTCCGCAACTTGAGGATTGTCCTCAATGCTGGTAATTTGACTTATGTGCTAGATGCACCGCTGGGTGACCCACCTACAGCTGATGCTACTGATGAGGTAAAGAATGTTTTCCTCGCTCGGAAGAATTAGTAGTCCACAGTTCAGTGTGCTATCTTGTATGGTTTAGAATCGGAGCTTCAGAAAAGTTTTGAGAACTTTGACCCACATGATATTGTCCATGAACTCAAAATGATATTTGAGGCTCACGCGGCAGTTGTGAGTTATGAGGCTTCTGAAAAGTTGTTTAACTGCAAGATGGAAGAGGGCAGCTCCATCAGTGAGCATGTGCTTAAGATGTCTGGCACGCAAGTAAGCTTCAAAGCTTGGGTATAGTGATTCCTAATGCTTTGGGGATTCACCGCGTCCTCCAATCACTACCACCAAGTTACAAGAACTTTGTGATGAACTACAATATGCAAAACATGGAAAAGTCGTTGCCGAAACTCTTCTCCATGTTAAAGTCTGCAGAAGTGGAGATCAAGAAAGAGCACCAAGTGTTGATGGTCAATAAGACCACCAAATTCAAGAAGCAAGGCAAGTCTAAGAAAAAGGAAAACTTCAAGAAGGCCGGTAAGAAAGTTACCGCACCGGCGAAGAAGACCAAGACTGGGCCTAAGCCTGATACTGAGTGCTTTTACTGCAAGGGAGAAGGTCACTGGAAGAGGAATTGCCCTATGTACTTGGCGGATTTGAAGAACGACAACATAAAAAAGAAAGGTATATCCGATATACATGTTATTGATGTGTATCTCACTAGTAGTCATTGTAGTGTCTAGGTCTTTGATACTGGTTCGGATGCTCATATTGTAACTCGAAATAGGTGCTGCAGAATAGATGGGAACTATCGAAGAACGAGATGACAATGCGCGTTGGAAATGGATCAAAGGTTCATGTGATCGCGGTCGGCACGCTACCTCTTCATCTACCATCGGGATTAGTTTTATACTTAAATAATTGTTATTTGGTGCTTGTGTTAAGCACGAACATTATATCCGGATCATGTTTATTGCGAGACGGTTACTTGTTTAAGTCCGAGAATAATAGTTGTTCTATTTATATGAGTAATATGTTTTATGCACATTCACCTTTGGTAGATGGTCTATTCTTGTTGAATCTCGATTGTAGTAATACACATATTAATAACATTGAAGCTAAACGTTTGAAATTGAGCAATAACTCGACCTATATGTGGCACTATCGTCTTGGTCACATTGGAGTGAAGCGTATGAAGAAACTCCATTTCGACGGACTTCTTGAATCACTTGATTTCGAATCACTTGAAAGATGTGAAGCATGTCTGATGGGTAAAATGACTAAGACTCCATTTTCCGGTATGATGGAGCGAGCTACGGACTTATTGGAAATCATACATACCGATGTGTGTGGTCCAATGAGTGTAGCATCACGCGGTGGTTATCATTATGTTCTTACTTTCACGTATGACTTGAGTAGATATGGGTATATCTATTTCATGAAACATAAGTCCGAAACTTTCGAGAATTTTCAGGAATTTCAAAGTGAAGTAGAGAATCAACGTAACAAGAAGATTAAGTTTCTACGATCTGATCATGGAGGTGAATATCTTAGTTACGAGTTTGGCGAGCATTTTAAGAAATGCGGAATACTTTCACAATTGACACCGCCGGGAAGACCACAACGTAATGGTGTGTCCAAACGATCGAACTCTCTTAGATATGGTTCGTTCTATCATGTCACTTACAGATTTACTACTATCATTTTGGGGTTATGCGTTAGAAACAGCCACATTCACTTTAAATAGGGAACCGTCTAAATCCGTTGAAATGACATCGTATGAATTATGGTTTGGGAAGAAACCTAAATTGTCGTTCCTTAAAGTTTGGGGTTGCGTAGCTTATGTAAAGAAGTTACAGCCCGACAAGCTTGAACCCAAAGCGGAAAAATGCGTCTTCATAGGATACCCGAAGGAAACTATTGGGTATACCTTCTATCATAGATCCGAAGGCAAAATCTTCATTGCTAACAATGGATCCTTTCTAGAGAACGAGTTTCTCTTGAAATAGTGACTAGAATGAAAGTATAACTCGACGAGGTTATCGAACCTTCTCTCGGATTCGAGAGTAGTGCAACACCAGAAGTAGTTCTTGTCGCGCCTACACAAATAAGAGAGGAAGTTAATGATGTTGATCATGAAATTTCGGTTGAAGTTACTACGGAACCTTGCAGGTCAACGAGAACTCGTACCACTCCCGATTGGTATGATCCCGTTATGGGTGTCATGTTGGTGGACAACACCGACGACCCTGCGACATATGAGGAAGCAATGATGAGCCCAAATTCCAATAAATGGCACGAAGCCATGAAATCTGAGATTGGATCCATGTAGGAAATCCAAGTATGGACTTTCGTGGACTTACCGGATGGCTAGAAGCTTGTCGAGAACAAATGGATTTTCAAGAAGAAAACAGATGCTGATGGTAATGTTACTGTCTATAAAGCTCGACTTGTCGCAAAAGGGTTTCAACAAATTCAAGGAGTTGACTACAATGAGACTTTCTCACCGGTAGCAAAGCTAAAGTATGTGAGGATTCTATTAGCAATCGCTGCATATTATGATTATTATATATGGCAGATGGATGTCAAAACGGCATTTCTCAATGGAGACATTGATGAAGAGTTGTATATGGTACAACCCAAAGGTTTTGTCGATCCTAAATATGCTAAAAAGCTATGAAAACTTCAACGGTCCATTTATGGATTGAAGCAAGCATCCCGAAGTTGGAATCAATGTTTTGATAAGGTGATCAAAAGTTTTGGTTTTATACAAACTTATGGAGAAGCTTGTATTTACAAGAAATTGAGTGGGAGCTCTGTAGCATTCCTAGTACTATATGTGGATGACATATTGTTGATTGGGAATGATGTAGACCTTCTTAATAGTGTCAAGGATTATTTGAATAATAGTTTTTCAATGAAAGATCTTGGCGAAGCAGCTTACATATTAGGCATAAAGATTTATAGAGATAGATCGAGACGCCTAATATCATTGTCACATAGTAAATATTTGGACAAAGTTCTAAAGAGGTTTGGAATGGAAGATAGCAAGAAAGGGTTCTTGCCCATGTTGCCCAATACGACCTTGAGTAAAACTCAAAGTCCTGCTACGACAGAAGATAGAGAAAGGATGAGTAAGACTCCCTATGCGTCCGCCATAGGATCTATCATGTATGCCATGCTATGTACTAGACCCAACATTGCATAGGTTGTTAGTTTGACTAGCAGATATCAAAGTGATCGAGGAGTAGATCATTGGACAGCGGTCAAAAACATCCTTAAGTACTTGAAAAGAACTAAGGATATGGTTCTTTCTTATGGAGGTGATGAAAAACTCGTTGTTAATGGTTACACCGATGCTAGTTGGAACACCGATCCGGATGATTCTAAATCTTAATATGGATACGTATTTACTTTGAATGGTGCAACAGTTAGCTGGAGGAGTGCAAAGCGAAGCGTTATGGCGAGATCTTCAACTGAATCAGAATACATAGCTTCTTTAGAGGCTTCACAAGAGGCGATATGGATGAAGGAGTTCATTACAGAGCTCGGTGTGGTTCCCAGTGCGCTGGACCCAATGTCTATCTACTGTGATAACATGGGTGCCATAGCCAATGCTCAAGAACCAAGGTCACACAAGAAGATGAAACATATCAAGCTGCGTTTTCACGCTATTCGAGGGCATGTCCAAGATGGTGACATAAAGATTTGCAAAGTACACACAAATTTGAATGTGGCGGATCCATTGACTACATCTCTTCCGAGGGCAAAACATGACCAGCGCCAAACCGCCATGGGTGTTCGGTATATTACCATGTAATCTAGATTAGTTGACTCTAGTGCAAGTGGGAGACTGTTGGAGATATGCCCTAGAGGAATTAATAAAAGTAGTTATTATTATATCTTTGTGGTTATGATAAATGTTTGCATTCATGCTATAATAGTATTAACCATAAACATTAATACTTGTGTGATTTGTAAACTAAATAAGAGTCCCTGGTAAAGCCTCTTTGTAATACTAGCTTGTTGGTTAATAGATGATCGTGGTTTCTCGATCATGAACATTGAGATGTTATTAACAACAAGATCATATCATTAGGAGAATGGTGTGATGGACATACTCCTATAGATAAGCGTAGCATAAAGATCAAGTCATTTCAATAGTTCGTTTGCTATAAGCTTTCTGATATATAGTAACCTAATTTCTTCGACCATGAGATCATGCTAATCATTGATACGTCCAAAACGTATCTACTTTACCGAATACTTTTGCTATTGTTTCTCCTCTAAACTTGTGTGATTTGGATATACTAACATGGACTGACGTCGTTTTCAGCAGAATTACTTTGGTGTCTTGTTTTTGTGCAGAAAATCAACTATCAGGAAAAATCCCGGAAAATATGCCAAAAATTATATTTCACCAGAAGACCCACGGATCCAGAAGACGAGATGGAGAAGGGCCTGGGGGGCCCACACCCCTGCCAGGCGGGGGCCCACCTCTGGCCGCGCCTAGGGGGAGTGCCGCCACCCCAGGCACCCTCTCGGCCTCCCTCTGCACCTATAAGTTGCCTCTCGACCTAAAAACCTGGGGGGGGGGGGTCGATAGTTTTCCAGAAAGTGTTCCGCTCCGCCGCCACCAGACACCAAGATTCAGATCTAGAAACTCCGTTCTGGCACCCTGTCGGGACGGGGAATTTGGAAAGGATCATCGCCATCGTCATCACCAATGTATCTCCATCAACCACCGATGTTTCCCTCATCCATCAATGAGTAATCCCCTGTTGTAGGCTTGGGGATGGTAGGGATTGGATGAGTTATATCATGTAATCGAATAAGATCTGTTAGGGCATAGTGCCTAGCATCTCTATTAGTGCTATTTGACTTTGTTGCAGCTTGTTGTGCTTAATGCTTGTCACTAGGGCCTGAGTATCATGATCTCAGATCTGAACTTATTATTGAATCATTATGATAGTATTGTTTGTGATCTTATCTGCAAGTTGTTTACACATATCATTGTCCGGATCCAAAGGCCCCGAAGTGACAATAATTGGGACAACCGGAGGGGATGGCTGTGGTGTGAGGATCACATGTGTTCACGGAGTGTTAATTCTTTGCTTCGGTGATCTATTAAAAGGAGCACCTTAATTTTCAGTAGTTCCCTAGAGGCCTTGCTGCCACGGGCTGTCTGGACAGAAGATGTTGTGCAACTTCTCATGGCGAGCACGTATGACTATATATGGAGCGCATGCCTAGGATTGTTTAGTACTTGGATGCTTGTTATTATTTATTTGCAATGCCCTAGATCTTGAAGTTACATGTTTAGACTCGTTCATGCAAAGCGCATCCATCCATCCCTATGCCTACCGCACTCGAATCTCATTGTTTACCGTTACTGTTACTCTTGCTCCTATTTTACTATTGCTATTGCTTTGTTGTTGCAACTACCAAACTGTTGCTACTGATAAACTTCTGTGAGCAAGAACTATTTTCAGGTGCAACTAAATTGACAACTTAGTTGTTAAGGCTTGCAAGTATTCTTTGGCACCCCTTGTGTCGAATCAATAAATTGGGTAATACTACCCGTGAATACTATTGCGATCCCGTACACTTGTGGGTCACCAAGACTATTTTCTGGCGCCGTTGCCGAGGAGCATAGCTTTATTTGTAAGTTCACTTGGATCTATTATTGTTCACTACTACTCCGTTCATCATGGGGAAGTATCGTTATGGAAAGTTCCCTATTTTACCATCCACTACAAGAAGAGGTACAGTCCTAAACACCTCTGTTGCTCTTGATTCACCGTCTATTATAAGTAAGCTTGTCACACCACCACCATATACTCATGCTACACACACTGCTACTATTGCTGAATCTGAAACTACTTTTGATGCTCATGATGTTACTTCTACTGTGCTTGATGCGAGTGGTTCATTAGGTCCTTTCCTAGATGCTACTATGGCTAGTCTAGGAAATACTGAAACTCCTAGTGAAGACACTGTTACATCTGTTAGATCACCTGAGTCTAGTGAGAGTTATGATATTAATGATCGTTACATTGAGTTCACTGATGAATTTATTGAAGAGTGCCGAAACACACATGGTACTAGTGCTATTAAGAGTCTCCTTGCTAGATGCACCATTATGCCTAAACTGTCCTCTGGTCCTAAGTTTGCCACCTCTCCCATAGATATTAAAGATAAAGACTATGATTTCTCTCTTGATTTATCTTATTTAGATATTGTTGAGAAAGAACCTTTATGTGGGACTGAAAATGAGAGTGTTGTGGCTCATATGAATGAGCTTTCTACTATGAGTGCTTTATTCTCTGATGATTTTAAGATGCGCAAGTACTTTGTTACTAAGATCTTCCCTTTTTCACTAAAAGGAGAAGCTAGGGCTTGGTTTAATAGATTACCTCCTGGTTCCATTGATAGCCTTGATTGCTTGATTGCTTCTTTCTTCCAGAAATATTTTCCTCCTAGTGCTAGACATGCTACTTTGTAGAGACTTTTTGATTTTAAACAGGGAGAAGAAGAGAAATTTCCTGAGTCATGGACAAAGTTCTGTGCCTTGATTCATGCACATCCCGGATGTCCATTGCCTAAGAATGAGCTTCTTGATATTTATTATAATGGACTAACTGATGATTCTAGGACATACCTAGATAGCTTTGCTGATTGTGTTTTCAGGAAAAGAACTCCTACAGATGATGAAGAGTTAATGGCTAAGATAAGCAAGAATTATGATGATTGGACTTGAACTGAGCTAAATACACCTGAGCCTATTACTCCTGAACCAGTTATGCCTGAACCAGTTCCAACACCAACACCAAAGAAGAGGGGAGTTATTGCATTAAATGAAGAAGTGATGAAAGATGCTAAGGAATGTCTAAAGGAGAAAGGTATTAGAGCTGAAGATGTGAAGAATTTACCTCCTATAGAAGAATTATGTAAGCCAATTCCCCACTCATCTACTATTGAGGTACACTCTCTCCACTTTAATGAAGGTGATATTCCTTATGGTAAGCCTCCTGATCAATGCTTAGAGGAACTTGACATTTTTATTGTTAAACAAGGTAATTTTAATAAACAAGTTCAGAATCATTTATTGGAAAACTCTAGAGCTATCAATGAGTTGAAAGATATTGTGGAAAGAACTTCTAATGATATTAAAATGTTTTGTAAACACTTTCAAATGGTTCAAACCCAACTTGATCAACTTGCTAAGGTACAAAAGGATATGCTAGGTAATGCATCAGGAGATAAACATTCTTATGGAATTAGAACTAGGAGTGGTAAAGCTACTCAAGATCCTTTATATCCTGAAGGACACCCCAAAAGAGTTGAGCATGATTCTCAACAAGTTGATAGTGGTAGTCCTCGTAAGAGAAAGAAAGAGAAACATAAGGTAGTAGAGGAACCACTTGAACCTGCTGTAGATCCTAATAGTATATCTGTCTCTGATGCTGAAACTGAGAGTGGTAATGATAAAATGATGCTCCTGATAAGGAGGAAGGTGAGGAAGAACCTGAGAAGCACACTAAGAACACTAGGTACACCAAGGAAGATTTTATTGCTAATAAACATGGTAAAGAGAGAGAACCTTGGGTGCAGAAACCTATGCATTTTCCAGGTAAGAAACACAAGTCAAAGGAGGAAGAACACTACAACAAGTTTTGCGAGTGGATGAAACATTTATTTTTGCAAATTCCTTTGACTGATGCTATTAAGTTGCCTCCTTATTCAAAGTATATGAAGGATATTGTCTCTAATAAAAGGAAGATTCCTAATGAGGAGATTTTCACTTTGCTTGCTAATTATCCCTTCAATGGTAAGGTTCCAAAGAAACCTTGTGATCTAGGTATACCAACTATTCCTTGCTCTATTAAGAATAATTATGTTAGAACTACTTTATGTGATTTGGGAGCTGGAGTTAGTGTTATGCCTTTTTCTCTCTACAATAGACTCCAGCTAGAAAATTTGATACCAACTGATATATCTTTGCAAATGGTTGATAAGTCAACTACTATTCCTGTTGGTATATGTGAGGATGTTCCTGTTCAAGTGGCTCATAATTGCTTGGTTTTGACTGATTTTTTTGTGCTTCAAATGCCCGAAGATGATAATATGTCTATTATTCTTAGGAGACCTTTTCTTAATACTACAGGTGCTATCATTAATTGTAATCAAGGAAAAGTAACATTCAATATTGATGACAAAGATCATACTGTTTATTTCCCCAAGAAGGTTGTTAGAAGCTATTGCCTGAATTCCACTGAAAATATTGAGAGTATCAAGGTTGGAGAAATATATTGTCCCATTCCATAGGAAATTTTTTAAACTATTATGATTGGGACCATTGCTATCAAGTATGAGTTAACATAATCACCTTGTGTTACAAAGTTTTGTTTCATATAAGATTGTTTTGGTAACAAGACTTGATCAACCTTGTTAACAAAAGTATTTTAACGAACAAAATAATATTTTCACTGTGGTTATACTTGCTTTCTTTTACTTTTCTCCTTCCTAGTCTTTGCCTTTCTTTTGCTAGCTTTGGTTTTGTTAGTTGTTCGCTTGTTAGTTTGTCTTAGAGCTTCTGTAGTTTGGCTTTTGGTTTGCTTTTGCTTCTTCTGAAAAAATTGTTTCTGCAAGAAAATCAATTTTCATACCCTAAAAATTGGCCAAAAATAAAGTTTCCCGAAAAATCCCAGAAAATTCAAAATAAATTTTTCCTCGAAAAAAGGGGAAGAGGGACACCTGAAGTGACCTAGGGAGCCACCCCAGGCCACCACACCCATGGTAGGCGCGGTCTACATGTGGGTGGCGCCTAGGGGGGTCTGGCCCACCTGGGCCCCTTCAAGGTGCCCCCTCACAGCCATCTTCTTTCTCTCTCCCGAAAAACACCGGAAAACTTTCTCAAGCTCAAGTTCTTGTTGTTCCTTCTCACGATTTTCAATCTCCTTGCTCAGCCCATCTTTGATGCTGATTTTTGGAGGGATTGCTCCTTGGTATGTGCCTCCTCCACTTGTCCAATTAGATTTGTGATTGGTAGATTGTATCTTGAGTATTTTTCTTCTATAGGTGACATGTCGTGTGAGCTTGCATGCTTGTTCTATGCTTAGAGATTTCATTTTGATGCATGTGTAGCCCTCTAACAAGTTCTTATAGTAGTTGCTCGTCATTTATCAACTTGGAAGTCACTTGGTTTGATGTTTGTCTAAAAATTTCAGCAAGGAAGATGAGTACCTATCCACTGAATCAATATGACTTGATGGTGTCTGAGCCAATGAAGGTTCATCGTGAGGAGACAATTTTTCCTTCCATATATCCATGCCATGAATTTATGAGAACCGCGGGAATCTCCCAAGATTTCCAAACCTTGATTGCCAATGCAGGATTGGAACACTTTGTTGAAGGTGAACCATTTCAATTTGTTAAGCTAACCATGGCTTTTGTGCAGGACTTCCGGCTCACCTGGTCTACATCTAATCCCATGGTCCATTAAAAAATATATAATATACCTATCGACCTGCCTTTTGTTGATTTCTGTGCAGCAATTAGAGTACCTCAGTGGGGATCTTGTGAGAAGATCAAGGAAAGGCCCAAGTCACTTATGGATTTATATGCTGATATTTTCCAAGGTTTCGACTTCTCAAAGGAAAGTGGTAAAATTCAGAACATTCAGTTCCCATCTATTAGATACTTTGCCTATTTCATTACAAAGTGTGTTCTTGCTAGAAAGTTGTCTTCTTTTGATATAGCTTTTATTGCAGCTGCTCTGAATAGGAATAGATCTTATAGCTTGGGTGCTTTGATAGCTCACCGTCTCACCACCAACCGCGAGAAGGGTGGAATTTGTGGAGGTCTTATTGCTTCTAGGTTGCTAGCTTTCCATGGTTTAGAGCCTTACTATTCAGATTATCAGTTCCCATAGAAAGGCTGGATCTTGAATCCGTGGTTCGTCATGGTTTTGTGTCCCTCGGGGCTAATTGAGAAGTTTACCATATGAATTATCTTTTGCCCAGCAAGGTCGGAGAAAGGGTAGGACTGAGAAAATAGTTTATTTGTCTGCACCTGCTTTGTTTAACTTTGATAACAGGTAAGGATGGTCGCTTACGGAGGAGGAGGTTGACACATATGTGGCGGAGCTCTCCCAGCAAGAGGAGAATGTTGAAGAGGATGCCGAAGAAAATTCTCTTCAGCCCTCCAACTTGGGAGAGTTTTCATACCAGCAACCCTCATTTGTTTGGGGTGCGTCTTCTTCTTCATCGCAAGCGCCTAACTATGATCATTCCTATGATGACCCACCAACATGGGGTTACTACTCGTGCTATTGAGCCCCACTTAGGCCAAAAGCCTAAGCTTGGGGGGAGGTATACCGACATCATACTCATCTATATATCATGTTCGGTCGGTTCTTTGTATATCCATTGTTTCGCTTTCTTGTTGGTTCTTGTTGCTTCTTTCTCAAAAACACAAAAATACCAAAAATATTTTATTTGTTCTCTTGGTTTCTTTCTTTGTTTCTTTGCTTTGGTGTGCCTTAAAAGAAAAATCCAAAAATATTTTGCTTTTCTTGGTTTGTTTTTGCTTTGCTTGTTTTTGTTTTGTTGGCTTCTTTAAAAAATCGAAAACACCAAAAATATTTGTTGTTCTTCTTTGGTTCTGTGAGATCTTTGCAGGGTTCAGCAATCCTCAGTGGATTTTGGGTTTCATGTTATTATTCAAGTCACACAAGTGAAGGGCAATAATGAAGATTAAGACAACTTGAGGAGTGGTAAGAGGGTGGTAGCGAACTCTATTTGTTTCATTTTTGTACATATACTCATCATTGTGAGCATGCTTAGTCTGTTCATGGTAAGGAGTGTGTTACTGATGGATGCTTAGTAGTTTTTGCTTGTGTATGATTAGCTCCAGCTTGCTAATAGTTTGTAGCATGTCATATGAATGTTTGCTTGCATTGTTCTATTCATATTTTGGTATGATATTGTGGTATCCTCCTCTGGAAGTTTCATTTGAATCGACTTGGCACATTCTCACGCATGCATATGACTAATAAATAGTCAGTAAGCCTCGATGATTTATTTTTCCTCAGAGTTCTTGTATCACTTTCATGCCATAATTAGTCCTGTTTTGTTGCAAGCATGATTATGAAAATTATTGCTCTCTCGTTTGTCGCTCCCTCTCTATTGCTAGCCTTCACTTGCATTGAGTATGAGCTCTACATGTGCTTCCAACTCCCCAAAACCAATATTGCCAACTGTGTCCACCATACCTACCTATTAGCATCATTTGCTATTTCAGTGCATATTCTATATGCCTTGTTTTCTTCCAAATAAAATGTTTGTCTGTTTTGAGAAAGTTAGTTAGTAAAGCTCTCACGAACTTGATGACACACTTTATTCCTTGCACTTAATAATCCTGAACCATTGTGACTTGTCCATGAAAGTTATATGCTTGCAAATTATATGCTGGTAGTCAGTAGAGTTGTGCCGTCACGGGGAACGCTTTCAACACTTTTTGGATATCATATCCAGTTGATACTTTGCTCTTTTGTTTATGGATGTCGACGATGTGAAATAAAAGGGGAGCTTGTGAGTTCATGGAGTCTATACATTGTGTTAGAGAAACGCCTGGGCTGCTAGCCTAAGCCATGCCTAATCATGGTGGAAACTTGCAGCATCACCATAATGATCATTCTATGAATCATCCCCAATAAAGCTATGCACATAGTAAATAAAAAGATCGCTAAGATGCTCATTTTCTGCTTGCCTTGTCATTTTGATCGCAAGATAGATCCTGTATCATGTGCAAGGGGTACCCCGTTGGCGGTTCTCTATGATATGCGTGTATTCACAATGACAAGAACTTACAGGTAACCAAAGTTGAGTAGCATGCGAAGCGGCCCTCGTACTCAAGGGACTTGGGATTTTTAGTCTATGGTCTGTCAAGCATATGATTCAGAGTGGAACTCACTTTCACCTTAACCACATGAAGATGCCTATGATAGGGGCAATGAGAGCTCAAAGCTAATGAGTACCTTCCTTTCAGCATTAGGAAGCCTTTCAAACTTTTCAAAACCTTTTGACAACCTTGTTGAGTCACCACTTATTCTATGAGCACCTTCTTGAGAGCATAATTGTCATTCTTGTGTTTGTCTCAAAACTTGGTTAATTATGTCATGACTTTGATGCTTGTATCTCTTATATCTTTACTTCTAGTCTTCACTTGAACTTTAGAGGTGGCCTGGCATTTATATTGTGCTCTACAAACAAAGGCAAGCGAGATACCACTCTGTCATACCTTACTATGAGCATTGCAATGTTGCTTATGTTTATGTTCCATGCTACTTATTATTATTGAGTTGGTTTCTCTTCATAGCTTGCAATGACTATTGAGTAGACTTAGTTGCATACTTCTTATTATGAATGGTTTAAGCATCTGCTCCTGTGCTGAGAATATATACATCATATGAAGCAAATGTGTTCGTGAAAGTTCTTTTATCGCACTCAGTTTCCAACTGAATTGCTTGAGGACAAGCAATAAGCTAAGCTTGGGGGGATTTGATACGTCCAAATTGTATCTACTTTCCCGAACACTTTTGCTATTGTTTCTCCTCTAAACTTGTGTGATTTGGATACAACTAACACAGACTGACGATGTTTTTAGCAGAATTACCTTGGTGTCTTGTTTTTGTGCAGAAAATCAACTATGAGGAAAAATCCCAGAAAATATGCCAAAAATTATATTTCACCAGAACACCCACGGAGCCAGAAGACGAGACGGAGAAGGGGCCTAGGGGGCCCACACCCCTGCTAGGCACGGGCCCACCTCTGGCTGCGCCTAGGGGGTGCAGCCACCCCAGGCACCCCCTCAACCTCCCTTTGCGCCTATAAGTTGCCTCTCGACCTAAAAACTAGGGAGGGGTCAATAGTTTTCCAGAAAGATTTCCGCTATGCTGCCACCAATAGAAATTAAGATTCGGATCGAGAAACTCCGTTCTGGCACCCTGCCGGGACGGGGAATTTGGAGAGGATCATCGCCATCGTCATCACCAACGCATCTCCATCAACCACCGATGTTTCCCTTATCCATGAGTGAGTAATCCCCCGCTGTAGGCTTGGGGATGGTAGGGATTGGATGAGTTATATCATGTAATCGAATAAGATCTGTTAGGGCATAGTGCCTAGCATCTCTATTAGTGCTATTTGAATCAGTGGAAGGTCATCCAATTAGCTTGCAAGCATGTGACTGGCTCAGAAGGGATCACATATCGCGGGAACGAGAAAAGAGTACTTATCGGTAACGAGGTTGAACTAGATATGCAAAGATACCGACGATCATACCTCGGATAAGTAAACTATCGCGAGACAAAGGGAAATTGGTATCGTATGTAAGTGGTTCATTCGATCACGAAGTAATCGTAGAAATATGTGGGAACCATATGACTTTCTAGATTCCTCTATTGTTTATTGATCGGAGAAGAGTATCGGTCATGTATGCATCATTCACGAACCGTAGGGAGACACGCCTAAGGATTTGATGTTGTTTAGTAGATATGGAATGTAAGTAGGGAGACCAGATGTTGTTCGGAGTCTCGGATGGGATCGAGATATCACGAGGAGATCCGGAATGGTCTGGATAATAAGATTCATATAAGGAAAGTCCAATTCCGGAGTTCGGGAATGATTCTGATGTTTTCATCGGAGAGGTTCTAGAAGGGTCTAGAAGATTCACCGTACCGTAAGGGGAAGGGTACATGATTATGTCATGGATAAGTGGAATGATTGAATAATGTCCTAGGTCACTTGGTTGGGCATTTTCAAGAAAGAAATTAAGCTCCAAATTGAAAGTCAAAAGGCAAGTTTGAAAAGTCAAACTGGGACAATGTATCCTGGTGGAGGAAGGAAAGAATCCTTCTTTCCCTCCACCACAAGCCAACTAGGAGAGGGAGTTGGGGAAGGATTCAAAATCCCCTCTCCCAAGCTGCTCTCTCTCTCTCATAAATAGAGGGGAGGGGGTGCCCCAAGGACACAGAACACCAGCCCTTCCCGACCTAACTGCTGCACCTCCGCCCCCCTAGCGCCGCCGTTGCCGCTGCTCGCCGCCGCCGGCTCGCCGTCGCCGCCCTAGCCGCCGCCGGCCACGCCTCCTCCTCTCTAGCCCTCTAAACCCTAGATCACCAAAAACCCTAGATCCACCATAACCTGCTTTAGCTTAGGCGAAGCCCTGCAGGATCTTCCCTCTACTTCCGGCACCACGCTGTCGTGCTGCCGGAATTGCGAGGGGAGAACTACAACCTCTACTGCCTACTAGAACAAGGGATAGGAAGGTCTTCATCGAGTACCGAACGTGTGACCGACTGCGGAAGCGCAGCCGGAACGCAGCGCCAGAAGGATCGTCTACGCGATCTTGAGATTGGAAAGTGTACGACTACATCACCCACGAGAATCTGCTCTTGTTAACCACTTTGGAATCTTCGAGGGTGAGTATTATAATCAACTCATTGCTACAATCTAGTAGATAGATCTTGGCTAGTTTGTGTGCATGCAGTAGAATTTTTGTATTCCATGCTACGAACCCCTAGACTGGACCCTCTTGGTGGAATGTTATGCAATTGGCTTGCAAGCATGTGACTGGCTTACAAGGGATACATATCATAAGAACGATAAAAGAGTACTTATTAGTAACGAGGTTGAACTAGGTATGAAGAGATACCGACGATCAAACCTCGGATAAGTGAAATATCGTGAGACAAAGGGAAATTGGTATCATATGTAAATGGTTCATTTGATCACAAAGTAATCGTACAAATATGTGGGAGCCATATGAATTTCCAGATTCCTCTATTGGTTATTGATCGGAGAAGAGTCTCTGTCATGTCTGCATAATTCACGAACCGTAGAGAGATACATTTAAGGATTCAATGTTGTTTAGTAGATATGGAAAGTGAGTAAAGATATTGACTATTGTTCGGAGTCTCGGATGGGATCCGGCATATCACGAGGAGATCTAGAATCGTTTGGAGAATAAGATTCGTATAAGGAAAGTCCAATTCTGGAGTTCGGAAATGGTTTCAGTGTTTTCACCGGAATGTTCTAGAAGGGTCTAGAAGGTCCACCGACCCGGAGTGGGAAGGGTACATGGATGTGTCATGACAAAGTGAAATGGTTGCATCATGTCCTAGGTCCCTTTTCTGGACACTAAGAGAGAAATCAAACTCTAGTTTGAAAGTAAAAAAAAGGAAGTTTGAAAAAGTCAAAGTGGGACTTTGGTTTCCAGGTGGAGGGAAGGAAGGATTCCTACCTAGGGAAGGAATCCTCCCTCCACTTGCCGCCGGCCACATGAAGTTGTGTTGGGGGAGGATTTCCTCCCCCTTGCCGCCCCTCCCCATCATAAATAGAGGGGAGGGGCATCCACTTGCCACACAACTCCAAGCCCTAGCCGCCGGCCTCCACCGAAGTCGTTGCTGCCCTAGTGCCCTCCTCCCAAGCCGCCGACTTGGGGCATCCCCTTGCCCTAGCCGCCGGCCACACAAAACCTAGATCGCCGAGGCCCTCTTCTATTCCACCATACTTGCTCTGGCTTAGGCGAAGCCCTACGTGATCTCCCCTCTACTTCCGACACTACGCCGTCGTGCTGCAGGAATCGTGAGGAGAGAGCTACAATCTCCGCTGCTTGTTGGAACAAGGGAGAGGAAGGTCTTTATCGAGTATCGTACGTGTGACCGACTGCGGAAGCGCTGCCGGAACGTGGTGCCTAAAGGATCGTCTACGCAATCTTGAGATCGGTGAACGAATATATCACCCACGATAATCTAATCTTGTTAACCGTTTTGGATCTTCTCGGGTTAGTACTCTATCGACTCGTTGCTACAATCTAGTAGATAGATCTTGACTTATGTGTGTTCATGCGATAGAATTTTTTGTTTTCCATGCTACGAACTCCTACAAAAATGTTGCATGAATGACCTGCATACATCACTACTAGGAAACTAGCTATAGATAGACATACCTTCTGTGGCGCATGGTCCTGACCATGTGCCACAAAAGTTACCTAGTGGCGCATCCGGTGAATTTAGGAATGCGCCACAGAAGTTTTCATCAGTGGCGAAGAGTGAGATTTGTCCATCCATATTACGGAGAAGAGTGAGATTTGTCCATCCATATTACGGACAAGAGTCTCGGTCATGTCTGCATAATTCACGAACCGTAGGGAGACACACTTAAGGATTCAGTGTTGTTTAGTAGATATGGAATATAAGTAGGGAGACTGAATGTTGTTCGGAGTCTCGGATGGGATCCAAGATATCACGAGGAGATCCGAAATGGTTCGGATAATAAGGTTCATATAAGGAAAGTCCAATTTCGGAGTTCGGGAATGATTCCGATGTTTTCATTGGAGAGGTTCTAGAAGGGTCTAGAAGATTCATCGGACCGGAAGGGGAAGGGTACATGATTGTGTCATGGATAAGTGGAATGATTGAATCATATCCTAGGTCACTTGGTTGGGCATTTGCAAGAAAGAAATTAAGCTCCAAATTGAAAGTCAAAAGGCAATTTTGAAAAGTCAAACTGGGATAATGTATCCTCGTGGAGGAAGTAAAGAATCCTTCTTTCCCTCCACCACAATCCAACTAGGAGAGGGAGTTGGGGAAGGATTCAAACTCCCCTCTCCCAAGCTGACCTCCCGCTCATAAATAGAGGGGAGGGGGTACCCCGAGGACACACAACACCAGCCCCTCCTCACCTAGCCGCCGCACCACCGCCGCCCGCTAGCGCCGCCCCTAGTGCTGCCACCACTGCTACTCGTTGCCGCCGCCAGTCGCCGCCGATGGCCACACCTCCTCCTCTCCGGCCCTCTAAACCCTAGATCATTGGAATCCCTAGATCCACCATAACCTGCTCCGTCTTAGGCGAAGCCCTGCAGAATCTTCCCACTACTTCCGGCACCACGCCGTCGTGCTGCCGGAATCGCGAGGGGAGAACTACAACCTCCACCGCCTGCTGGAACAAGGGAGAGGAAGGTATTCATCGAGTACCGAATGTGTGAGCGACTGCGGAAGCACTCTCAGAATGCAGCACCGGAAGGATAGTCTATGCGATCTTGAGATCGGCAAGTGTACGACTACATCACCCACGAGAATTTGCTCTCGTTAACCGCTTTGGAATCTTCGAGGGTGAGTATTCTAATCGACTCTTTGCTACAATCTAGTAAATAGATCTTGGCTTGTTTGTGTGCATGCGGTAGAATTTTTTTGTTTTCCATGCTACGAACCCCTATAGTGGTATTAGAGCTATGTCTATATTTAGACCTGTTGCACGAGTAGAACACAATGGTTATTGTGGACGGTGGTGCTTTTATTATCAATAGCTTTTTGTGTACTTTTCATCTTGCGGTATGATGTTGAAGCGGCCCGGGCTAACCTTACATGACAACATTCATGAGACTTGCTCCACGCAACTTGTATTGCATAAGTGGCTTTGCGGGTGTTTGTCTCTCCCATTATAGTATGGATTTAATTTACAACGGGCACTTGATAGTTCAAGCATCAACATTGTGGTTCTTGTTCATAAATTAGGTGCGTCTAACTTTGTTTTGCAGGGTTGTGCTGTGATGTGATTTGGCCATGATTGTGATTATATGTGATGTATGCAATGTTCCTTATTGTAAGTCGGCAACCGACATGAGCCTTATGGTTGTCTTTTAATTTTGTTAAGACCTACGTGTATATTATTCAAAGTAGTTGTAATAGTTGATGCTGGTGGACGACAACCATGGAGAGGTGCCATTGACCTTGACGCCACGCCGGTGATGATGGAGATCATGTTCGTGATTTAAGATGGAGATCGGAAGAACAAGAAGAAAGGACATATCATATCACATATATTTTGAATTGCATGTGCTATTAATCCTTTTATGCATCTTGTATTGCTTAGTTCGCGACAGTAGCATTATAAGATGATCCCTTTCACAAAATATCAAGTTATAAAGTGTTCATCCTTAGTAAGCACTGTTTCCAAAGCTCATTGTTTCGAAGCACCACGTGATGATCGGGTGTGTTAGATTCTGCGAGTGTATACAACGGGAGCAAGCCAGATTTTCTCATGCGGAAGCTAAGGTTTGATCTTGACGAGCCTAGCATGTACAGACATGGTCTCGGAACACGGATCACCGAAAGTTAAAGCATGAGTCATATAGTAGATATGATGAACATGTTGATTGTTCGCCATTGAAGCTACATCAACTCTCGTGATGATCGGTTTTGATGTGGTGGATTTGGTTCATGTGATCACTAAAACAATGTGAGGGATGTTTTTGAGTGGGAGTTCACCTAGATTAATTTAAATATTAATTAGAACTCAATTTGTCATAAACTTCGTCTAAACTATTGCAAATATGTTGTAGATCAATTGCGGCCCTACCATCAATTTTAATGTGTTCCTAGAGAAAGAAAAGTTGAAAAATAGTGGAAGCAACTTTCCGGATTGGTTCCGTAACTTGAGGATTGTCCTCTGTAACACCCTCAGAATCGGACCAATGCAAGTTTTAGCGAAACCCGCCAAACCCGCATAGAAACGATTCAAAGGTGCCCACCAGGCACTTTCGTGCGGGTGGAAAACGAAGTAATAACATTACACAACAGTCCTCGATGGGACCCACAGAACAGATATATACAACAGCGACTCAAAGAGTCAAGAATACAGATATAATATACAAAGATCCAAATCACCTTGAAAACGATATAGCGTCCAGCTACGGACAAGATGCAAATGGGGCTAAGAGCCCTGAAGAATAACCAATGGCGTCCATAACCCTGCCCAGGCCAAGCCGGAAGGGTAACCCTGCTAACGACGTCGATCTCAAATCCTGCTCAAAACAAAAGGGGTGCCGACAAAGGGCAAAGGAAAAAGAGGAGCGTCAGTACTGAGGCCAGTACACGGCGAGACTAGAATTCGGCGGTCCTCGCCTACATAGGTATGGTGGACTGAGCGGCAGCGGCAGCATGCACTAAACAACCTATAGAGACTCGATACAACTGACGGCAATCAGAGAGGGGTAAGAAGGACCTATCCGGAACCAACCTGATACTACCATCAAACAAACCCATCCTGGGGTTTCCCCCCCTCGAAACCAAACGAGGAAGTCAATCGAGGAACTCACACAGTTGGCATTTTTATTTATTCGGTTATAGTTGCGGCACTTTACTAGTCAGGTTTAGATAATCGTCCTGATAAAGTAGGCAGTGGGCACTTTTAGTTAACCATTCCGTTGTAGTTGCAACAATTACTAATCAGATACAATTAGCATGAGATATTCCAAAAACCCAGCAGTTGTTGGTACTTTTATTCAACCATTCCGTTGTAGTTGCCATAATTACTAGTCAGGTACAATGGTCGCAAGCGACACTCCAAACCAACAATTGTGGGCAGTATTATTTAGCCATTCCGTTATAGTGAAGCTGATTACTAGTCATTATAAAGTCAAATTTATAGCAGTAAACTTTAGTTATGCTTGTCTATGGTCGAGATACTGTGCTCCAAGTCGTCCATAACCGCGGACACGGCTTTCAGAAAGTTTTAACCCGGCCGGGGTGCACAAATAGCAACACACACACGATCAACCTCGGAAAAACCAAATCAAAACCCAACGAGGTCTTCACGACAGAGCAATCACAAGATTCAGAAATATTTTAGGGGGCCATCCCTTAAAGTAGAACCCGCAACGAAGTTAGCTGACTTCGAGACGGACTTAAGGTTTGTGGGGCCGGCTGTAAACGACTGGGAACCCGAAAGTGTGGCTGGGCTTGTCGATACCGCGAAAACGGGTTACAATTCCTAAACAGTACAGTGTGCTCCTCGCACAAACGTAAATAAAGCAGTAGCATGGCATAAGTACAGGATCGTAAATAAAACCTCAAACTAGTTTGTGGCCCCAAGAAATAAGACGGAATCAAGCTCTGGCTAAGGGGGGCCCATACTCCCCATATGTGGATAGCGCGATAAATCAAGGAACAGGTATCAAGTACTCGGGGTCCTACGGGACACAAGTGGGCGTTCGGAAACCAAATGTTATCTATCACCCACCGATGCCTCTGCTTACTTACTTCAATTTTAGTTGTTAAACAGGAATTAAAGTGAACGATAAATAAAGCCGAGATCATCTCCAACATCAAACAGGTGGCAATACTCCAACAACTGTGGTACATGGCGACACGCAACAGCATTTGAGCAAGCTACTACGACGTGCAAGTCCAACTATCTACCAAACAACAGGTAATAGGAGGTGGCCATGGCAATATAGGGCTGCAAGGGATATCACGGGTACGAAAAACTAGAGCAACGCGACACAGATAGCAATAGATCAACAGGAGGGAATAAATACTATAAAAGTAAGATAGGTAGAAAGGGGGAGATGCTCGCCTGAAAACATTGTCGAAGGTTCAACCGAAGGTCGGGGCGAAGCTCACATCAACTCAACGGCCTTATCCGCGAAGAAGCAAAACACTAGAAGAAACACCGGATGCAATATTTAATACACGGCAGAAGATCGGGCATGATGCATGTATGATGTATGACATGGCAAAGGTGCAATGTAATTAGGTCATATTAAGCGGAACCGGGGTCCCGACAATTATTTAAACGGTTCAAGTTGTTTAGAACCCCCGCAATTTAAATGTTGTTTAACACGGCAGGATATATCACCGGTTCGCTACTCAAATTTAAATGAGGCCAATATGAGACTAGATTTGCCCGCATATGGGCCCCATATTTACTTATGAGGTGAATCGGCATAAGGCCCCCAAACCACACAAATATGCATGCGAGATGAATGATTATTAATATGCAACAAGTTATATTAGGTTATAAAATAGGGTTTCGGGAAGGGGTTCACACATCGGGGTCTCGACGAACTTGGGGTTCCGGGGTTCGGGGTCCGGTCTCAGGGTCCAGGGTTCGACGGATCGGTCTCGACGGGGTCGTGCTCGGATATCGGGGGTAGATCTTGGCGCATTCGCTATGGTCGGGCCATGTTGTCGGTCCTATCGTTCGGGCTGAAGCACTTGTCGCCTCGGGGTCTCGGTGTCCGGGGTGAAGTACTTGTCGTTCTTGTGGCGATCTTTGCGTCCTCCCGGTTCGGTTCTAGGCGTCCGAGGGAATTGCTTGGCGTTCCCGGAGGAAGTTCTTGTTATTCCCGTGTTGGCGTCCTCGGTGTCGGGGAAGACCTTGGGGTTCCAACTTGTCCATCATTGACGGACTTTGTTCGTCGTCGGGGCTCGTCGGGATCAGTCTTCGGGGTCCTACGGTAGATCTTGGCCCTGTCGAAGATGTTGCCGGGGGTTCGTCGAGTGTCCTCGGTTCGGCGCCGAAGGCCGTTGGCGAGCTTGGAGTGCCTCAAGACGGCCATAGGGAACATTAGCATACTTCCATGGCACACATACACGGGCACACGCAGATGCGCACACGGGAGGCAGGGCCCACAGGATGACGGTGGCGGGCCAGGCGAGGTGGGGCCGGTTACTGGGGCGAGCTTGGCGGACGCTGAGGAGGCCGGCGGCGGGCTCCACGGAGGAAGGACGCAGCGGGGGTGAGGGCGCGGCCGCGGGGAGGCGGCGACGGAGGCGCGGGTGAGGGCGGCGCCGGCAGGAGGGGTGGCTCGCGAGCGGCAAGGGAGCGTGGTGCCGCGGCGGCGGCGGCAGACGCGGAGGGCAGGTAGAGGTAGCGGAGGTCGATGCTGGGGGGAAGGCCTGGCGGCGCGGCCACAGCGGGGAGGCGGCGCTCCGGACGCTGGTGAGCTCGAGGGAGGCGCTGGCGGAGACGCGTCTCGCAGAGGGAGGCGGCTCGGGGCTGCGCGGGGCGCCGGGCGCGGGAGGCTCCGGGCGGCGGTGGACGGGCCCGGTGGAGGCGCTGGAGGCCGAGGCGGCTCGCGCGAGGTGCGGGCGAGGCCGGCGGCGACCGCGCTGGGGCGGGAGAAGAAGGAGGAGAGGCGGGGCTGTGCGCAGAGAGGTGGCCGCGGCCGGCGGCGCGGGACCGGCGCGGGAGGCGGTTTGTCCGCGGGCTCGAGGGGCGGGGAGGAACGCGGGGAGGATGGGGCTCCGCGGCGGAGGCGGGCTGCTCGCTGCCGACGCGCCATGGCCGGGGTCGGCGCCAGAGAAGAGAGGTAGGACGCGCGGCGGGGTGGGGAGAGGATGTGGGAACGGGGAGGGTCTGGTCTGGGTGGCCCACGTGGGCCAGGCGGGGGATCTGGTGCGGCAGGGCGCGCGCGTGTGGTGTGTGTGTTGCTGGGTGTGTTTGGGGTGGGGCTGTGTGTGTGTGGTGGGTGAGGTGGCTGTGTGGGATAGGGTAGAGGGAGGGGAGAGGTGACGTGGCGGCCAACGATTGGAGGGGGTGAGGTGGCCAAGGGGTGGGTAGGATAGGACAGGGTAGACTAGGGATTAAAGGGTGAACCGTTTGTATTTACTGGGGGTGGTCGTTCGGGTCGAAACGGCCCGTTCGACTGCCCCCGCTAAAATAATAAATATTTTTATTTGTTTTACAAACACCGTTTGCAAACCGCTAGCGGCCAAAATAATTAATCCGGAGAACCGGGCTTTGCATTTGAATGAAGATGGGCCGTTTTAGAAAACAAAACGGGCTTTGCGAAAATAGTTTTATGCGAACAATGCATGATGATGACGATGCAATGCACAAATTCAACGCGATTTTCTAGTAGTGGTTTTGCGGCATGCCACAATTCGACACCACTAACAATGGATCTCGCCCTCGAGATCCGCCTCACGGTACCGGAAAGAAGGTCGGCGGACTGCGTCTTCTCACTTTGTGTAGATCCTCGCGACACCACTAACAAGAGGTCGTTGTCCGTGATTGTCGAGAGAACACTCCGGAAAAAAAAAGGTCGAAGGTAGAGGTATCAACAAATAAATCCACCCCTAACTTCCGTGGACGGAGTAAAACTGTTGGATCCACTGATTCGGGGTACAAGAGCGAATGATAAGAGTAGTCGGATGGTGATCAGTCCATCGCGCACCCAAACCATTACTCTGCACACGAATAGGCGGATTATGCAACCAACTCTCGGAATCAGACTGAAGATCTCGACAAGCGAGGGTCAGAATAAGGGAGTGATGCAGACTCTGCATCGGATCTAGCATAGATGATGTCGTCGCGTCGGAAAACACCGGAAGCACATACAGGGAACAAAGAATGGTAACACTGTAGACGGATTCATCAGGCAGCTTTAACACCGGATGGTGGAGCACCGTTACCAAAGGAGGAAGCGAAACCCTGAAGGTACGACGGAAACCCAACCACGAGAATTCCTGGACTCGAAGAGAAAGAAGAGAGCGGATTCAAAACACGTCGAGATAAGAGGAGAACAACAGAGGGTAAGGAGTAAAATTAGACCTAATCAGAACTATCCAACCGATTTTGCAAAAATAGTTTTGACACTCTACTTCGGCCGTTAGCTAGGTTATCCTACAGGCTGGACTTGTGGGGTATCGCAACTGCTGAGCTCTGATACCACTCTGTAACACCCTCAGAATCGGACCTATGCAAGTTTTAGCGAAACCCGCCAAACCCGCATAGAAACGATTCAAAGGTGCCCACCAGGCACTTTCGTGCGGGTGGAAAACGAAGTAATAACATTACACAACAGTCCTCGATGGGACCCACAGAACAGATATATACAACAGCGACTCAAAGAGTCAAGAATACAGATATAATATACAAAGATCCAAATCACCTTGAAAACGATATAGCGTCCAGCTACGGACAAGATGCAAATGGGGCTAAGAGCCCTGAAGAATAACCAATGGCGTCCATAACCCTGCCCAGGCCAAGCCGGAAGGGTAACCCTGCTAACGACGTCGATCTCAAATCCTGCTCAAAACAAAAGGGGTGCCGACAAAGGGCAAAGGAAAAAGAGGAGCGTCAGTACTGAGGCCAGTACACGGCGAGACTAGAATTCGGCGGTCCTCGCCTACATAGGTATGGTGGACTGAGCGGCAGCGGCAGCATGCACTAAACAACCTATAGAGACTCGATACAACTGACGGCAATCAGAGAGGGGTAAGAAGGACCTATCCGGAACCAACCTGATACTACCATCAAACAAACCCATCCCGGGGTTTCCCCCCCTCGAAACCAAACGAGGAAGTCAATCGAGGAACTCACACAGTTGGCATTTTTATTTATTCGGTTATAGTTGCGGCATTTTACTAGTCAGGTTTAGATAATCGTCCTGATAAAGTAGGCAGTGGGCACTTTTAGTTAACCATTCCGTTGTAGTTGCAACAATTACTAATCAGATACAATTAGCATGAGATATTCCAAAAACCCAGCAGTTGTTGGTACTTTTATTCAACCATTCCGTTGTAGTTGCCATAATTACTAGTCAGGTACAATGGTCGCAAGCGACACTCCAAACCAACAATTGTGGGCAGTATTATTTAGCCATTCCGTTATAGTGAAGCTGATTACTAGTCATTATAAAGTCAAATTTATAGCAGTAAACTTTAGTTATGCTTGTCTATGGTCGAGATACTGTGCTCCAAGTCGTCCATAACCGCGGACACGGCTTTCAGAAAGTTTTAACCCGGCCGGGGTGCACAAATAGCAACACACACACGATCAACCTCGGAAAAACCAAATCAAAACCCAACGAGGTCTTCACGACAGAGCAATCACAAGATTCAGAAATATTTCAGGGGGCCACCCCTTAAAGTAGAACCCGCAACGAAGTTAGCTGACTTCGAGACGGACTTAAGGTTTGTGGGGCCGGCTGTAAACGACTGGGAACCCGAAAGTGTGGCTGGGCTTGTCGATACCGCGAAAACGGGTCACAATTCCTAAACAGTACAGTGTGCTCCTCGCACAAACGTAAATAAAGCAGTAGCATGGCATAAGTACATGATCGTAAATAAAACCTCAAACTAGTTTGTGGCCCCAAGAAATAAGACGGAATCAAGCTCTGGCTAAGGGGGGCCCATACTCCCCATATGTGGATAGCGCGATAAATCAAGGAACAGGTATCAAGTACTCGGGGTCCTACGGGACACAAGTGGGCGTTCGGAAACCAAATGTTATCTATCACCCACCGATGCCTCTGCTTACTTACTTCAATTTTAGTTGTTAAACAGGAATTAAAGTGAACGATAAATAAAGCCGAGATCATCTCCAACATCAAACAGGTGGCAATACTCCAACAACTGTGGTACATGGCGACACGCAACAGCATTTGAGCAAGCGACTACGACGCGCAAGTCCAACTATCTACCAAACAACAAGTAATAGGAGGTGGCCATGGCAATATAGGGCTGCAAGGGATATCACGGGTACAAAAAACTAGAGCAACGCGACACAGATAGCAATAGATCAACAGGAGGGAATAAATACTATAAAAGTAAGATAGGTAGAAAGGGGGAGATGCTCGCCTGAAAACATTGTCGAAGGTTCAACCGAAGGTCGGGGCGAAGCTCACATCAACTCAACGGCCTTATCCGCGAAGAATCAAAACACTAGAAGAAACACCGGATGCAATATTTAATACACGGCAGAAGATCGGGCATGATGCATGTATGATGTATGACATGGCAAAGGTGCAATGCAATTAGGTCATATTAAGCGGAACCGGGGTCCCGACAATTATTTAAACGGTTCAAGTTGTTTAGAACCCCCGCAATTTAAATGTTGTTTAACACGGCAGGATATATCACCGGTTCGCTACTCAAATTTAAATGAGGCCAATATGAGACTAGATTTGCCCGCATATGGGCCCCATATTTACTTATGAGGTGAATCGGCATAAGGCCCCCAAACCACACAAATATGCATGCGAGATGAATGATTATTAATATGCAACAAGTTATATTAGGTTATAAAATAGGGTTTCGGGAAGGGGTTCACACATCGGGGTCTCGACGAACTTGGGGTTCCGGGGTTCGGGGTCCGGTCTCAGGGTCCAGGGTTCGACGGATCGGTCTCGACGGGGTCGTGCTCGGATATCGGGGGTAGATCTTGGCGCATTCGCTATGGTCGGGCCATGTTGTCGGTCCTATCGTTCGGGCTGAAGCACTTGTCGCCTCGGGGTCTCGGTGTCCGGGGTGAAGTACTTGTTGTTCTTGTGGCGATCTTTGCGTCCTCCCGGTTCGGTTCTTGGCGTCCGAGGGAATTGCTTGGCGTTCCCGGAGGAAGTTCTTGTTATTCCCGTGTTGGCGTCCTCGGTGTCGGGGAAGACCTTGGGGTTCCAACTTGTCCATCATTGACGGACTTTGTTCGTCGTCGGGGCTCGTCGGGATCAGTCTTCGGGGTCCTACGGTAGATCTTGGCCCTGTCGAAGATGTTGCCGGGGGTTCGTCGAGTGTCCTCGGTTCGGCGCCGAAGGCCGTTGGCGAGCTTGGGGTGCCTCAAGACGGCCATAGGGAACATTAGCATACTTCCATGGCACACATACACGGGCACACGCAGACGCGCACACGGGAGGCAGGGCCCACAGGATGACGGTGGCGGGCCAGGCGAGGTGGGGCCGGTTACTGGGGCGAGCTTGGCGGACGCTGAGGAGGCCGGCGGCGGGCTCCACAGAGGAAGGACGCAGCGGGGGTGAGGGCGCGGCCGCGGGGAGGCGGCGACGGAGGCGCGGGTGAGGGCGGCGCCGGCAGGAGGGGTGGCTCGCGAGCGGCAAGGGAGCGTGGTGCCGCGGCGGCGGCAGTAGACGCGGAGGGCAGGTAGAGGTAGCGGAGGTCGATGCTGGGGGGGAAGGCCTGGCGGCGCGGCCACAGCGGGGAGGCGGTGCTCCGGACGCTGGTGAGCTCGAGGGAGGCGCTGGCGGAGACGCGTCTCGCAGAGGGAGGCGGCTCGGGGCTGCGCGGGGCGCCGGGCGCGGGAGGCTCCGGGCGGCGGTGGACGGGCCCGGTGGAGGCGCTGGAGGCCGAGGCGGCTCGCGCGAGGTGCGGGCGAGGCCGGCGGCGACCGCGCTGGGGCGGGAGAAGAAGGAGGAGAGGCGGGGCTGTGCGCAGAGAGGTGGCCGCGGCCGGCGGCGCGGGACCGGCGCGGGAGGCGGTTTGTCCGCGGGCTCGAGGGGCGGGGAGGAACGCGGGGAGGATGGGGCTCCGCGGCGGAGGCGGGCTGCTCGCTGCCGACGCGCCATGGCCGGGGTCGGCGCCAGAGAAGAGAGGTAGGACGCGCGGCGGGGTGGGGAGAGGATGTGGGAACGGGGAGGGTCTGGTCTGGGTGGCCCACGTGGGCCAGGCGGGGGATCTGGTGCGGCAGGGCGCGCGCGTGTGGTGTGTGTGTTGCTGGGTGTGTTTGGGGTGGGGCTGTGTGTGTGTGGTGGGTGAGGTGGCTGTGTGGGATAGGGTAGAGGGAGGGGAGAGGTGACGTGGCGGCCAACGATTGGAGGGGGTGAGGTGGCCAAGGGGTGGGTAGGATAGGACAGGGTAGACTAGGGATTAAAGGGTGAACCGTTTGTATTTACTGGGGGTGGTCGTTCGGGTCGAAACGGCCCGTTCGACTGCCCCCGCTAAAATAATAAATATTTTTATTTGTTTTACAAACACCGTTTGCAAACCGCTAGCGGCCAAAATAATTAATCCGGAGAACCGGGCTTTGCATTTGAATGAAGATGGGCCGTTTTAGAAAACAAAACGGGCTTTGCGAAAATAGTTTTATGCGAACAATGCATGATGATGACGATGCAATGCACAAATTCAACGCGATTTTCTAGTAGTGGTTTTGCGGGATGCCACATCCTCAATGCAAGTAATTTGACCTATGTGTTGGATGCACCGCTGGGTGACCCACCTGCAGCTGATGCTACCGATGAGGTAAAGAATGTTTTCCTCGCTCGGAAGAATCAGTAGTCCACAGTTCAGTGTGCTATCTTGTATGGTTTAGAATCGGAGCTTCAGAAAAGGTTTGAGAACTTTGAGCCACATGATATTGTCCATAAACTCAAAATGATATTTGAGGCTCACGCGGCAGTTGAGAGTTATAATGCTTCTGAAAATTTGTTTAACTGCAAGATGGAAGAGGGCAGCTCCGTCAGTGAGCATGTTCTTAAGATGTCTGGGCACGCAAGTAAGCTTCAAAGCTTGGGTATAGTGATTCCTAATGCTTTGGGGATTCACCGCGTCCTCCAATCACTACCACCAAGTTATAAGAACTTTGTGATGAACTACAATATGCAAAACATGGAAAAGTCGTTGCCCGAACTCTTCTCTATGTTAAAGTCTGCGGAAGTGGAGATCAAGAAAGAGCACCAAGTGTTGATGGTAAATAAGACCACCAAATTCAAGAAGCAAGGTAAGTCTAAGAAAAAGAAAAACTTCAAGAAGGGAGGTAAGAAAGTTACCGCGCCGGCGAAGAAGACCAAGGCTAGGCCTAAGCCTAATACTGAGTGATTTTACTGCAAGGTAGAAGGTCACTGGAAGCGGAATTGCCCTAAGTACTTGGCGGATTTGAAGAACGACAACATCAAAAATAAAGGTATATCCGATATACATGTTATTGATGTGTATCTCACTAGTAGTCGTAGTAGTACCTGTGTATTTGATACTGGTTCGGTTGCTTATATTGTAACTCGAAACAGCTGCTACAGGATAGACAGAAACTAGCGAAGAACAAGGTGACGATGTGCGTTGGAAAAGGATCAAAGGTTCATGTGATCGCGGTCGGCACGCTACCTCTTCATCTACCATCGGGATTAGTTTTATACTTAAATAATTGTTATTTGGTGCCTGCGTTGAGCATGAACATTATATCCGGATCATGTTTATTGCGAGACGGTTACTTGTTTAAGTCCGAGAATAATGGTTGTTCGATTTATATGAGTAATATGTTTTATGCACATTCACCTTTGATAGATGGTCTATTCTTGTTGAATCTCGATTGCAGTAATACACATATTAATAACATTGAAGCTAAACATTTGAAATTGAGCGATAACTCGACCTATATGTGGCACTGTCGTCTTGGTCACATTGGAGTGAAGCGTATGAAGAAACTCCATTCCGATGGACTTCTTAAATCACTTGGTTTCGAATCACTTGAAAGATGTGAAGCATGTCTGATGAGTAAAATGATTAAGACTCTATTTCTGGTATGATGGAGCGAGCTACGGACTTATTGGAAATCATACATACCGATCTGTCTGGTCCAATGAGTGTAGCATCACACGGTGGTTATCGTTATGTTCTTATTTTCATGGATGACTTTAGTAGATATGGGTATATCTATTTCATGAAACATAAGTCCAAAACTTTCAAGAATTTTAAGGAATTTCAAAGTGAAGTAGAGAATCAACGTAACAAGAAGATTAAGTTTCTACGATCTGAACATGGAGCTGAATATCTTAGTTACGAGTTTGGCGAGCATTTGAAGAAATGCGGAATACTTTCACAATTGACACCGCCGGGAACACCACAACGTAACGGTGTGTCTGAACGTCATAATCGAACTCTCTTAGATATGGTTCGTTCTATGATGTCACTTACAGATTTACCGCTATCATTTTGGGGTTATGCGTTAGAAACCGCCACATTCACTTTAAATAGGGCACCATCTAAATCTGTTGAAACGACACCGTAGGAATTATGGTTTGGGAAGAAACCTAAATTGTCGTTCCTTAAAGTTTGGGGTTGCGAAGCTTATGTAAAGAAGTTACGGCCCGACAAGCTTGAACCCAAAGCGGAAAAATGCGTCTTCATAGGATACCCGAAGGAAACTATTGGGTATACCTTCTATCATAGATCCAAAGGCAAAATCTTCGTTGCTAAGAATGGATCCTTTCTAGAGAAGGAGTTTCTCTTGAAAGAAGTGACTGGAAGGAAAGTATAACTTGACAAGGTTGTCGAACCTTCTCTCGGATTTGAGAGTAGTGCAACACCAGAAGTAGTTCCTGTGGCCCCTACACCAATAAGATAGGAAGCTAATGATGTTGATCATGAAACTTTGGTTGAAGTTACTACGGAACCTCGCAGGTCAACGAGAACTCTTACCACTCTTGATTGGTATGATCCCGTTATGAGGGTCATGTTGGTGGATAACACCGACGACCCTGCGACATATGAGGAAGCGATGATGAGCCCAGATTCCAATAAATGGCACGAAGCCATGAAATCCAAGATTGGATCCATGTACGAAAACCAAGTATGGACTTTGGTGGACTTACCGGATGGCCGGAAGGCTGTCGATCACAAATGGATTTTCAACAAGAAAACAGATGCTGATGGTAATGTTACTGTCTATAAAGCTCGACTTTTCGCAAAAGGGTTTCGACAAATTCAAGGAGTTGACTACGATGAGACTTTCCCACCGGTAGCGAAGCTAAAGTCTGTGAGGATTCTGTTAGCAATCGCTGCATATCATGATTATGAGATATGGCAGATGGATGTCAAAACAACATTCCTCAATGGAGACATTGATGAAGAGTTGTATATGGTACAACCCAAAGGTTTTGTCGATCCTAAAGATGCTGAGAAGGTATGCAAACTTCAACGGTCCATTTATGGATTGAAGCAAGCATCCCGAAGTTGGAATCAACGTTTTGATAAGGTGATCAAAAGTTTTGGTTTGATACAAACTTATGGAGAAGCTTGTATTTAAAAGAAAGTGAGTGGGATCTATGTAGCATTCCTAGTACTATATGTGGATGACATATTATTGATTGGGAATGATGTAGACCTTCTTAATAGTGTCAAGGATTATTTGAATAATAGTTTTTCAATGAAAGATCTTGGCAAAGCAGCTTACATATTAGTCATAAAGATTTATAAAGATAGATCGAGACGCCTAATATCATTGTCACAGAGTACATATTTGGACAAATTTCTAAAGAGGTTTGGAATGGAAGATATCAAGAAAGGGTTCTTGCCCATGTTGCCCAATACGACCTTGAGTAAAACTCAAAGTCCTGCTACGGCAGGAGATAGAGAAAGGATGAGTAAGACTCCCTATGCCTCAGCCATATGATCTATCATGTATGCCATGCTATGTACCAGACCCGACATTGCATATGTTGTTAGTTTGACTAGCAGATATCAAAGTGATCCAGGAGTAGATCATTGGACAGCGGTCAAAAACATCCTTAAGTACTTGAAGAGAACTAAGGATATGGTTCTTTCTTCTGGAGGTGATCAACAACTCGTTGTTAATGGTTATACCGATGCTAGTTGGAACACCGATCCGGATGATTCTAAATCTCAATATGGATACGTATTTACTTTGAATGGTGCAGCAGTTAGCTGGAGGAATGCAAAGCAAAGCGTTGTGGCAAGATCTTCAACTGAATCGGAATACATAGCTACTTCAGAGGCTTCACAAGAGGCGATATGGATGAAGGAGTTCATTACAGAGCTCAGTGTGGTTCCCAGTGCGCTGGACCCAATGTCTATCTACTGCGGTAACATGGGCGCCATAGCCAATGCGCAAGAACGAAGGTCACACAAGAAGCTGAAGCATATCAAGCTGTGTTTTCACGCTATTCGAGAGCATGTCCAAGATGGTGGCATAAAGATTTGCAAAGTATACACATATCTGAATGTGGTGGATCCATTGACTAAACCTCTCCCGAGGGCAAAACATGACCAGCACCAAACCGCCATGGGTGTTCGGTATATTACCATGTAATCTAGATTAGTTGACTCTAGTGCAAGTGGGAGACTATTGGAGATATGCCCTAGAGGCAATAATAAAAGTAGTTATTATTATATCTTTGTGTTTATGATAAATGTTTGCATTCATGCTATAATAGTATTAACCGGAAACATTAATACTTGTGTGATTTATAAACTAAATAAGAGTCCCTGGTAAAGCCTCTTTGTAATACTAGCTTGTTGGTTAATAGATGATCGTGGTTTCTCGATCATGAACATTGAGATGTTATTAACAACAAGATCATATCATTAGGAGAATGGTGTGATGGACATACTCCTATAGATAAGCGTAGCATAAAGATCAAGTCATTTCAATAGTTCGTTTGCTATAAGCTTTCTGATACATAGTAACCTAATTCCTTTGACCATGAGATCATGCTAATCACCATCACCGGAAGGATGCTTTGATGACATCAAACACCGCACCGTAACTGGGTGGTTATAAAGATGGCATTGAGTGTTCGGAAAGTATGTGTTGAGGCACATGGATCAAGAGTGGGATTTGTCCATCCATATGACGGATAGATATACTCTGGGCCCTCTCAGTGGAATGTCATCCAATTAGCTTGCAAGCATGTGACTGGCTCAGAAGGGATCACATATCATGGGAACAAGAAAAGAGTACTTATCGGTAACGAGGTTGAACTAGGTATGCAGAGATACCGACAATCGGACCTCGGATAAGTAAACTATCGCAAGACAAAGGGAAATTGGTATCGTATGTAAGTGGTTCATTCGATCATAAAGTAATCGTAGAAATATGTGGGAACCATATTATTTACAGATTCCTCTATTGGTTATTGATCGGAGAAGAGTCTCGGTCATGTCTTCATAATTCACGAACTATAGGGAGACAAACTTAAGGATTCGATGTTGTTTAGTAGATATGGAATGTAAGTAGGGAGACCGAATGTTGCTCGGATTCTTGGATGGGATCGAGATATCACGAGGAGATCCGGAATGGTCTGGAGAATAAGATTCATATAAGGAAAGTCCAATTCCGGACTTCGGGAATGATTCTGATGTTTTCATCGGGGAGGTTGTAGAAGGGTCTAGAAGATTCACCGGACCGGAAGGGGAAAGGTACATGATTATGTCATGGATAAGTGGAATGATTGAATCATGTCCTAGGTCACTTGGTTGGGAATTTGCAATAAAGAAATTAAGCTCCAAACTGAAAGTCAAAAGGCAAGTTTTAAAAGTCAAACTGGGACAATGTATCCTGGTGGAGGAAGGAAAGAATCCTTCTTTCCCTCCACCACAAGCCAACTAGGAGAGGGAGTTGGGGAAGGATTCAAACTCACCTCTCCCAAGCTGCCATCCCTCTCATAAATAGTGGGGAGGGGGTGGCCCAAGGACACACAACACCAGCCCCTCCCCACCTAGCCGTCGTGTCGCCGCCATCCCACAGCGTCGCCGCTGCCGCTGCCCGCCGCCGCGCCGCCGCCGCCCCCCCAGCGCCGCTCCCGCTTCTCGCCGCCACCGGCTCGCGGTCGCCGCCCTAGCCGCCGTCGGCCATGCCTCCTCCTCTCTGGCCCTCTAAACCCTAGATTGCCAGAAACCCTAGATCCGCCATAACCTACTCCGGCTTAGGCGAAGCCCTGCATGATCTTCCCTCTACTTCCAGCACCACGCTGTCGTGTTGCCGGAGTCGAGAGGGGAGAACTACGACCTCCGCTGCCTGCTGGAACAAGGGAGAGAAAGGTCTTCATCGAGTACCGAACGTGTGACCGGCTTCGGAAGCGCTGCCGAAACGCAGCACCGGAAGGATCGTCTATGCGATCTTGAGATTGGCAAGTGTATGACTACATCACCCACGAGAATTTTCTCTCGTTAACTACTTCGGAATCTTCGAGGGTGAGTATTCTAATCGACTCGTTGCTACAATCTAGTAGATAGATCTTGGCTTGTTTGTGCGCATGAAGTAGATTTTTTTGTTTTCCATGCTACGAACCCCTACACTGGGCCCTCTTGGTGGAATGTTATCCAATTGGCTTGCAAGCATGTGACTGGCTCACAAGGGATACATATCACTAGAATTATAAAAGAGTACTTATCGGTAACGAGGTTGAACTAGGTATGCAGAGATATCGACGATCAAACCTCGGATAAGTAAAATATCGCGAGACAAAGGGAAATTGGTATCGTATGTAAATGGTTTATTTGATCACAACATAATCGTAGAAATATGTGGGAGCCATATGAATTTCTAGATTCCTCTATTGGTTATTGATCGGAGAAGTCTCTCTGTCATGTATGCATAATTCACGAACTGTAGGGAGACATATTTAAGGATTCAATGTTGTTTAGTAGATATGGAAAGTGAGTAAAGAGACCGAATGTTGTTCGGAGTCTCGGATGGGATCCAGGATATCACGAGGAGATCTGGAATGGTCCGGAGAATACGATTCGTATATGGAAAGTCTAATTCTGGATATCGGGAATGGTTTCAGTGTTTTCATCGGAATATTCTATAAGGGTCTAGAAGGTCCACCGATCCGAACTGGGAAGGGTACATGGATGTGTCATGACAAAGTGAAGTGGTTGCATCAAGTCCTAGGTCCCTTTTCTGGACACTAAGAGAGAAATCAAACTCTAGTTTGAAAGTCAAAAAAGGCAGTTTGAAAAAGTCAAAGTGGGACTTTGGTTTCCAAATGGAGGGAAGGAAGGATTCCTACCTAGGGAAAAAATCCTCCCTTCCCTTGCCACCGGCCACATGAAGTGGTGTTGGGGGAGGATTTCCTCCCCCTTGCCGCCCCTCCCCCTCATAAATAGAGGGGAGGGGCGCCCCTTGCCACACAAAACCAAGCCCTAGCCGCCGGCCTCCACCCAAGTCGCCGCCACCCTAGTGCCCTCCTCCCAAGCCGCCGACTTGTGGCATCCCCTTGCCCTATCCGCCAGCCACAACAACCCCTTGGCGCCCTCTAAACCCTAGATCGCCGAGGCCCTCTTCTATTCCACCATACTCGCTCCGGCTTAGGCAAAGCCCTACAGGATATCCCCTCTACTTTCGACACTACTCCGTCGTGCTACGGGAATCGCGAGGAGAGAGCTACAATCTCCGCTGTCTGCTGGAACAAGGGAGAGGAAGGTATTTATCGAGTATCATACATTTGACCGACTGCGGAAGCACTGCCATAATGCGATGCTGGAAGGATCGTCTACGCGATCTTGAGATCGGCAAGTGAATGACTATATCACCCACGAGAATCTGATCTTGTTAACCGTTTTGGATCTTCGAGGTTAGTACTCTATCGGCTCGTTGCTACAATCTAGTAGATAGATCTTGGCTTATGTGTGTTCATGCGATAGAATTTTTTTATTTTCCATGCTACAAACTCCTACTAAAATGTTGCATGAATGACCTGCATACATGGCATGACAACCAAAAAATAAGTTGTCCAACAACCTCACACACAACATACAATTTCTGGAATACTTATGCATGTTTCATTTTTATCATGGCAAGAAGTACATTGGTAACAACTAAAAACACAGATCTGCATACAATATTCAAATATCTATAGATCAATAGATCACTTCTGACCCACACGTAAAACTAAATTTATATATTCAGCCGAGACATTTTCACCAAGTATACGCGTGCATCCGAGTTCACCAGAGGCAGAGGTTATGCGGCAGTATGCACTAAATAGGAAGAGCTGCAGACCGTGACAAATTATTTGATTTCCTTTGGCATACCCATAATGTTGAAAGGTTTAAGAGATATAGAGGACTCTCTAAAACCACTGCAGGCTAGGCTTTTATTAATTTTGAGCACATGTTCTGAAATTTTTCTAAAGCAATGGTATTAACAAGTATACAAAGTAATTAATATATAAAGATAATAAATCAGTATACTCTAAGAGGAGATTAAGACTAAAATCAACTTCTTGAGCATATGTCCAGGAAAGGGGCAAAAACTCATATCCTACTAGGCCATCGCAATGCAATTGTCTTTTTAACTAGTATACATAATTCTTTTCCACATTTTTAGAACCCATATGGCATAAGCATCTCCATACAAGTCCAAAGTGATAATCCGGGTTCATGCATGTATCGAAACCAAAGTCTGCACGGTTACCCTGCAGCTATATAGAGAATGAGAGATGATTGTGATTCTCCCTCATTTGTTCCTCCAACACAACAGATATGTATCTATCTATAGACTGTAGATTCAGCATCTGCATATTTGTCCATGTAGCATGGCAAACCTGGGTAGCATAAGCACTGATTTAAAAATAGAACAACTACAACCCATGCTGAGGTAGCAGAAGCACTAAATATCATACTAGCCCGAGGCCTTCACAAAATCGAGGAACTACAAAATTCTCATCTCAATGATTGACGATCGGATAAACAAACTCTTGCATGATAACCTGAAGGTGGACTTCTAGTCATAGATGCAGTTGGATGGTGGTCTATGTATCTTGTTGTATTGCCCAATCGAATCTCACATGATCTTTCTGATTAGTAATTGCATTGTTATACCTTGCTCAATTCCTGTCAATTGCCCTGCTGTAATTTTTTTACCCTTCATGTCACGTTGTTTATCTAAGGAGAGCACCTCTAGTGAACTATGGACCCCGGTCCAATATTTACCATTGATACATCTTCCACTGTTACTTGTTTACTTGCTTCAAACCAATACCTTCCACACCATATTTTTAATCCTTTGTTACAGCAAATCGGTGAGCTTGACAACCTCACTGTTCGTTGGGGCAAAGTCTTGAGTTTGTGTTGTGCAGGTCTCCGTGTAATATCCTAAAAATACTAAACTTGGATCACTAATCATCAAAAATTAGGGTTAACAAAAACTTTTCTAAATAAAATTATGGAAGCATGCATGTGAGTATGCATTTCATTTTGAATTCTTTTGAACCAACTTGTTTGTGTGTTACTTTGCTTGTAAATGGATGCTTAGGTGAAATAAACATCATCTAAACATTTCCCAAACTTTTCCTAAAGACAAGTAAATCAAAACAAATAAAAGAAGGGAATGGTCATTTTGACCAATTTAACTCCCATGCCTATTTTGGCTGTCTCAAACTTTCAGAACCTAACAGAGACTTTTCTGGATCGTTGCACCCCTTGAATGTACTCATAACAAAGTATCAAGGCCCACTTTGTGATCATCCAAAAACTTTCAAATGCATTGTTTAAATGACATTTCAAAATTTAATCTTTATCATATGAGCAGATCCCACTTTTTCAAAAACCACTCAAACAAGCTCAACTTTCAAAACCCAAGCATCTACAGACTCACCAGCACCAATCTAGCACACCCACCAAAAATATTTTCAAAATTAAAAACTTGAATTCATGCGGCCATTTCATCAAACACTTGGCAGACACAAATCAAACAAAATCAAAACACTATAGTGTGCAGTGTTTTGAGCCTAACTGGTTCCCTATCTAGCTCACAACCAGCTCGGTAGATCATATAGCAAGATTAATTAAGCACTAGCACCACTGCGAGCTTGCCAAAACCATCAATGGTGAACAGCCGAAGCCACCCTTGCCACCCAAGTGTAGACAGCAAGCTAGGAAGAAAGCTAGCCATGCCAACCTTGTCTGGGAGATCACCCATGCCTCACCGCCCCCTCTCGACCAGCCCTGCCTCGAAGACACCGGCCAGAGCGCCCAGGAACGCCGCGCCCGTGCCTCTGCCAACCGTGTCGAGCATGCGCCAGAGCGCCACCCTCGACCGAAGCCCATAGACCGCGCGCCGCCCTCGCCGCGTGCATACATGATTACCACCGACCCAGGAGACCGCCAGACATCCCCGTTCGCCGCCCCATGCCACACAGCCACCGCTCGCCGTCGAAGACGCCGCCTCTGCCGCGCAGAGCGTCGCGTGTTCCAGACCAAACCGCACCGCCCTTACAAGCGCATTAAAGCCGTAAAGCATCGCCAGGAGACCACCAAGCGATCGCCAACACCGGCCATGCCTCTAGCAGCCCGTAGCCATGTTGCCACCATCGCCCGCCCATGGCGTTCGGTCTCGCCGTCGAGACTATAAATAGAGGACTCCCCCGCTCGAATTCTTCACACCATTCCACTCCTGTCTCACCCAGAACCACCCCACCTCAGTCCCGGAGCAAGGCGAGCAGCGCATCGCAGAATTTCACTGGAGCCCGCCGCCTCTGGAGAACAAGGGGACCATTGATTTCGTCCACCCCAGGAGCTTCCGCGACCACCCCTGAGTTCGCCATCATTGACTTTGTCGTTCTCCCGCCTCGCCGACCCTCGCCAGCACCCCGGTGAGCCCCCAGCAACCCCCACTGGCCGCGCTAGGTTTCTATCTCGCCGGCGTTGCTCAACGTCGACGATGACTCTCAGCCGTTGGATTAGAATCAGATCGAACGACCCACATCGTCCCATACCTCTTCGCACCCCCCTGTCTCACTGACGTATGGGGACATCCACTTAAGCAGCCCGCGGAAGCGCTACGCTTCGAAGGCCGGCCCGTTAACTTTTCCCGCGCAGCCCAGTTATTCAAATTAAACCTTTTCCATTTTATTTCAAACACACTTCTATACCCAGTTTCAAAAATCAACCTAGATCGATTCATTGCACCAAATTGAATGAAACTAATTTTGTTAGAAAGATATGGAAATGCTGAATCCAAGCCCGTTGGATTCAAGTCATTTGGATCTATATATCACCCCTGGTAAAAATAACAAGGCAGAAGCTTTTCTGCATTCAAACATTTTTCAAATTTAAACCATAATAGCTTTTGAGTTGATTCCAACTCTCAAAAATCACATTTAACCATACCTTTCAGAATATAAAAAAAATATATAGGTTTACTTGCAGAAATAATGTTCAAGTAATAAAATAATGCTACATAGGCATTTCTAGACACATTAATTAATTAAAATAAAAGGATAAAACCTTATTAAATTGTGACACCACTTTAATTCATATTCCCGTGGACTAAAATATGTGGTGATGACATGTGTCAACATGATCTCATGTTTGGTTTGGAGAATATTAAATCTTAAGTAGTTTTTCAATGAGTAGAAATTACTTTTCTAAAAATAAAAAGGAATTAAACAAAGCCTTAATCTAGTAATGTTAGTGATGATGTTAGATCATCTATAGGACCCTTCTGTGTGATGATTGCAAGTAGTTAAGTATTGTTTGGTGATTGTGTACCTCGTATTTATTCATAGACGCTAGTACCGACCAAGGATACGAGGAGTAAGGAGGATTCTACGAAGAAGAAGCCGAGGAGAACTTCAACCACTGCTCTACACAAGGCAAGCTGATACTATACCTATGCAAGCCAGTAACCTTGCAAGCTAACACTTGCAATTTAGCAAGCTTATACTGATATTGTGTCAGTAAACCCTTACCTGTTACCCTGCCTACTATATGCCATAAGCATATGTGATCATACCCATTTGATAAACCAATCCTAGTTTTACTTGCAATCTTCTTACTTTATTTCTTTATCAAATCTTACTTAGAGTTTACTTAAGAGATTGGTAGATACTAGAAAGATATGTGAAGGTTGCATAAAGAGCATAAAATTTGGCCTAAGTTAGAAACCTTGATATCAGCCTGAGACATAAGGTTGTACTTAGTTGAAACTTCACTATTCCACCATCCCTCATTAGTGCCTACCCCCACTTATAGATGCTAGTGCTAAGCATAAAACTTGATCAACTTTTAGATGGGAATACTTGGTGGAAAAATGGTTATGAAAACCTTGGAATGATGGATCATTCTATTGAAATGTTTTGGACATGTGTTTCCGAAAAAACCGGATGATTTTGGTGATGAAAATGTTGAGGCATGAGCCTTAGCCCTTTATAAAACAGATGGTTGTCTTGATGCGATACCATTCCAATTTTATCGTACAACCACAATACCCGAAGATTGGGTAGGGCTTGCTGGAAACTTATATACCTTAGTATTAGCTCCCTCACGGCCAAGGTCTGAGCTGAGGCTACCTTGTGAAGATTGTCCACCTGTGAAGTACCCAAGATGACAGTTGGTCATGGTTGGGAGGCCAAACTCACAGGAGAGGTGCTTATACTAGGGCGTGTAATCGAAAGGTTAGGATTGATTATCCGCATACTGAGTATGGTGAATTCAGGATTTGTTCCTGACGGATGTATCGAATGTTGTGGTGAAAGTGTACAATCTCTGCAGAGTGTCAAACTATTCGAATAGCCGCGTCCGCGGTTATGGACAGTTGGAGTGGCCATACTGTTCCCCCGTCAGACTTTTCAAAATGAACTGTGAAATGAATTGAGACTTGGACTTGACCACAACAGGGTTGTGACCTGAGTTACAAGATCCCACTTAGGAGTTATAAAATTGTGACTAGCTTTGGAACTTCGTAGAGATAAATGTGGCTTTTTGCAAAATAACCCTAGAGCCTAGTGTCCTATTATCAAAACCCCTTTACTTGTTAGTATTAGTTTGTGAGTACTTAAAGAGTACTCATGGCTTTGTCCCTAGCTATTCCCATGGCCAGACTATGAAGAGGAGTACCTGGAGGATGGACCCCAGGAAGGTTACGACAACTAGGATCATCTCCCATCGTCAGCATTGCCTGTGACCCCGAAGATGGAGCTTCGCCCACGCTACCGTTATTATTACGTATTCCGCTGCTTGATGTTGTATTAAGAACTGGATCATGAGATCCCTATTTGTGTAAGAACTTATGTACGGTTTGTAATGGATGATGTACTATGGTATCCAATTCTTTTATGTCTCGCAAAAATGGTAATCCTGGGATTGCGATGTATGGCATAACAGGCATCTGGGATTAAAAATCCGGGTATTGACAAGTTGGTATCAGAGCCATCCTGACCATAGGAGACCCTAGTTAGACTGGACGTTTGAATCAAAAACTTAGTTTCAAAACAAAAGGAAGCAAATATTTACAAAAACTTATTCTCATTCTTACCTCTTGGACTCCTTCATAAAAATTCACGCTACTCCAAAATTATTTCAAAGCTTACATCAAATTTTGCACCTTAGATCACTTTTAGTAAAACTCACAACTACGCTAGTGCACAAACGTAGTGAGTAGTATTCGGTCCCACTGTATCGTAGTTCTCAGAATGGTTCTTAAAACCATCTGTTTTTATTTGTTGTGGTGTGTGTTGTACTGTGTGCTATGAATGAATGAATGAAAAAGCAAGTTGCTGGAAAATCTGAGTCAAACTTAAAAAAATTCAAAGACCCAAAACTTTAGAAATTTCCCTCTTTTCTCACGATCTATCTCAATCTTCAGATGCCCGTGGAGGAAGTGGTTCATCCCCGGACCCGATGTTGCAGATTCTGCAAAATCAGGACAACCATGGATCTAAGCTCAATAATTTCCAGAATACCTACCTACCTGTTTTCACTAAGTCAGAAGAGCCCCTAGACGCTGATGATTGGCTGCAAACCATGGAAAATAACCTAGAAGTCGTCGGAGTGGAAGCCAACGAAAAAGTCCTATTCACCACCCACTATCTAGCCGGAGATGCTAGGGCATGGTGGAACAGTGTTCGCGCAATGACCGGAGGCCAGATGATGACCTGGGAGGAATTCAAGGTCAAGTTTAGCAGAACCCATGTGCCACCAGGTTTGATCAAGAGAATGAGAGACGAGTTCAGAGAACTAAAGCAAGGAAGGATGATTGTAGTGGAATACCGTGACAAATTTTTGTCATTAGCTAGGTATGCCACGGATGAGATCGACACCGCAGCCAAGAAGAAAGAAAGATTCCTGAATGGTCTGCATGACGAAATGCAGACAGTGTTAGTCAATATCCCCTTTGCTGATATTGAAGCCCTTGTGGACTCAGCTATCCAGATGGAAGGAAAGATCAACCAAGCCAATGAGAACCGCAAGCGTCGCATGATGCATCAACCAGGAACCCATCATACCCCAAAGTATCGCCCCAACCCATCTCTAGGATTTGCCCCAAGAACCAACAGACCCCCGATGAACCGTCCGACCTATCCCAACCGTGGAAACCCTAGACCCGGAGGAAATCACAACAACCCCGGCAACTCTAGCAATTTCAACCATGCCCCACCCAAATTCCACAACAACAATGCTACCGCCAACACCAACACTGCCCCTAGGACTGGAAGCAATGATGTGCCTATCGCAGCCAAGGACAAGTCGCAAGTGACTTGTTATGACTGTGGAAATAAAGGTCACTATTCCAACGAGTGCCCCAACAAGAAGAGTGCTACCACCCCCAATGCCAATGCCCCATCTCAGCAGCAGCGTCGTGTTCAGCCAGGAAGAAGATTTGCCCCAGGGAATTCACTCAACCGCAATGGCCGTCTTTTTCTCATGCATGCTGAAGAAGCTCAAGAAGCGCCAGACGTCGTGCTGGGTATGTTTTCTGTTAATTCAGTACTTGCAAGAGTGTTGTTTGACTCTGGTGCATCGCATTCATTTGTCACCGAAGAATTTGCATGCACTAGTAAGATTCAACCAACCAAACTGAAGCATGTAATGATTGTTCAAATTCCCGGATCAACCACTAAGGCTAGGCAAATTTGCAAAGCCATCCCTATCCGAATCTATGGCATAGATTTTTATGCTAATCTGATAGTACTCGGAACTAAAGGTTTGGAAGTAGTACTAGGAATGGATTGGATGTCCAAACATAAAGGATTGATTGACTGTGCCAAGAAAGCCATAACCATGACCAGTACCGCCAGAATATCAGTCGAGCATATATCTGAAACCTTACCTCGCCAATTCAAATGCACCGAGAGTATAGCCCAACCTACCATTGACCAAGTCCGGATAGTCTGTGAATACCCCGATGTATTTCTAGATGTTTTGCCGGGTATGCCCCCCAGATCGGGATATCGAGTTCATCATCGAACTAATTCCCGGAACTGGACCCATAGCCCAGAGACCATATAGTATGAACCCGTCAGAGCTAGCAGAATTGAAGAAGCAACTGGATTCCATGTTGGAAATAGGATTAATTCAACCAAGTGCGTCCCCATGGAGATCACATGTCTTGTTTGTGGACAAGAAGGATGGAGGTAACCGTTTGTGTACGGATTATCAGAAGTTGAATGATGTCAGCATCAAGAACAAGTACCCCTTGCCCAAGATAGAAGATTTGTTTGATCAGTTGACCGGTGCCAAAGTGTTTTCTAAGATTGATCTTAGAACTGGCTATCATCAACTCAAAATTCGTGCAGAGGATATTCCAAAGACTGCGTTTACCACCAGATACGGATTATACGAGTATACAGTCATGTCTTTTGGATTAACCAATGCCCCGGCTTATTTCATTAATCTCATGAATAAGATTTTTATGGACTTCCTGGATAAGTTTGTCATTGTTTTCATCGATGACATTCTGATTTATTCCAAATCAGAAGAAGAACATGAGCTACACCTAAGGACCATTCTTGGAACCCTTAGAGAGCATCAGCTGTATGCAAAGTTTAGCAAATGTGAATTCTGGTTACAGGAGGTAGGATTCCTCGGTCACATAGTATCAGCCGGAGGAATTGCTGTTGACCTGGCCAAAGTGAAAGATGTAGAAGATTGGCAAGCCCCAACCACTCAAACCCAAGTTCGTGCATTTCTCGGATTGGCGGGATATTACCGCAAATTCATAGAAGGATTCTCGAGTATCGCCAGACCCATGACCCAATTGTTGAAGAAGGAAAAGAAGTTTGAATGGACCGACAAATGTGAAGCAAGTTTTCAAGAGGAGATTGATTTCAGCCCCAATCTTGATCATGCCAGATATCACGAAGCCCTTCGATGTGTATTGTGACGCATCCAAGATCGGTCTCGGATGTGTGCTAATGCAAGAAGGCAAAGTTATATCTTATCTATCCCGACAACTGAATCAACATGAGCAAAACTACCCAACCCATGACCTCGAACTCGCAGCCGTAGTTCTAGCCCTGAAAACATGGAGACATTACCTAATGGGAAACCGTTGTGAAATTTATTCGGATCACAAGATCCTAAAGTATATATTCACTCAGAAGGAGCTGAATATGAGGCAGAGAAGATGGATTGAGCTAATCAAGGATTACGACCTGGACATTCACTATCACCCTGGTAAATCCAATGTGGTAGCATATGCCCTTAGCATATTGCCGTGTCGCTTGAACTCCGTGATTTTGAAGGAGCAACCAAGTTTGCACAAAGAGATGGGAGATTTTCGAATAGAATTAGTAAGTGAAGGATTTTTGGCTAGTATAGAACTTCAGCCCACTTTGATCAGTCAGATTAAAGAGGCACAGAAGGAAAATGCTAGTATTGAAGGAATCAAGCGTCGTATCGGTACAGGAAAAGTACCTGGATTCACCGAAGACGAAGAAGGAGTTTTGTGGTACAAAGGACGCCTTTGTGTACCAGCAGATTCTGAGTTGAAAGAAGTTGTCTTGAAGGAGGCTCATGATACTCTTTATTCTATCCATCTCGGAGGAACTAAGATGTATCAAGATTTGAAAGAGCAATTTTGGTGGCATAAGATGAAGAGAGAAATCGGAAGCTATATCGCCAAGTGTGATATTTGTCAGCGAGTCAAGGCAGGACATCACAGACCCGCTGGATTGTTGCAACCCTTGCAGATTCCAGAATGGAAATGAGATTCTGTAGGAATGGACTTTATCACTGGACTGCCTACTTCTAGTAGGGGAAATGACTCTATCTGGGTCATAGTGGACAGATTGTCCAAAGTCGCCCATTTCTTGCCCGTCAAGACCACATATCAGAGTTCGAAACTAGCAGAGTTGTACATAGCTAGAATCATTAGTTTGCACGGAGTCCCCAAGAACATCGTATCGGATCGAGGAACTCAGTTTACCTCGAGATTCTAGAAGAAAGTCCAAGAAGGTTTAGGAACCCGCCTAGATTTCAGTACCGCGTATCACCCTCAGACCGATGGACAAACGGAGCGAGTAAATCAAATACTCGAAGATATGCTTAGAGCATGTGTGTTAGAATATGGATCCAAGTGGGAAGACTGTCTGCCATTTGCAGAATTTTCGTACAACAACAGTTATCAAGCCATCTTGCAAATGGCCCCATTTGAATTTATGTACGGAAGGAAGTGCCGCACCCCTTTGAACTGGTCGGAAGTAGGAGAGAGTCAGATTTTTGGACCCAACATCCTACGATAAGCAGAGGAGAAGGTTCACAAGATTTGTGAGCACCTTAAGATAGCCCAATCCAGACAAAAGAGTTACGCCGAAAATAGACGTAGAGACCTCGCCTTCAACATAGGAGATTTTGTTTATTTGAAAGTGTCGCCATTAAAGGGAATGCAGCGTTTCCAACTCAAAGGAAAGTTAGCCCCCAGATATATCGGACCTTTAAAGATTCTGAACCGTCGAGGAGAAGTATCGTATCAATTGGAACAACCCAAAGAGATGTCAGCCGTGCACAATGTGTTCCATATCTCATTACTTCGCAAGTGTCTCGAAGTCCCCGAGAAGACCGAAGTATTCAAGAGTATCGATCACCGGACCATAGAGATCAACGATGACCTAACCTATCCCGAAGTACCCATCCGTATTTTGGAAGAATCTTTCAGAACTACCCGAACCCGAAGCATCAAGTTTCTCAAGATTCAGTGGAGCAACCACACAGAAGAGGAAGCTACTTGGGAGCGCGAGGATCACATCAGGACGGAGTTTCCCAATCTCTTCAAATCCTAGGTAATCTTTTCGTCCTTTTTCAAATCTCGGGACGAGATTTTGTTTAAGGGGGGAAGGTTTTAACATCCCAAAAATACTAAACTTGGATCATCAAACTCTAATCATCAAAAATTAGGGTTAACAAAAACTTTTCTAAATAAAATTATGGAAGCATGCATGTGAGTATGCATTTCATTTTGAATTCTTTTGAACCAACTTTTTGTGTGTTACTTTGCTTGTAAATGGATGCTTAGGTGAAATAAACATCATCTAAACATTTCCCAAACTTTTCCTAAAGACAAGTAAATCAAAACAAATAAAATAAGGGAATGGTCATTTTGACCAATTTAACTCCCATGCCTACTTTGGTTGTCTCAAACTTTCAGAACCTAACAGAGACTTTTCTGGATCTTTGCACCCCTTGAATGTACTCATAACAAAGTATCAAGGCCCACTTTGTGATCATCCAGAAAATTTCAAATGCATAGTTTAAATGACATTTCAAAATTTAATCTTTATCATATGAGAAGATCCCACTTTTTCAAAAACCACTCAAACAAGCTCAACTTTCAAAACCCAAGCATCTGCAGACTCACCATCACCAATCTAGCACACCCACCAAAAATCTTTTCAAAATTCAAAACTTGAATTCATGCGGCCATTTCATCAAACACTTGGGAGACACAAATCAAACAAAATCAAAACACTATAGTGTGCAGTGTTTTGAGCATAACTGGTTCCCTATCTAGCTCACAACCAGCTCAGTAGATCATCTAGCAAGATTAATTAAGCACTGGCACCACTGTGAGATTGCCAAAACCATCAATGGTGAACAGCCGAAGCCACCCTTGCCACCCAAGTGTAGACAGCAAGCTAGGAAGAAAGCTAGCCATGCCAACCTTGTCTGGGAGATCACCCATGCCTCACCGCCCCCTCTCGACCAGCCCTGCCTCGAAGACACCGGCCAGAGCGCCCAGGAACGTCGCGCACGTGCCTCTGCCAACCGTGCCGAGCATGCGCCAGAGCGCCACCCTCGACCGAAGCCCACAGACCGCGCGCCGCCCTCGCCGCGTGCATACACGATCACCACCGACCCAGGAGACCGCCAGACATCCCCGTTCGCCGCCCCATGCCGCACAGGCACCGCTCGCCGTCGAAGACGCCGCCTCTGCCGCGCAGAGCGTCGCGTGTTCCAGACCAAACCGCACCGCCCCTACAAGCACATTAAAGCCGTAGAGCATCGCCAGGAGACCACCAAGCGATCGCCACCACCGGCCATGCCTCTAGCAGCCCGTAGCCATGTCGCCATCGTCGCCCGCCCATGGCGTTCGGTCTCACCGTCGAGACTATAAATAGAGGACTCCCCCGCTCGAATTCTTCACACCATTCCACTCCTGTCTCACCCAGAACCACCCCATATCAGTCCCGGAGCAAGGCGAGCAGCGCATCGCCGGAATTTCACCGGAGCCCGCCGCCTGTGGAGAAGAAGGGGGCCATTGATTTCGTCCACCCCAGGAGCTTTCGCGACCACCCCTGAGTTCGTCGTCGTCGACTTCGTTGTTCGCCCGCCTCGCCGACCCTCGCCAGCACCCCGGTGAACCCCCAGCAACCCCCACTGGCCGCGCTAGGTTTCTATCTCGCCGGCGTTGCTCAACGTCGACGATGACTCTCAGCCGTTGGATTAGAATCAGATCGAACGACCCACATCGTCCCATACCGCTTCGCACCCCCTGTCTCACTGACGTATGGGGACATGCACTTAAGCAGCCCGCGGAAGCGCTACGCTTAGAAGGCCGGCCCGTTAACTTTTCCTGCGCAGCCCAGTTATTCAAATTAAACCTTTTCCATTTTATTTCAAACACACTTCTGTATCCAGTTTCAAAAATCAACCCAGATCGATTCAGTGCACCAAACTGAATGAAACTAATTTTGTTAGAAAGATATGGAAATGCTGAATCCAAGCCCGTTGGATTCAAGTCATTTGGATCTATAGATCACCCCTGGTAAAAATAACAAGGCAGAAGATTTTCTGCATTCAAACATTTTTCAAATTTAAACCATAATAGCTTTTGAGTTGATTCCAACTCTTAAAAATCACATTTAACCATACCTTTCAGAATATATAAAAATATATAGGTTTACGTGCAGAAATAATGTTCAAGTAATAAAAGAATGCTACATAGGCATTTCTAGACACATTAATTAATTAAAATAAAAGGGTAAAACCTTATTAAATTGTGACACCACTTTAATTCATATTCCCGTGGACTAAAATATGTGGTGATGACATGTGTCAACATGATCCCATGTTTGGTTTGGAGAATATTAAATCTTAAGTAGTTTTTCAATGAGTAGAAATTACTTTTCTAAAAATAAAAAGGAATTAAACAAAGCCTTAATCTTGTAATGTTAGTGATGATGTTAGATCATCTATAGGACCCTTGTGGGTGATGATTGCATGTAGTTAAGTATTGTTTAGTGATTGTGTACCTCGTATTTATTCATAGACGCTAGTACCGACCAAGGATACGAGGAGTAAGGAGGATTCTACGAAGAAGAAGCCGAGGAGAACTTCAACCACTGCTCTACACAAGGCAAGCTGATACTATACCTATGCAAGCCAGTAACCTTGCAAGCTAACACTTGCAATTTAGTAAGCTTATACTGATATTGTGTCAGTAAACCCTTACCTGTTACCCTGCCTACTATATGCCATAAGCATATGTGATCATAGCCATTTGATAAACCAATCCTAGTTTTACTTGCAAGCTTCTTACTTTATTTCTTTATCAAAGCTTACTTAGAGTTTACTTAAGAGATTGGTAGATACTAGAAAGATATGTGAAGGTTGCATAAAGAGCATAAAATTTGGCCTAAGTTAGAAACCTTGATATCAGCCTGAGACATAAGGTTGTACTTAGTTGAAACTCCACTAGTCCACCACCCCTCATTAGTGCCTACCCCCACTTATAGATGCTAGTGTTAAGCATAAAACTTGATCAACTTTTAGATGGGAATACTTGGTGGAAAAATGGTTATGAAAACCTTGGAATGATGGATCATTCTATTGAAATGTTTTGGACATGTGTTTCCGAAAACACCGGATGATTTTGGTGATGAAAATGTTGAGGCATGAGCCTTAGCCCTTTATAAAACAGATGGTTGTCTGGATGCGATACCATTCCAATTTTATCGTACAACCACAATACCCGAAGATTGTGTAGGGCTTGACTGAAAACTTATATACCTTAGTATTAGCTCCCTCACGGCCAAGGTCTGAGCTGAGGCTACCTTGTGAAGATTGTCCACCTGTGAAGTACCAAAGATGACAGTTGGTCATGGTTGGGAGGCCAAACTCACAGGAGAGGTGCTTATACTAGGGCGTGTAATCGAAAGGTTAGGATTGATTATCCGCATACTGAGTATGGTGAATTCAGGATTTGTTCCTGACGGATGTATCGAATGTTGTGGTGAAAGTGTACAATCTCTACAGAGTGTCAAACTATTCGAATAGCCGCGTCCGCGGTTATGGACAGTTGGAGTGGCCATACTGTTCCCCCGTCAGACTTTTCAAAATGACTTGTGAAATGAATTGAGACTTTGACTTGACCACAACAGGGTTGTGACATGAGTTACAAGATCCCACTTAGGAATTATAAAATTGTGATTAGCTTTGGAACTTCGTAGAGATAAATCTGGCTTTTGCAAAACAACCCTAGAGCCTAGTGTCCTATTATCCAAAAACCTCTTTACCTGTTAGTACTAGTTTGCGAGTACTTAAAGAGTACTCATGGCTTTGTCCCTGGCTATACTCATGGCCAGACTATGAAGAGGAGTACCTGGAGGATGGACCCCAGGAAGGTTACGACAACTAGGATCATCTCCCATCGTCAGCATTGCCTATGACCCCGAAGATGGAGCTTCGCCTACGCTACCGTTATTATTACGTATTCCGCTGCTTGATGTTGTATTAAGAACTGGATCATGAGATCCCTATTTGTGTAAGAACTTATGTATCGTTTGTAATGGATGATGTACTATGGTATCCAATTCTGTTATGTCTCGCAAAAATGGTAATCCTGGGATTACGATGTATGGCATAACAGGCATCTGAGATTAAAAATCCGGGTGTTGACACTCTGCGTTGCTTGCAACACCTATATGACATTTCCTTCCTCCTTCTGGTTCGATAACCTCGGTCTCTACTGAGGGAAGACTTGCTGCTGTGCTCATCACACCTTGCTCACCAACCTGCCACCGACGGTGACCCTCCATAGCCGCCAAGACCCCGACGAAGCTGGGCGTAGCCTCCATGAGACCACCACGCCGAGGCACCCCTAGACCCGTCGTCCTCCACACCACCACCGCGTCAAGGCAGAATCAGGCCGCCGACCACCCAATCGCCACTGTGTCCCCGGGGCCGCCACCCTGGCATCCTCAACTCCGGCCAACGGACGACGCCGGCGCCGAAGCAGCAGCACGGCCACCCCTACCGCCCGCCCATGGTCGAGGGGGGCCACCCCGACCAGTTCCACGCCCGAGCCCGCCGGCTTGGCTTCCTACACGGCCACAGGAGAGGTGCCCTAGCTGTATCCCTCCCAGCCCGTCTAGGGCCCAGATCGGGCCGGTGCATCGCCTTCGCCTACAGCACCGTCGGACCCTCCTGGTCGCGACACGCCGCCCGCATCCCAACGCCACCACGCCCGCCGTCGGCTCCATCGCAAGCTCACGTCGCTAGAAGAGCACCCTCGTGCCGTAAGGAGAGCAAAAACTCCCCGCCGCCTCCATACCCGAGCCACGCCACGGCTTTGTCGACGGTCCCTCTGACGGCGGCAACACAAAGGAGGGTGGTGGGAGGCCGCCTCTAGCGGCGGCGGCTAGGGTTTCCCGTGTCGCCAGGGGAGGAAGACGCGGGGGCGGGTTTCAAAAGGGCCACCTACTGTTCTGAATGTAGATAATTCTTTGTCTTTTTAATTATTTCCCCCTTTTCAAAACCCATGTGGCATAATCATCTCCGTACAAATCCAGCGCGGTAATCCGGGTTTATTTTTACTATTAAATGTTTTGATAAAGTTGGCTAGTGCATAAATCTTTGGAGAAGCTATGTGCAACAACTGTTATAGTTCAATGTTGTATGAATGACCAGCATACATGGCATGACAACCAAAAAATAAGTTGCCCAACAACCTCACACACAACATACAATTTCTGGAATACAAATAACCTGCTTATGCCATATAGTTAAATGTTGTATGAATGACCTGCATGCATGAGATGCTTATGCCATATGGGTTTTGAATCCATACAAGTCCAATGCGATAATCCAGGTTCATGCATGTATCGAAACCAAAGTCCGCACAGTTACCCTGCAGCTATACAGAGAATCAGAGATGATTATGATTCTCCCTCATTTGTTCTTCCAACAGATATGTATCTATCTATAGACTGTGGATTCAGCATATGCATATTAGTCCATGGAGCATGGCGAACCTGGGTAGCAGAAGCACGGATTTAAAAATTAGAACAGCAACCCATGCTGAGGTAGCAGAAGCAATGAATATCATACTAGCCCAAGGCCTTCACAGCATCGAGGAACTACAAAATTCTCATCTCTATGATTGACAAAGATCGGATAAACAAACTCTTGCATCACGAAAAGAGAAGATAATCAGAGATGATAATGGTTCTCCCTCATTTGTTCTTCCAACAGATATGTATCTATCTATAGACTGTGGATTCAGCATATGCATATTTGTCCATGGAGCATGGCGAACCTGGGTAGCAGAAGCACGGATTTAAAAATTAGAACAGCAACCTATGCTGATGTAGCAGAAGCACTGAATATCATACTACTATATCAGACAGCCCAAGGCCTTCACAGCATCGAGGAACTACAAAATTCTCATCTCAATGATTGACAAAGATCGGATAAACAAACTCTTGCATCACGGAAAGAGAAGATGCAACAAGCATACATAATTCGTACAGCTAGCTTTGATAGCAGGAAACGAACAAAGTTACTAGATCGGTGGAGCACAATCCAACCTAGTGGCCTTGTCGATCGATCGATCCATCCATGATCCGTCCACTTAGGGTTCCATAGTGTGGTCGTCTTGGTCACCAAATCCACCCTCCTCGTCTTCGGAGTCGTCGGTGAAATTGTCCTCGAAGAACTGGGCTATCGCCGCCACGTTTCTGGACCTGGCAGCCAAGTATTCGTCGTCGACCTCGACGAATCCCCTGGCGGCGTACTCGGCGCGGACCCAGCACGTGAACTCTCGCACCGACGCGCTGCCTCCATGTCGCCGTATGGCAACCCCATCTTGCATCCCCTGACTCGTATCTAGAGGCGACGGAGTCCAGCAGCTGCTGGCGCGCGGAAGCTGGGGTGAGGCGAAGCTGCACGGTATCCTGCCACCGATTCTTCCTCCGGGGCGGTGCTCCTCGACACGTACGCCATGGCCGCCGCCCCAGGGTTCCACATCCACCTCGACGATTCAAGTGAGGACTCCTATTTGCTACAAGCGCATGCGCTGGTCGCTACAAGGGGTGGTGGTGCCTGCCACTGGAGGCCTGTGGCGTTGCTATGGCAGGCCTCGGCGGTGGTAGCTCACGCAGGCGATGGTAAAATTCTCCACCGCTATTGTCGCTACAACCGTCCCCTGGGCTTGCTACAAGGGGCGGGAGGGTTTGCTGCACGGGGCGACGGCGGCTGCTACATACGCTGGTGGCTGTTGGTGGCTGTTGCTACAGGGAGACAACAGTGGCTGCTACACGAGGCGTCGGCGGCTGCTACATGCATTGGCGGACGTTGCTACAGGCGGCGACGGAGGCCGCTACTAGCTGGCGTCGTGCTGAAAGTTGGCCGAAGATGCGACGAGCGGCCGCCATGGGTGCTACTGCTACCCAAGGCCATCGGTGATGCTACCACAGGTCACGAGTGATGGTACATTGGGCCAGCGGCGGTGCTACCACGACGCCGGCTGGTTCTGCTACCAACGGAGGCTAGTTCTGCTATATACGGCGGCCGGCTCTACTACCTTGGGCCGCCGGCGTTGCTGCGAGTTTCGGCATTGTGATTTTGTGATTTTGCTACATCCGTTTTGTGATTTTGCTACATCCGTTTTGTGATTTTTCTATAATAGCGTTGAGTTTTTGCTACACGATCTCCGGCGAGGTCTAAGTCTCCGGCGAGGTCGGATCTGCTACATTAACACAACTTTTTTGCTACCACCGTTTTGCGTTTTTGCTACAATAGCGTTGAGTTTTTGCTACACGATCTCCGGCGAGGTTTACCGGCGAAAGCTTCCGGCGAGGTCGAATATGATATGTTAGCCCAACTTTTTTTGCTACATGGTCTCCGGCGAGGATTCCGGCGAAATCTCCGACGAGGTCCAATCTATTTTTCTATTTCTGGGCCGAACCGTCTTCTGCTATGGTGTAGCAAAAACGGGGCACTATATAGCAAAAGCGGGTCTGAGTATAGCAAAAACGGATTTAGGTGGACACGTGTCAGCACGAGGACCCGGGGGATCAGAGGCAAATATCCCCGGGGGACGCGTAGTGCTCCCCTTTTCAAAACCCGTGTGGCATAACCATCTCCATACAAATCCAGGGGACTCAAGGATGCAGCGGTAGAAATCAGAATCTGGTCCGCTTTTTCAGGGTGGACAGAAAGTTTATTAGGCAAGCGAATTTGTTTCCAATTTTATTAGAGTTTGCTTCCCACAATGATCGAAAGGTGCTTGGGTAAGATAAAGAATTCTCTCCTAGATCAAACGAGCCAAGTTCAGAATTCTCTCCTAGATCAAACGAGCCAAGTTCTAATGTAGCCATCAAAATTGTGCTTCCATGATGAGTGCAGTAAAAAAAATGGGAAGCATCATAGTACACCTTCTATTGACCAAACTTGTGGTTCCAACATAACATGAATGAATATATTTTCCAGCAATTAATTTTTTTATTTTCATTGTCATAATTGTACATATTTCAATTGAATTGGGACGAACGAGACGCCCGTGGTGACTTCGTCAATCTCAAGACTCGATCCGCCGGCTCAGTCTCTTGAAGGTGCTTATAGGGGTAGGGTGTGCGTGTGTGCGTTCATAGAGATGTGTGCATGTACGTGTTGTGAGTGTCTACGATTGTACTGTGTTTCTAAAAAAAAAAAGATAAATGTTTGTTCTTATGGAATGGAGATTTACTTCCATGGAAAAAATATATTAATTTGAAATCACATGCTTTACAAATGATCAGTACTTTCTTCATCACAATGCTTCCGCTCGATGATTCACATATTTTAGAAGACCGGTAATGCCAAAAAATTCCATGGATTGTGCCACCCGCTTCCAACTTTGAGTTTAATTGCATATAAAAATGGCATTGAGGTCTTGGTTTTGAGCCCTGTAACCAAAATTAGATACCATGGGTGATGGTGAAAACATGCTTCCTCTGATGGTAGTCATGCTTCACTCCTATTGGGGCATGCGATGCTGTGGTAGTGGTGCTTCCTTCATACCGCCTTCAAGCTAGTTTTCAACGATGGCGTGCTTCCTGCATGTACTTGTTCCGCTTCTATAGATGCACAGCTAATCTTGACCATACTTCCTAGCGTCGTGTTTCATTCAGATGTTAGTTGTGCTAAGTACGGATGGTGGTCAGTGCTTCCTAGAGGATAAAATCGATTTCACAACTGCAAACACGATCGAGAAATACATGGATTTAGTGTCCGAATTTTGCAAGAAAAATGGACACACCGGGATCTAGTTCAGTTCCTATTACCTTCTTTCTGAATTGTGTTGTCCTTGGATCGAGAGGGTTCCAGTGCCAGTGAGTGGTAGAAGCAGCCAACGCTTAGCCAGATTCAAGCCTTGTTGGCCTGGCTGACCGACCTCCGTCATCTACTTTCGTCGGTCGCAGATATGTCCTACCCCGACGATGACGTATCCCCGCGGCGGAGTGTCATGCACTCATGCCTGCCAGTGCACTAGATGGTGAGGTAGAGGTGTATGGATGGAATCGAATGAGCATGGCGAGGCACTTGAGGGATACGCCGGCGTCGCCATGGCCAGAAGCCGTGATATATAGGCGGTTCATCAGCGTGGATGCGATCGCCGCAGGGAGAGACACGATCTGAAGAAAACGCCAGGAAGCGAGCTCAGGTTCCGCTCCTATGTCGGGGCCATGGACGGATGGTGCCGCCTCCCTCACAGGCGTTGACGACAGAGGCTGTGGAGGTGGTGGTTGCCATGGAGCAGGCGACGCGATGCGGGTCGATACAGGGAGAGGATGGGAGCGGCATTGTGTTCACAAGATTAGGGGAGGCTTAAGGAGGCCTAATTAGAGGCGTGGGAGTGGCAAGGCCGATCGTTCCATCAAGACAAGATCTACGGCACTGGAGAGGTCCGACAATTTCTTTCAAATCGGACCCTGATAGTTAGTGTTTACCAATAGATAGCATGTAACCAAGAGAGATAAGTAGCCTTGTAATTAATTTGAGAGCCATAAATCACCTTAATCAAACAAAGCTTCATGTTCAGAGGTTTCTCAAATCTCATACATCTACAAGTAACCTTGTTCTCTGTTGGGGACACCAATTACAGTAGGGCCCCCATCCCTTCCACTATTCTCTCTATTCTTATCTGCAATGAAGCAAATATTGTTTAAAATTTAGTTACGTGAAATCTTGAGAAATCATCCTTAATCTCAGATGAGTCATCTTTTGTTCCCTTGGCATAATTTATATTTCCAGTATAAATTAGAGCTATTACAAACCTATATATATATTTCTGCAAAATAAATGAATAATGGTATGTCTGCCATTATTACCTTATTGCTGAAACTAATATTCTCAATAGCTTTGGTATATATGACACAGACATGCTCTTTCTCATTGATTCCAACTATGGTCATTGCCCTCCTTGTTGCTAAATACTCTCCTGCATCATTAATTCCTTCGACCTTGATTGATTGAGGTAATGAAAAGATCTAGCATAAGACAACTTATACCTTTGAGTATCCTGCGAGTTACATAAATCCATTATAAAAAGTGGACCTTTTAGACTACATTCAACTAATCCAAAAGGAAAATAGTCAGGTATTAATTGTTAATCAATCAGAGAATTCATCTCACGTGGTGTAGCACAAAGAAAATTAAAGTCATGATTCATATCGGCCCCTTGTAATGTAAAAGTCGGTTCCAGCTTAATCATTGCTTGAAGAGACATCGTGAACTCAGCCCGTTTACAATCTTATGATTAAATAATAATACAAAAAAAATCTCAATAGATTGATAGACATGTTGCAGCATTGGTATAATTTAAGAGATTGACCTGAGACAGAGGAGGCATTGAACCTGAAGAAAATATGGGATCCAATCATCGAACTTCAGGGATGATGTCGAGCTGCAGGGGACATCGCGGCGGCGACCGCATCGTGCAGGGCGGCACGGGTGTCGCGTGGCGGCATGCAGGACGCGGACCACGCGTGAAGGATCTCGTGGTGTGTGCAGGCTCGCCCAACACGGCGATGTAGAGGCTCTCTAGGTCGGGATATCAGCACGGGGCGGCAGTGGGCAGACAGGTGCAGCGGCGGCGGGGCGCAAGGCGTTGCATTGGAAGGACGGGGGAATGGGGCGATTAAGATCTGGGTCGAGTGCGGGAGGGACATTTTGGTTTTCTTTCTCGGAGACGGACTGCAGGGAATTTTCCTTTTCCCGGTGGAGTGCGGTCAGGCAATCTAAATTACTAACTGCACCCCGAATAATGCTAGCTGTTAGATCGAGTTTTCTGGTCCTAATCATATACTGTGGTAATAGGCCTGTGTACGTTTTGTGGGGTTCACTTAAAAAAATTCATGTTTGCTCTTTTATTAGTAGTAGAGATAGAGATAGAGATACATTGTTAGATAGATCTAAAGCGTGTTTTTAAGACGACATAGCACCTTGTTTAGTTTGAACACTTCCTGCAACTGGAATCCGGGTGAGCTGGATCAACACCCTGAGCTCTGCCTAGCAAGTTAGTGCTCGGTTCTCTGTTTTAGGTACTCGATTCGTTCGTAAATAAGTATATATTAGGAAATATTGGATAAATTAGTTCACTGTCTTTTATGAGTCTTCATTGATATAAAGTAGGGAATTTGGCGCCGGCGTGACGCCGCGCCGGTGAGGAACAATGTTATGAATTAATCGATCAAAATTGTTGCTGGAGATTATTATTGTGTGAAATTTTGGCAGAAGACAATGGTAACACTATTTGTAGATAAAAGAGGTGGCGGATGGTGCGATTAGTATTGACGAATAAAAGTATAACAAAATTGAATTTCCAATTATGAATTACACCAAAAAATTACTCACCCGTGGAAAATTACCGACGGATAACTACCATGTGAAAATCACAGATGAAAAAGTGTGACGGAATGAAATAACCCTAAAATAAATACTATTGTCAAAGTAAGATTAGATAATGACACACCCGTCGTAAAGTTACCGTCAGCTAATTAGAATAATCAAGAAATAGAGAAAAAAAGTATTATCATAGACATAGGATAACTACCACTGTAAAAATAAACCTGAGACATTGTATCCTAGAAAAATTCTGGTCGGAAAAAGTGGATCAGAAAATCTAAGCTGAATAGTTGGAGAAGATGAACGTCAAAAATATCCGTGGCATACGATTAAAGAAAATTAGACGATAAATAGTACACGCGTAACGTGGACCACCAGATAACGGATCAGAAAATTGAAGCAGAATAGTTAGAAAAGATAAATGTAAAAAATCGGTTAAGGCAAGAAAATTTTAGCCAAAAGTTGTATTGCATCTATGTAACATGACACACGAGACAAAATTAAACTGCGAATAGCACAGCCACGAACGCGGGCCGCGGATCGAAGATGGACATGATCGAGCAAAATTAGACGATAAATAGATACGCGGACGCGGGCCGCCAGATCAAACGTGAAAGGTGTGAAAACATAATATATATCGGTTAGAGCAAAGTTGTGTTGCGTCTACGTGACGTGACACGCGATTGGATAAAATTAGACAGCGAATGATATACGTGCGAACATGTGCCTTCCGATTGAATGGACGGAAAAGGTGGGTTAGAAAATTTAAGTCGAATAGTTAAAACGTAAAATAATATCTGTTAAGAAAAGAAATTTTAGCCAAAAAGTTGTGTTATGTCAACGTACTGATCGAAAATAAAGATTGAGCAAATTAGACGATAAATAATACACGCGCGAACACAGACCGTCGGATCAAACTGCGGTAAAGGTTGCAAAAAAAATTAAAACGAATAGTTAGGAAAGATAAAATTTAAAAAATATCGACTTGGCAAAAAAAATTAACCAAAAAATTATATTGCGTCTATGTGACGTGGCACGTGATTGGACAAAATTTACTAAAATAGTACATGCGCAGACGCAGACCGTCTGATCGGAAATCGACCGCCAAAAATAACCCGTTCACTGTTCATCCGAACGCACTGTTCATACGCGAGGAACTGTGGCCAGAGTGCTCCCATCCGAGAATCCCAAGCTATACGCGCGGACACAGACCGTCGGATCGAACGGCCGGTAAAGGTTGCAAAAAAAAATTAAAACGAATAGTTAGAAAAGATAAAGGTTAAAAAATATCGATTGGATAAGAAAATTTTAACCAAAAAATTATATTGCATCTATATGACGTGACACGTGATTGGACAAAATTTGAGTAAAATAGTACACGCGTGGATAGAGACAGTCTCCGATCAAAAATCAACCGCCAAGAATAACCCGCTCATTTCGACGCGATGAACGGTGGCCAGAGTGCTTCTAGGCCGGGAATCCCGCGCGCATTAATATATATATATATGAGAAGAATAAGGATTGATGGATAAGGTAGAGGAGAAAAATGAACATTGGAGGATGAAATAGAAAGTGATTACGAGAAGCTAATTATATATGTTAATTGTCATAATAATAATATAGATGTACACATTGTTTAGGATAATTTTTGAATTTTAGATATACGCGGAGGAGGGAGTAGGCTATGCGCGTGAATTTTCACATTGTAATATTCGTGGATGTGGATTGGGCGCTACTACGCGTCCCGGGGATCTCTGGATTCCATCCCCAAGTTTCGTGAGCCAACCATCGTGTTCTCTATATTTTGGCCAAAATCCCGAACTTACTACAAAACGTCTAAAATTTGCTACAACATGTTCCAATTTTGCTATTTGTAGCAAAAAATGGTTTGCTCCGAAAAAATAAAAAAAAAAGACTTGCTCGCCATAGACTTTGCCAGAAACCTCGTTGGAGACTACGTAGCAAAATATTATGCTAATGTAGCAGATTCAAGAAAATTTCGCTGGTAGACCTCACTGAACAGTGTAGCAAAAGTTTAAAACTATTGTCCTAATGTAGCAAAAGCGATTTCACTGGAGACTCGCCGAAGATTTCGTCGAGACCTCATAGCAAAAAATTATGCTCTTATAGCAAAATCATAAAACAATTGTAGCATCTCACGCCGTCGCATGTAATGTTGGAGATATGCTATATGGGTATCCTCATAGCATGTCTCTTATCCGGATAACCCGGATAACCCACATTTGGTATTGTGGCTCGTGGTCTGCTAGGCGGTCCAGTTAGATGGATCCAGAAGAGAGGCCCATGCCGGATAAAAGAAGGCTACGGTGGAGTCACCAGCGTACCCGGAGCCTTGGAGTATAAGACAAGCTAGACTAGTCATAGCCAGTGTAGGACTCTGTAACCTGTCCGGATAGGACTTTTCTCTGTAACCCTAGGACCTGATGACTATATAAGTCGGGCCTATGGGAGCCTTTAGGACACAACACAAGATAACTTCAGACAATCGAGTAGCGATTAGCATACACCTCGCACAGCGAACCGATCCCTGTAACTCGGCGTATTGCTATTATAGTGATTTATAGCAGGAGTAGGATTCCGCCACCGTTATGGGATCTGAACCTGGGTAAACTGTGTTACCTCGTACCCGTCAACCGTCCGCCTTCCCCCACGTCTCTAAACACGCACTGTGAGGACCCCTCTATGGCGTACTCGCCGGCAATACCACGACAGTTGGCGCCCACCGTGGGTGTAACACCCTCAGAATCGGACCTATGCAAGTTTGAGCAAAATTCGCCAAACCCGCATAGAAACGATTCAAAGGTGCCCACCAGGCACTTTCGTGCGGGTGGAAAACGAAGTAATAACATTACACAACAGTCCTCGATGGGACCCACAGAACAGATATATATAACAGCGACTCAACGAGTCAAGAATACAGATATAATATACAAAGATCCAAATCACCTTGAGAAAGATAGAGCGTCCGACTACGGACAAGATGCAAATGGGGCTAAGAGCCCTGGAGAATAACCAATGGCGTCCATAACCCTGCCCAGGCCAAGCCGGAAGGGTAACCCTGCTAACGACGTCGATCTCAAACCTGCTTAAACAAAAGGGGTGCCGACAAAGGGCAAAGGAAAAAAGAGGAGCGTCAGTACTGAGGCCAGTACACGGCGAGGCTAGAATTCGGCGGTCCTCGCCTACATAGGTATGGTGGACTGAGCGGCAGCGGCAGCGTGCACTATACAACCTATAGAGACTCGATACAACTGGCGTCAATCAGAGAGGGGTAAGAAGGACCTATTCGGAACCAACCTGATTCTATCATCAAACAAACCCATCCTGGCGTTTCCCCCTCGAGACCAAACGAGGAAGTCAACCGAGGAACTCACACAGTTGCCAGTTTTATTTATTCAGTTATCGTTGCAGCAATTACTAGTCAGATTTAGTTAATCGTCCTGATAAAGTAAGCAGTGGGCCCCTTTTAGTTAATCATTCCGTTGTAGTTGCAGCAATTACTATTCAGATACAGATAGCATGATGTAAACCCAAAACCCAGCAGTTGTGGGTACTTTTATTCAGCCATTCCGTTGTAATTGCAATACTTACTAGTCAGGTACAATGGTCGCAAGCGACACACAAAACAAGCAATTGTGGGCGGTATTATTTAGTCATTCCATTATAGTGGAGCTGATTACTAGTCATTATAAGTCAAATTTATAGCAATAAACTTTAGTTATGCTTGTCTATGATCGAGATACTGTGCTCCAAGTCGTCCATATCCGCGGACACGGCTTTCAGAAAGTTTTACCCGGCCGGGGTGCACCAAGAGCAACACACGCTCGATCAACCTCGGAAAAACCAAATCAAAACCCAACGAGGCTTTCACGACTGAACAATCACAGGATTTAGAAATATTTCAGGGGGCCACCCCTTAAGTAGATCCCGCAACGAAGCCAGCTGACTCCGAGACGGGCTCAAGGTTGTGGGGACGGCTGTGAACGACTGGGAACCCGAACGTGTGGCTGGGCTTGTCGACACCGCGGAATCGTGCCACGATCCTAAACAGTACAGTGTGCTCCTCGCACAATTTAAATACAGAAAGTAGCATGGCATAAGTACATGATCGTAAATAAAACCTCAAACTAGTTTGTGGCCCCAAGAAATAAGACTGAATCAAGCTCTGGCTCAGGGGGGTCCCATATACCTCCCGGATGTGGATAGCGCGATAAATCAAGGAACAGGTATCAAGTACTCGGGGTCTTACGGGACACAAGTGGGCGTTCGGAAACCAAATATTGTCTATCACCCACCGATGCCTCTGCTTATTCAATTTTAGTTGTTAAACAGGAATTAAAGTGAACAATAAGTAAAACTAAGATCATCTCCAACAGCAACATGCGGCAATACATCAACAACTGTGGCACTGGACGACACGCAACAGCACTTGAGCAAGCGACTACAACGCGCAAGTCCAACTATCTACCAAACAACAGGTAATAGGATGTGTCCAAGGCAATATAAGGCTGCAGGGGATATCACGGGTACGAAAACTAGAGCATCGCAACACAGATAGCAATAGATCAACCGGAGGGAATAAAGACTATAAAAGTAAGATAGGTAGAAGGGGGGAGATGCTCGCCTGAAAACATTGTCGAAGGGTTCATCCGAAGATCGGGGCGAAGCTCACATCAACTCAACGGCCTTATCCGCGAAGGAGCAAAACACTAGAAGAAACACCGGATGCACTATTTAATACTAAGGCAAAAGATCGGCATGATGCAGGCATGATGAATGACATGGCAAGGTGCGGTGCAATTAGGTCATATTAAGCGGAACCGGGGTCCCGACAATTAATTAAACGGTTCAAGTTATTTAGAAACCCCGCAATTTAAAGGTTGCATTAGCATGGCAAAAGATATCATCGGGTTCGCTACACCAATTTAAATGAGGCCAATATAAGGCTAGCTTTGCCCGCATATGGGCCCCATATTTAATTATTAGGTGGATCGGCATAAGGCCCCCAAACCACACAAATATGCATGCATGAACATTTAATATGCGACAAGTTGTTGTTTTGTAAAAATAGGGTTTCAGGAAGATTCACACATTAGGGTTCTCGACGATCTTGGGGTTCCGGGGGTTCGGGGTCCGACAGGGTCCAGGGTCCGGTATCGGGGTTCGACGGCACGTTCTCGGCTCCGGGGTTAGGGTCTAGGCGCATCCGGGGTCTCGATGTCCGGGGTGAAGCACTCGGCGTCCTCGAGGGAGTCCTTGTCGCACATGTGTCCTTCGGGTTCTATGTCGATGATCTTGTCGTCGAGAAGAACTTGCCGGGTCCGCGTGTCGGGTCGGTCTTGGCGTTCGGGTGAAGCACTCGGCGTTCTGCGTCGATGTTCTTATCGTCCGGGTTCTCGAGCATCACATCCGAGAAGGAGTACTTGACGTTCACCGGGTGGCGACCTTGGCGGTTTCGAGGGGAAGATCTTGGCATCCGGCGGTGGATCTTGGGGAGGTTTCGGTTCCACGGGTTCGAGCTCGACAAAACGGAATCCGGGGACGGCCTTGGCGAACTTGGCGGGGGTCTGTCGGTCTTCGGGTTGGCCTGGTCCGAGAGGAGATCTTGGCGCCGGGAGCGAAGAACTTGATACGGTTCGGTCTCGGATGAAGTACTTGGAGTATCACACGTTGGCTTCACTCGGTCCAGACAAACGAACAAACGCCTTCTGCAACCATGTGCTTGGCCGATGGTGGCGAGCAGAGGTGAAGAGGGGGCGATGGGCGGCGAGCCTGGCAGGGCGGGCCCGAGCGGAGGAGACGACGGAGGGGCGATTGAGGGCGTGGCTGGCCTCGCGGGTGGAAGCCGGCAGGACGACGGCGGAGCTGGGCATGGGAGGGGCCGGCGACGAGCTCCTGGGCCCGGGGCAGAGGACGGCACGGCGTCTGGAGGCGGGCTGCACGGCTGAGGACGCGCGGGGCGCGCGCCGGCGAGGATGCGGGTCAGACGCGGGCGGCGCGCGGAGGAAGATGGCCGGAGGGGCGCGGCGCTCCGGCGAGGACGCGGAGGGGAGGCGCGGGAGCGGGCTCGGCTGGCGGAGCGCGGCGCGGCAGGGGCGGCCCGCTGCGGCGCGGTGGCTTGGGGGCGACGGGAGGCGGCCAGGGGAGCGGCGGACGGCGAGGAGGGCGGTGTGCCGGCGGCGTGCGGCGAGGCGGTTGCTGGCGGCGGTGGAGAGCACGTCGGCGCGCGCGCGGAGGCTCTGGGGCGACGGGGCTGAGCGCGGTGGAGCTTGGCCGGGAGGACGGGGCGGAGGGCGCAGCGCGGTGGCCGGAGGAGGCGCGCCGGCGGGGGCCTCCGTCGGCGGCGGAGCGGGCAAGGGGAGGAGAGCGGCGAGCGGGAGGGTGGAGCCGTACGCAGAGAGCGGAGGCGGCGCGCGAGGGGGCCGGGGGAGGAGCTGGGCGGCGTCGCGTGCGGGCGGTAGGCTCCGAGCGGCGCGCGCGGCGGCGGCCGGGCTTGACGGGGAGGGTCGACGCTGCGTGGAGAGAGGAGGACGCGGGAGGGAGGTTGGCGGTGGGACCCAGGGCGCGGGAGGTGGGGGGCTGTGGGTGGACGCGGCAGGCGGGTCCAGGGGATGGGTCCCGCAGGGGTGGGGCGTGGCGTGTGGGGCAGAGGGTGCGTGTGGGGTGCTGTGGGGTGGGTTTAGAGGGTAGGTGGTGAGGTGGAGGGCTAAGAGTGGTTGGGGGGAAGGGAAAAAGTGAGGTGGCATGTTCTGATTGGGTGGAGTGAGGTGGAGGGATGGTTTGGGTAGTTTTCTGGGTAGCTGTAGGTTTTGGGAAGGGCGGTTAGGTGGACCGTTTTAGTTTTCCTGGGGCGGTCGATCGGGTCACTCGGCCCGTTCGACTGCCCCTATTAAAAATAATTTAATATTTTATTTATTTTCAAATAGCTTTTATAAATAGTTTTAGACAAACAAAAATATCCGGAACATCCGGGGTTTGGCGTTTAAATAAAAGACGGGGCGTTTTAGAAAACAACCCGGGTTTCCCGAAATAGTTTTATACAACAATGCCTGATGATGACGATGCAATGCACAAATTCAACGCGATTTTCTAGTAGTGGTTTTGCGGGATGCCACAGTGGGGCAAGAGGCGCTTCAGGCTCTTCAGCGGGCGAGGACCAAGATCTTCGCGGGAATCGGCGAAACCGTAGCCATCGGTCGCGTTCTCTTATCCGTAAATGTCCCGATCGTCCCTCCCGATGAGTTCTGAATCGCGGAAAAGACGAATCCTACGCGGTGTTTGATCGTTCCTATCGGAGACATCCACCTCTTCATCGGCGAAACCGACTCGGGCACTAGTTCCCTGGGAGTCGGAGGAGCATTAAGGCCCACACGGACCGCCTACGGGCAGGATACGTTCGCGGAAGGATCGATGTCGGATATCTCTTTGGAGTTTGCGGCAAAGATCGGAAAAATTCAAGGCCCACCCAAACCGCCCATGTGCAGGATATAACGGTGGAAGATAACTGCAAATCCGCCGACTTCGCCCATGCGTCTGGACAGCAGAGATCCAAGTTCATCGGTGTGGTTACCATCTTCGATCTAGCGCGTTGCGTTCAGAGAGAGGGCGAAAACCCCCACGATTACCTTGCCAGGTGGCTTCGTATACGAGCCAATCTGGCCCACTACCCCAATGATGATGCTATGTATCACTTTATGGAAGGACTTGTAGGGGTTCGTAGCATGGAAAACAAAAAATTTCTACTACATGCACACAAACAAGCCAAGATCTATCTACTAGATTGTAGCAACGAGTCGATAGAAGCACTTACCCTTGAAGATTCCAAAGCGGTTAACGAGACAGATTCTCGTGGGTGATGTAGTCGTACACTTGCCGATCTCAAGATCGCGTAGATGATCCTTCTGGCGCTGCGTTCCGGCAGCGCTTCCACAGTCGGTCACACGTTCGGTACTCGATGAATACCTTCCTCTCCCTTGTTCCAGCAGGCAGCAGAGGTTGTAGTTCTCTCCTCGCGATTCCGGCAGCACGACGGCGTGGTGTCGGAAATAAAGGAAAGATCCCGCAGGGCTTCGCCTAAGCCGGATGCGAGTTATGGTGGATTAGGGTTTCCCGGAAATCTAGGGTTTAGAGATCCAGGAGGAGGAGGTGTCGGCGGCGGCTAGGGCGGCGGCGCGAGGCGGAGACGGCAGCGGCGCGCGGGCGGCGGCGGCTTGGCTCGGGGAGGGCTAGGGCTTGTGTTGTGTTGGGGCAGCCCTCCCCCTCTATTTATGAGAGGGGGGCAGCCTTGGGAGGGGTGGGTTTGAATCCAAACCCAAACCCAAGTTGGATTGAGAGAAGGACTTGTTTCTTCTCCCAGTAGGAAAGCATTGTTCCAGTTTGACTTTTCAAACTTCCCGTTTGACTTTCAATTTAGAGCTTTATTTCTCTCTTGCAAATGCCAACACAAAGCGACCTAGGATATGATCTAATCATTCCTTATATCCATGACACATTCATGGACCATTCCCCTTCCGGTCCGATGAACCTTCTAGACCCTTCTAGAACCTGTCCGGTGAAATCATCGGAAACTTTTCCGAACTCCGAAATAGGACTTTCCTTGTATGAATCTTATTCTCCGGATCTCCTCGTGATATCCCGTATCCCATCCGAGACTCCAAAAAACATTCGGTATCCCTACTAACATTCCATATCTACTAAACAACATCAAATCCTTAAGTGTGTCTCCCTACGGTTCGTGAATTACGCGGACATGACCGAGACACTTCTCCGATCAATAACCAATAGAGGAATCTGGAAATTCATATGGCTCCCACATATTTCAACGATTACTTTGCGATCGAAATAACCACTTACATACGATACCAATTTTCTTTTGTCTCACGATAGTTTACTTATCCAAAGTTTTGATCGTCGGTATCTCTGCATACCTAGTTCAACCTCGTTACCGATAAGTACTATTTTCTCTCTCCCAATCGGACAACCAGCCTCTGAGGATTTTCCTGTCATTCAGTATGCAGATGACACTCTGGTTATAATCCCAGCTGTTTTGGATCAGTTACTGTGCTTGAAAGCTATTGTAGATGCTTATGCCACTTCTACAGGTCTCAAAATCAACTATCATAAATCCCAGCTCATCCCTATTAATATTGATCAGGGCAAGGCTGTGGATCTGGCCAATGCTTTTGGTTGTCAAGTTGGTGGGTTGCCATTTACATACTTGGGACTTTCTGTTGGCACCACGAGACCTACGGTAGCTAATCTTATGCCTTTAGTTGACAGAGTGGAGAGGAGATTAACTAGCACTGCGATTTGGCTGACTTATGGTGGCAGGGTTACCTTCATTAACTCAGCCATGACACCTCTTCTCACTTATGCCCTCTGTGTTCTTAAAGTTCCACTTCAGATTATTGAGTTTGTTGATCGGGCAAGGAGGCACTGCTTATGGCGTAAAACTGAGGACAATAATGAAAAGTGTTACTCTCTGGCTGCTTGGGATTTGGTGTGTAGACCAAAGGAAAAAGGAGGGTTGGGGATTTTAAATCTCAAGGTTCAAAATCAGGGATTATTGCTTAAGTTCTTGCACAAGTTCTATCATAAGCAAGGTATCCCGTGGGTAATGATCGTTTGGAATAAATATTATTCAGACTCAGTTCCACATGCACTTTCACCACGAGGGTCTTTTTGGTGGAGGGATGTCTATAGTCTCTCTGCTATCTTTAGGGGAATTACTTCGTGCAAAGTTAATGTGGGTGATACTATTCTAGTTTGGAAGGATCTATGGGCTGGCTCTACTATACTGCAGGATTCCTTGCCACGGCTGTTTTCTTTTGCAATGTTGGAAGATGTCTCGATTGCAGAATTCCTTCGTGAGGATCATCAGGATCATAATTTTGTTTATCCACTATCAGTGGAGGCTCAGGATGAGTTTTTAACTCTCTCGGCTTATCTGAATGACCTGTCTCGTGATATGACACTTCCAGATGAATGGATATATTCCTGGGGTGGTACAGATTTTAGTGCTCAGAAGTTCTATAAATTTTATTTTAAAGATATATCCCCCATGGCTGCACTTCCAAAAATTTGGAAGACTAAGCGTATGATGAAACACAAAGTATTTGCTTGGCTATTCATGATGGATCGCTTGAATACTCGGGATATGCTGGTGAGGAGGCAATGTCCAATACCTGATGCTAAATGTGTAACCTGTCAACAGGAAAGGGTAACCAATGAACATCTCTTCTTCTCTTGCAATTTTAGCTTATTGTGTTGGTCTGCGCTGGGAATTTCATGGAACATGAGTTTGAATCTTGCTGACAGATTGTCTACTGCTGAAAGATTGTGGAAGCAGCCTATGTTTCTTGAGTGTGCAATTCTTTGTGCTTGGAATATCTGGAAGCAAAGAAACATAAAAATATTTTGATAATGTAGATCCAGATATCCAGTGTTGGTTAGCACAATTCTCCTCTGATATTCATCTTCTAGGGGCTAGGCTGAAACCAGCTCTTAGAGACCAGCTTTTATCCTTTGTAAGGGAGGTGAGAGTTTAACTTTTCTAGGGGCATATTCTCTTGCCCTTTGTAAATATGTTGTAACATATCCTGTTTTTATTTAATTTAAGAGCAGTAGGAGACTCTCCTGCTGTAATTCCTCAAAAAAAGTACTCTTTTCTCGTTCCCGTGATATGTGATACCTTGTGAGCCAGTCACATGCTTGCAAGCCAATTGGATGACATTCCACCGAGAGGGCCCAGAGTATATCTATCCGTCATATGGATGGATAAATCCCACTCTTGATCCATGTGCCTCAACCCATACTTTTCGAACACTCAATGCCACCTTTATAGCCACCCAGTCACGGTGTGGTGTTTGATGTCATCAAAGCATCTTTCGGTGATGGTGATTAGCATGATCTCATGGTCGAAGGAATTAGGTTACTATGTATCAGAAAGCTTATAGCAAACGAACTATTAAAATAACTTGATCTTTATGTTATGCTTATCTATAGGAGTATGTCCATCACACCATTCTTCTAATGATATGATCTTGTTGTTAATAACATCTCAATGTTCATGATCGAAAAACCACGATCATCTATTAACCAACAAGCTAGTATTATAAAGAGGCTTTACTAGGGACTCTAATTTAGTTTACAAATCACACAAGTATTAATGTTTCCGGTTAATACTATTATAGCATGAATGTAAAAATTTATCATAAACACAAAGATATACTAATAACCACTTTTATTATTGCCTCTAGGGCATATCTCCAACAGTCTCCCACTTGCACTAGAGTCAACTAATCTAGATTACATGGTAATATACCGAACACCCATGGAGGTTTGGTGCTGGTCATGTTTTTCCCTCGGGAAAGTTTTAATCAACGGATCCGCCACATTCAGATCTGTGTGTACTTTGCAAATCTTTATGTCACCATCTTGGACATGCTCTCGAATAGCGTGAAAATGTAGCTTGATGTGCTTCAGCTTATTGTGTGACCTTGGTTCTTGTGCATTGGCTATGGCACCCATGTTATCACAATAGATAGACATTGGGTCCAGCGCACTTGGAACCACACCGAGCTCTATAATGAACTCCTTCATCCATATCGCCTCTTGTGAAGCCTCCGAAGCAGCTATGTATTCCGATTCAGTTGAAGATCTCGCCACAATGCTTTGCTTTGCACTCCTCCAGCTAACTACTGCACCATTCAAAATAAATACGTATCCAGATTGTGATTTAGAATCATCCGGATCGGTGTTCCAACTAGCATCAGTGTAACCATTAACAACGAGTTGTTCATCACCTCCATAAGAAAGAACCATATCCTTAGTTCTTCTCAAGTACTTAAGGATGTTTTTGACCGCTGTCCAATGATCCACTCCTGGATCACTTTGATATCTGTCAGTTAAACTAACAGCATATGCAATGTCTGGTCTAGTACATAGCATGGCATACATAAGAGATCCTATGGCTGAAGCATAGGGAGTCTTACTCATCCTTTCTCTATCTTCTGCCGTTGCAGGACTTTGAGTTTTACTCAAGGTCGTATTGGGCAACATGGGCAAGGACCCTTTCTTGCTATCTTCCATTCCAAACCTCTTTAGAACTTTGTCCAAATATGTACTCTAGGACAATTATATTAGGCGTCTCGATCTATCTCTATAAATCTTTATGCCTAATATGTAAGCTGCTTCGCCAAGATCTTTCATTGAAAACTTTTATTCAAATAATCCTTAACACTATTAAGAAGGTCTACATCATTCCCAATCAACAATATGTCATCTACATATAGTATTAAGAATGCTATAGAGCTCCCACTCACTTTCTTGTAAATACAAGCTTCTCCATAAGTCTGTATAAAACCAAAACTTTTGATTACCTTATCAAATGTTGATTCCAACTTTGGGATGCTTGCTTCAATCCATATATGGACAGTTGAAGTTTGCATACCTTGTTAGCATATTTAGGATCGACAAAACCTTTGGGTTTCATCATATACAACTCTTCATCAATGTCTCCATTGAGGAACGCCATTTTGATATCCATCTGCCATATCTCATAATCATAATATGCAGCAATTGCTAACATAATCCTCATAGACTTTAGCTTCGCTACTGGTGAGAAAGTCTCATCGTAGTCAACTCCTTGAATTTGTTGAAACCCTTTTGCGACAAGTCGAGCTTTATAGACAGTAACATTACCATCAGCATCTGTTTTCTTCTTGAAAATCCATTTGTTCTCGACAGCCTTCCGGCCATCCGGTAAGTCCACCAAAGTCCATACTTGGTTTTCGTACATGGATCCAATCTCGGATTTCATGGCTTCTTGCCATTTATTGGAATCTGGGCTCATCATCGCTTCCTCATATGTCGCAGTGTCATCGGTGTTGTCCACCAATATGACACTCATAACGTGATGATACTAATCAGGAGTGGTACGAGTTCTCGTCGACCTGTGAGGTTCTATAGTAACTTCAACCGAAGTTTCATGATCAACATCATTAGCTTACTCTCTTATTGTTGTAGGCGCCGTAGGAACTACTTCCGGTGCTGCGCTCCTTGCAAGTTCGAGAGAAGGTTCATCAACCTCGTCGAGTTGTACTTTTCTTCCAGTCACTTCTTTCGAGAGAAACTCCTTCTCTAGAAAGGATCCATTCTTGGCAATGAAGATTTTGCCCTCGTATCTATGATAGAAGGTATACCCAATAGTTTCCTTCGGGTATCCTATGAAGACGCATTTTTCCGCTTTGGGTTCAAGCTTGCCCGGCTGTAACTTCTTTACATAGGCTTCGCAACCCCAAACTTTAAGGAACGACAATTTAGGTTTCTTCCCAAACCATAATTCATACGGTGTTGTTTCAACGGATTTAGATGGTGCCCTATTTAAAGTGAATGCGGCTGTTTCTAATGCATAACCCCAAAACGATAGCGGTAAATCTGTAAGTGACATCATAGAACGAACCATATCTAAGAAAGTTCGATTACGACGTCCAGACACACCATTACGCTGTGGTGTTCCTGGCGGTGTCAATTGTGAAAGTATTCCGCATTTCTTTAAATGCTCGCCAAACTCGTAACTTAGATATTCACCTCCATGATTAGATCATAGAAATTTAATCTTCTTGTTACGTTGATTCTCCACCTCACTTTGAAATTCCTTAAACTTCTCGAAAGTTTCGGACTTATGTTTCATGAAATAGATATACCCGTATCTACTCAAGTAATCCGTGAAGGTAAGAACATAACGATAACCACCGCGCGATGCTACACTCATTGGGCCACACACATTGGTATGTATGATTTCCAATAATTCTGTAGCTCGCTCCATCATACCAGAAAATGGAGTCTTGGTTATTTTACCCATCATACATTCTTCTCATCTCTCAAGTGATTCGAAATCAAGTGATTCAAGAAGTCCATCGGAATAGAGTTTCTTCATACGCTTCACTCCAATGTGACCAAGACGACAGTGCCACATATAGGTCGAGTTATCGCTCAATTTCAAACGTTTAGCTTTAATGTTATTAATGTGTGTATTTCCACAATCGAGATTCAATAAGAATAGACCATCTATCAAATGTGCATGTGCATAAAACATATTACTCATATAAATCGAACAACCATTATTCTTGGACTTAAACAAGTAACCGTCTCGCAATAAACATGATCCAGATATAATGTTCATGCTCAACGCAGGAACCAAATAACAATTATTTAAGTATAAAACTAATCCCGATGGTAGATGAAGAGGTAGCGTGCCGACCGCGATCACATCAACCTTTGATCCATTTCCAACGCGCATCGTCACCACGTTCTTCGCTAGCTTCCGTTTATTCTGCAGCACCTGTTTTGAGTTACAAATATGAGCAACCAAACCAGTATCAAATACCTAGGCACTAATACGAGTACTAGTGAGATACACATCAATAACATGTATATCGGATATACCTTTCTTCTTGATGTTGTCGTTATTCAAATCCGCCAAGTACTTTGGGCAATCCTGCTTCTAGTGACCTTCTCCCTTGCAGTAAAAGCACTCAGTATTAGGCTTAGGCCCAGCCTTGGTCTTCTTCGCCAACACAGCAACTTTCTTACCGCCCTTATTGAAGTTTCCCTTTTTCTTAGACTTGCTTTGCTTCTTGAATTTGGTGGTCTTATTGACCAACAACACTTGGTGATATTTCTTGATCTCCACTTCTGCAGATTTCAACATGGAGAAGAGTTCTGGCAACGACTTGTCCATGTTTTGCATATTGTAGTTCATCACAAAGTTCTTGTAACTTGGTGGTAGTGATTGGAGGACACGGTGAATCCCCAAAGAATTAGGAATCACTATACCCAAGCTTTGGATTTTGCTTGCGTGCCCAGACATCTTAAGTACGTGCTCACTGACGGAGCTGCCCTCTTCCATCTTGCAGTTAAAGAACTTTTCAGAAGCCTCATAACTCTCAACTGCCTCGTGAGCCTCAAATATCATTTTGAGTTCACGGAAAATATCATGTGGGTCATGGTTCTCAAACCTTTTCTGAAGCTCCGATTCTAAACCATACAAGATAGCACACTGAATTGTGGAGTACTGATTCTTCCAAGCGAGGAAAACATTCTTTACCTCATCGGTAGCAGTAGCTGCAGGCGGGTCACCCAGTGGTGCATCTAGCACATAGGTAAAATTACCAGCATTGAGGACAATCCTCAAATTGTGGAACCAATCCTCGAAGTTGCTTCCATTGTTTTTCAACTTTTCCTTCTCTAGGAACGCATTAAAATTGATGGTAGGGGCCGCCATTGATCTACAACATATTTGCAATAGTTTAGACTAAGTTTATGACAAATTGAGTTCTAATTAATAGTTAAATTAATCTAGGTGAACTCCCACTCAAAACAATATCCCTCAAATTGTTTTAGTGATCACACGAACCAAATCCACCATATCAAAACCGATCATCACGAGATTTGATGTAGCTTCAATGGCGAACAATAAACATGTTCATCATATCTACTATATGACTCATGCTTTACCTTTCAGTGATCCGTGTTCCGAGACCATGTCTGTACATGCTAGGCTCGTCAAGATCAAACCTTAGCTTCCGCATGAGCAAATCTGGCTTGCTCATGTTGTATACACTCGCAGAATCTAACACACCCGATCATCACATGGTGCTTCGAAACAACGAGCTTTATCAACGGTTCTTACTAAGGATGAACACTTTAAAACTTGAAATTGTGTGCTTGAGGGATCATCTTATAATGCTACCGTCGCAAACTAAGCAATACAAGATGCATAAAGGATTAACATCACATGCAATTCATAATATGTGATATGATATGGCCTTTCTTATTGTGCTTCCGATCTCCATCTTCAAGCATGAACATGATCTCCATCATCACCGGTATGGCGTCAAGGTCAATGGCGCCATTTCATGATTGTCGTCCAACAGGCTTCAACTATTATAACTACTTTGAATAGACACGCATGCCTTAACGGAATTTAAAAGACAACCATATGGCTCCTGCCGGTTGCCAACTTACAATAAGGAACATTGCATACATCATATATAATCACAATCATGGCCATATCACATCACAACACACCCCTGCAAAACAAAGTTAGACGCCTCTAATTTTCTTTGCATATTTTACGTGGTTTGGGGCTTTCAATAAGTGTCGTTCTAACTTATGAACAAGAACCACAACGTTGATGCTTGAACTATCAAGTGCCCGTTGTAAATTGAATCTATACTATGATGGGAGAGACAGACAACCGCAAAGCCACTTATGCAATACAAGTTGCATTTTGAGCGTGGAGCAAGTCTCATGAACGATGTCATGTAAGGTCAGCGCGGGCCGCTTCATCCCATCATACCGCAAGATGCAAAGTACACAAAAAGCAATTGATAATAAAAGCACCACCGCCCACAATGACAATTGTGTTCTACTCATGCAACAGATCTACATATAGACACGGCTCTGATACAAATTTAGGGTTCGTAGCATGGAAAACAAAAAATTTCTACCGCATGCACACAAACAAGCCAAGATCTATCTACTAGATTGTAGCAACGAGTCGATAGAAGCACTCACCCTTGAAGATTCCAAAGCGGTTAACGAGAGAAGATTCTCGTGGGTGATGTAGTCGTACACTTGACGATCTCAAGGTCACGTAGATGATCCTTCTGGCGCTGCGTTTCGGCAGCACTTCCGCAGTAGGTCACACGTTCAGTACTCGATGAAGACCTTCCTCTCCCTTGTTCCAGCAAGCAGCGGAGGTTGTAGTTCTCTCCTCGCGATTCCGGCAGCACGACGATGTGGTGTCGGAAATAAAGGAAAGATTCCGCAGGGCTTCGCCTAAGCCGGATGCGAGTTATGGAGGATTAGGGTTTCCCGGAAATCTAGGGTTTAGAGATCCGGGAGGAGGAGGAGGTGTCATCGGCGGCACGGCGAGGCAGCGCGACGGCGGCGGCGCGCGAGTGGCAGCGGCGGCTTGGCTCGGGGAGGGCTAGGGCTTGTGTTGTGTTGGGGCATCCCTCCCCCTCTATTTATGAGAGGGGGTCAGCCTTGGGAGGGGTGGGTTTGAATCCAAACCCAAACCCAAGTTGGATTGAGAGAAGGACTTGTTTCTTCTCCCACTAGGAAACCATTGTTCTAGTTTGACTTTTCAAACTTCCCGTTTGACTTTCAATTTAGAGCTTTATTTCTCTCTTGCAAATTCCAACACAAATCGACCTAGGATATGATGTAATCATTCCTTATATCCATGACACATTCATGGACCATTCCCCTTCTGGTCCGGTGAACCTTCTAGACCCTTCTAGAACCTCTTCGATGAAATCATCGGAAACTTTCCCGAACTCCGAAATAGGACTTTCCTTATATGAATCTTATTCTCCGGACCATTCCGGATCTCCTCGTGATATCCCGGATCCCATCCGAGACTCCGAACAACATTTTGTATCCCTACTAACATTCCATATCTACTAAACAACATCGAATCCTTAAGTGTGTCTCCCTACGGTTCGTGAATTACGCGGACATGACCGAGACACTTCTCCGATCAATAACCAATAGAGGAATCTGGAAATTCATATGGCTCCCACATATTTCAAAGATTACTTTGCAATCGAATGAACCACTTACATACGATACCAATTTCCTTTTGTCTCACGATAGTTTACTTATCCAAAGTTTTGATCGTCGGTATCTCTGCATACCTAGTTCAACCGTGTTACCGATAAGTACTCTTTTCTCGTTCCCGTGATATGTGATCCCTTGTGAGCCAGTCACATGCTTGCAAGCCAATTGGATGACATTCCACCGAGAGGGCCTAGAGTATATCTATCCGTCATATGGATGGACAAATCCCACTCTTGATCCATGTGCCTCAACCCATACTTTCCGAACACTCAATGCCACCTTTATAGCCACCCAGTCACGGTGTGGTGTTTGATGTCATCAAAGCATGTTTCGGTGATGGTTATTAGCATGATCTCATGGTCGAAGGAATTAGGTTACTATGTATCAGAAAGCTTATAGCAAACGAACTATTAAAATGACTTGATCTTTATGCTATGATTATCTATAGGAGTATGTCCATCACACCATTCTTCTAATGATATGATCTTGTTGTTAATAACATCTCAATGTTCATGATCGAGAAACCACGATCATCTATTAACCAACAAGCTAGTATTATAAAGAGGCTTTACTAGGGACTCTAATTTAGTTTACAAATCACACAAGTATTAATGTTTCCGATTAATACTATTATAGCATGAATGTAAAAATTTATCATAAACACAAAGATATAATAATAACCACTTTTATTATTGCCTCTAGGGCATATCTCCAACAGGACTGGACCTCCAGTCATCGCCGCTGCTGTTGCACCTCCACCCCCCATCATGGAGGAAGTCCTGGCACCCTCTGACTCTGTGATTGACGCGCTTTATGCCGACTTCAGTGTAGATTCAGAGGAGATAGATTTTAGTACAGAGGAACTAGACTCCGCCATGCAGGAGATGGAGGAGGAGTACACGCGCGACGAGCAAGCCAACAAAGCCATCGCGTCCCGAGAGGTGTTCGTCGCCATCGGGACGGCGATGGATGAAGATCAACCCGGACGAGCTTCGCCTACAACGCTGGACAAGGGGAAGGGGCCACTTATTGATGCTGACGATGATCGCGCAAAGGTCATGCCTCCTCCGCCTAATCCGGTGCAACAGCCGCAGGAACTCGGCACCGGTCCAAGCAACAACAACAACACCGAAAACTTGCCGCCTCCGGCATCTACGTCTGCTGCTGCCCAAGTCACTCCGGCTGATAGAGTGATGTACGACAACCTCCTTGTCGAGCCACTGACCGTAGCTCATATCCGGAACATGACACATCTTGACGAGAAGCGCCAGCAGTTGCTGGAGGAAGCACAGGCCATCGCGGAGTAGGGCGCTAAGCTAGATCAAGATCTAGTCAACGCGCAGAAATCCATAGAGAAAGCTAGAGCAATGGAGGCCGAATACAAGACTCCGCTGCAACAGCAGAAGGCCAAGAAAGCTCCGGCTCGCGTCATCAACGATCCTGCTGTACGATGAAACCTAGAATGGGCTCCCTCAAAGCCGGCACATGCCAAGCCAGACATTGACAGTGAAGGCAGGCAGGTGATGCCCACTCCCCTCCTTAAACTTGCCGTCGCCAAGACCCTTCTAGAGCAGGATCGATCGCCTGAGGCGGTGGAACAGGTCTATGACCTAGTGGCCAAGGCGGTAAAACAACAGGAAAAGGACACCTCTTAGAGGCTGGAGTCTGACCCAGCGTTTTGCCGATCTAGCCAGCACAAGATGCCAAGGGACAGATCTCCTCTTGATGTTGGGTCTCAGACGGGTTTATCAGAACGAAGACGGAGGGATGCGCGCAACAGGAAGGATGCTATTCCCATATCCTCCAACCACGGAGAAAAGGCCCGACCTCGTCGCCCATCGCCACCTCCCCGCTCCCCCCAACATCGCGAAGACCCCAAGGCTCACCATCGTATGGATATGCCCCCGCCAAGGCAGGACATCATAGTCATCTGCGACAACACGGAGCAGACCCGTCATGACGGAGAGCGCAACCAAGGACACAAGATCAGGACACGCCATGAACCTCCGCGTCCGACAAGCAACCGCGACAGGCGTGAGGCGTTGCAGGAGGGTAATAGCAAGAAGGCTAACCCACTTCCACCTGCGCCTCCGTCGCCATCCAGCAGTCACCATGGAGGAGGGGGCCCGCGTCGTTCACGCAGCCCATCCCCTGTTGACAAGAAGAAGAAAAATCCGGAGCCATACGACGCACGCTCGTGGATTGACAAGATCCACGAGGCCCGAGAAGGACCATACCTGGGACCATGTTGCTTTGGACCTGCAATATGGTCCGCAACTTACCCCAAAGGTTTCCGGATTGATAAGACCATCAAGCCCTATGACGGCACCGCCAAGCCAGCCACATGGTTGCAAGACTACGGCAACGCGATGGAGATTGCCGGAGGCAACCCCAACATCGTTGTCAAGTACCTCTCGTTAATGTTGGCGGGCACGACCCATCAATGGATTGATGACTTGCCATAGAAATCCATCTGCAATTGGTTGGACATGCAAGAAGCGTTCACCAAGAACTTCGAGGGTACGTACAAACGTTCATGCACTGTCGGCGATCTACAACGGGGCGTGCAAGAGAAAGACGAGACATCTCGTGCCTACCTCTCCTGCTGGCTGGATATGAAAAATCCTGTGCAGGAGTGCACGCTCAGACCGCCATGGACGCCTTCATCGACGGGTTGGAAAGAGGCACGTTGCTCCGACATAAGTTGAAGCGCTTGCAGGACAATCACCAGCTTGACTTGAACCAGATGATTCAGTTGGCTAGTGAGTTTGCAGCTGCCGACGTTGATGCTCGTGGCTCCTTGCCGGCAACGGCCGTTCCAACTCAAGCTTGGAGGAAGAGCAGTACAAAGCGGAAAACCGCTCCAGAATAAAAGCAAACGCCCAACATGGTCGCCATGACCTTTGCAAGACGAGGCGATGGCGGACAACGTGGCCGAGGATGAGGAGCCGGTCGTGGGCAGCAGCGAGGAAGTGAAACTACCTCGGCAGCGCACCGCGTTCCCCAAACCTACGAGGAGTATCGCGATATGCTGTGCCTTGTACACCTCGATGTCAACGGTAAAGCCACTCACACCAATCGACACTACAAGTTCGTCAATGACCTCAAGGAATACCCGGAGTCCGGCTACAAGCAAAGTCGGAAGAACAGACCGCGAGGCAAGGGCAAGGGGAAGAATAAGGAGGAGGAATCCAAGGATTCAAGTGATATGGACGAAGACGTCGACTCCAAGAACGCCACCAAGAGCGACGACAAAGGGAAGAACCCCTTCGTAAAGAAGGCGCCAGTCTACCACACTTTCCTTGGCACCCCCTCCACCCGACAACAGAAGACCTCCATGAGGATCCTGATGGCTACTCTACCTCCAGTTCCCCAGTACTTGCGCTGGTCGAAGGTTCCAATTCCTTGGGACATGAAGGATCACCCATACCTCATTCCTACGGAGAACCAATACGCCATGGTCATCAACCCCCTGATTGACGGCAATGAGTTCACCAAGTGTATGGTGGATAGTGGAAGCTGCATCAACATCATGTACCTGGATACACTGCAGAAGATGAACTTGATGGAGGCAAACCTAAGGCGGATCAACACCATCTTCCATGGCGTAGTTCCTGGTCGGGAGGCCCGGTCCCTTGGATGCATCACACTTCAGGTAGCTTTTGGCGACGTTAATAATTACCGCCAAGAGCGCATGACCTTTGAGGTGGTCCCCTTCAAGAGCATGTACCACGTCATATTCGGCCGCGACATATTCCACACCTTCATGGCCAAGCCATGCTTCGTCTACAACAAACTCAAGATACCCGGACCAAACGGTGTCATCACCGTATCCGTAAGCTTTACCAAGGCTAGGGACTGCGAGATTAATGAAGCAGTCTATGTGGAAGTTGTCCTCTACAGCGAAGAATTCAAGGAGATCTAGAGCAAGGTCGATGACTCAGAGATGCCTGCGTCGAAGAAACAAATCTCCGACTCAGCTCCAGCATTCAAGGCCGCCATCGAGACCAAGCCGGTGGAACTTGTGGTAGGCGATGCCTCCAAGACCACCGCCATTGGGACGAACCTGGATCCCAAATAGGAAAGCGCGCTCATCGAGTTCCTCCGTGAGAATAGGGACATCTTTGTCTGGCAACCTGCTGACATGAAAGGTGTACCTAGGGAACTTGTCGAGCATAGCTTAAATATTGATCCAAAATGCAAACCAACGAAGCAACCTCTACGACGGTTTGTAGATGAGAAGAGACACGCCATTGGCAAAGAGATAGCTAGGTTACTTAAGACTAGTTTTATCCGGGAAGTCCTTCACACCCAATGGGTGGCCAATCCTGTACTTGTCCCCAAAAAGGGAACCAATGAATTAAGAATGTGCGTTGATTACACCGGCTTGAACAAAGCATGTCCCAAAGATCCGTTTGCTTTGCCTCGCATTGACCAAGTCATTGACTCGACGGCTGGCTCAGAACTTTTGTGTTTTCTCGATGCATACTCAGGGTACCACCAGATCAAGATGAGGAAGTCGGACCAATTGGCCACTTCGTTCACTACTCCATACGGCATGTTTTTCTATGTCACGATGCCCTTTGGGCTGAAAAACACAGGTCTAAATACCAGCGGATGATGCAACGTTGCCTACACGATCAAATTTTTCGGAACGTCCACGCCTATGTGGACGATATAGCGGTGATGTCTAAAAATTCAAATGACTTAATCTTCGACTTAAAAGAAACCTTTGATAATCTCCAGAAATACAACACGATGCTTAACCCTAAGAAGTGCGTCTTCGGGGTCCCAGCCGGCAAATTGTTGGGCTTCATCGTTTCCTAGCGTGGAATCGAGGTCAACCCGGAGAAAATCAAAGCCATATTAAACATAAACCGTCGGACATGCCTAAAGGACATTCAACGACTAACAGGTTGTGTTGCATCAGTTAGTCGGTTCGTCAGCCGACTTGGAGAGAAGGCACTGCCGCTATACAAGTTGCTAAAGAAGGCGGACAAATTTTACGTGGACGGACGAAGCAGATGCAGCATTGAAGCAGCTCAAGGAGATTCTTTCCTCAGCGCCCATCCTTGCAGCACCCGAGCCTAGAGAACCCATGTTACTTTATATGGCGGCAACCAACCGGGTAATCAGCATCGTCATTGTGGTAGAGCGGAAGGAACCATGCTATGAGCACCGAGTTCAACGACCAGTTTACTATGTAAGCGAGGTCTTGACGGAGTCCAAGCAGCGTTACCCGCACTACTAGAAGATATCTTATGGAGTATTCCTTGATTCTCGGAAGCTGAGGAATTACTTTCAGGAGCACCCCATCACAGTGGTGAGAAAGACTCCACTGTCCGACATTATCAACAACAGCGATGCTACATGAAGGTTCGCGAAGTGGGGCATCGAACTTGCCACCTTCGAGATTACCTACAAGCGACGCGATGCTATCAAGTCACAAGCCTTGGCGGATTTTATTGCAGATTGGACGGAGATGCCAGATGTCACTCCGTTGTCGGAACCAGAGTACTGGGTGATGCACTTTGACGAATCAAAGCTGCTCAACGGCTCGGGGGCTGGTGTATTGCTACAGTCGCCAACTGGCGACAAGCTACACTACGTTCTGCAGATCCACTTCGAGGTTACGAACAACATGGCGGAGTATGAAGCACTCATTCACGGATTACATGTAGCCAAGGATATTGGCATCAAGCGCATAGTTTGCTGTGGAGATTCTGACTTGGTTGCCCAGTAGGTGGCTGGCACCTGGAATGCACGGAACCCTATGATGGCGGCATATAGAGACGAAGTGGACGAGATAGCCAAGAGCTTCTTGGGCTACAAAGTCAAGTATGTACCTAGGGAGCAAAACGAGGCGGCCGATCTGCTATCTAAGCTTGGATCAGGGTGCAAACAAATTCTGCCAAGAGTTTTCCTAGAGCATCTACGAACACCATCCGTGAAGGGTGCCAACATCGACAACCCGGATAGAGTTGACTCTTTCGTCCACATGGTGGCAAAGGTCTCTCCGGCTTGGACAAAACCGTTCATGGAATATCTCGAAAACGGAACTTTGCCCGACGATGAAGTCAAAAGACGACAAATAGTACGTCGAGCGAAGGGTTATACCATAATTAATGGATAGCTCTACAAAAGGAGCACTACTGGTGTATACCTAAAGTGTGTTTCCCAGCTAGAAGGTCCTACGCGAAATCCATCTCGGAGATTGCGGGCATCACGCCGCTCCTCGATCATTGGTCGTGAAAGCTTTCCGGCAAGGATTATACTGGCTAACCGCGAAGGCGGACGCCGACAAGCTGGTCGAGACATGCATGGGATGCCAGTATTATGCCCGACAACCACATGTTCCTGCTGAAGAATTGCGAACAATACCAATAACTTGGCCGTTTGTAGTCTGGGGGCTAGACATGGTGGGACCATTGCAAACAGCACCATACGGGTTTATGCATCTGATAGTAGCAGTTGATAAATTCACCAAATGGATAGAAGCTAAACCCATTAGAAAGCTTGATGGGGCAACTTCCCTCAGGTTTGTCCGAGATCTAGTGGTGAGATTTGGTCTCCCACATAGCATTATCACCGGCAACGGCAGCAACCTGTCACTCGGAGCAGTGGAGGATTATTGTTGGGAGAAAGGCATCCTACTTGACCTTGCATCTGTGGCACATCCACAATCCAATGGTCAGGTTGAGCGGGCCAATGGATTAATTCTGTAGGGAATAAAGCCACGTCTTGAGGCACCGCTACATAGAGCAGCTGGAGCCTGGGCGGAAGAATTGCCGTCTGTGATGTGGAGTTTACAAACTACACCCAACAGATCTACCGGCTACACCCCTTATTTCATGGTATATGGAGCATAAGCCATCCTACCTTCCGACATACTTCACAATGCACCAAGGTTTGCCACCTACGACGAAGATGACGCTGAAAAATCCAGACGCCTAGATGTGGACCTTCTCGAGGAGGAGCGCGTTTTGGCATTGCCAAAGATCCGCCATCTACCAGCAGAAGCTACACAACTACCATAGTCGCCGCGTTCGGCATCGCTCGTTTAAAGTGGGGGATCTGGTGCTCCGACTTAAGCAGAAGAAGTCACACAAATTATCCCCGCCATGGGAAGGACCATTCATCATATGCAAGGCGCTACTCAATGGGTCTTACTACCTCGTTGACAATCGTGAACTGAAGGATAGACCCAACGAGGATCATAAGCGTAAGCGATGTGACCCGGATGATGACTACCCGGAGCTTGATCGGCCATGGAACATAGCACAGCTACGTCCTTTTTACACTTAGCATTTTTTATCTAATTGTGTACCTCTTATATAATCAATGAAATAAAGCTCTCTGGTTCACTCATATTTCTGAGTCTTTTACCTCCTTTAGTATTCATTTTTGGATCATATAAAACCTTTATGCACAAGTTTTGCGATTGCACTTGTGAAAATTCCGCCTACGGGCGTTAACTTAAGTTTTCTGGTCTATACGTTCTTTGTCGTTTTTATGTGGATTCTGGAGTAGTGACTTTCGGCACTTATTATCGGCGATTTTTGTGCCTAGGTTATTGACGGTGCCATTGGGCATCATCACCTGAGCACATGGTTCTGACAACGAGTTTTCTGACTCATGAAAAGTTAAGCATAAGAACCAAAGTAATGGATAAGCCAACACTTGCTTAAAAAATATATACATGCTGGAAATAATTCTTGAGTAGCAGGACATACATCATTGTTTTCCGCCTTAAGTTAATACATAGTTTTTTCCGCATACGCATCACAAAGGAAACAAATATTACAGATTGTTTTTCATTCCTTTGGCGCAGGCGACTAGGAAGCAGCGTCATCGGCAACTGGAGAATCACCCTCAAAGTCGGCAGTATGAAGAGACTCGGAGGAGCTTTGGTTGCCGCCATCGATGGTATTCATCGGCACGAAGACGTTGACGTCGACTAACTCGGCAACTCTGGTGTCATAAACCGCGAGTGACGACAAGATGGATTCGTGGTTAATCGCTTTGCCATCGTCATCCATGTCGGGAATGCCAGAGGTTACCATGTCGATGTCGGCATCTTCATAATGTGCCTTTACCAAGGACAGCGCCATGCTTGCACCGGCCTATGCACATGAAGCTTTCCAGCTTGTGGTATGCTCGAGGGCTCGACGCAGAATCTCCGAGAACTTCGTCACAGAGTATGATGCCTTGATATTAATCTAGAGGGGCTTGGCGATCTTTTTGGCTTGCGCGATGGCGGTGTTGATGAAGTTGCCGGCAAGGACCATGCATTCTTTTGCTGGAGGAGGCGACCAGATTAACCCATAGGAGATGCAAATTTCGACAAGGGAGCACATGAGTTCAAAAGTTCAACGTATCCAGACTACATAAATCCAAGGCGGAGAAAAGCTTACTGAAGATGCTGGCCTCAGCTTGTCAAAGGGTATCCGCCAAGGAGTCCCGTTCTTGTTGGAGGAGCTTGTATGCCTCATGATGGCGTTCATTCTGCTCATCGGCAGCTTTCTTCTGATCTCTTAAAATCGAGATCTCCTCCTTCAAGCGGTTCATCTCCTTGGTGGCGGAGTCCTGCAAGGCTTTCATCGACTCCTCATGCATTTTCAGCATGTCCTTTCTCTCCTCCTTGAGGATTTTGTTCTTGCTATCTAGCTACTGAATATGCTTGGACTGCTCGACAATATCCTTGGTCTTGGCAACATATTCTACAAGTCGGAGAAAGCAAAGTACACAGTGAGTACTCGGATAATGTGGGCACAAAACCAAGTCAGAATGCAAAAAAGAAAATAGACGCTTTCTCTTGGTGATATGTTCCTTCAAGAAGGCAGTTTTACCCTTTTCAGCTTCCAAGTCTGCACGCATCTTCTGGTACTTGTCGTTGTCCATGCCCCTCCGAGCATTCTCTTTCTGTGGAAACAAGAAAAATTAAACGTTGTTTGGTCTACTTAGAGCATCTAGCCAGAAAATTTCCACCTAGACGCTCAGGGGATACAGCGAGAGTTTTTTACTTAGCAATATTCTTAGTCTTTCTTTAAGCATCTAGTCGGAACTAATTCAGTTTTTGATTACACGCTTGGGGGCTACAGTATTAAGTTTTTAACTCGGATATATGCTTAGCTTCTCTTTAAGCATCTAATCGGAGCTAGTTCAGTTACAACTAGAGGCTTGGGGGCTACAGTATTGAAATTTATAAACACTGCGTATGCTACTCTTAAAGCATCTAGTCGGAATAATTCATTCCACCTATATGCTTGGGGGCTACAGTGAGAAGTTTTCTACCTTAGTTACTCTTAGAGCATTCAGATGCAAAGACCTATGGTTTTCCGTCTAAATCCTCGGGGGCTACAGTAGGATACTCATATGAAATGAAAAAGGCAAATAAAACTTACAAATGCAATGATCTTGAGGTTGGTAGCGCTCTCGGCCAGCAGCTTGCCAAAGGATACGTTGTTTCCTCGCAACATCTCTGCTTGACGGAGGAGCTCCTCGAGACCGTACGTCGGAGATGTCGGCGCTGCACCAGGAACCAGAGAAGTGCTACCCGGCGTAAGTGCCGGATAGACTATCTTCGGGAACTCTATGGGTTTCTGGGGGGAGAGGACGCCGCCTTCGGTAGAAGTACCAGCTTCCACCACCGCCTTACCGCTACCGATGGCATCCTTAGCCGGAGCTTCAGCCATTTGGTGGGCGGCACTTTCCTGCATCACCTTCTCGCCGACAACAGCGAGCTCGGTAGAGGCACCTGAGTCCACTTCCATGGCGGAAGGGCCAGATGCCTCCTTAGTCTGTGAGCTTGTCGGAGCGGAGGAGGGATTGATGATAGGAGTGGCAGGGGCGATGGAGGGAGATGCGTCGCGATGCAGCATGTTCTTGATGGTTTTAGAAGCCCCCAATGTTTTGGAGGTCTTCTTCAGGCTGCTCGTGGCTTTCTTCCTGAAACATACAAAAATGCATAAGTATAGGAATAAGACAGACAAATAAACAATGTCGGAGAGAAAGAAGCTTACATAAGTGGGGGTGCTTTGGCAAAGGGGATCCCGGTAATCTTTCTTTTCTCCGCCTCCAGGGCGGCGGTAGTCTTTTTGGAGGCTCCACCATCCTTCTTCTTCTCGCCTCCGTCGACAGCGTCAAAGGTGGAGCTCTCCCGCTTTCGCGCCACCAGAGCATCATCGTCGGACACGACGGTGACTTCCTTCATCTTTGGATCATAGATTTGAGGAGCCATGCTGTCCTCATCTATGTCGCTAAGCTGTTAAGTGAAGAACCACCGTGTTAGATGTGATGGAAATTGCTAGACGGAAGAACTGGAGTATAAGTCATACACGGAAAATAAGCAGTTACCTTTGGGCACTTGCTCTCTACGAACATGTCGTAGGTGATGGCGAAGCCAAGCTTCTTGTCCTTCACCTTGACGATGTCCTTGAGGCAAAGCTTGACAGAGTCGCTCGAGAAATTATCCACAGAGATGCAGAGGCTATCCCTTCTGTCGCTGGTATACTCGTGCATCAGCTTCGAGCGATGCTGCAGAGGTTGGATTCGCCTGACAAACCAACACATGGCTAGGTCCAAGCCGGTCAAACCCGTCTCTACGAACCACTCTATCCACCTTATAGCGCGGGAAGCGTCGATGTCGGAGGGAAGGGAGGCCTGGGATCTCCATGTCGAGGTTTCGGCGGTGGCTCCATCAACAAAGTCCGGGTACGTTACTTCTCGGTTAGCCAGAGAGATATCTGGACCGTAGAAGTAAGTGCGCTGCCAGTTTTTGCAGGACTCGTGGCCGACGATGTCGGGGAACCGCCGGCCACGACGAATCTTGAAGCTAATGGTGCCGGAATTTCTAAGTTCATCCTTGCTGGCTCCGGCTTCGCGTTTCTGGGTAAAGAAGTACACAAAGAGATCTAGCCTAGGCCTAATCCCTAAGTAACCCTCACAAAGCGCCGCGTAATTGCTAAGCGCTAGGATGCTATTGGGAGAAAGCTTTTGGGGCTGTACTCGGTATTGGTTCAAGACGGCAAGGAAGAAGTTAGAGATGGGCAGGGAGACACCGCGTACCAGTTGGGCTTTGAGGTACACCTTTTCTCCGGCTTGGGGAGAAGGTGTAACCTCGTCGGCCAATGCCGCCCGCCAGGCGAGCCCCTCGGTCGCGGGGAGGTAACCCTCGACGATCAGCTCCCTAATGTCGCGGTCCGTGATATCCGAACCACGCCATTCGCCTTTATGGGAGTCGTTGTCCTCCTCCAGCAGCTCTAGCACCGCTGGATTGTGGTCGCCACCGGCGGACTCAACCACCGCAGAGATGGGGATGACCAAGCCCTCTGGGGGCACGATGACAGAGGTCGCCAGCTTCGCCGCGGCTTTGCTCGACGCCACCATCGAGGGAGTAGAACTGCTGCTGGCCATTGCGAATGTTTGGAGGTGACTGGCAAGATTAGAGCTAGGATTTTTCGCAAGATTGCACGGAGATCTCGAGGGGGCGCTCGCTGGAGGAAGAAGATGATGCAAAGAGAGAATGAGGTGAAAAGTAAAAAATTCCACCCTAGTTACTATTTATGGTCTCCAGCATCAAGATTCGTGCAGCTTAATCGGATGGTTGCTGCGTAGACGACGCGTACGCGAACGTCGGCGGAAATTTTGCCATGTCCCAACCGTCGCCGCCAACGGTTCGTATTGCTCGCGCGGGAAAATCGGACATGATTGCGTTCTCTGCATATGTGAGCTACGAGGCGTCGCTGACCTATGTCTACGTCACCCTAGTTGTCATAGGCAGATGAACCATCACATCAGAAAATTCCGGCATGGACGGATCCAATCCGGCTATGGAAGAGTATGATGGAAGATTCAGCATTTCTCCGACTTACATATTGAAGACGGAGAAAACCTTGCAGGGTTCTTTGAGAGGACTACAAGATATTGCTTGACGATTTACCGACATCCATCTAGGCGGAGCATTCAAAATGAAGAGGCGAGATGACGCAAGATATCGGAGTTCTCCGGGGGCTACTGTTGGGGATATGCTATATGAGTATCCTCATAGCATGTCTCTTATCCGGATAACCCGGGTGGCCCACAGTTGGTAGCGTTCATGGCCTGCTGGGCGACCCAGTTAGATGGATTCAGAAGGGAGGCCCATGCCGAATAAAGTAAGGCTACAATGGAGCCACCAGCGTACCCGGAGCCTTGGAGTACAAGACAAGCTAAACTAGTCATAGTCAGTGTAGGACTCTGTAACCTGTCCGGATAGGACTTTTCCCTGTAACCCTAGGACCTGATGACTATATAAGTCGGGCCTATGGGAGCCTTTAGGGTACAACACAAGATAACTTCAGACAATCGAGTAGCGATTAGCATACACCTCGCACAGTGAACCGATCCCTGTAACTCGGCGTATTGCCATTATAGTGATTTATAGCAGGAGTAGGATTCCGCCACCGTTGTGGGATCTGAACCTGGGTAAACTGTGTTACCTCGTACCCGTCAACCGTCCGCCTTCCCCCACGTCTCTAAACACGCACTGTGAGCACCCCTCCATGGCGTACTCGTCGGCAATACCACGACATGTAGCAGAGCCACGTGGCTATTGGTAGCGACTCCTGCTGCCATAGGTAGCAGAGCCCGCCCTTGTACGTAGAAGTGCCCGCCACCACAATTCTCGTCGTCATAGGTAGCAGAGCCTGCCCGCCACCACAATTCTTGTGGTCATAGGTAGCAGAGCCCACCGCCGAAGATAGCAACTCTCGGCGTCGTAGGTAGCAGAGTTTGCCACCGTTGGTAGCAGTGGCCCTAGGGAAACAACAGTGAGCAGCGGCGCGGTGCACCGGTGGCGGAGACGGAGCTGGGTGTCACCACCATCGATGCAGGCAGCACCACCACCAGCACCTACCCACGGAAATACCACTGTCGGCACGGGACAACACATGCTTGAGGCGGCACCACCACCGACGCGGGCGCATGGCGGAGCACATGCGAGATGGGGTGTCCGGCGGTGGAGATGGAGACCAGGGACGGTGGTGAGGGTGAAGTCCGGGGATCTCATCAACAGCGGAGGCTACACGGAGGAACATGTGGAGATGTGGGAGGCCGGTGCCGGATATGGGGACCCAAGGGTGGTGGTGAGTTGAAGTCCAGGGAGGTCATGAACAGCGACGGCGACGCCGCCGCGGGGGGAGAGGGGGGAGTGTAGCATCCCAATTGTCTAACAATTGCAATGCTACTAGCCTAGTCTATATAAATGCTACTTCCTATATATAATTGTTGCATCATAATTATATCATTCTCATGTCATCATGCCACCTTGCATTTGAGCATCATATAAAACCCTTTTTGGTTTGGTTCTTCTCTCATATGCATTGTTAATTGTATTTGCCTCTTGATATCGTATTTGGTTATTGATATATTGTTTAAATGCCCAAGTTGAGTTGGGGGCATTTCTCTTTCAACTCCACCACCTTTCTTTGGCTTCATCTAAATTCCACCACCCTAGTCATATATGAGCCGTTGCTTTTCTTTTGCTATTTAAATCTAGCTCATATGTGTTGGTGTGGATCCATTCTATGTCTACATGCTCCATATATGATGTATGTTGTTTTCACAATATTAATTATGTGGAGCCTCATGGCCACCTTTGAATGTCATGTGAGTAGAATCTTCCTTTTACCTTCCATATGGTTGTTTTGGCTAATTGAGCTTGTTTAAATATAATTGTGGCCAGATAATCTTTAGTGGGATATACACACTAGCATGGCCTATTATATTCAATTATGCTTGATTCTACCATTCCCATATATTCATCAAGCGTGTATCTAGTGGGTTGGAATTTATTCCAAATAGTGATGTGCATGCATGTAATAAGTTCCCATATGTACTATAGTTGTTTTTACAACTAATAGAAGTGGCTATTCACATTCATGCATGCCCCATGCAACGTCACCATCCCCTTCTCCCTTACCCATTCATGTGAGTTTGTTTGAGGATATTTCCTTTTTGTGTGGATTTTAATCACATGGGCATCTCCATGCTAACGAGTGGATTATTCCCTCCCTCTCTTTAAAACCCTACCCCATGATCTACCCCCTCCATGCCGAAGCATCAACCCAAGCCCTAACCGAGCTACCCCTCTAAACCCTATCAAACCAAGCCCTAAGCCACCTCCCTCTCTCTCTCTTTCTCTCTATACCATGGGAACCACATAACCCTAACCCGAGGCCACCCTCTAACCTCAACCGAGCTAGCCCCTCCCTCTCCTCTCTTCCTCACGCCGGCCCCACCCTGCAGCCTCTCTGCCCTCCCCTGGTCCCTCTCTTTCCCTCTCTTTAGCTAAAGCACAAGAGAGGAGGGAGAAGGAAGCCCCACCCGAGCCCTCTTTTGCACCTCATCAAACCATGTGATCCTTCCCCTCTCTTCTTTCTGTAGCACCAGCTCCCCCACGTGCCTACTCCTCAACCAGATCGAGATCTAGGAAAGACCCAGACCCCTCTCCTTCCTCCCCACAACCTCCTGGCCATGGCCATGGTTTCTCTAAACCCTAGCTCCGGCCTGCCTTGCTAGCCGACGATCCCGAGCGCGCCAAGCTGTACAAGGAGCATGAGGAGCGTTGTCTACTTCATCTACCTCACCCTGCACCGGCCACGCCTCGCCGGAGTCCTCGGAAGCTCTCCGGACACGCCGCAGCCACGTGATCCGAAGCTCGCGGAACCCCAGCCTCTGCTCCGATCCGATCCACCTCTTGCTCCAGCGACGTCACGGGCGACCCCCTGGTGAGCCTCTCAAGCTCCTAGACATGCCCGTCCTCCTCCTAGCGGCCCAGACGCGCCGGACGTTCCGTCGAGCGAGCTCCGTGCGTCGCTGCCGCGAGGTCCGTCGTGTCTGCAGCAGTTACCGCAGCATCCGTCCACCCTGTTCCTCACCCTGCCCCGCGCGCTGTAGCCCTCCTCCGTGCTAGATCTCTAAACGAAAGTTGTAGATCCCGGTACCATCTTCGTTTTTAGTTTTTGGGTCGACGCATTTCGTCCAGCGTACGCGTCGCCATCGTCGCAGGAAGATGGCCAGTCTTTCGCCGCCGGCAGCACCGCGTCCGTCAGAGTCAGCAGCAGCTGCTGGCCTTTTTGCGCTGGAGACCCTGCCCTTTTTCCCGCCGTCCCCAGAGCCCACCTGTCAGCCTCGGTGCCTTTTTGTAAGAAAAACCCCCGGAACATCCTGGCCATCACGGACAGACCCCCCCGCGCCCGGGGATCGCCCACGTGTCACGCCCCGGCTGGGCGACGCGCGCGCGTGGCCCCGCTGTCCCCGGACCCACCTGTCATGGGTGCGGTTAGGAAAGACCCTAGTGAGAAAAGCCCTGCAGCCCTCTGCGGTCCCACCTGCTGCTGAGTCAGCACAAGGCCCACCCGTCAGCGCCAGTGGCTGGATCTGCCTGAGTACAAAAAGGAATTCCGTTATCTGTTTTAATTTAAACCTTTTCAATTTGTTTTAATTCAAATTCAAATCTATTTTTAATTAACTTTTGAAATATAAATCCAAATAATACATGTAATATATGTTTTGAAATCAGAAAAATGTGAGGAATTCAAATCTTCCATCCAAAATATATTTTGAACACTTAAAAGTTCAAGTTGATTAAAATTACAATAAAATACCCTTTTGCCTTAATTAATTAATAACTTTTGTTTTATAACTCCAAATTTGACAAATAATATGTCTAAAATGATCAGTTCGACGAGACCTTTCTGTTTACGCATTCCATGTTTTGAATTGCAGCATGCATCATATAAATATAATGTATACAGCAACTAATATGAGGATAACATGCGACCAAAACTCAATAAAAATGATTTATTCTTGTATTCCACATCTCACCCATGCCATGCTACTTTATTGCCATGCAAATTGTGCATCATTCATCATGGCATGATTGTTTGCTTGTCGCATTTTATTTCATATGCTTGTGCACTTTATTTATGTTGGCCCTTGTTTGTTTGGTTCTTCTTCGAATAGACGCTGAGCAGGGGATATATCAAGAGAACCAGGAGCACTACCCAGATCCTTCTCTCGCTTCAACTGAGCTGCCAGGCAAGCACTACCACATGCTTGCATACATATAGTACCTATTGCCTCTATCTTATTCTTGTATCATCGAGTCGCGATTGCATTAAACTGAATCCCAAGTACTGCATAGCCTTTACTTTTAAACCCCACCGAAGCTTGTTCCTCCATCCCATGAGCCATTACTACAGGAGTTGTTTGAGCCATGCGGGTCGTAGAACAGCATGTGTAGGGTATGTGAGTGTCTGATGGATAACGAGGTACCTAAACAACTTAACCTGAGTAGTATGGGATAACTAATGAAAGTGGCACCGGTGAGCAATATCTTCTATTTGGTTTTTCATGCTCACTTGTGTCCCGTAGGACCCCGAGTACTTGATTCCTGTTCCTTGAATATTCGCTCTATCCACATCCGGGAGGCTTATGGGACCCCCCTGAGCCAGAGCTTGATTCATTCTTATTTCTTGGGGCCACAAGTAGTTTGGGGCTTTATTACTATCCTGTACTTATGCCATGCTTTACTGCTTTATTTACGATTGTGCGAGGAGCACCTGTACTGTTTAGGTCCGTGACACGTTTTCGCTGTATCGACAAGCCCAGTCACACTTTCGGGTTCCCAGTCGTTTACAGCCGGCCAACTTCGTTGCGGGTAGCTTAATGGGGTGGCCCCCTGAAATATTTCTGAATCCTGTGATCGCTTTGTCGTGAATGCCTCGTTGGGTTTTGATTTGGTTTTTCCGAGGTTGATCGAGTGTGTGTTGCTATTTGTGCACCCCTGCAGGGTAAAACTTTCTGAAAGCCGTGTCCGCGGTTATGGACGACTTGGAGCATAGTTTCTCGATCATAGACAAGTATAACTAAAGTACCGCTTTTAATTTGACTAAGCAACTGACTAGTAAATAGTGCAACACTCATGGAATGGATAATAAAACTGCCAACGGATGGGGGGTGTTCGTCCGCTTCCTCGTTGGTAAGCGAGGAGGAGGATGGATCTGTTAATATTACTGTTATAACTGTTGTTATTAATTCACGAACATCCATCTATCTTTGGTTAGGCGGATGGTTAGCGAGTATCTATAGAATTGTTAGGCATTATCTTTTGCTGCAATTGCGTCACCCCAGGTTGTGTCCCCTTTAGAGGCATAAAGACTTGCTGAGTACCCCTAGGGTCTCACACGATAAATTATTTGATTCAGATGAACAGGTACACTCACAAGATGGATACTGGGTGGAGGAGACGGACGATGCGGGCAACGATCATTCGGTGTAGAGATTCCGGGAACGGGGATCCGTGAGATCTGTGGGCGGGATTTGTTTATTTATGGGGCATCTTATGCCGATTTGCTTCTTATCCGTACTCGGACCTTGTTTTCCGCTTCCGCCTGATACTCTGATGTTTGATGTATGAGGAGATATCCTAAACTATATATCTATCTAGGATATTTGGATCTTGCCGTATGGAGTTGCAATATTTCTATTTCTTTTAGATGGAATGGCTCTGAGGACTGTTGTATGGTGGCTTGCATACATACTCATTTGTGTATGTAGTTGATCCCTTCGCCTGCCGATTACGCTGCCCGTTCTTGTCCCGATGTTTGGAAATGGTTAGGACGGCCGAAAGGTCTACCTGTGAGTGGCATTTGGGCCCCACCGTACTATTTTAACCATTTCCGCTCGTCCAGGCTTGTAACTAGGAGCGTAATTCACCGAGGTAGTTACAATTGGTATCAGAGCCATCCCGCCCTTCAGGGTCTCAGCCAAATGGTCGTTGTTAGTTTAGCAAATATTTTTGGTAGCTATGTATACTAGGGAAAAACAAAACGCGAGAGTAGGACTGCTTCCATTTTTCTTCTTAACCACCCACCCTTTTCTAGTAAAGAAGTGTAACGTTTTCTATCCTCTTCTTAAATTCAAACTAGGATTCACGTGTTCTGGGTTTCCGTAGTACAATAGGTTGAGTGTGTGTGTGTGTGTAATTCCTTGTCTATCTTTTGTATCCAACATGTTATCTTTATCTGCCTTTGGTTATCAACTGTTGGTACATTCCATACTGACAGGCTTTTGAATACCGGCGCGATCTATCTGACTCCTTGTTAACCGGTGCCATCTTCTTAAGGGTGTCCTTCCTTCTAGCAACTCCACATTTTGTGAAACCATCAGTTGCTAATCGCTACCTGATAAGTGTTTTTGCGCATCTATTGGTATTTTAATGCCAAAAAATGCGGAAAAATTTTCTTTGATACATCTGTGCTTCCACACTCCTTTTCAGTCGTGTGTGAAACATTATCTATCTCCCTTTTATCAGCATGTCCATGCTAACTCATTCTTTTGTCACCGGCGCTTAATCCTAGAGTTTCATTTCATCTCCAATTCTCTTGGGCTAATTACATAACACGTGTCGATCCGATGCTGGTGATTGTAATTTGGTTCTCGGCATAGCTATATGACACTTATCTTGAGTGGAATATGGAAAATGCAATCACCACTATCCTCCAAATGGTGACGGTTATCTCCTGTGATTTTGAGTACACCGCGATCATATCTATGCATATTCAAGCATCTTTGGCAATCCAGAGTTTCTCCAAGCACTACGGTGGTCTATCATCTGTCCATCATGCTGCACATCCTTTTGAACCCCATATCTGCACAATTCTCCTGGATACGAGGGAATTGCATCTTTTCGTCTCTGATAGCTTTGCTTAAGGTATGAGCTATCATCGGTTCTTATCCAAGATCTCTTTATCTTTGTAACCGGTGATCCGATCGACAATGTGAACCAGGTGACATCTCTTTTTCTTCCGAAGGACCAGTTAACCTATTCTGTCAGTGCATCTTCTTCAACAGGAATCCTTACTCGTAACGTTGATCTTTCAAAGAGCGTTGAGCTCAGAAAGTGTTTCGAGCATTTGTTCGTTTCTCTCGCCTTTTGAACTTGGTATTCTGGGAATATCCTGCTAATCCACGGTGGTATATGTTGATAATATGCTTGCCTATTCGATATCTATGGAAGGACATGGAAGATCATCTGTGTCTCTTTCTCTCGAGCTTCGTGAGCACTGCCTGTGTGCAAAGTCTCAAAGTGAGAATTCTGACTTTTTGAAGTCACATATCTCGACCACGTCCTTCTGCTAAATACATTACTTCAACTCTGGAATCAGCAAGTCCATTGTTAATTCCATCCTCCATCTTCAACCAATCCGGAGTTGTTCCTTGTTGGCAAGTTATCATCGTCGTTCCGGTGAAGATTTCCTCAAGGCTGCTAAACCTCTCTCAATCATTTCAAGAAGAACATGGAGTTCTTTCACCTCAATCTCGTTAAGTAATCTCTTGAAACCCTCTCGCTCTATCGTCTATGCTCAATCCACCGGAGGCCATGAAGACCTTCCAGATCTTGTATTCCTTCTGTTCAAGTGGTGCTATCTTTTTCTATATCTGTGAAATTTTGCAGTTGTCTCCGTGATCTTCCTTTATATCTTTCCGGTGGCTTGGTACTTCCGACATGACGAAAACATCATCATCTTTAGCTATCTATGAATCCGGCGAATCGTTTGCATCTATCCTTGTTTTCTAACGGAGTTCTATGAGTTTTTGCCAACACCTTCAGTCTGTTTCGGTAGTTGGGTTGCATGATTTTCTTATTCATGTGCGGAGTAATGCTTTGAGTGCGGGATGGAGTAGCTACCATACCACTACTCTTATCATTCGCTCTTGTACATTGAATTGGTGAATTAATGTGATTTCACTCATTCCACGGAAGTTAGAAGTGGCCTTTATCCCTTGATACTTTTACTTCCGTCCTTGTTTTTCCGGAGTGCTCTCTCGAAGAAAGTAATCAATAATCTCTTGTTGGTGATCTCACCCTTTCTACACGGAGCAAAATCCTCAATTATCTGGTGGAAACAAACGCAAACCTTTTTTTTTCTATCCTCGTCTTTCTACTGATGCTCGATATCCCCAAACAAGATTAAAGGAAACTATCTCTCTCTTTGTTTCATCAATTCTTTTTCTATGGTAAAGCCAATTATGGTTGATGCCATCAGCCGCAAATCTATTGCGTTAGCCTCAAGGCTAAAGAAAGCAATAAGTATCTCTACAATAAACTCCAGATCCTCCATATTCTTTGCTTCTCGGGATTCCACATGATCTGGCTTCACATCCATCTCTAGAAGTTATATCTGCGCACCTAAATTGTGTGATCCTTGGTTCTTACCGGCGCAACAAGAATCTAATCCGACGATGTCTAACTAAATCTTTCTGTTGATATCAAGGAACTCTATTGTTTGAAGGCAATATTGTTTCCGAACTTCATTTCTCAAATCCAAGAGAAGATACGATGCTATTGTAATAGTGGTTCAAAACCTCTCCAATCTAGCTCCTTTCTTCCGGCGAGACAAAGATTCATCCTCTCTCGTATCGGTAAATCTTTAATCTTAATGGTGTGTCTTTCTTTATCCATGATACATCATCTTCTCCTTTTCTTTCACAAGTGGTTATATTCTTTTATCATGATTCTTGGGAAAACCGGAGCTATGCCCATCCTATCCTTCTTGTCTCACGACAATCCTTCAACTCTTCTAACCCGTTGTTTCTCAAGCAAAACGCAAGACTCGCAACAAGTCTAGCAAGTTTGCAAGGTGTAGTGGTCTCACCATTCCGTTGTTCATCAACTTGGGAACGTGAGGGTCACCTTCGTTCGAACACCCGCCTCTCCTTGTGTTGTTTTCTTTTTCCTAGGAATCTCGGGGCGAGATTCTTGTTTAGTGGGGGAGAATTGTAGCATCCCAATTGTCCAACAATTGCAATGCTACTAGCCTAGTCTATATAAATGCTACTTCCTATATATAATTGTTGCATCATAATTATATCATGCTCATGTCATCATGCCACCTTGCATTTGAGCATCATATAAAACCCTTTTTGGTTTGGTTCTTCTCTCATATGCATTGTTAATTGTATTTGCCTCTTGATATTGTATTTGGTTATTGATATATTGTTTAAATGCCCAAGTTGAGTTGGGGGCATTTCTCTTTCAACTCCACCACCTTTCTTTGGCTTCATCTAAATTCCACCACCCTAGTCATATATGAGCCGTTGCTTTTCTTTTGCTATTTAAATCTAGCTCATATGTGTTGGTGTGGATCCATTCTATGTCTACATGCTCCATATATGATGTATGTTGTTTTCACAATATTAATTATGTGGAGCCTCATGGCCACCTTTGAATGTCATGTGAGTAGAATCTTCCTTTTACCTTCCATATGGTTGTTTTGGCTAATTGAGCTTGTTTAAATATAATTGTGGCCAGATAATCTTTAGTGGGATATACACACTAGCATGGCCTATTATATTCAATTATGCTTGATTCTACCATTCCCATATATTCATCAAGCTTGTATCTAGTGGGTTGGAATTTATTCCAAATAGTGATGTGCATGCATGTAATAAGTTCCCATATGTACTATAGTTGTTTTTACAACTAATAGAAGTGGCTATTCACATTCATGCATGCCCCATGCAACGTCACCATCCCCTTCTCCCTTACCCATTCATGTGAGTTTGTTTGAGGATATTTCCTTTTTGTGTGGATTTTAATCACATGGGCATCTCCATGCTAACGAGTGGATTATTCCCTCCCTCTCTTTAAAACCCTACCCCATGATCTACCCCCTCCATGCCGAAGCATCAACCCAAGCCCTAACCGAGCTACCCCTCTAAACCCTATCAAACCAAGCCCTAAGCCACCTCCCTCTCTCTCTCTTTCTCTCTATACCATGGGAACCACATAACCCTAACCCGAGGCCACCCTCTAACCTCAACCGAGCTAGCCCCTCCCTCTCCTCTCTTCCTCACGCCGGCCCCACCCTGCAGCCTCTCTGCCCTCCCCTGGTCCCTCTCTTTCCCTCTCTTTAGCTAAAGCACAAGAGAGGAGGGAGAAGGAAGCCCCACCTGAGCCCTCTTTTGCACCTCATCAAACCATGTGATCTGTGGCATCCCGCAAAACCACTACTAGAAAATCGCGTTGATTTTTGTGCATTGCATCATCATGACCGCATGCTCATGTCATCATGCCGCATTGCATTTGAGCATCGTCATCATCTTGCATTTGCTTGCATCAAACTAATTTCGGAAAAACCTAATTTGTTTTCTAAAAACGCCCCGTCTTTGTTCAAACGCAAAACCCGGGTCTCCGGATTATTTTGTTTTGTCTGCTATCGGTTTGCAAAAGCCCTATTTTAAGCAAATAAAAGTTTTAATTATTTTAGTGGGGGCAGTCGAACGGGCCGAATCGAACCGAACGACCACCCCCAGAACAAATCGGTCCACCTGAAATCCCTAGTTCACCCAATCCTAATCTACCCACCCCCAGCCACATCACTCCCTCCAATCGGCTCTCGCCACGTCACCCCTCCCCAAACCCCCACCACTCTCATCGCGCCACCTCACCTCTCTCTCCCTCTCCCTCTCAGGCCACACACACAACACACCCAAACGCACCCAACACCACCGCCACACCCGATCCCCACCTTCCCCTGGGTCCCACCGGTCCCACTCCCTCTCTCCCCTTTCTCACGATCCCTGCCTCTCTCTCTCACCGCCGCTCGCCCGGCACCCTCCTCTCTCGCGCGCCGCCCGACCGGCTCCTCCCTCCCCTTCTTCCCCGGCGCCCTGCATCGGCCCGCCACCAGCCGTCCACCTCCTGGCCATCTTCCCCTCTCTCCCCCACCGCATCGTCCTCCTCCCGCTCCCAACCTCCGCCTCGCCGCCTCTGCTCCCCGTCCTCGCCCGAGCTCCCCCGTCCGCGCCGCCTCCTCCGGCGCCTTCCCCTCCTCGGCCTGACCCCGTCCCTCTCTCCCCTCGTGGCGCCAGGACCCCCTCTCCTACCTCCCGCACCCCTGGACGGACCGCCCCGGCCACCGCGGCATCCGCCTCCTCGCCTTAGCGCCTCCCTGGAGCACCCGCGCCGGCCATGGACCGCCCCGCCGCCTCGCGGGACCGCGCCAGCGCGTGCCGCCTCTCTCCTCGTCGTCAGCCTCCCCCCGACGCCCTTCAGTAGAGCGCCGCCGGCGCCTCCTCGCCGGCGACGAGCCCTGGCCTCTGTCCTCCACCGTCGAGGCCTCCACCGCCTCCAGCTCGCGGCCGGCCCCCATCGACCTCGCCGCAGGCACCGCCCTCGTGTCTCACCCTCTGCCAGAGCCGCCCCCCACCTCTCGCTCTTCGCCCTCGTCCCTCCCCCCGCCTTGCCGCGTCTGGCTTCCGCCTGAGCGCGACATCTGCGTCCGGCTCACCCTCTTCCGCTGGCCGCCGCCTCTGTCGTCGTCCCACCTCGCCACCACCAGCCCCGCTGGGTACCGACCCGACCCACTCCTTTGGTCGTATGCGCTTCCATGATGGATTCCTGTGACTCTATTGAGTCGTTGTATGTACAGGTGAGACAGGTAGTGTTGTTTGGCTTCTGGAGAAAAACCCTGTTTTGTGTTGTTGTTGACCTGTCGAGAATGGTACTCCAGAGTTGGGGCGTGTTGCAGAGGTGTAAGTGTATGACATGACGGTGGCCGTGTGAAGTTGGTGTGGAATCGGCCGAAGAATATCGAATTCCCGCGAAGGTCGCCGTTTCTGGTTCCATCAAGATGTTTTAGCCAAGGTCCTCTACATGGACACCGAGTACTTCTTCCCGGCTCCGAGAAAAGTTCGCCATCGACAATTGAAGCCGGCACCCTCCAAGATCTTCTCCCCGATACGGCAAGCCCTCCGTCCCGGTTACGCCAAGTTCGTCGAGAACCCGGACGCCAAGGTCGCCGATGCGAATACGACAAGTACTTCATCCCGAACGCCATGACCGTCGACATGACCCAAAGACCACAGATATGCCAAGATCTACTTCCGTTGTCCAAGACCGATCCCGCCGAGACCGAACCCCAGAACCGAACCCTGAGACCAACCCCGAACCCCGGAGCCAAGATCACCGAACCCTAATGTGTGAACCTTTTCCCGAGCCCCTATTTTATAAATGCTAAATATAAAACCTGTTGCATAATAATCATTCATCTCGCATGCATATTTGTGTGGTTTGGGGGCCTTATGCCGATTCACTGCACAATTAAATATGGGGCCCATATGCGGACAATCTAGTCTTATATTGGCCTCATTTAACTCTGTGTAGCGAACCGGTAACTTATCTTGCCCTGTTATTACAACATTTAATTTGCGGGGTAGATAAACAACATGAACCACCTAATTAATTGTCGGGACCCCGGTTCCGCTTAATATGACCTGATTGCATCGCACCTTTGCCATGTCATACATCATACATGCATCATGCCCGATCTTTTGCCGTAGTATTAAATAGTGCATCCGGTGTTTATTCTAGTGTTCTGCTTCTTCGCGGATAAGGCCGATGAGTTGATGTGAGCTTCGCCCCGATCTTCGGTTGAATCCCTCGGCAATGTTTTCAGGCGAGCATCTCCCTCTTTCTACTTATCTTACTTTTATAGTATTTATTTCCCTCCTGTTGATCTATTGCTATCTGTGTTGCGATGCTCTAGCTTTCGTCCCCGTGTTATCCCTTGCAGCCTTATATTGCCTTGGACACATCCTATAACCTGTTGTTTGGTAGATAGTTGGACTTGCGCGTCGTCGTCGCTTGCTCAAGTGTTGTTGCGTGTCGTCAAGTGCCACAGTTGTTGGTGTATTGCCGCATGTTGATGTTGGAGATGATCATGGCTTTACTTATCGTTCACTTTAATTCCTGTTTAACAACTAAAACTGAAGTAAGTAAGCAGAGGCATCGGTGGGTGATAGATAATATTTGGTTTCCGACCGCCCACTTGTGTCCCGTAGGACCCCGAGTACTTGATACCTGTTCCTTGTTTTATCGCGCTATCCACATACGGGGAATTATGGGACCCCCCTTAGCCAGAGCTTGATTCCGTCTTATTTCTTGGGGCCACAAACTAGTTTGAGGTTTTATTTACTATCCTGTACTTATGCCATGCTACTGCTTTATTTACGTTTGTGCGAGGAGCACACTGTACTGTTTAGGTCAGCGGAATGTTTTCGCGGTATCGACAAGCCCAGTCACATTTTCGGGTTCCCAGTCGTTTACAGCCATTGACGCAAACCTTGAGTCCGTCTCGGAGTCAGCTAGCTTCGTTGCGGGTCTACTCAATGGGGTGGCCCCCTGAAATATTTCTGAATCTTGTGATTGCTCTGTCGTGAAAGCCTCGTTGGGTTTTGATTTGGTTTTTCCGAGGTCGATCGTGTGTGTGTTGCTATTGGTGCACCCCGGCCGGGTAAAACTTTCTGAAAGCCGTGTCCGCGGTTATGGACGACTTGGAGCACAGTATCTCGACCATAGACAACTATAACTAAAGTAGTGCTATAAATTTGACTTTATAATGACTAGTAATCAGCTTCACTATAATGGAATGACTAAATAAAACTGCCAACAATTGCTTGCTGGGTTGTCATTTGCGACCGTTGTACCTGACTAGTAAGTATTGCAACTACAACGGAATGGCTAAATAAAAATACCAACAACTGCTGGATTTTTGGGTTATCTCATGCTAATTATATCTGACTAGTAAGTGTCGCAACTACAATGGAATGGTTAACTAAAACTGCCCACTGCTTATTTTATCAGGATGATTGCCTATACCTGACTAGTAAATACCGCAACGATAACTGAATAAATAAAACTGCCAACCGTGTGAGTTCCTCGGTTGACTTCCTCGTTTGGTCTCGAGGGGGAAACACCAGGATGGTTTTGTTTGATGGTAGTATCAGGTTGGTTCCGAATAGGTCTTTCTTACCCCTCTCTTATAGCCGCCAGTTGTGTCGAGTCTCTATAGGTTGTATAGTGCCTGCTGCCGCTGCCGCTTCAGTCCACCATACCTATGTAGGCGAGGACCGCCGAATTCTAGGAATGGATAATAAAACTGCCAACGGATGGGGGGTGTTCGTCCGCTTCCTCGTTGGTAAGCGAGGAGGAGGATGGATCTGTTAATATTACTGTTATAACTGCTGTTATTAATTCACGAACATCCGTCTATCTTTGGTTAGGCGGATGGTTAGCGAGTATCTATAGAATTGTTAGGCATTATCTTTTGCTGCAATTGCGTCACCCCAGGTTGTGTCCCTTTTAGAGGCATAAAGACTTGCTGAGTACCCCTAGGGTCTCACACGATAAATTATTTGATTCAGATGAACAGGTACACTCACAAGATGGATACTGGGTGGAGGAGACGGACGATGCGGGCAACGATCATTCGGTGTAGAGATTCCGGGAACGGGGATCCGTGAGATCTGTGGGCGGGATTTGTTTATTTATAGGGCATCTTATGCCGATTTGCTTCTTATCCGTACTCGGACCTTGTTTTCCGCTTCCGCCTAATACTCTGATGTTTGATGTATGAGGAGATATCCTAAACTATATATCTATCTAGGATATTTGGATCTTGCCGTATGGCGTTGCAATATTTCTATTTCTTTTAGATGGAATGACTCTGAGGACTGTTGTATGGTGGCTTGCATACATACTCATTTGTGTATGTAGTTGATCCCTTCGCCTGCCGATTACGCCGCCCGTTCTTGTCCCGATGTTTGGAAATGGTTAGGACGGCCGAAAGGTCTACCTGTGAGTGGCATTTGGGCCCCACCGTACTATTTTAACCATTTCCGCTCGCCAGGCTTGTAACTAGGAGCGTAATTCACCGAGGTAGTTACACGGAGGAGGCAATGGTTTGTAGCGAGGGCCTGTAGGATTTACGGCGTCAACGGAGAAAATAGCAGATCACGAGGTAGAAGACACGACGAAGAGGATAAAGGCACAGTGCAATCGATTTATGGCCCACGCGGGACGCGTGTCAAAAGTTGGAGGCGGGGGATGCGAACGAAGCAATCCCCCCACCAGCATGCGGATTGGGTGTATGCTCGATTTAGCCGACGGCTCGATGAGTAAAATTCATCCAGGGTTACCAAACTTGACATGTATGCTCGATACGGTCATTGACCTATGGAATACGCTACTTACGGTACTCAAATACGACGGGCGCTCCACTACAGTCACTAGGACTCTGTAGAGCTATGTATTGGCACTACGTGGACCCTAGCAGCCTCTTAACAGTCCATGAGGATTATTTCTGAATAAACAATATTAGATTGAAAAAATGGCAAAGGGATAAGGTTGCAATGTCATCGCCGACTCCACCCCGTGATTCCGTCCCACTTCGCCACCGCCGTCGGAACTGCGTCCTCCCCGAGCTCCGTCTGCATTCCCCAGCCACCAATTGGACATGCTCCATGCGCCGCCCAAGTTCGGCTCCCTGCGTCCCGCCGGGCTGGCGGCGCCCGTATCTCCTGGTGGCGTAATCAAGGACGAATCACGGCTAAATCGACGCGGTCACCGACGGCTCGGCGGCCCCTGCTTGCCGCTCAGCCGTTGGATCAGGGCGACATGCGGCTGGCTCGCGTGGCTCCTGGCGAGAGGGCGTGATACTCGAGCGATCCCACGTCGCCGTCCTCCACAATCTAGAACACAAGCTACTGGGGAGCTTATGCACTTTGCCCGGGAAGAAGGCCCCTGCTCGATACGCTCGGTAGCCTCCTGAATTCTTAGCGAGAGGATGCTCTGTCGTTCATACAGACGGAGATTGATGTGGATCATTTTCTTGGTCGAATTCTAAACATTTTGTTTAGAAGCACTTAGTTGAGAGTTTCTTTTGTTTGATTCACTGAATATTCTCAGTTTGATTTAACTGAGCGGTAATATAATGAGTGATATTTCAAATTGAAGAAAGGTGAGTTAGGAGCAACGTCACATTTCCGTCCAGGCCGGTCTCAATCATATCTGTATGCTGGGAATCTGAAAGAGAGTTTTGGCGGCTCAAATTGCATCATATGAATCTTATTTTTCTGACATTGCCTTTGGACTAGTCAGCCAGCAATGGTCACCACTCACCGGCAGCCGGCAGGCAGGCGCGAATATCAGGTCCAGGAACATGGCACGGGTACTGCCACTCCTCCTCCTCATAGCAGCCACCACGCCTGCGACGGACACGCCCGAACATTCCCTTCCGCTTGGCTGGCCGGGATGCACAGCCGCGACATGGCAGTAAAGGTCAAGAGGATATGGGGCTGGAGGCGAGCGGACGAAGATTGGAGAGAGAGGCAGGTGTAAAGGGACAAAGTCTAGGGAGCTTTTTGCAAAACAAAAAGCATTGGTGAAATCCTTTGTCGACTGACAGATTGGGTCCACCACTAGCCACGTCAACAAATACGTCGACTCTACCGTGAGGAGTGACCGTTATGGGCAGCCATCCGTATTTAGTTACCGTAAATAGCGTATTTCTAAGTCCGGTGACCGTATCGTTTTAGGGTGTCAAGTTCGAGTACCGTCGATGAATTTTACTCAAAGTACAAATACATGAACTTCCGAGTAGCACCCCTCCAGCATTCACAACCTTGCACATCTCGCCGTCCCCAGGGGGCACGGCGCTCCTCCTCCACTCTCGCTTCCTGGCTTCCTCCGTCTCGCCATGCCATGTCTTCCTTATACTACTTCCCAGCCAGATAGCGAGTTAGCGACGCCGCGTCGGTTTGCGGCGGGAGTAGAGCTACGCGGGCGAGCGCGTGAGCCATAAGCCACTGCGTGGGTGGCGACGCACACCGCCGCGATGACCACAGCCACGGCAACCCCCTCTTCCTTGCACAAGTGCACCGTGGGCGTGCCGGCCCTCTCGATATCCGGCCCTGGAAGCTGCGGGCACCCGTGCTGGTCCAACTTTCAGGTCTAGTTCAGGTACCGGTGCAACGAGATGCCCGGCCGAATCGTGGCTTCTTGCTCCCCGGTGACATTCTGTGAGCTGAGATGCTTCTGCGCGCGGTGTGGCGAGGGGCGCAGTCGCGCAGATGCTCGAGGAAATGCCGGGCAAGGGAATCGCGATTCTGGGCGCGATGCATGTTCGGTCAAATGCCAAGCAGAAGAGGAGTTGGTGCAAAGGTTTGCCATTACTGAGTTGGAAGACAATGCTGAGCTCGACGGGGAAGAATGCTTGACAGAATCTGCACCGTCGAACCATTCCATGCATGGAGGCAGTGGTTGGCTGGCTGGCTCTTGGTGATGGCTGGACGCCTGGACTGCCTTGCAATCAGGCAAGGCGGCGTCGTCCCTTCTAATTTCACAGACACTATTGAATTGGTTGATTCACATAAGCCAGCTTCCTATGTGGCTATATATGTGGAGTACATGTGGAATCGGCACCTCTGGTTCGTGTTCATCATCTGTCAGACAGGCAAGGCAACGCAAATCCATCAAGAGATGATCACCGACCTACCAGAAACAACAGAAAGAATATAACAGAAGCCCAAAGCCATACGGCCCTCACGACTATAAAAGGCCGGCCAGCCTCTCTCCTCCAGGCTCTACATACCGTATCTCTCACCTTCAGATCACATATTCCCTCCCAAACTCAAAACAAGGAACCCAACCCAGCCCAACTGTAGGAGCCAAGAACTCCTGCTGCCACGGCAAGAAACCAAGAAGCAGCAATCATGTCGGGAACGGGGGACGGAGGCGAAACAAGCGCGACTGGGGGAACGACACTAGCCTCCCTCGACCCCGCGAGCTCGGCCTCGGCGGACGCCACCGTGGAAGGAGAGCTGTCTCGCGATGCCCAGAACCAGATACTACAAGAGAAGAGCTGCTCCGCCCCGCCATCTCCGTCCAAGGTTCTAGGCGCCGGCAAGAACTCCACCCCCTCCTTCTCCTTGCCGAGGTCAGCAGCAAGAACCCCGCGAGAGCAGGACACAGCATCTGACGTCGACGGCACGCCAGGGACGAAAGTGCCCGGGGTCGCCGCTGGGATTCAAGAGGATGCCGCGGCGGACGCCCAACGGGAGGCAGCGTCCACCGGGATGGAGCAGGCAATGACTGGCCTCCTCGACCCCTCTCACAAGAAAGTGGAGACCCCGAAACTCCCTCGCGATTTCGCCACCAAATGCCCTTCTAGTGATGTAAGTGCCACGGTCTCTGATCCTTGAGATTTCCGATCCCAGTTTCATGTCTTCTTCGGGTTCCCCTCGTCTCGTGCCTCTTTCTTGCTATTGCTCGGATGATGCATTGTCTGCTAGTTTTTTCTTTTATTTTTGTGCAAGAACATCTCGCTGTGTGTTCTTCTTGTTGGCTGTTGCCGTCCGTATACATGGTGATCAGGTCCCTGAATGATGGTGATCGTTATCGTTTAAAGTCAAACTGCAAGCAAAGAAACCAGTGGAAACTCTCGTGCTATTTCGAAATGCATATATCCACCTTCTTCCTTTAAGAACTAGAATTCAGATACAATTTTCTTTTCTGTTCAAGCCCAATAGCATCGTGTATTCATGTGTAACAGTACCATTCTATCGAATTGATTGAGCCGTCTCTACCACTTCATCATTTTTTTCCGGTAATGCACCCCATCATTTATGACTCCCATGGAGTCAAATTTATCGGCCCATCTCAACCTCTTTACCATTATACTAATTTCACAGTTATGCTATATTGTTGTTAGGCTGATCCACTGGGTGGAGGAGTAATGGATGATCCTGTTATATCGTCTTCTGGATATGTAAGTCACAAGCTCTTACCATCGCTTCCTGCACACCAAATGAATTGCCTGTATTTTCTAGTGGATGTTTCAATCATGTTCTTCATAACTCATGTTCTGCCAAAAAGGCAAAGGGTTCCGAAGCATGCAAATTGCTCTATTCTCCGACTACTAATCATTGCTGGCCCATCTCAACATATTTACCAATATACTAATTTCACAATTATGCTGTGTTGTTAGGTCGATCGACCTCATGGAGGAGTAATGGATGATCCTGTTACATTGTCTTCTGGATATGTAAGTCACAAGCTCTTGCCATCGCTTCCTGTACACCAAATAAATTGCCCTGTATTTTCTACTGGATGTATCAGTTGTGTTCTTCATAACTCATGTTCTGCCAAAAAGGCTAAGGGTTCCGAAGCAAGCAAATTGCTCTATTCACTCGATCACTAATCATTGAAATACTAGTGTTGGTTTGTTATGTACTGTTAATAATGGGTAGCTATATCAGCTCAACCAGCACTGAACTATCCAATATTATTAACAGTATCACGAAGTTCTGTTCTCTGACTTCACTAATGTAAGATGAGACTCATAGTCTCATTTTACCTTTTACATGGGATCGTCTTTTTAATGACAGGGTAGTTCAGTTATCAAAGTGCTTTCCTCTTGAATTATATCATAAATGTAGCTTCTATCTCATAATATGATCGAATTGATTGGGCGTTGAAAGAAATATGTACAAGCTTCCTGCTCTACATAGCAGTTGGAATTTTCATATTTTACTTGAGTTTGTAACTTATTTGGCAAATTTTGATATTCGTAATCTGTTAAATATCATATATGTTCCCATTGTGCTGTAGTTTTGCACGGTTGTATCCTGGGATGTAATCTGTAGTTATTGACGCACTATGACATATTGTTTCTGAAGAGCAGGGACTTGGCCACAAAACGAAGGACTTTCTTTTCCTTGCTTTTTTTCATTTCTGTTTATGCTATGTATCTTCTTTTACCTTTTTCTTTCCAAGAAAGATATGTCCCACCACGTACATTGAAACTGACAGATGGATGCTGCCTGGAAATCAAACTGCCTTGTGAATGATGCTGCCTGGAAATCGAACCTACCATTATGCTTGCTCTGTACCTTATACCGTTATGTGTCATCATCATGCAGTTTACAGAGAGCTCTGATTATCAAGTTCAGAACGACTCCATGTTAGATAAATTGATGATAATGGGAAGTACTGCAGAAATCGATTCAACGGAGGAACTGTTTCATCATGTGAGAATGAATTCTCATTCTTCCTTTTCCATGATTACATTATTAAAATTTGAATAGTTTCATTTTAATCATATTATGCAAAAATTGTTTGATTGCAGATCAAGTCACTCAAGGATGAATACCTTTACAAGTTGATGGAACTTGATCGAGTATACACTGTTCCAAATTTACCCGAGGTCCTCTATTCTTTTTCTTTATAATCCTTCTGGTAGTGATTCCTGTTTCTTATCTGACATGCCTTCGTTCATGTACAGGGTGACAAAACTGAGGAATTCAGTAATAGAGTAGGAACCAAAAGATCAATCAGAAAAGTGCTAGAATTCTTGCAGGTTGAGAAATGTAATGTGCACGAGGGTTTGAAGGAGAAGCTTCCCGAGTACAAAGCCTTCATAGAGTATTTGATGTCTGTGAAAAAAAATGAATCAGATGAATTACTACGAACAATGTCTTGGAAAGAGTAAGTTTACTTACTGTTGAAGAGAATGCATGTAATTTGCTGTATGCAATCTCTTATAGTAGCTTTATTATTTCCTTCAAATTTTCACATATCAGTCATGAAAAATGTGTGTAATGCGCTGTATACCTTTATTTGAACCAGGCAACAACAACAGCAAGCGCAACCTGCAGATGCAAGTCCTAGTTTCCCAATAAATTCACCAGAGGGTCAGGTACAGCGTGAAGTGGCTGAGACACTTGTGGCCAAGAATCCATCTGACCGCCTACGTTGTGCAGTAAGTCTGCAAGTTTTGTTATCTCAATCACAGTGGATACTATATTGAAAACTCTTGTGCTGAAAGTTTCATGCTCTCTCATATCTATCGCATCAGATAAGGTCTTCATCGTCAGGAGCCCGTCGTAGCTCAGTTCGCTCAATGGTGTCTGTCCTCAGGGAGAGAGATAGTGTACCGCTTGGTGCGTTTCTGGATTTGACATCCTCGCAGCAGCTAGGCGGGTCTAGTAATATGAACAAACTGAAGTGTGTTTTTGACCATTCATTGCCTACTCAATCACCACTGTTTGGAAGCATGGATGACTTTGGCATGCCATTTGAGGGCGATTCTTCAGACTCTGAATCCAGCGGTGTTAAAAGGCAGAAAATGCAGGTACCACGATTGATCATTACTTTCTGAAGTTACTTGTGTGGACATAATTTTCTGTTTAGCACCTTATAACAGTTTATATTCTCTGAATTTTCCCATGCAGAATACCAACAATAATGGTCTTGTTGAAGAGATCGAAGCCATAAACCGAACACTGATTGATACAGAGATCACCATCGCCGGAGACAGCGGAAATGATGGAATCACCTCCTCTTGTGACACTGGTACAACCATAAAGCTCTCATACACCGCTGTGGCTCTTTCAGCAGACCTGAAAAATCTATTTGAATCGTCTGAAGAGGTACCTTTGACCTTGAGTAGTAGTCCCTGCAGGCTGCAGGATAGGACACACTACTGTGTGAGTATCCTGATGTACTGACTGATCCTGTGACCAATGCAGTGTGTTGTGATGCCGGCGAAGCTATGTGTCCCTCCAGATTACCCAAGAAGCTCCCCGATGCTTATCACTGATAACGGAGATGACCAGCTTAGGTGAGTTGAGTTGAGCCAATTCATGCTTGTATACTAGTACTACTACCAGTGATCATCATCAGATCGGATTGTCTAAAATCTGAACTTGCTTCACCAAACCATTATTGGATCAACATGGAACTTGTGCAGGAAGACGTCTAGTAGCATCTCGGTGTCGGTGCATGCAGCATTCCCCCTCGCCCTCGAGAATCTCCCAGAGCCCCGTTCCATCAAGGATATTGCCAGGGCTTGGGATACCTGTGTGCGGAGGGCCGTCACCGAGTATGCGCGGCAGTATGGCGGAGGGACGTGGAGCTCAGCATTTGGTCGGTGGGAGAGGTGCAGCGGCTCATGAGGGAGTACATATAATATCTGTATGTAGGAGGAACAAATGAGGGTGAATCACAATCATCTCTGATTCGCTGTATAGCTGCAGCTGCAGGGTAACTAACTTTAGTTTCGATGCTAGATGAACCTGGATTTACCGCTCTGGATTGATTTGTATGGAGATTGTAACACCCCTAGTTCTACTAATACTAATTAGGAATTGATTGTGCATCATGAGCATTCATGCATATTTTGTTAAGAGAAAATGCATTGAAAAAGGTTTGGAAAAACAAAACCCTAAAAACCTACTTTGGTATTTTCCCTCTCTGAGTAATGCATTGGGAAATGCTACCAACGCTTCAACAATAAGCCTACATGGACCTTTTAATATATTAAGGAGGGCCATGTGTATTTCAAAATATTTTGAACCTGTGTACTATTTTAAAGCATACAAAAAAGATCTAGTTTGAAAAATGCAAATAGAAATTGAGAAAATAGAAAACAGAAAAGATTTCAGGAAAGAAAAAAACCTAACCCTAACCTAACAGGGCCAAAGCCCAACTCTTCTCTCCCTCTCCCTGCCGCTCAGCGCGCTCCCGCGCGGCCACTCGGCCCATCTGCAGCCCACCTTGGCCCGGTACCGCTTCACACCCGCCCCTGTCGTCTTCCTTCCGTCCGGCAAGCAGCGGTCCTCGCCGGCGCTGCGATGCGCGCCGCCGCCCCTGGAGGTGACGATAAGAACGGCCGCGCCACGCTCTCTCTCCTTATCCCCATTTCTCTCTCTCCCTCGCTCTGTGACGCTCGCGCGCAGAAGATCCGAAACCCTAGCTCCGGCCACCGCTTGTCCCCGTTGTTCCCGACCACCCCTCGCTCGTCTAAGACCACTACCGGCTCCGCCACGATGTCAGGATCTTCCTCACCAAAGGAATCAAGCAGGGAAGCCCGCAATCGGCCGCATCGAAGCCATCTTCCCCACCACCAACGAGCTTCGTCGTTGACATAGCCGACGCTACCGCCCTCCTCTGGTCCCTTCGTCAGGTCTACAGCGCTCCTGGTGAGCCCATGGTTCTGAGGAACCCCTCCGCACTCTCCCTTTCGCTCTCTAGTTCTACCCCGACGACCACCTGCCGCTCGCCGCCACTGTCCGTCGTTGCGTCACCATCTCCGGCGACCATTCTCTGGCGGCGCCGCCTCCACGTGATTTGCCTCGCCGAGCTCTTTCCAACGCACCCCAACCACGCGAGTGCTGGGGTGGCCTGTATCGCCGGTGATGACCACCGCCTGTCGCGCACCGCCGGCGAGTCCGACGTGGCTCCCACGTGGCCTTCGGGTGCACCCACCGTGGACTGGGCCCCACTGTCAGTGTGTGTGGGTAGGGTTAGTGCGGTAACAAAAGTTTCTGGCCATGTGATGACATCAACAATGCATCATGCTGATGCAGTGTTCCTTTTCTTTTATTTTAATGTTTTCTGAAAAATAATTTCTATAATTGTTTTCTAGAAATAATAATATCCTGTGGGCCCCATCTGTAAATCAAATAAACATTTTTAGAAATGTTTTCTATTTAAATAAAATGTTAAAAGTAATTCTAAAATATAAACTATTTTATATATTCCAAAAATGATTTAAAATGAATTAAAAATGATAAAAATCATAACTAATTCATTTTAAATCAGAAAATACAAATAATATACCATAATGTTAAGAAAAATAAGATCTATACAATAGAGCTACACTCATGCATTGTTTAGCAACTTCAATTCACAAGTATAATTAGGAGAACAAAATGAACTCCACAAGTGATTCCGAGGATCCCTTGTTCTTGGGTTTGGACCTCTCGAACCCCGTTTAAAATGACCAAGCATGTTTTAGAATTCATATCAATGCTATTTTACTTGTCATATCATCATTCTTGTTTGAGCATTGCGTCGATGCCATGTGTTGATTGTTTCCTTCTCTTTTCAGTGTTTGCTTCTTCTCTGGTAGAATACGATATCAGAATCAAGATCGATACCGAAGCCCGAGATCAACACCGTCGAAGCTCGAAGACCAATAATTGATCAACTATAACCAAGTCAAGTACCAAGTGTCCGAAACTCTGCTTTCTGGATATCAACTGGCAAAGGAAAGCGAAGCCCCACACATGATATAATCCTATGTTTTCAAGCATTTCAATTCTTGCCATGTGCATACGATTCTAAAGTCTTTTATCGATAGATAGAGTAATCCTATTTGATGCATGTTTCCTTTATAGCCTATATTCCCTGATCCACTGCTCCTAGCATAACTAGGGTTTGGCTTGTGAAGCGTTGCTAGAGCTATTTATATCTATTGTGCTTAGCCATGCTTAGCTGTTACACTGGTCCATCCGGTTGATGAATTAGAGCTGCGAATGAACCTAGTATGACAGGATGGTGTGGTAAGATCAGATATGAAAGTTAAACATGCTAAGACTTGTATGGGAGGCCACAGTGGGTTGTGATTTTTGCAGTCCCATACTTGCCACTACTAGGACCTGAGTTCTTGCCTATGGACCAAGATGAGCGTACAGCCACACCTGGGCCTGGAAACCCCCTCGACCAACTAACTTGCCAAGTAGATTCCATGAGTCACATAGTTCGGGCGTTCCATTTGACATACGCATTCTGGCTCTTCTCGAAGGAGGTGAAGGAGGTGCATTCATACAGGTAGGTAAGCGTGGCAGGGAACAAGAGATGCCCGACATCCATAATATTGAACCCTGTTCACATCATTAGGGACCGACTTCGGGACTCGGCCCGTTACGGCGGCATCTCCCTAGTGCCTGACTCATGGTCTCGGCGAAAGCAAGGTAAAGGTCGTTGTTAACCACTCTCTGCCGGCCTTCTAAGGAAGAGGGCTAATGATCTGGCATTAAGAATCGGTTGGTACATGTGGGTAAAGTTGTACACCCCTGCAGAGTTAAATCTTTTCGAAAAACCGTGTCCATGGTTATGGATTAAGTTGGTGACCAGATTCTAAGATCATAGAGAACTTGAACCTAATCGTAAAACTTGGCAAGTTAAGTAAAGTGTGCTTAAGGATGCTTCCTCATGGGTATGAGGGGGTGATCCTAGTTGGTAGGTTCAGCTGATGATGATTCAGTGGATATCAAAAGATGATCAAAGCTAGAGATACCGTTCTCTTACCCCCTTTTAAAATCTTATGATTTAGTCGAGATTCTTCTCCCTCTTGTGTTATAAACAAAGATGGCTTTATGCAAAATAACTCCACCAGCCATAGGTCTTGCGGAGTACACCCTGTACTCACCCTTGCTTCGTTGACACTTTTGCAGCAGAGTAAGTGTTTCCATAGAAGAAGAGTTCTTTACGGCATCGACATCGATGAGTAGCTTGGGATTCCTGGCCGGCAGCGTGGAATCTATGGAATGGACATCATCATTATGCTTCAGGCCTCCTAGGCCATTTGATAAGTTTGCTATACTTAATAGCATAATTTTCCTTCCGTTGTTTAATGATTGTGGTCAGTGACCTCTTCTTGTAATATTTTGGTTCTCTGCTCAGTTATGAGCTTGCTGTAATAATTTTTGTGTCGTAGGGTCATTGTTGTGTTATCAATTCTTTCTCTTTATGCTTTCGAGATTTAGGTTAGACTTATATCAGATAGAGGTATGAGATTTGTCTAGCCCTAATCCCGGGGGTGTCATAGGTTTTGGTATCAGAGCAGTACCGACTGTAGGAAACCTTTCTATTGGTCGATGTTGAGTCTAGTACTTGTGAAAACTATTTTCAAAGATGAAAATTATGTGTGAAAACTCTAGTATGCTTCTTTTTCTCCTTATCCAGTTTCGCTCTAACTCTGGGTTATCTTATCTTGTGTTGATTTAGAAAAGTTTTGCTATCTCGTCCAGTCTTTCAAAACTTAGGTGCCTCTTCAGGCATGCCGGTTCACAACCATTTGACCTAGTGTTGAGTTCTCTAGAGTCAGTTGTGTGTGTTTCCTGTTTCCCTTTGTTCTGTTTCTTCCGAGAGATTCCTTTATATCATGATGTCTCTGTCTTTTGGACCCACAATATTATATTCTAGGATCCATAAAGTTCTGTTCTAGGCTTCGAGGTCTCCTTTTGCCTCGTGTGCCTTCTTTTCATTTGTTTGGGTACTTTCGAAGTTGTTTATTCTCTTGGAAGTTACCTCGTGATTACTATCTTGTAGTGTATGCTGTGTCACTCAAGTAGTAGTTATTCCTTTCTTTGGGTTTTAAGCCTCGGACTTGAACCTAAGATCCCCGATTGTGCTGGATTTTGGTGTTGTGAATCTTGTACATGAAGCTGACCTTTAACCCCAGATCCATTGTTGACCCTTGTTGTAAATGTTCAAACATTATCTCAGGATGGCTAGTACCTTCTAGTATAGCCTTCAAGCTTGTGGATATTGTCGCTATTGAACAATGACGATAAAGGACTTCCCCTACCACATGCTATGGCAGATATTATTTAATAGAACCAAATAGATCACAATAAGAGTGCTCTTAGTGAGTCTCACTCCTACATTTGTGACTTTTCCACACCTTTCATATCTCTTCATTGGTTTCTAGAAGATTGTTGACTTATGCGTTCGCATCTCGGGATTCTATTCTGAGCATGTTCTTCCTTCTTTGTTGTTTTATGACCTTTGTCTACCAGTTGGTAGCCAAGTAGTAGATATGCATTGGTGTCTTCTGATGCAAGATACTCTTGTGGTTCGCCATGACAAACCATTTCGGGTTGTTAGGAGAAACGAACTCTAGTACCTCTTCATTCTTAAGACCAGGTGAAAGTGTTGTAATCCGTAGATTAATAAGCGTTTATTAGCTTCTGATCTATTCTACCTTAAAGTATCACACCCTTTTTATACTAAGAGGTTGTTCTGAGTTTCAGGACCTCTTAATGAAGTGATGCTCTTACACATATTTACCCACCCTTCCTCGAGCTTTCGCGCTCGTGAGTAATGCGTGTGTGTAATAATGTGGCCATCTAAGATTCTTAGCAATTATTATTGCTTTGAACTCAAAGGACATTTATATCATTCCTAGCGTGATGGTTAATCTAATAAATGAGCCAAGGATGATTGTGCTACCAAGTCCGCTATTCTGGTGCACTCTCCTTAGTCAAAGAGTTAGGTTCATACCAAAGATCTGAGACTATGTCTCCTTACCTTACTAAGCAAGTTTCCCTCTCGAACTAAGTGACATATCGGTGGTTCGTGATATTCTGGATGTCTTCTAGAAGTATCGCCATGTTGCCACATGACCGCGTTGTCAAGTTCTTGACAAAGCATGTTCTCCGAACATCTCTTTCTCCAAGGATATGTACTGGATACCCCTGGACAAGTTGGTTGAACTTAAACAACAACTTGGAGAGTTGCAAGACAAAAGTTCCATCCAACTCAGTTCTTTCTTAAAGGGATGTCTAGTTGTGTACGTATTGAAGCAAGATAGTATCTCCTTTGTGGATATGTTATCTTTCCACGTCTTTGATTTGATTTGGGTTATCGTCAAATCAAACTCAGTTCTAAGGACAATCTTGATGGTGTACCTACTTGTGATGTTTCACTTAATTACATCTTCACGTCCTTTGGTCTGACTAATATTTGTGCCTTGTTCAAGCAACATATGAGTCCATCTCCTTGGAGTGTATAGATAAGTTTGTTATTGAGCCTATCGATGATATTCTTAACTTCTCCATGTTGTATCAGACTTATATGGAACACTTGGCATTAATGTTGGAAACTTTTGAGAACCATCTTCGTGCAATCTCGAAGTATGTGTTCTGGATGTTAGAAGTAACCTTCTCTCATTCACGTGCAAATGTTGAAAGGTTTCGCCGTGGATTTGGGTAGAGTTGTCTTTGTTTCCTCGGGAATCACTCCAAGTCAGTCAAGCATGTGTGGAATATTCTTGATATGGTAGGTTGATACCTTCACATCTTGAGAAGACCCTCCAAGCACACCAAGCCACTAATTGATTTGTTTACGGAAGATAAGAAGTCCAACAAAACTTTGATATCTACTAAATGTTTCCTAAGAAGGATTCAATTGTGTTTCATTGCAAACAACTCATCTAGGTGCAATTGTCGTTTGATAATTTGCTATCACATGGGTTTTGCAATCTAGCTCATCTTTTGGAGCTTGACATTGAGGTCCACGACTTGAGAATCTAGTAACTCTACCTTTGCGGTAAATGTTGCACACCTTCTATTCGGACATGCTGAGTCTGAAGTATCTCTCACCTAACCAAAGCTGAATCTCAAGCAATAATAATGATTGGTGTTCCTCAAGGTTACGACGTAGGTCTATTGTAACTCTAGCAAGATTGATGTAATGGTTGGCACAATCAGTCGAAAGACCTAGTGTCATATTCTCTTGAATCAGCAATAACAACCACTCTTCATGAGGCTTCTTCTATGACTTACTATAGGAGTTGTGCTTATGGTTTCCTTTGTATCCGAAGTCCAACCTTCACTTGATGACTGATTAAAGGCTTGTCCAAAAGTCTGTTATTAGTATCTCGAACATCAAGGAGAACATTTAAAGAAGAGTTGCTAAATGTCTCTCAGTCGATCCTCCAGACCCTTTTATGATGGCAAGCGTCTTGTTATGCCAAGTACTTAGAGTCCGAGAATGAAGTTTCTTTCTTCTCGTGTCATCAGGAATCTTCTCCACTATTCATCTTGGTGGTGTGAAGTGATATCACTATCTTCGAAAAATATGTAGATAAACTTGGATGAATAAAGAGTTTCCTTCCTGCTTTCTTAAACATGTTCGAAGGGCGACCATGATTTTGGTAATCAATAGTTTCTCTTGTTACATGTTCCTTGTGGCTCTTACGAGTCCTCTCCACAAAACACCTTTCTTTCTTAGCCTTCTGTTGAATGAAAGAGTGGCCCTTCTGTGTCAAAAGTAGTTCAACAGCTTGGTTTTATTGATATATATCTGTTTCACCTGTGAAGCTCTACTTAAGCTGTCTAGTAGATGTTCACTTCATGAAGTCTGTGTTCCTTTTCCATCTGTTGGAAGTCTCCTTTCCTCAGAAGTTTACCTTTTCTGCAAGCTCCATGATCTCAATCCTTATGAAGACCAGTTATCTGTTACCTTGAAAACCATCTCATTTTGTTTCCTCTGTTACCTTGGCATGTTTAATGTCTGTTGGCTTTATAGATGTTCGCGAAACATTTATCCATGAGTTCACCATGAGATACCTAGTTTGTGGTTCCGTGTCATTCCCTCTCTTCCTTAGTGTGAGTAACCACCTCGAAGATTATGAAGCGCCTCGTCCACTCGTCATGGTGGCATGGATCAACCTCTTTGAGAAGATAGTGGAAGTCTAGTATAACCCTGTTCATTCTATCTTCCCACCTAAGAATCCTGGGACGAGATTCTTTTAAGGGGGATATAACTGTAACACCCCTAGTTCTACTAATACTAATTAGGAATTGATTGTGCATCATGAGCATTCATGCATATTTTGTTAAGAGAAAATGCATTGAAAAAGGTTTGGAAAAACAAAACCCTAAAAATCTACTTTGGTATTTTCCCTCTCTAAGTAATGCATTGGGAAATGCTACCAATGCTTCAACAATAAGCCTACATGGACCTTTTAATATATTAAGGAGGGCCATGTGTATTTCAAATTTTTTTGAACCTGTTTACTATTTTAAAGCATACAAAACAGATCTAGTTTGAAAAATGCAAATAGAAATTGAGAAAATAGAAAATAGAAATGATTTCAGGAAAGAAAAAAACCTAACCCTAACCTAACAGGGCCGAAGCCCAACTCTTCTCTCACTCTCCCTACCGCTCAGCGCGCTCCCGCGTGGCCCACTCGGCTCATCTGCAGCCCACCTTGGCCCGGTACCGCTTCACACCCGCCCCTATCGTCTTCCTTCCGTCCGGCAAGCAGCAGCGTGGCCGCCGCGATGCTGTTGGTCCTCGCCGGCGTTGTGATACGCGCCGCCTCCCCCGGAGGTGACGATAAGAACGGCCACGTCATGCTCTCTCTCTCTCCTTATACCCACTTCTCTCTATCCCTCGCTCTGTGACGCTCACGCGCAAATGTTCCAAAACCCTAGCTCCGACCACCGCTTGTCCACGTTGTTCCCGACCACCCCTCGCTCATCTGAGACCACTACCGGCTCCGCCTCGATGTGAGGATCTTCCTCACCAAAGGAATCAAGCAGGGAAGCCCGCAATCGGCCGCATCGAAGCCATCTTCCCCTCCACTGACGAGCTTCGTCATTGACATAGCCGATGCTACCGCCCTCCTCCGGTCCCTTCGTCAGGTCTACCGTGCTCCTAGTGAGCCCATGGTTCTGAGGAATCCCTCCACACTCTCCCTCTCGCTCTCTAGCTCTACCCCGACGACCACCTGCCGCTCACCGCCATTGTCCGCCTTCGAGTCGCCGTCTCCAGCGACCATTCTCTGGCGGCGCCACCTCCACATGGTTCGCCTCTCCGAGCTCTTTCCAATGCACCCAACCACGCGTGCTGGGGTGGAATGTATCGCCGACGATGACCACCGTCTGCCGCGCACCGCCGGCAAGTCCGACGTGGCTCCCACGTGGCCTTCGGGTGGACCCACCGTGGACTGGGCCCTGCTGTCAGTGTGTGTGGGTAGGGTTAGTGCGACAACAAAAGTTTCTGGCCATGTGATGACATCAGCAATGCATCATGCTAATGCAGTGTTCCTTTTCTTTTATTTTAATGTTTTCTGAAAATCATTTCTGTAATTGTTTTCTAGAAATAATAATACCCTATGGGCCCCATCTGTAATTCAAATAAACATTTTCAGAAATATTTTATTTTTAAATAAAATGTTAAAAGTAATTCTAAAATATAAAATATTTTATATATATTCCAAAAATAATTTAAAATGAATTAAAAATGAGAAAAATCATAACTAATTCATTTTAAATCAGAGAAATGCAAATAATATAACAAAATGTTCAGAAAAATAAGATCTATACAATAGAGCTATACTCATGCATTGTTTAGCAACTTAAATTAACAAGTATAATTAGGAGAACAAAATGAACCCCATAGGTGTTTCCGAGGATCCCCCTGTTCTAGGGTTTGTACCTCCCGGACCCTGTTTAAAATGACCAAGCATGTTTTAGGATTCATTTCAATGCTATTTTACTTGTGATATCGTCATATCATCATTCTTGTTTGAGCAATGCATCGATGCCACGTGTTGATTGTTTCCTTCTCTTTCCGGTGTTTGCTTCTTCTCCGTTAGAATACGATATCAGAATCGAGATTGAGATCAAACCCCAAGATCAACACCGTCGAAGCTCGAAGACCAATACTTGATCAACTATAACCAAGTCAAGTACCAGGTGTCCGGAACTCTGCTTTCTGGATATCAACCTGCAAAGGCAAGCGAAGCCCCACACATGATATAATCCTATGTTTTCAAGCATTTCAATTCTTGCCATGTGCATACGATTCTAAATTCTTTTATCGATAGATAGAGTAATCCTATTTGATGCATGTTTCCTTTATAGCCTATATTCCCTGATCCACTGCTCCTAGCATAACTAGGGTTTGGCTTGTGAAGCGTTTCTAGAGCTATTATTTTTATTATGCTTAGCCATGCTTAGCTGTTACACTGGTCCATCCGGTTGATGAATCAGAGTTGCGAATGAACCTAGTATGATAGGATGGCGTGGTAAGATCAAAGATGAAAGTTAAACGTGCTAAGACTTGTATGGGAGGCCACGGTGGGTTGTGATTTTTGAAGTGTCATACTTGCCACTACTAGGACATGAGTTCTTGCCTATGGACCAAGACGAGTGTACAGCCACACAGGGGCCTGGAAACCCCCTCGACCAACTAACTTGCCAAGTAGATTCCATGAGTCACATAGTTTGGGAATTCCATTCGACATACGCATTCTGGATCTTCTCGAAGGAGGTGAAGGAGGTGCATTCATACATGTAGGTAAGAGTGGCAGGAAACAAGAGACGCCCAACATCCGTAATCTTGAACCCTGTTCACATCATTAGGGACTTACTTCGGGACTCAACCCGTTATGGCGGCATCTCCCTAGTGCGTGACTCATGGTCTCGACGAAAGCAAGGTAAAGTTCGTGGTCAACCACTCTCTACCGGCCTTCCAAGGAAGAGGGCTAATGATATGGCATTAAGAATCGGTTGGTACGTGTGGGTAATGTTGTACACCCCTACAGGGTTAAATCTTTTAAAAAATCCATGTCCACGGTTATGGACAAACTTGGTGACCAGATTCTAAGATCACAGAGAACTTGAACCTAATCGTAAAACTTGGCATGTTAAGTAAAGTGTGCTTAAGGATGCTTCCTCATGGGTACGATGGGTGATACTAGTTGATAGGTTCAGCTGATGATGATTCGTTGGATATCAAAAGATGATCAAAGCTAGAGATACCGCTCTCTTACCCCCTTTTAAAATCTTCTGATTTAGTCAAGATTCTTCTCCCTCTTGTGTTACAAACAAAGGTGATTTTATGGAAAATAACTCCACCAGCCATAAGTCTTGCGGATTACACCCTGTACTCACCCTTGCTTCGTTGACACTTTTGCAGCAGAGTAAGTGTTACCATAGAAGAAGAGTTCTTTATGGCATCGACATCGACAAGTAGCTTGAAATTCCCGGCCAGCAGCCTGGAATCTATGGAATGGACGTCATCGTTATGTCAAGCCTCTTAGGCCATTTGTTAAGCTTGCTATACTTAATAGCATAATTTTCCTTCCGTTGTTTGATGTGTGGTCAGTGACCTCTGCGTGTAATATTGTGGTTCTCTCACTACGGCACACATGCTCTTTGCCGTGTGGGAAGAAGACATGGCAAAAGCCTTTCGGAACACGGCAAAGGCTTTGCCGTGTGTATACACGTGGCAAATGACAGACGACAACGTTCGCCACGGCAAAGGCCCTTTGCCGTGTGTTTTCTAAATAAGACACGACAGACTTTGCCATGTGTCTTACACGTAGACAAGGCAAAGTAAAGTAAGATGACATTTCCCGCGCAGATGACGGTGTCTATTCTTTGCCGTGTGTCTTCTCAAAAAGTACACGACAAAGAAGTTGTCTTTACCGTGTGTCTCCCCGAAAAGTACACGACAAAGAAGCTGTCTTTTTCGTGTGTCACGTGGAAAAGGTAAACGGCAAAGAGACTGCCTTTTCAAAAAAAAATGAAAAAAATTCAATTTTGTTTCAAACTTTTTTGAATATTATTTACTTGATAATCTAATATAGGATATTTTAACCCTTTGTATGTTTAATATTAGGTCAAATTGCACTCATAATTAAACTTTCCCTTTGGTCACCCATCCTAATACTACTCTAGCTCTAGCACGCTTAATTTCTTCGTTCCTTTCGAATGAGCTTCCAAGAAAGAAATCATACCTTGTTGATAATACTTTCATATCAATCCTATTAACTCTTGGACCATGATGTTACACATCCCAGTTTTAGATTTCAAACAATTATTTAAGTAAAAAATAATGAATAATTAATAATAATCTTGAATCCCAATAAAAAATAAAATGATTTTATTTTATTTCCTTTTTCTATTTAATATGGAATAATTCATATATTTAAATCCTTAAATCTGAAATTGACAAATAAAATATCTAAATCGATCAGAAAAATGTGAGGAATCCAAATATGACATCCATATAATCTTGTGAAAATGGGGTGGTATCATTTTGAATTAGCCATTTGGTGGTTGCTTCATAAAACCCCCTGTTTTCTGTGCTCGGAAAATGGAAAATGGCTTTTTGGTGCGACGAAAAGGAAAACTTCCTCCTGTAACATTGTTCGCCATTCTATGATACACATGTGAAAGGATACGGATGTCGCCTAGAGGGCGGGGGAGGGGTGAATAGGCGATATAAACTTTTCCTAGAGTGGCTCTCACAAAGTAAAATGCATAAGTAAGAGATCGGGTATAGAGATAACCGAGGCACGCGGGGAGGACGATATTTTACTGAGTTCCTCCCAACATGGAGCACGTCTCGTTTGGAGAGGGGGTGGTATCAAACCACCAACACCACAAAAGGCCTCCCTTATTCTCCGGTAAATCTCACCCCAACAGGATCGATCCACGCTTCCACTATCGGTGCACTTGTCAGTGGCAACCGGAACCTCTTACAAGGTTGGGGCACTTCTCCACAACTTAATTGGAGGCTCCCAACAAACGCCACCAAGGACACAATGCCACCAAGGCCACAAAAACGTCTAGGGTTCCAAGAACCCAAGAGGGAGAAGCTCCAATGAGTAACTCAAACCAAATCCTCCGAGGAGAACACAAACCGATGCACCGAATGCAAATGGCAAGAACACCACAAAGGTGTTCCAATCCCTCACTCTCAAGTTCCAACAAATATACTAAAGCTATTTGGGGAACAAGAGAGGAGGAATCAAAGAGGGACACAAAATCTCCCAAAATCTAGATCCCCAAAGATACACTCACAAAGAGATGAATCAGTTAGGTCAAAACATAGATCTAGATCACCTACAACTACCACTCAAATATATGCAAGAATCAATGGAGGGGTGAGTATAAATCAAGCTCAAAGAGTAAGGCAAAGCTTAGACAAAAGCAGGAGTAAGAAGCAACCCTAAAAGACAAAGGGGCAAAGCTTTTTAAAGAAACGGGCAGATTCTACCTGTTGGGGCATTTTTCCTGGACTGACCGGTAGTACAGGATCGGACCGGTACTACCGGACCGAAAACAGAAAAGCACACAGTGAGCGAGCCAGGCAACAGGGAACGGGCAGACAACAGCTGGCCCAGCGCGGCAGAGGGGCCCAGCGTAGCAGGCGGGCGCAGCACGCGCGGGTCGGCGCGCGGCAGGCACGCGAGCGCGCGACTCAGCGCAACGACGTGCGGGGCGGTAGCGTGCGAGTCAACACGGGAACTGGGTGGGCGACGCGTGCGCGGGGGACTGGCGGCTGCACGAGTGGGGCCGATGGCGCGGGAATCGGGGAGCGGGCCCAGCACACGCAGCGCGAGCGAGCGGCAGCAGCAGGTCAATGTGGGCCCGCGCGGGAGTGGCGGCGCGCAGCAGGCGAGGCGGGAGCGAGCGCACGCGAGCGAATCTGGCGGCTGCGGCAACGCGCGGGCGCAGCGGCAGAAGCGGGCCCAGCAGGCAGCCGAGCGGGGCGGCTGGGCAGGTAGTAGCTGGGCTGGGGGTTTCTAGGCCGGCCGGTAGTACCGGCCCACCCGGGCGGTACTACCGGGCCGAGGGGTACAACTGGAAAAAGCTACTGGGCGAGGCAGAGAGAAAATGGGCCGCGCTCAGGGGCGAGCGGTAGTACCGGCCTGCCCGGGCGGTACTACCGCATAGCCCAGAAAACAGAACCCTTTTCTTTTTCAATTAATTAGACATAAATTCAAATGGCTATAACTTTTGATTGGTAGCTCCGATTGACCCGATTTCAATTGCGTTGGAAATAGAACGACATGAGCTACCCTATAAAAACGAGAGAATGTATCATGTATTATAATGTGAGATACCTCACTTGGTGAGAAACTGAAAAGCCGCCAAAATCAAAATCGCAACAAGATACAAACGAGAGATCCGATTTTGATGAACAAGAGCTTGTTTTGGAGATTACCACAAGCTATATATTCCCACATGGATGAGACCAAATAGCAACCAAATACGATGATGCAAGTATGCAAAGGTTTGAGCTCTCTCCGAACGATGTGATCGAGTTACTTATTCGAGAGTCCTTCTTGATAGTACGGTTATCTATCCTAAACCCGGTCTTCCACAAACAATATGAGTCCGGCAAAAGGGAAAACCTATCAAGATTATACCTTTTCCTTGAGCATTCCACTTGAGCTCGATGTAGACGATCTTTCCCTACTCAAGATGGAACGCCTTTCTTGATTCCTCATCATCGATCCATGATCACCGAGGATGGCAAGCATCAAACATGAGATCTTCTATAGACGGCGCATTTTGAGCTTGCACAACATATCTTCTTCTCATTTCATCGACCTTGAAGCCGACACAAGCTACAAGCGATGCCAATGGACAATTCCTACAAGTATAACTTAATACACATATTAGTCCATAAAGATTATCATTAATTACCAAAACCACACACGGGGACCCACATGTTCTTTCAACATGCATGCATAATATGGGCACATTATCACAAATTATGCTTTGATTCTAGCCATAACATTGGTTATTTAACCCGAAAGCCTGGAAACCTCGAATGAGATAGGTCATTTTATGACGGTTTTTTGAGACATATTCAATATAACAAGTTTGATATTTTTCCTTGCAACCATGTCACATAATATGATACCACGCGAAGGTTTCTTATTGTTCCGATCGTTTTTGAATTTTTTATGACTCTTTTAAACTATCAACAAACTTTGTCGAACGACGGGTATGAAGATTCTTAGCTCGGAGCTTATCCCTCTAAACTTTCATTGGATCTTTGATAAAATAGCATATTGTGAACATAAAAATGATTTTTGTAAAAAATCATGCCCATCGAATCATGTACATGTAGTTCATATCTGACCCACTTCCTACCGATTCGGCAGGAATTTGTCTTTTTCACCTAAAGTGGACGGAAAGGTTTGAGATCCCCCCGTTGGGATATTGTCCATTTAAGGTGGGCTAGTATTTTTAAAAAATGGGATGGTAGCATTTTGAATTACCATTTGGTGATTGCTTCATAAAACCCCCCGTTTTTTGTGCTTGGAAAATAGAAAATGGCTTTTTGGTTCGACGAAAAGGAAAACTTCCTCCTGCAACATTGTTTGCCATTCTATGATGCACATGCATGCACAATATGGTCACATTATCACAAACTATGCCTTGATTCTAGCCATAACATTGGTCATTTGACCCGAAAGCCAGGAAACCTCGAATCAGATAGATCATTTTGTGAAGGTTTTTTTAAGACATATTCAATATAACAAGTTTGATATTTTTCCTTCCAACTATGTCACATAATATGACACGACGTCAAAGTTTCACATTGTTTCGATCGTTTTTGAAATTTTTATGACTCTTTCAAACTATCGACAAACTTTTTCGAACGACGGGTATGAAAATTCTTAGCTCGGTGCTGAGCCTCTCTAAACTTTTATTGGATCTCTAATGAAATAGAATATTGTGAACCTAAAAATGATTTTTGTAAAAAATCATGCCCATCAGATCATGTACCTATAGTTCATATCTGACCCACTTCCTGCCGATTCGGCAGGAATTTGTCTTTTTCACCTAGAGTGTACGGAAAAGTTTGAGATCCCCCCGTTGGTACATTGCCCATTTAAGGTGGTCGTGTATTTTTGAAAAACGGGGTGGTATCATTTTGAATTAATCATTTGGTGATTGCTTCATAAAATCTACCATTTTTTACGCTTGAAAAATAGAAAATGCTTTTTTGGTGCGACAAAAAGAAAAACTTCCTCCTGCAACATTGTTCGCCATTCCATGATGCATATGAATGCATAATATGGGCATATTATCACAAACTATGGCTTGATTCTAGCCATAACATTGGTCATTTGACCCGAAAGCCAGGAAACCTCGAATGAGATAGGTCATTTTGTGAAGGTTTTTTGAGACATATTTAATATAACAAGTTTGATATTTTTCCTTGCAACCATGTCAAATAATATGACACCACGCGAAGGTTTTGTATTGTTTCGATCGTTTTTGAATTTTTTATGACTCTTTTAAACTATCGACAAACTTTGCCGAACGACGGGTATGAAGATTTTTTAGCTCGGAGCTGAGCCTCTCTAAACTTTCATTGGATCTCTGATAAAATAGCATATTGTCAACCTAAAAATGATTTTTGTAAAAAATCATGCCCATCAGATCATGTACCTGTAGTTCATATCTAACCCACTTCCTACCTATTCGACATGAATTTGTCTTTTTCACACGGAGTGGACGGAAAGGTTTGAAATCCCCTGTTGGGACATTGTCCATTTAAGGTGGTCTAGTATTTTTGAAAAATGGGGTGGTAGCATTTTGAATTATTCATTTGGTGGTTGCTTCATAAAATCCCCCGTTTTTACGCTCGGAAAATGGAAAATGGCTTTTTGGTTCGACGAAAAGGAAAACTTCCTCTTGCGACATTGTTCGCTATTCCATTATGCACATTCATGTACAATATGGGCACATTATCACAAACTATACCTTGATTCTAGCCATAACATTGGTCATTTGACCCGAAAGCCAGGAAACCTCGAATGAGATAGGTCATTTTGTGAAGGTATTTTGGAGATATAATCAATATACCAAGTTTAATATTTTTCCTACCAACTAAGTCACATAATATGACACCACGCGAAGGTTTCACATTGTTTCGATCATTTTTGAAAATTTTAAACTATGGTTAAAACGGCAAACAAGATTCTTATTCAATATAAATATCTAATATTTGAGTGTAGATAGATAGATCTTATTTTTCTGCAAATTTTGATATATTATTTGTATTTTCTGAATTAGAATGATTTTTTATGATTTCCATAAAGTAATGTGATAAAAAGAAAAAATAAAAAAAGGACTTTGCCGTGTGTAGTGCGGAATACACACGGCAAAGGCCTTTGCCATGTGTACTACGGAATACACAGGGCAAATGCCCTTTACCGTGTATACTGCAGAATACACACGGCAAAGAGATTACCATCTGCAGCCGTTAGCTCCTTCCGTCAAATGGATCTGTGGGGTCACGGGTCCCACCTTGTTGCATATGCCGTGTGCCGTTGTCGACTTTGCCGAGTGTATTTTCTTTGCCGTGTTCCTTTGTTGGTCTTTGCCGTGTATATTTTTTTACCGTATTTTTTTTCAAAAGTTTGCCGTGTTCACGTACTTTGTCGTATACTTTCTGAGTTACACACGGTAAAGACAGACTTTGCTGTGTTCCTGTTCGTTTGGCACACGACAAAGACGTGTGTATACGGCAGCGATATTTTTTCCCGTAGTGTCTGCTCAGTTATGAGTTGCCGTAATAATTTTTATATCGTAAGGTAACTGTTGTGTTATCAATTTTTTCTGTGTACGGTTTTAAGATTTAGGTTAGACTTATATCATATAGAGATCGGGGACGTCACGGAGATGGTTATGACACATGGTTTTTTTGAAAAGATGGAAAAGAATTATAATGTAGTAAAAAAGACAAGGATTTTATCTACAAGTCGGTGGCTGGCCTCCGCCTTAACGGCAGAGCCCGACTCTGCACCGTCCGATCCGTCCCGTCCCAGTTTAATAGTCAATGAAAAAGATTAGTACTACTACTACCTCTCGTGCCAGTCCCAGTCCCAGTTTGATAAGGAAGAAAAACTCAACTCGGACGACGATGGCGATGGCGATGTCTCCGGTCAGGAAGATGACGCGGCTGCCGCAGGTGGAGGTCGAGTTTATCCTGAACCGAGGCAGGCTGAGCATCGATCCCAGATTCGAGAAGATGGAAGACAGTTATGAAGAGTTCACGTGCTGGGTCCGCGCCGAGTACGCCGCCAGGGGCTTCGTCGAGGTCGACGACGAATACTTCGCTGCCACGGCCAGGAACGAGGCGGCAATAGTCAAGTTCTTTCATGAAAATTTCAGCGACGACTCCGAAGACGAGGAGGGTGGATTTGGCGACCAAGACGACGACACTATGGAACCCTAAGTGGATGGATCATGGATGGATCGATCGACAAGGCTACTAGTTCTACTATCCCCTAGGTTGGATTGTGCTCCACCGATCTACTAACTTTGTTCGTTTCCTGCTAGCAAAGCTGTACGAATTATGTATATATGCTTGTTGCATCTTCTCTTTTTCGTGATGCAAGAGTTTGTTTATCCGATCTTTGTCAATCATCGAGATGAGAATTTTGTAGTTCCTCGATGCTGTGAAGGCCTTTGGCTAGTATGATATTCAGTGCTTCTGCTACCTCAACATGGGTTGTAGTTGTTCTATTTTTAAATCGGTGCTTCTGCTACCCAGGTTTGCCTTGCTCCATGGACAAATATGCATATGCTGAATCCACAGCCTATAGATAAATACATATCTGTTGTGTTGGAGGAATAAATGAGCGAGAATCACAATATAATCATCTCTCATTCTCTGTATAGCTGCAGGGTAACCGTGCAGACTTTGGTTTCCATACATGCATGAACCCGGATAATGAACAACGCAAAAAAAAAAAAAAACACATCTGAGCCACCACCCCCGGGTCGTTCGTGTGAGGCAACTCCGGGACGCCCACCTCAAAACCCTAGCAGGCCGCCGCCGGGCCCTCTTCCTCCGGCCGCTGTCATCGCGCCCTCTTCCTGGTCGGCGGTGGCGGCCACGGCTTGGTCACCGAAGGTGACGGGCGGTTTGCGCGGCCTCCGTTGATCCATCTCCTTCGCACGGGGGTAGGCACATTGGGCTGCGTCGGTGGATCCGGGCTACGGGCGGCGACGCTCCAGCGACGCAGGCTGGCGGCTCGGATGGGAGGCACGAAAGAGCAAAAGGGGGTCTGATGTGGACCTGGCGACGGTGGCTGCCCTGCGGCGATGCTTCTCCCAGAGTCCCGCTAAATTTCTGGGTTTGGCCATGGGCTCGAAAGGGCTAATTGCTGACCCGCTCGTTCCGATTGCCGGTAGCTGCCAACGGTGTGGGGACTGCTGGTTCGGCCGAATAATGGAGGCGGTCCTAGGGTTTATCCCGCGCGAAGACGAAGATCTGCTTGATGCTTGCCCTCGTTGATCTGGCTGGAGTGTCGAGTTCCGGAAAGCTCTCTCGGCGAACTCCCATGGGTGCATCAGGCCTGGAGATTGCTAGATTAGAAGGTATTTGGTCGTGTGTACCCGTGTTTTTCTGGCCGGTTGTTTTCAGCGGGAGCGTTGCGAAGCTCTGCTGTTTTCTTCCACCAAGTGCCATTCAATTAGCCATGGTGAAGTCAGATGCAGGGAATGTCAGGAAAGCAGAAACATGAGAGAAGCGATGGTGATTTAGTCTTTGTGGCAACGATGAACTGGCTGCGTGATCTGTGACTCGCAGCAGCGCCTGCTTGTGGGAGGAGACAACACAAGAGGAATTACCAGTCTTACCTTGTAGAGTGAAAATCTAAGGTCTCGCTTTAACTGGTTGTGCCTGGCAATGACCTTTGTTGAAGGCATTGTTTTGCGAGCGAGAACTTTCTTCAGGGTAAAAACCTAAGATCTTTGATCGGGCAACGGCGGTACTTGTGCACTGTTTCCTTTTTGAATGCGTTGGTAATGGAGTGGAGGACTACCGGTGTTGTTCTGGTGATGTTAGTGTCGTTGCTTTGAGGAATAGTTCTCTGTAGGGAGACTTTTATTTTTTTGTAATTATTATTTTTGGGTTGTGTGTATCCATAAGGCCACTAGGGCATGCGTTGTTGCAGAGGTTGGGTGTAATTGGTATTCCCGTGATATTAATATATACTCTTTTCCGAAAAAAATGAACCCGAATTATCGCTCTGGACTTGTATGGAGATGCTTATGCCATGTGGGTTTTGAAAATGTGGAAAATAATTATGTAGTAGTTAAAAAGACAATGCTATTGCGATGGCCTTGTAAGATATGAGTTTTTCCCCTTTCTTGTGCTTGCCTATGGATTGCAGTCCTGGACATATGCTGAAGAAGTTCATTTTAGTCTTAATCTCCTGTTAGAGCATACTGATTATTCTCTTTATATATTAATTACTTTGTATACTTGTTAATACCAGTGCTTTAGAAAAAATTCAGAACATGTGCTCACAATTAATAAAAGCCTAGCCTGCAGTGGTTTTAGAGAGTCCTCTGTATCTCTTAAACGTTTCAACATTATGGGTATGCCAAAGGAAATCAAATAATTTGTCATGGTCTGCGGCTCTTCCTATTTAGTGCATACTACCGCATAACCTCCGGTGAACTCGGATGCATGCGTATACTTTGTGAAAATGTCTCAACTGATTATGTAAATTTAGTTTTACGTGTGGGTCAGAAGTGATCTATTGATCTATAGATATTCGGATACTGTATGCAGATCTGTGTTGTTACCAATGTACTTCTTGCCATGAGAAAAATGTAACATGCATAAGTATTCCAGAAACTGTATGTTGTGTGTGAGGTTGTTGGACAACTTATTTTTTGGTTTCCATGCCAGGTATGTAGGTCATTCATACAACATTTAACTACTATAACAGTTGTTGCACATAGATTTTCCAAAGATTTATGCACTAGCCAATTTTATCAAAAGATTTAATACTATTAAAAATAAACCTGGATTACCGGGCTGGATTTGTATGGAGATGGTTATGCCACATGGGTTTTGAATAGGGGGAAAATAATTAAAAAGACAACGATTTATCTACATTCAGAACGGTTGGTGGCTGGCCTCCATCTTTAACGTCATGTTGTTTGGGACCTCCTCCGAAGGCTAAGGTCGCAAAGAGAAGGGCCATGAATTTGTTGCGGCAATTTCAATGAAGCTTTACATCAAGACGAACATTTCGGAGTGTGTGGAAAATACCTGGAGCATAAATGGGTTTGTTTCGTGATTGTCTAGATGATTTGGCTTATCTGACCTAGGTTTTATAGAGCCCAAATTCACTTGGAACAATCTGCAAGAAAGAGATTGTCGCATGTCGAAACACGGATACTAGGGATGTCGTACACCCCGTAGTTGTTCGGTGGTGGGCACTAAGGTGATACGACCTTGCTCATACACGGATCAAACACAACATACATGATGTTTTTTACTCAGGTTCGGATCGTCGTTTGGCTAACAACCCTGTAAGGCAACCCATGTGAAATAAAGGTTTGAGTATACTTTTTAAATTTTAGTTTAAGTTTCTTGTGGAATAAAGAGTGCTAGAAAACTCCAGTTGAGGAGGAGAAGTTCGGTAGTATTAAAAATCATGTTTTATACATGCTGATGTTGGTCGATCATTTAGACTATCATTTTTTCGTCAAACATGGTGTTTCGCTAAGTTTTAGTTTAAGAAAGAATTTTCAAAGAAACGGAAATTTTTTGGCGAGTACATAAGGTTTAACGACCAACTATACGGCGGAAATAAAAATCCCAGCTGTATAGTTGCGACCGTATAGTTATCAATGTCATTGACAAAAATTTCTTCCGAGGTACAAAAGATTTAACAACCAGCTATACGGCGGGAATAAAATTCTGGCTATATAGTTGTGGCCGTATAGATATCGAGGCCTTTTTTGACTTTCTTTTCAAAGGTACGGTAATCTGTACGACCAACTATACGGCAGGGATAAAAAATCCCGGCCGTATAGTTGCGCTGCCAGGTGAGAAACCCAAGAAACCCTAAATGTTTTGACGTCTGACCAACTATACGGCAGGAACAAAATGTTCCTTTGTTCCAGCCCTATAGTTTGGCCATATAGTTTGTTCCAACCACAAAAACACCACGGGATGGCACCCTAACACCAAAACTTCAATCTTTTTTCTCTCTTCTACCTACAAACTCTCTCAAAACCTCAAGAGATCTTTATCTCTACTTAATTTCGTTCGGTTTTCTCGCACACAAGTGATCTACAATATGTTTCTCCTCCGATCCTCCAATTACTTTATTTTTGCAAATTTATCTCTGATCTATTGTCATTATCAATCTAGGGTGAGACTTACTATGAACTAATTTCCATGCTTTTCTTGCCTAGATTATTATTTTGAGGAGATTCTTTAGTGTGCTATGATGAGGAATATGTTATGCTTATTACTATTGGATCAAAAAGTTTTATTTTTTGTATTTTATTATTATTTTAGATGATGAACACAAGGAGCCAAACTCGTTCTCATGCCGCCGCTAGTTCTTCTCGGGCTGTAGCTCAGGAACGCATGGGGATACGGTTCAGGAATAAGTCCCACCGTGATTGCATCGACAGGATCAAGAACCGAGAAGTGAAGACAACCAAGTGAGCTTGCCCCATTATATTGAATCAACTCGGTATTTCTGATGACTTCAACCTACTTTGCAATAGAGTTGTCCTGCAAAACTTTGTATTTCATGATGCGCCTACCTATCGCCGGTTAACTATTGAATTTTTAAGTTCTTTGAAAAGCACCGTTAAAACATGGCATGGAGAGGATATGATTTCGTTCTGACTTATGAACAACAATTATTCGTTATCACTTGATGAATGGTGCAATTGTTTTGGTTTACCAAACAATAATGCTAATGCTTTACGTGCATCTTATACTGGCATAGACCCTTCCCCGAAACTCTATTATAATAGAATGAGCTTCACTTCTAGAGTCAGCAAGGGAAAAAATATTCAACATCCAACACTTCGTCATTTATTCTATGTCATTGCTAACACCTTGCAGGCATGAAATGAGTTCACAAGACTCAATGAGGAGGACATTTTGGTCCTTGAAAAAGCTGCTTTCAACAACAACAACAACAACAACTTGTCACTCCACTTGGGAGCAATTCTTGTGCACTACTTGGAGCACCAATCCTCCCAAAGCCAAGGACCAATCACATGTGGAGGCGTCATCACCGTGCTTGCCACTGCTTTGGGCATCGACCTAGGTGAGTTGCAACCATTGCTAGGTGAGAGAAGTGTTGGTTTGTATACTTTAAAGGCTTGTGTAATGCTCACTAGAGAGGTGGTGTTTTTACTTGCATATTGTGGGAGCTGGGCGTCTCTACCCCGCTCCTTTGCCTAATGGTATTTTCTCTATCGAGGAAGGACGTTTCTTATATGACTTGCAGGTTGAGAAACACCAACCTGAGGAGGAGATTCCGGATGAGGATGAAGACCAAAAAGAGGAGCAAGAAGTTCCTTATCAAGAGGAGCAGCCACCAAGCCGGTTCACTACATATCAAGATTTTCAAGAACTTGGAGTAACTGTGGAGGGGATGCATAATCTCGCCCTGAACCTCCGATAAACCACTAGTAACTTATCAACTAAATTTGCAAACTGGAATTTCAACTTTTTCCCGCCACCACAATGATTTGAAGGGCTTGGAAAATCCTAAGCTCGGGGAAGTTTCCCTATTATCTTTATTTGGCGTTCATTTATTTTTACTTTCGAGGTTATGCTTTTAGTTTGAAATTATTAGCACTCATGTTAGTTTCCCCAACATTTTCTCTTTAGTTATTTTTATTTGTTTTCAAGATTTTCTAGCCGAGCTTTGCTGCCAATTTTCTACTCTTTAGTTCCCTCTCTTAAAAACAACAAAAATATTTTTCCATTTATCTTTATTTTCCCTCTTTCTTCTACTCTCCTCGAGGTTCTCATATATTTTCAGGAGAGTGATTGACTCAGAGTTTCCAAGAAACAAATAAAAAGGGAATAGAGAAGTGGAAACAATCATGAGAGTTATGCCTTATGACTCCCCACTTTTGAAGTTTGAGAAACCCATGCTAGTTAGTAGTAAATGTTAAGATGTTATATTGGTGGAGTGAGTCTTTATATTGGAGTCAAATTTTGTTTGCATGGGTATTTAGTTGAGTACATTTTTGTTCCAGCTCTTGTAGTTAACCAAGTCTTGCCTAAAAATTTGCTAAACAATTATAATAAGAAAAATTCTCACAATTTAAGGCTTGTGTGTTGTAGTGTTTAGTCTTGAAAGCCTATTTCTAGAGACACTTAACACCAGAAAAAATAATGATTGACTTGATAGCTCTCTTTGAATTTTTTTGTTCAATTGAATTAATTTTTAGAGATTCTTGTGAGCATGCCAAAGTTTGAATTGTGAATCATAAGAATGATATAGCTTTATGCATGTCAAACTTCATGGGATGCCAACAACTCCGCTAGCCTACGAATCGATCTTCATGGAGGAAACTCCTAGATTTCAGCTATGAGTTGATTAATCATTTGTAGTAGCAATGCTATAATGGGTAAGATTCTTGGCACTCTCAAGTAGCTGTAAACATGATGGAATCACTCCTCTGACTAATATGAGTAATCATTATGCAAAAGGAACAAAAACCTTAGTGACGCCACGAGTGTCCATCAGAGCCCGATAAACTAAATATTTTTTTGATCATGCTCTCAATTACTTAAGAACTGAAATTCTTGAAGGACAATGAATAGAAAAGTAGTGCTTGCAAAGTCTTGACTTATTGATGTGGGAGGATTGAGATACTTTAGTGTATATTCTTTTCATGACAAACTCTCACACTCTCAATTTTACATGATTATATTTCATTGTTCAAAGGTAAGCTTATGAGTTGATTACATGACATGGAATAGAGTTTACTCATTTGAATCATACATGCTAACAAATATTTTTCTACTCTATAAGGATTCATTAAAACCCGTATGATATGCTTGCCATTACTCTATCTATGCTAAAGTTTTCTAGATTAATAAAGTGGAGGAAACATGAGACTACCAATCATGAGTAAGACCATCATCTCGTTATTTCAGTTTAAATGCTGAGTTCCTTTTTGATTTTGGTTTTATTGCACGAGGACGATCAAGTTTAAGCTTGGGGAGGTTGATGGATATGAAATATAGCCATCCACACTCACATTTAAACTGGATAGTATTCATATATTTGATGAAATATCTGTCTAAACCCTGCCACTAATGCCTAATGATCAAACGGGTATGCAATCCTGTCTTGTTATTTTTCCCTACGCAGATAATGATGTTTGATGATGGGAATCACAAAATTAAAGTCAAATATACGAGATTTCCAATACGTCAAAGAAACTAGGAGCCATGAAGTGGATCTAGAAGCTTTAACGACCAACCATACGGTGGGAATAAAATTCTGGCCGTATAGTTCCAGCCATATAGTTGCCATCGATACCGCTAGGTCAAACTGAACAACTTTCGTGAAGGGATCCCTATATAAAGAGGCCTCGGGCGACGAGAAAACCCTCCTCGATCTCTCGCTTCGCCACCGACAACACCCAACCATCAGAAACTATACCGCTTGAGGAATAGATCTAGATATAATATCCAAACCCTTCTCCACCACCATAGCCATATTCCACCACTTGTAATAGTAGATATCTTCTCCAATTGGCGACATTGTAAGACTATTTTCTATCAATCTTATGATCTCTATTATAATGTTTATGATTGTTGATTTCAACTCTATGTGTTAAATTCCCCTTGGGCTAAGGGCTTTGGCCTAGCCATGTAGCATGTGCATGTTATTTATCATAGATGGGATCATGTGTTAGTTTGTATGTGTAAGACCCCACCTTTATAAGGTAAATGTCCCTGTGATTGCAATGCTAGTCCCTGGATCAAATGCTAGCATCCATAGTTTAAGATGAAGTACACAGATACAAAGGTCGTTATTACATCATCATTCCAGAGATAACATAGTCTTTTACAAATCAATAGCCAAAGGCTAGTACAAGAGTTCATAACATAAGTAAATAAAATAAAGTCTTCATCTTCATGTGACATAGCCAAGCATGTTGAGTGTAGACTCATAACCCTAATCTCCATCAGAGTAACCTGCAACATCATAAGTTACAGCCACAGTGGTCAATACATTTGGAATTGTATTGGCAGGTGATACCATAGTAGAATAGTAGTATCTAACATCTATATGAATTTGGTTAAGTGTAGTTTAGGCTTGCTTTGCTCAAAATAGGGTTTTCCTATCAGTTGAAAAACACTAAGTTTTTGTTTGACAAAAACTCCCAAGGAACCACCATTAGACATTGGTGAACCTTTACCCTTGTACAACCACAAGTTTTAACTTAGAGAAATTGGGATGAGGAGATCCTTGATCATTTCAATGTCTTTGATGCTCAAATTGTCCGTTGCCGGGGACACAGCTAAGTACTTAGGTTTTACCCTCTCGAGAGGTGGTGCACTTTCCCCACAAGACTTGACATGCATCGAGACGAGACTTTTCAGAAGCATTCCCTTAGACCACCATGGACGCGTTCCATCCTATCAACCCTACCACCAACTGTCCATCTGGCTAAGTTCTTGCAACCTAGTTGGTCAAGGCAGAGCCCATATGCCATGTGGTTGCACTAGAAGCTTCTAAACACTAAGTATCACACATCCCTTTGTTCCTGGGTGGCTTTCCACAAGTGTGATACACAAGGTAAACCATAGACATGTGCCTTGTGTAACCACTCAACACAAACCATCATACCATTCCACCCAGGTGATTCATTCACTTAGTTGTTTTATTAAGCAAAAACACAAGTCAAAAGACTTAGCAAAATTTCCATAGCATGTTTATAATCCACCCTTGTTTGCTACTAGCTAGGATAAGCATGATAATATAACAAGTAACTTAACTTAGAGAAAATTCTACTAAGACTACAACTACTAGGATTTCCCAAGGCATAGCATATTTATATACTTAGTAAAAATTCCATGCAAGCCCTATTCAAATATCACTAGTGCATAGTCAAAATAATAGGACAATATACATGAAGCACCACTTGCCTTGGTAGTAGTTGGGGGAGTAGCAACAATCCTCACACTCACAATCACCACTAGCACCAAAATATACACATAAAATAATAGAACCAAATTCACATTCAAATAATCAAGCAAAATATATATGAATGCATGCAAATGCAATGGAATGAATTTCTACACTAAATTATTCAAACCAAATAGTACTGAACACAAAACCATCTATTTAAACTCTAAACAAACTCAAATTTGTTTTTAAATCATCTTCTAAATAATTTATATCGCCAAAATAGGCCTACATTTTATTCTGCAAATAAACCTAAATTTCTAGAAGCAAAATACAAATTTAAGCCACAGTAATGTAGGATTTCATTTTATGAATCCAATGATATATTATTTGCATTTCTTGATAAACATAAATATTAATTTTACAAGTTTAAATTCTTAATAGATTCAAAAAAAGATTTTAAATCTAATTCTCAGACACGTGGATGCATCTGATTGGCCCATACCGGGTCGGTTGGATCGATCAATGAGAGCCACAAGATTTAAATGAAATCACATGGGCCAGATCTATCGATACCGCTTCGTTAAGTGATCTAATATGATCCACAAGATCTAGATCTAATGGTGGTGGTTGCTTTGACCATAGTGGGGCGGCACGAATGGCCAGAGCGGCGACGACGCTCCTGCCGGCGGTGTACTGGCGGTGCTAGGGGGTGAGAGGGGAATGCACGGGTCGTTACCAAAGCATGGAGATGAGGTGATGACGATGGTCGACAAAGTGGAGGCGCGGGCGTGCGGAGTCATCGTGGATTCCTCGCCGGAGGTGAGGTCAGTGTCGGGTGCGCTCAGGTGTCGTCACTGATGGCGCTACAGGGCACGAGAAGACAAGCAGGGGGTGGAGTTAGACGCACAAGAGTATGGTGAGTGCATGAGCATCAACCAGAGAGAAGGGGGAAGGGAAGGGTTACCATATTTGCTCGCCGGAGACGCTCGGGACAGCGGCGGTGCGAGCTCGCGTGTGGACAGCCTAGCGGTGCTTAGAGGGTGGTGAGTGAGTGGAAAAGAGTGGAAGTAGGAGGGGTTAAGTAGCCAAGTTCAAGTGCGGGAATTACTCACCGAATCAATGGCAATTAAGCCACGAAATCAACGGCAGTGAACAACAGCAGCGAGGTGGTCGTCGGGCGCTAATTGAGGACGAAGAGATGACCTGGTTGTGGGGTCCACACGTCAGTGGGTGGGTGCGCGCGGGGGGTAGGAAACAGAGGGGTGAGGGGGGTTTCCCGGGTGGGCTCGTGGGCTGGGTCTAGTGTTGGGCCAATTGGCCGACGTAGTGTTTATTTTTTCCTTTTTAGCTTTTTTATTTTTCTGTTTGATTTTCCAGGAATGATTTATAAACCCTTTTCAAACTTGTTTGAATTCAAATATTTTCTAAATTTTATACAGTGAACCTTGCACTCTAAAGTGTGACAAACACACTTTCCCACTCAAATTCACTTTGACCCTTTGAAAAATAAAATAAACCATGCCACATATGATTTAATAAAATGGGCATATTAATGGTTTTATTTGGATTTTTGGTTTGAAACTTTTTGTGCAAGTCAAATATGATATGACAATATGAATGCAATGCATGCTTTTGTAATTCATGAATTTTGTGATGTTACAGCATGACATGATGATTATTGTACCCTCTCTTGCCTCAATCTAAGGACTTGTGAGGTACCCAAGACCTCGAGGATTGATCTAGGTATAGGGAGTGTGAGTAATGACTAATCTGCAGGATGGGAACCCTAGTGACAGAAAGGGTGTTACGGTTGGATATGAGGGATTTACTTGGGATTAACAGTGACATCACTATGCATATCATTAGTTCTCTTTCTTCTATGGATGAGACTAGTAGGTTATTGCTATAAGCGGTTGCTAAGGCAATAGCAATTATGGATGCACTACCCACATATAATTATCTTGATCTAACAATTACATGCATACTTTATTATTATATTTTATTCCCATCAGATGTTTTTCATAGCTATAGGTGAAACCGAAAGCCCTAGGACTTCTCTCTCCATCATCATCAACAACAAAAGATCGCAAACTCTTTGTCCAGTAAAACACAAAAATAATTCCAAAACTTCTGAAGGTCTATTAAAGTAACTTCACTTTGCTTTCTCCTTCTCGAGGATTCGATAAACCTAGGTCTACTAGGGAAAAAGAAGCTATACTATATCCGTAATCTGGATCGAAGGTATCACCAGCCTATTAGTTGGGTTGCAACTGGGTTGGAGTTTTCAAGGGTTTGATGACATGGTGAGCTACTCAGGTGAATGCAGTAATATAGGAGTTGATGTAGTCATAGGGTGAGGCGCAACCCCCGAGTGTGTTCTTTTAACGTAAATTTGCATGAGAAAAATGAGTTTGCCGAGGAACTTAGCTTTTATTCATTGCATAGAGGAGAGTACAAGGTTTTGGCTGAGTACCCTGGCTAAAAAGCCTTATTGTAAGTAAAAATAGCTAAGGGTAGAAGCATCGCAGTTTTGCGATGTTCCAAGGGTTGGAGTATGCTACTCCGGACTCGACATCCTTGAGGCGGTAGGCGCCACCTGGAATTACTTCGGTGACCATGTAGGGGTTCTCCCCATGGTGAATCGAGCTTCAGGTGCCCCTTTTGCTTGAGTCGAAAGATGAGGTCTCCTTCGGTGAAGGACCGTGGCCGCAACCGTCGGCTATGATAGTTGCGGAGGCTTTGCTAGTGCACCGTTGAACGGGCTGCAGCGATGTCTCGTGCCTCTTCCAGCAGATCGACAGAGTCTTCGAGTGTGGCTGTTGATTCGGCCTCGCTGTAAATGATGACCCGTTGATGTCTACGCACGCTTCGATTCTTATAGACAGTGTTGGGCCTCTAAGTGCAGAGGTTTGTAGAACAGTAGCAAGTTTCCCTTAAGTGGATCACCCAAGGTTTATCGAACTCAGGGAAGAAGAGGTGAAAGGTAACCCTGTTAAGAAACCCTGTAATCAAGATAGAAGAAGTATCTTGTGTCCCCAACACACACAATACACTTGTCAGGTGTATAAGTGCACTAGTTCGGCGAAAAGATAGTGAAATACAAGCAATATGGATGATTATAAGTGGTATTTGCAATCTGAAATAAATATGGCAGCAAGCAAACATGTAACAAGACTGATTGTAAACGGTGTTTCAATGCTTAGAAACAAGACCTAGGGATCATACTTTCACTAGTGGGCACTCTCAATAATGATAACACATAAATATCTTCTCTTCACTATGCTACCCTGAACTACTCTCCGGTTGGATAACGAACACCAATTCATGGTGTAGGGCTATAACAACACTCCTTAAAGTCCGCATTCCTCATCTAGGTAACCCCTCACTGTCACCTTGAGCGCTAGATGGTTCCAACAAACACCACAATTTCATAGAGACATCCAACTCAAATTATAACTCATGATAAGTATTTCTGTAACCTTTAGCCTAAGTGCCACACACAGTGTGCACACTGGCAACTTCACACACGTGGGGATAAGCGGAGATTACATTAATGAATGCACTTGAATAGCACAGTACCATCTACTTATTCAACTAGATTACAAAGCTCATGATCACAATAAGATCACGCATAGAGAGAGAGATGAACACATAGCTACCGGTAGAGCCCTTAGCCTCGAGGGATAACTACTCCCTCCTCATCATGGGAGTCAGCAACAACGATGGAGATGGCGGTGGAGTCGATGGAGATGGCTCTAGGGGCAACTCCCGTCCCGGCAGGGTGCCAAAACAGAGACTTCTGTGTGGCATCCCGCAAAAAACCACTACTAGAAAATCGCGTTGTTTTTGTGCATTGCATCATCATGGCCGCATGCTCATGTCATCATGCCACATTGCATTTGAGCATCGTCATCATCATGCATTTGCTTGCATAAAATTATTTTCGGAAAAACCTGTTCTTATTTTCTAAACGCCCCGTCTTTGTTCAAACGCAAAACCCGGGTCTCCGGATTATTTTGTTTTGTCTGCTATCGGTTTGCAAAAGCCCTGTTTGAAAATAAATAAAATATTTAATTATTTTTAGTGGGGCAGTCGAACGGGCCGATTCGACCCAGTCGACCACCCCCGGAATACAATCGGTCCACCTAAACCAGCCTACCCTAATTCCTATTCCCACCCAATCCTAATCTACCCACCACTCACAGCTCGCCACCTCACCCTCTCCCCCAATCTCTACCCACCCTGCCACATCATCAATCCACCAGCCCACACCCCCCTTTTCTCTCTTTCTCACACAGCTCCTTCTTACCCCCTCTCTCTCCCTCTCCCTTACATCCTGGGCCCACCCCACTCACACCACACCACACGCCGACACACACACGCCAGCCCCCCACCAACCCTGGCCTGCCCCACCCCAAGCCCCACAGCCGACCTGCCCCGCGGCCCCACCCTGGCCCCGCGATCCCCCACTCTCTCTCCTTCCTCCTCCCTGCCCCGCCGCGCTCGCCCGCCTCACCTCGACCTCCCTCTCCTCTCCGGCCTCTCCCCGCCCTCCTTCCCCTCCGGCCAGACGCGCTCCGCCCTGAGCCGCCTCGCCCCGCCGCCGCGGCCTGCCTCCGCCTCCACCTCGTCTCCGGCCGCCCGCCGCTGCCAAGCGCCTCCGCTCCAGCTCAACGCGACCCCTGCCACCGCCGGTCCCCTCCCCCGACCCGCTCCCCGCATCCCCCGTCGCCTCCCTCTGCGCCTCCCAGGCAGACGGCGCCGCCGCCGGGGCCGCTCCCCTCCGAGCGCCGTCGGGCCGCCTCTCCCCTTCCCCTCGAGCCGCGCCGCCCTACCCGCTCAAGCGCGCTGCCTCCATCGAGCTTCCCGTCCCGCCTCCGTCCTCCCACCCCGCGGTGCCGCCCGGCTCCCCGTGCTCCGGCGCCGCTGGCCGCCACCTCGCCGGCGACCGCCGCTGCATCTCCCCTCCCCGCGTCGCTTGCTCCTCCCGCGTCGCCCCTCTCGCCAGTGTCCTGCACCACCTCCGGCCCCGGCCCCTCCTGTGCCGCCCGCGCGCCTCCACCTCCCCTCCCCGTCTCCGGCGCCGCCCGCAGGCCTCTCCCCTCGCCTCCCCGCGGCCCTGCTCCGTCCGTCCCGCGCGCCTCCACCACCGCCACCAGTCCGCCTCGCCGGTCCTCCTCCCCCTCCCGCGAGCCTCCCCGCCTCCGGCCGTCCCCGCCTCCGCGCCCGCCGCAAGCCTCCTCCGGCGCGCTCGCTTCCCTGCCAGCGAGCGCCAGGCCGCGTTAGTCCTCTGCCTCGCGGCCGGCCCTCCCGTCCGTCTGCGCTGAGGAACCACCAGCAGGGTGGACCCGCTCGGGCAGCCGCCGCGGCGTCATCGGGTTGGATGCGGCGGTAGGGGTGCTCTGGGAACGTGGCTTCCGGTCGTGGGTCCCAGCGAGCGCCAGGCCGTGGAACTGTGCCGCCCCCTCATGGTTTCATCCACTCCGTTTCTGCCATGAATCGTTTTGTTAGCCCTTCTGTCCCTCGGCATAAGTGGATCCAGAGATGCTAGTGTCGGAAGCAATGACAACCTCGACCCGAGGATCTAGCGGCATGAAACCAAGTTCGGCATTGACACCCGGGAACTCCGACAAGGACGCCAAGGTCTTCCTCATGGAACGCATGATCGCCTTCACGGAACTGAAGACTGATCCCGGCGATGCCCCTCCCAAGATCTTCGTCTCGGAACTTCGAGTACTGTTCGCAGGCTCAAAGGACCCCGGTCCCGGACCCGAAGACGCATCGACGCCAAACCAAGTACATCGTCGACAACCGAAGCCGGAACACCATGAACTCCAACCCGGAACACCGAGTGCACCGACATGAAACCAAAAACCGCGCCTCGCCACGCCAAGTCCATCTACCCGAACGCCAAGATCTACCCCGTTATCTGAGGACGCTCCCGCCGAGACCGAACCCCAGATCCGAACCCTGAGAGCGAACCCCGAACCCCGGAACCAAGATCGTCGAACCCTAATGTGTGACCCCACTCTTGAACCCTATTTTTATAAATGTCATCTATATAAATTGTTGCATATTAAATTGTCATTCTCGCATGCATATTTGTCTGTGGTTTGGGGGCCTTATGCCGATTCACCTTATAATTAAATATGGGGCCCATATGCGGGCAAATCTAGCCTTATATTGGCCTCATTTAAACTTGTGTAGCGAACCGGTGCCATCTTTTGTCTTGCTAATGCAACATTTAATTTGCGGGGTAGATAAATAACTTGAACCGTTTAATTAATTGTCGGGACCCCGGTTCCGTTTAATATGGCCTTATTGCATCGCATCTTTGCCATGCCATACATCATACATGCATCATGCCCGATCTTTTGCCCTAGTATTAAATAGTGCATCCGGTGTTTCTTCTAGTGTTTTGCTTCTTCGCGGATAAGGCCGTTGAGTTGATGTGAGCTTCGCCCCGATCTTCGGTTGAACCTTCGGAAATGTTTTCAGGCGAGCATCTCCCCCTTTCTACCTATCTTACTTTCATAGTATTTATTCCCTCCTGTTGATCTATTGCTATCTGTGTCGCGTTGCTCTAGTTTTCGTACCCGTGATATCCCTTGCAGCCTTATATTGCCTTGGACACATCCTATTACCTGTTGATTGGTAGATAGTTGGACTTGCGTGTCGTAGTCGCTTGCTCAAGTGCTGTTGCGTGTCATCAAGTACCACAGTTGTTGGAGTATTGCCGCATGTTTATTGTTGGAGTTGATCATATCTTTAATTCCTGTTTAACAACTAAAATTGAAGTAAGTAAGCAGAGGCACAGGTGGGCAATAGATGTTATTTGGTTGTTAACCGTCCACTTGTGTCCCGTAGGACCCCGAGTACTTGATACCTGTTCCTTGAATTTTCGCGCTATCCACATCCGGGAGGATTATGGGACCCCCCTGAGCCAGAGCATGATTCATTCTTATTTCTTGGGGCCACAAACTAGTTTGAGGTTTTATTTACGATCCTGTACTTATGCCATGATTTACTTATTTATTACGATTGTGCGAGGAGCACAGTACTGTTTAGGTAATCGGAGTGTTTTCGCGGTATCGACAATCCCAGTTTTGGGTTCCCAGTCGTTTACAACCATTGACGCAAACCTTGAGTCCGTCTCGGAGTCAGCTAACTTCGTTGCAGGTCTACTCAATGGGGTGGCCCCCTGAAATATTTCTGAATCCTGTGATTGCTTTGTCGTGAAGGCCTCGTTGGGTTTTGATTTGGTTTTTCCGAGGTTGATCGAGCGTGTGTTTCTATTGGTGCACCCCGGCCGGGTAAAACTTTCTGAAAGCCGTGTCCGCGGTTATGGATGACTTGGAGCACAGTATCTCGACCATAGAAAACTATAACTAAAGTAGTGCTATAAATTTGACTTTATAATGACTAGTAATCAGCTTCACTATAACGGAATGGCTGAATAAAAGTACCAACAACTGCTGGGTTTTGGGTTATCTCATGCTAATTGTATCTGACTAGTAAGTGTTGCCACTATAACGGAATGGTTAACTAAAAGTGCCCACTGCTTACTTTATCAGGATGATTATCTAAACCTGACTAGTAATTGCTGCAACGATAACTGAATAAATAAAACTGCCAACTGTGTGAGTTCCTCGGTTGACTTCCTCGTTTGGTCTCGAGGGGGAACACCAGGATGGGTTTGTTTGATGGTAGCATCAGGTTGGTTCCGAATAGGTCTTTCTTACCCCTCTCTGATAGCCGCCAGTTGTATCGAGTCTCTATAGGTTGTTTAGTGCATGCTGCCGCTACCGCTTCAGTCCACCATACCTATGTAGGTGAGGACCGCCGAATTCTAGCCTCGCCGTGTACTGGCCTCAGTACTGACGCTCCTCTTTTTCCTTTGCCCTTTGTCGGCACCCCTTTTGTTTAAGCAGGTCTTGAGCTCGACGTCGTTAGTAGGGTTACCCTTCTGGCCTGGCCTGGGCAGGGTTATGGACGCCGTTGGTTATTCTTCAGGGCTCTTAGCCCCATTTGCATCTTGTCCGTAGCTGGACGCTCTATCGTTTCAAGGTGATTTGGATCTTTGTACCGTATATCTGTATTCTTGACTCATGCAGATAATGATGTTTGATGATGGGAATCACAAAATTAAAGTCAAAGATACGAGATTTCCAATACGTCAAAGAAACTAGGAGCCATGAAGTGGATCTAGAAGCTTTAACGACCAACCATACGGTGGGAATAAAATTCTGGCCGTATAGTTCCAGCCATATAGTTGCCATCGATACCGCTAGGTCAAACTGAACAACTTTCGTGAAGGGATCCCTATATAAAGAGGCCTCGGGCGACGAGAAAACCCTCCTCGATCTCTCGCTTCGCCACCGACAACACCCAACCATCAGAAACTATACCGCTTGAGGAATAGATCTAGATATAATATCCAAACCCTTCTCCACCACCATAGCCATATTCCACCACTTGTAATAGTAGATATCTTCTCCAATTGGCGACATTGTAAGACTATTTTTTATCAATCTTATGATCTCTATTATAATGTTTATGATTGTTGATTTCAACTCTATGTGTTAAATTCCCCTTGGGCTAAGGGCTTTGGCCTAGCCATGTAGCATGTGCATGTTATTTATCATAGATGGGATCATGTGTTAGTTTGTATGTGTAAGACCCCACCTTTATAAGGTAAATGTCCCTGTGATTGCAATGCTAGTCCCTGGATCAAATGCTAGCATCCATAGTTTAAGATGAAGTACACAGATACAAAGGTCGTTATTACATCATCATTCCAGAGATAACATAGTCTTTTACAAATCAATAGCCAAAGGCTAGTACAAGAGTTCATAACATAAGTAAATAAAATAAAGTCTTCATCTTCATGTGACATAGCCAAGCATGTTGAGTGTAGACTCATAACCCTAATCTCCATCAGAGTAACCTGCAACATCATAAGTTACAGCCACAGTGGTCAATACATTTGGAATTGTATTGGCAGGTGATACCATAGTAGAATAGTAGTATCTAACATCTATATGAATTTGGTTAAGTGTAGTTTAGGCTTGCTTTGCTCAAAATAGGGTTTTCCTATCAGTTGAAAAACACTAAGTTTTTGTTTGACAAAAACTCCCAAGGAACCACCATTAGACATTGGTGAACCTTTACCCTTGTACAACCACAAGTTTTAACTTAGAGAAATTGGGATGAGGAGATCCTTGATCATTTCAATGTCTTTGATGCTCAAATTGTCCGTTGCCGGGGACACAGCTAAGTACTTAGGTTTTACCCTCTCGAGAGGTGGTGCACTTTCCCCACAAGACTTGACATGCATCGAGACGAGACTTTTCAGAAGCATTCCCTTAGACCACCATGGACGCGTTCCATCCTATCAACCCTACCACCAACTGTCCATCTGGCTAAGTTCTTGCAACCTAGTTGGTCAAGGCAGAGCCCATATGCCATGTGGTTGCACTAGAAGCTTCTAAACACTAAGTATCACACATCCCTTTGTTCCTGGGTGGCTTTCCACAAGTGTGATACACAAGGTAAACCATAGACATGTGCCTTGTGTAACCACTCAACACAAACCATCATACCATTCCACCCAGGTGATTCATTCACTTAGTTGTTTTATTAAGCAAAAACACAAGTCAAAAGACTTAGCAAAATTTCCATAGCATGTTTATAATCCACCCTTGTTTGCTACTAGCTAGGATAAGCATGATAATATAACAAGTAACTTAACTTAGAGAAAATTCTACTAAGACTACAACTACTAGGATTTCCCAAGGCATAGCATATTTATATACTTAGTAAAAATTCCATGCAAGCCCTATTCAAATATCACTAGTGCATAGTCAAAATAATAGGACAATATACATGAAGCACCACTTGCCTTGGTAGTAGTTGGGGGAGTAGCAACAATCCTCACACTCACAATCACCACTAGCACCAAAATATACACATAAAATAATAGAACCAAATTCACATTCAAATAATCAAGCAAAAATATATATGAATGCATGCAAATGCAATGGAATGAATTTCTACACTAAATTATTCAAACCAAATAGTACTGAACACAAAACCATCTATTTAAACTCTAAACAAACTCAAATTTGTTTTTAAATCATCTTCTAAATAATTTATATCGCCAAAATAGGCCTACATTTTATTCTGCAAATAAACCTAAATTTCTAGAAGCAAAATACAAATTTAAGCCACAGTAATGTAGGATTTCATTTTATGAATCCAATGATATATTATTTGCATTTCTTGATAAACATAAATATTAATTTTACAAGTTTAAATTCTTAATAGATTCAAAAAAAGATTTTAAATCTAATTCTCAGACACGTGGATGCATCTGATTGGCCCATACCGGGTCGGTTGGATCGATCAATGAGAGCCACAAGATTTAAATGAAATCACATGGGCCAGATCTATCGATACCGCTTCGTTAAGTGATCTAATATGATCCACAAGATCTAGATCTAATGGTGGTGGTTGCTTTGACCATAGTGGGGCGGCACGAATGGCCAGAGCGGCGACGACGCTCCTGCCGGCGGTGTACTGGCGGTGCTAGGGGGTGAGAGGGGAATGCACGGGTCGTTACCAAAGCATGGAGATGAGGTGATGACGATGGTCGACAAAGTGGAGGCGCGGGCGTGCGGAGTCATCGTGGATTCCTCGCCGGAGGTGAGGTCAGTGTCGGGTGCGCTCAGGTGTCGTCACTGATGGCGCTACAGGGCACGAGAAGACAAGCAGGGGGTGGAGTTAGACGCACAAGAGTATGGTGAGTGCATGAGCATCAACCAGAGAGAAGGGGGAAGGGAAGGGTTACCATATTTGCTCGCCGGAGACGCTCGGGACAGCGGCGGTGCGAGCTCGCGTGTGGACAGCCTAGCGGTGCTTAGAGGGTGGTGAGTGAGTGGAAAAGAGTGGAAGTAGGAGGGGTTAAGTAGCCAAGTTCAAGTGCGGGAATTACTCACCGAATCAATGGCAATTAAGCCACGAAATCAACGGCAGTGAACAACAGCAGCGAGGTGGTCGTCGGGCGCTAATTGAGGACGAAGAGATGACCTGGTTGTGGGGTCCACACGTCAGTGGGTGGGTGCGCGCGGGGGGTAGGAAACAGAGGGGTGAGGGGGGTTTCCCGGGTGGGCTCGTGGGCTGGGTCTAGTGTTGGGCCAATTGGCCGACGTAGTGTTTATTTTTTCCTTTTTAGCTTTTTTATTTTTCTGTTTGATTTTCCAGGAATGATTTATAAACCCTTTTCAAACTTGTTTGAATTCAAATATTTTCTAAATTTTATACAGTGAACCTTGCACTCTAAAGTGTGACAAACACACTTTCCCACTCAAATTCACTTTGACCCTTTGAAAAATAAAATAAACCATGCCACATATGATTTAATAAAATGGGCATATTAATGGTTTTATTTGGATTTTTGGTTTGAAACTTTTTGTGCAAGTCAAATATGATATGACAATATGAATGCAATGCATGCTTTTGTAATTCATGAATTTTGTGATGTTACAGCATGACATGATGATTATTGTACCCTCTCTTGCCTCAATCTAAGGACTTGTGAGGTACCCAAGACCTCGAGGATTGATCTAGGTATAGGGAGTGTGAGTAATGACTAATCTGCAGGATGGGAACCCTAGTGACAGAAAGGGTGTTACGGTTGGATATGAGGGATTTACTTGGGATTAACAGTGACATCACTATGCATATCATTAGTTCTCTTTCTTCTATGGATGAGACTAGTAGGTTATTGCTATAAGCGGTTGCTAAGGCAATAGCAATTATGGATGCACTACCCACATATAATTATCTTGATCTAACAATTACATGCATACTTTATTATTATATTTTATTCCCATCAGATGTTTTTCATAGCTATAGGTGAAACCGAAAGCCCTAGGACTTCTCTCTCCATCATCATCAACAACAAAAGATCGCAAACTCTTTGTCCAGTAAAACACAAAAATAATTCCAAAACTTCTGAAGGTCTATTAAAGTAACTTCACTTTGCTTTCTCCTTCTCGAGGATTCGATAAACCTAGGTCTACTAGGGAAAAAGAAGCTATACTATATCCGTAATCTGGATCGAAGGTATCACCAGCCTATTAGTTGGGTTGCAACTGGGTTGGAGTTTTCAAGGGTTTGATGACATGGTGAGCTACTCAGGTGAATGCAGTAATATAGGAGTTGATGTAGTCATAGGGTGAGGCGCAACCCCCGAGTGTGTTCTTTTAACGTAAATTTGCATGAGAAAAATGAGTTTGCCGAGGAACTTAGCTTTTATTCATTGCATAGAGGAGAGTACAAGGTTTTGGCTGAGTACCCTGGCTAAAAAGCCTTATTGTAAGTAAAAATAGCTAAGGGTAGAAGCATCGCAGTTTTGCGATGTTCCAAGGGTTGGAGTATGCTACTCCGGACTCGACATCCTTGAGGCGGTAGGCGCCACCTGGAATTACTTCGGTGACCATGTAGGGGTTCTCCCCATGGTGAATCGAGCTTCAGGTGCCCCTTTTGCTTGAGTCGAAAGATGAGGTCTCCTTCGGTGAAGGACCGTGGCCGCAACCGTCGGCTATGATAGTTGCAGAGGCTTTGCTAGTGCACCGTTGAACGGGCTGCAGCGATGTCTCGTGCCTCTTCCAGCAGATCGACAGAGTCTTCGAGTGTGGCTGTTTATTCGGCCTCGCTGTAAATGATGACCCGTTGATGTCTACGCACGCTTCGATTCTTATAGACAGTGTTGGGCCTCTAAGTGCAGAGGTTTGTAGAACAGTAGCAAGTTTCCCTTAAGTGGATCATCCAAGGTTTATCGAACTCAGGGAAGAAGAGGTGAAAGGTAACCCTGTTAAGAAACCCTGTAATCAAGATAGAAGAAGTATCTTGTGTCCCCAACACACACAATACACTTGTCAGGTGTATAAGTGCACTAGTTCGGCGAAAAGATAGTGAAATACAAGCAATATGGATGATTATAAGTGGTATTTGCAATCTGAAATAAATATGGCAGCAAGCAAACATGTAACAAGACTGATTGTAAACGGTGTTTCAATGCTTAGAAACAAGACCTAGGGATCATACTTTCACTAGTGGGCACTCTCAATAATGATAACACATAAATATCTTCTCTTCACTATGCTACCCTGAACTACTCTCCGGTTGGATAACGAACACCAATTCATGGTGTAGGGCTATAACAACACTCCTTAAAGTCCGCATTCCTCATCTAGGTAACCCCTCACTGTCACCTTGAGCGCTAGATGGTTCCAACAAACACCACAATTTCATAGAGACATCCAACTCAAATTATAACTCATGATAAGTATTTCTGTAACCTTTAGCCTAAGTGCCACACACAGTGTGCACACTGGCAACTTCACACACGTGGGGATAAGCGGAGATTACATTAATGAATGCACTTGAATAGCACAGTACCATCTACTTATTCAACTAGATTACAAAGCTCATGATCACAATAAGATCACGCATAGAGAGAGAGATGAACACATAGCTACCGGTAGAGCCCTTAGCCTCGAGGGATAACTACTCCCTCCTCATCATGGGAGTCAGCAACAACGATGGAGATGGCGGTGGAGTCGATGGAGATGGCTCTAGGGGCAACTCCCGTCCCGGCAGGGTGCCAAAACAGAGACTTCTGTGTGGCATCCCGCAAAAAACCACTACTAGAAAATCGCGTTGTTTTTGTGCATTGCATCATCATGGCCGCATGCTCATGTCATCATGCCACATTGCATTTGAGCATCGTCATCATCATGCATTTGCTTGCATAAAATTATTTTCGGAAAAACCTGTTCTTATTTTCTAAACGCCCCGTCTTTGTTCAAACGCAAAACCCGGGTCTCCGGATTATTTTGTTTTGTCTGCTATCGGTTTGCAAAATCCCTGTTTGAAAATAAATAAAATATTTAATTATTTTTAGTGGGGCAGTCGAACGGGCCGATTCGACCCAGTCGACCACCCCCGGAATACAATCGGTCCACCTAAACCAGCCTACCCTAATTCCTATTCCCACCCAATCCTAATCTACCCACCACTCACAGCTCGCCACCTCACCCTCTCCCCCAATCTCTACCCACCCTGCCACATCATCAATCCACCAGCCCACACCCCCTTTTCTCTCTTTCTCACACAGCTCCTTCTTACCCCCTCTCTCTCCCTCTCCCTTACATCCTGGGCCCACCCCACTCACACCACACCACACGCCGACACACACACGCCAGCCCCCCACCAACCCTGGCCTGCCCCACCCCAAGCCCCACAGCCGACCTGCCCCGCGGCCCCACCCTGGCCCCGCGATCCCCCGCTCTCTCTCCTTCCTCCTCCCTGCCCCGCCGCGCTCGCCCGCCTCACCTCGACCTCCCTCTCCTCTCCGGCCTCTCCCCGCCCTCCTTCCCCTCCGGCCAGACGCGCTCCGCCCTGAGCCGCCTCGCCCCGCCGCCGCGGCCTGCCTCCGCCTCCACCTCGTCTCCGGCCGCCCGCCGCTGCCAAGCGCCTCCGCTCCAGCTCAACGTGACCCCTGCCACCGCCGGTCCCCTCCCCCGACCCGCTCCCCGCATCCCCCGTCGCCTCCCTCTGCGCCTCCCAGGCAGACGGCGCCGCCGCCGGGGCCGCTCCCCTCCGAGCGCCGTCGGGCCGCCTCTCCCCTTCCCCTCGAGCCGCGCCGCCCTACCCGCTCAAGCGCGCTGCCTCCATCGAGCTTCCCGTCCCGCCTCCGTCCTCCCACCCCGCGGTGCCGCCCGGCTCCCCGTGCTCCGCCGCCGCTGGCCGCCACCTCGCCGGCGACCGCCGCTGCATCTCCCCTCCCCGCGTCGCTTGCTCCTCCCGCGTCGCCCCTCTCGCCAGTGTCCTGCACCACCTCCGGCCCCGGCCCCTCCTGTGCCGCCCGCGCGCCTCCACCTCCCCTCCCCGTCTCCGGCGCCGCCCGCAGGCCTCTCCCCTCGCCTCCCCGCGGCCCTGCTCCGTCCGTCCCGCGCGCCTCCACCACCGCCACCAGTCCGCCTCGCCGGTCCTCCTCCCCCTCCCGCGAGCCTCGCCGCCTCCGCGCCCGCTGCAAGCCTCCTCCGGCGCGCTCGCTTCCCTGCCAGCGAGCGCCAGGCCGCGTTAGTCCTCTGCCTCGCGGCCGGCCCTCCCGTCCGTCTGCGCTGAGGAACCACCAGCAGGGTGGACCCGCTCGGGCAGCCGCCGCGGCGTCATCGGGTTGGATGCGGCGGTAGGGGTGCTCTGGGAACGTGGCTTCCGGTCGTGGGTCCCAGCGAGCGCCAGGCCGTGGAACTGTGCCGCCCCCTCATGGTTTCATCCACTCCGTTTCTGCCATGAATCGTTTTGTTAGCCCTTCTGTCCCTCGGCATAAGTGGATCCAGAGATGCTAGTGTCGGAAGCAATGACAACCTCGACCCGAGGATCTAGCGGCATGAAACCAAGTTCGGCATTGACACCCGGGAACTCCGACAAGGACGCCAAGGTCTTCCTCATGGAACGCATGATCGCCTTCACGGAACTGAAGACTGATCCCGGCGATGCCCCTCCCAAGATCTTCGTCTCGGAACTTCGAGTACTGTTCGCAGGCTCAAAGGACCCCGGTCCCGGACCCGAAGACGCATCGACGCCAAACCAAGTACATCATCGACAACCGAAGCCGGAACACCATGAACTCCAACCCGGAACACCGAGTGCACCGACATGAAACCAAAAACCGCGCCTCGCCACGCCAAGTCCATCTACCCGAACGCCAAGATCTACCCCGTTATCTGAGGACGCTCCCGCCGAGACCGAACCCCAGATCCGAACCCTGAGAGCGAACCCCGAACCCCGGAACCAAGATCGTCGAACCCTAATGTGTGACCCCACTCTTGAACCCTATTTTTATAAATGTCATCTATATAAATTGTTGCATATTAAATTGTCATTCTCGCATGCATATTTGTCTGTGGTTTGGGGGCCTTATGCCGATTCACCTTATAATTAAATATGGGGCCCATATGCGGGCAAATCTAGCCTTATATTGGCCTCATTTAAACTTGTGTAGCGAACCGGTGCCATCTTTTGTCTTGCTAATGCAACATTTAATTTGCGGGGTAGATAAATAACTTGAACCGTTTAATTAATTGTCGGGACCCCGGTTCCGTTTAATATGGCCTTATTGCATCGCATCTTTGCCATGCCATACATCATACATGCATCATGCCCGATCTTTTGCCCTAGTATTAAATAGTGCATCCGGTGTTTCTTCTAGTGTTTTGCTTCTTCGCGGATAAGGCCGTTGAGTTGATGTGAGCTTCGCCCCGATCTTCGGTTGAACCTTCGGAAATGTTTTCAGGCGAGCATCTCCCCCTTTCTACCTATCTTACTTTCATAGTATTTATTCCCTCCTGTTGATCTATTGCTATCTGTGTCGCGTTGCTCTAGTTTTCGTACCCGTGATATCCCTTGCAGCCTTATATTGCCTTGGACACATCCTATTACCTGTTGATTGGTAGATAGTTGGACTTGCGTGTCGTAGTCGCTTGCTCAAGTGCTGTTGCGTGTCATCAAGTACCACAGTTGTTGGAGTATTGCCGCATGTTTATTGTTGGAGTTGATCATATCTTTAATTCCTGTTTAACAACTAAAATTGAAGTAAGTAAGCAGAGGCACAGGTGGGCAATAGATGTTATTTGGTTGTTAACCGTCCACTTGTGTCCCGTAGGACCCCGAGTACTTGATACCTGTTCCTTGAATTTTCGCGCTATCCACATCCGGGAGGATTATGGGACCCCCCTGAGCCAGAGCATGATTCATTCTTATTTCTTGGGGCCACAAACTAGTTTGAGGTTTTATTTATGATCCTGTACTTATGCCATGATTTACTTCTTTATTACGATTGTGCGAGGAGCACACTGTACTGTTTAGGTAATCGGAGTGTTTTCGCGGTATCGACAATCCCAGTTTTGGGTTCCCAGTCGTTTACAACCATTGACGCAAACCTTGAGTCCGTCTCGGAGTCAGCTAACTTCGTTGCGGGTCTACTCAATGGGGTGGCCCCCTGAAATATTTCTGAATCCTGTGATTGCTTTGTCGTGAAGGCCTCGTTGGGTTTTGATTTGGTTTTTCCGAGGTTGATCGAGCGTGTGTTTCTATTGGTGCACCCCGGCCGGGTAAAACTTTCTGAAAGCCGTGTCCGCGGTTATGGATGACTTGGAGCACAGTATCTCGACCATAGAAAACTATAACTAAAGTAGTGCTATAAATTTGACTTTATAATGACTAGTAATCAGCTTCACTATAACGGAATGGCTGAATAAAAGTACCAACAACTGCTGGGTTTTGGGTTATCTCATGCTAATTGTATCTGACTAGTAAGTGTTGCCACTATAACGGAATGGTTAACTAAAAGTGCCCACTGCTTACTTTATCAGGATGATTATCTAAACCTGACTAGTAATTGCTGCAACGATAACTGAATAAATAAAACTGCCAACTGTGTGAGTTCCTCGGTTGACTTCCTCGTTTGGTCTCGAGGGGGAAACACCAGGATGGGTTTGTTTGATGGTAGCATCAGGTTGGTTCCGAATAGGTCTTTCTTACCCCTCTCTGATAGCCGCCAGTTGTATCGAGTCTCTATAGGTTGTTTAGTGCATGCTGCCGCTACCGCTTCAGTCCACCATACCTATGTAGGTGAGGACCGCCGAATTCTAGCCTCGCCGTGTACTGGCCTCAGTACTGACGCTCCTCTTTTTCCTTTGCCCTTTGTCGGCACCCCTTTTGTTTAAGCAGGTCTTGAGCTCGACGTCGTTAGTAGGGTTACCCTTCTGGCCTGGCCTGGGCAGGGTTATGGACGCCGTTGGTTATTCTTCAGGGCTCTTAGCCCCATTTGCATCTTGTCCGTAGCTGGACGCTCTATCGTTTCAAGGTGATTTGGATCTTTGTACCGTATATCTGTATTCTTGACTCATGGAGTCGTGTTGTATATATATCTGTTCCGTGGGTCCCATCGAGGACTGTTGTGTAATGTTATTACTTCGTTTTCCACCCGCACGCAAGTGCCTGGTGGGCACCTTTGAATCGTTTCTATGCGGGTTTGGCGGGTTTCGCTAAAACTTGCATAGGTCCGATTCTGAGGGTGTTACATTCTGTCCCCCGAATCTAGTCTTTGGTCAACTGGAAATAGTCTTGCTCACAGTAGTTTATCAGCAACAACAGTTTTGTAGTAGCAATAGAAAAGTAACATCAGCAGTAAAACAAAGGCAGTAGTAACAATAGTAGCAAACAACAGGATTTGAGTGCGGTAGGCATAGGGATGGATGGGCGGGCGTTGCATGGACAATACTATTCATGTAATATAAAGATCTAGGGCATATGCAGATAAATAAGACAAAGCATCCAAGTACTAAATAATCATATGCATGTGTTCCATATATAGTCATATGTCCTCGCAATGAGAACTTGCACAACATCTTTTGTCCTGCCAGCCCGTTGCAGCGGGGCCTCAAGGAAGCCTATTGGCAATTAAGATACTCCTTTTAATAAAGTACCGGAGCAAAGCATTAACACTCCGTGAACACAAGTGATCCTCATATCACAACCATCCCCTCTGGTTATCCCGATTTCTGTCACTTCGGGGCCTTTGGTTCCGGACAATAATATGTGTAAACAACTTGCAGATAAGATCGCAAACAATACTATCATCATGAATCAATAACATGTTCAGATCTAAGATCATGGCACTCAGGCCCTAGTGACAAGCATTAAGCATAACAAGTTGCAACAATTTCAAAAAGCACTAACAAATATACTAGGCACCATGCCCTAACAATCTTATTCAAATACATGATAGATCTCATCCAATCCCTAGCATCCCCATAGCCTACATCGGGGGATTACTCACTCATGGATGGGGGAAACATAGATGGTTGATGGAGAGGCGTCGGTGATGAAGATGGCGATGATCTCCTCCAATTCCCTGTCATGGCAGGGTGCCAGAACGGAGTTTCTGGTTTCAAATCGCGGTTTCTAGTGGTGACGGCGCAACAGAACTCTATCTAGAAAAAATGTCGAACCCCCCTATTTTTAGGTCAGAGGGCTTATGTAGGCGAATGGGGAGACTTAGGGGGTGCACGAGGTGGCCTCACCACCCCCAGGCACGGCCTGGCCTGGCCCGCGCGGCCAGGGGGTGTGGGCCCCTCGTGGCCCTCCTCCGTCTCATCTTCTGGCTCCATGAGTCTTATGGTAAAATAGGAGTTTTGCGATATTTTCCAGGATTTTCCCTGAAAGTTGATTTCTGCACAAAAACTAGACACCAAAGCAATTCTGCTGAAAACAACATCAGTCGTGTTAGTTGTATCCAAATCTCACAAATTAGAGGAGAAACAATAGCAAAAGTGTTCGGGAAAGTAGATAAGTTTTGGACGTATCAATCATCATAGTACCCAGCGGTCGTGGGTACTACTCTGCTCCGTTGTTCTGGGCCGGTGCAGCCATAGGCTATGCGGGTCCTCCGGGTGGTGGTGGTGGGGCGCCATATGCGATGGGTCCAGGGGCGGAACCGAACCCCTGATTCATTGCGTCACGCCGCAACTGGGCGTATCCCTCGTGGATCTTCTAGAACTCCCGACAGTCCTTGAGCAGGTGGCTAGATTTATTTTTGCCATCCTATTTGTCGATGTAGAAGTGAATGTTGCAGGGACTCGAAAGTTTGTCGATTGCATATGGATTTTCGTCGCGAGTGCAATGTTGCCATGACTACATGGTATTTTCGCTGTCGTGGTAGCTGCCACTTCGGTAGCCACTGTTGCGGATCCCAGCATCGCGGTGGTCGGCGTAGCCAGCCGCGACCAAGTCGATTTGTTTGCGGCTGTCATAGACGCGCGCTCTTCTCTTTCCCTGGCAGTCGTGTCTGCAGTCGAGGTCGTCCTCGTGTTCGGTTGATAACATATTCACCATTGGCCCAGCGGTTGGCGATGTCCATCATGTGATCGATGGTTTTGTGCTTGATGCGGCCCAACTCCTCCTTGAGCTCATGACGTCTTACGCCGCCGTTGAAAGCATTGATTTTTCTTTCCTCTAAGATGTCCTCTGTGGAGTTCTTGATCACTGACGAACGTTGTACATAGGGGTGGATGGATTCGTTGGACCTTTGGCAGTAGTCACACAGCTCTTCGATTGAGGCCAGTCGCTTGTAGGTGCCCTTGAAGTTTCGGATGAAGCTGTAGATCATCTCGTCCCAACTGCGGATGGATTCATAGGGAAGGTTGTTGAGCCAGGCGCTGGCCACCCCCTTCAGCTGTAGCTGAAGGCATTGCATAATTGTGTTCTTGCTCCCACGATGCAGTTTGACCGACGAGATGTGGTCGCCTAGCCATATCTTCGGCTCCTGCAGGCCCTTGAACTTTGGATTGTTCAATGGGAGCAAGCCCTTAGGCATCCCTGATAGCCATATGGGTCGGCTGAAGCACCTGACAACATAGAGCTCCATGTCTTCGTCTTTCAACTCCATGGAGCACACGCGTTTGCCGCATGATTTTTTCGATCTTGCACTACGTGAGTTCATCTCAAGTGTCGTAGTTGCGGCTGCTTCGCCATGGGCTGCGTTGTTGACACGACGGGTCATGGTCGTCCTCGTTAGTCGAGGGCGTGCGATTCCTCGTGAACTTCACCGCAGCCTTTTTCTTCGTCTCCGGAGTCTCTTCTACTATTAATGCGGCTCCAATGAGCCCGAGGCCTGTGATTGCGGAGTTATGAATGGCGGATCGCGGATCCCCGACTGGTGGTTGATTGGTGAGCATGTATGTAGTAGCTGCTATGACCGTGGCCTGTGGTGTTTTGGGAACCATGTTGCCATGCGAGTCCATTAACATGAAGGACAAGTCAAGTTCCTTAGTGACCTCCCGCTTGGCGCCTGGGTCCATGTGTTCCAGTCAAGAACGACTTTTGTAGGCAGCGTGGTAGTCGTTGCCCTTTGAGGAGGATCCGCCGATGGGGGAAAGCGTAGTTCATCGAGCGCTTGATTTGTTGGCTGCCCTCTGACGCTGTTCGAGCTCCTTGTGTTGTGCAACTTGTCGGTTGTGCTCCTTCACGAGGAGCCAGTGATAGTTCATTAGCATATCGTGTGAAGCATCCAGTGGTAGAGGGTTGCCTCGTATGACATCCATGACCCTCTCCCACTCGGCGTCGTTGAGGTGGATCTGCTACCGAGTCGCTTTGCCACCGTCGGTGGCATCAAGGTTGCGAGGAGCGGTCCCGTCGGGATTCAGGTGAGCACCACCATTGCGTTGGTGTTCGAAGGAGGACCTTTATTCATAGCGTTAGGAGCCTGTAGTTTGGCCCCGTTGTCAACGTGGGCATCGACGACGATCGCACACATGAAGCGATGGGGGAGATCTTTGCTCCCATAGCTTTCAGATCCGAAACCATAGGTCCCTTCCTCCTTAGGTGAGTCACATAGATCGGAGTTGCAGCTATTGCTGCCATCCGAATCATACGTTAGTGAGGGTGCATTGAGGATACCGATTGGTGGCACCCATGAAGAAGGTGCGATCACCGGAGGCACCACCCGCTCAGGGAGGCGAAGGGTGCCGACTTGGCCCACCTGAAATAATAGTCTCCCAAGCATCATGTCGACTCCATCTCCTATGGAATCAAAGTTTTGGCGGGTCACCGGAGAGTGGAAAGTGAAGTCGATGTGCCGAAAAGGAGGTGGTTCTCCGTCGCAGATGAATCAAAGATCACAGCGGATGGGGACATCACGACCGCAAAATCAGCATCCTGGATTCCCACAAACGGCACCAATTGACGAGGGTTCGACTCGTTAATGCCCATTTTTATGGACTTGGGTTTTGGAGAAGGAGGGACGCTGGAGATCACGGAACGGCTAACATAGAAGCAACATGGGACACGATGTTTACCCAGGTTTAGGCCCCAAAGGGGGAAAACCTTACTTGTAACACCCTCAGAATCGACCCTATGCAAGTTTCAACGATTCCCGCCAAACCCGCATAGAAACGATTCAAAGGTGCCCACCAGGCACTTTCGTGCGGGTGTAAAACGAAGTAATACCATTACACAATAGTCCACGATGGAACCCACAGAAGAGATATATAGAACAATGACTCAAAGAGTCAAGAATACGGATATACAATACGAAGATCCAAATCACATTTAAAACGATACAGCGTCCGAGTATGGACAAGATGCAAATTGAGCTAAGAGCCCTGAAGAATAACCAATGGCGTCCATAACCATGCCCAGGCCAAGCCAGAAGGGTAACCCTGCTAACGACGTCAATCTCAAAACCTGCTAAAACAAAAGGGGTGCCAACAAAGGGCAAAGGAAAAAGAGAGCGGTCAGTACTGAGGCCAGTACACGACGAGACTAGAATTCGGCGGTCCTCGCCTACATAGGTATGGTGGACGGAAGCGGCAGCGCAACATGCACTAAACAACCTATAGAGACTCAATACAACTGGCGGCTATCAGATAGGGATAAGAAAGACCTACTCGGATCCAACCTGATTCTAACACCAAACATACCCATCCTGGTATCCCCCCTCGATACCAACCGAGGAAGTCAACCGAGGAACTCACACAGTTGGCAGTTTTATTCATTTCGGTATAGTTGCGGCAATTATTAGTCAGATATAGATAGCATGAGTCATCCTGATATAATAAGCAGTGGGCAGTTTTAAATAACCATTCCGTTGTAGTTGTAGTACTTACTAGTCAGATACATATAGCATGAGGCATCCCAAAACCCAGGAGTTGTTGGCACTTTTATTTAGCCATTCCGTTGTAGTTGCAATACTTACTAGTCAGATACAATGGTAACGGGTGACAACCCAAAACCAGCAGTTGTTGGCACTTTTATTTAGCCATTCCATTATAGTGAAGCTGATTACTAGTCATTATAAAGTCAAATTTATAGCACTACTTTAGTTATAGTTGTCTATGATCGAGATACTGTGCTCCAAGTCGTCCATAACCGCGAACACGGCTCTCAGAAAGTTTAACCCTGCAGGGGGCACAAATAGCAACACACGCACGATCAACCTCGAGAAAAACCAAATAAAACCCAATGAGGCATCACGACAGAGCAATTGCAAGATTCATATAAATTTCAGGGGGGCACCCCACCAAGCTACCCGCTACGAAGTTTGCCAGCTCCGAGACGGACCCAGAGGTTTGCGAGAACGGCTGTAAACGACTGGGAACCCAAAAGTGTGACTAGGCTTGTCGATACCGCGTAATCGTGCCGCGATCCAAAACAGTACAGGCGCTCCACGCGATATCGTAAATAAAGCAGTAAAGCATGGCATAAGTACAGGATAGTAATAAAGCCCCAAACTACTTTGTGGCCCCAAGAAATAATATATGACTCAAGCTCTGGCTAGGGGGATTCATGGTCCCACATGCGGATAGTGCGAATATTCAAAGAACAGGTATCATGTACTCGGGGTCCTACGGGACACAAGTGGATGGTTAAAAACAAAATAACATCTATTGCCCACCTGTGCCTCTGCATTATTTACCTACTTCAATTTTAGTTATTAAACGGTAATTAAAGTTATAATCATCTCCAACATAAAGCATATGGCAGTCTTCCAACAACTGTGGTGCTTGACGACACGCAACAACACTTGAGCAAGCAACTACGACACGCAAGTCCAACTTGTAGGGTTCGCAACATAGAAAACAAAAATTTTCCTACGATGTTAACTATATACCAAGATCTATCTACTAGATACAAACAACGGGCGGATGTATATCCGTAGAGAACATACCCTTGAAGACCGACAAAGCTTAACGAGTTCAACTCGTGGTTGATGTAGACGATCTCTTGCCGATCTCAAGATCGAGAGGAAGTCCTAGCGCCGCAAAACAGTAGCGCATCCGTGCTCGCACACACGTTCGAGGCACCGAGCAACCTCCGCCTCCTCGCTCCAGCGATGCAGCGGAAGCACAACTCTTTCTTGCCGAATATCCACCGGGAACATGTATCTCGCTAGTCCGAGACCATGGGGGGTAAATTCTAGAGGGGGAGAGAGATCCTTCACGCGGAGGTGTGTGAGACAAGTGAGGAGGGGGGCTCCTTTTATAGGAGGAGGGGGGCACCCAAGGGGGTGGCCGCCGGCCATGGGGGCTGCCCCCTCCCCTCCTTCATTCATGTGGGTGGACACTCCACTCACAAAATGCCCTTTAAAATCCCTCCACTCAAAAGTCCACTGAAATTCCCATTAAGTTTCCACCAAATTTAATGCAAACTCTCATTAAATAAAACTCTTTTATTTTATTCAGAATTTTGTCAATTACTTTAATGACAAACATTCAGAAATAACCCCTTGCTAGAATTCTATTTCACATGCATAACCACTTTATGCAATTTCACCCGAAAACCTGTTTCGGTATCTAGTGAAATAAATTCCTGCGCTTGTTCATTCTTTCGGCATGAAACATTTGCTCCAATTGGATGTCGGTGTCTCTTAAGTGTGTCACCCTACGGTTCATGAATAATGCGGACATGATCGAGACCCCTCTCGGATCAATAATCAGAAGCGGGATCTGGAGACCCATACTGACTCCCACACATTCAACGATGACTTTCTTGTGATCGTCGGAACCTTTTACGCTAGTATCTTAATCCCTTTGTTTCACGATATATTACATGTCCGAGATTCGATCATCGGTATCTCCATACCTAGTTTGATCTCGTTACCGACATGCACTCTTTTCTCGTTCCTGTGATATAACATTCTAGTGATCAAATCACTTGCTTGCAAGCTAATCAATGTGATATCACCGAGAGGGCCCAGAGTATATCTATCCGTCATCGGGATGAACAAATTCCACTCTCGATCCATGAGCCTCAACATAACACTTTATTAGTTCTGAATCCATCTTTATAATGACCCTGTTACGGTGTGACGTTTGATGTTATCAAGAAACTCTTCCGGTGTTAGTGATTGACATGATCTCATGGTCTAAGGATTAGGATCACTTCGTAAGTTGTTATAGCAATATAAAATCAATGACTTTGATCGTAATGCTATACTTCGGATGAATGTTCATCACACCATTACACTAATGTTGTGATCCCGTTATTAACAACATCCAATGTCCATGATCAAGAAACCTTGATCATCTTGTTAATCAACGAGCTAGTTTATGAGAGAGGCATAACTAGGAACTTTCTGTTTGTTTATTAAACACACATGTATTAATGTTTCCGTATCAATACAATTATAGAATGCAAAATAAACATCTATCATATACTTGGAATACACATAATAAACACTTTATTATTGCCTCTCAGGGCATATTCCCTTCAGTCTCCCAGTTGCACTAGAGAGAATAATCTAGTTACATAGTGATAAATCTAACACCCGTTGAGTTCTGGTGTTGATCATGTTTTGCTCTAGGGAGAGTTTTAGTAAACGGATCTGCTACATTGAGATCCGTATGTACTTTACAAATCTTTATATCTCCATCCTTGACATGCTCGCGGATGGAGTAAAATCGGCGCTTAATATGCTTGGAATGCTTGTGAGACCTTGGCTCTTTGGCATTGGCAATGGCACCATTGTTGTCACAATAGATCATCATTGGGTCCAACGCGTTTGCCACCACTCCTAGTTCGGATATGAACTCCTTCATCCAAACTGCTTCCTGAGCCGCTTCTGAAGCAGCAACATATTCGGCCTCCATTGTTGTTCCCGCTACCACAGGTTGTTTGGAGCTCCTCCAACTAACCGCTCCGCCATTCATGAGAAATACGTATCCGGATTGAGACTTAGAGTCATCCGGATCGGTGTCAAAGCTAGCGTCGACATAACACTTAGCGACGATCTCTTCTTCACCTCCGTATACAAGAAACATATCCTTAGTTCTTCGTAAGTACTTAAGGATATTCTTTACCGCTATCCAGTGTTCTGAACCTGGATCCGATTGGTACCTACTAGTCAAACTAATAGCATATGCCACATCCGGTCTTGTACATAGCATGGCGTACATTATAGAGCCTATGGCTGAAGCATAGGGGACTTTGTCCATTACCTCTCTTTCTTCCGCCGAAGCCGGACTTTGAGTCTTACTCAATGTCTTGCCTTGCAACATAGGTAAGAACCCCTTCTTACTTCCGTCCATTTTAAACTTCTTTAAAATCTTATCAAGGTATGTACTTTGCGATAGCCCTATTAGGCGCCTAGATCTATCTCTATAGATCTTTATGCCTAATATGTATGACGCTTCACCTAGGTCCTTCATTGAAAATTTGCTGTTTAGATAACTTTTAACACTGTTTAAAAGATCTATATCATTTCCGATCAATAATATATCATCCACATATAATATCAGAAATGCCACATTGCTCCCACTCACTTTCTTGTAAATACAAGCTTCTCCATAAGTTTGGACAAATCCAAACTCTTTGATCACCTCATCAAAGCGGAGATTCCAACTTCGTGATGCTTGCTTCAATCCATAGATGGATCGCTGAAGCTTGCACACCTTGTTAGCATCCTTAGGATCGACAAAACCCTTTGGTTGTATCATATACAACTCTTCTTCAATATTACCATTGAGAAACGCGGTTTTGACATCCATCTGCCATATCTCATAATCGAAATATGCAGCAATTGCTAACATAATCCTAACTGACTTTAGCATCGCTACGGGAGAGAAAGTCTCATCGTAGTCAACTCCTTGAATTTGTTGAAACCCCTTTACGACAAGTCGAGCTTTATAGACGGTCACATTACCATCAGCATCAGTTTTCCTTTTGAAAATCCATTTGTTCTCCACGGCCTTTCGGTCGTGAGGTAATTCCACCAAGTTCCAAACTTGATTTTCATACATGGATTCCATCTCGGATTTCATGGATTCTAACCATTTGTTGGAATCCAGGCTCATCATCGCTTCTTCATACGTCGCAGGGTCATCATTTTCATCAACCATGAAATTCATGACAGGATTTCCGTATAGCTCGGGAGCTGCACGCGTCCTGTTTGACCTGCGAGGTTCGGTAGTACTCTCTTTCGGAGTTTCATGATCATTATCATTAGTTCCCTCTTCAACAGGTGGAGCCAACTCCGGAACAACTTCCGGCGCTGCGCTACTCGCCATACTTTGAAGAGAAGGTTCCACAACCTCTTCGAGTTCTACCTTCCGACTACTCACACCTTTCACGAGAAACTCTTTCTCTAGAAAGGATCCATTCTTGGCAACAAAAACCTTGCCCTCGGATCTGTGATAGAAGGAATACCCAATAGTTTCTTTAGGGTATCCTATGAAGACGCATTTTTCCGCTTTGGGTTCGAGTTTATCCGGTTGAAGTTTCTTCACATAAACATCGCATCCCCAAACTTTAAGAAATGACAGCTTAGGTTTGTTTCCAAACCACAATTCATACGGTGTCTTTTCAACGGATTTAGATGGTGCCCGATTTAAAGTAAATGCAGCAGTTTCTAGTGCATAACCCCAAAATGACAACGGCAAGTCCGTCAGAGACATCATAGATCGAACCATATCTAATAAAGTACGATTACGACGTTCCGACACACCATTTTGCTGTGGTGTTCCGGCAGGTGTGAGTTGTGAAACAATTCCACACTCTTTCATGTGAGTGTTAAACTCGTAACTTAGATACTCACCTCCACGGTCGGACCGTAGAAATTTGATCTTTCTATTATGATGATTTTCCACTTCATTCTGAAATTCCTTGAACTTTTCAAAGGTTTCAGACTTGTGTTTCATCAAGTAGATATAACCGTATCTACTCAAATCATCCGTGAAAGTAACAAAATAACGATATCCACCTCGCGCCGACACACTCATTGGACCACATACATCAGAATGTATGATTTCCAATAAATCTGTCGCCCGTTCCATTGAACCGTAAAACGGCGTTCTAGTCATCTTGCCCATAAGGCATGGATCACATGTATCAAATGATTCATAATCAAGTGATTCTAAAAGTCCATCCGAATGGAGCTTCTTCATGCGTTTAACGCCAATATGACCTAGACGACAGTGCCACATATATGCGGATATATCATCATTAAGTTTAATCCTTTTAGCATCAACATTATGAATATGTGTAATATTATCATCGAGATCTAATAGAAATAAACCATTCATCATCGGTGCATGACCATAAAAGATTTCATTCATATAAATGGAACAACCATTGTTCTCGGATTTAAATGAATAACCACTTCGCATCAAACACGATCCAGATACAATGTTCATGCTCAGTGCAGGCACCAAATAACATTTATTCAAGTTTATAACTAATCCTGACGGCAAGTGGAGAGGCAGCGTTCCGACGGCGATCACATCAACGCTTGATCCATTGCCGACACGCATTTTGACCTCACCCCTTGCTATCGGTCGCTTGTTCCGCAGCCCCTGATTCGAGTTACAAATATTAGCAACTGAACCGGTATCAAATACCCAGGTGCTACTGTGAGCACTAGTCAAGTACACATCAATAACATGTATATCATATATACCTTTGTTTGCCTTGCCGGCCTTCTTGTCTGCCAGATACTTGGGGCAGTTGCGCTTCCAGTGGCCAGTCCCCTTACAATAGTAGCACTCGGAATCAGACTTAGGTCCAACTCGGGGTTTCTTTTCAGGCGCGGCAACCGGCTTGCCGCCCTTACTTCCCTTATGTTTTCCCTTCTTGTCTTTCTTGAAACCAGTGTTCCTATTGATCATCAACACTTGATGTTCCTTTTTGATCTCCACTTCTGTAGTTTTAAGCATTGACAGAAGCTCGGGGAGAGACTTCTTCATGCCTTGCATATTATAGTTCATCACGAAGCTCTTATAGCTAGGTGGCAGAGACTGCAGAACACGATGGATGCCTAAGTCAATGGGAATCGATATTCCCAAGGACACAAGCTTATCGGTGTAACCCGACATCTTGAGTACATGCTCACTAACGGAGCTGTGCTCTTCCATCATGCAGCTAAAGAACTTTTCTGAAGCGTTGTAGCTCTCTACAGCAGCATGTGTGTCGAAAATCATTTTCAACTCACCCATTGTATCAAATGCATTGCCGTTTTCGAAACGCTTTCGAAGTTCCGGCTCTAGCCCATACAATATGCCGCAATGAACTAAGTTGTGGTCCTCCTGACGAGTCTGATAGACATTCTTCTCCTCGTCAGGGGCATCATCTAAAGGTGGGGGGCCTAACGGCGCTTCTAGCACATATTGCTTTTGTGCAGCAGAGAGGAGAACCCTCAAATTCATGGCCCATTCGGTAAAGTTGCTACCGTTTGTTGCTAGTTTCTCTTTCTCCATGAACACATTGAAATTAAAAGCAGGTGGTGCCATCTACAACAGAATTTGTAAAGTTTAGACTAAGTGTATGATATATTGAGTTCAACTAATCTATATTACGAATGAACTCCCACTCAAAAACGACATCCCTCGTGCCTTTTTGGTGATTACATGAACCAAATCCACTACACCAAGTCTGATCATCACGTGAGTCGGTATAGCTTCAAAGGCGAGCATCAAATGGGCATCATATCAACTATATGACTCATGCTTAACCTTTCGGTCCATGTTCCGAGGCCATGTCTGTACATGCTAGGCTCGCCAAGTTAGAACCTTAGTATTCGCGTGTGTAACTGATTTACACCCAAAATATGGTCGTGGATACAAGAACACCCGATCATCACGTGATGTCTTGGAGCGACGAAAACATAATCGGTGCATACTAAAGGAAGAACACATTCTTATCTTGATATTTAAATGAGGGATCATCTTATTATGCTAACAAAGCGCTAAACAAGCAATATAAGATGCTATCAAAACATCATATGTTTATTAGTGAAATGATATGGTTCCCGCAGATGATCTCTATCATGTGCATCGTGGTATGATCACTATCATACCTATATGTGTAAATCCAAGGTCTATGGATTTTACACGCTATGTGTGTTGTAAGAGTATCATCTCATACTTCTACTTACAACACTACCATATCATAACACTAGCCCAGCAACAATCTAAACTAGACGCCTCTAATTTATCCATTGCAAGTTTTACGTGGCTTAGGGCTTTCGAGATAGAACCGTTCTTACCTACGAACATGAACCACAACGAGGATAATCAAATTGTTGACAACTCGCTTGCAAAATAGATATTGACTATAGTAGGAGAGACAGACACCCGCTAGCCACTTATGCAAACTAGTTGCATGTCAAGCTTGGAACAGGTCTCATGTGCGAGGACATGTAAAGTTTGTCCGGGCCGCTTCATCCCACTATGCCACCAATATCCAAAATTAGAACAAAGGAGCAACAACATGATCATCATCGCCCACATACTGATATGTGTACTACCTGTGTAAAGTATCTACGCATAGATCCGGCTCTGATACCACTGTAGGGTTCGCAACATAGAAAACAAAATTTTTCCTACGATGTGAACTATATACCAAGATATATCTACTAGATACAAACAACAGGAGGATGTATATCCGTAGAGAACATACCCTTGAAGACCGACAAAGCTTAACAAGTTCAACTCGTGGTTGATGTAGACGATCTCTTGCCGATCTCAAGATCGAGAGGAAGTCCTAGCGCCGCAAAACAGCAGCGCATCCGTGCTCGCACACACGTTCGAGGCACCGAGCAACCTCCGCCTCCTCGCTCCAGCGATGCATCGGAAGCGCAACTCTTTCTTGCCGAATAGCCACCGGGAACATGTATCTCGCTAGTTCGAGACCATGGGGGATAAATTCTAGAGGGGGAGAGAGATCCTTCACGAGGAGGTGCGTGAGACAAGTGAGGAGGGGGGCTCCTTTTATAGGAGGAGGGGGGCACCCAAGGGGGTGGCCACCGGCCATGGGGGCTGCCCCCTCCCCTCCTTCATTCATGTGGGTGGAAACTCCACTCACAAAATGCCCTTTAAAATCCCTCCACTCAAAAGTCCACTCAAATTCCCATTAAATTTCCACCAAATTTAATGCAAACTCTCATTAAATAAAACTCTTTTATTTTATTCAGAATTTTGTCAATTACTTTAATGACAAACATTCACAAATAACCCCTTGCTAGAATTCTATTTCACATGCATAACCACTTTATGCAATTTCACCCGAAAACCTGTTTCGGTATCTAGTGAAATAAATTCCTGCGCTTGTTCATTCTTTCGGCATGAAACATTTGCTCCAATTGGATGTCGGTGTCTCTTAAGTGTGTCACCCTACAGTTCGTGAATAATGCGGACATGATCGAGACCCCTCTCGGATGAATAATCAGAAGAGGGATCTGGAGACCCATACTGACTCCCACACATTCAACGATGACTTTCTTGTGATCGTCGGAACCTTTTACGCTAGTATCTTAATCCCTTTGTTTCACGATATATTACATGTCCGAGATTCGATCATCGGTATCTCCATACCTAGTTTGATCTCGTTACCGACATGCACTCTTTTCTCGTTCCTGTGATATAACATTCTAGTGATCAAATCACTTGCTTGCAAGTTAATCAAGGTGATATCACCGAGAGGGCCCAGAGTATATCTATCCGTCATCGGGATGAACAAATTCCACTCTCGATCCATGAGTCTCAACATAACACTTTATTAGTTCTGAATCCATCTTTATAATCACCCTGTTACGGTGTGACGTTTGATGTTATCAAGAAACTCTTCCGGTGTTAGTGATTGACATGATCTCATGGTCTAAGGATTAGGATCACTTCGTAAGTTGTTATAGCAATATAAACTCAATGACTTTGATCGTAATGCTATACTTTGGATGAATGTTCATCACACCATTACACTAATGTTGTGATCCCGTTATTTACAACATCCAATGTCCATGATCAGGAAACCTTGATCATCTTGTTAATCAACGAGCTAGTTTATGAGAGAGGCATAACTAGGAACTTTCTGTTTGTTTATTAAACACAGATGTATTAATGTTTCCGTATCAATACAATTATAGCATGCAAAATAAACATCTATCATATACTTGGAATACACATAATAAACACTTTATTATTGCCTCTTAGGGCATATTCCCTTCACACCTATCTACCAAACAACAGGTAATAGGATGTGTCCAAGGCAATATAAGGCTACAAAGGATATCACGGGTATGAAAACTAGAGCATCGTAACACAGAAAGCAATAGCTCAACAGGAGGAAATAAAGACTAGAAAGGTAAAATAGGTAGAGTGGGGGAGTATGCTCGCCTGAAAATAAATGCCGAAGATTCATCCGAAGGTCGGGTCGACACTCACATCAACTCATCGGCCTAATCCGTGAAGAAGCAAACACTAGAAGAAACACCGGATGCACTATTTAATACTACGACAGAAGATCGGGCATGATGCATGTATGATGTATGACATGGAAAATATGCGATGCAATTAGTCAATATTAAGCGGAACCGATGTCCTGACAATTAATTATTAGGTTCAAGTTGTTTAGATACCCGCAATTTTAAATGTTGTAGTAACAAGGCAAAAGATAGCACCGGTTTGCTACGCAAATTTAAATGGGGTCAATATAAGACTAGATTTGCCCGTATATGGACCCATATTTAATTTAGATGAATCGGCATAAGGCCCCCCAAAATCACAATATGCAAGTATGAACGATTTAATGTGCAACAAGTATATGTCATTTATAAAAATAGGGTCTCGAGGAAAGGTTCATACATAGGGAAATCGGCGATATTGGGTTCCAAGGGTTCAATTCGGTCTTCGGGGTTCGTCTTTGGATCATCAGAATCGTGAAGGAGTACTTGTGTTTCCACGTCAAAGGCCTAGGGTCCGGCGTAAATGATGAACTTGAATCAACTCACGTGTCCTCGGGAGGTGCTTGACAAAACATCGGCACAGAGACAACAACACATGAACAGAGGAGTACATCAAGGGCCACGGTGACTGCTGACATCACGGTGCCCCTCTAGCAAGGAAACCAGATAGCATCGGGAGAAACTCAAAAAGGCGACAAGGGCCTGCAAGCGACTTGGCGGCATTAGGGAGGAGTTCGCTGGACGCGAGGTGGCCGGAAGGAGGCGACGCTCGGGGTCGGGGACGGGCGAGGATGACAGCGGTGGTCCACGAGGAAGGGGTGGCGCTCGCGGGCCCGATGAGAAGGGCGGTGGAGGGCGTCGTGCTTTCGAGGCGGTGGCAGCGAAGGCGAACGGCGGCTGGCAGACGCCGGAGGGGCCGGGGCCGGCAGACGACGACGAGGAGACAGGCACAGGCGGCGGCCGCTGCTGCAGAAGTAGGGAGTACCGAGGGCATGGCGAGCTCGATGCAAAGCAGCGGGGGGGGGGGGGGCGACGATGTCCCGCTGGGGAAGCTGACGAACGGAGGAAGGAGAGGGCCCTGGCGGTGGCGCCATTGCCCAAGAGCCAGGCCAGAGAGAGGCCCGAGTGTCGGGAACGAGCTCCAAGGACGGGGACGGGAGGCAGCGATGGCGCTCGCTGGGACCGAGCGGGCGGCGACCGGGGTTCTAGGAAGGAGGGCGATGACGGGAGAGAAGCGGGCGGAGGCCTCGCTCCTGGCGGCGACAAGGATGGTGAGGAAGAGACGCGGGCAGGGGAGGTTGCGGGCTGCCGCTCGCGTGGTGAGTGGGTCCAGGCGTGTGGGTTGGACCAGGTCCGGGTGTGTAGCGTGTGGCATCGAGGGGATTTGGGGCGCTGGGGCAGCGACGTAGTGTACGGGCGGGTGCTGTGTGGCTGGTTGCAGGCGGGGTGGGCAGGCGATAGGCTGGCATGCGCGCGGGTGTGTGGCGGCGGGGCAGAGGGAGTTGGGGTGCCTGGCGGCTAGGGTTAGGTCTGGGAAGGTTTGGGGATGGTCTAGTGTTAGGGTTAGGTCTGGATCTTGTAGGGTTTAGTTGGGCCGGGTCGTAGATGGTCTGGTCCGGTTGGGCCTCTGGCCTGACCGGCCGGACTGTCTCCCCGGACAAAATAGTTTTTAATAATTTTATTTGATAAATCTTTAAAAATAGTTTTTAGACAAATATAAGATGTGGACAGACTGTACCTTATACTTTGAAACAAGGCAAAAGATAGCACCGGTTTGCTACGCAAATTTAAATGGGGTCAATATAAGACTATATTTGCCCGCGTATGGACCCATATTTAATTTATATGAATCGGCATAAGGCCCCCAAAAATCACAATATGCAAGTATGAACGATTTAATGTGCAACAAGTATATGTCATTTAAAAAATAGGGTCTCGAGGAGAGGTTCATACATAGGGAACTCGGCGATCTTGGGTTCCAAGGGTTCAATTCGGTCTTCGGGGTTTGTCTTTGGATCATCAGAATCATGAAGGAGTACTTGTGTTTCCACGTCAAAGGCCTAGGGTCCGGCGTCAATGATGAACTTGAATCAACTCACGTGTCCTCGGGAGGTGCTTGACAAAACATCGGCACAGAGACAACAACACATGAACAGAGGAGTACATCAAGGGCCACGGTGACTGCTGCAACCTCCCTGTTCATCAACACTAGCACATCACGGTGCCCCTCTAGCAAGGAAACCAGATAGCATCGGGAGAAACTCAAAAAGTCGACAAGGGCCTGCAAGCGACTTGGCGGCATCAGGGAGGAGTTCGCTGGACACGAGGTGGCCGGAAGGAGGCGACGCTCGGGTTCGGGGACGGGCGAGGCCGACGGCGGCGGTCCACGAGGAAGGGGTGGAGCTCGCGGGCCCGACGAGAAGGGCGGTGGAGGGCATCGTGTTGCCGAGGTGGTGGCAGCGAAGGCGAACGGCGGCTGGCAGACGCGGGAGGGGCCGGGGCCGGCAGACGACGAGGAGGAGACAGGCACAGGCGGCGGCCGGTGCTGCAGAAGTAGGGAGTACCGGGGGCATGGAGAGCTCGATGCAAAGCAGCGGGGGGGGGGGGGTCCGACGATGGCCCGCTGGGGAAGCCGACGAACGGAGGAAGGAGAAGGACCTGGAGGTGGGGCCATTGCCCAAGAGCCAGGCCAGAGAGAGGCCCGAGGGTCGGGAATGAGCTCCAAGGACGGGGACGGGAGGCAGCGATGGCGCTCGCTGGGACCGAGCGGGCGACGACCGGGGTTCCAGGAAGGAGGGCGACGACGGGAGAGAAGCGGGCGGAGGCCTCGCTCCTGGCGGCGACATGGATGGTGAGGAAGAGACGCGGGCAGGGGAGGTTGCGGGTTGCCGCTCGCGTGGTGAGTGGGTCCAGGCGCGTGGGTTGGACCAGGTCCGAGTGTGTAGCGTGTGTGCGTGTGGCATCGAGGGGAGTTGGGGCGCTGGGGAAGCGACGTAGTGTACGGGTGGGTGCCATGTGGCTGGTTGCAGGAGGGGTGGGCAGGCGATAGGCTGGCATGCGTGCGGGTGTGTGGCGGCGGGGCAGAGGGAGTTGGGGTGCCTGGCGGCTAGGGTTAGTTCTGGGAAGGTTTGGGGATGGTCTAGTGTTAGGGTTAGGTCTGGATCTTGTAGGGTTTAGTTGGGGCGGGTCGTAGATGGTCTGGTCCGGTTGAGCCTCTGGCCTGACCGGCCGGACTGTCTCCCCGGCCAAAATAGTTTTTAATAATTTTATTTGATAAATCTTTAAAAATAGTTTTTAGACAAATATAAGATCTGGACAGACTGGACCTTATACTTTGAAATAAGAGGGAGTAAGTAGAAAACAAAAATAGGGTTTTTGGAAAATAGTTTTAGACAAATAACATGCATGGAACCATGAGGATGCTCAAATGCAATGTGGCCAGATGACATAAGCATGACGTCATGATGATGCACAAAACGAAACACAGCGGTTTTCTAGTAGTGGTTTTACCCGGGGTGCTACATTACTCCTGTTTGTCTGCTCTTGATTAATGGCGAAGTTGAAGCTTATAGAGGTGCGCAGATGAGATCTGGCGGTGTGTATGCTAGGGTTGTGATGTGTCCTCCTCGCCGTGCCCTCCTGACCTTTATATAGATAGGCCAGGTCTCGAGGATAGGCTGAGTCGGTTATAGGTTAGGGTTTTCCCCTTTAACTTTCTATCCTGAACTAGTCTTGTCCTCCAATTAGTCCATCCTTTATGGGCCTAGGCCACCAGAGTTGCACCTAAGCTTTGTCATCAGGGTACACCATCGTATGGGCTTCTATTGGACCAGACTGGATAGGCCAAGATTAGGTACCCGTGGAGCATACCCTTGTTAGTTGGTCTTCACGTCGTTCATGTAGTTGAATTCTGCAATTTACGCTTTCGAAAGAACTCGTTATTCAATGTTCCTGGGCGATCGTTCTCCTTCACGACGCCACTAGTTCTTCGCTCCACGTCTTCGGTTAGTCCTAGTATCAGAGCTCCTTCGCCTCTACGTTGCTCCTTTGCCCAGATCGTCTCGGCTTCCATGGCGGCACCAAACACTAGGGGCCTCCTACTGTTGCCCCCTATAGGGCCTTCTGCCGTGCCGCCAAGGGATCCCTCCTCCAACACTGCGCCTCCACCGGTACCTGCTGCACCGCCTCCAAGGGGCCATGTCTTCGCCAATCACCATGCGGGGTAGCCCTTGGCCGCTGTTCCCGGCTATACCGCAATGCTGAGCTACGGGTCGCCTCCGTACTCTAGGCCGCCATTGGGGGTTGCAATGTCGGGGGGGGGGGGGTGATGGCTTTGATAATACAACACTTTTTATCTATATAAATTGTGTCATTTGCCTATCATATCATGCTCCCTCAAATTATTGCTATGCATGATTACTTGTTTTCATTAAATTCAATATGAACTAGTAGTTTAGGTAGAATTCTAACACTCTTCCTTGTCTTTGACATGTGTGTAGGTGTTGATGATGATTATGGAAAAAAGATAGGCAAAAGAAACAAAGAGAGCATAGTATGGTGGAGCTGCAGGGACCAGACTTAGCCATTTCAGAGGTTGGAGAAGTGATTTTTTTTCTCAAAATACATATCTAAAACCATGGGGTTGTACGCCGTCGACCACCGTTTCCCACGCCACCCGTCGTGGTGACGTGGTGCTCGCGTGTCTACCGCGTGGTGCCTGTGTGGCCCAGGTCCCACCCGTTAGCATCAGAGGCTAGGTGCCTCTGCGGTGCAAAAAAGTTTAAGGTTAGGGTTATCTGACATCAGCCTGAGGTAATAAATAGGTTTAACAATTTCAGGAATAATTATAAACTTGTAAAATCAAAAACTAATTATTTATAAGTCAGAAAAATATGAATAATATATCAAAATGTTCATAAAAATGAGAACTATCTGTTAGAGCTATAATCATGCATTGTTAAGGAACTTTCATGACAAGTTTAATTAGAAGAATAAACCAACCCCTCTCATATACATCCGGAGTTTCCCCGAGTTAGGGTTTTCACCCCTCGGACTCCATTTAAATTGTCGAGCATTTTTTAGGGTTACATTTCGATACAATTTAACTTGTCATATCATCATCATTTCTTGAGCATTGCATTAATGCCATGTGTTGATTGTTTCCCTTTCTTTCCAGTGTTTGGTTCTTCCCGATAGAATACAATATCGAGATCGAGATCGAAGCCCGAGGACAACATCGTCAAAGTACGAAGATCGACGAACAATACTTGAACAATTGTAACCAACTCAAGTACTAGATGTCCGAAGCTCTGCTTTCTGGTTATCAACAGGCAAAGGCAAGCATAGCCCCACCATGATATAATTCTATGATTTTGAAAGCATTTCTATTCTTGCCATGTTGAATACGATTCTACTGTGGTCTTTTATTGGTAGATAGAGTATCCTATCTGTTGCATTACTCCCTTTGAGCTCATATTACCTGATCCACTGCTCCTAGCATAACTAGTTTTTGCTTGTCTGCACTGCTAGAGCTTTTATCTGTGTCTTTCTTAGCCATGCTTAGCTGTTGAGTCTGGTTCATCCAGATGATGTATCAGATGCAGATAATCTAGTATGATAGGAGAATGTGATGAGATGATATCAGAGATGATATGAGTTTAAACATGCTAAGGCTTGTATGGGAGGCCACGGTGGGATGCGGTTTTTCTATTCCCATGCTCGCCACCCTTAGGACCCTAGGTTCTTGCCTCTTGAACCAACATGAGTGTACAACCACACGGGGTAAATGGGGACCCCTCGATTAACTGACTTTCCTAGGCTGGTCCATGAGTCCGTAGTTAGAGATTTGGCATCTGCATATTCAGATGGGTTGAAGATGGTGCATCATACAGGGCGTGACCAAGGAGGAAGGAGGCTCCGGGAGTACTCCCGATCCTTGAACATAGAGATATGGGATGATCGAACCCTTTCTTGGAGACTCATGGATTAGGCGAAAGCAAGGTAAAATGGTCGTGTCCAACCACACCCTCTGCCAGCACACCAAGGAAGTGTGTCAAGTGGCACTAAAATCGGTTGGTACGTGTGGGTAAAGTTGTACACCCCTGTAGGGTAATAATATTTCGGAAAGCGTCTCCACGGTTATGGACGAGTTGGGAATGGACGGGAGATCATAGAGAACATGAACCTAATCGTAAAACTTGGCAACTAATGTTTGTTAAGGATGCTTCCTCATGGGTACGAGGGCGTGATCCTAGTTCAGGTGATGATGATGACTCGGTGGATATCAAAAGATGATGATCAATTCTTCAGAGATGTCGCTCTCTTATCCCTTTTGAAAATACTCTGGCTAGACGAGCTTCTCCTCCCTCTTGTTTTATAAACAAAAGTGGATTTATGCAAAACAACTCCACAAAACATAAGTATTGTGGAGTACACCCTATACTCACCCTTGCTTTGTTGATACTTTTGGCAGAGTAAGTGTTCCCTGAAGATCAATTTGTACTACATCGACACTAATGAGTAACTTGGGGTTCCCGGCCGGTAGCCTAGAATCTATGGGCTGGGACGTCATCGTTATGCTTCAGGCCTCTTAGGCCATTTGTTAAGTTTGATATACTTAATAGCATAATTTTCCTTCCGTTTTTTGATGTTTGTGGTCAGTGACCTCTATTTGTAATAATTTAGTTATCTGCTCAATTATGAGCTTGCTGTAATAATTTTGTGTGTCATAGGGTCACTGATGTGTTACCAATTCTTTACTGGATATCCTCGAGCTCAAGATTAAGCTTATCTCAGACGGAGGTCTAGGATTTGTTTAGCCCTGATCCCGGGGGTGTCACAGGTTTTGGTATCTCAGCAGTACCTACCGTAGGAAAACCTTGCTATTGGTCGATGTTGAGTCTAGTGTTTGCGAAAACTCTAGTATGCTTCTTTTTCTCCTTATCCAGTTTCTCTCTAACTCTGGGTTATCTTATCTGGTGTTGACTTTGAAAAGTTTTGATATCTCTTCTAGTCTTTCAAAGCTTAGGTGCCTTCTGACATGCCGTTTCTAAGCCAATTGACCTAGTGTTGAGTTCTCTAGAGTTGTGTGTTGTGTATCCCTTGTTCCCTTTGATCCTATTCATCTGAGATATTCCTTTCCATCATGATCTCTCTAACTTTTGAACCTACAATATTATATTGTTGGCTCTATAATGTTCTATTCTAGGCTTCGAGGTTTCCTTTCGCCTCGTGTGCCTCCTTTTAATTTGTTGGGTACTTCAGAAGTTGTTACTTCTTTTGGAAGCTACCTTGTGATTACTATCTTATAGTGTACGCTATGTCACTCAAGTAGTAGTTACTCCTTTCTTTGGGTTTTAACCCTTGTACTTGAACCTAAGATCCCTGATTGTACTGGATTCTGGTGTTGTGAATCGTGTACATGAAGCCGACCTTTAACCCAAGATCCATTCCTTTGACCCCTATCGTTAATGTTCAAACATTACCTCAGAATGGCTGGTATTACAATTCTAGCCTTCAAGCTTGTGGTTGTTGTCGCGATTGAATTGTGACAACTAAGGACTTCCCCTACCACTAGCTATGGTAGATGTTCTTTAATGGAACCAAATACATCACGATAAGAGTACTCCTCGAGAGTCTCGCATCTATATTCATGACTCTGTCACACCTTACCCCTTCCTTGCATTGGTTTCCGGAAGATTGTTGACTTATGCATCCACATCTCGGGATTCCATCCTGAGCATGTTCTTTTTCCCTTGTTGTTTCCGAGCTTTGCCTACCAGTTAGTATCCAAGTAGTACATGTGCATTGGTGTCTCCCAATGCAAGATACTCTTGTGGTCCATTAAGACAAACCATCTCGGGATGTCTAGGAGAAACAAACTCCAGTACCTCGTCATATCTAGGACCAGGTCAAAGTGTTGCAATGCGCAGATTAAGAATCATTGATTAGCTTTTGTCTGTTCTATCTTAAAGTGTCACACTATTTTATACTAAGTGGTCGTGCTGAGTTTCCTGACCCCTTAACGAAGTGAAGATCTTACACATAATTACCCACCCTTCCTCGAGCTTTCACGCTCGTAGGTGATGCGTGTGCGTAATAATGTGGCCATCTGAGATTCTAGCATTTTTTGTTGTTTTGAACTCTAAGGACATTTGTGTCATTCTTAGCATGATTGGTTACACCTATCATTAAGCAAAGAATGATCTTACTACCAAGTCCATTATTCTGGTACGCTCCATTCAGACAAAGAGTTAGGCTTGTGCCAAAGCTCTGAGACTATGTCTTCTTGCCTTACAAAGCAAGTTTCCTCTCGAACTACGTGACATATTGGTGGTTCGTGATATTCTAGATGTCTTCTAGAAGTATAGCCATGTTGCCACATGACCGCGTTGTCAGTTTCTAGAGAAATCAAGTTCTCTGAATTGCTCTTTTCTCTAAGGATCCGAACTGGATACCCCTGAACTAGTTGGTTGAGCTAAACAACAACTTGGAGAGTTGTAAGACAAAAGTTTTATCCGACTTTGTTCCTTCGTAAAGGGATGTATAGTTTTGTTTGTGTTGAAGAAAGATAGTATCCCCTTAGTGGATATGTTATCTTCCCTACCTTTGATTTGATTTGGGTTATCGTCAAATCAAACTTAGTTCCAAGGACTATCTTGATGGTGTTGCTACTCGTGATGTTTCACTTGGGTACATCTTCATGACTTTGGTCTAACCAATAATTTTCCAAATTTATACCACATATGAGTTCATCTTCTTGGAGTGTCTAGATAAGTTTTTTGTTGAGCCCATCGATGACATCCTTAGATTCTCCATGTTAGATTGGAATCATATGGGACATTGGGCATTAATGTTGGAAATTTTCGAGATCCATCTTTGAGTCATCTTGAAGTAAGTGTTCTGGATGTTAGAAGTAACCTTCTCTGGTTCACGTGCAATTGTTGAAAGATGTCGTCGTGGATTCAAGAAGAGTTATCTCCTTTTCTCTAAGGAAACATTGTGTTTTATTGTTAGTACTTTTTGTGTGTGTAGTTGTCCTTCAACAATATGCTAATACATGGGCATAGCAACCTAGATCATTCTTTTGGAGCTTGACATTGTAGTTCCTGTCTTGAGAATCTAGTGACTTTACCTTTGTGGTGAATGTTGCAAACTTTCTATTCGTACATGCTGAGTCTGAAGTATCATTCCACCTAACCAAAGCTGAACCTCAAGCAGCAATGATGGTTGGTTTTCCTAAAAGTTTTGACATAGGTCTCTTTGTACATCTGGCAAGGGTGATGTAATAGTTGACATACTTAGCTGGAAAGACCTTTTGTCATATTCCTTGATTCAGCAGTAACAAACACTCTTCATGAGGCTTCTGCTATGATTTATTAATAGGAGTTGTGCTTATGTTTTCCTTTGTATCCAAAGTCTGACCTTTACTTGATGTTTGATTTCTTGAAAATCAAGGAGAACATTTTAAGTAGTGTTGTTAAATGTCTCTCGGTCGATCCTCCAGACCAATCTATGTTGGCAATCGTATGGTTGTGCCAAATAATTGAAGTTTGAGAATGAAGTTTCTTTCTTATCGTGTCATCAGGAATTTTCTTACCTATTCATCTAGTGGTGTAAAGTGATATCATGATATTTGGCAAAGATTTTGTTTAACCTAGATGAATAAAAAGTTTCCTTCATTCTCTCAACCATGTTTTAAGAGTAACTATAATTTTGGTAATCAATAGTTTCTTTTGATATGTGTTCCTTGTGATTCTGAATAGTCCTCCCCACTAAAACACCTTTCTGTCTTAAGCCTTCTGTTTGATGACAGAGTGACTCTTCTGTTTCAAAAGTAGTTCAATAGCTTGGTTTAGTTGATCCATATCTTTGCAACCTGAAATCTGTACTTAAGCCATCTAGTAGAGGTTCCCTATCAAAGTCTATGGTTATATTCTTTCCGTTGAAACCTTCCTTCTCAGAAGTTTAAATTCTTTTGTAAGCTCCATGGTCTCAATCCTTATGAAGACCATCTATCTAACAACTTGAAACCATCTCCTCTTGTTTCCTCCGTTACCTTGATGTGTTTCATGTCATCATCTCAGAGTTGTTTCTAAATGCTCCATCCATGAGTTGAACATGAGATGCTCGGTTTGTTGTTTAGTGTGTTTTCCTCTTATCTTTAGAGTGGCCCTATTTCTTTCTCTGTCTCTCTTCCTACCTTTGGAATATCGCGTCGAGATTCTCGTAAGGGGGATAGAGCTGTAACACCCCAGTTTCAGTTCATTAATAATTAGGGTTTGATTATGCATAATTAGCATCATCTCAAAAAAATGCATGCAAAGAGAAATAAATCAAAACCCTAAAACCCTAATCCTCCCCTCTCTTTTTGAAATGCACTCAAAAAGGTTTTGTATTTTGAAAAGTGCCAAAAATTATGGAGCCCAAATGGACTAAGAGGGCCCCACAATAGTTTACTAGATTTATAAACCTTCTGGTATTTTTGAAAATACAAAAGAGATTTGGAAATGAAAATACAAAACAGAAAATCAAAACAGATTTAGAAAAAGGTTTTTTTTTGGAAAAAAAGAGCTAGACTGGCTACCAGGCCGGCCCATCCCTCTCCTCTTCTTTTCTGTCGCTCGCGCACGTAGCCAGCAGCCGCAGCGGCCCAAGCCGGCCCACCCTTGGCCCAATACCACTTTAGCATCGCCCTATCGTCTTCCTCGCTGACGGCAGGCAGCTCGCTGTCGCCGCCGCAGCGTCCCGATGCTGCCCCGTCGCGGCGATGCGTGCCGCCACACTAGAGTAGGGGATAAGACTGCCGTGCTGCCTCTCTCTCCTTATCCTCTCATTTCCCCTCTCCCTCTCGCTCTCTGGAGCTCATCCCGCAGAGCCCTGAAACCCTAGCTCTGGCTCGCCGTCGTTCTGCGCCTCCTCGTGCCTGTCTGGCCAATCCACCAGTACCGCCGTGGTCCTCTAATTCGACCTGCAAAAGGAATTGAGCCCTGGCGCTCTGAATCATCACCATAGACGCCGTCTTCTACGACACCGATGACCACCGCCGTCGACCCTGCCGTTGTTCCAGTCCACCTCCGGTCTCGTTGTCACCCCTGTTAGCTTCACGGTGAGCTGCTGGTCCTCAAGGACCCTTCCCCTTCCTCCCTATCCCTCTGTAGCTTGCTGTTGTCGTAGCTCTCCGTCCGCCGCCGTCGGGCCCCACCGTGTAGCTCGCCCCGGTGACCAGTACGTAGCGGCACCACCCATATTAGACTCCACTCGTTGAGCTAGTTCGAACGCGCATAGCCCCGTAGCCCCGCGCGCTCTCCAACGTCGCCGTCGACCACCGTCTTCTGCGCCGCCCATCGTGGTGACGTGGTGCTCGCATGGCTACCGCGTGGTGCCCGCGTGGCCCAGGTCCCACCCATCAGCCTCAGAGGCTAGGTGCCTCTGCGGTGCAAAAAGTTTAGGTTTAGGGTTATCTAACGTCAGCCTGAGGTAATAAACAGGTTTAACAATTTCAGGAATTATTATAAACTTGTAAAATCAATAAATAATTATTTATAAGTCAGAAAAATATGAATAATATATCAAAATGTTCATGAAAATGATAACTATCTATTAGAGATATAATCATGCATTGTTAAGCAACTTTCATGACAAGTTTAATTAAAAGAACAAACCAACCCCTCTCATATACATCTGGAGTTTCCCCGAGTTAGGGTTTTCACCCCTCGGACCCCGTTTAAATTGTCGAGCATGTTTTAGGTTACATTTCGATACAATTTAACTTGTCATATCATCATCATTGCTTGAGCATTGCATTGATGCCATGTGTTGATTATTTCCCTTTCTTTCCGATGTTTGGTTCTTCCCGATAGAATACGATATCGAGATTGAGATCGAAGCCCGAGGACAACACCGTCGAAGTTCGAAGATCGACGAACAATACTTGACCAACTGTAACCAAGTTAAGTACCAGATGTCCGAAGCTCTGCTTTCTGGTTATCAACAGGCAAAGGAAAGCATAGCCCCACCATGATATAATCCTATGATTTTGAAAGCATTTCTATTCTTGCCATGTTGCATGCGATTCTACTGTGGTCTTTTATCGATAGATATCCTATATGTTGCATTACTCCCTTTGACCTCATATTACCTGATCCACTGCTCCTAGCATAACTAGTTTTTGCTTGTGTGCACTTCTAGAGCTTTTATCTATGTCTTGCTTAGCCATGCTTAGCTGTTGAGTCTAATTCATCCAGATGATGTATCAGATGCAGATAATCTAGTACGATAGGAGAACGTGATGAGATGATATCAGAGATGATATGAGTTTAAACATGCTAAGGCTTGTAGGGGAGGCCACAGTGGGATGTGGTTTTTCTATTCCCATGCTCGCCACCCTTAGGACCCTAGGTTCTTGCCTCTTGAACCAACACGAGCGTACAACCACACGGGGTAAATGGGGACCCCTCGATTAACTATATTTCCTAGGCTGGTCCATGAGTTCGTAGTTAGTGATTTGGCATATGCATATTCATATGGGTTGAAGATGGTGCATCATACAGGGAGTGACCAAGGAGGAAGGAGGCTTCGAGAGTACTCCCGATCCTTGGACATAGAGATATGGGTGATGGAACCCTTTCTTCGAGACTCATGGATTAGGCGAAAGCAAGGTAAAACGATCGTGTCTAAACACACCCTCTGCCAACACACAAAGGAAGTGTGTCAAGTGGCGCTAAGAGTCGGTTGGTACGTGTGGGTAAAGTTGTACACCCCTATAGGGTAATAATCTTTCGGAAAGCCGTGTCCACGGTTATGGATGACTTGGGAATGGACGGGAGATCATAGAGAACATGAACCTAATCGTAAAACTTGGCAACTAATGTTTGTTAAGGATGCTTCCTCATGGGTACGAGGGCGTGATCCTAGTTCAGGTGATGATGATGACTTGGTGGATATCAAAAGATGATGATCAATTCTTCTGAGATGTCGCTCTTTTATCCCCTTTTGAAAATACTCTGACTAGATGAACTTCTCCTCCCTCTTGTTTTATAAAAAAGTAGCTTTATGCAAAACAACTCCACCAGCAATAAGTCTTGCGGAGTACACCCTATACTCACCCTTGCTTTGTTGATACTTTTGGCAAAGTAAGTGTTCCCTGAAGATCAGTTTGTACTACATCGACACCGACGAGTAGCTTGGGGTTCCCGGCCGGCAGCCTGGAATCTATGGGCTAGGACGTCATCATTATGCTTCAGGCCTTTTAGGCCATTTGTTAAGTTTGATATACTTAATAGCATAATTTGCCTTTTATTGTTTGATGTTTGTGGCCAGTGACCTCTACTTGTAATAATTTGGTTTTCTACTCAATTGTGAGCATGCTATAATAATTTTGTGTGTCGTAGGGTCACTAATGTGTTACAGATTCTTCACTGGATATCCTCGAGATCAAGGTTAAGCTTATGTCAGACGAAGGTCTGGGATTTGTTTAGCCCTGATCCCGGGGGTGTCACATCCTATCAGGAGTGCTGGCCGCGCACCTGAGAAATTACGACGGTAATGCCACATCGAAAATATCTTCGAGTCCTATGTCGAGTCTCCGACTCCACTACGGACTCAGGGGCTACTGCCATAGGGAGCACTGGTCGCTTATTCAAAAAAATGTGTCCTTCAGACTGATAATGCAAACGTGTGAGAATGACTAAACTAAAGTCTCTGCTCGAGTCTATGACTCGAACAAACACTCGGGGGCTACTCCCATAGGGAGCGCTGGTCGTGCACCCTATGAATTATTCGACTGACATCCTTCAGATGAAATACGATAAAAATCTTTTGGCAAATTTTCCCAAATTAACGCTAAGTGAGAATCAGTCTCTTTGGCCACAAATCTCCGCGGTGATAAAATTTTGGATGCTGCGTCTACGACACAAAGATAAGTCCTACAGATATCATATGATGGCTAGTAACGCACCCGATTGCGCTCTGCCAGTAAAATCCCGTGTCAACAGGCGCGATGAAAATCTCGACGGACGCATTGGGTACATCATTTGAAAAACACTGGGATTCGACTCCTATAAGACCACAACGTCCTAAGTCGAATCACATCATCAATCATTCTGGATTTGAGTCCGGGGACTCGAGTCTGATGAAGATCGTGATGTTTTGTCCTATGATAGTTAACTGGCCTTGATCCGTCGGGTGAGCTAAGCACACGCATCAACAATCCCTATGAAGTAAACATTTCTTCCTGAAAAACAGGTTCAACTATAAAGCACCCAAAAGATTGAAGAGTCTCTAGTCGAATCTGCGATTCGACTGAACACTCGGGGGCTACTAACATGGATATATCCTACGGGTGCATAACATTGGTATACCCGGTCCAGCCCAAGGAAGGACCACGCGAGGATACACAGCCCATGAAGATTTTGGGTGGCCCAAGCCCGTGGCGAATTCGACTCCTTGGAGGACAAGTCTAGATTAGATAGAATTTCAAAGGGCATCAACCCTAATCTGTAACCGACTCGACCTACCCCCGGGACCTAGCCTATCTATATAAAGGCCAGGAGGGTGCTTCGAGAAGGATAATCGCCACCTCATACACACACCTCGCGCTAGATTGCATCTGCGCACCCCTATAACCTTCGATTCCACCGTAATCAAGAGCATACAAGAAGGAGTAGGGTTTTCCCTCTGGGGGCCTGAACCTGGATAAACCTCGTATCCCTGTGTTGCTTGTCTGTTAACCGTTCCACGACTTCCAGCATGCCCATCTTCTCCAAACGCAAGTCCATAACAATGGGCATTGGTGAGTTGAACCCTCATGAATTCTAAGCATTGATCAGGAGGTTTACCATAGGGAATATCACCTTCATAAAAATGTTGGAGAGAGTGTACCTCAATAGTGGATGAGTGGGAGATCGGCTTACATAATTATTCTATAGGAGGTAAATTCTTCGCATCTTCAGATTTAATACCCTTCTCTTTAAGACATTTCTTAGCTTCTATCATCACTTCATCATTTAGTTCAATCACTCCCCTCTTCTTGGGTGTTGGTGTTGGGGTTGGTTCAGGCATAGTTGGCTCAGGTGTAGTCCAATCATCATAATTCTTGCTTATTTTAGCCATTAATTCCTCAGCTTCTTGAGGAGTTCTTTTCCTGAAAACACAATCAGCATAACTATATAGGTATGTCCTAGATTCATCAGATAGTCCATTATAATATATATCAAGAAGCTCATTTTTAGGTAATGGACGTCCAGGATGTGCATGAACCAAAGCATAGAACCTTGCCCATGATTCAGGCAATTTCTCCTCTCCCCCCTGTTTAAAATCAAAAAGTTTCTGCAAAACAACATGTCGAGCACTAGGAGGGAAATATTTCTGAAAGAAAGTAGCAATCAAGCAATCAGGGCTATCAATGGATCTAGGAGGTAAATTATTAAACCAAGCTTTAGCTTCTCCTTTCAGTGAAAAAGGGAAAATTTTAGCAACAAAATAGGTGTGTATCTTAATATCATCAGAAAATAAGCCACTCATAGTAGAAAGCTCAGTCATATGTGCCACATCCCTTTCATTCTCAGTCCCACAAAAAGGTTCTTTCTCAACAATGTTTATATAGGATAAATCAAGAGAGAAATCATAATCTTTATCTTTAATGAATATGGGAGAAGTAGCAAACTCAGCATCAGGAAATAGTTTGGGTCTAATAGTACGTCTCTCAAGAAGACTCTTAATAACACTAGCACCATTTGTGTTTCGGAAATCTTCAATAAATTCATTAGTCATTTCAATATAACCATCAATAATATCATAGCTCTCTCTAGACTCAGGTGAGCTAAAAGGTGTAGTAGTGTCTTCATTAGGAGTTTCAATGTTTCCCATTATAGTTCTAGCAATAGTAGAATCTAGGAAAGGACCTAATGAACCACTCTCATCAAGCATAGTAGAAGTAATATCATGAGCATCAGAAGCAATTTCAGATTCAACAGTAGTAGCAGTGTGTGTAGGATGTGTATGTGGTTGTGGTGTAAGGAGCCTACTCATAACAGATGGTGAATAAAGAGCAACAGAGGAGTTCAGAATTGTAACTCTTCTTATAGTGGATGGTAAAATAAGAACTTTTCCATCACGAGTTTTACCCATGATGAAAAGGATAGCAGCGAACTATAATAATTCCAAGTGAACTTACAAATAAAGCTATGCTCCCTGGCAACGGCGCCAGAAAATAGTGTTGATGACTCACAAGTATAGGGGATCGCAACAGTCTTCGAGGGTAGTAAAGCCCAATTTATTGATTCGACACAAGGGGAGCCAAAGAATATTTATAAGCCTTAACAATTGAGTTGTCAATTCAGCTGCACCTGGAAATAGTCTTGCTCACAGTAGTTTATCAGTAGCAACCATTTATAGTAGCAATAGCAAAGTAACAGCAGCAGTACAGTGAAGGCAGTAGTAACAATTGTAGTAAACAGCAGGGTTTGAGTGTGGTAGGCATAGGGATGGATGAACGGACGTTACATGGACAAGACTATTCATATAATATCAAGATCTAGGGCATTTGTAGATAAATAATATAAAGCATCCAAGTACTAAATAATCATAGGCATGTGTTCCATATATAGTCATATGTTGTAACATCCCAAAAAAATATTAAACTAGAATCATCAAACTCTAACCACCAAATTTAGGGTTAACATAAACTTTTCCAATTAAAATATGAAAGCATTCATATGAGTGCATGAAAATTTGGATTCTTTTGAATTGCCATGATTATGTGTTTCCTTGCTTGTAAAATGATTCTTAGGTGAAATAAACATCATCTAAACAATCCCCAAACTTTTCCCAAAGACAAACAAATCAAAACAAACAAATTAAGTGAATGGTCACTTTGGCCAAATTAACTCCCATGCCTACTTTGGCTATCTCTAACTTTCAGAACTTAACAAAAACTTGTTTGGATATTTGAACCCCTTGATAGTACTCATAACAAAGTACCAAGGCCCACTTTGTGATCATCCAAAATCATTCAAATGCATAGTTTAAATGACAGTTTAAAATCGAATCTATATCATATGGGAAGATCCCACTTTTTCAAAAACCCCTCAAACCAACTCAACTTTCAAAACCCAAGCATCCACAGTATCACCAGCACATGCCTATCACACCCACCAAAAATAATTTCAGAATTCAAAAATTTAATTCTTGCGGCCATTTCATCAAACACCTTGTAGATGCAAATCAAACAAATCCTAAACACTATAGTGTGCAGTGATTCTGGCCTAACTTGTTCCCTCTTTGGTTACACTAGCCTCAGTAGATCATCTAGCTAACTTAACTAAGCTCTAACCCTACTGTAAGCTTGCCAATATCATCAATGGTGAATAGGACGAGAGCACCCATGTCACCCCAATGTGGACAGCAAGCTAGGAGAGGAACTAGCCGTGCCAACCTTGTCTGGGAGGTAGCCCATGCCTCACCGCCCCCTCTCGACCAGCCCTGACTCGTAGACAGCAACCAGAACCGCCAGGAACGCCGCGCCCGCGCCGCTGTCGACCATTCCGACGCGCACCGCAGAGCACGCACCGTTCCCACGCAGCCCGACCACCTCGAGCCCTCGCCGCCCGCCAGCATGCACCCCACCATCCCAGGAGACCGCCAGACATGCCCATTTCACTGCCCGTACCCCGTAGCCACCACTCGCCGCAGAGTTCGCCGCCTCTGCCTCGCAGAACACCGAGCGTTCCCGACCATTTGCCACCGCCCCTACAAGCGCATTTACACCTTAGAGCATCACCAGGATACCACCGATCGATCGCCACCCTCGGCCATGCCTCTAGCCGCCCGTAGCCGTGTCGCCACCGTCGCCTGCCCATCCCTCTCGGTCTCGCCATCGAGCCTATAAAAGGAGGCCACCCCAGCTGATTGAAGCACACCATCTCACTCCCCTCTCACCCAGAACCGTCCCACCCCATTCCCAGAGCAAGGAGAGCAGCGCATTGCTGGAATTTGGCCGGAGCCCACCGCTGCTGGAGAAGAAGGAAGCCATCGATTGGAGCTGCCCCAGGAGGAGCTGCCGGTAACAGGAGGTTCGCCATCGTCGACTTCGTCGTTCGCCCGCATCACCGACCTTCGCCTGAGCCCCGGTGAGCCTCCAATGACCCCCACTGAGCCGCTAGGGTTCGAGCTCGCCGGTGACTAGTTCATCATCGACGATGACCCTCAGTCGTCGATCTTCATTCTAATCCAACGCACCATATCGCCCCATACCGCTTCGCGTTTAATGAGTCGCTGACCAGTAGACCCGCCCTTTCAGTTGCGCCCCGCGCCGCGGAGTGACACTGGGCCAGCCCAATAACCCTTCCCGTGCAGCCCACTCGTTTGAATTTAGCTTTTTCTATTTATATTCAAACTCAGTTCTGTACCTAGTTTCAAAAATCAACCCAGCTCGATTCACTAAACCAAATTGAATGAAACCAATTTTGTTAGAAAGGTTTTGAAATGCTTAATCCAAGCCCGTTGGATTCAAATCATTTGAATCTATAGATCAACCTTGGTAAAAATAACAAGGCAGAAGCTTTTCTGCATTCAAACATTTTTCAAATTTAAACTATAATATCTTTTGAGTTGATTCCAACTCTGAAAAATCCTATTTGATCATACCTTTCAGAATATATAAAAACATATGGGTTTACTTACAGAAATAATGTTCAAGTAATAAAAGAATGCCACATAGACATTTCTAGTCACTTTATTTAATTGAAATAAAAGGTTAAAACTTATTAAATTGTGAAACCACTTTAAATCACATTCCCATGTACTGAAATATGTGGTGATGTCATGTGTCAACATGATCCCATGTTTGGTTTGGAGAATACTAAATCTTAAGTAGTTTTTCAATGAGTAGAAATTACTTTTCTAAAAATAAAATCAATAAGACAAATGCTTTAATCTTGTAATGTTAGTGATGATGCTAGATCATCTATAGAACCCTTGTGTGTGATGATTGAAAGTAGTTAAGTATTATTTGGTGATTGTGTACCTCGTATTTATTCATAGACGCTAGTACCGACCAAGGATACGAGGAGGAAGGAGGATACTACGAAGAAGAAGCCGAGGAGAACTTCAACCATTGCTCTGCACAAGGAAATCCTTACTAATCAAGTTGACCTATGCAAGCCAATACTTGCAAGCTATTAACCTAGCAAGCTTATACTGATACTAATGCAAGCTAACACTTGCAAGATACTCTACTTATGCAAGCAAATACTTGCTTGTTACCATGACCACTAGATGCTTTAAGCATATGTGATCATATCCACTTGATACCCAATCCTAGTTTTACTTGCAAGCTTCATACTTTATTTCTTTATCAAAGCTATTACTTAGATCTTACTTAGGTGAATTTTAGATTCTAGAAAGATAATTGAAGGTTGCGTAAAGAGCATAAAATTTGGCCTAAGCTAGATAATCTTGATGTCATCCTAAGGCATGAGATTGAACTTAGTTAAACTCCACTAGTTTACCACCCCTCATTAGTATTCACCCCCACTTGTAGATGCTAGTGCTAAGCATAAAACTTGATCAACTTTAGATGGGAATACTTGGTGGAAAAATGGTTATGAAAACCTTGGAATGATGGATCATTCTATTGAGATGTTTTGAAATGTGTTTCCGAACACCAGATGATTTTGATGATGAAAATGTTGAGGCATGAGCCTTAGACCTTTATAAAACTGATGGTTGTCTTGATGCGATACCATTCCAATTTTATCGTACAACCACAATACCCGAGAATTGGGTAGGGCTTGACTGGAAACTTATATACCTTAGTATTGGTTCCCTCATGGCCAAGGTTTGAGATGAGGCTGCCTTGTGAAGATTGTCCACCTGTGCAGTACCCAAGATGACAGTTGGACATGGTTGGGAGGCCAAACTCACAGGAGAGATGCTTATACTAGGGCGTGTAATTGAAAGGTTAGGATTGATTATCCGCATACTGAGTATGGTGAATTCAGGATTTGTTCCTAACGAATATATCGAATGTTGTGGTGAAAGTGTACAATCTCTGCAGAGTGTCAAACTATTCGAATAGCCGCGTCCGCGGTTATGGACAGTTGGAGTGGCCATATTGTTCCCCCGTCAGATGTTTTCAAAATGACTTGTGAAATGGATTGAGAATTTTGACTTGACCAGAACAGAGTTGTGATATGAAATACAAGTTCCCACTTAGATGTTATAAAATTTCAACTAGCTTTTCTTGCTTATGAACTTAGTTGAGGTAAATCTGGATTTTTGCAAAACAACCCTAGAGCTTAGTGTCCTACTACAAAAACCCTTCACTTGTTACTATTAGTTTGCGAGTACTTAAAGAGTACTCATGGCTTTGTCCCTGGCTATTCCCGTGGCCATACTATAAAGTGGAGTACCAGGAGGATGGACCCCAGGAAGGTTACGACAACTAGGATCATCTCCCATCGTCAGCATTGCCTGTGACCCCGAAGAATGGAGCTTCGCCTACGCTACCTTTATTATTACGTTATTCCGCTTCTTGAGTTGTATTAAGAACTGGATCATGAGATCCTTATTTGTGTAAGACCTTATGTATGGTTTGTAATGGATGATGTACTGTGGTATCCAATACTGTTATGTCTCGCAAAAATGGTAATCCTGGGATTGTGATGTATGGCATAACAGGCATCTGGGATTAAAAATCCGGGTGTTGACATATGTGCTCGCAATAAGAACTTGTACACCATCTTTTGTCCTGCTAGCCCGTTGCAGCGGGGCCTCAATGGAATCTACTGGCAATTAAGGTATTCCTTTTAATAGAGTATTGGAGCAAAACATTAACACTCCATGAACACAAGTGATACTCACATCACATCCATCCCCTCTGGTTATCCCAATTTCTGTCACTTCGGGGCCTTTGGTTCTGGATAATAATATGTGTAAACAACTTGCTGGTAAGATCACAAACAATAATATCATCATGAATCAATAACATGTTCAGATATGATATCATGGCACTCGGGACCTAGTGGCAAGCATTAAGCATAACAAGTTGCAACAATGTCAAAAGAACTAACAATAGATACTAGGCACCATGCCCTAACAATCTTATTCGATTACATGATAGATCTCATCCAATCCCTACCATACCCATAGCATACAGCGGGGGATTATTCACTCATGGATGGGGAAACATGGATGGTTGATGGAGAGGCGTCGGTGATGATGATGGCGATGATCTCCTCCAATTCCTCGTCCCGACAGGGTGCCAGAACGGAGTTTCTGGTTCTGAATCGCGGTTTCTGGTGGTGGAGGCGCAGCGGAACTCTATCTGGAAAACATCGAACCCCCCTGTGTTTTTAGGTCAGACGGCTTATGTACGCGAAGGGAGAGATCGAGGGGGTGCCCGAGGTGGCCACACCACCCCCTGCCGCGGACTGGGCTGGCCCGCGCCACCAGGTGGTGTGGGCCCCTCGTGGCCCTTCTCTGTCTCGTCATTTGGCTCCGTGAGTCTTATGGTAAAATAGAAGATTTGCGATATTTTTTGGGATTTTTCCTGAAAGTAGATTTCCTGCAAAAAACTAGACAACAAAGCAATTCTGCTAAAAACAACATATGTCCGTGTTAGTTGTGTCCAAATCACACAAATTAGAGCAGAAACAATAGCAAAAGTGTTCGAGAAAGTAGATCCGTTTTGGCCATATTAATCGGCAAGTGAACGATTACATCGCCCATGAGAATCCGATCTTGTTAACCGCTTTGGAATCTTTGAAGGTTAGTACTCTATCGACTCATTGCTACAATCTACTAGATAGATCTTAGCTTGTGTGTGTTCATGCGATAGAATTTTTTTGTTTTCCATGCTACGAACCCATACACCAAGATCACGGTTCGGCATCTCCTATGCGAAGGAAGACTTACCTGTGATCAAAGGGAAACCAAAAATCAAGATAGGACCTACCTCGAGCTCCACGAACCGGCAAAGCCCGAAGCGCAACTTGATACGTCGGAAACGTATCTATAATTTTTTATGCTCCATGCTTGTTTTGTATCTACTTTGCTTTACTTTGTCTACACTTTGAGGTGTTTTTATATATTTTCTGGAACTAACCTATTAACAAGTTGCCACAGTGCCAGTTGCCTGTATTCTTCTATTTTGGATCCAGAAAAGGCAGAAAATCAATATTCTCGGAATTGGACGGGACAAAAGCCAAAGTCATTATTTTTCCCGGAGCAACACGGAACCACGAAGCAGAGACGGAGTAGGGAACCAGGGTGGCCACACCCTCCCCCCCCACCCCCAGGTGAGGGCAAGCCCTGGTGGCGCCTATAGGGGGTGTGGGCCCCCCGGCCCTCCACCGACCTTGCCTCCTTCGCCTATAAGAAGCCTCCGACCCCAAAACCCTAATTAATCCATCATACTTCCAGAAAAAGTTATGCTGCACCGCCGCCACCAAAGGGGAGATTTGGGGGATAGAAAGTCTCTGTTCTGGCACCCTGCCGGGATGGGGAAGTGCCCCCAGAGCCATCTCCATCGCTTTCCACCACCATCTCCATCACCGTTGTTGATTCCCATGATGAGGAGGGAGTAGTTCTTCCTCGAGGATAAGGGATCTACCGATAGCTATGTGTTCATCTCTCTCTCTCTCTCTATGCATGATCTTGTTGTGACCACTTGTATTTCACTATCTCTTCGCCGAACTAGTGCACCTATATATACACCTGACAAGTGTATTGGGTGTGTTGGTGTAACACCCTCAGAATCGGACCTATGCAAGTTTGAGCAAAATTCGCCAAACCCGCATAGAAACGATTCAAAGGTGCCCACCAGGCACTTTCGTGCGGGTGGAAAACAAAGTAATAACATTACACAACAGTCCTCGATGGGACCCACAGAACAGATATATATAACAGCGACTCAGATGAGTCAAGAATACAGATATACGGTACAAAGATCCAAATCACCTTGAAAGCATTAGAGCGTCCGACTACGGACAAGATGCAAATGGGGCTAAGAGCCCTAAAGAATAACCAATGGCGTCCATAACCCTGCCCAGGCCAAGCCGGAAGGGTAACCCTGCTAACGGCGTCGATCTCAAAACCTGCTTAAACAAAAGGGGGTGCCGACAAAGGGCAAAGGAAAAAGAAGGAGCGTCAGTACTGAGGCCAGTACACGGCGAGGCTAGAATTCGGCGGTCCTCGCCTACATAGGTATGGTGGACTGAGCGGCAGCGGCAGCATGCACTAAACAACCTATAGAGACTCGAAACATCTGGCGTCAAACAGAGAGGGGTGAGAATGCCCTATCCGGATCCAACCTGAAGCTAACACCAAACAAACCCATCCTGGTGTTTCCCCCTCGAGACCAACGAGGAAGTCAACCGAGGAACTCACACCGTTGGCAGTTTTAATTATTCAGTTTTCGTTGCAGCAATTACTAGTCAGGTTTAGATAATCGTCCTGTTAAAATAAGCAGTGGGCACTTTTAGTTAACCATTCCGTTGTAGTTGCAACAATTACTAATCAGATACAGATGATATGAGATAAACCCAAAACCCAGCAGTTTTTGGTACTTTTATTCAGCCATTTCGTTGTAGTTGCAATACTTACTAGTCAGGTACAATTGTCGCAAGCGACAGCCAAACAAGCAATTGTGGGCAGTATTAATTAGCCATTCCATTATAGTGAAGCTGATTACTAGTCATTATAAGTCAAATTTATAGCAGTAAACTTTAGTTATGCTTGTCTATGATCGAGATACTGTGCTCCAAGTCGTCCATATCCGCGGACACGGCTTTCAGAAAGTTTTACCCGGCCGGGGTGCACCAATAGCAACACACGCTCGATCAACCTCGGAAAAACCAAATCAAAACCCAACGAGGCTTTCACGACTGAACAATCACAGGATTCAGAAATATTTCAGGGGGCCACCCCTTAAGTAGAATCCGCAACGAAGCTAGCTGACTCCGAGACGGCCTCAAGGTTTGGGTGGACGGCGGTAAACGACTGGGAACCCGAAAGTGTGGCTGGGCTTGTCGATACCGCATAAACGTGTCCCGATCCTAAACAGTGCAGTGTGCAGTACCTCACACAATCGTAAATAAAGCAGTAAAACATGGCATAAGTACAGGATCGTAAATAAAACCTCAAACTAGTTTGTGGCCCCTAGAAATAAGACTGAATCAAGCTCTGGCTCAGGGGGGTCCCATATACCTCCCGGATGTGGATAGCGCGATAAATCAAGGAACAGGTATCAAGTACTCGGGGTCTTACGGGACACAAGTGGGCGTTCGGAAACCAAATATTATCTATCACCCACCGATGCCTCTGCTTATTTCAATTTTAGTTGTTAAACAGAAATTAAAGTGACGATAAGTAAAACTAGAATCATCTTCAACATCAACATGCGGCAATACATCAGCAACTGTGGCATATGACAACACGCAACAGCACTTGAGCAAGCGACTACGACGCGCAAGTCCAACTATCTACCAAACAACAGGGAATAGGGTGTGTCCAAGGCAATATACGGCTGCAAGGGATATCACGGGTACGAAAACTAGAGCATCGCAACACCGATAGCAATAGATCAACAGGAGGGAATAAAGACTATAAAAGTAAGATAGGTAGAAAGAGGGAGATGCTCGCCTGAAAACATTGTCGAAGGGTTCAACCGAAGATCGGGGCGAAGCTCACATCAACTCAACGGCCTTATCCGCGAAGAACCAAAACACTAGAAGAAACACCGGATGCAATATTTAATACAACGGCAGAAGATCGGCATGATGCATGTATGATGTATGACATGGCAAAGATGCGATGCGATTAGGTCATATTAAGTGGAACCGGGGTCCCGACAATTAATTAGTAGGTTCAAGTTATTTAGAAGCCCCGCAAATTTAAATGTGATTTTAGCATGGCAAAAGATAGCACCGGTTCGCTACACAAGATGTAAATGAGGCCAATATGAGACTAGATTTGCCCGCATATGGGCCCCATATTTAATTATTAGGTGAATCGGCATAAGGCCCCCAAACCACAGATATGCATGCAAGTATGACAATTCAATATGCATCAATTGTTATGATGTAATGAGATAGGGTTTCGGAAAGGGGTTCACACATTAGGGTTCGGCAGATCTTGGGTTCCGGGGTTCGGGGTCGGTCTCAGGGTCCAGGGTTCGACGGAACGTTCTCGGACTCCGGGATCGTTCTCAAATAGCGGAGTAGATCTCGTCGTTCCGGGAGGAAGCACTTGTTGTCCAGGTTCTCGGTGTCGGGGGGGGGGGAATTCCGATGTTCCGAGGAGAAGATCTCGGCGCCGGAAGATCTTGAGGTTCCATTGGGGTTCGTCGAGGTTCGATGTCTTCGGCTCCGTGAGGAAGATCTTGTGGTATCCTTGATGGAGGCCTTGAAATTCTTGGTCGAGGATCCGGGTGTCGGTGACGGACTTGGGTCGAGGCTCATGGTGCGGATCCCCATGAGCTTGGTCGGCCAGATTGCTTGTGCGCGCGCGACGTACGGCCACAAGGAAGGCAGGGGCCTGGCGATATGACTCTATGCGGCAGGTGTCAAGAGGAGCAGGGACATGCTGGTGTGATGCTCGCGGTAAGGCAACAGCGGCACAAGGCCCAAGAATCATGGTCGGAGACGCATGCGGCGGCCAGGAAAACAAGAGAAGCAGGGGCATCGGGGATCGAGAGCAGGGAGAGAGGTGGGTTCCACGGGATGGATGGGGAGGTGGCTTCGGGTGGCCGAGAGGAGCGAGCGGCGCGGGCGGACAGAGGATGGTCGCGGAGGTGGTGACTCCCGCTCGAGGCGGCGCTCGCATGCTGGGGGGGGGGGAAGCCGCGGGGTGCGGCGGACGGGGCCGGAGGGGACCGGGCCCGACGGCGGCCGGCGGGGCGCTGGACGCGGAGAAGAAGCGCGGCCTGGGGGACGTCGGGTCGGGGCCGGCGAACGGCGCGCGGGGAGGGCCTCAGGACGCGCGCGCGGTGCAGAACTGGAGGGAGGGCGGCCGGCGGAGGCGGGTACCGGAGCGGCGGCGGCGCGCGGGCGCCGGGGTGAGGCAGCGCGGGCGGAGGCCGCAGGCGGCGGAGCGGTGAGGTGGAGGCGGAGCCGCAGTGGGCGGAGGTGGTGCGGTGGATGGGGCGGCAGACGGGGGAGCTCCGGGAGCGGGCTAGCCGGGGGCGGGACGGAAGCACGCGACCGGAGGCGGCGGTGCAGAGCTTGCTGGGCGGGGTCGGCGAGGTGGAGCCGCGGGAGCAGCGAGGTGGGGGCTCGCGGCGGAGGGCGGAGCTTGGGGAGAGCGAGGCAGGCAGGAGGGTCGCCGGCGGCAAGGGGGAACGCCGACGCGAGGGGAGGCGCCGAGGCGGCGTCGGTGGCGATGGAGAGGCGGGGTGGCGCGGCCGGTGGAGGGGAGGTCCGGGGCGAGCGGAAGGAGAGGAGGGCGACACGGCTCGGGCGGCGGGGCCGGCGCCGGAGCGTGGTCGGAGGAGGAGCGGCGGGAAGGAGGTGGTCCAGCGGCGACACGGGCCGAGAGGAGGAAGAGGGCCAGGCGCGGGGCTGGGAACGCGTGAGGAAGAAGGGGACCGACAGGGGGTGGGACCTGTGGGTCCAGACGGTGGAGGAAAAAGAGAGAGAAGGGAGAGGGGGGCTGGCAGGCGGGGGCCAGGGAGAGAGGGCCCGGTGGCAGCGGGACAGGGCAGGAGCGGCTGGGTGAGAGAGGGAGCGGAAGGAGAGGACGGGGGCCGCTCTGGTGGGGCCGGGGCGGGATCCCGAGGTGGCTGAGGCTGAGCGGGAAAAGAGGTGGGGCCAGGGGAAAAAGAGGACGCTGGGTGGGTTGGCCGGCGTGTGAGTGCATGCGTGTGTTTTGGGTGGGTGAGGCGTGTCGGCTGAGTGAGAGAGAGGAGAGAGAGGGAGAGATAGGGAGGGGTGAGGTGGCAGGTTTAGATTGGTTAGGGGGGGAGGGTTAAGTGAGGTGGCAGGCTACTATTGGAGGGAGTGAGGTGGAGGGATGGGTTGGGTAGCTTTCTGGGTAGCTTAGGAATTAGAGGGGCAGACTAGTTGGACCGATTTAAAATCCTGGGGGTGGTCGTTCGGGTCGATCTGGCCCGTTCGACTGCCCCCACTAAAATAATTAATGTTTTTATTTATTTTAATTGGGCCGTCTGCAACCCGATAGCAACAAAACAAAATACTCCGGAGGCCCGGGGTTTTGCGTTTGAATAGAGATGGGGCGTTTGGAAAACAAATCGGGTGTTGCGAAAAATAGTTTTTGCAAACAATGCATGATGATGACGATGCAATGCACAAATTCAACGCGATTTTCTAGTAGTGGTTTTGCGGGATGCCACAATTCGACACCACAAACAAAGGATCTCGCCCTCGAGATCCGCCTCATGGTACCGGAAAGAAGATCGGCGTTCTCCGTCTTCTCGCTTTGTGTAGATCCTCGCGACACCACTAACAAGAGGTCGTTGTCCGTGATCGTCGAGAGAACACTCCGGGAACAAAAGGTCGAAGGTAGGGGTATCAACAAATAAAGCCACCCCTAACTTCGATGGAAAGGGGAACCGATGCATTCTTATCCACTTCAATGTACAAAAGCGAATAGAAGGGGTAGTCGGCATGGGGGCCAATCCATCACGCACCCAAACTATTACTCCGCACAATCAGTAGAAGGGAGTGCAATCATTCTCGGAGTCAGACTGAAGATCTCGGCAAGCGAGGTTCGGAAACAAAGGAGGGATGCAGACTCTGCATCGGAGCTGGCGTAGATGATGCCGTCGCGTCGGAAGACAACGGAAGGCACAAACAAAGAACAAAGAATGGTAACACCGTAGACGGATTCATCGGCAGCTGGAACACCGGATGGCAGAACACCGTTATCGGAGAAGGAAGCGAAACCCTGAAGGTACGACGGAAACCCAACCACGAGAAATCCTGGACTCGAAGTAAAGATAAGAGAGCGGATTCAAAACACGTCGAGATAAGAGGTGAATAGCAGAGGGGTAAGAAGTAAAATCAGACCTAATCAGAACTATCCAACCGATTTTGCAAAAATAGTTTTGACACTCTACTTCGGCCGTTAGCTAGGTTATCCTACAGGCTGGACTTGTGGGGTATCGCAACTGCTGAGCTCTGATACCACTCTGTAACACCCTCAGAATCGGACCTATGCAAGTTTGAGCAAAATTCGCCAAACCCGCATAGAAACGATTCAAAGGTGCCCACCAGGCACTTTCGTGCGGGTGGAAAACGAAGTAATAACATTACACAACAGTCCTCGATGGGACCCACAGAACAAATATATATAACAGCGACTCAAATGAGTCAAGAATACAGATATACGGTACAAAGATCCAAATCACCTTGAAAGCATTAGAGCGTCCGACTACGGACAAGATGCAAATGGGGCTAAGAGCCCTGAAGAATAACCAATGGCGTCCATAACCCTGCCCAGGCCAAGCCGGAAGGGTAACCCTGCTAACGGCGTCGATCTCAAAACCTGCTTAAACAAAAGGGGGTGCCGACAAAGGGCAAAGGAAAAAGAAGGAGCGTCAGTACTGAGGCCAGTACACGGCGAGGCTAGAATTCGGCGGTCCTCGCCTACATAGGTATGGTGGACTGAGCGGCAGCGGCAGCATGCACTAAACAACCTATAGAGACTCGAAACATCTGGCGTCAAACAGAGAGGGGTGAGAATGCCCTATCCGGATCCAACCTGAAGCTAACACCAAACAAACCCATCCTGGTGTTTCCCCCTCGAGACCAACGAGGAAGTCAACCGAGGAACTCACACCGTTGGCAGTTTTAATTATTCAGTTTTCGTTGCAGCAATTACTAGTCAAGTTTAGATAATCGTCCTGTTAAAATAAGCAGTGGGCACTTTTAGTTAACCATTCCGTTGTAGTTGCAACAATTACTAATCAGATACAGATGATATGAGATAAACCCAAAACCCAGCAGTTGTTGGTACTTTTATTCAGCCATTTCGTTGTAGTTGCAATACTTACTAGTCAGGTACAATTGTCGCAAGCGACAGCCAAACAAGCAATTGTGGGCAGTATTAATTAGCCATTCCATTATAGTGAAGCTGATTACTAGTCATTATAAGTCAAATTTATAGCAGTAAACTTTAGTTATGCTTGTCTATGATCGAGATACTGTGCTCCAAGTCGTCCATATCCGCGGACACGGCTTTCAGAAAGTTTTACCCGGCCGGGGTGCACCAATAGCAACACACGCTCGATCAACCTCGGAAAAACCAAATCAAAACCCAACGAGGCTTTCACGACTGAACAATCACAGGATTCAGAAATATTTCAGGGGGCCACCCCTTAAGTAGAATCCGCAACGAAGCTAGCTGACTCCGAGACGGCCTCAAGGTTTGGGTGGACGGCGGTAAACGACTGGGAACCCGAAAGTGTGGCTGGGCTTGTTGATACCGCGTAAACGTGTCCCGATCCTAAACAGTACAGTGTGCAGTACCTTGCACAATCGTAAATAAAGCAGTAAAACATGGCATAAGTACAGGATCGTAAATAAAACCTCAAACTAGTTTGTGGCCCCTAGAAATAAGACTGAATCAAGCTCTGGCTCAGGGGGGTCCCATATACCTCCCGGATGTGGATAGCGCGATAAATCAAGGAACAGGTATCAAGTACTCGGGGTCTTACGGGACACAAGTGGGCGTTCGGAAACCAAATATTATCTATCACCCACCGATGCCTCTGCTTATTTCAATTTTAGTTGTTAAACAGAAATTAAAGTGACGATAAGTAAAACTAGAATCATCTTCAACATCAACATGCGGCAATACATCAGCAACTGTGGCATATGACAACACGCAACAGCACTTGAGCAAGCGACTACGACGCGCAAGTCCAACTATCTACCAAACAACAGGGAATAGGGTGTGTCCAAGGCAATATACGGCTGCAAGGGATATCACGGGTACGAAAACTAGAGCATCGCAACACCGATAGCAATAGATCAACAGGAGGGAATAAAGACTATAAAAGTAAGATAGGTAGAAAGAGGGAGATGCTCGCCTGAAAACATTGTCGAAGGGTTCAACCGAAGATCGGGGCGAAGCTCACATCAACTCAACGGCCTTATCCGCGAAGAACCAAAACACTAGAAGAAACACCGGATGCAATATTTAATACAACGGCAGAAGATCGGCATGATGCATGTATGATGTATGACATGGCAAAGATGCGATGCGATTAGGTCATATTAAGTGGAACCGGGGTCCCGACAATTAATTAGTAGGTTCAAGTTATTTAGAAGCCCCGCAAATTTAAATGTGGTTTTAGCATGGCAAAAGATAGCACCGGTTCGCTACACAAGATGTAAATGAGGCCAATATGAGACTAGATTTGCCCGCATATGGGCCCCATATTTAATTATTAGGTGAATCGGCATAAGGCCCCCAAACCACAGATATGCATGCAAGTATGACAATTCAATATGCATCAATTGTTATGATGTTATGAGATAGGGTTTCGGAAAGGGGTTCACACATTAGGGTTCGGCAGATCTTGGGTTCCGGGGTTCGGGGTCGGTCTCAGGGTCCAGGGTTCGACGGAACGTTCTCGGACTCCGGGATCGTTCTCAAATAGCGGAGTAGATCTCGTCGTTCCGGGAGGAAGCACTTGTTGTCCAGGTTCTCGGTGTCGGGGGGGGGGGGAATTCCGATGTTCCGAGGAGAAGATCTCGGCGCCGGAAGATCTTGAGGTTCCATTGGGGTTCGTCGAGGTTCGATGTCTTCGGCTCCGTGAGGAAGATCTTGTGGTATCCTTGATGGAGGCCTTGAAATTCTTGGTCGAGGATCCGGGTGTCGGTGACGAACTTGGGTCGAGGCTCATGGTGCGGATCCCCATGAGCTTGGTCGGCCAGATTGCTTGTGCGCGCGCGACGTACGGCCACAAGGAAGGCAGGGGCCTGGCGATATGACTCTATGCGGCAGGTGTCAAGAGGAGCAGGGACATGCTGGTGTGATGCTCGCGGTAAGGCAACAGCGGCACAAGGCCCAAGAATCATGGTCGGAGACGCATGCGGCGGCCAGGAAAACAAGAGAAGCAGGGGCATCGGGGATCGAGAGCAGGGAGAGAGGTGGGTTCCACGGGATGGATGGGGAGGTGGCGTCGGGTGGCCGAGAGGAGCGAGCGGCGCGGGCGGACAGAGGATGGTCGCGGAGGCGGTGACTCCCGCTCGAGGCGGCGCTCGCATGCTGGGGGGGGGGGAGCCGCGGGGTGCGGCGGCGGACGGGGCCGGAGGGGACCGGGCCCGACGGCGGCCGGCGGGGCGCTGGACGCGGAGAAGAAGCGCGGCCTGGGGGACGTCGGGTCGGGGCCGGCGAACGGCGCGCGGGGAGGGCCTCAGGACGCGCGCGCGGTGCAGAACTGGAGGGAGGGCGGCCGGCGGAGGCGGGTACCGGAGCGGCGGCGGCGCGCGGGCGCCGGGGTGAGGCAGCGCGGGCGGAGGCCGCAGGCGGCGAAGCGGTGAGGTGGAGGCGGAGCCGCAGTGGGCGGAGGTGGTGCGGTGGATGGGGCGGCAGACGGGGGAGCTCCGGGAGCGGGCTAGCCGGGGGCGGGATGGAAGCGCGCGACCGGAGGCGGCGGTGCAGAGCTTGCTGGGCGGGGTCGGCGAGGTGGAGCCGCGGGAGCAGCGAGGTGGGGGCTCGCGGCGGAGGGCGGAGCTTGGGGAGAGCGAGGCAGGCAGGAGGGTCGCCGGCGGCGAGGGGGAACGCCGACGCAAGGGGAGGCGCCGAGGCGGCGTCGGTGGCGATGGAGAGGCGGGGTGGCGCGGCCGGTGGCGGGGAGGTCCGGGGCGAGCGGAAGGAGAGGAGGGCGACGCGGCTCGGGCGGCGGGGCCGGCGCCGGAGCATGGTCGGAGGAGGAGCGGCGGGAAGGAGGTGGTCCAGCGGCGACGCGGGCCGAGAGGAGGAAGAGGGCCAGGCGCGGGGCTGGGAACGCGTGAGGAAGAAGGGGACCGACAGGGGGTGGGACCTGTGGGTCCAGACGGTGGAGGAAAAAGAGAGAGAAGGGAGAGGGGGGCTGGCAGGCGGGGGCCAGGGAGAGAGGGCCCGGTGGCAGCGGGACAGGGCAGGAGCGGCTGGGTGAGAGAGGGAGCGGAAGGAGAGGACGGGGCCGCTCTGGTGGGGCCGGGGCGGGATCCCGAGGTGGCTGAGGCTGAGCGGGAAAAGAGGTGGGGCCAGGGGAAAAAGAGGACGCTGGGTGGGTTGGCCGGCGTGTGAGTGCATGCGTGTGTTTTGGGTGGGTGAGGCGTGTCGGCTGAGTGAGAGAGAGGAGAGAGAGGGAGAGATAGGGAGGGGTGAGGTGGCAGGTTTAGATTGGTTAGGGGGGGGAGGGTTAAGTGAGGTGGCAGGCTACTATTGGAGGGAGTGAGGTGGAGGGATGGGTTGGGTAGCTTTCTGGGTAGCTTAGGAATTAGAGGGGCAGACTAGTTGGACCGATTTAAAATCCTGGGGGTGGTCGTTCGGGTCGATCTGGCCCGTTCGACTGCCCCCACTAAAATAATTAATGTTTTTATTTATTTTAATTGGGCCGTCTGCAACCCGATAGCAACAAAACAAAATACTCCGGAGGCCCGGGGTTTTGCGTTTGAATAGAGATGGGGCGTTTGGAAAACAAATCGGGTGTTGCGAAAAATAGTTTTTGCAAACAATGCATGATGATGACGATGCAATGCACAAATTCAACGCGATTTTCTAGTAGTGGTTTTGCGGGATGCCACAGTTGGGGACACAAGAGACTTCTTGTATCTTGATTGCAGGGTGGCTTGAGAGGGATACCTTTGACCACTTCCTCCCTGAGTTCGATATCTTTGGGTAATCCACTTAAGGGAAACTTGCTGCTGTTCTAGAAACCTCTGCACTTGGAGGCCCAACAAATGTCTACAAGAATAGAAGTGCGTATACATCAAGCTATTTTCTGGCGCCGTTGCCGGGGAGGTAAGGTAAAAGGTACTCACATCCTCCGGTGTGAGTGCTCGAAGTTATTTCCTTTAGATCCTGTAATTATCTCTTTTTGTTTCTTGTTTTCACTAGTTAGGCTTAATGGAAAACAACAACAAAATTAGAGAGCTTTATAGTATCTATCTTGAGTTAGGACATGAAGTGTTTGAAGAGAAAATTAAAAAATCTATGGAACTTTATTTGCATGCTAATAGCAATGTTATTAGTATGAATTCTTTGGACACCATTATTTCTAATGCTATGGAAACGTCTAAGCTTGGGGAAACTAGTCTTTATGAAAATGATCTTTTTAGTTCCCCAACTTTGGAAGATAGCTATTCTATTGCTTATGATGCTACCAAACCTCCAATATATGATGATTAGAATGATGAATATGATATTTTTAGTCCACCAACTATTGAGGAGAAAATTAATTATGATTACAATATGCCTCCTATATTTGATGATTATGGTGATGAGAATAATAGTGATAGCTATTTTTTTTAATTTGCTCCCACTATAATTAATAAGAATGATTATGTTTATGTGGAGAGTAATAATGATTTTATGCATGTGGCTCATGATAAGAATGTTTTATGTGATATTATATTGTTAATTTTATTCATGATGCTTGTAACATCCCAATTTCAGCAACCCTGATTAAATACCCAAGAGGCAAAAATCAGGGCGAACAAAAACTTTCCTGCATTGTGTGCTTACTTGTTTGCTTGTGCTCAAGCAATTGTTTGTGTATTAGTTGTGTACTCCTCATCAATACTAGTTTACAAAAACTATCTTACAAAAGAGATGTCTTGGCTCATCTTTCATATTCTCAAATGTTCTGGAATTTCAAAACCCGAGCCAAGATGACTTTGACACAACCAAGTACCTTACTAGTTTGTATTATCAAAACTACGGATATATAGATATACTCTCCTTATGTTTTCAAGACATAACCTTCAATTACTCTTATCCCTAGGTTTTCCAAAACCTTATTAAAACCTTTTCATCTCAATCTTGGTAGAGATACCAAGATGGTACTTATCTTACTTCAAAGCAAAATCACTTTCAACATACCCATCCTTACCTCAAGCTAGGCTTGATGGTAACCCTGGTAGTAGTTAGATGAATTTCTTGATCTGCTATCTGATGAATTGCCTTGATCTACTGATTGCCTTGTTTGCTTAGGAACTAGAGTGAGATAATCTAGTAGGTCATCCCTTAGGACCCAACCCATGCTTGTGATCATCAATCTCAAACCAAGAATCCAAGCCTGGATCTATCCTAAGACACTGAAGTTATCATCTCATCTCATGTTTATCTCAATCCAGGGATAATCCCTCTTGATGGTTTCCAACCTAGTGGAGAACCAATCCAAGTTTGGATACCCTCCCTTCAATCTATACCTCAACATAAACCACTTGAGGGAAGGGATAAACCTTTGCCACCCTCTCAATTGTTTCCCTCTTGAACACTAGTCAAAATCACCAAATCTGCCAGAATGCCTAAGTCTGGATTTCTTATCTAGATTCAATTTTTGGAGCCCTACCTCTTCAAACCTATGTGCATTCTTAAGAATGTACTTGAACCATCTTGTGTTACATATTTAGTACTACCAAAGACCACTCTTACCCTTGGCTAAGCCAATTTAATTCCCACTCATCCTTGATGGTTTGTAGTCAAGATAATAATCTTTTATGAAAATCTTGTCATCTTTCCTACTTTGGCAGAAGATCACATCTATATGCTACCTCCCCTTGACCAACTCTTTGCTTGGTTATGACCTACTAATCATAGCCTATCAACTCCCACTTCAATTGTTTCCATTGGATCCTTATGCTTCCTAAACCCACATGGTTTAGAAGGCTACCTGATGTGTCTATTATGGCAGCCTTATTTTCAACAAAGTTTGCCATCTCTTATAGACCACCTCAAATGCAACCAATCCCAACTCTTGCTTCCATGATCATCTATATGACATGGTCTATCCATCCATATACCCCTTTTACCAAGGTGATCTCTGAGCTCGCTAATCCAACCCTGTTTGGGCGACCTTAGAATAACCAAACCCTAGATCCTCCCAAATCTAGTTTCCATTCTTTTCACCACTTTCCTTAAAAACCAAGGTTTAGCTTGATGCCTACATCAAGTTTACATCATATACCTTGGATATAAGCATCCCCAGATAATTCCCACGATTATTTGGATTATTAAACTACTTTATTTCCCGCACTTACCAAATTCTCAAAATCCTGGTCCATAAAGGCAAGTTTGTTTTTCTCCAAAATCACTTTGCCAACTCAATGCATAATTAAGTTCTCCATATCATATCCCATCCTCCCAACTCAAAAATAATTATTTTTGATATTCTTCATTATTTCTTTTTGCCCTTTTTCTTAAATGGCAGAAACAAGAAATAATTCCCCAAAAATGCTTTTCCACTTCAGTAAATCCAAATAAAATTCTCCAAGGTGTGCTATGGTATTTAAGACCATATCACATCGAAAACCAAACTTGCCCAATGTCAAAATATCATTTTAGCTTCCATAATCTACTTCAACACTTTTTGAAGAAGTGCATTTAAATGGGATTATAATCATGAGAAAAATCCCATTTAAATCATGGAGAGATTAATTGACCTCATCTACCTACCAGTACCATTTCCACCCTTTATCCAACGCAACTTTACCAAACTCCTTCACAAGCCTTCTTTTGATCAAATTTGCAAAATCGACCAAACTTGATTCAAACCAACTCCAAACACCACAAAACCTGGTCAAGTACTACACCACAGCACCCACTACACTCTCTGGTCGTGTGCCACAGTACCATCTACTGTAGCTTCCCTCCTCCTTGTCCCCTAGTGCTTGTAAGAGGAAGGGAGAGACAATATCTTAGCACACCTTGTGTATTGAAAGCTTGCAGCAACCACCACCCCTCCTATCACCTCTGGTCATCTACAGTACCCCCACACACCACTCCATGAGCCAATGGTTGCACCCTAGCCTCCCTAGCCCTCCCCTCTCCTCCATTTATTATTCCCTTGACCAAACAAAGAGAGAGGGAGGAACCTTGCAGCAGACGACTCCCCAGCCCTTCTCTTCCCATTAGTGACCCCACCACACCTCTCCATGCCCCACTCGACCACTCCCTGGCTGCCTCCCTCTCCCCATCATCCCCATGGTTGAGGTTCACCATGAACCAACCCCTCTCGGTTTATAATACCCCAGGGCCACCCAGCACCCTCCCCTTCAGATCATTTGCTCCCCTTCCTCCCCACTCACTTCCCAGAGCACCCCTTCCCTCTCCCCCTGCTCTGCCTTGCTCGGGAGAAAAGAAGCTAGGATTTTTGGCCTCCCCTCCCCTTGCAAGAACAATAACTCCTCCCCTCCGTTTCTCTTGCTTCATGCCTCTCTCCAGCCCTCCTCTACCCCTCTTACCCTCTCCCATGTTTTCCCATGCGTAGGTACGCCCTAGCAAGCTCCTCCGGCGAGCTCCTGAAAGCACCCGCGGTCGTCTTCGCGCGAGCAAGGTCCCGGCGTCAAACCCCGTGCTTCCGCCCCTCGTTATGACCGCCGTCAAGCGCTGCGTCACCTCCGCCTCTCCTCGTCGCCTCTCTGAGTCCTCAGGTGAGCCCCCGATCCTCCCCTTTCGCCCTAGGGTTCCGTCGTTGACGGGCCTATTCCACTGGTGAAGACGACCGAGGGTCGTCAGATCCCTCTTAATCGGACGACCCTCATTCCCCTATACCCTTCGGCATTTGCCGTCACTGACGGGCGGTACCGCATTGTCAGCCCAGTTCCCACATAGGGATGCGCCCGCGTGGGCCGAATCATCTCCTCCACGGCCCATCTATCCCAGATCTAGCCTAGAGCTCCTCAGATCTAATTCCTTTTTCTTTAAATTTGCAGATCTGGCAACTAGCAGTTTGGTTTAAACCCAACAAAAATAGTAAAACCCCATATTTTTGCCAGATCCAATTTTTCACACATGCCTGCACTTTTTCTCTAACATGCAGACTCAGATCTGGACCAAAATGTTCTCTAAAATAATTCTGATAAATCCCCTACTAGGATTTGTCCAGAATCCTAAATAAATCCTCCAGAAATCTTAGTATATCCAAATGTAGTAAATCTAATTGGTGGTGAAAGTTACTGACCATAGATTTCAGGTCCCACAGGCCTCATAGTCTTTTGCTTCCTAAATTGCTGGTAGGAAAAATAACAAAATAAAGCCCTTTCTGCCTTTAGGAATCTCCCTAGGTCAAACCAAGTGAGGTTTGGACCTAATTCTAGCTCCCAGATGGCACACACAACCATATCCTTCGTAATACTGCAGCTCATAATTTTATGAGACCCTGTTGAATTTTAGTGAATTAAACTCTTCTCTGCATGGGTTGTTCACTAATAAATTCCCTACAGTAGATATGCAACTCCAAAAAGGTTGATCCCAATTTATACAGAAAGTTAGTCTCAGTACCTATCATGTGTCCTTTTAATCACTTAAAAATCTTCTGTAAAATAAATCTGATGAAAAAGACAAATCTGGTCCAGTACTGCCTTTGGGGATTTCTCAAGGGCATTCTAGTAATAGTTCTGAGGTGAAACCAACTCCTCTTGTTTTACTCCATCAAATACTACCTAATCACCCAAGGAAATAATTTTTGGAACTCCATAGAAGTTCTAATGAATTATTTCCTAAAACTAGGGTTTTATTCACAATAAAATCCATTATAAATCAAGGGAAATTGATAAAATAGTGAAACCACTTTTGTTGGCTTCATTTTATCAATACCTATCTGATGGTATCAATTTTTTGAACAATGGTATCATACAGATCAAGCCCTTGGTCAAAAACCCTCTCTTAGGTAATTCCTAGACTCTGATTCAAAAAGGAACACATTTTTCCTATGCCTCCAAATCTTCCTCCAAATCCAACTAAAACAAACCTCCAACATCCTACTGATATATATAAATTAATTATATTTTGTTTTCTGTATGGTTTGATGCTTGTATGCCTTGTATTGATTGGTGTATTGTTTGTTTGCATGTGTGCTCGATAACGGCGATAGTTGCGACTGTGTTACGCCGAGAAGAAAGAAGGATCGGGTTATATATATTATGGTCATTATTGGTATTCTGTTTATCTAACGAAGTCAAGAGACATCTCGCTGGTCACAGGCAAGCCACCATTCATGAAATCCTATATTACCCTACTCCAGTTTAACAATTGTTTTATACCTCGTTTATGAACTGCACGATTAAAATGCATGGTTTGTTTCAATATAAAAGTGCGTGAGTAACTTGGCTCCTCCAAGTTATGGATGAGTGACCATTACGACACCTACCCCATTTGACACCCATTTTTATCCCTTAGATCGAGGCTAAGATGATTAGCATCTTCCCTCTTGGAACCCACGGATTTTAACGATACAACTATTTTGGGTTTTACCCTACTACAAAAGGTTTTCAAAATAAAACCCTTGGAAAGAGGCATCGTTTCCGAGTGCAAGTTTTACTAAAAGAAGATATTAGGTGATGAAGAGAAAGTCAAGCAAGAGAGAGAAGGGATGTTCTAAGCCAATGTCCGGAATAATTTTATCCGTGCAACCACATTACCCCAGACGCTGGGGCTTAGCTCGTGTTTGTGGTCTTTAGCCGGGGCTGCTCATACTCGCTAAAGGGGAGAAATCCCCTAATATTTGGACTGCCTGGGGCAAGGTACCGGTGCAACAATTGGGTCTCTCGCGGATGGTATGATTTTAGGTAGTACGGATAGAAGATTGTCACTATTGCTATCTGCCAGACTACGGTCTGGAGATAGGGGTCAGTACGGGAGGAAGGACCAGGGTCGTCGTACCCCATACTCATACCAGAGAGAACAACCCAACAGGAAAATCCGCCGTTTATAGGGATGGACAAATGAAAAAGTCTAGGTTTGCTTATCCGAGCCCCTGTCTACAGTGTGTAACAGGCCGTGGTTCTATCCCGGCGGATGTATTGATTCTTGTGGGTGAAGTGCACAAACTCTGCTGAGTCTAATCTATTCGAATAGCCGTGTCCATGGTCAAGGACGGTTGGAATGGCAAGTGCTAGGAGGACCCTTCGGTTATGCTAAGATGAACTAAAAAGGATGTGACTTGGTCACGAGGAACGATAAGAATGAGTTCGGTTTTGACCAGAAATGGTCGAAGTTGTTAAAAAGGGTTTTACTACAAACCTATTTTTAAATCTTTTAACAAGGATGTGGAGATGTCTGTCTTTTCTAAAAGGAGTCATACCTTTCCAAAAACTCTTTTTCAAAAAATATATAGAGATGCCGATGTTAGGTCTTTCAGAAAACAACTTAGTGTAGAGCTATCTCGCCACAGCCCGATATGCATTTTGTTGTTACCTTGTCTCAGTGGTTTGCGAGTACATTCAAAGTACTCACCGGCACGAAGGTGCTGACGTCTATGCGAGCTAGGCCGTCTTCTTAGTCAGTTGCCTATAGGTTAAGGCACGGGCTCCGCGCTGAAGACTTCCTCTACCTATGTTGTATTCGCCATAAAGGCCACTTTGTAAGTTTTGTACTCGTTACTATATGGATGTTGTAATGATACTAGTCGGTTATGCTCACGACTCAATGATCATGGGAACCTGACTTGTATGCATAACGAGTATTCTCGGACCATAAATCCAGGGTTCCACAATGCTACTGAAAGTTATTATGAGAGAGGGAAACATGGTCTTATGCATCTCAAAAATATTAAGTTTCCCCTCTTTATGTTGAAAATTTTGAAGTTGCATTTGTCTTGCTTCCCTATTATTGTTGCTTTGTGCTTTCATGACTTTTTTATTTACAAGATTCCTATGCATAGGAAGTGGCTTAGACTTAAATGTGTTTTGAATTTGCTTCTTGATGCTCTCTTTTAAATCAATTCATATTTCCTATGTGAGCATCTTTGAAACTATCAAGCTAACTTAAAGGAATTAAAGAAAAATACTTGTTGGGAGATAACCCAAGAATTTCAAATTCTTGGAAGTTATTACTTAAGTAATGACTTCTCCTTATCCTTTTTATTTGCTTTTTGTGCCAAGAATGACCTCTAATGAGAGGGAAGTAAGATTTGGGGAGTTGTTGTCCATAAACAGATTTCTATCCTCTACCATAAAAATTCGTGAGGAGTCACTATAAGTCGGATTGAGCTGAAAATTTACTAAAAAATCCCCCAGTATGTTATCTAACTTTCGTTAGTTCAACACTTTTTTATTTGAGTAATAGAAGATTTTCTAAAAAAATCGGTTTCTATCTGCTGGTCTGTTTTGACAGATTTCTGTCATTATTTGCATTTGCTTCTTATTGATTCCTTTGTGGGTTCTTTTTGGGAAATTGAGATTTTTGAGGGAATTGATACAGTATCTTGTGTTTTTAGTGAAAGTTTTGCTGTTTCAAAACCAAAACCCAAGGGTCTATTATATTTTTAATACACTAATGTTGCTAATGAAGATTGTGTGAAGTTTTGTATGAAGGAAAAATTTCAGGTGTAGAGAGAGAATGATGTAATGAGATGAAGAATGGACAAAAGCTCAAGATTGGGGATGCCACCCCGTGTCACCCCAAGAAATATACAAGAGTTACAAGCGTCAAAGCTTGGGGATGCCCAAGGCATCCCCTTCTTCATCAATAAAAAGCCCAGGTCTTTCTAGACACTTCGTTTTATTGTTTCATGCACTGTCATGTTGTTCTTGGAGCGTCTTAGTTTTCGCTTGCTCTTCTTAGTTTGCTTGAATTAAGTTGGTTGATTACAACACACTTCTTTTGGAGAGAGACACGCTCTGTTTTCATTGCATAGAACACTCTAGTTTTCACTCTCATTGTTATGTGAGTGTTCTCTTTTGCTAGCACTGTGTTTAGCCTTAGTTTTCTTGTGATTTCATCTTAGAACTTTTTAGTTCTTATTTGTGGATTTGTGATACATGCTCACTTATCTTTATTGATTATTACCCTTGTGAGTTGTTTCAAATAAGTTGATTGGTGTTGGAAAAGAGTAGAAAGCTTCATGCTTATAGTGGTACAAAAGGGAGCTTGTTTTGACTGTGGCTTAGACTTTAGCATGTCATGCTAGATGTTGTTTTGACCTTATGCTTAGTGATTATTGTTGTAGCATGACTCGGTCTAAACAATTAGGATTTCTTAATGTGCCTTGAAAGAATCATGTGTTGTTTTAGCATACAAAAGCATATTATTGTGGTATTCTCCTTTGATGCTTTGTTTGAGTTGACTTGGCACATGCTCACACCATGTTATGACTATGAAAAAGTCACCATAGCCTCTATGATCATTTAGTCCTTGACTTGTAGTACCACTTTATCCTTTGATTAGTAATGTTTTGTCGCTCTGCATGATTATGGCCATTATTTCTCTCTTAGTTGGTTGCTCCGAGTCTTTTGCTATCCTCCACTTGTATGAGTAAGTTCTACTCATGCTTCCAACTCCCAAGAAACCCAAGTTATTCCAAAGTGTCCACTATAAATTCCTATGCATGGTGTGTTACACCATTCCAAGTATATTCTTGTTTTCATCTATCTTCCAATTAAAAAGTATTTTGTTATGTGAAAACTTAGTGATTAAATCCCTCACAAACTTGATGGCACTCTTTATATTCCTTGCCCCTAATAAACTTGAACCATTGTGTCATCTATGTTGTATATGCTTGCACTTATACATTGGAATTAGCAGAACCATGATGTCATGGGGAACGTTTTCAACATTGCACTTGTACTTTGTACACAGTTGATATCATGCTCTTTTGTCTATGGATGTCGCTGGTGTGAAATAAAGAGGAATCTTGTAAGTCTATGGAGTTATGTATTTTGTGTTAGAGAAACGCCTCGGCCGCTAGCCTAAGCCATGCCTAATCATGGTGGAAACTTGCAGCATCACCATAATGAGCATTCTGTGAAGCATCCTCAATAAAAAGCTATGTACATAGTAAATAAAAATATCTCTGAGATGCTCATTGTCTGCTTGCCTTGTCATTTTGGTTATTGGATAGCTCCTGTACCATGTGCAAGGGGTACCCCGTTAGCGGTTCTCTATCATACACATGTACTTACTATGACAAGAACTTACAGGTGACTGAAGTTGAGTAGCATGAGGTGTGGCCCTCATATTAAAAGGACATGAGATTGCCAACTTATATTTTTTCAAGCATATACTCCATAGTTTGTTCACTTTAAACATAATCACTTCAAGATGCTTATGATAGGGGCAATGAGGTCTCAAAACTAACAAGTACCATAATTTTTGGAAGCTCTTTTGAAACTTGAAATCCCTGCTTCCCTTTGAAGGGCCTTTATTCCACTATTATATTGAGTATCCCCTTCTACCTTTAGGCACCATTAAGAGATCATAGTTGTCATTCTTAGTTATATGTGAAGTGTCCCAAAGCTTATTGATTAATGCATATTGTTGATATTGCTTGTTCTTGTGCTACATGTATCTAGTCACTCTTATGAACTTTGAAGGTGTCCTCTGCATCTATTTGCTACTCTATGAGGGACAAGCTGAATGCCACTATGCCATGTTTTCTGTATGTGAAACAAACAAACGTTTTTCAATGCATGTTATTCATGATATTTGTTTGTAGCCTTTCATATTGCATGCATAGTTACTTTGTCTTATTGTTAGAACTCCATCTTTCATGCACATGTTTAGAGTTCTTATATCCCAGCTTTCAATGCTTGCAAATGGTTTGATCTTGGTTTTGATGGTGCATGTCACCTCAAAAATTAATCTTTTATCACTTACTTACTCGAGGACGAGCAGGAGTTAAGCTTGGGGATGCTTGATACGTCGGAAATGTATCTATAATTTTTGATGCTCCATGCTTGTTTTGTATCTACTTTGCTTTGCTTTGTCTACACTTTGAGCTGTTTTTATATCTTTTCTGGAACTAACCTATTAACAAGTTTCCACACTGCTAGTTGCCTGTTTTTTTCTGTTTTTGGTTCAAGAAAAGGCAGAAAATCAATATTCTCGGAATTGGACGGGACAAAAGCCAAAGTCATTATTTTTCCCGGAGCAACACGGAACCACGAAGTAGAGACAGAGTAGGACACCAGGGTGGCCACACCCCCAGGCGCGGGCAAGCCCTGGTGGCGCCTATAGGGGGGGTGGGCCCCCTGGCCCTCCATCGACCTTGCCTCCTTCGCCTATAAGAAGCCTCCAACCCCAAAACCCTAAATAATCCATCATACTTCCAGAAAAAGTTCCGTTGTGCCGCCTCCACCGAATAGGAGATTCGGGGGATAGAAAGTCTCTGTTCTAGCACCCTGCCGGGACGGGGAAGTGCCCCCGAAGCCATCTCCATCGCTCTCCATCATCATCTCCATCACTGTTGCTGATTCCCATGATGAGGAGGGAGTAGTTCTTCCTCGAGGCTAAGGGCTCTACCGGTAGCTATGTGTTCATCTCTCTCTATCTCTCTCTCTCTCTCTCTCTCCACGTGATCTTGTTGTGGTCATGAGATTTCTAACCAAGTAGATCTACCTTGCTACTCAAGTGCTTCATTAGATCTCTGCTCTCTCCATGTGTGTGAAAGTGACAGCGTGCACGCCATGGTGGCACTTAGACTTGAGTCTATAAAAATACTCATTGTGCTTTAATAGATCTATGTTTATCCCCACGTGTGTGACAATGACAGCTTGCGCGCCGTGTGTAGCACTTAAGCTAGATTACATATATATTCATGAGTTATATTTTGAGTTGGATGTCTCTATGAAATTGTGGTGTTTGTTGGAACCATCTAGCGCTCAAGGTGATAGTGTGGGGTTATCTAGATTGGGGAAGGCCCTACCATGGATTAGAGTGTCCAACCGGAGAGTAGTTAAGAGTAGTATCAGAAGATATTATATGAGAGAGTGTTCACTAGTGAAAGTATGATCCCTATGTCTTGTTTCTAAGAATTGAAACACCGTTTGCATCTAGATCTGTTGCATGTTTGCTTGCTTCCATCTTTTTTCCTTTAATCTTTACCTCACCGTTAAGCTATTTTCTAGCACCGTGACCACTTGTATTTCACTATCTCTTCGCTGAACTAGTGCACCTTTACACCTAACAAGTGTATTGGGTGTGTTGGGGATACAAGAGAATTCTTGTATCTTGATTGCAGGGTTTCTTGAGAGGGATACCTTTGACCACTTCCTCCCTGAGTTTGATAAACCTTGGGTAATCCACTTAAGAAAAACTTGCTGCTGTTCTACAAACCTCTCTACTTGGAGTCCCAACAAGTGTCTACAAGAATAGAAGTGCGTAGACATCACGACTATAGGCTAACAAACTGCGAGGGTCTTGTTTGGTAGCCTATGTAGTCCACAAGCAGAACTGGAAATGTACCCGACCCGGGATCTTTACGGCGAATGCGACTACCGTATCTAGGATCCTAGGAACGGTCTTTCCTTGCGAAATTACCTCTTAACTAAAATCTTTCCAAAAATGGAGGCTTGTCAGGAGTCGGGCGCTATGGAAGGAGGAGGAGGCCACGAGGGAATCCCGGGGTATATTCCCGTGGTCCAGTTGACGTGACCTCCTCTAGCCAATTGCAGAGTCAAGTGCTCTAGAAGGCTAAGGACTCACGAGGGTGACCCTGGTTATATTCCCGTGGCCCTGTGGATCGGACCTTAGCCAAACAGTTGCGGAGAACAAACCAGTCGACCCGTGGCTCTCCCCTGTATGACGCACCTGTCTGCTAGAGGGGTCGGTGGTATTGTAATACCTATGTGGTGCCTATACGGTGCCCGGGTTTGAGGCAGTAGGAGCCACAAGAACCATCCCGGAAGGCTAGGGACCCATGTGGGTGAACCTAGGTATATTCCCACGGACCTATGGATGGGGCCCTATCCAATCGGATGACAAAGAGAACTCAAGAAACCCTAGGAAACTCTTGCATTACTCAGGGACTATAATACAAAAGCAACAGGAAAGCTATACAAGAAACTGCAAGAGGCCTAGTACAGACTACTGGCCATGGTGTCTAGCAGACGCCATGATTGTTTCTACTACAGAAGCAACAACATCCTCTGCCGGGAGCCTATCCCCCACAGGGATCAGCAGAAGGTCGACGGACATGTCCACTTGGGGTGGTGATGGTGCAGGCAGGAAAGTATGAGGAAGGAGAGAGAACTTACTACGTCTCTCCGCTCCCCTGAATAACACTTCATCGATCATCCGCCACCACCCCTCCAGCTGGCCAGTCAAGTTGTCAAGAAAAAGGACCAGGTCTTCCACCTCGTCTTTTTGCTGAGGAGCACGAGGCACCAGGCGTACCGATCGTGTCACCTCGCTCACACACTCGATGATATGGCCTTCAGACATCCCAGGCCGTGGCGGCGAAGAAGGCACAATTCCGCTGCCTCTAGCGCGTTATTTTCGGAGGCGAGTCTCAGGGGTTCCACTTCATCTAGAAACGCACTAGCACGTCTTGGGACCAAACCTCCTACTGGGCAGCAGCAAGATGGGTCTAGAGGGACGAGACGTGCTCGGCTAGGGAGGCATCCCCGGTCGCTGTAGAGGAGGCCTATGCCTCTACGCTGCAACCTATCTCGGAAAGCTCCTCCACAGTCCGGTGGGCATCCGCCAAGTGTTGGCAAAGGGCATGCACTGTCTGTTCATGATGCCGCATGGCGCGAAGGTGCGTCTGCTCTAGCGTCTCCATGGCCCGCATATGCTCCTTCTCTTGAGCAAGGGAGGCCTCGGTGTGGCGTACCTCTGCTTCACTCGCTGATAGGATCAGCTTCTGCCGCCCATCAAGTGTTAGCGAGAAGGCAGCCCAGAGCCGAGCCTCGGCAAAGGAGGCTTCGCCCCATAGGATCTCCCGAGTGAAAGCTTCAGCTATGAAGCCAGCCTGTCCCAGGCCCATCTGGCAGAACACTTCGTCAAAGAACTCACACAAGAACTCCAACCGGGAGGCCTCTAGTTCGCTAGTAGACACCGTATGTTCTCTCTCCTCCAGGGCTAGAGCCCGCACAGGAAAGAGATCTTCCGCGCAGAAAGAGCTAGGAGGAGGACCCGAGAGAGGACTGGAGGGAGGGGAATCTTGACCCCTTCTGATGGAGGCAGGGGGAATAGGGAGGCACGCTGGAGGATCCAACTCTCCACTCTCTCCCCAATGATGCCTGCAGATGGGAAGCAAGATTAGTACATACGCATTACTAGGAAAAAGGAAGGATGACTCGAAGACTCACTTGAGCGGGGCTGGCCCTCCGCCATAGATACATGAGAGGATCCTCGAGAATGGTGGCCAAAGTTAGGCCTTCCCCATCGGGCGGCATCGCCGGTTGAGATGCTGGCCCTGCAAAGCAGCCACTGCACCACGAAAGAATCAAAATCAGTGTGCAAGCGGACCTGGGACAGAAGACGAGGGTTAAAACGACTAACCTCGCCAGGCTTCCTGACCAGGACCACCTGCCCCGCTTGAACCGGGGGCCTCCCCTGGAAGACATCCCTTCCTTAGCGGCCTGCTTACAAGCTGAGGGCACCTATGGATGCGACGGGGTACGGGCTGTGCCTTCAGATGCCTCATCACCGCTTGTCTCCTGAAGAACCCGCTGGGCTGTAGCAAAAAGGCTACCCCTCACAGGATCTTCACCAAGGAAGTAGGACACATGCTCTGTCGTGAGAATACGGCGATGAGGCCCCACCACCTAGCAGAGAGTTTCGGCGGTTGACCTGCAAAATAGGCCCAATGGGAATCCATGAAGCTCCCACACCCAGAATGCGTATGGCACCTAGGGGATTCCAGAGCTGCTCGATCCCCCACTCATTGCATTCGGGGAGTGCAGCGATCAAGGCGTTTCGTTCATCGTCCGCCTAGAGCGGACCACCTAGTGCGGTAGGGTAGCGGCCTCTCCTCCCCTGCATACTAGCTGAACCTGCTTCGCTACCAGGGAAGGGGCGGGTTGTCCATCAGGGCACAGCCAGATAGCATCGTCGGGACCTTCATACACCCACATAGGGTGCAGATGTAGGTGCAGCCGTGCCACACGCTCAAAAGTATAGTTTGTCACTAATGACTGCATATTTGCATCATGTTTTAGATTATTATTTTGCATTGTAAATGTAGGTATAGGATCTTGGTATTTTACGGCTTCTCTCACCAGTTAAGAATGTTCATGATGATAATCTTCACCTTATCCATTTATAATGCTAGTGGTTATTAATCCCTGAGAACACTTTCTCCCACTGAAGTTTCAAATCTCTTTTACATACGTGATAATTATTTTTTGTATTCAATTTTATTTACTTTACGCATTGTTCTCTTATACCCAAAACCCAAAAACACCTTTTTACACATTACTCGCATTTTATCTTGTCACTTAGAATTTTACTTAGTATTTCTAGTTTCAGTATTTATTTCAAGAATTCCTAGACTTCAGACTCCTGCTCCCTGTGGGATCGATATCTTTATTTCAAAACTAGCTAGATCCGACCTGTGCACTTGCAGTCATCAAGCTATTTTTGGCGCCATTGCCGAGGAGCTAAGCGCTGTAGGTCTTTTAATTTTTGTTTATTTACTTTAGTTTTGTTAAGTTTTTTTTTTAGTTACAGGTTTCCACCAACATGATGGAGTTTGAGCATATGACTAGTGCTAACCCATTTAACCGTTTTGGGAAGCCCTATGATATTTATAAAAGAGACAACTCCAATAAGAAGACAAGGGGGTTTGAAATAAATCCTCTAGTACTTGGTATTTTACACAAGAAGCAATTTACTGGAGATGAACAAGATCCTGATCCATATGAGCATATTGCATGTTTCAAAGATATATGTGTAACGTTCCAATTAACATGGTATACCGCTGATGAGGTAAGGTTTAAACTTTTTAGTCAAACCTTGACAAGTACAGCTCTCTCATGGCATAGATCTCTACTCTCAGAATCCACTACTACTTGGGATGATTTAGCTTGCGAATTCTTATCCAAATATTACCCATTATCAAAATATTTTGGAATCAGACGTCTTATAATGACTTGGAGGAACCGTCCCAATGACGGACTAGTAAGAGCTTATATAAGATTGAAAGATTTACTTAGACAATGTCCTCATCATGATTTGTCTGAATGGTATTTACTCTATATCTTTTATGGTGGTTTAAATGAACCTAATAAAATTGAATTAGACTCTTGCGCGAGAGGAGCTTTTATGGATTTACGTATAACTAAAGCTTGGGCTTTACTTAATATAATTCGTGATCATAGAGTTTCATGGAATTTTGGTCTAGGAAGTGAAGGAGGCACATAAATAGATCATGAATGTATTCATGACTATAATAAAAAATACCATATTAATGAATTATATAAAGAGCTTTATTTAGATTCAGATCTTACGTTGCAAGTTGTTAAAGCTTTTATAGAACACATAAAAGATCCAAAAGAGGGTTCGGTCAAGTTTGATCCACCACCTAAACCTGAGAAGAAAAGAGAAGTTACAACAACATTGGCCTCCCTAGAACCAATGTATGAGATACCTTTTCCTAACACTTCACAAAAGCATATTTTGGAATATGAAAAGGTTAAAGCAGTACAGGAGGTGAAACAAGAGGAAAGTGTACTAATAGTTGAAGAACATCTAAATGAAACCAAAGATGAAGAGGTAACCAAGGAAGCAATCATGGCTATGTATGCACATTGTAATATAGTTGAACTTGATGAAGAGACTTCTATATTGGTTGAATGTAAAATTAAGGTAAAAGATGTGGGTAAGCCTATTCTTCCCTGCATATTTAAAGAAACCTCGCATTATGGTTTATGTGATCTTGGCACCAAAGTTAATGTTATATAATATGACTTTTACTTAGAAATAAAATAAGATATGGCACCGGCTAAAATAGAAAATACTGATATGACAATCATGTTAGCCAATAAAAATCTTAGAATTCCAATGAGAGTAGTTGAAGATGCAGTTATCACAGTTAACAATAAAAATTTCTTTGTTGATTTTGTAGTTGTTGATATGACAATTGACACTCTTTTCCCAATTATATTTGGAAGAATTTTTTTGAGTGATATAGGTGCCACAGTTGATTTCAAAAAAGAGATTGTATCCCTTAAGCTTGGGAAAGCGGAAAAAGAATTCCACTTTTCCAAATTTAAAGACAAGCCTCTATTCATAAAAGAAGAAGAGAAGGAGAAACTATTGAAGAAATGACATCTCTTTTCTTAAATAATCAAGATGAAGAAATAAATGATGATCCAAATTGTGAAGAAATAATTATGGGGGATAGAACTTTAGAAGAACTAGAAAGTGAATTTGAGTCATTTGCCATTGAAGAACCTCCAACTGATGAAGCTTTTGAAGAACCAGAAAGGAGAGGGGATGAAGAAGTACCACCCCCGGAATTAAAAACTCTTCCAAATAATCTTAAGTATAGGTTCTTCGATGATACTAATAAATTCTCTGTTATTATTAGTGCTAAACTTTCAGGGGAAGAAGAAGAAGATCTCATGAAGGTACTAAAGGAGAACCGCAAGGCCTTTGGGGACTCAATGGTAGACTTGAAGGGTATTAGTCCCATGATAGCCTCCCATCAAATATTCATATAGGCCAGTTGTAGAATTTAATAGAAGACTAAATCCTGAAATGAAGGAAGTGGTAAGAATAGAAATAGTATGCCTACTTGATGCAGGTATAATTTATCTTGTAAAATAAATTGAATGGGTAAGTCATGTTCATTGTGTTCCTAAGAAAGGTGGATTTACTATTGTCCCAAATGAAAACAATGAATTGATACCTACCAGAACTGTTGTTGGACATAGGATGTGCATAGATTTCAGGAAATTGAATAAGGAGACTAGGAAAGATCACTATCCTTTACCGTTCATAGATCAAACTTTAGAAAGGTTAGCAAACCACACTCATTTTTGCTACTTGGACGGATACTCTGGTTTTTCCCAAATAGTTGTTCATCCTGAAGACCAACTTAAAACAACTTTCATTAGTCCTTATGGTTTCATGCTTACCGACGTATGCCTTTTGGGTTATGTAATGCTCCAGCTACTTTTCAAAGATCGTGACTGCTATATTTGCGGATTTTATAGAACTGATAATGGAAGTATGTATGGATGATTTTTCTGTCTATGGAACTTCGTTTATTAGTTTCTTGGATAATCTCAATAGAATCGTGCAACGTTGCAAAACAACTAATATTGTCTTGAACTGGGAGAAGTGCCATTTTATGGTCAAAGAAGGCATAGTCCTTGGACATAAAGTATTAGGTAAGTGTATGGAAGTAGATAGGGATAAAGTTGAAACAATAGAGAGAATGCCACAACCCAGAGATGTAAAAGGTATAAGAAGTTTTCTTGGTCATGTAGGATTTTATAGAAGGTTCATTAGGATTTTTTCTGGAATTTCTAAACCTTTGAATAATCTGTTGCAAAAGGGAGAAGATTTAATTTTGATGATAAATGTCTTATTGTCTTTGATAAACTTAAATATGCTTTGTCTCGTGCTCCCGTCATTAAACCACCTATATGGGATATGACTTTTGATTTAATATGTGAAGATAGTTATGATGTTGTAGGAGTAACTCTAGGACAACACATAGGTCGCAGATTTAATATTATACATCATGATAGTAGAACTCTCAATAGTGCTCAAAAGAATTATCCTAAGAAAGAAAGAGAACTCTTTGATATATTTTTCTCTTATGATAAGTTTCATTCTTATATTGTTGATGCAAAAGTAAGAGTTCATACGGATCGTGATTGTTTAAAAGAACTCCTCGAGAGGAAGTTTCATAAGCCAAGACTGTTGGATCCTTTTACTTCAAGAATTTGAGTTGTAGATTATGCAGAGACAGGTAGCAAAAGTAGTAGATGTATCATCTATATTTACCCAGAAAGACATCGATCTTATTGAGAGGAACTTTAGTATTTATGATTTTTGTTTCCAAAAATTATTATATGAACTAAGGTCAAATCCTCCCAAGAAGAAGAAGCCCTTTTTGTTGGAGGAGCTTGTCACTCCCGACTAAATAAACGGTAAGTGGAAGCTAAGTTTTCTAACTCTAAAAAGTGCTTTGTTTTCACAGTTTCTACTATCAATTTTTTTGCCTCTGAATTCCTCTTGTTTTTCTGAAGTTTTTGAGAGGTTTCTACAACTATATGGCCGCAACTATACGGCCGGAGAAAAATCTCCCGCCATATAGTTGGTCGTTAAACGTTATGTATCCCCCTTGTGAAATAGTTTTTTGGGTGTTGCAACTATACGGCCAGAGAAAAATCTCCCGTCGTATAGTTGGTCGTTAAACGTTCTGTATCATCGATCCGTTTTTTGTTTTTATTCATTGAAAAAAATATAAAAAAACTTTTTTTTGTTTCTTAGTCGATAATCTAACCGATATGGGCTAAAAATATTTGGAAGTTTCTGCCCGGAACCAACTATACGGCCGCAATTATACGGGACGCGACCGTATAGTTGGTCGTAACGGCGCACGACACCTCCAAATCCACGATTTCTTTTTCTAGTCGGTTAAGATTGTTTTCTTGGACAATAATTTGATGTTTCTCGCGAGTTTTACCGACCTCTTACCCCTCTTATATATTTCCCTATTGTGTCTCTCTAATCACAAATCAACAGGAACAAATCCAGCTATGCTCTATCCTGTCCTAGGCCATGGAAAACCTATGGGGCTCATTGCTCCTAGGGACCTTTCTAGCAGCCCGTCAATGGAGGACGACGAAGAGGAGGTGGAGAGGTTTAGCCCGGGGTACAAAGAGTATGTCGAGCCAAGCTTCTACAACAGCGACCCCGATGTAGGGGTGAGCGACGTTTACATCTGTCGCGACGTCTATGATCCCTCGGAGGTCGACTGGGCGGTGATGAAAAGAACACAAGAAGAGAGAGAGGGCCGCAAGCCGCACAGAAAAGGACATGTGGAGACGGTCAAGTTCTTAACTATAGATTCGAGGCCACACAAGCATCAGGAGAAACCTAACATTGATGCAGGTGCTAGCAAGGAACCGGCGTTGCCCCACTCGAGGCCTACCACTGACCCTCGTATGAAGGTGAGGCCTCAAGAGGAGTGGAGGAGCAGCTTCTACTTCCCCAATCCATCAATAATGGATGAGGAAGAGGAAGTTGTCCCCATAACAAAGGATCGCGTGCGGGCACTAGAATTATATCAGAAGCAAGATCTACTCCATCGCGTCGAAGTCCGTCACCACCTCAAGGAGATAGAAGAGAAGGGTGATATTCTCCCGATGATGACCAAGCTCGTTGATAGGGTGGATACTCTGCAATCTTATTTGCGGAGGTGCTACAACCGCATCACCGCCTTGGAGGATACCAACAATAAGCTACGCACCACGGTTCTACACGCCATGGCGCCACAGTGACCTTCAAAAAGCACGGTATCAGATAATCGCAAGGGATTATTTGATCCGACCTAACTTGATTCCAAGCTTGGGGAGATCTTTAAGACCTTGTAATCTATCTTATAAGTTTTTATTTCTATTCTAGTTTTGCATTAGTTCGAGCTCATAAATAAAGTTTGCATCATTAGATTCCCTTCAGGAATAGTTGATCCCTCTTATGAAATTCTAAGTTTATTATAATTTATGGAGCATTATTGAGTTTGAGTCGGTCCTATTGGATATATGAATGACTTGAGTATGATTTTACTTGCACTTGATGATAGAAATTGGGGTCTTCCACACCATAGATATTAACGGAACATTTAAAAGATAATCTGATCAATATATTGTAGGTCAATGATTTGATTTACAAAAAGGAGAGATGATCTAATTAATTAAGATGAAAAAAAAACCTTGAACCAAGGAGAATTTATAAGTGCTATCAAATAGAGTGAGAACAAGTTTGAGGTAGAATACTCAAGTTATAAAGATGCTTCATATATATTTGGAATTGGTAATTGAGACCGTTAAACTTTGAAATTCCTACATGAAGTGGATTATATGGCTAGCTCCTTTGCACAACACTTAAACAAAAGTGTGAGCACAAATACATATAAAAAATAAGAAAAAGAAAGATGAAGAAAAAGAGTGAATGTGCAAAGAGAAAGTAGGCATATACCACCATATTGTAGTAAGACAAAGAGACATTTGAGATTTTGAATCCCAAGTGAATATGTTAATCCTAATTGAAATGGATCGTATGGGCACCTAGAGGGGGGTGAATAGGTGCTAACCAATTTTTAATACTTTTTCAATTTTAGGCTTGACACAAAGTAAATTCTCTATATATGCAACTACGAGAATTTCCCTATATGTAACCCTAACTACTAAGCACGTAAAAGAGGAGCGAGGAAACCGTAGTGGAGCACGCGGAGACACAGGGATTTGTTTTACCGCAGTTCCTTCCTTGTTAAGGGAAGTACATCTGCGTTGGAGGGGTGGACGGTTCTAAGACCACCACGCCACAATAGGCCTCACCCTATTCTCCGATGGATCTCGCCACGAGAGGCCTGATCCACCTTCTCCACAATTGGATCCCTTCGAGGCGGGAACCGGTGCCTTTTACAACACTATCGGGGCACACACCCACAACTGAATTGGGGGCTCCCGGGATGACAACAAGCTGTCACAAAAACAAGGTTTATCAATATAAACAAAAACGAGGATCTAGATCTTTGCAAGAAATACTAGATCGGAGGTTCTCCAAATGAATGGAGAGGAGATGAAGCGCTTGATTGCTGATGATGAAGATCGAGTTCTCCTCCTTCGATTCCCAAAGGGATGGGGCCTTTGGGTGGATCTAGGTGGAGCACTCTTGTATGAAGTTTTGAGATCTGATCTGTTCTTTTTCGAGATGAATCAAGAGTTCTGGCAGGAGGGGGATTGCTGGCTTAAATACCCCCTCCCCAGATCTGGCCGTTGCACAACTTTGGGGGCGGATTATCCGCCCCCCACTTGGGGCGGATTATCCGCCCCCTGGGAAAACTCCGCCCCAAGGGCGGATTCTCCGGGGGAAACTCCGCCCCCTCTCTGGAGCTTGCGCCTTGGAGAAACTTGGAGACGATCTTGGGGGGCGTATTATCCGGCCCCCCTGTGGGGCGGATTATCCGGCGAGGCCGGAAAGTCCGGCCAAAACTCCGCCCCCTCTTTGGGGCTTGCGCCTTGGCGATGAGCAGGAGGGGCGGATTATCCCCCCCCTGAGGAGCGGATTATCCGGCCTGGCCGGAAAGTCATGCCAATGTTCCGCCCCCCCCCCCCCCCTTCTGGGGCTTGCGCTTGCTTGGGCAGAGGGAGGGGCGGATTATCCGCCCCTGGTGGGGCCGGATTATCCGCCCCCAAAGGCAGAGTTCTGAGCTGCAACACTTCAACACACATTAAATGATCCTTGGTATTGTTATCTAACACAGAAAACACTAGGGATTAAGAAATGTTCTTTCAATCTCCCCCTTTTTGGTGTTAGATGACAATACTAGGATTTGCAATGAAACCGGCAAGTGCCACCTTAGATAAAGAGAGACGCTCCCCCTAGATGTGTGCATATTTAAGATTTGCATTTGAATACAAATACACACACTAGGTAGAACACTACTTTAAGGTTTGGAAAAAAATGTCATACCACCGGAATATATAGCCAAGGCATACATAGATAATCCCATGAGTCCATATGTCATCAAATATGCTCCATAATTCCAGAATTCCATGGGGTCCATGATAGATAAATCCAGAAATCCATGAATACCAAACATAGTACCAAACAGTGGAGTACGACATAGTCTTACACAAACAATCACAAATAGCAAACACGTTCACGCTAGAAAAGGCACAAGCAAGCAAATGAAAAACGACTAAAATCGAAGAGCTTGTGCCCGACCCTTGCAAATCCACGAGACCTAATAGAACTACTTCTCCCCCTTTGGCATCGACACGCCAAAAAGGAAGAAGAGCGATGCTAACGTCCCTGGAGATCACTCCTCCTCATCCTCGTCGTAGTCATTCCCGTCCCCGTCCTCTTCATCATACTCATCATCATCGTCATCAGCTGGAGGAGTGGGTACCCTCGGTGGAGGAGAAAAGAGACAACGCTCGAGCTCGCCATAGTTGATCCCTGAAGTGTTCCACTGAGCGTAAGGGTCCGGAGCAGTGGGAGGAGGTGGATTGCCAGTGGCACCTGAGACATGGTGGAGGATAAGCTGCTGCGTGTGATCCCTCTCATGATCCCTGCGGTACGCCTCATATTGGCCCTTGTGAATGTCAATACCCATGCAAAGAATGTTCCGCTAGAACCAATTAAGTTGCTTGACCTCACGTGCCATTGGGGACACCGTGGAACGACGACCACTAGCCCGAGCATCACACATGAAGGACTCCGGGGCAGTGGAGGGGTGATGAGTCTTCTGAGCCTTGTTGTAGATTTTCTTGGGCTTATGAACACCATCCAAAACAGTGCCAAACTCTTCATGGGGTAACATATGCTTGACAAGCATCATAATGAACGGAGCATAAGGAATGGAGAGCCGGTTGATCATAGCATCCGTCATATCATGAAAAATATAGTCCATGACGTCCAGTTTGTAACCAGTGGCTGATCTAGAGTTGGTGGCACACTCGTGAGCAAACGCAAGGAGAGGAACAAGGTGGCCACGGATCTTGTCATTGTTGCCACCACTAGGCGCGATGCAGTCCCGAAACATGCCAACAAGAGAGGCATACAAGGGAGAGAGACCAGCGAAAGTACCAGCAACACCATTAGGAGAAAGACAGGGAGCCAGTGCAGTGTCCTTGGATGGCTTCAAGGGAGGAATGATGCGGTGACCAGCGGGAGTGTCATGGCCATGGAAAGCATACCCAAGAACCTGCCCAAAAGTGCGAAAGTCTGACTGAAGCATGGTAGTCCCGGTCATCCACTTCATAGTGCGGCGCTCATCACCGCAGATCACAAGTGTGGAAAAGAACTGGCGCACCACAGAAGAATCATAATCGCACTGAATGGTCATGAGGTGGTGAAGCCCCATCTTGTTGGTCACATCCAATGCCGCAAGAGCCGAGCCTTGGATTGAGCCTCAGTCAAGTTGATGGGACGCATGGGGCGAATCTTGAGAGTAGCATAGACATCATCATGGATAGCCCGAAAGTGAGCATTCCAAAACATAGTGTCCTCGGATTGGCCATCACTGTCAACATCATCATAGTAGTCTGTCTGGCGGATGGTGGCATACTGAATGCTGTCCATAGACTTGTAATTGGGCCGAGACTGTTTGCCCTTGCGAGAAGCGGTTCGCTTAAATTTCTTACTTGCCTCGGCCATCCTTGCAGCCTCTCTTGCTGCCCTGCGGACCTCTGTTTCGTCAATAAACTTCCCTTCTGCAGTGGGTTTGAGATAACGGGGACGGGGACGACGGACGAAGGTCTTGGTCGGCTTGGAACCACCCGTGAATAGCATTGAGAGAGGTAGCAAGGAGATGAGCATACACACAAGTCCAGGAGAAGGAAAACATGGAGAAAGAGTAGCAATGCAACCCCATAACCAATGATGTGCATGAGTAGAACCAGAACCAAAACAGACCAGAGTGTAACTCTCCAGGCCGGATTATCCGGCCCTGGCAGGGGCGGATAATCCGCCCCCCGCAATAAAATTCTGGATTGGCTCAGATCTACCATGGCAAAACAGATCGAGTACTAGGGTTGCAAGGCTACTGATTCTAGCATGTAAGGAACAACACCAAGAACCTTCTACAACGAGATTTCCACCAAAAAGAATACATCCCATACAAAAGGATAGAGATGAGGGAGTTACCCTCACTCATTGGAGGAAAATCACGGAGGAGAAGATACCCGGAGGCGAGGTGAAGAAGATCCGGGGAGAGCCCGGAGAATCCGGTGGTCAAATCGACTCCGGGAGAGGCGGATGCTCCGGCGATGGCTGGGGGGCAGAGGTAGGGTTGGGGGAGGACTGGCTGCTCTGTTTGAGTCCGCCCTCCCCGACCCAGCCTATAAGGGGCTGATTTCGCCCGGGGCGGATAATCCGCCCCCCACTTAGGGTGGATAATCCGCCCCCCTAGAAATTCTGGAAAACAGAATCAGTCCAGAGCAACCTAGCAAATCTCTCAATGGTGTTGTAGAGCACTTGTGTGCAAGAATAGATGGTTCAAGGAGGGAGAGAAAGGCTTGGGTTGAGAGAATCAAACTGAGATGGTACTACGCACCCAAATTTGCAAGAATCAAATCAACCAAAAGCCAAATTTGAGTGTGTTTTCCATAAGAACAAAAGGTATGCAAGAAAATCCAACGAGACCCATGAAAAACCAGCTCTTCTCGAGGAAGAGGGCGGTGGCCGAAGCCACCATGTTGGAGCGCATGGCATGACACCGCGAAGATGTATCTTGAGTTCAAAACCAATGCTCATCGATGACCCACATATCACAAAATGATATTAAGGGAAATGATTTTACTTGCTTTCGGCATTATGGGGGAGGGTTGGCCCAATCAATTAGGACCACACTCCCCCTATGTCTATGCCCGCATCTAAACCAAATACATGAATAAGAGCAAGTGAGTGTGCAAGAATAGTCAAGTCAAGCTCCTTAAATCTATGATATTTAGTTCATTCCGCAAATAACAAAATCTTGCTTCATCGAGGGGCTTCGTGAAAATATCAGCAAGTTGGTTCTTCGTGCTCACAAAGGAAAGAGCAATATCTCCACGAGCAACATGATCCCGAATAAAGTGGTTGCGAATCTCTATATGTTTTGTTCTCGTGTGCTGCACAGGATTGTAAGCAATTTTGATAGCACTTTCATTGTCGCATAAAAGAGGCACTTTGTCACAATTGACACCATATTCCTTTAAAGTTTGCCTCATCCATAACAATTGAGTACAAGCACTTGCAGCAGCAACATATTCAGCTTCGGCGGTTGAGAGTGAAATACAATTCTGTTTCTTTGATGACCAACACACTAGAGACCTGCCCAAGAATTGGCATGCGCCAGAGGTTGATTTCCTATCATCTTTGTCACCAGCCCAATCTGAATCGGTGTAACCACATAGAGAGAAACTTGAACCCTTGGGATACCATAACCCAAAATTTGGGGAATGAACCAAATATCGGAAGATTCGCTTGACCGCCACTAAGTGGCTTTCTTTAGGAGCGGCTTGGTACCTTGCACACACTCCTACACTTAACACGATATCGGGCCTAGATGCGCAGAGGTAAAGGAGAGAGCCGATCATGGATCGGTATACCTTTTGATCCACATCTTTACCCTTGGGATTGAGCTCAAGATGACACTTTGTTTGCATTGGGGTAGAAACGCCATTGAGATCCGTCATCTTGAACCTTTTGAGCATGTCTTGGATGTACTTAGCTTGATTAATAAAGGTTCCCTCTCTAAGTTGTTTTATTTCAAATCCAAGAAAAAACCTTAGCTCACCCATCATGGACATCTCAAACCTGTCAGTCATAAGCTTTGAAAATTCATCGTTAAAAGCTTGGTTAGTAGAGCCAAAAATAATATCATCTACATAAAGTTGGCATACAAAAATCTCCCCATTGACCTTCTTAGTAAAAAGAGTGGGATTGATTTGCCCAACTTCGAATCCACGGTCTAGCAAAAGCTCTTTAAGGTGCTCATACCACGCACGTGGGGCTTGTTTAAGGCCATAGAGCGCCTTATCGAGTTTGTAGACATGGTTCGGAAATTTGGGGTCCTCAAACCCCGGGGGCTGCTTGACGTATACTAACTCATGTAGAGGACTATTAAGGAAAGCGCTCTTAACATCCATTTGTTGTAATTTAAAATTATGATGGGATGCATATGCAAGAAGGATACGGATGGACTCAAGGCGAGCTACAGGAGAGTAGGTCTCACCAAAATCAATTCCTTCTACTTGAGAGAATCCTTGAGCCACGAGTCGTGCTTTATTCCTCACAACAATGCCATTTTCATCCTGTTTGTTCTTGAAGATCCACTTGGTGCCGATAACATTGCGGCAATCCTTTGACTTTTCTACGAGCTTCCAAACTTTGTTGCATTCGAAGTTGTTTAATTCTTCATGCATTGCAACAACCCAATCGGGGTCTTCAAGAGCATCAAAAACCTTCTTTGGTTCAACCATGGAAATGTGAGCTTGATGATCACAGAAGCTAGCAAGCTCCCTTCGAGTGGATACCCTTCGTCGTAGATCACCAACTACCTTGTCAAGAGTGTGACCTCTTAGTTCAAGGTTGCGATCAGCACGAGCCTTGCGACGAGCCTCAATATCCTTATTGTTTCTCGGAGGAGTGGATTCAATTGTTGTATCCTTGTCTTGATTACTGCCTTGCCCTTGATCTTGGTCACCGGTACTGCCAGGAGATTGTTGCTGGACATTTTCTTCAGGTCCGGATAATCCGCCCCTTGGAGGGGCCGGACTATCCGGCCTGGGAGGTGAAGTACCAGAACCATCTTCCTGAGAAAGCCTGACTGGAGTTGGAGATCCAGGGCCGGATAATCCGCCCCTGGGGGCCGGAGAATCCGGCCTGGGAGCTTCAGAGATGTTGATTTCTCCTTCGGATCCCCTGGTACTAGTTGGAGTGCCAGGGGCGGATTGTCCGCCCCTTGGAGGGGGCGGATAGTCCGGCCTGGGACTACCAGCTTGTCCAGAGGACAGATGATCTTCAGTAGATTGTGGTGTTGGTGCAGGATTGTCTCCAACAGAAGGAGCTTGTTGATCTTGTGTAAATGAGGGCTCCACATGTGTGGAGCATTGTCCTTCCCGATCCGCCACAAGGGGTTCCTCAATGGGGCGGAAAAATCCCACGCCCATTCTTCTTATGGCATCTTGGGGTATTTCAACATCTGCATCACAAACATCAACTTGCCCTACAAAGGAGCCGTTATTTTCATCGAACTCCACACTACAAGATTCTACAACAATCCCAGTGAGCTTGTTGTAGACTCTATAAGTGTGGGATTCGGCACCGTAACCAACAAAAATACCTTCTAAAGCCTTGGATTCAAATTTTGACAAACGGACACCTTTAATAAGAAAGAAACACTTACACCCGAATACCCTGAAGTATGAGATGTTGGGTTTGTTGCCGGTAAGTATTTCATATGGGGTCTTGTCCAAGATCTTCCGAAGGTAAAGCCGGTTTGAAGAGTGACAAGCAGTGGATATGGCTTCAGCCCAAAAATTATAAGGAGACTTAAATTTAGCTAGCATAGATCTTGCCATATCCATCAAAGTCCGGTTCTTTCTCTCGGCTACACCATTTTGTTGAGGGGTGTACGCAGCGGAATATTGGTGTCTAATCCTCTCTTCACTAAGAAACTCGTTTAAAGTGTAGTTCTTGAATTCTGTGCCGTTGTCACTTCTAATTGCCAAGATGGGAACATTGTGTTGACATTGAACTTCATTGGCAAAGTCGATGACAGTTTGTTGAGTATCACTTTTCAGCTTGAAGAAATATACCCATGTATATCTTGAGTAATCATCGACGATGACCAAGCAATATTTCTTCCCACCAAGACTTGCATGAGAAGGAGGTCCAAATAAATCCACATGGAGTAATTCCAAGATCCTCTTCGATGACACAATAGTCTTCCTCTTGTGGGGAGAATCATGCATTTTTCCTTCAACACAGGCCCTACAAACACGATCTTTGGCAAAAGAGACATTGTCTTTTAGTCCAAGAATGTGGCCACCCTTTTGGAGACTTTGCAAAGTTCTCATGTTGACATGGGCTAAACGGCGATGCCATAGCCAGCCCACGTCGGCCTTTCCGAATAGACACATCGGACCCGAAGTGGTTTTCCCCGAGAAGTCCACCACATACAGGTCATTTTCGACGTATCCAACGAAAGCGACCTTTAGAGACTTGCTCCATAAGAGTACCACCAAATCATCATCGATAAAAACAGCAAAACCCATCTTGCCAAGGGCACGAACAGAAAGAAGATTGTAGCCAAGGGTCTCAACAAGCATGACGTCCACGAGAGAGATATCGTGGGCAACCACAACCTTGCCAAGACCCAATACCTGAGATTTAGACTTATCACCATAGGAGACTGTGATATTATCAAGATTTGGACGCATCTCCGTGATGATCTCCTTGCTTCCGGTCATATGACTAGTGCAGCCACTATCCAGCACCCATTTCGACCCACCGGAAGCATAGCCCTGCAAGAAGATTACTTCTTGGTTTTAGGTACCCATTTTTCAATGGGTCCTTTCATGTTAGTAACAAGGGTCTTTGGGACCCAAATAGACCAAGCAATATATTCATCAAAAGTACCAACATAATAAGCATAAACATCGCCATAATCATCACAAAAGAGTTCATAATTCGGATTGTGAGACCCTGCAAAACCAATATTATTAGTCTTGTCTTTTGTGACAACCTTCTCAGCAGTGCTTGTCTTTAATTGCACATTCTTGGTCTTGTTCTTCTTGGTTTTCTTCTTCTTGGACTCGGTGACATACCCAAGTCCATCTTTACCATGATTTGACCTTTGCTTGTCAAGGACTTCATCAAGCACACCTTTGTCCTTTGTAGTGATGTCCTTGATTACTCCTTTTTCCACACTAGCATTTTTCTTGTTACTATATGTTGAGTTGGACGAGCTAGGAGTATCATATTCGGCCAATCGACTTTGAAGCTGATCATGTGACTCATTGAGGATAGAGAACTCGTTTTTCAACGCCTTGTGAGCATTGTCAAGTTTCTCCAATTCCTCGGAGATTCTATCATGAGCAGCCCCAAAGTCAATCCTTTCCTTCTTTAACTTCTTTGCCTTGGTGACCGCATTGTCACGTTCCTTAACGAGTTTAGTCACAATTTCTTCATGTGACTCTTCCATAGACTCAAGCCTCTCTTCAAGAGAGACCCGAGCTTCTTCTTCTTCTTCAAGAGCATTTTTTAGGGATGCAATTTCCATTGCATCCTCCCTTTCAATTCTGCCCTTTTCTTCGAGGAGAGCTTCGTTTTGGGCCAACTGATCCATAAGAGCCTCAAAACGAACTTTGTGCTCACCTTGCAGGTTAGTATAGAAATAATCCAAGGCAATAATCTCTTCTTTAACCTTAAGACTAGCAGGATCATCCATGTCTATCATAGCCTTGGGAAAGGAAGAGTTAGAAGAAGTTACCTCGGAGCTTCTTGCCATGAGACAAGTAGGATTCTTGTTGATGATGTTTTCGTTTGGAGAGTCGAAGAGTGATGTAGATGTAGATGTGGTGGCTATAGCAGCCACCTCTTGAGAGCTATCGTCCTCGTCCTCATCTTCACTCCCCGATGAATATTCTTCTTGAGCTACTAGAACAATCTTTGGTTGCTTCTTGAAAGGAGCATTTTTCTTTACAAATTGTTTCTTACGTGGAGCTTTTGATTTGTCCTTGAAAATGAGTCTTCCTCCATTATCCTCTCTACTTTGATATGGACACTCAACTACGAAGTGTAGCCGGTCACCACAATTAAAGCATGTTCTCAGCTTGGGACCATTTTCTTTTCTTCCATAGGCTCCACTTTTGCGATCTAGTTCAGCTTTAGCCTTGGCTGGATCTTTCCAAAAGTTTCTTGCATAAAGAGCCAAGTATTGTCCGTGGATCCTTTTTTATCTTCGGGACAGTCCAGGCCTTCTACCGCATATTCATCATGATCAATCACACTAGCCTTCAAAGCCATGTTGACCCCCTTTTGCATCCCCATAGCTCGAGCAAGAGCATCTTCGGCATTCTTGGCAGCCACTTTGAATGCGGCCATTTCTTGCATTACCTCATTGGATGACATGAGGTGATAATTATGCCTACCTTGGAGACTTTTCAAATCTGTGGGCTCAAATGGCATAAGAGCACTGACATAGTTGCGCTTGATCCAAGCATCATCAACATGAGCTGCGCCGTGGTTTCTGAAGGTTGTAGCTATTGCCTTGAGCCTCCTATACATGTCCTCGTGGTCTTCTCCATCCAGCATATAAAATCCTTCAGCTTCATTGCTCAAGGCATCATATCTATTCCTTCTCATACTTTCATTTCCGATGAAGAGCTCGGTAAGAGCATCCCAAGCTTCTTTAGCTGTGCTAAGATGTTGAATGTGTGGCATGTCTTTATCACCCACACCAAGCTGTATCATGTGTAGAGCTGTAGCATTGAGTTGGCTATCGACCACTTCTCTCCTTGTGAGATTGTTAGGATTTCCAACGTGAAGACCATTTTCGATGATCTTCCATAACTCTATGGAGGAACTGCACACATGAGATTTCATCAAAAATTGCCATTGAGAGAAAGTAGAAGCTGATAGTTTGGGTGGATCACCCCTATTATGTATGTGTGGGTGAGGAATAGGCGGATCAGGGGAATACACATGAGAAACCTCATTGTATCCATCCTTACCGCTATCCTTTTTCGAGGAGGAGCTCCTACTAGTATCATCACCTACCACTTCGTTATCTTTGGAAACAGTTTTACCCGTTTCCTTGGATTGCGGAGTGGTATCCTCAGAGTTAGATGGAGGTGATGCTGCGAATGTGGAGAGACGCATTATCAATTGATGCATCTCTTCCATCTTAGCCTCCATTGAACTCACCAAGGTTGTTTCCAACGTCTTGAGATCGTTCATGGTGACTACCTCCGGAGCATCACTCCCATCTCCCTTGGAACCCATACTTCTCTTAGGCGGTTAAGCCCGAAATAAGAGCCGAGGCTCTGATACCAATTGAAATGGATCGTATGGGCACCTAGAGGGGGGGTGAATAGGTGCTAACCAATTTTTAATACTTTTTCAATTTTAGGCTTGACACAAAGTAAATTCTCTATATATGCAACTACGAGAATTTCCCTATATGTAACCCTAACTACTAAGCACGTTGTTATCGCCATATTTTGGCCAAAGGAGGAGATGGGCCGTAATCAAGATGGGCTTGGAAGATACATATATGCAACGTGTTGTTGAATCGGCCTTGTGCGTGGATTTGGGCTAAATTGCCCGTGTATCTGTATATTGTAGTAGGTTCCGTTTCGGTTTAAGTAAGAGATAGAGTTGTAGGGTTATTCCAAAGATAGAAAGTCTCCGGACTATAAATATGTACCTAAGGTTATCAAGAAAAGGAGGACAATCACGTTCACAACAAACACAATCTCGGCGCATCGCCACCCCTTGTTTCTAGGGTTTCTTTCGGGTAAGTGCCATGCTGCCTAGATCGCATCTTGCGATCTAGGCAGTATCTGCTTATGCGTTATTTGGTGTTACTCGTACTGAAGCCTTGTTGATGGCGGGTAATACTATTATCATAGATTTGTTTAGGTTAGCATCGGTACTTTTCGCTATGATTGTTTAGTTATGCTACCTCTAGTTACCTCGCTACCTTTGCACCTTTTCCCGGGTGTAAGGGTAGCATCTTGCTTGATCTTTATTCAGTTGATTTGATCTGTTATAGTTATGCCTTGTTTTCCAAGGTTTAGTTTGATATCCACGTAGTCAGGCCTTGCAAACGGGTTGAAAGATCCAGTAGTACGTGAGGATATGGTTTGCCAATTCGAGAGGAGTTGTTCCGGGAATTGACTTTACGTCGGTTGTTAGGCCTTCTCTAGGGTTAGTTTTCCATTATCTTTTGTATCTACCAGGCTCAATTACGTGTAGGACGTTCCAATTACGTGGTGAAAACATTAAACTGTCGTAGATCGATTTAACTTGTATTGATGAAGCAAAACCCCATGTTATCATAGATCTAATGCAGAACCATGGGACAATCGGCTCCAGGAGCCGATTCACAGGGAAACCTGGGAGCCGGTCACGGCTCGAATTTTACGTATACTTGTTTACCATGCAGGAAATTGATTGAAGCAATCCATCACCTTCCTGACCAGGTATAGGTCAGGTGGCACGCCCTTGAACCAAGCCAGGACGTGTGCCGGAGTTTTGCGGGCCGTTGCCCGAGGGACCAGGACCCACCAGCAGTTCTGGGAGCCTCCCGGCTCTTCGTGTTGCTCGTCGCTGCTCGCCGGTGGGTTTTGACAGGCAACACACGTAAAAGAGGAGCGAGGAAACCGTAGTGGAGCACGCGGAGACACAGGGATTTGTTTTACCGCAGTTCCTTCCTTGTTAAGGGAAGTACATCTGCATTGGAGGGGTGGGCGGTTCTAAGACCACCACGCCACAATAGGCCTCACCCTATTCTCCGATGGATCTCGCCACGAGAGGCCTGATCCACCTTCTCCACTATTGGATCCCTTCGAGGCGGGAACCAGTGCCTTTTACAACACTATCGGGGCACACACCCACAACTGAATTGGGGGCTCCCGGGATGACAACAAGCTGTCACAAAAACAAGGTTTATCAATATAAACAAAAACGAGGATCTAGATCTTTGCAAGAAATACTAGATCGGAGGTTCTCCAAATGAATGGAGAGGAGATGAAGCGCTTGATTGCTGATGATGAAGATCGAGTTCTCCTCCTTCGATTCCCAAAGGGATGGGGCCTTTGGGTGGATCTAGGTGGAGCACTCTTGTATGAAGTTTTGAGATCTGATCTGTTCTTTTTCGAGATGAATCAAGAGTTTTGGCAGGAGGGGGATTGCTGGCTTAAATACCCCCTCCCCAGATCTGGCCGTTGCACAACTTTGGGGGCGGATTATCCGCCCCCTGGGAAAACTCCTCCCCAAGGGCAGATTCTCCGGGGGAAACTCCGCCCCCTCTCTGGAGCTTGCGCCTTGGAGAAACTTGGAGACGATCTTGGGGGCGGATTATCCGGCCCCCCTGTGGGGCGGATTATCCGGCGAGGCCGGGAAGTTCGGCCAAAACTCCGCCCCCTCTCTGGGGATTGCGCCTTGGCGATGAGCAGGAGGGGCGGATTATCTGCCCCCCTGAGGAGCGGATTATCCGGCCTGGCCAGAAAGTCCGGCCAATGTTCCGGCCCCCTTATGGGGCTTGCGCTTGCTTGGGCAGAGGGAGGGGCGGATTATCCGCCCCTGGTGGGGCCGGATTATCCGCCCCCAAAGGCAGAGTTCTGAGCTGCAACACTTCAACACACATTAAATGATCCTTGGTATTGTTATCTAACACACAAAACACTAGGGATTAAGAAATGTTCTTTCACTAATAACACTTGGGACTACCTCACTAACTCATTCGGTTGAATCGGATACTTTTATATCATGTTGAGAATAATCTTTTATGAACTGTTAAATTTCTAAGGTGTGGAAGCCTTCTAATATTATTCGGATGGTTTGAGTAAGGTACTATTCATGAACTTATTTATATGTATCCTTTATGATCAACACATGTTGCAACTTCCTCATTTATTTTATCGACTCAGTTTCATGAATATGAGGATCACATCCATTAAGCTAAACTTTCTCGGGACGAGCAAGAGTCTAAGCTTGGGGAAGTTGATGAGTCCATATTTGCATCATGTTTTAGTTTATTATTTTGCATTGTAGATGTAGGATCTTGGTATTTTACGGTGTTCGCGTGCACTTTTTATGTTTATTTTCACCAGGATCAGATCAGATGATGGATCCAATGGACACAATTCTTGGAGAAATTGTACTGAAGAAAAAGGAGCAAAAAATATGTAAATTGCTTATTTGGGAAATATTAATAATACCAGAACAAAACTCGAAGTGAGAAACGGATAAACTAGAGTTGAAGACCAACTATACGGGCCGCCGCCATATAGTTGCCGCCGTATAGTTGGCGCCGCATCCGCCTCCTCAAATAGTTTGACCCCGTGCAACTGGTTCGGAGAGACGACATACAGAACACCAGAAATCGCCGAAACCTAACCTTCGGAAGGCATCTGGAGGGGGAACTTTCCCTAGGGATCCATCTTCGCCCTACGCAGATCTGGGAGGCCAAGGCATCAATCACCATCTTCATCAACCGTGGCATCTTCATCACCACCATCACTTCCATCCATCCCATCTAGATCTTGTTGTAATTCTTGCACTAATTATGGATTTATACAAGTATTATTCATCGATGATCGTTTACATTACCATTGCTATGATGCTGTATGCCTCTATGTAGGAGTAGATCATTAGTTCTTGGGGATATGGAGACACCCTAGCATGAGATTGAAATAAGATAAAGTTTATTATGATATTCATCGCTGTGACCATGTGTTAGATTGTCTATATCTTGATGTTGGGAGAAGTCGACCTCTCCAATATTTGCCTCTTGTGGGGACTTGATGTAGGGAACTACATGTTGGTAGACGGAGGGATGTTAGCACTTACAATGACTATAAAGTTGTTGACACCCCTTATGTATCAACTTGAGAATCGAGGAAACTCACAAAATACTATCCATGCCATGGGATACGTCCAGCGGGATTATGTTTCTTAATAGCGCGGTAATTCAATTGATGTTGATTGCTGTCTGTTGTGGTTATGAGGATGATTTGTGAAGTGGTTGCTGCCTCTTTGTCCAAATACGGATTTACTCCCACACATACATAGTTAAGAATATTCATGATGATAATCTTACCTTAGCCCTTTATAATGCTAGTGGTATATCCGCTAATCCCTGAGAACACTTTCTCCCACTGAAGTTTCAAATCTCTTTTACATACGCGATACTTATTTTCTGTATTCAGTTTTATTTACTTTACGCATTGCTCTCTTATACAAAAACCCCCAAAACACCCTTTTACAGATTACTCGCATTTTATCTTGTCACTTAGAACTTTACTTAGCATTTTTAGTTTCAGTATTTATTTCAAGAATTCCTAGACTTTAGACTCATGCTCCCTGTGGGATCAATATCTTTATTTCGAAACTAGCTACATCCGAACTGTGCACTTGCAGTCATCAGTCACCACCTGGCGAATCGACAACCCATGGCCATGGAGAAGCTCTATCCGGAGAGGATGGGAGATAACTCCTTGTCCCGGGAGTCTAACGAATCCCAGGTAGAATCTCTTGCCGATGGGCAGTCGGATCCTCGAACTGATCCAGCATCTCGAGAAACCGGACGAGGCACCAGCCATTGCGCCATTCGGGTCAGTCTACCGAGAGGTCTTCAATGATGTACTCCTCGGCGATCCCCTCCCAGAGGAAAAAAATCCACTCCCCTGGATAGCGCTATCGCATCCACCACGTGCGGTACAAAGAAATGTCAGAAGAACTCCAAAGATGGCATCACTCCGACGAAGCTCTCGCACAAATGCTGGAATGAAGCCAGGATAGTGACGGCCCTCGGGTAGAATTGAGCCAAAAACACCCCGTACGGCGCCAATACGGTGTGGAAGAATAGCAACAATGGGGGAACTACCCCTACCATGAGGAACTGAATGAAGATCGGGATGTCTAGGGCAACCCGATCCAAGGTATTGGCGGCCTTCACGATAGTGGCTCCGCCATCGTGGGACTCGCCGGAGACCAGCCAGCAGACAATGCCCACATTAGCCATTGGAGTGATGTAGGAGGACGAAGCGAAGAACAAGCATCGCTCCTTCCTATAATATAAGGGAGGAGCGATAGAGTGCATCACTTCTGCAATAACTGCCATCCCCCTCGAAGCGCCTACGGCCACAGTCACCTCGATTCTCACAGTGAACTAGCGTAACCGGTCAAGGGGGAAACGATTTGTTTACCAAGCTGTTTGACGCAACGCGGCCCATAGGCTCGGTAGGGGTGGTCCCTCTCTCGAATACAGGGCACTTGATTGGTTCCCCAGAAACCAAACTCACGCCCGGGGGCTACTATCGGTTCCGCAGAGAAATCCGCCTGGGGGCTCACCCCGGAAGCAACTCGCGATCCACCCCCACCTCCTAGTCGGCCCAGGTGCGTGATCCCTGGGTAGTTTCCCAGAAGCATCCCCCGTGCCAGGGTCAGCAAGGCTACCTCTGACCTATGCCTTAGGCTACCCTACTAGAGTCCATCATGACACACAGAGGTGACAACCCAGGATCCCCACGTTGATACCATGCGCACTATGGCCAGCCACATGGCAAGATCACACAACCGCGTGTATACCTGAAACCAAAACTCGGTGAAATGGGCTCAGCCCGAGTTTTTCCGGCTCGGGGAGAGCTAGGCTCGGCCCGCTGGTGCTTCTGGTCCGAGCCAAGCTTGCGATGCTAGACCGTAGCTATGTCAGGATGGCTCGGGCTCGGCCTAGTCCGGCTCGGCAGCTTGCTATTTTTTTCTAGAATTAATTAAAGGGCCGAATTTTTATGCCAGAGTCTTGTCCTAGGCCTAATTCAATACACCACGTACTTGTTCGTGTTCTTGGAGCTCCCAACGTAAGGGTGGGCTGCCTTCGCCCAGGGATGTCACCAGCCGGACGGTGAACCTCCGGCGGCCTGCGTGGCTGCGCCGGCCATGCTCCTCTCCGCCATGCCCCTCTCCGGCGACCACATGGGTGCGCCCCTCGTGACACTGCTGGTGCCGCTATGCCGCCCCTGCGATGCCGCTGTCGCCGTGCCGCCCTGTGTTACCATCGAAGCCGGTCCCATTCGTCAGTGACCTAGCCCCGCTAGGATCGTGAGCTGCACCGAGATGGACCGAGCTCGCCAGAATCTCGGGCCTAGCTCCATTTTGCGGCTCGCCGGCGGCGTCGAGTTGGCTCGGGCTCGGCATGTCCATCCCGATCTTTTCGCCGGCTCACACCGAGGTGGACCGAGCCAGCTCGTGTCCAGGTATAGCTGCGTGTATATCGGCACTTGTGGTGTCCCTTTCCGTATAAAAGGAGACCCCGGTCGGGCTAAGAGAGAGGAAGGACAGTTGGCTTAGAGTATAAAATCTTTTCGGGAGAAGGAACCCATTATAATCCAATGACAATCAGATAGTAGGCAGTTGCAGGACGTAGGACTCCGCTCACTGCGGACCTGAACCTGGGTAAAAAGTCTCGTGTCTCTCTTTGTGATTGTATTCGTCTAGCTCGCCGATATAGCTCGCCGAACGTTGTGCCCCCGGCCGAACAACAAAGGGGGACTCATATCCTCGGTGTCGAAAATCAAGACATAATAACCTAGTTCGACTATGGAACTTGTTTTCCATTCAAGAAAAGCTATACTTAGTCATTAGAGATCATAATGAGACTATATAAAGAACTCTTTCTAATACATAAGCCAAAATCCATAAACTCAAGGTGCACGTGATTTAAAATCTTTCGCTAGCTTGTTCATAGCAATAATAAAGAAAAATGAGGGATATTTCACAATACACTCTTTATTATATTTGAACTTAGAAACCATTTGCTTATCAACAAACTGAAACTGGATTTAATCCACTGCTCACTTATAATCTATAAATTTGGAATGCTTTGTTTGTTTTGGCTAATAGTTTAGCAGAACTACAACCTTTGATCGACATTATCAATGTCACTATTTGTTCATGAATTCCATAGTTGATTCTTGCAAGATCCTTTAAGCATTACATTCCATGCAGGGACATTTGCATATCATCTATCACGCCATAGATGTTCATGCAATTCATTCTTGACATGGCTAAAGTCTTAATTATAAATACAATTACGACCAAGAACCTTTCAAATAATTTCTCACATCATTGGAAAATTGTACTCCCACTTACTTTCAGAGAATTCAAATTCATACTTTTGCCGGAACAGCCTAGCCTCGCCGCCCAAAGCCGTGATCCCAATGGATAAATACAGGCACCGCTAGGAATCAAAGACCTTGACTATCATAATGGATACAATTGCATTGCGTGCCTAGTTCCATTTCGAAATTGAAAACAATCATACTGCATAATAAATTAAGCTCATGAGCGAGATTCATGGCCCCAGGAGCACCCCGGCCATCTGCTCATCGGCATCCTTAAATTAAGCTCGTTGCTTGAGTGCTCATGTTATGTCTGACTGAGATATTTATACATAATAATAACTATATATGTGTTGATTATCCATGAACATGCATCCTAGCTATATAAGTATAGGTATATGTTTGTATAAAGCATGCAGGAATGTTCCGACATGAGGGCCTGGCCATGACGTCGCATAAACTTGACGCGCTCACACGTACGCCGGCCCGGGCTTACACGTATATATTCCCGTTCTGTCGATGGGAAAGGAATGAAATATCGCGCGCACCAGATCATCGTCATCAATGTCGTCTAAAAGAGAAGAAAAGAAAAAAGATCCTCTTGCTGATTCGCTCTCGATCTCATTCTTGCCAATCACGTACCTACTACTCCAAATTATTTCCTTCCTTTCTTCCGACAGGCCGGGGCTATTTATTTAGTCCCCCGTCCTCCCACGGTGCTTGAGCCATCATAGTCATAGCTGCTAGGGTTTATCGATCTCTGCCAGCCACACCGCCGCGCCGTCGTTAGCCAGCCAAGATATGCTCCGCCGGACTGCCGCGCTGTTAGCTCAGATGCTATGCCGGTACGTGTCTCTTCTCTAGCAGATCTCGGCATTTTCCATCGCCGTTAGCTAGCCATATATTAATTGTTGATCTCTTCTTCCTTCTTTTGCCTTTCAGATTGGTTTGCTCCCTGCTCTCTGCTCTCCGCCGGACTGCCGCGTCGCCATTAGCCGAGATGCTACGTCGGTACGTACGCTGTCGAGCAGATCCTTCTTCTCCCTCCGCCGCCGGATATATAAATTAATTTTCTTGCATTGCATTGATTCCTCGATCTCGTTGCCTTGCCAGATTGGCTTCCGCCCTGCGATCTGCGTTCTGGTGGCCGGAGAACACAGCTGCCGCTGACCTCCACGACGACGTCGTCATGGAGATCCTCTCGCGTCTGCCGGCCGAGTCCGTCGGACGGTTCAAGTGTGTCTGCAAGCACTGGCACGATGGCCTCATCACCCACCCCGAACACCGCCGCAAGATCCCACAGGCACTCACGGGATTCTTCCGCCAGACCGAGAACCAAGACGGCGCTTTTCCTTTTAAGGTTTTCCCTATCGTGGGGGACGAAGACGACGACGACCAAGATGATTTTCCTTTTGCGGTTTTCCCGATCGTGGTCATGGGGGATGACGGCGACGATGACCAAGACAATTTTCCTTTCGTGGACGTGTGGGATGACGGCGACGACGACCAAGACGATTTTCCTTTCATGGGGGATGACGGCGACCAAGACGATTTTCCTTTCATGGGGGATGACGGCGACGAAGACGGCGTCGATTTTCATTTTGTGGAAGATGGCTACTACTCCTGGGACGACGAGACAACATCAGTTCCAGATTTCCTCTCCATAGTAGGAGAGAAGGCGCACCAGGTCGCCTCCCCTTCCTTGTCCTTCTTGCCGGCGGGTTACAGAAGCATCTACCCAAAGCACTGCTCAGATGGTCTTGTCCTCTGTCTGTGCTGGAAGGACTTCCCGATGCATCATGAGTCTGACTATGTGGTGTGCAACCCCGCCACTCAGCAGTACGTCACCTTGCCCGGCTACGGCCACCGCGACAGGGACTCGATGCCGCTTCATGTGGCTGCTGATCCTGCCTCTGGTCACTTCCACGTCTTCGCCCTGATAAGGAACTACCATGGATACATTGGGGAAATTGACATATACTCCTCAAAAGAAGGAAGCTGGAGCCACAAGGAAGCCCAATGGGACTACGAAGCTTTTCCGTTTCATGTTGACAACACCGTCTTCCTCCATGGCAGGCTACATCTCCTCAGTCGGAGGAGAAGCATCGTCACTGTGGACACCAAAGGGTCCAGCTGGAACAAAATCGACCTGCTGGAAAAGATGGACCACCCATACCACCAGGCTCGGCCGCCGTTCATCGGCAAATCACAGGGCCACATACATTATGTGAACAACTCGCACGATGATTATTACACTCTGTCGGTGTGGATTCTCCAAGCCGACAATAGCTGGATGTACAAACACAAGATCAGTAACAGCGCCCTTTTCGGAACCAAGATCTGTAACAATTGGATGGACATGCTTAGCATTTCTTTGGTTGCGATCCATCCGGAATGCAACACCACCATCTTCTTCGCTGCCGTGGATGATAAAAAGTTGATGTCGTATGACATGGGCCGCGGGAAAACTCGTGTTTGCGGCCTTCTCAATTCTCACGATGACGGGACGGAGTTCAGTCCCTATCATCCATACGTTCCCTCCTGGAGATCCATTGTTCCTCCTTGATAAAAAGTAGTACGGTACCAAGTTCATACACCCAGAGTGAAGGCTGCCAACCACAGGTGCTGAATTGCTATGTAGTATCTTTGAGAGTCCTTTTAAACTTGTCTTTTAGAGTGTTGCCTGGATTGCTTTTGTAATTTTTTAGGAGTGTTGCCTCGATTTCTTTTATAATTTTTTAAGAGTATTGCGTCTTTGAATTCATAATTTTATACTCCTCATTGTGATGGAAATTCCTGCTTTTAATGTAAGCCTGTCGTTCCGTCCAATAACGAGCTAGGCAAGATCGCACTAGTACGTATAACCAGACCGATTATGCAGCGTTGTGACACAACAAGAACTCGCTGCATCATCTTATTCAGATAGTGTTCCTATATAACCTACTACTCCATCAGGTTCACAAAAAAAAAACATGATTGAAAAAGAACAGCTCTTACCCTTAAGAAAAAAACATCGTTATTAATAAAATGCTTTGAAAGACTGAAAGTTCAGCAACACAGTCCTTGGCTTTTTTTTTTTTGTTTATTTGTTCGTTCTATAAGATTTCTTTTTATCAGAATGATATTCAGTGACTTCAGATTTTGTCAAAAGTTGACATTCTTCCAAGAAACAACCAAAACATCGGATCAAGTAGGAATGATTTGCACATACACACGTCTGAAACTCACATCAGGCAAGCTTCTTTTTCTTGAGGTATTCTACGGCGGGACAAAAAGACGGCCTGAACCAATCAAATCAAAACCAAGTTACAGAAGTTCTTTACAAAGCCATCAAAGAAAAACTATTGCCTTTAAGTGGTCACTTGAATGCCAAAAGAAAGTAAACCAGCCCACTCTAATCAGGGTCTATCACTTTGAACAAAACTCACGATTCGATTCGTTATGGCACGTCTGAATGGTCCCAGAGGATCAATCTAAATTACCCTAACTAGATTTAGGGGTGCGCCTTAGCGCACGACCCCATGATTTTTGTGTTAATTTATATTGTGTGTTGCGATATAAAAACCGAGCATGAAAAGTAACTATAAAGAGAAACAATGTATGAGATGTGATCACAAATTTGTCGGGAACAATGTTAAAACCTAAACACTAAGTCGTGACAAAAAAACCAGTTAGATTTAGCAGTGCACTCTGCCGTAAGACCTTGTGATTTTTGTGGTAATTTACATTGTGTGCTGCGATGATAAATAATATAGGATAAATCCTTTTGAGGGTTATAGGCTAAACCCTGAGTAGTATTATATAAACCAAAATAGGGTAAACCTTTTTTTCAGGTCGGGTCCAACAGTTGAGGCCTTAGCCTGCTTGTGGCCCAAATAACCCTGAGTATCCTAGGCGGTGCCCGATTTCCCATCCGCGCTGCGAGGTGGGGGTGCACCTTGGCGCACGTCCCCGTAGATCTTGCACCGATTTGTATTGTGTATGACGTAAAAAAATGATGGAAAAATAATAATGTGTTCTATAAGTAGTTAGTTGTGCAGGAGGTGTTTTATGGACCGACAATAATTCAACATCTTATATGATCATTACGGTAAGAAAGACCGGCAAACAAAATCGAAAATCCAGTTCGGCTCATGGGTGCAAATGAAACTATTGTGTAAAAACATATTTCAAAATGTCAAAAGTTTAAAAAATAATATTTGCATATATATCTAGACATTAAATGAGTTTGCGGGTGAAAAGAACATTTTAGATGTCCTATATAAAAAATATAAATTCTAGTGCTCTAATCGTGTCTATTTACGAAGATGTTTTTATCTATTTTACATAAGCCACATAAAATGTCCATTCTTTCTGAAAACTTGTGTACTGGCATAGAATGTTCTGACGTATATGCCAATTTTTTGTTTAGATTTTTTTAACAATTTAAATTTTATTTTGTATATATTTTTCTTAATAGGTTCATTTGCACCTGGGAGCCAAAACACCACCTCTGGAACAAAATATGATAGTTCTACAAGTAGTCAGTTGCAAAATAAACATAGAAGAAATAGGAAGTACATTGAATACTGGTGACTATTTGGTTCCAAATAAAAGCAAAGTGCACAAATAAAATTACTATATAAATACACATAGCCATAGGACGGAACATGGGAGGTGGAGGGATTGCAAGGCATTGGTGATGCTCTTCCTCAAGCTGAGATTGTGAACCAGAAGTTACCAGTCCGTGCCATACATTAGTTCTTAAAGCACGCTCTTTTCATGATACTCAGGTTCCAAACAATAGTAAGCGAGGAAGTGATCATTTTTAGTAAAGTCAGACCCATGTTGCCGGCCCTCATGATAATAGTGTTGTACGTCGACCTTTGAAGCTGAAAGCTCATCCTTCATGGTGTTGAGTGACCTTAGATGGTGAAGAATGAAAAATAAGACATTAGCCTAGGGCAACGATACCAGACATGAGTCACATGTAAATAGGAGGCTAGCTTAACCAATGGCTTGTTTTCATCCAGGTGATGTAGACTAAATTAGATATACAAAACCATGAACCAACTATAGCAAAAAAAATAAGGGTTGAAATCTCATATTACTCATATCCAATGTTTACAACATCTCGCAAAGCAAGTTCAGCTACACCAGCCGGAACAGGATCAGACCAACGTTTACACAAACCTGACTTGCTAGCAATACAAGCCAGCGAATGTGCCAAACTATTGAGCTTTCTACTATTATGAGAAATAGAGCAACCTGGAAATAGACCTCTCGCTTCAGCAATCTCCTTACAGATTCTCCAGCTTTGAGATTTATTTGGGATGGAGCTGTTAGAGGCGTTCACTGCTAGGACACTATCTGGCGATAGTTTCAGATTAGCAATCTTCAGCTCGGCTGCCAGGTGTAGACCAGCCAAAATCCCCCTTGCTTCCGCCTCCTCGACGTTGATGCAGGCCGAGATAGGGGTACTGAGAGCTGCAAGGATGGTCCTTTTTCATTGCCTTAAGAGACATGAAGAAACCCCAAGAGTACCTTACCTTAGAGACAACACATTAAATTTAGTTTGTTCAGAAGCCTCATGGACAACGACAGCCACATGATCTAGTCCAAAGCATATTATGTGAATCATTGGTCTGAACCTGATGTAGAAGAAAAATGACGTGAGGAAAAAACATTTAGCTGACATGCTGCAAAGTCTATATTTTCATACTGCATCTGGTCCTCTTAATTTACACAAAAAAAACACACTGACAAAAGAAAAATAAACATCTATAAAAATCTATTATAAGCAAGTAGCAAGTGAACGATTCTTAATATGAACCATAGCGTTGTTGGTTTTTAATATGAACGATTTAACCTGCATTTTCAGTTAAAATAGATGATATTCAGAGATTAGTCCTCAGATCTGAAGCCCTGAAAGATTGTACAAAAAGAATTATGTATAGCAGCAACATCATGAGACACGAAAGTTCTCTTTGCTACATAGTCACAGGCATGGAACACTACACTTGGATATGCCGAAGTAGGTGATTGTAGAGTAGCAAAGTGTCACTGAACCCTGGAGGGTCAGCGGCCATGAGAGCAAGCCTGAAAAAATAAGACAACATGTACAATAATTAGAGTTCGGTGATAGAATCCTAGTAACATTGAATAGTATATCATCCCCTTACATAAAGACAGCACTTCAATATGCCACTAATTCTGACAGTTAGACAAAAAATTGGCTAAATGCAAACAAGACAAAAGAGAAGATCACACAGCCTGAATTTACTTTATGACAAAGATATAAATCTGGGTGATCATAAGAAATAGTTGCATTAATTAACAACCACGGAGCTCCAATCAATCTTGTTTCAGCCCAAAACAGTAATGAACGTGACTGCCAGGACGTTCGTAGTTAAAAAATCAACAACAAATTAGAAAAATCAGAGATGATATCACCTGTGCATTTGTCCATTAGCTGTCTGTAGAACACAAATGATGCTACCGTCTGACATGTCACACCTAGTCGGCGGTTGTTCATTTCTCTCCTTGTTATTATGCATTGAACTTAACGGAGGAGGGCCAGAGGACAGCTAGGAGGACTCTAATACAGTTTCCAGTAATGGCAAGTATCCTAACTTCTTCAAACTGCAACCAATACATAGCATTGGATGCATCAACCACCATGAGAATTGATTGGCATAAGATGAGAAGCAAAATGAAGCGTGGTCAAGCCTGGATATTCAAAGGTCAGAGAAGGGGATCAACGGGAGCCTTGATTGAATAATGAATTTTTCCAATGGTTGCAGTATAGATATAGCTTTGAAAATGCGAGAAGCATAACCACTGATTCAGATTGATGACAAAAAGTTCTACATATTCTCATGAACTAAAAGAAAACTGTGTGTATCACTTTTAGCAGTACGTGTAGGCAACAAACCTATAAAGAAAAATCATCAAATGTCTATAGGTTCATCTTGCCGGAGACACTATGGCCAGCTCCTAGAGTCTCATGACAACAACATAATTTTTGGCGGTCAGCCATCAAAAGAGGGCAGCATCAGCGGACCACGGTAGAACCAGCAAGGAAACAACATATGTGACAATTGGGAGGAATAATCTTACCTCTAAATTAAGATAATATAGCACAATAAAGGTGAGGTGCTGGTCATCTGGGAAACAAAGCATTAGTCGTATGCTATGTAACTTGAAGAAAATCTTCTTCACTATCAATGGCAGAAATAAGCATTGCCAAGGTAACCCAAACAAGAAAGCAGTGACGCTCCTCTGAATTGGTGATACATATGTAACCAGACCTTTTTGAAACGTATGTATATTTGGATAATGCTTAAAATCCCTTTTTTATCTGGATCTGTTTACATGCACCAAAAGAGACATGATTAGGTTCTGAAGTAGCGTCATCAGATCTTTTAAGTACTATACTTACATTGCTTAGCCCTCCTAGATGTGCCTTCTCATCAGTGCTGCACGAAAAAACAGAGCACAAAAGTTTTCAGTGATCCTAGCCTGTAGCCCATAACAACACTAAAAATTCCAAGAAAACCATAGGTATCTCACCCCACATGCAAACCAACAGAAAACCAAAAATAGATAGAAGAAATAAGTAAAGAGGAAAAGAGACAAAAAGGAAAGAATCAACCCGTGTCAAATGCTCCACGCTGCTGCGAGCTATCCTCTAGAACCAGGGGAGAAGGAGAGATTCCAACCTCGAGATAGGACTCACATGTCACTTCTGCAGCTACCTTCAACAATAAGCGCTCTACAATTTGCTGCCATGTGCTGAATAATTTTGTATACCATCCCAATCTAATTTAAAGTGCGCACAAGTTAATAAATGGCAAACATAAGAAATAAAGCATGTTAAAATCACAGCGATATGCTATATGAGATCTTTTCAAGGATCAATGATTAAGCAGGGTCTTTGCAGCTGAAAGAAAACAAGGAAATCAAGCAGTATTTGAGTACCTCTGAATAGATATCCTTGGACCAATTTTTATTGTCAAGCTCTCCATAGTTATAATATTTCATTATATTCTTTTCGGTTCCCTCCATATACTTGACAATCTAGGTTGCGGTATCGTTATTTGCAAACTCCAAACTATGAAAATATTCAGATTCAGAAATTGTCCACAAATAATAACTGCAAAACTATAAGAGCATGTATAATGGGGGTATCTTTTACAGTACCTTTTACTTGTCATAGAAGTAGGACAAGTATGAAATGAACTAACGGCTTAGATTTGCCGATAGAGATTAGGCCCAGCAGGCCCAGCGGTCGTAATTATTAGAGAAAAAAAGTCCCCGCCGCCTCCACCTCCTATACAGCCTGCCTCCTCCACCCCCAGTCCCCACGCGCCAACAGGAGGAGGGTCGCCGCCGCCGCTGCTTCAAGCTCCCACGCGCCCACGGGAGGAGGGCTGCCGCTGCCACGGCCTCCACCTCAAGCTCCCACGCGCCCACAGAAGGGGGAACGCCGCCTCCACCTCCCGTGCGGCCTGCCTGCATGGAGCCTCCGCCGACGCCTACCACACGACGCCCTCAGCGCGGCTCTGATCTCCCCCACAGCATGCAGATTGCTAACATGTATTTCTTGCCGTCGCTGCTGCTTGGCTGCCACCATGATCGATTAATTAGTGTTGGTCTTCCTATGCTTGGACGCTGCTGCATAGGTGGTTCTAGACTTCTAGTAGAACGGTATGTCACGGTAGTTGAATTGCCTGGACTGGGCAAGATGCGTTTTGTTTATTCCTTCATGTACTCCATCGAAGAATAGATCGAAAAATAGTTCCCAAGCATCAATTTCTCTGAACCTAATTCAGTTATAGGTTGTGATGTTCTGTCAGCTAGAGGAAGTACTCTAGCTGGTATCTTAAGACGAAACTTTCAATACGTACATGATTTGATCTGTTCATAATTTCAGAGATACTCTCCAAATAAAAGGTGTAGGCCTTGTTTCAAGAACTCGCCATAATCTATGTATTGTTTGCTAGATTCGATGTTGAATTTTACTTCTTATGAAAATATTAAGTGGTATGTCCTATGTTGTACAGAGGTGCAAGCATATTCAGAATTGGGTGATTCAAGTTTTTCATTCTCTGACTTTGTGAACATTGAATATGTGAGGAATATCATGCGGTTCATGACTCAGAATAATCGATTTTATGGTTCTTAATTAGCTCTCATTTTCTAGTACTCTTCTTAAGTTTGTATTATCTGAATTTCGTGGCATCGAAGCATGCTACTATTTGTGCCACTAGTTTGTCATGTGCCATGTGACATTTAAACAAGTTTGTTTAATCTGTCCTATGTTGCGTTTCAGCATTTAGTGTTGTCAGATGGTAGTTGCACTAGTCACTTTGAGTTCAGGTCATGCAGTTACGGCCCCAGTTCTTGCATTACCTGCTCTACCACACCATTTTGTGTTGTCATATGGTAGTAACACTAACCACTTTCAGCTCAGGTTCTGTTTTTTTATCATGGTGTATGCTGCTACAAGTTACTTTGGGTGTTCTTGGATATTGCTACCTCTCATCTTGCTTGTTTCTGGGCTGTGCTTGTTGCATTAAACTTGTTGTAGTTTAAATGGTTCAGATAGTTTCTAACATGAATGGTCTGCACCAATTTCAGGTAGCTCTGCTTTTCTTAAAAGATATTTCCAATAACAGAGGTTGTTACATCATCCACAGACTCGAACAAGTTTATACAAATGGACTTAAAAAAAAAATTCAGTGTGTATGTTGTTTCGTCCAGTCAAGCTTTTGGACAAAGTAGATATATGTGGCCTAATCGTTGTTCACAGAGAATTGTTCAATTTAAAATTCTTTAACCTTCATCCTGTGTGTTTATGTGTTGTCTTGTGCTCCGAGGGTTATATATATATCATGTTTTCACATAGAAGTATGCTTCCCGGTGGTTATATTTTTCTTTTGAAGTATCAGAGTATTAAAAAAACCGGCGCTCTTAATATATTTGCTACATGCATGCATTGCAGCGTTTTATGTGCTCTTTAGCTCATGGCCAGTATGAACATGAGCTTAAGGAAACATTTTGAAAAGTAAAGCTGGAAAATTTGAATCTAAACCTTAAAATGAAATAATATCTGTAAACAAACAACTCTGAACATGAGCTACGTGTTTCTCTCTGTAAACAAACAACTCCGAACATACAAAGTGAAGTTTGTTCTCTAATTGTAACATTTCTCGTTCCGTCTTGTTCAGAAGATGGACCGCATAAGCCTATGCATCTTGTATTCTGTTGCTTGAATACGTCGTGCAGTAGTTGACCATCTCATCAGCATACTTGTCGATGAGGTCCTCCCTGGTCGACAAACTGCAACCATGCATAAAGAACAATTAGTGTAGTAATTCCATATAAGATTTTTTTAACATATTGCATGATACTGAAATGAAAACAAAAGGCAGATCACCACCGTCATTCCGCATCTCACTAACCATAGATATGTGTAATAGATTTCTTGAACCATTCGTTTGCCACAAACACATTGCAGCTCCAGCAGACCACAATCATCATAAGACGGCGGCCCATAACAACTCAAACACGAGCATCAGTTTACGTGTTGGCATGGTTGTGCAAATCCTTTAACCTAACAGACAGCTAGAGATCACTTGCGAATAAGAGAGCATTATTACTGCTAGAAATCTTGAGTGTGGCTTCTAGCTTGAAGCGAGAAGCCGAGAACCCTAGAATCCACCATGTAGCAAGATCCCTAGAATATCAGAATTTTAGGTACGAGGACAGGGGAAGGACGACCTTACTGTAAGTACCTAGTGGTGCAAGGTTAACACTATCAATCATGTACTACTTAAACTAAGCGACACAATTACAACAATACTCTCTACTAGAGCTTCTCTACTCTCTGGTGAATTAAGTAGACCTAACACCCTCACCAGATACATATTATGTCTAGTTAATTCACCAGGGTTTTGACCTCATGCCAACTCAGTAGAGTTATATACTCAAGGTGAAGCACAAGCATGAGGTTAAAACCTTGGCTACAGAGTCTGTCCAGTTCACATGAATGCTACCTGTAAAATTTTCGGCATGCAAATTAAGACTAAATTTACCTCATTATTTTTCCTTAATTAACATGGATGGAGAATTGTAATGGGCTAAAATGATATGAAATGAAGTACTTTCTTCGACCCATATTAGTTGACTCAACTTTGTCTAGATACGGATGCATCTAGACTAAATACTTAACTAGATACACATGAATCTAGAAAAACTTGAGTCAACTAATATGGGTCAAAGGAAGTAGCAAATTGCTGCTGATCTTAGAAACTGAACAGCGCGCGGCAATGGCAAATATGAAGGAGGAAATGTTGTAAATGGGAGTACTGACCAAGCACTGACCGCACTTCCTTCCTTAGCCTGGAAATACGCTTAGCCTGGAAATACGCCTGGAGCGTCACCACCTTCAGGTGCCGCACCCGCCCCAGCTTCTAGACGCGCGTAGAAGCTATCTGTACCACATCGCCTTGGCCCGCCACTGCATAATAGCAGCTTTCCGATCCCCTCCAGCTCCCACGAGAACTCTCGCCCGTCGTCCGCAGTTGCCGCGTTCGTCCTGGTGGTGGCGCGTCGGCTACAAGTGTTGCTGGCGGCGGTTGTGCACGGCCCACTTGCGCCATTGTCCATGTTGCCTACCACGCGCTTCTTTCTTCCACGTCGGCTCGCCGTCACCGCAGCCGCAACCAGGAGGGCCAGCACCACCGCTGCGGCCATCACCGATCTGACCACGTTTCCTTCTTCGTGGTCTACTGCCGCCTGGCAGAAGGAAGGGCGCGAACACGGCCATGCTAGGAGCAGCTGCCACGCGCAGCACGGCGAGCACCGCCGGGATCTGGCCCCTCCTAGTCCTCCTGACGGTTCCCCATTTCAGGTGATTTAGGGTTATCGTGTAAGCCTGACTAACGATACAGTGTTGAGAAGTTGAACTGGCCGGGGAGGCCCTTTGGGCTGGGCCCGTCTACAAGATTTCCTTGTGCTGTTCGGATTCTGGCACCAGTATGAATTGTACTGGTCTTCTTTTTGACACAAGTATGAATTGTTAAGGACCATTGGCTGGATGAAAATGGAGGGCTATTATTTATTTGAGTGTACCACAAAACAGCTCATAATGGGAGGTGCTTAGAGGAGTGCTTATAAAAATAAACCAACCATTTGCTAAGCATTGGTGTTTATTTCTATAGAAAAGGTTCTTAGTTAGGCATCTACCTAGTATAAATAAGCACCGGTGCTAAAAGAAAAACCGGTTTATTTTTCTAAGCACCCTTCTAAGCACCTTGTATTATACATGCTCTAACCGGCATGTAATTACTCAATCAAGACTTCACTTTTTCCATTGTTATACTATACCACAAGATAAAATATTTTTTTGACAGAATCGTTTGCAAAGGTTCGACATGTAAATCTATGAAGACCCTCTTTCTGAAAATCCAAAAGCTTCCAACAATAGTACAAAGTAGATACAAACAGTCCAGTAGGAAAATGACCACGTGACATTGTTTTCCACGATCCAGAATCACACAATCATTTCATCCAATTATTACTTAATGGTACATTGCACAAATCAAACGAATAAAAATCATGGTGTTTACAAAAACAACTCATCCATCATTCTACTGACCTTCCGAGTGAGTTTGTCATTTTTGAAGTGAGAAAAATTCAGAAGAAAACAAAATGCTGAGCATAAACACCTTCTTGTAGTTCCATCAGACACCTCATAGGCATAGAATTAAAAGGATCTAAAAAAACAATAAAAAGAAGCTATGTATGAAATCAAAAGAGAATTTATATGTATGAAACCAGTAAGGAAGAGAGGCGTTCGGGTACCTGCGAGTGGTGCAAAAGCCTGTTGGATTATTAGGCATAATTTCCACGATTAATTCCAGAATATAAATCATGACAAAACCAGCTACTAGCTCATGTAACTCGAACATACTAGATGTACTAAACAACAGGATGATCGGAAATAAACAGCCGCCTAACATGTAATCGCAGAACATGATGAATAACCAAACAGGATCACGTAGCACGTACCGTTCGATTGTCGTAGTAGAAACTTTGGGAAAGAGTGATCGCAGCAGATGGCGACGAAGACGGCGGTAGGCAGCACCGCCTGACTTGGATGGAAGACGACCCGTGATGGAGAACTCGAGCAGTCGCGCAGAGCGCTTCCCAAAAACCTCATTCGCCCTCTCCCGTACAGAATCACAAGGGCGAGTGGTTCTGGAGACCTGCTCTCCCGTTCGCCGGTGCACGCCGGCAAGCGGGATGGAGTAGACTACGGTGACGGCGCAAGTAGAGAGGAAGGCAAAACCCTAGATTGCGCAGGACTTTATATAGAGCGGCTCAGGAAACCCTAACGGACGGGAGCGACCCGAATAAGCTAACCGTTTGACACGTCTGTCAATTTTCCTGAGCAGCAAAATAAAGCTCGGCTCGATTCCCGCAAGCCGCGGCGCGCGCGCGCGTCGTGTCGTGACGAGGCGAGCGTGCGTGCGAGCGGCGGCGTCATCGGAGGAGGAGCGCGCGTGTGTATCTCTCTTATTCCCACTCACTTACAAAGTGGTGCAACACTCCACCTTATAAGGTGGTGCAACTCCCCTCCAACTTTCCATGTGGGACTAAACTTTAGCTCCCACTCCACTCTCATGTGAGCTGCCACAAACATGGGCCCAAACACATATGGGCTGCCACAAATTTGGGCTTTGAGATTTAGGGAAAATCTGAAATACTCATGGGCCTAAATGGATTAGCCCCATTATTTCTAACAATCCCCCACCAGATCTCAAATGCCCATTTGAAAATTTGTCAATCCTTGCTACTTGTTTATATACCAATGTTTCAGCAGAGACTGTTAAGTTGAACTTCCGCCTAGAAACTTGAACTACGTCTATCAACAACTTGAACAATGGACGAACCTTGAATTGCAAGTTTGGTGCCAATAGATTTCGCTCAAAATCATAACTAGTACTTGGCTGTCAGTAGCCTACCCCGCGGGTTGGAGCATATGCGTCATACTCCCTGGTCTCTTCATGAGTTTACTAGAGATCACCCAAATCTCATAGACCGCGACGTTTACAGTCGAGCTCATATAGGTGTGTTCTTTCAAGAATGCCCTGTAGGACGGTATCTTTGCTAATTAAAGCCAACAGAAACACATTAAGGCATGTCGCCAACCTGCCATACAGATTATGAGAGTCATGCATCTTCACATAGAGAGGGTTACAAAATACTCTCCTCAGTCAAACCACTAGCTTGTTCTTCCCAGGTCCTAATTCACGGGATCTCCGATCACATAGGTTGGGTTACCACTAAGGTGTGACATCCATGGGTCTCAACCCCATCTCCCTCGATGCACTTTCTATCACATTTCGTGATAGTCCCTTTGTAAAGGGATCTGCCAGGTTTTTGTCTGTTTGAATATACGTAAGAGTTATTACTCCGGAGTTTCTCAATTTCCTGACAAATTTCAAACGTCTCTTCACGTGTCTTGATGACTTCGCGTTATCCTTAGAATTGTTCACTTTGACAATAACAGTTTGGTTGTCACGATTCAGAAGGATTGCCGACACAGGTTTCTCAACCACAGGCAAGTCCATCAAGAGCTCACGCAGCCATTCTGACTCAACAGTGGCTGTGTCTAAAGCAGTAAGTTCTGCTTCCATAGGTGACCTCGTCAATATGGTTTGTCTACGAGACCTCCATGACACTGCGCCACCTCCAAGGGTAAACACATACCCGCTCGTGGCGTAGAGTTCATTAACGTCAGAGATCCAATTTGAATCACTATATCCTTCAAGCACAGCAGGATTTCCTGAATAGTGAATCCCATAGCTCATTGTACCACATAGATAGTGCATGACCCTTTCAAGTGCATGCCAATGATCAATACCCGGGTTAGACATGAACCTACTCAACTTGCTCATAGCAAAAGAGATATCGGGTCTTGTAGCGCTTGCTAAGTACATGAGAGAACCAACAACTTGTGAATATTTCAGCTGATCTGTTGGTTCCTTCGTATTCTTTCGTAATGTCAAACTGGGATCATAAGGTGTTGGAGAATTCTTGCCATCATTAAAGCCAAATCGGCTCAAGACCTTCTCAACATAATGAGATTGCGTTAAAGTAATCCCATTCTCGTTCTTAATAAGCTTGATATTCAGAATGACATCAGCCTCTCCCAGATCTTTCATATCAAAACTCTTTGACAGGAAAGACTTGACTTCATTTATCACTTTCATGTTTGTACCAAAGATCAGAATGTCATCCACGTACAAACATAATATAACGCTATCGCCCCCACCATGGCGATAGTAAACACACCTATTAGCCTCATTAATGACAAAGCCACCAGAAAGTAGAGTTCTGTCAAACTTCTCATGCCATTGCTTAGGTGCTTGTTTCAGGCCATATAAAGATTTCAATAACTTACACACCTTTGTCTCTTCACCTTTTACCACAAACCCATCCGGCTGATCCATATAGATCTCCTCTTCCAACTCTCCATTAAGGAAAGCTGTCTTCACGTCCATTTGATGAACGAGAAGACCATAAGAGGCAGCCAGGGACAGTAGTACTCGAATGGTGGTCAGTCTAGCGACAGGTGAATAGGTGTCAAAGTAATCTTCGCCTTCTTTCTGTGTGTAGCCCTTAGCTACAAGTCGTGCCTTGTACTTCTCAATAGTACCATCAGGCCTTAGCTTATTCTTGAACACCCACTTACATCCCACAGGTTTACAACCATAGGGTCGTTCTGATAATTCCCAAGTTCCATTAGAAAGAATCGAGTCCATCTCATTTTGGACAGCTTCTTTTCAATCATCTGCATCAGGAGATGCATATGCCTCAGTAATGGATCTGGGAGTATCATCCACAAGGTACACGATGAAATCATTGCCAAAGGATTTTGCAACCCTCTGTCTCTTACTCCTCGTGAGAGGTTCATCGTCATCCTTCTCAAGAAATTCCTCATGTGGTTGTTCAGAATTATCAATAGATGCACTAGATTCAGGAAGTATTTAAGAAGAAATCCTACCAATGCTATGCATATCTTTCATAGGAAAAATATTCTCAAAGAATGTTGCATCACGAGATTCCATTATAGTATCAACATGCATATCAGGTACCTCAGATTTAACCACTAGAAATCTATAGCCTACACTCCGTGGAGCATATCCTAGAAAGATACAATCCACTGTCTTGGGTCCGAGCTTGCGTTTCTTGGGAATCGGTATGTTGACCTTCGCCAAACACCCCCAAGTACGCAGATACGAAAGTGATGGTTTTCTCCCAACCCACTCCTCATAAGGGATCTTTTCTTTATTCTTGTTAGGAACTCTATTCAGGACATGACATGAAGTCAACAAAGCCTCCCCCCACCATGCCTTTGATAAACCAGCAGTGGCTAACATGGAATTCACCAAGTCAGTCAGCATGCGGTTTTTCCTCTCGGCAACCCCGTTTGATTGGGGCGAGTAGGGAGGCGTCCTCTCATGAATAATTCCGTGTTCCTGACAGAATTCATCAAATATTTTGGGAAAATACTCACCACCACGATCCGACCTAAGACGCTTGATCTTTCTCTCTAGTTGATTTTCAACCTCGGCCTTATAGATTTTAAAGTAGTCTAAAGCCTCATCTTTAGTTTGCAACAAGTAAACATAGCAGAATTTAGTAGCATCATCTATCAACGTCATGAAATATCTCTTTTCACCTTTTGTCAACACACCATTCATCTCACATAGATCAGAATGTATGAGTTCTAGAGGTGCCAAGTTTCTCTCCTCGGCAGCCTTGTGAGGCTTTCGAGGTTGCTTTGATTGCACACAACTATGGCACTTAGAACCTTTGGCAATAGTGAAATTCGGAATTAAACTCATGCTGGACATCTGAGACATCAAACCAAAATTAATGTGACATAAACGAGAATTCCAAACACTGGTATCATCATTAACACCACCACAAATATGATTCACTGATTTATTACAAAACTCTGAAAGTGAAAATCGGAACAAGCCTCCGAACTCATAACCTTTACCAATAAATTGTCCATGTTTCGAAACAACGACTTTATTAGACTCTAAGACAACCTTAAACCCATCTCTGCAAAGAAGGGAGCCACTAACGAGATTCTTGTTCATAGTAGGGACATGCTGCACATTCCTCAGCTGCACGATCTTTCCGGAAGTAAACTTCAGATCCACCGTGCCAACACCACGAACAGAAGCATGTGATCCATTCCCCATTAGGACGGATGAATCCCGAGCGACCTGATAAGAAGTGAACATAGAGATGTCAGCACACACATGAACATTAGCACCCGTATCAAGCCACCAACACGGTGATTGTAACACCCTCAGAATCGGCCCTATGCAAGTTTTAGCGAAACTCGCCAAACCCGCATAGAAACGATTCGAAGGTGCCCACCAGGCACTTTCGTGCGGGTGGAAAAAACAAAGTAATAACATTACACAACAGTCCTCGATGGGACCCACAGAACAGATATATATAGCAGCGACTCAAAGAGTCAAGGATACAAATATAACGTACAAAGATCCAAATCACCTTGAAAAACGATAGAGCGTCCAGCTACGGACAAGATGCTAATGGGGCTAAGAGCCCTGAAGAATAACCAATGGCGTCCATAACCCTGCCCAGGCCAAGCCGGAAGGGCAACCCTGCTAACGGCGTCGATCTCAAAACCTGCTTAAACAAAAGGGGTGCCGACAAAGGGCAAAGGAAAAAGAAGGAGCGTCAGTACTGAGGCCAGTACACGGCGAGGCTAGAATTCGGCGGTCCTCGCCTACATAGGTATGGTGGACTGAGCGGCAGCGGTAGCATGCACTAAACAACCTATAGAGACTCGATACAACTGGCGTTTATCGGAGAGAGGTAAGAATGACCTATCCGGATCCAACCTGAGGCTAACACCAAACAAACCCATCCTGGTGTTTCCCCCTCGAAACCAAACGAGGAAGTCAACCGAGGGACTCACACCGTTGGCAGTTTTACTTGTTTGGTTATCGTTGCAGCAATTACTAGTCAGATATAAGTAATCGTACTGATAAAATAAGCAGTGGGTCCTTTTTAGTTAATCATTCCGTTGTAGTTGCAACAATTACTAATCAGATACAGATAGCGTGAGGTAATCCCGAAACCCAGCAGTTGTTGGTACTTTTATTCAGCCATTCCGTTGCAGTTGCAATACTTACTAGTCAGATACATTTGTCGCAAGCGACAACCAAACAAGCAATTGTGGGCAGTATTAATTAGCCATTCCATTACAGTGAAGCTGATTACTAGTCATTATAAGTCAAATTTATAGCAGTAAACTTTAGTTATGCTTGTCTATGATCGAGAAACTGTGCTCCAAGTCGTCCATATCCGCGGACACGGCTTTCAGAAAGTTTTACCCGGCCGGGGTGCACCAATAGCAACACACACTCGATCAACCTCGGAAAAACCAAATCAAAACCCAACGAGGCCTTCACGACAAAGCAATCACAGGATTCAGAAATATTTCAGGGGGCCACCCCATTAAGCTACCCGCAACGAAGTAAGCTAGCTCCGAGACGGACTCAAGGTCTGGGTAATACGGCTGTGAACCACTGGGAACCCCAAATGGGGCTTGTCGACACCGCGGAATCGTGTCCCGATCCTAAACAGTACAGTGTGCAGTACCTCGCACAATCGTAAATAAAGCAGTAAAACATGGCATAAGTACAGGATAGTAATAAAGCCCCAAACTAGTTTGTGGCCCCAAGAAATAAGACTGAATCAAGCTCTGGCTCAGGGGGGTCCCATATACCTCCCGGATGTGGATAGCGCGATAAATCAAGGAACAGGAATCAAGTACTCGGGGTCTTACGGGACACAAGTGGGCGTTCGGAAACCAAATATTATCTATCACCCACCGATGCCTCTGCTTATTCAATTTTTAGTTGTTAAACAGAAATTAAAGTGACGATAAGTAAAGCTAGAATCATATCCAACAACAACATGCGGCAATACATCAACAACTGTGGCATTTGACAACACGCAACATTACTTGAGCAAGCGACTACGACGCGCAAGTCCAACTATCTACCAAACAACAGGTAATAGGATGTGTCCAAGGCAATATGAGGCTGCAGGGAATATCACGGGTACGGAAAACTAGAGCATCGCAACACAGATAGCAATAGATCAACAGGAGGGAAGTAAATACTATAAAAGTAAGATAGGTAGAAAGGGGGAGATGCTCGCCTGAAAACATTGTCGAAGGGTTCATCCGAAGCTCGGGGCGAAGCTCACATCAACTCAACGGCCTTATCCGCGAAGAAACAAATCACTAGAAGAAACACCGGATGCAATATTCAATACACGGCAGAAGATCGGCATGATGCATGTATGATGCATGGCATGGCAAAGTGCGATGCAATTAAGTCAAATTAAGCGGAACCGGGGTCCCGACAATTAGTTAGATGGTGCAAGTTGTTTAGACCCCCCGCAATTTAAATGTTGTTTAACAGGTAGAAGATAGTACCGGATTCGCTACACAAATTTAAATGAGGCCAATATGAGACTAAAATTTGCCCGCATATGGGCCCCATATTTAATTATTAGGTGAATCGGCATAAGGCCCCCAACCCACATGATATGCATGCGAGATGAATGATTTTGGTGTGCAACAATTGTATAATATTATGAAATTAGGGTTTTCGGGGAGAGGTTCACACATCAGAGGGGCTCGACGATCTTGGGGTTCCGGGGTTCGGGGTCCAGGGTTCGACGGTTCGGGCTCGGCGGGATCGTTCTCTCGCTCTCGGTAACGGGGCAGATCTTGCGTCCCGGGAAGAAGTACTAGGCGTTCTGCGGTTCCACGTCGACGGCCTTGGTTTCCTCGATGGAGACTTGGTGTGTCCGTGTCGGGGTTCTCCAGGGTCTTGACGGCTTGGTTCCGAGAGGAAGATCTTGGCGTCGGGGTTTCCGTGACGAAGATCTTGTCGCGCGGCGTCAATGCTTCCGGGAAGGAGATCACGAGGTTCCGGCTCTGGGGTCCATCGGGTTCGCTCTAGTCGTCGTCGATCTCGGGATCTGCCCCTACACGGTCTTCGGGGAACTCAGGGTCCAGGGGTCCGGCGTCCGTGTGACGGTCTTGGCGATAGGGCGAACTTGGTCGATGGCCCTCGGGAAGATCTTGTCCCATCTCTCGTTCGCATCTGCCGGAAGATCTTGATGTGGTCGATCAACTCCAGGCACGCCCACGCGAACACGGGACAGGTGCCACGCTGGAAGGACCCACCAGGACAAGGAAGAACGTCCAGGGCCCGGCTTCATGCGCCTCTCCACACGCAGGATGGTCACCGGGGCGCACGGAGCTCCTGCGGAAGATGCCAAGGGACGCGGGCGCTCGACCGGCAGCGGGGCTTGGGAAGGCCGTGGACGACTGAGCCGACGCCGGCGGCGCGACGAAGCGACGGGGCCCGGTCGGAGACAGGCTACGCGGGGTCGTGGGCCGATGCGGCCGCGGGCTCGGGGCGAGGAGGGGTTCCCGGCGGCGGAGAGGATGCGGCTCGGGCCGTCGAGGACGGCGGCAGGACGTGGGCGCGGGGTTCGACGGCGGGCCGGCGAAGCAGAGGGGAAGGCCCGGCGGCGAGGTAGACGCGCGGCCGGAGGAGCTCGCCGGGGGAGGGGCCCTGGGAGGCGCGCGTCCGCGGCGACGGGGCGCCAGCGACCTGAGCGGGGGCGGCGGAGGTGCTGCAGGCGGCGAGGTGATGGTGGGGCGGGCCGAGGACGCGTGGAGAGGGTGAGGTCGGCCGCGGGCGGCTGGGGCCAGGACCGGCCGGAGGAGGGGCGGTTGACTCCGGCGGCGAGCACGGGGAGGCGGGGCGACGCGGAGGGCGAAGGGGCTGCGCGCGAGGCGGAGGAAGCACGGGAGGCGGCCGGCGACGTCCTTGGCGAGGACGCGGCGGCGCGCATGGCTCGCGGGCGGCGGCCGGCGCGAGGCGGAGGTGCGGGCCGGCGACGAGGGAGGTGGAGCCGCGCGTGCGGGCAGAGGCGGGCGAGCGCCGGCGGGCGGCCGGAGGGAGCCTGGGGAGGGGTCGCTGGGGGAGCGCAGGTGAGGAGGAGGGCCGGCGAGCTCGGGCGCGTGCGGCCTCACGCGGGGTCGGGGTGCGTGCCAGGCGGTTGGGGAAGAAGATGGGGAGAGGAGAGAGGGAGCGGGGCCCGCGGGCAGGGGTGGGCCCAGGGCGGTTGGTGGCTGGGGTGGCTCGCGTGCGTGCGTGCTGTGAGGGAGGGGGGCTGTGTGGTGGGTGAGAAAGAGAGATGGAGAGTGGGGGTGGGGTCTGGGCCAAGTGGCAGGTTAGGATAGGAGGGGGAGAGGGAGAGGGTGAGGTGGCACAAGCCTATTGGAGGGGGTGAGGTGGCTGGGAAGAGAGGGTAGATTTTTAGGTGGGTTTAGGATTAGATGGGGCTGCAGGTTGGACCGATTAGTTTTCTGGGGCGATCGTTCGGGCTAAATCGGCCCGTTCGACTGCTCCGGCCAAAATAATTAAATATTTTATTTGATTTAAACGGGCCGTCTGCAAACCGATAGCGGCCAAAACAAAATATTCCGGGGACCCGGTTTTGGAGTTTGAATAAGATGGGGCGTTTGGAAACAAATCGGGGTTTTCGAAAATAGTTTTGGCAAACAATGCATGATGATGACGATGCAATGCACAAATACAACGCGATTTTCTAGTAGTGGTTTTGCGGGATGCCACAATTCGACACCACTAACAATGGATCTCGCCCTCGAGATCCGCCTCATGGTACCGGAAGGAGGGTCGGCGTCTGATCCTTCGCGCTTCGTGTAGATCTTCGCGACACCACTAACAAGAGGTCGTTGTCCGTGATCGTCGAGAGAACTCTCCGGTAACAAAAAGGTCGAAGGCAGAGGTATCACAAATAAAGCCACCTCTAACTTCGATGGAAGGAGGGAACCGATGCATTCTCGTCCACTTCAATGTACAAAAGCGAATAGAAAGGGTAGTCGGCATGGGGGCCAATCCATCACGCACCCAAACTATTACTCTGCACAATCAGTAGAAGGGAGTGCAACCATTCTCGGAATTAGACTGAAGATCTCGGCAAGCGAGGTTCGGAAACAAAGGAGCGATGCAGACTCTGCACCGGATCTGACATAGATGATGTCGTCGCGTCGGGAAAACACCGGAAAGCACAAACAAGACACACATGATGATAACACCGTAGACGGACTCCTCGGCAACTTGAACACCGGATGATAGATCACCGTTATCAGAGGAGGAAGCGAAACCCTAAAGGTACGACAGAAACCCAACCACGAGAATTCCTGGACTCGAAGTGAGAGAAGAGAGCGGATCCAAAACACGTAGAGGTAAGAGGAGAACAGCAGAGGGGTAAGGAGTAAAATCAGACCTAACCAGAACTATCCAACCGATTTTGCAAAATAGTTTTGACACTCTACTCCGGCCGTTAGCTAGGTTATCCTACAGGCTGGACTTGTGGGGTATCGTAACTGCTGAGCTCTGATACCACTCTGTAACACCCTCAGAATCGGCCCTATGCAAGTTTTAGCGAAACTCGCCAAACCCGCATAGAAACGATTCGAAGGTGCCCACCAGGCACTTTCGTGCGGGTGGAAAAAACAAAGTAATAATATTACACAATAGTCCTCGATGGGACCCACAGAACAGATATATATAGCAGCGACTCAAAGAGTCAAGGATACAAATATAACGTACAAAGATCCAAATCACCTTGAAAAACGATAGAGCGTCCAGCTACGGACAAGATGCTAATGGGGCTAAGAGCCCTGAAGAATAACCAATGGCGTCCATAACCCTGCCCAGGCCAAGCCGGAAGGGCAACCCTGCTAACGGCGTCGATCTCAAAACCTGCTTAAACAAAAGGGGTGCCGACAAAGGGCAAAGGAAAAAGAAGGAGCGTCAGTACTGAGGCCAGTACACGGCGAGGCTAGAATTCGGCGGTCCTCGCCTACATAGGTATGGTGGACTGAGCGGCAGCGGTAGCATGCACTAAACAACCTATAGAGACTCGATACAACTGGCGTTTATCGGAGAGGGGTAAGAATGACCTATCCGGATCCAACCTGAGGCTAACACCAAACAAACCCATCCTGGTGTTTCCCCCTCGAAACCAAACGAGGAAGTCAACCGAGGGACTCACACCGTTGGCAGTTTTACTTGTTTGGTTATCGTTGCAGCAATTACTAGTCAGATATAAGTAATCGTACTGATAAAATAAGCAGTGGGTCCTTTTTAGTTAATCATTCCGTTGTAGTTGCAACAATTACTAATCAGATACAGATAGCGTGAGGTAATCCCGAAACCCAGCAGTTGTTGGTACTTTTATTCAGCCATTCCGTTGCAGTTGCAATACTTACTAGTCAGATACATTTGTCACAAGCGACAACCAAACAAGCAATTGTGGGCAGTATTAATTAGCCATTCCATTATAGTGAAGCTGATTACTAGTCATTATAAGTCAAATTTATAGCAGTAAACTTTAGTTATGCTTGTCTATGATCGAGAAACTGTGCTCCAAGTCGTCCATATCCGCGGACACGGCTTTCAGAAAGTTTTACCCGGCCGGGGTGCACCAATAGCAACACACACTCGATCAACCTCGGAAAAACCAAATCAAAACCCAACGAGGCCTTCACGACAAAGCAATCACAGGATTCAGAAATATTTCAGGGGGCCACCCCATTAAGCTACCCGCAACGAAGTAAGCTAGCTCCGAGACGGACTCAAGGTCTGGGTAATACGGCTGTGAACGACTGGGAACCCCAAACGGGGCTTGTCGACACCGCGGAATCGTGTCCCGATCCTAAACAGTACAGTGTGCAGTACCTCGCACAATCGTAAATAAAGCAGTAAAACATGGCATAAGTACAGGATAGTAATAAAGCCCCAAACTAGTTTGTGGCCCCAAGAAATAAGACTGAATCAAGCTCTGGCTCAGGGGGGTCCCATATACCTCCCGGATGTGGATAGCGCGATAAATCAAGGAACAGGAATCAAGTACTCGGGGTCTTACGGGACACAAGTGGGCGTTCGGAAACCAAATATTATCTATCACCCACCGATGCCTCTGCTTATTCAATTTTTAGTTGTTAAACAGAAATTAAAGTGACGATAAGTAAAGCTAGAATTATCTCCAACAACAACATGCGGCAATACATCAACAACTGTGGCATTTGACAACACGCAACATTACTTGAGCAAGCGACTACGACGCGCAAGTCCAACTATCTACCAAACAACAGGTAATAGGATGTGTCCAAGGCAATATGAGGCTGCAGGGAATATCACGGGTACGGAAAACTAGAGCATCGCAACACAGATAGCAATAGATCAACAGGAGGGAAGTAAATACTATAAAAGTAAGATAGGTAGAAAGGGGGAGATGCTCGCCTGAAAACATTGTCGAAGGGTTCATCCGAAGCTCGGGGCGAAGCTCACATCAACTCAACGGCCTTATCCGCGAAGAAACAAATCACTAGAAGAAACACCGGATGCAATATTCAATACACGGCAGAAGATCGGCATGATGCATGTATGATGCATGGCATGGCAAAGTGCGATGCAATTAAGTCAAATTAAGCGGAACCGGGGTCCCGACAATTAGTTAGATGGTGCAAGTTGTTTAGACCCCCGCAATTTAAATGTTGTTTAACAGGTAGAAGATAGTACCGGATTCGCTACACAAATTTAAATGAGGCCAATATGAGACTAAAATTTGCCCGCATATGGGCCCCATATTTAATTATTAGGTGAATCGGCATAAGGCCCCCAACCCACATGATATGCATGCGAGATGAATGATTTGGTGTGCAACAATTGTATAATATTATGAAATTAGGGTTTTCGGGGAGAGGTTCACACATCAGAGGGGCTCGACGATCTTGGGGTTCCGGGGTTCGGGGTCCAGGGTTCGACGGTTCGGGCTCGGCGGGATCGTTCTCTCGCTCTCGGTAACGGGGCAGATCTTGCGTCCCGGGAAGAAGTACTAGGCGTTCTGCGGTTCCACGTCGACGGCCTTGGTTTCCTCGATGGAGACTTGGTGTGTCCGTGTCGGGGTTCTCCAGGGTCTTGACGGCTTGGTTCCGAGAGGAAGATCTTGGCGTCGGGGTTTCCGTGACGAAGATCTTGTCGCGCGGCGTCAATGCTTCTGGGAAGGAGATCACGAGGTTCCGGCTCTGGGGTCCATCGGGTTCGCTCTAGTCGTCGTCGATCTCGGGATCTGCCCCTACACGGTCTTCGGGGAACTCAGGGTCCAGGGGTCCGGCGTCCGTGTGACGGTCTTGGCGATAGGGCGAACTTGGTCGATGGCCCTCGGGAAGATCTTGTCCCATCTCTCGTTCGCATCTGCCGGAAGATCTTGATGTGGTCGATCAACTCCAGGCACGCCCACGCGAACACGGGACAGGTGCCACGCTGGAAGGACCCACCAGGACAAGGAAGAACGTCCAGGGCCCGGCTTCATGCGCCTCTCCACACGCAGGATGGTCACCGGGGCGCACGGAGCTCCTGCGGAAGATGCCAAGGGACGCGGGCGCTCGACCGGCAGCGGGGCTTGGGAAGGCCGTGGACGACTGAGCCGACGCCGGCGGCGCGACGAAGCGACGGGGCCCGGTCGGAGACAGGCTACGCGGGGTCGTGGGCCGATGCGGCCGCGGGCTCGGGGCGAGGAGGGGTTCCCGGCGGCGGAGAGGATGCGGCTCGGGCCGTCGAGGACGGCAGCAGGACGTGGGCGCGGGGTTCGACGGCGGGCCGGCGAAGCAGAGGGGAAGGCCCGGCGGCGAGGTAGACGCGCGGCCGGAGGAGCTCGCCGGGGGAGGGGCCCTGGGAGGCGCGCGTCCGCGGCGACGGGGCGCCAGCGACCTGAGCGGGGGCGCGGAGGTGCTGCAGGCGGCGAGGTGATGGTGGGGCGGGCCGAGGACGCGTGGAGAGGGTGAGGTCGGCCGCGGGCGGCTGGGGCCAGGACCGGCCGGAGGAGGGGCGGTTGACTCCGGCGGCGAGCACGGGGAGGCGGGGCGACGCGGAGGGCGAAGGGGCTGCGCGCGAGGCGGAGGAAGCACGGGAGGCGGCCGGCGACGTCCTTGGCGAGGACGCGGCGGCGCGCATGGCTCGCGGGCGGCGGCCGGCGCGAGGCGGAGGTGCGGGCCGGCGACGAGGGAGGTGGAGCCGCGCGTGCGGGCAGAGGCGGGCGAGCGCCGGCGGGCGGCCGGAGGGAGCCTGGGGAGGGGTCGCTGGGGGAGCGCAGGTGAGGAGGAGGGCCGGCGAGCTCGGGCGCGTGCGGCCTCACGCGGGGTCGGGGTGCGTGCCAGGCGGTTGGGGAAGAAGATGGGGAGAGGAGAGAGGGAGCGGGGCCCGCGGGCAGGGGTGGGCCCAGGGCGGTTGGTGGCTGGGGTGGCTCGCGTGCGTGCGTGCTGTGAGGGAGGGGGGCTGTGTGGTGGGTGAGAAAGAGAGATGGAGAGTGGGGGTGGGGTCTGGGCCAAGTGGCAGGTTAGGATAGGAGGGGGAGAGGGAGAGGGTGAGGTGGCACAAGCCTATTGGAGGGGGTGAGGTGGCTGGGAAGAGAGGGTAGATTTTTAGGTGGGTTTAGGATTAGATGGGGCTGCAGGTTGGACCGATTAGTTTTCTGGGGCGATCGTTCGGGCTAAATCGGCCCGTTCGACTGCTCCGGCCAAAATAATTAAATATTTTATTTGATTTAAACGGGCCGTCTGCAAACCGATAGCGGCCAAAACAAAATATTCCGGGGACCCGGTTTTGGAGTTTGAATAAGATGGGGCGTTTGGAAACAAATCGGGGTTTTCGAAAATAGTTTTGGCAAACAATGCATGATGATGACGATGCAATGCACAAATACAACGCGATTTTCTAGTAGTGGTTTTGCGGGATGCCACAGTGATTGAAATACTGAAAGAACAGTAAATAAATTACCATACCCATCAGTATTGCTAGCGGTCACGACGTTGACAGTCTTGGCCTTTTTCCCTCTGCGGTCTGCGCGTTCTGGACAGTCCTTGGAAAAATGGCCGGGCTCTCCACAAGTGTAACAAGACAGTTCACTCTTGTCCCTGTTCGTCTTCTTCTTCTTGAAGGTTGTAGTCTTTACAGGCTTGTTAAAGGAGGGTTTGAAGTTCCCTTTGTTCTTGCCTACGGATTTGCCTTTCTGCACAAAGTTAGCAGTAGCAAGACCCTCTCCTTTCTCAGTAGTGTCCTTAGCCCGAGCCTTCTCCTCAACATCAAGGGACGCTATCAGATTTTCAACTGATATCTCCCGTCTCTTGTGTTTGAGAGTTGTGGCAAAGTTCCTCCATGAAGGGGGCAACTTAGCAATAATGCATCCCGCCACAAACTTGTCGGTTAAGGTACACTTAAGGAGTTCGAGCTCCTTGGCAATGCACTGTATCTCATGAGCTTGTTGAACCACAGGAAGGTCCTTAGTCATCTTAAAATCATGAAAGCTCTCCATGATATACAGTTCACTGCCAGCATCTGCAGCACCAAACTTGGCATCCAGTGCATCCCAGAGCTCCTTTCCGTCTTTTATGTGCATAAACACATCACACAGACGGTTAGCAAGAATGCTCAGAATACATCCCACAAAGACAGTATTAGCATCCTCGAACTTCTTCTGATCCTCGTCAGATATAGTTCCCTCAGGTTTGCCTTTACTGATGTGGAACACTTTCATCGTGGTCAGCCAAAGCTCAGCCTTGTACTGCCACCTCTTAAAGTGCACACCGGTAAACTTATCCGGCCTCAGTGCATCGGTAAAACCAGCCATTGTTAATTCAGGAAATTGCCTACAATAAGGTTTTTGGATTGTTGGATTATTAGGCATAATTTCCACGATTAATTCCAGAATATAAATCATGACAAAACCAGCTACTAGCTCATGTAACTCGAACATACTAGATGTACTAAACAACAGGATGATCGGAAACAAACAGCAGCCTAACATGTACTCGCGGAACATGATGAATAACCAAACAGGATCACGTAGCACGTATCGTTCGGTTGTCGTAGTAGAAACTTTGGGAAAGAGTGATCGCAGCAGATGGCGACGAAGACGGCGGTAGGCAGCACCGCCTGACTTGGATGGAAGACGACCCGTGATGGAGAACTCGAGCAGTCGCGCAGAGCGCTTCCCAAAAACCTTATTCGCCCTCTCCCGTACATGATCACAAGGGCGAGTGGTTCCGGAGACCTGGAGTAGACTACGGTGACGGGGCAAGTAGAGAAGAAGGCAAAACCCTAGATTGGTTTTCGGTGGTGTTGTGGCGGTAGCCGCGCAGGACTTTATATAGAGCGGCTCAGGAAACCCTAACGGAGGCGAACGTGGGACGAGTCCACGTTACGCACCCACGATCGAATAAGCTAACCGTTTGACACGTCTGTCAATTTTCCTGAGCAGCAAAATAAAGCTCGGCCCGCAACCCGCGGCGCGCGCGTCGTGACGAGGCGAGCGAGCGGCGTCGTCGGAGGAGGAGCGCGCGTGTGTATCTCTCTTATTCCCACTCACTTACAAAGTGGTGCAACACTCCACCTTATAAGGTGGTGCAACTCTCCTCCAACTTTCCATGTGGGACTAAACTTTAGCTCCCACTCCACTCCCATGTGAGCTGCCACAAACATGGACCCAAACACATATGGGCTGCCACAAATTTGGGCTTTGAGATTTAGGGAAAATCTGAAATACTCATGGGCCTAAATGGATTAGCCCCATTATTTCTAACAAAGCCGCCGGGTCGGCTGGAACCAAGGTCGTGACGGACTGCAGCGGCGGTCCATGCTTCTCCTGTTCAGCACCTAGGAGTGAAAAGAACAGCCTAGTAGCAACACTAGGTCAGAAATAGGGAGAGAGAAGTAGAGAGAAGGGAGGGGACTATTGGCTTGCGATTTCTGCAGTTCCCCTGCCTCTCTAGCCGCCGCCGTCGTGCGCACTTTAATCCCCAATTTCTGGCCCTCCGTGCTTGGAGGAGGATGACACTAAGTAAGCTATTTAAATTTCTATCACTAAAGTTACATTGGTTCCTTTTGTTAGTATGTTTTCGTCCAATTATATGGAGACTAAATGCTCAAAGAAAATATATTGCAAATCTTGAGTAAAGAAGGAACCAACTTCTACTAATAAATTCAAAACAAATACATAAGACATAAACGCTGTTGTCAAGTCCTTTTTAGTTTTCAACGACACATATGCATTACAGTACAATACCTAGATTAATGCAACCTAAAGATTCGGGTGCATGATATTGTAGTGAGTAATAGGAGGATCTTGGAGCGGCGGTGCTGTACTTGTTGGTGACACCACCTGCGAGCAAAAGTTAAAAAAAATAAAACATACAGACTAAATGCCAAATGCTTGTGCATGGCAAGATCCAATTAGCTTATTTATTTTTCGAGATGGCCATAAAATTGTAGAATCTTGGTACAACTAAGCAGCATATGCAAATGTATAATTCAGAAAATGCTACTAACATGACAACCACATGGACACAACCAAGCATCAAGCTGGATCAAAACACACAATGAAGGAGGCAGATAGAAGAAAGAATGTGCACCTGCAAGCCGAAGAAGCCATCTAGCTACAACAACCACACAGACAGTAGCAGGACAGGCATGGATGGAACCACCACATCAGTGAGGGGGAGCCACAGAGTTGGAAGCCCGGTGATGAGATCGACCATGGCCATGGCAATCCCCTCGGCCTCCCCTGTTTGCCGGCGCAACCGTGTACCCCACGGTCGGCCCAACCTAGGCCCCGCCTTCCGCCGACCGCCTCCTCGATTCCTGGCGCCGTTGCTGTCGGCTCCCCTGGGTCATAGCCACCCGCTGCCCTAGCGATTAAGCGCGCAGGTGGCCACCGCGGTCGGCATCCTCGACCTCCCGTGCCATCCAACACGTGTGCATCGTCCTGGCGAGGTGGCACTGCCGCCCCTGTCCTACTTCCTCCATCCCAGCGGTCAACGCCCCTACTACTGCCGTTCCAACCTCCGGCTGTCCGCCGGCTCCCATCTCTGCGCCTCCGACCGGCTCGTGGCGGCGGTTCCAGCGGGGCAGGAGGGAAGGAGACAAAGCGGTCGTGCAGGGATCGGGGAGTGGGAGGCGGAGGTGATTGGGGAGGAGAGGAGGCCGATTGGTGGGTGGCGGCTGAGGGAGATTGGCTCTAGGTTTTCTACCGGGACTAACTTTCCTTTTGCCTGCCCCCGATTAATCCTGTACCCAGTTAATGCGTAGCAAAATCAATTCATCTCAGATGACACATGGGCCCGAAAGCTCCCAGGCAGAAAAAAGAACTCAGCTTTGGAAGGAACGTGGACGTACCAGAAGAATCGTGGGTACCTGGTGCAAAACTGCAAAACACTGATTACAGGGGTAAAAGAGACTTAGTGTAAACGGATGGACAAGATGCTCGCTTAGAGCTGATCAAATGGCTAAAAATGCCTAATTGTTGTGGATCCAGTCAGGGGTTGCCCCAATTATACTTTTAGATTCTGCACCAATTGTAGCTTCTCCTAACCGTCACTAGTGTCCTCCTGACTGGAGGGAGATGCTAGATCCACAGGCCGCGGCCAACACCGAGACGGTGACGTTGGAGACTCACAGGGGCACAACATTCATGTGTCAAAACACCGCCGCAAATCCAAAAAAACGCACAAGAACCAGTATTGTGGATGGTGCTTCGAACGTACTCCTCATGCCCGCCATCATGAAGGAGACAGTAGATGGCACGTGAAACTGATGAATAAGTTTCTGTACTGTTGGTCTTTGTGGGGCTGTAACACACATGGTCCTTGTAGCAAGGACGGACAGTTAGGAGTAGCAAGGACCAAGCATCCTTGACTGCTTTAGCAGCATCAGTTAGGAGCAACAAGGACCAAGCATCCTTGACTTCTTTTAGGCAGCACCTTAGACTAGCATTTAGCATATTTTTGGCTGGCTAGCAGCCTATAAATATGTATCCCCAAACCCTGTAGTTGGCATGGCATTTGTGTGTGAGTTTGTGCAAGAAATAAAAACCAGAAAATTGCCCCAACTCCTAGTGTCATCCCCTCCCTTCAATGAGAGTAAATCTAGAGATCCTATCAAGTGGTATCAGAGCAAGGTTTTCTTGTAGGCTGAGTGTTTCCTGCTCATCCCCTTCACCGGGTGTGCAGCAGCCCCAGCGGGGAAGTCAAGCTGTCCCTGGTGGCCTCTCTCCTTCCGTGCAGTCGAGCAGCAGCTCTCCCTCCACACAACCGCCCCCTAGCGGCTAGCCATGTCTCAAGGTCGCTCTCAGCACTCGGCTACCTCGAGCGTGCGGCGTCGGCAGGAGGCCGAGCTCGCTGCGACAGAGGAGCGTGAGCGGGCGGCGGCAGCAGCCGTTGCGGCGACAGCCAGGGCATCAAGGCTGGCAGTGGCGGAACTAGTAGCAGCCAGAGCGGAGGCGGCAGCAGCAGCAGCGGTGGAGTCATCATGTGCAGCAGCGGCAGAGGTCCAGGCTCTGCGCGGCAGCATCAGCGGCTCCATTTCAGGCGAGAGCAGTGTCGACGCAGCCCACGAGCGGACGGCGCGGTGAGCAGCTGAGCATGCCCAAGCACACATCGGTGGCGCTCCCGGAGGAGGCGCGCACGGTGATGGCGCTCCAGGAGGAGGCGCGCACGGCGGCGGCGGCCGAAACGACCAAGACCGTGGCCTCTACGAGGTCCGGGCTATGGTTAGGGACGTTGGTCCCGGTGCTGGGTGGCCTACCCTCACCAAAACCAACTACGTCGAGTGGGCCGCGGTCATGAAGGTCCGGCTCCAGGTGCGGCACATGTGGGAGGCAGTCCAGGATGCCAACGTCGACCACCATGACGATCGACGGGCGCTGGACGCCCTCCTTGCCGCAGTCCCACCCGAGATGCAGTTCTCCCTTTCCAACAAGTGAACTGCCAAGGAGGCCTAGGAGGCCATCGTTGTGTCGCGCATCGGCAGCGACCGTGCTCGCAAGTCCGCTCTGCAGGCACTCCGCAAGGAGTGGGATGACCTGGCCTTCAAGCCAGGTGAGGACGTCGATAACTTTGCTCTCCGTCTCAACACTTTGCTGCAGAAGATGGAGCGGTTCGGCGACGCCACCTACAACAAGGAAAGAGCTGTCGAGAAGCTCTTTCGCTGTGTCCCCACGAAGTACAAGCAGATGGCTCGCTCGATCAAATCCCTGCTGGACCTTAGCATGATGTCGATCGAGGAGGCAATCGGTTGCCTCAAGGTCGTCGACTTCGACGAGCCACAACTTCCCTCGGGGCCCATCACCACTGCTGGGAAGCTGCTCCTCACTCGGGAGCAGTGGGACGACGGCCACGGCTACAGGAAGAAGGAGAGTCCTCTTCCGCAACAGGTGGCCGTAGGCGCGGCAAACCGCACAAGGGGCGCAAATACGGCCAGGTTAGGGTGCAAGGTGGTGCCCGCGGAGGCTCCCGGGGAGGCGCCGCCGGCAGGCCCAAGTTGGCCCAAGATGACGCCTGCCACAACTGTGGCCGGCTTGTGTAACACCCTCAGAATCGGACCTATGCAAGTCTTAGCGAAACCCGCCAAACCCGCATAGAAACGATTCAAAGGTGCCCACCAAGCACTTTCGTGCGGGTGGAAAACGAAGTAATAACATTACACAACAGTCCTCGATGGGACCCACAGAACAGATATATATACAACACGACTCCATGAGTCAAGAATACAGATATAATGTACAAAGATCCAAATCACCTTGAAAAGATACAGCGTCCGTCTACGGACAAGATGCAAATGGGGCTAAGAGCCCTGAAGAATAACCAATGGCGTCCATGACCCTGCCCAGGCCAAGCCGGAAGGGTAACCCTGCTAACGACGTCGACCTCAAAACCTGCTTAAACAAAAGGGGTGCCGACAAAGGGCAAAGGAAAAAGAGGAGCGTCAGTACTGAGGCCAGTACACGGCGAGGCTAGAATTCGGCGGTCCTCGCCTACATAGGTATGGTGGACTGAAGCGGCAGCGGCAGCATGCACTAAACAACCTATAGAGACTCGATACATCTGTCGGCAATCAGAGAGGGGTAAGAAGGACCTATCCGGAACCAACCTGATGCTACCAACAAACAAACCCATCCTGGTGTTTCCCCCTCGAGACCAAACGAGGAAGTCAACCGGGGAACTCACACGGTTGGCAGTTTTACTTATTCAGTTATCGTTGCAACAATTACTAGTCAAGTATAGATAGTCATTCTGATAAAATAAGCAGTGGGCACTTTTAGTTAACCATTCCATTGTAGTTGCAATACTTACTAGTCAAATGCAATTAGCATGAGATATCCCAAAAACCCAGCAGTTGTTGGTACTTTTATTCAGCCATTCCGTTGTAGTTGCCATACTTACTAGTCAGGCACAATGGTCGCAAGCGACAAACCAAACAAGCAATTGTGGGCAGTTTTATTTAGCCATTCCATTGTAGTGAAGCTGATTACTAGTCATTATAAAGTCAAATTTATAGCACTACTTTAGTTATGCTTGTCTATGGTCGAGATACTATGCTCCAAGTCGTCCATATCCGCGGACACGGCTTTCAGAAAGTTTTACCCGGCCGAGGTGCACCAATAGCAACACACGCTCGATCGACCTCGGAAAAACCAAATCAAAACCCAACGAGGCTTTCACGACAAAGCAATCACAGGATTCAGAATTATTTCAGGGGGCCACCCCTTGTAGTCTTACCCGCAACGAAGTAAGCTAGCTCCGAGACGGACTCAAGGTTTGTGGGGCCGGCTGTAAGCGACTGGGAACCCAAAACTGGGCTTGTCGATACCGCGTAAACGGGTCAGAATTCCTAAACAGTACAGTGTGCTCCTCGCACAATCGTAAATACAGAAGTAGCATGGCATAAGTACAGGATCGTAAATAAAACCTCAAACTAGTTTGTGGCCCCAAGAAATAAGACGGAATCAAGCTCTGGCTCAGGGGGGTCCCATATACCTCTCGGATGTGGATAGCGCGATAAATCAAGGAACAGGTATCAAGTACTCGGGGTCCTACGGGACACAAGTGGGCGTTCGGAAACCAAATATTTTCTATCACCCACCGATGCCTCTGCTTACTTCAATTTTAGTTGTTAAACAGGAATTAAAGTGAACGATAAGTAAAACTATGATCATCTCCAACATCAACATGCGGCGATACATCAACAACTGTGGCACTGGACGACACGCAACAGCACTTGAGCAAGCGACTACGACGCGCAAGTACAACTATCTACCAAACAACCGGTAATAGGATGTGTCCAAGGCAATATAAGGCTGCAAGGGATATCCGGGCACGGAAACTAGAGCATCGCAACACAGATAGCAATAGATCAACAGGAGGAAGTAAATACTATAAAAGTAAGATAGGTAGAAAGGGGGAGATGCTCGCCTGAAAACATTGTCGAAGGTTCATCTGAAGATCGGGTCGAAGCTCACATCAACTCAACGGCCTTATCCGCGAAGAAGCAAAACACTAGAATGAACACCGGATGCAATATTTAATACTACGGCAAAAGATCGGCATGATGCATGTATGATGTAAGGCATGGCAAAGGTGCAATGCAATTAGGTCATATTAAGCAAAACCGGGGGTCCCGACAATATTTAGGTGGTTCATGTTGTTTAGCTACCCCGCAAATTAAATGTTGTGTTAACATGGCCAAAATATAGCACCGGTTCGCTACAACAATTTAAATGAGGCCAATATGAGACTAGATTTGCCCGCATATGGGCCCCATATTTAATTATTAGGTGAATCGGCATAAGGCCCCCAAACCACATGAATGTATGCATGCAAGAACAATTATATGCAACAATTATATAGATGGCATTTATAAAAATAGGGTTCTCGGATAAGGGTCACACATTAGGGTCTCGACGGTCTTGGTGTCCCGAGGGTTTCGGGGTCGGTCTCAGGGTTCGACGGGAACGAGGTTCGGACTCGGATAGCGGAGGTAGGTCTTGGCGCATCCGCGGTTTTCGGGTCATGTCGACGGTCATGGCGTTTGGGATGAAGTACTCGTCGTATTCGCATCGGCGACCTTGGCGTCCGGGTTCTCGAAGAACTTGGCGTCTGAGATGAAGGGCTCGTCGTCCGGGGTTCCTCCGACTCCGTGTTGACGACCTTGGGGTTCCGACTTGGTTGTTGGCCGTGAACTTGTTTCGAGAAGGTACGGTCTTCGGGTCCGGGCGGTAGATCTTGGCGTCCGAGGAGAAGATCATGTCGTTCCGCGACGATGGTCTTGACGGTTCCGGGAAGATCTTGTCGCACGGTGTCCGGGTAGGCGAACTTGTCGGTTCCGCGGTTTCGATTGTCGGTGTCGGACCCGGGTCGGCCTTGGTGTTCGGGTTGAAGACCTTGACGGAGACACGATGTACTTGCGGGGTTGCGGATCGTCTAGGTGTCTAGTCATCGGATCGGTCTCGGATCCACGGTTCAATCTTCGGATACTTTGGGTCCTTGCCGAAGATCTTGGCGATGTCACAGACGGCTACAGCTGAATGGTCTTGGCGTTCCACCGAACACTGACGAACTTCATCGGTACTGCAGATCTTGCGTCTGATGCACGACGGTGCTGCGAGGCTGCACCAGAGGACGTCGGCTACCGCTGAGAACTTGCTGCCCTTGGCTAGCCTGCAGGGGATGCGCGCACAGCGGCGCGGCCGACGGAACACGCGCGCGCGGGAGGGCCCGCACTAGGCAGCGGGGCGGAGGTGGTGGTACAGATGAACCGACGACGAGGGCAGCGCGGCCTGGCGGGCCGGCAGCGGACGGAGGGGAGCAGGGGCGGTTGCCGCGGGGCCCGGCGGCGCTGGAGGGGGGCCGGCTACTGCGGGGCGGGCTCGGACGCGGAGGCGCGGAACGCGGAGAGGGCGAGGCAGCTCGGGGCGGCGCGCTCGGGGTCGCGGCCGAGGGCGGCGAGCGTGCTGGGGCAGGCGAGCGTCGGCGACGGGGAAGAGAAGGTGGCGGGGCGACGTCGGGCGGCGGGGAGCGAGGCAGGACGTGGGAGGAGGGGCGTGGTCGCCGCGGTCGGGGGAGCTCCGGTGACGGCAGGACGGCGAGGAGAGGCCCGGCGTGAGCGTCGGGGAGGCGGCGGCGCTGACCCGGCCGGAGGCGGGGAGGATGAGGCCGGACGCGGCCGGACGCGGGGTCCGCGGGGCGAGGAGGAGGGCGCTCGCGGGGAGGCGCACGGGGTCCGGCGAGGGTAGGCGGAGCGGCGGGCGGCGGCCGCTGCGCCGGACGCGGCGGCGCTCGGGGGGCGAGGAGCGGAGAAGGGAGGGGGCCGGCGAGCTTGAGGGGGCGGGGGGCGAGGACGGAGCAGGTGGAGGGGCCGCGGGCGGTCGACGCGGCTCGCCGGCGCGCGGGCGCAGAGAGCAGGGGAGGGAGAAGGTGAGCGGGCGCCAGGAGGAAGAAGGTCAGAGAGAGAGGGAGGATCGGGAGAAGCGAGCGCGCGGGGGCGTGTGAGGTCGTGGTGGGGCCAGCGGGAGGCAGAGAAGGGAGGGGGATGCGGTGTGGGGGAGTGGCGTGCGTGGTGTGCTGTGTGCTGTGTGGGTGGTGTGTGTTGGCAGGTGGTCCCAGGGAGAGAGAGAGGGGGAGGGAAGAGGGTTGGTTAGGTGGCAGCTTCTTAGTGGTGGGGGTTTTGGGGAGGGGTGAGGTGGCGTTCAGGATTGGAGGGGTGAGGTGGAGGTGGGGTGGGTAGAATAGGGCAGGGTAGACTAGGGATTATGGGTGGGCCGTTTGTATTTTTTTGGGGTGGTCGTTCGGGTCATTCGGCCCGTTCGACTGCCCCACTAAAATAATATAATTTTTATTTAACTTTTGCAATAAGCTGGTGTAAATAGATTTTAGACAAACAAAAATATCCGGAAGCGTCCGGGGGTTTAATTTGGAATAGAAGGAGGGTAAATTTTAGAAAACGATTGTCTTTCGCAAATAGTTTTTAGGCAAAATAATATGCATGATGATGACGATGCTCAAATGCAATATGGCATGATGACATGAGCATGCGGTCATGATGATGCAATGCACAAAAACACCGCGATTTTCTAGTAGTGGTTTTTGCGGGATGCCACAATTCGACACCACTAACAATGGATCTCGCCCTCGAGATCCGCCTCATGGTACCGGAAGGAAGGTCGGCGATCTGCGTCTTCTCGCTTCATGTAGATTCCTCGCGACACCACTAACAAGAGGTCGTTGTCCGTGATCGTCGAGGGAACACTCCGGAAGCAAAAGGTCGAAAGTAGAGGTATCAACAAATGAAGCCACCTCTAGCTTCGATGGAAAGAGGGAACCAATACATTCTCACCCACTTCAATGTACAAAAGCGAATAGAAAGGGTAGTCGGCATGGGGGCCAATCCATCACGCACCCAAACTATTACTCTGCACAATCAGTAGAAAAGAGTGCAACCATTCTCGGAATCAGACTGAAGATCTCGACAAGCGAGGTTCGGAAACAAAGGAGTGATGCAGACTCTGCATCGGATCTGGCGTAGATGATGTCGTCGCGTCGGAAAACACCGGAAGGCACAAACAAGGAACAAAGAAGGGTACCGCAGTAGACGGATTCCTCAGGCAGCTTGAACACCGGATGATAGATCACCGTTAACAGAGGAGGAAGCGAAACCCTGAAGGTACGACGGAAAACCCCACCACGAGAATTCCTGGACTCGAAGTAAAGACAAGAGAGCAGGTTCAAAACACGTCGAGATAAGAGGAGAATAGCAGAGGGGTAAGGAGTAAAATCAGACCTAATCAGAACTATCCAACCGATTTTGCAAAAATAGTTTTGACACTCTACTTCGGCCGTTAGCTAGGTTATCCTACAGGCTGGACTTGTGGGGTATCGCAACTGCTGAGCTCTGATACCACTCTGTAACACCCTCAGAATCGGACCTATGCAAGTCTTAGCGAAACCCGCCAAACCCGCATAGAAACGATTCAAAGGTGCCCACCAAGCACTTTCGTGCGGGTGGAAAACGAAGTAATAACATTACACAACAGTCCTCGATGGGACCCACAGAACAGATATATATACAACACGACTCCATGAGTCAAGAATACAGATATAATGTACAAAGATCCAAATCACCTTGAAAAGATACAGCGTCCATCTACGGACAAGATGCAAATGGGGCTAAGAGCCCTGAAGAATAACCAATGGCGTCCATGACCCTGCCCAGGCCAAGCCGGAAGGGTAACCCTGCTAACGACGTCGACCTCAAAACCTGCTTAAACAAAAGGGGTGCCGACAAAGGGCAAAGGAAAAAGAGGAGCGTCAGTACTGAGGCCAGTACACGGCGAGGCTAGAATTCGGCGGTCCTCGCCTACATAGGTATGGTGGACTGAAGCGGCAGCGGCAGCATGCACTAAACAACCTATAGAGACTCGATACATCTGTCGGCAATCAGAGAGGGGTAAGAAGGACCTATCCGGAACCAACCTGATGCTACCATCAAACAAACCCATCCTGGCGTTTCCCCCTCGAGACCAAACGAGGAAGTCAACCGGGGAACTCACACGGTTGACAGTTTTACTTATTCAGTTATCGTTGCAACAATTACTAGTCAAGTATAGATAGTCATTCTGATAAAATAAGCAGTGGGCACTTTTAGTTAACCATTCCATTGTAGTTGCAATACTTACTAGTCAAATGCAATTAGCATGAGATATCCCAAAAACCCAGCAGTTGTTGGTACTTTTATTCAGCCATTCCGTTGTAGTTGCCATACTTACTAGTCAGGCACAATGGTCGCAAGCGACAAACCAAACAAGCAATTGTGGACAGTTTTATTTAGCCATTCCATTGTAGTGAAGCTGATTACTAGTCATTATAAAGTCAAATTTATAGCACTACTTTAGTTATGCTTGTCTATGGTCGAGATACTGTGCTCCAAGTCGTCCATATCCGCGGACACGGCTTTCAGAAAGTTTTACCCGGCCGGGGTGCACCAATAGCAACACACGCTCGATCGACCTCGGAAAAACCAAATCAAAACCCAACGAGGCTTTCACGACAAAGCAATCACAGGATTCAGAATTATTTCAGGGGGCCACCCCTTGTAGTCTTACCCGCAACGAAGTAAGCTAGCTCCGAGACGGACTCAAGGTTTGTGGGGCCGGCTGTAAGCGACTGGGAACCCAAAACTGGGCTTGTCGATACCGCGTAAACGGGTCAGAATTCCTAAACAGTACAGTGTGCTCCTCGCACAATCGTAAATACAGAAGTAGCATGGCATAAGTACAGGATCGTAAATAAAACCTCAAACTAGTTTGTGGCCCCAAGAAATAAGACTGAATCAAGCTCTGGCTCAGGGGGGTCCCATATACCTCCCGGATGTGGATAGCGCGATAAATCAAGGAACAGGTATCAAGTACTCGGGGTCCTACGGGACACAAGTGGGCGTTCGGAAACCAAATATTTTCTATCACCCACCGATGCCTCTGCTTACTTCAATTTTAGTTGTTAAACAGGAATTAAAGTGAACGATAAGTAAAACTATGATCATCTCCAACATCAACATGCGTCGATACATCAACAACTGTGGCACTGGACGACACGCAACAGCACTTGAGCAAGCGACTACGACGCGCAAGTACAACTATCTACCAAACAACCGGTAATAGGATGTGTCCAAGGCAATATAAGGCTGCAAGGGATATCCGGGCACGGAAACTAGAGCATCGCAACACAGATAGCAATAGATCAACAGGAGGGAAGTAAATACTATAAAAGTAAGATAGGTAGAAAGGGGGAGATGCTCGCCTGAAAAAATTGTCGAAGGTTCATCCGAAGATCGGGTCGAAGCTCACATCAACTCAACGTCCTTATCCGCGAAGAAGCAAAACACTAGAATGAACACCGGATGCAATATTTAATACTACGGCAAAAGATCGGCATGATTCATGTATGATGTAAGGCATGGCAAAGGTGCAATGCAATTAGGTCATATTAAGCGGAACCGGGGGTCCTGACAATATTTAGGTGGTTCATGTTGTTTAGCTACCCCGCAAATTAAATGTTGTGTTAACATGGCCCAAATATAGCACCGGTTCGCTACAACAATTTAAATGAGGCCAATATGAGACTAGATTTGCCCGCATATGGGCCCCATATTTAATTATTAGGTGAATCGGCATAAGGCCCCCAAACCACATGAATGTATGCATGCAAGAACAATTATATGCAACAATTATATAGATGGCATTTATAAAAATAGGGTTCTCGGATAAGGGTCACACATTAGGGTCTCGACGGTCTTGGTGTCCCGAGGGTTTCGGGGTCGGTCTCAGGGTTCGACGGGAACGAGGTTCGGACTCGGATAGCGGAGGTAGGTCTTGGCGCATCCGCGGTTTTCGGGTCATGTCGACGGTCATGGCGTTCGGGATGAAGTACTCGTCGTATTCGCATCGGCGACCTTGGCGTCCGGGTTCTCGACGAACTTGGCGTCTAAGATGAAGGGCTCGTCGTCCGGGGTTCCTCCGAGTCCGTGTTGACGACCTTGGGGTTCCGACTTGGTTGTTGGCCGTGAACTTGTTTCGAGAAGGTACGGTCTTCGGGTCCGGGCGGTAGATCTTGGCGTCCGAGGAGAAGATCATGTCGTTCCGCGACGGTGGTCTTGACGGTTCCGGGAAGATCTTGTCGCACTGTGTCCGGGTAGGCGAACTTGTCGGTTCCACGGTTTCGATTGTCGGTGTCGGACCCGGGTCGGCCTTGGCGTTCGGGTCGAAGACCTTGACGGCGACACGATGTCCTTGCGGGGTTGCGGATCGTCTAGGTGTCTAGTCATCGGATCGGTCTCGGTTCCACGGTTCAATCTTCGGATACTTTGGGTCCTTGCCGAAGATCTTGGCGATGTCACAGACGGCTACAGCCGAATGGTCTTGGCGTTCCACCGAACACTGACGAACTTCATCGGTACTGCAGATCTTGCGTCTGACGCATGACGGTGCTGCGAGGCTCCACCAGAGGACGTCGGCTACCGCTGAGAACTTGCTGCCCTTGGCTAGCCTGCAGGGGATGCGCGCACAGCGGCGCGGCCGACGGAACACGCGCGCACGGGAGGGCCCGCACTAGGCAGCGGGGCGGAGGTGGCGGTACGGATGAACCGACGACGAGGGCGGCGCGGCCTGGCGGGCCGGCAGCGGACGGAGGGGAGCAGGGGCGGTTGCCGCGGGGCCCGGCGGCGCTGGAGGGGGCCGGCTACTGCGGGGCGGGCTCGAACGCGGAGAGGGCGAGGCAGCTCGGGGCGGCGCGCTCGGGGTCGCGGCCGAGGGCGGCGAGCGTGCTGGGGCAGGCGAGCGCCGGCGACGGGGAAGAGAAGGTGGCGGGGCGGCGTCGGGCGGCGGGGAGCGAGGCAGGACGTGGGAGGAGGGGCGTGGCCGCCGCGGTCGGGGGAGCTCCGGTGACGGCAGGACGGCGAGGAGAGGCCCGGCGTGAGCGTCGGGGAGGCGGCGGCGCTGACCCGGCCGGAGGCGGGGAGGATGAGGCCGGACGCGGGGTCCGCGGGGCGAGGAGGAGGGCGCTCGCGGGGAGGCGCACGGGGTCCGGCAAGGGTAGGCGGAGCGGCGGGCGGCGGCCGCTGCGCCGGACGCGGCGGCGCTCGGGGGGCGAGGAGCGGAGAAGGGAGGGGGCCGGCGAGCTTGAGGGGGCGGCGGGGCGAGGACGGAGCAGGTGGAGGGGCCGCGGGCGGTCGACGCGGCTCGCCGGCGCGCGGGCGCAGAGAGCAGGGGAGGGAGAAGGTGAGCGGGGCGCCAGGAGGAAGAAGGTTAGAGAGAGAGGGAGGATCGGGAGAAGCGAGCGCGCGGGGGCGTGTGAGGTCGTGGTGGGGCCAGCGGGAGGCAGAGAAGGGAGGGGGATGCGGTGTGGGGGAGTGGCGTGCGTGGTGTGCTGTGTGCTGTGTGGGTGGTGTGTGTTGGCAGGTGGTCCCAGGGAGAGAGAGAGGGGGAGGGAAGAGGGTTGGTTAGGTGGCAGCTTCTTAGTGGTGGGGGTTTTGGGGAGGGGTGAGGTGGCGTTCAGGGATTGGAAGGGGTGAGGTGGAGGTGGGGTGGGTAGAATAGGGCAGGGTAGACTAGGGATTATGGGTGGGCTGTTTGTATTTTTCTGGGGTGGTCGTTCGGGTCATTCGGCCCGTTCGACTGCCCCACTAAAATAATATAATTTTTATTTAACTTTTGCAATAAGCTGGTGTAAATAGATTTTAGACAAACAAAAATATCCGGAAGCGTCCGGGGGTTTAATTTGGAATAGAAGGAGGGTAAATTTTAGAAAATGATTGTCTTTCGCAAATAGTTTTTAGGCAAAATAATATGCATGATGATGACGATGCTCAAATGCAATGTGGCATGATGACATGAGCATGCGGTCATGATGATGCAATGCACAAAAACACCGCGATTTTCTAGTAGTGGTTTTTGCGGGATGCCACAGCTTGGACATTGGGCCAAGGAGTGTCGACAGCCACGACGCGGCCAGGCCCACGTCGCACAGGCAGGGGAGGAGGAGCCGTCTTTGTTCATGGGTCATGCGAGCATCGAGCTACGCCCTGCGGCACCGACTGCAGCGGCTCCCCTCCACCTCGACGAGCCAAAGGCACACGCCCTTCTCGGTGACAGCTCCGGCACCAACAAGACTGGCGGGTGGTGCCTTGACACCGGCGCCACCCACCACATGACTGGTCGACGGGATTTCTTCGCCGAGCTCGACTCCGATGTGCGAGGCTCCGTCAAGTTTGGAGATGCCTCCGCCGTGGAGATTCAGGGTGTCAGCTCCGTCATCTTCGCCGCCAAGACCGGAGAGCACCGGATGCTCACCGGTGTCTACTGCATCCTGCGCTAAGGAACTCCATCATCAGCTTGGGACAGCTGGATGAGAGCGGCTCGCGCATGCTAATCGAGCATGGGATCCTGCGCATCTGGGATCGCCATCGTCGCCTTCTTGCCAAGGTACCTAGAGGCGCAAATCGGCTCTATGTCCTTGATGTGCAGGTGGCACAGCCCCTCTGCCTCGCCGCTCGTCGGGACGACAAGGCGTGTCAGTGGCACGAGCGCTTCGGGCACCTTCACTTCGAGGCCCTAAAGCGGCTCAGCATCAAGGAGATGGTGCGAGGCCTGCCGTGCCTCGAACACGTGGAGCAGTTCTGCGATGTCTATGTGGTGAAAAAGCAGAGGCGACTCCCCTTCCCTCAGCAGGCGAGCTTCAGAGCTAAGGAGAAGCTCGAGCTCGTGCACGGGGACTTGTGTGGACCGGTGACTCCGGCCACACCGGGAGGACGACACTACTTCCTGCTGCTTGTCGATGACTTCTCCCGCTACATGCGGGTGGTGCTTCTCAGCAGCAAGGGAGAAGCAGCGGACGCCATCAGGCGTGCGCAGGTTGCTGCAGAGGCAGAGTGCGGCTGCAAGATGTGCGTGCTGCGCACGACAACGGCGGCGAATTCACAACAACTGAATTCACGTCGTACTGCGCTGATGAGGGCATTCAGCGCCACTACTCCGTCCCTTACAGCCCGCAGCAGAACGGCGTCGTCGAGCGGCGCAACCAGACGGTTGTGGGGATGGCCCGGGCCCTCCTCAAGCAGAGAGGGATGCCGGCTGTCTTCTGGGGGGAGGCGGTGCTGACAGCCGTCTACATCCTCAACCGCTCACCTACGAAGGCACTTGACGGCAAGACGCCGTACGAGGCTTGGCATGGGTGCAAGCCGGCGGTCTCCCACTTACGGGTCTTCGGCTGCCTTGTGTTCGCCAAGGAGCTCGGCCACATCGGCAAGCTCGACGACAGGAGCACTCCGGGAGTGTTCATCGGCTACGCGGAGGGCTCGAAGGCCTACCGCATCCTCGACCCGAAGACACAGCGTGTGCGCACGGCGCGAGATGTTGTGTTCAACGAAGGGCGAGGGTGGGCGTGGGACAAGGCGGTGGACGATGGCTCGACTCTGACGTATGATGACTTCATTGTCGAGTACGTCCACTTCGAGGGAGCCGGGGGAGTAGCCAGCTCCTCCTCGCCGAGCACGTCTACCTCAGTTCCCAAGTCTCCATCTGTCCCGGTGGCTGTCACACCAACGGCACCACAGCTTCCGACGCCACCGACGCCACGTGCTCCAGCACCAGCAGTCACACCTCCGGGCACATCTACTCCGGCACCAGCAGTCACACCTCCGGGCACGTCTACACCAGCACCAGCTCGCGTCGAGCGCAGCCCGGTGGAGTTCGCTTCCCCGCTCGCTCACGACGAGGAGCGCATCGACGCGTATTACGACGGCGAGCCGTTGCGATACCGTACGATGGAGGGTCTTCTCGGCGACCAGCCGGTGCCGGGACCGGTGCCACGCAACCTGGAGGCCCAACTGCGACTTGCATGTGATGACGGTGAGCCTCGGTCTTTTGTAGAAGCGGAGCAAGACGCGGCATGGCGAGCTGCGATGCAGTTGGAGATGGATGCGGTCGAGAAGAACCGCACCTGGGAGCTCGCTGACCTCCCTCGAGGTCACCGGGCGATCACCCTTAAGTGGGTGTTCAAGCTGAAGAGGGATGAAGCCGGCGCCATCGTCAAGCACAAGGCTCGCTTGGTGGCCCGAGGTTTCTTGTAGCAGGAGTGGGTCGACTTCGATGACACCTTCGCTCCTGTGGCACGTATGGAGTTCGTGCGACTCCTCCTTGCATTAGCCGCTCAGGAGGGCTGGCGCGTCCATCACATGGATGTCAAGTCTTCCTTTCTCAACGGCGACTTGAAGGAGGAGGTCTACGTGCAACAGCCGCCGGGATTTGCGATTCCTGGCTAGGAGGGCAAGGTACTTCGTCTATGCAAGGCTCTCTATGGTTTGCGGCAGGCACCAAGGGCATGGAACGCCAAGTTGGACTCCACGCTCAAGACGAATGGGCTTCGGTCAAAGACCGCACGAGGCGGCCGTCTACCGACGGGGCAATGGAGGAAATGCCATGTTGGTAGGTGTCTACGTCGACGACTTGGTCATCACCGACACCAAGGATGCAAAGGTGGCGGCGTTCAAGGAAGAAATGAAGGCCGCCTTCCAGATGAGTGATCTGGGGCTCCTCTCCTTCTACCTGGGGATCGAGGTGCACCAGGACCATTCCCGGATCACGCTTCGACAGACCGCCTACGCCAAGCGCGTCGTTGAGCTAGCCGGGCTCACCGACTGCAACCCAGCTCTTACTCTGATGGAGGAGAGGCTGAAGACGAGCCGCGACAGCATGGCGGAGGAGGTGGACGCTACACAGTACCGGCATCTTGTGGGGAGCCTTCGCTACCTCTCCCACACACGGCCGGTGTGGCATCCCGCAAACCACTACTAGAAAATCGTGTTGTTTTTGTGCATTGAATCATCATCACCGCATGCTCATGTCATCATGCCACATTGCATTTGAGCATCGTCAGCATCTTGCATTTGCTTGCATAAAACTATTTGCGGAAAAGCCTGGTTTTGTTTTCTAAACGCCCCGCCTTTATTCAACACGCAAACCCGGGTCGCCGGAATATTTTGTTTGTCTGCTATCGGTTTGCAAACGATGCATTTAAAATTAAATAAAATATTAAATTATTTTTAGTGGGGCAGTCGAACGGGCCGAATAGACCCGAACGACCACCCCAGAAATAATTACCGGTCCGCCTAAATTCCTAAAGCTACCCATCCTAGTCTACCCAACCCTCTAGCCACCTCACCCCCACCTATCCCAGACCGCCACGTCACCCTGCCTCTCTCCCTCACCCAATCCCCATCTGCCACCTAATCCCACCCCTCTCCCCACCTCTCCCTCTCTCCCCAACACACCCCACCCACACACACAGCCACACACGCAGCACCCCCTGTCCCACTCTTCTCTCACCCCGCGGGCCCCGTCCCCTGGCCCACCACCACCTCTCCTTCCCCCACGCGTTCTCCCTCTCCTCCCTCCCACCGCCTGCCTGGCTCGCCCGCCAGGGCCTCCTCCCTTCTGGCCGGCTCTGCCGCCCGCCCCCTCGCCGGCAGCCGCGGCCTCTCCTCCCTCCCCCGCCTCGCCGGCCTTCCCCTCTTCCCTCCGTCCGCCGCCAGTCATCTCCCCGGCTCCGGCTTCCTCCTCGCCCCGTCGCCTCTCGCCGGCCCTGCCTCGTCCTCCCGCGGCCGCCCAAGCCCGCGCCGTCGCCCCGCTGGACCGCCTCCTCCCGCCTCTCCTCCTCCCCGGCGCGCGGTCGCGAGCCCCTTCCCCGACCTGCGCCGCCGTCGTGGCCTCTCCACCGCGCCTCCCCGGCGACCCTCCTCTGCGGCCGGCCGCCTCTGCGCCAAGCCCACGCCACCGTCGTGCAGGCCCCGACCTCGAGCTCCTGCTCTGGCCCGGCCCCGTGTCTCCGGCGCGCCCCCATCCCCAGCTCGCCCGCCGGGCCTCGCCATCGTCCCTGCCGCCCTGAAGCTCCCTCCGGCCCTGCTGTGGCTCGGCCTTCCTCCTCATCCTCGCTCGACTTGCCGCTTCGGGCCGGCCGCCACCTGCGACCGCGGCCACCACCAGAACCCCCTCTGTCCGCCTCCATGCCGCTCAGGGACGCCCTCCTCCTGGCTATCACCGCGCCGGCGCGCTCACACAGTCGTCCGCGATCCTGTCAGCCTTCCCTTTTGTTGTCCAGGCTTCGTGCGTTTTGCATCGTGTCGTCTTGTGGTTTGGTGCTGTGAAGATGGGTGAAGTAGTGTGAGGGCACTGCAATTAATTCCATATGGCGATCAATGTCGTGGTGTGAAGATTTTGGTGTTCCCCAAGAACCAACCGATGAGGGAGCCACCCGATGATTGATGCGAGAAGCCGAACCCGAACGTCACTAGAAGGACCGTGCGGCAAGATCTTCTCGGACCCGAGGATCACCAAGACTTCCGCTCGGCAACGCCAAGTACTCCCCTCGGACGCCATGACCTCCTTCTTGGATCCCGAAGACCGAAAACCGTGGAACCGACAAGACCGACCACACCGACGCCATGATCTCCCTCACGGAATATGAAGACCGTTCCGATGCCGCGGACCCCTCGAACCCCAAGATCTCTGCCGTGAGACGACAAGACCGTCGACATGACCCGAAGACCGCGAATGCGACAAGAACGACAGCGATCAGGACGAATCCGATGCGCCCCGACACCGACCCAAGTCCTTCGTCCCGGAACACCAAGATCTACCTCCGCTATCCGAGAACAATCCCGGAGTCCGAGAACGCTTCCGTCGAACCCTGAACCCTGAGACCGACCCCGACCCCGGAACCCCAAGTTCGTCGAGACCCCCCTGATGTGTGACCCTTATCCGAACCCTTATTTTTATAAATGCTAAACATAAAACCTGTTGCATATTAACTTGTCATCCTTGCATGCATGCTTGTCATGTGGTTTGGGGGCCTTACGCCGATTCACCTTATAACTAAATATGGGGCCCATATGTGGGCAAACCTAGTCTTATATTGGCCTCATTTAAATTTGTGCATCGAACCGTTGTCATATCTTGCCTTGTTAAACAACATTTAAATTGCGGGGTAGTTTAATAACATGAACCACCTAATTAATTGTCGGGACCCCGGTTCCGCTTAATCTTGCCTAATTGCATCGCACCCTTGCCATGCCATGCATCATATCATAAGCATGCCGATCTTTTGCCGTAGTATTAAATAGTGCATCCGGTGTTTCTTCTAGTGTTTTGCTTCTTTGCGGATAAGGCCGTTGAGTTGATGCGAGTGTCGACCCGATCTTCGGTTGAACCTTCGACAATTTTTTCAGGCGAGCATCCCCCCCTTTTCTACCTATCTTACTTATATAGTATTTATTCCCTCCTGTTGATCTATTGCTATCTGTGATGCGATGCTCTAGTTTCCGTACCCTTGATATCCCTTGCAGCCTTATATTGCCTTGGACACATCCTATTACCTGTTGTTTGGTAGATAGTTGGACTTGTGCGTCGTAGTCGCTTGCTCAAGTGCTGTTGCGTGTCGTCAAGTGCCACAGTTGTTGGTGTTTTGCCGCATGTTTGATGTTGGAGTTGATCATGGTTTTATTTATCGTTCACTTTAATTCCTGTTTAACAACTAAAATTGAAGTAAGCAGAGGCATCGGTGGGTGATAGATAATATTTGGTTTCCGAACGCCCACTTGTGTCCCGTAGGACCCCGAGTACTTGATACATGTTCCTTGTTTTATCGCGCTATCCACATCCGGGAGGATTATGGGACCCCCCTGAGCCAGAGCTTGATTCAGTCTTATTTCTTGGGGCCACAAACTAGTTTGAGGTTTTATTTACTATCCTGTACTTATGCCATGCTACTGCTTTATTTACGATTGTGCGAGGAGCACACTGTACTGTTTAGGTAAGCGGAGTGTTTTCGCGGTATCGACAAGCCCAACCACACTTTCGGGTTCCCAGTCGTTTACAGCCATTGTCGCAAACCTTGAGTCCGTCTCGGAGTCAGCTGGCTTCGTTGCGGGTCTACTCAATGGGGTGGCCCCCTGAAATATTTCTGAATCCTGTGATTGCTTTGTCGTGAAGGCCTCGTTGGATTTTGTTTTGGTTTTTCCGAGGTTGATCGAGCGTGTGTTGCTATTGGTGCACCCCGGCCGGGTAAAACTTTCTGAAAGCCGTGTCCGCGGTTATGGACGACTTGGAGCACAGTATCTCGACCATAGACAAGCATAACTAAAGTAGTGTTATAAATTTGACTTTATAATGACTAGTAATCAGCTCCACTATAATGGAATGGCTAAATAATACTGCCCACAATTGCTTGTTTGGAGTGTCGCTTGCGACCATTGTACCTGACTAGTAAGTATTGCAACTACAACGGAATGGCTAAATAAAAGTACCAACAACTGCTGGGTTATGGGATATCTCATGCTATTTGTATCTGACTAGTAAGTGTCGCAACTACAATGGAATGGTTAACTAAAAGTGCCCACTGCTTACTTTATCAGGATGATTATCTACACCTGACTAGTAATTGCTGCAACGATAACTGAATAGATAAAACTGCCAACTGTGTGAGTTCCTCGGTTGACTTCCTCGTTTGGTCTCGAGGGGGAATACCAGGATGGGATTGTTTGGTGTTAGTATCATGCTGTTTCCGGATAGGTCTCTCTTACCCTTCTCTGATAGTCGCCAGTTGTATCGAGTCTCTATAGGTTGTTTAGTGCATGTTGCCGCTGCCGCTTCAGTCCACCATACCTATGTAGGCGAGGACCTCCGAATTCTAGCCTCTCTGTGTACTGGCCTCAGTACTGACGCTCCTCTTTTTCCCTTGCCCTTTGTCGGCACCCCTTTTGTTTAAGCAGGTTTCGAGAGCGACGTCGTTAGCAGGGTTACCCTTCCGGCTTGGCCTGGGCAGGGTTATGGACGCCATTGGTTATTCTTCAGGGCTCTTAGCCCCATTTGCATCTTGTCCGTAGTCGGACGCTCCATCGTTTTCGAGGTGATTTGAATCTTTGTACCGTATATCTGTATTCTCGACTCGTTGAGTCGCTGTTGTATATATCTGTTCTGTGGGTTCCATCGAGGACTGTTGTGTAATGTTATTACTTCGTTTTCCACCCGCACGAAAGTGCCTGGTGGGCACCTTTGAATCGTTTCTATGCGGGTTTGGCGGGTTTTCGCTAAAACTTGCATAGGTCCGATTCTGAGGGTGTTACAGCCGGACTTGGCATTCTCCGTCGACTACGTTAGTCGGTTCATGTAGCGACCGACGACGGAACACCAGCAGGCTGTGAAGAGGATCGTCCGCTACGTTGCGGGGACTCTCAGCCATGGCCTCTACTACCCTAGGTGCCCTGGGGCGGCACACTTTGTCGGGTACAGCGACAGCGACCACGCCGGCGACATCGACACCAGCAAGAGCACAAGCGGGATCCTCTTCTTCCTCGGCAAGTGCCTCGTGAGCTGGCAGTCGGTCAAGCAGCAGGTGGTGGCCATGTCCAGCTGCGAGGCCGAGTACATAGAGGCCTCCACTGCCTGCACTCAGGCCCTCTGGCTTGCTCGACTGCTTGGTGATCTCCTCGGTCGAGACACCAACGCAGTGCAGCTCATGGTGGACAGCAAGTCCGCTCTGGCCCTGGCGAAGAACCCCGTGTTCCACGAACGGAGCAAGCACATCCGAGTGAGGTACCATTTCATCCGACACTGTTTGGATGAAGGGAGCATCACGGCGAGCTACATCAACACCAAGGATCAGCTTGCAGACCTGCTCACCAAGCCTCTTGGGCGGATCATGTTCCTTGGACTCTGCTCCAGGATTGGGATGGTCCAGCCTTCCCACAAGACAACGCACAAGACTTAGGGGGAGAATGATGAATAAGTCTCTATACTGTTGGTCTTTATGGGGCTGTAACACACATGGTCTTTGTAGGGCTGTAACACACATGGTCCTTGTAGCAAGGACGGGCAGTTAGGAGCAGCAAAGGACCAAGCATCCTTGACTGCTTTAGCAGCATCAGTTAGGAGCAGCAAGGACCAAGCATCCTTGACTGCTTTTAGGCAGCATCTTAGACTAGCATCTTGGACTAGCATTTAGCATATTCTTGGCTGTCTAGCAGCCTATAAATATGTATCCCCAACCCATGTGGTTGGCATGGTATTTGTGTGTGAGTTTGTGCAAGAAATAAAAACCAGAAAATTGCTCCAACTCCTAGTTTCATCCCCTCCCTTCAATAAGAGTAAATCTAGAGATCCTATCTGACGCTAGAGTTAGTCCTCTCCTCTTGTCCAAGAAACGCCTCAAATCATCCTTGTATATATAACAAACATTGATCGAGCATAAATTATCTAGAATCATACATAAATTATCAAAGCCTTCACACAGTAATATAATTTGAATCTTTTACTTCCTTGTTGAACTCCTATCTTGATTAATAGAAGTTTTAGAGTGGTTGGCAATTTTAGAAACTGTCTATCCAACTCGATCCGACGGTGATAAAATTAGCGGTAGTACAAAACTAACGGTACCAGACAATACAAATAGTGTAGGACCGGTAGTTGATTAGAGGACAATCGTTTTAGCGCTCTAGTCAATCATCAAATTCTAATATGAAAAAACAGATCACCAAATTCTATCCATGCCGCCAGTCTCTCTCAGCTCCCGGCCCTCTCGCTCTCTCCACCAAGCTCGGACGCCCGCCCCTCAATCTCTTCAATCCTACAGCTAATCGATCCTCAGCGTCGCCACTCGCGCTTGAGGCCCCACACTCCCACCCACACATCCATACATAGAAACCCTAGATGGCGGCCTCGCCTGCTGGACCTCCGCCTAGTATTGCCCCTCGCCATTGCCACCGTCCAGAGCAAGGACTGGCTGCACCTAGGCCGCCGACAACGCACGGGCGGAGGAGCCGAGGGTGACCCCGCAGCTCGACACGTGGTGGCCCTAGCATGACCACGGCCCATGGGAGGAGCTCGCGGCTACCATCTGGGAGCCAGAGAACAAGACCTCATGGTCGCCTGTTGCTGCTCGCGTCCACACGACGGCCTCTTCTTTGACCTGCTACCGACCACCACTCTTGCAAGGCCTGCTAGGACTATATGTCTACTACTAGATAATGGCGCGGCGTCACGCGTCCGTGAAGGACAATATTGTAAATTAATCGTTAAAATTGTTGCTAGGAGTATGTTCTATGTAGTGTATTATTGTTATCGAGGTTGCGGCAGCAGAAAACAGTAGTACTATTTGCATATAAAAAATATGATGGATGGTACAATTAGTGTGGAAGAATGAAAAAGTATAACAAAATTGAATTACTGCTTGTTAATTATAGCTAAAAAATCATTCATTTCTGGAAAAGTACCCAAGGTTAGTTACCGTATGGAAATTATACATAAGAAAGTGCAAGAAATTTTTTATTGCTAAAGAATATGAAATAACCTAAAAGAAATACCTCGCCAAAGAATATGAAATAACCTTAAAAATATATTGCTGGCGACTTAAGGTTATACAATTATACACCAGTGAGAAGTTAGCATGGGTTAACTAATAAAGTTATATCGTAAAAGTACCTTCAAATAATAAAAAATAGAACAAAAAATATTGTCGTAGACATAAAATAACTACTGCTACAGAAAATAAGAAAAGAAGTTATGTCCAAAAATTAAGTATAAAAATTACGGCGAGAAAAGATGAGCAAAAAATTTAGGCTAAATAGTAAGAAAAAAGAAGTATAAAAAAATATCGGTTAGGGCAAGAAAATGTTAGCCGGAAATTTGTGTTGTATGTACGTGACATGGCACGCGATTAGACAAAATTAGATCAAAATTACATGTGCGGACGTGGACTGTTGGATCGAATGGCCGGAAAAGGTGAGCCAAAAAATTTAAGCCAAGTAGTTACAAAGGATGAATGTACAATAATATTATTTAGCGCAAGAAAATTTTAGCCGAAAAGTTATGTTATATCTACGAATGTGGCATGCAATTGGACAAAATTAGACAATAAATAGTATAGTCTGCGGACCGTCAGACCAAACGGTCGAAAAAGGTGAGTCAAAAAATATTAAAAGAATGAACATAAAACAATATCGTTGGATCGAATGGCCAGAAAAGATGAGCCAAAAAATTTAAGCCAAATAGTTACAAAGGATGAATATACAATAATATTATTTAGCGCAAGAAAATTTTAACCGAAAAGTTATGTTGTATATACGGACGTGGCACGCAATTGGATAAAATTAGACAATAAATAGTATATCTGCGGACCGTCGGACCAAACGGTCGGAAAAGGTGAGTCAAAAAATATTAAAAGGATAAACATAAAACAATATCGTTTAGCGCAATAAACTTTTAGCCAGAAAATTGTGTTATGTCTATGTGACGTGGCACGCGATCGAACAATTAGACGATAAATAGTATATCCGCAAACGCGGACAGTCGAATCGAGGCCGAAAACGGCCTGTACACTGCCCCACGCACTGTTCATAACCGTGGTACTGTTTACAAACATAAAACAATATAGTTTAGCGCAACAAATTTTTAGCTGAAAAATTGTGTTGTAACTATTTGACATGGCACGCGATCAAACAAATTAGACGATAATAGTATCCGCGAACGCAAACAGTCGGATCGAAAATCTATGACTGAAAACGTCCTGTCCTGAAAACAGCCCGTACATTGCCTCGCGCACTATTCATGACCGTGGTACTGTTCATATGACGAAACTCTGAGGAAACGGCATCCCTACACGCCATTATATATAGTTACTAGGAAAAGTGGCGCGGCGACATGCCCCGCACGTAGTGTTTGGTTATAATCCATCTATATACCAATACAATCTATGCAAGCGGTCAAATTTCTTTAGTGTATACTTTATTAGAACCGAGAGAAATATTATGATAAAATGTCAGGTTTATGTACAATAGCAATGGTTGTAGAAAAATGGAAACTTGCAGGAGCCTAGATGACTGTAGCGGGCGCCCCGCTGGCATGTCATAACTTCAACACTTAGGAGTGGTACTCGAATGCTAATTACAACTGTCCTTTTTAGTGTGAGAGGCTGGTATGAGCGTTCACAAATCATTATGTAAATGACTTGATACAATAAGTGGCAGCCCCTTGAAGGAACTCCATGTTAGGCCTTGTTTACTTCTAATGTATTCTAATCCCCTAGGGGTTTGGGGATGGGAGGGGATTTGGTGAATCTCTCCATTTCACCCAATCCCCACATTTCCCCACGTTTCCTCACATTTCCCCTCACTTCCCAATCCCTGGCATGTTTACTTTGAATTCTGGGGATTAGAGGGAATGGGAGAGAATTGAGATCAAGTGATAAAAAGAATAACTTTACACCTATAACATGTTAATTGACAAGTCACTCAAGTAAAAATCGAATCTTTGCAAGGAGCGTTAACATCTCTTCATAGACTTCATGAATACAAGTTTAAATATGTGCTCTCGACAGACCGAAGCTCAAATAATTGCCTAATTATTTCCACAATGATATTTTGCATGCCCATTCCAAATATAGCTGATGCGATCATTTTCTTGTCCAGCTCTGCCAGATGCTTTCATCGACACCCTATTATATCACCAAAAAAATAAATGGTTCAACACTAGCAAAATAAACAGGAAACATCATCTCTACTAGAAGGTTACATAATAAAAACATGGAAAAACAGTATATGTGAATAGAAATTGCTAGAAGGTTGCATACTAAAAGTAAATGGGGAAGAACAGATTATAGAAGAAAAGGAAGATGCATCTAGTTCTCTGGAATTTAGATATCACAGTCTGAATACACGATTTAACACACGATTTCCTGGGCATGCAAACATGAAGCATCGAGCAGATATAGTTTTTCTTTCCATGTTATCTACATAGATACAGACTAGCACATGATCTATTAATCAACTCACTTGACATCATGGTCTGTTTCCGGAATAGACTACTAACTAATAACTCATGCATTAGATCTTTCTTTTCTCACACCAACTAGGGAAACCGAAATACACAAACTAAAGTGCTAGCAAGTTATCAAGTAGACATTAAGCACAATATACACATAGAGAACACCAGACCAGACTCTAGCTAGCTCTCTTGTCTCAAGAAGTTTGCCCAGCTAGCACACAACAAAGTTTGCCCAGCTAGATCAGAGACATACTACAGACTACAAAATGAAGAGAAAAATCTAGAGCTAGCTATCTTTGCCAGCATTAGCAAATTATTACACAACAGTGACAGAAACAAACATAAGTGATGTAGTATAAACTTCCACAAGTCCCTAGCTGAAAAGAACACCCAAACTACAAGTATGGATCACTGGCTTTATTCATGAATGATTAATATAGAGAGTTCTCAAGTGTCGAAATAGGAGGTTCACATGAAAAGGCAGAGATATAGAACTTCATGTGCTGAGTAGTCAACATCACAAAAAGTAAAGTAATGTAAATTAAATTTTATTTGCTGCCAGAACACGTAGAGAACACCAGGCCGACTCTAGCTAGCTCTCTTGTATCAAGAAATCAGCTTAATATAATCCAATGCAATGATTTCTTGGTAATATACAATGTTGAACAGATTAGACACACCACCATCTTGGTACAGTGAGTATGGGGCAGTAACAAGCATACTAATATACAACACCATCTTGGTACAGTGAACACACATCAATTGGAGCCATACAAGCATTTGTCGAATATATAATTTACGTTCAGCAGCAGTCAATTTGTAATTCTATATTGGATAATATTGGTACAGTGAGTATTAATCAAATTAGACAAGTAGGTAGGTAGATGTACTCTCAGTTTCAGAGATACTACCTTAAAAAAGAAAAGTTCATTTACCACGGCAACCATGTGTAATGTACTAATGGTGTTGCCCAGTGCCTTACTCATGGCAACTTTATTTCTCTGCCCAATGTAACGATAGAGCTACTTTTAAGTTCCATATTTCTTAGTCATATGAGCATGTTGAGTGTTGTCGGATAATCTTTGAACGTGTGTACAAGTAACAGATCACACATCTGCATCTATTTACCACCACAAGCGCACAAGCAACAGATCACTACTACCAGATTCAGCACAAGCAAAACCTGCAGCAATTTATTATGTGACTAACAACTGAGTACATATTGCACACTGCGGCCATATATATATGCTAAGAATAGATGCAGCCATGGACCGAAATAGATGCAGGTTCATAATCAAAGGTACATTTTATCCCCTGCGCTTGCATTTCCTCTACTATTGTGTAATGTTCCTTTGGGCTAACAAATCCTAAAAACCCTCTGAACAAGCAAAACTGGTGTAAATATACCCTTAGATGAGTTTAACAACTGTTTAGCTAGCACGTGGACTTCTTATAACCGCACTGCAGTCGATGTTACCACGTTGGTGCAGAGTTTTGACCATCGCAATGGTTATCCTGCTATATAAACATGGAGGAAAAGGGAGGGTATCCCATTTTATATGTGGGGTTCTTATCAAGCATGTCCTTTTCAGTGGTGACATAGTGCTATATTCTTCGATATTTGCTCTGGTTTTCTCAGTTCATAGAGAACATAGTAAATGGACACCAATAGTTCTAGCGGTCAAACAGACTCATTTGTTTTATGTCTATGATATAGTCATTAGAGAATAAATCATTACAACACTTTGGCAGCAGTTAAGAACAGAAATTTGAGAAGATACAAGAAGATTGGTATGAGTACCACTTACGAACTTGGGGAGGAAACTCTTCCCATGATCATGAATTTCCATTTGTAAGTTTTGAGGAAATTGCGCTGGCAACACATAATTTCTCTGAAGAATGTATGATTGGACAGGGAGATTTTGGTAAAGTTTACAAGGTAGCTCGACCATTCATCCAACTCCTATTTTTTCCTTCCAAAATTAGTAGAATTAAGAAAGAAGTCCACATGACCCCTCTAACTATCGGGTTTGGGACGCTAACCCCCCTTAACTATCAACTAGGTCACTTAACCCCCCTAACTATCCAAAACCGGACGGATTACCCCCCTCGGACACTGAAAGCTGTTTTGATAGCGGTTTAGGACACGGTGGACAGTGTTTTAGGCCACGTCACCAGCGGTTTGGCCACTGTGGAGATGCACATGGTCCGCACTTGGTCACGGGCGATGAGGATGAGGCGTCAGCATTAACGACCTGCCAGATGCGCATGCGGTCCTTGCCACCGGTAGCGAGGAACCTGCTGTCCTAGATGAACTTGATGCTACATATCAATCGATCTCGCACGCACCTCCGGCCGCATTTACAAACCCGTCAAGTCCTTGCTTGACATGGACACCACGGATGGAAGCGCCGACGATCTGTCCCTGTCCTTATCGTGGAGGAGGCCGGTGCCTGTCGCGACGAGCTTGATGTTCTTCAGTCACGCTGGCTCTGGCTGCGCCGAATCAACTACTTCACACGCGGAGGTCAGCCGACGAACTACACGAACTCGACTACGCTCAGCTGCACGATGGTGCGGGCTTCACTGACCGAGCCGTTCGTCGACTATCTGCGACCGCTCACGACGCTGCAGTCCAGGTTTTTGACGGGCAACCATCAGGACGGGTGGAGAGCCATGTGCACGGGTGAGCCCTGTAGACAGTGCGGCAATGAGTACCCGAAATCCTATAGCGATTCATCTCCCTTTCCTACACATCAAACTCTGCCCTCGGGTTCAGATTCACTGGCCTCATTGCTTGGCAAGGAGGCGAAGATGCGTGCAATATTTTGTGGTGTGGCGGAGCTGTACTTTGGTGCGTCACCAATATGATCGAATTCTAGGCTCTTGGCGGGAGCGGTGCGCTCAATCGAATGAACCTCCGCGCTTTCTGGTAGCACCTCCTCATGTGTCAAGGTGGTTATCGGACCTGCACGGTTTCAAGAAGATGCTATGCTGCCGTCCGTTTCACAGGAGGCGCAGACGGGCAGATTTTGTTGGGATGGAGGAGGAGGCGCAAATGGGGATGGGGGAAAGGACGACGGGAGGCGACGGGGTAGAGGGGAATGAGGAAGTCATGGAGGCTATTTAGAGTATCCTATGTGGCCAAACCGCCGGCAAAGTGGCCTAAAACACTGTACACCATTTCCTAAACCGCTATCAAAACAGCTTTCCGTGTCCAAGGGGGCAATCTGTCCGGTTTTGAATAGTTAGGGGGGTTAAATGACCCAGTTGATAGTTACGGGGGGTTAGCATCCCAAACCCGATAGTTAGGGGGGTTATATGGACTTCTTTCTAGAATTAATATGTTCTTATGAAAAAACTGAATTTGTGTTTTCTCTTATAATTTCCTAGGGAGTGTTAGGTAGCCAAGAAGTAGCCATCAAGAGGCTAAGTAGTGATTCTCACCAAGGAACAAAGGAATTTATGAACGAAGTAATCCTCGTGTATAGTCAATCTGATCGGACCTGCGTGCTAACATGGATAGGATCTGCGTGCTAACATGGATAGGACCTGCGTGCCATGGCAATTTAGATCTGGAGGCCCATTTTCTGCCCCCAACGACAAATAGGGGAGCAAGAGGAAGCAAACCAAAGAACAATGAAGTGCCATGGAAGCCATCTCTCTCGCGTCCGGCGGGAGGTGGACGGCGGCGGCGACCGAGAAACCCTAGGGAGTGCAGAGAGGGGAAGAGGCGGGGGAGAGACTCACCGGTGAGAAGGGATTGCCGTAGCCGTAGCCGCAGGAGGTGTCCGTCGGCGGCGTCCCCCTGTAGCCCTTTGCGTTGTCGCCTCTGGTCCGTGCCGCCGCATCCGTCCTCGACGCGAACGAGCTGTGGCTTCTTTCCTCGACGATACACGAGGGTGGGCTCGCGTGCTAGAATACACGAGTTGGAAGCGATTCGGGGTGGAATTTCAGGGATAGGCCGGGATAATACTCGGAATTACAAGTAAACGGGCTGTCCGGGATATTTCGGGATCATGGGATGGGCCGGGAAAATCCCCTCCAAACCCTGCAAATCCCTGAGAAGTAAACGGGGCCTTAGAAAAGTGAAAAATATGATGGCTCAGAAAACGCAGCCAATGAAGTATATGGCCTGGTTTGATTCATAAGATAGGAAATCCAAAGGAATAGGAAAGGCAAATGATTCGAATGTTCTGCCCAACTGATTTCTACGAATACAGGAAATCTCACATATGTTTGATTATAGTAAAGGATTCTAACCATGAGGTCAGACCTCATGCAAATTGTTCTGTGAAAATACACTGTATGTTTTCTATGGGAATTATTCCTTTAGGTTACAATCCCTTGAATCAAACGACTGCGGAAGGAACACTACTCGTAGGATACCAATCCTTTAGAAATCCCGAGAATCAAAGGAGGCCTATATGTGTGCCCATATGCTTGGAATGCGGTGGAGCCAATGGAATGCGGTGGAGCCAACATCATGCCATCTGTAATCATTTCAATTTTATAGAATTCCCAATACTTAACTCAATCTTCTAAGCCACAACAATTGCTTAATGTTGACCTGCAGAAAATGACTTCAGTATAAATATTGCAAGAAACCATAACAAAATGGTCATGATTTTATAGGTGCTTTAAAGTAGAACTTTCCAAACACCATGCTGACTCGCGGTTGAGAACACATGTATATTTATTAGTAAGTAGTGTTTGACTGTTTCCTCTTTACACTTTTCTTTAACTCAGCAGCAAAACCACTCTCCAAAGGTATATGCAGGCCTCCACGGCTCAAACTATGACGGGGAGTTTTCATACTGATAACTCTGGAAGTCACAATGAACCTCTCACCTTCAAAAAAATGGATGGACTTAACTATCCTGATTACTATGGTACCACAATGACAAATCCATAAATACATAACGATGGAAATAGTATGTCGAGTCATCTAGAAATTAAGGCAGCGAAGTGACTTTACCTAAATCTTTTCCACATGGATGGATGTCGTACAAATCCGTACCGTCCTTACCACATGTGTCTACGAATATAATAAAATAAGCTAGTAACCTATGTGTATAGGAAAATAGAAGGATCAACCATGCATCAGAAAAAACACAGGGTGGCGTGATCAGCTGCACACTATGTATGAATCTCCACGATAAATTTACCGTAACCAGAATGGGTGTGAATAATTCAATTCATTTGTCAATAGATGGTTAAAAAAGGTACAACTGAGAGATAAGAAGGGAAAGGATATACGTGAACCTGCGAGGACAAATCTGCAAGCTCCTCAGCTTAGAAGCAAACTTAATATTTTCGTTGTCAACTCACTTGTAATTTGCAGATACACCAAAGTAGATACACCAAAGTGGATAACGGTTAAAACAAATCCTCCTATTTTTTTTTTCAAAATGTTAAATAGTACATTATTCAGCTTATTAAATTAGTCTAACGCAGTGAGCTGAGAGTACAATTCTGAACAGCAGACACTAAACATATCATCTACTTACTGTACCCCAAAACCATTTGTACCAAGCATACTTTACGTTTAGCATTTCTTTTAGAGCATATAAATGGGTGGAGCCATAGTGGTGCTTTTGTATCGTGAAGCTTGTGACATGAAGCCCGACATCCAACTAAACACACAATCGCCTAACACTGCAGTGCTTGAAACCTTGTCTATGGATTCTTAGCTAGGCTAGATAAATTTCTAATCTCATTCACCAACCTAACTTGGAGCGCTAGCAGATCTATGCACAAAAATGTACAGAAAAGCTGATTTAAGTATATACGTACTATACATAAAATGAAATTTAAGCTTAGCTCGGCACCAATAGTATATTGTATCTTAGAAAGCAAGAAGTAACCATAGCCTGCGGACGCCCGGAATCAAACATATTCTCCTAGAGTAAATGTATAGGCTAAAGAAATAAACATTTTTCCCCAGTGTACAAATCTAAAGCAAGCATGCAAGAAAGCAGTCAGACAATATAGTAATGATAATAGGTAGTAAAATAGCACCTTAAATAAGGAACCATGAAACCAAACCTGTATAGAAGAAGTAACCAGAACAGGATCGCAACCTGAAGAATAGCTCCAATTGAGACCATAAATATAGCTGAATAAAGACCAGAGATAAAACATCCAGCAACCAATGAACACAACATCAAGAAAGCTATAAAACTCAACTGAACATATGGCGTGGTATTTCAAGTAGATCTAAATGATACACACTTCAGCTGCTGTAGAATCTAGCCTAAAGCAATAGCAACAGCAAGTGTGTATTGGATGAAAAAAACAATGCGAAGCTCACTTTTATACAACTACATCAGATGCACCATAAATTTCCATGGTGCCACCAATTCCAGATATGCCAAGCACAGGTGTCACAATACTCTTTGTGAATACGGCCCTAAGAAATCCACAACTTACTCGTACAAAAATTACACTAAGAAACTGAACCATAATAAACAAATGATGTACTCTTGTACACTTTTCGGACAAACAAAGTTGACCGAGACCTTTTATACATGACTATCCAAGAACAAAAGAAGTTGTTTATTTGATACTACTTGGCTAATTACGTTGATACTATGCAAAACAAAAATGCAAGAAATATTAAAATGATACTACTTGGATGTTTATACTCTACAGAACAAAGAAAGCAAGCAATATTTTTTTTAAAAGTGGATCAATAGAATTAATACAATAGCACAATATTAGCATAGCTAGCATGAAGCGAACCAGCTTCAGGAGAGTAGAAATCTGCAGCGAGAGAAAAATGAAACAATACTTTAGTTTATAAAATTGGATGCTAATTCAGAGTTCAAATATGACAGCCTATTCAGGCATGTTAAAAATCCAGACGACAGCAGGCTAGTAATTAACCAAACACCAAACAAAGAAAATCATTTGTATCTCATCTGTTAGGGAGCAGAACAACAGGAAACAACATCCGAGAAAGGCAAGGCAGCGTCCAGAGTATTGTCCGACGAAGCCACAGCAGATGCACATACAACAACAGAAACCCTAGGCCGATCCAAAGAATCAAGCATCACAGAAGAAAAAACAGGCAGAGATGAAAGATTAGAAGACGGACCGACCACTGGATGGAGACGTACCCTGCCTTACACGCACAGTGCAGAAGAGCAAATAGGACCAATAGGCCTGCTGCCAACAGGCGGAACAACAGTAACAACACACAGTAAGGCGACGACGCCGTCGCGGAGCCAGAGGAGGCGTTTCTTCCTTCCCTGCCTTATTGCCCTACAGTTTGAGAAGAAACAAATAAAATTTGTAAAAGAGGCTCATCAAAATTGGGGATATGGATCTGGCATGGATCCAGTCCTTACCCTACAACCAGAAACACAAACTCCATCGAGACGGCCCGACCGTTGCCGTCGTACACCTCGTGGTCATGTTGCCCGCCCCACTCGGCACTGCCGTCCTCCTGACCTCCTCTGTATCCACCTATTCTCTCATCCCCAATTCCTTCCCATCCATCTTCATCTCCGGCTGGAGTTCCTCCTCCTTGGAGTCCACCGGTACAAGTCGCCAGAAGCAGTGGAGGGGCGCTGCTGACTTGGGGATTGGGCGGCTTGTGGCGGCGCTGAGTGGTGGTGCGGACCCATGGCGCTGCGGCGACGGAGCCTAGGGAGGAAGATGGCGACATTCCAGGAGCAGAGTAGGCAGCGGGGTTTGGGGCGCAGGGAGGGCAGCCGACAGGGACATGGGCGGGAGCGCCTGGGAGACTGTCGCCGGCGATCTCAGGACGTTGTGCTCGTATTGAGCTTTTCTAGGGGGAGATGGAGAGAGGGAGAACTTGGGCGGAGAAGCGGTCGAGGTAGCCGGCGGCTTTGGATGAGGACGACGCTGGTAGAGCTCTCAATCAGAGACGACATGGATGAGGGAGAGAGAAAGGCATTGGGTTATTGAGCGGTAGGAACTGACCGAGAAAAAAAAAAGGAAAAGTAATGTAGATGTGCAGTAACTGTAGTGTTTCTACAGTGCAAGGATGACGTGGATATACAGATTTGTTGCTCAAGTGCATCACTTTCATATATGTAGTTATATTATATATATCCACCGCATGGACAGTCCACCATATCCATCGCATGGACAGTCCACCCCTCTGTGGGCAATATTTCGCTATCGCAGCTGCGACACACGTGGAGCATTCACGTGCACATGATAAACTGAGGTGGTTATATTGATGCTACCGAATGAGCCACCCACAAACCACCACTTTTTTGCTTAAATTTTGAAAAGCCAACATCTTCTGTTTAAATCGCAAAAAATCATCACTCTATTGCAGACTTTTTACAATGTACACTAAACCAGATATTAAAACAGATTGGCACTAAAATAACACTGGGACCTACTCTCGAGGTTGCGTGGCGGCGCGGGACTGTGCGCTGCCTACTGTTTTGAAAGCAAATCACGCAAGGATCCCCATCGCCTTGTATTTTTCAGAAAAACCTCCTATTTGTTTTTCAAACCATCATAACCCTTTAATATAAACTCAAATGAAAAAAAAATTAATATGAAAAGTGCTTAGAAATGTCTGAATATTTTAAATATAAAATTGATTCACTATTTTAGATAACTAAAATATGCAAATAATTGAAATTGCTTCTATTATTATTAATGCAAACTTTGGAAATTTATAACTTTAATTATATAACTCTGAATAATATAAAAATATGTATAAATTCATTAAAAAATTCAAGGAATCCATTTTTTGACGTCTGATACGTCCAATTTGCATCACCATTATATATCATAATTTGCCTCTATTCATTGAAATATGTCTTATTATGAGGTATTACTTATGTATTTTTCTCTGTTTTTGCATGTTGGATTATTCTTGGAGGATGAACTGCCTGAGTCAGGTTTCTGATGAAAAAATAGGTGTTTTGATGCAATTTCGCAAAGATCAGAAAAATACCAGAAAAATATTGGAAAATTATATTTTCCTAGAAGACGAAGGAAGCCAGAAGGGGAGGTGTAGCCGGGCCACAGGGGTCCCACACCCAGGTGTGGGCCACGTGGCCGGCTCCCGACTCCGCCCTCTCGCATATATCTTTCTCACGGAACCCTAACACCAAGGAGGGGACCACGGAAAGATTTGCTCCGCCTCTGCGTGGCGGAAAACATCGAGAGAGAAAAAGCTCTCCGACAGACAGATTTCTGCCAGGGAAATCCCTTCTCGGAGAGGGGAGACCGTCGCCATCGACACCGTCATCAAGCTAGGCTTCATCGGGATCATCATCATCCACACCAACATCTCCACCAGCACCATCATCACCACTCCGTCCCGCCGTAACAATCGTGTTGGATCTTGCATTAGTTCTTAGGGGAAACTTTCCCGGTGTTAATTAATATTATAGTTTATGCTTATGAGTGGAACCATTGGATTATTGTTTATGTTCAGATTGTTATCCATCACTGTGGCATCCCGCAAAAACCACTACTAGAAAATCGCGTTGAATTTGTGCATTGCATCGTCATCATCATGCATTGTTTGCCAAAACTATTTCGCAAAGCCCGCTTTCGTTTTCTAAAACGCCCCGACTTTTATTCAAACGCCAAACCCGCATATGTTCCGGATATTTTGTTTGTCTAAAACTAATTACAAAAGATATTTGAAAACAAATAAAATATTAGATTATTTTTGGTGGGGCAGTCGAACGGTCCGAACCGACCGAACGACCGCCCCAGAAAACTAAATCGGTCCGCTCTAATCCTAGACCTACCAGATATTCAACCCACCCCCCCTTGGCCACATCACTCCCACCTATCCCGTCGCGCCACCTCACCCCTCCCTCTCCCTCACCCAGTCCTACCCTGCCACCTAGACACACCCAACACACCACACAGCCTTCCCCTCCACCAGATCCCACCTCCCCCACCTGCCACGGTCAACAGCCCCACCCGGCCCCACACGCGCAGCGCACACTCAGCCGCCCCTCCCCACAGCCACTGTCCCCCGGGCCCCACCCCCGCGTCCCAGCCCCACGCGCGCGGCGCCCGCACCCCCGGCCCCACGCGGGACCCGCCTGTCCCCTGGCCACCACGACCGCCCCCGGCCCCTGCCTTCTTCCTCCTCCCGCACCCCGTCCGTCCCCCACCTTCCTCCACCCGACGCGCTGCCTCCCGCCCGGAGCCTCCTCTTCCTCCCATCGCCACCTACCCTCCCCGCTCTCCTCCCTCTTCCCCCACGTCCGGCCACCCTCCTTCCACCTCGCCGCCGCCGCGTCCCCCGATGCCGCCTCCTCCCGCCGGCGACGCTGCTCCTCCCCACGCTCAGGACCCCGACGCTCCCCCGCCTCGTTCCGCTCCCGCCGGAGGCCGCCGCCGCCGCTCGCAGGAGCTCCTCCGACCCGCAGCCGCCGGACCCGCTCCAACCATCGCCGCCTGGCCGCCTCCCTCGCCCCGCGCGACCCCGAGCGCCCCTGCCGGCCTCTCTGCAGCGCCGCGACGGCTGAGCACCCTCCCTACCCCGCGCCGGCTCCCTCACCCACGCCCCGTCCCGCGCCTGAGAACCCTCCGCCGCGCCCTCCGCCTCTGCGAGCTTCCGCGACCGCGACGCCCGCACCAGGCCTCCCCGCCGGCCAACCGCCTCCGCGCCTCGTCGAGCCCCGCCCCGCCCTTCCGGCCAGCAAGCCCCGGCCGCCGCCAGGAGCTCCGTCTCCAGCCCGCGTCCCCGCCTACGAGCTTCCCGCCTGCCGCCGTCCCGACGTTCTCCACGTCGTCGCTCGGAGGCAGGCCCGCACCGTCCGCCCCGCACCGTTCGCCCCGGCTCGGCCCCTCTGCGCCTCGCGCTAGCCCCGGCCCCGGCCCTGACCGCTTCCTCGCCCAGGATCCCCTCTGCAGCGAGCCGTCCCCGAGCCGTGACCGTGCCGCCTCGAGCCTCCCCAAGCTCGGCCTCCGCGTCCCTGGGGCCCCACCTCTTTGCAGGCGTCGGTGTAGACGCAGCAGCCCAAGCCTGCAAGCAAGTCCGCCACAAGCTACCCGAGGAGCTCCTCCGAGGGTGTGCCGACGCTCGTGGATGGGGAACAGGGAACACGAAGGATCCAGATAGCAAAAGAGCGACGGTGTCGAGAACCCCCGTACCCGAAGACCTCCGACAGGAAGCCGACAAGATCCTCCATCACGGACGCAGGAAAAACCCCCGGGACTCCAAGATCGCCATAGACCCCGAGAACTTCCCCCCTGAACGCCAAGTTCGCCGACATGGGTGCGACGAGTATTTCTCCTCGAGGACGCCGAGTGCTTCACCCTAGACCCTGGAGACCCCGGCGTCGAGCCCCAAGTCCGTCCCCGATAATCAAGGTGGAACCCCAAGACTCCGATGGCCCGATCCGAAGCGCCAAGGCCTCCGCCATGGAATCAACAAGATCATCACGAACCGCCGAGTACTGCTTTCAGAACGCCATGATCGTCAACATGCCCCGAGAACCCGGATCCGCCAAGACCCTAACCCCTGGAGTCCGAGAACGATCCCGCCAAGGCCGTCGAACCCTGGACCCTGAGATCGACCCCGAACCCCGGAACCCCAAGACCGTCGAGACCCTAATGTGTGAACCCCTTATCCGAGAACCCTAATTTATAAATGTCACCTATATAACTGTTGCATATAAATTGTTCATGCATGCATCCATATCATGTGGTTTGGGGGCCTTATGCCGATTCACCTAATAATTAAATATGGGGCCATATGCGGGCAAATCTAGCCTTATATTGGCCTCATTTAAAATTGTGTAGAGAATCGGTGCTAACTTTCGGCCATGTTAAACAACATTTAATTGCGGGGTTCTAAATAACTTGAACCATCTAATTAATTGTCGGGACCCCGATTCCGCTTAATATGACCTAATCACATCGCACCTTGCCATGCCATGCAGCATACCTGCATCATGCCGATCTTCTGCCGTGTATTAAATAGTGCATCCGGTGTTTATTCTAGTGATTTGCTTCTTCGCGGATAAGGCCGTTGAGTTGATGTGAGCTTCGCCCCGATCTTCGGTTGAACCTTCGGCAATGTTTTCAGGCGAGCATCTCCCCCTTTCTACCTATCTTACTTTTATAGTCTTTATTCCCTCCTGTTGATCTATTGCTATCTGAGTTGCGATGCTTTAGATTCCGTACCTGTGATATCCCTTGCAGCCATATATTGCCTTGGACACCTCCTATTACTTGTTGATTGGTAGATAGTTGGACTTGCGCGCCGTAGTTGCTTGCTCAAGTGCTGTTGTGTGTCGTCATATGCTACAGTTGCTGATGTATTGCCGCATGTTGTTGTTGGAGATGATTCTAGTCTTACTTATCATCACTTTAATTTCTGTTTAACAACTAAAATTGAAATAAGCAGAGGCATCGGTGGGTGATAGAAAATAATTGGTTTCCGAACGCCCACTTGTGTCCCGTAAGACCCCGAGTACTTGATACCTGTTCCTTGATTTATCGCGCTATCCACATCCGGGAGGTATATGGGACCCCCCTGAGCCAGAGCTTGATTCAGTCTTATTTCTTGGGGCCACAAACTAGTTTGAGGTGTTTTTACTATCCTGTACTTATGCCATGCTACTTTCTGTATTTATTTTGTGCGAGGGGCACACTGTACTGTTTAGGATCGGGACACGTTTACGCGGTATCGACAAGCCCAGCCACACTTTCGGGTTCCCAGTCGTTTACCGCCGTCCACCCAAACCTTGAGGCCGTCTCGGAGTCAGCTAGCTTCGTTGCGGAATCTACTTAAGGGGTGGCCCCCTGAAATATTTCTGAATCCTGTGATTGTTCAGTCGTGAAAGCCTCGTTGGGTTTTGATTTGGTTTTTCCGAGGTTGATCGAGCGTGTGTTGCTATTGGTGCACCCCGGCCGGGTAAAACTTTCTGAAAGCCGTGTCCGCGGATATGGACGACTTGGAGCACAGTATCTCGATCATAGACAAGCATAACTAAAGTTTACTGCTATAAAATTTGACTTATAATGACTAGTAATCAGCTTCACTATAATGGAATGGCTAATTAATACTGCCCACAATTGCTTGTTTGGTTGTCGCTTGCGACAATTGTATCTGACTAGTAAGTATCGCAACTACAACGGAATGGATGAATAAAAGTACCAACAACTGCTGGGTTTTGGGCTTATCTCATGCTATCTGTATCTGATTAGTAATTGTTGCAACTATAACAGAATGATTAACTAAAAATGCCCACTGCTTATTTTATCAGGACGAATATCTAAATCTGACTAGTAAAGTGCCACAACTATAACTGAATGATTAAAACTGCCAACCGTGTGAGTTCCTCGGTTGACTTCCTCGTTTGGTCTCGAGGGGGAAACACCAGGATGGGTTTGTTTGGTGTTAGCTTCAGGTTGGATCCGGATAGGTCTATCTTACCCCTCTCTGATAATCGCTAGTTGTATCGAGTCTCTATAGGTTGTTTAGTGCATGCTGCCGCCGCCGCTTCAGTCCACCATACCTATGTAGGCGAGGACCGCCGAATTCTAGCCTCGCCGTGTACTGGCCTCAGTACTGACGCTCCTTCTTTTTCCTTCGCCCTTTGTCGGCACCCCTTTTGTTAAGCAGGTTTTGAGATCGACGCCGATAGCAGGGTTACCCTTCCGGCTTGGCCTGGGCAGGGTTATGGACGCCATTGGTTATTCTTCAGGGCTCTTAGCCCCATTTGCTTCTTGTCCGTAGTCGGACACCCCTTCGTTTTCAAGGTGATTTGGATCTTTGTATATTATATCTGTATTCTTGACTCTTTGAGTCGCTGTTATATATATCTGTTCTGTGGGTCCCATCAAGGACTGTTGTGTAATGTTATTACTTCGTTTTCCACCCGCACGAAAGTGCCTGGTGGGCACCTTTGAATCGTTTCTATGCGGGTTTGGTGAATTTTGCCCAAACTTGCATAGGTCCGATTCTGAGGGTGTTACAGAGTGGTATCAGAGCGCAGCAGTTGCGATACCCCACAAGTCCAGCCTGTAGGATAACCTAGCTAACGGCCGAAGTAGAGTGTCACAACTATTTTTGAAAATCGGTTGGATAGTTCTGGTTAGGTCTGATTTTACTCCTTACCCTCTGTTGTTCTCCTCTTACCTCTACGTGTTTTGAATCCGCTCTCGTCCCTTTCTTCGAGTCCAGGAATTCTCGTGGTTGGGTTCCGTCGTACCTTCAGGGTTTCGCTTCCTCTTTGATAACGGTGTTCTACCATCTGGTGTTCAAGCTGCCTGATGAATCCGTCTGCTGTGGTACCATTCTTTGTTCTTTGTTTGTGCCTTTCGGTGTTTTCCGATGCGACGACATCATCTACGCCAGATCCGATGCAGAGTCTGCATCACTCCTTTGTTCCGAACCTCGCTTGTCGAGATCTTCAGTCTAAATCCGAGAGTTGGTTGCATAATCCGCCTATTCGTGTGCAGAGTAATGGTTTGAGTGCGGGATGGAGTAGCTACCATACCACTACCCTTATCATTCGCCCTTGTACACCGAATCAGTGGATCCAGCAGTTTTACTCCGTCCACGGAAGTTAGGGGTGGCTTATTTGTTGATACCTCTACCTTCGACCTTTTGTTTCCGGAGTGTTCTCTCGACGATCACGGACAACGAACTCTTGTTAGTGGTGTCGCGAGGATCTACACGAAGCGCGAAGGATCAGACGCCGACCCTCCTTCCGGTACCATGAGGCGGATCTCGAGGGCGAGATCCTTTGTTAGTGGTGTCGAATTGTGGCATCCCGCAAAAACCACTACTAGAAAATCGCGTTGAATTTGTGCATTGCATCGTCATCATCATGCATTGTTTGCCAAAACTATTTCGCAAAGCCCGCTTTCGTTTTCTAAAATGCCCCGACTTTTATTCAAACGCCAAACCCGCATATGTTCCGGATATTTTGTTTGTCTAAAACTAATTACAAAAGATATTTGAAAACAAATAAAATATTAGATTATTTTTGGTGGGGCAGTCGAACGGTCCGAACCGACCGAACGACCGCCCCAGAAAACTAAATCGGTCCGCTCTAATCCTAGACCTACCAGATATTCTACCCACCCCCCCTTGGCCACATCACTCCCACCTATCCCGTCGCGCCACCTCACCCCTCCCTCTCCCTCACCCAGTCCTACCCTGCCACCTAGACACACCCAACACACCACACAGCCTTCCCCTCCACCAGATCCCACCTCCCCCACCTGCCACGGTCAACAGCCCCACCCGGCCCCACACGCGCAGCGCACACTCAGCCGCCCCTCCCCACAGCCACTGTCCCCCGGGCCCCACCCCCGCGTCCCAGCCCCACGTGCGCGGCGCCCGCACCCCCGGCCCCACGCGGGACCCGCCTGTCCCCTGGCCACCACGACCGCCCCCGGCCCCTGCCTTCTTCCTCCTCCCGCACCCCGTCCGTCCCCCACCTTCCTCCACCCGACGCGCTGCCTCCCGCCCGGAGCCTCCTCTTCCTCCCATCGCCACCTACCCTCCCCGCTCTCCTCCCTCTTCCCCACGTCCGGCCACCCTCCTTCCACCTCGCCGCCGCCGCGTCCCCCGATGCCGCCTCCTCCCACCGGCGACGCTGCTCCTCCCCACGCTCAGGACCCCGACGCTCCCCCGCCTCGTTCCGCTCCCGCCGGAGGCCGCCGCCGCCGCTCGCAGGAGCTCCTCCGACCCGCAGCCGCCGGACCCGCTCCAACCATCGCCGCCTGGCCGCCTCCCCTCGCCCCGCGCGACCCCGAGCGCCCCTGCCGGCCTCTCTGCAGCGCCGCGACGGCTGAGCACCCTCCCTACCCCGCGCCGGCTCCCTCACCCACGCCCCGTCCCGCGCCTGAGAACCCTCCGCCGCGCCCTCCGCCTCTGCGAGCTTCCGCGACCGCGACGCCCGCACCAGGCCTCCCCGCCGGCCAACCGCCTCCGCGCCTCGTCGAGCCCCGCCACGCCCTTCCGGCCAGCAAGCCCCGGCCGCCGCCAGGAGCTCCGCCTCCAGCCCGCGTCCCCGCCTACGAGCTTCCCGCCTGCCGCCGTCCCGACGTTCTCCACGTCGTCGCTCGGAGGCAGGCCCGCACCGTCCGCCCCGCACCGTTCGCCCCGGCTCGGCCCCTCTGCGCCTCGCGCTAGCCCCGGCCCCGGCCCTGACCGCTTCCTCGCCCAGGATCCCCTCTGCAGCGAGCCGTCCCCGAGCCGTGACCGTGCCGCGTCGAGCCTCCCCAAGCCCGGCCTCCGCGTCCCTGGGGCCCCACCTCTTCGCAGGCGTCGGTGTAGACGCAGCAGCCCAAGTCTGCAAGCAAGTCCGCCACAAGCTACCCGAGGAGCTCCTCCGAGGGTGTGCCGACGCTCGTGGATGGGGAACAGGGAACACGAAGGATCCAGATAGCAAAAGAGCGACGGTGTTGAGAACCCCCGTACCCGAAGACCTCCGACAGGAAGCCGACAAGATCCTCCATCACGGACGCAGGAAAAACCCCCGGGACTCCAAGATCGCCATAGACCCCGAGAACTTCCCTCCTGAACGCCAAGTTCGCCGACATGGGTGCGACGAGTATTTCTCCTCGAGGACGCCGAGTGCTTCACCCTAGACCCTGGAGACCCCGGCGTCGAGCCCCAAGTACGTCCCCGATAATCAAGGTGGAACCCCAAGACTCCGATGGCCCGATCCGAAGCGCCAAGGACTCCGCCATGGAATCAACAAGATCATCACGAACCGCCGAGTACTGCTTTCAGAACGCCATGATCGTCAACATGCCCCGAGAACCCGGATCCGCCAAGACCCTAACCCCCGGAGTCCGAGAACGATCCCGCCAAGGCCGTCGAACCCTGGACCCTGAGATCGACCCCGAACCCCGGAACCCCAAGACCGTCGAGACCCTAATGTGTGAACCCCTTATCCGAGAACCCTAATTTATAAATGTCACCTATATAACTGTTGCATATAAATTGTTCATGCATGCATCCATATCATGTGGTTTGGGGGCCTTATGCCGATTCACCTAATAATTAAATATGGGGCCATATGCGGGCAAATCTAGCCTTATATTGGCCTCATTTAAAATTGTGTAGAGAATCGGTGCTAACTTTCGGCCATGTTAAACAACATTTAATTGCGGGGTTCTAAATAACTTGAACCATCTAATTAATTGTCGGGACCCCGATTCCGCTTAATATGACCTAATCACATCGCACCTTGCCATGCCATGCAGCATACCTGCATCATGCCGATCTTCTGCCGTGTATTAAATAGTGCATCCGGTGTTTATTCTAGTGATTTGCTTCTTCGCGGATAAGGCCGTTGAGTTGATGTGAGCTTCGCCCCGATCTTCGGTTGAACCTTCGGCAATGTTTTCAGGCGAGCATCTCCCCCTTTCTACATATCTTACTTTTATAGTCTTTATTCCCTCCTGTTGATCTATTGCTATCTGAGTTGCGATGCTTTAGATTCCGTACCTGTGATATCCCTTGCAGCCATATATTGCCTTGGACACCTCCTATTACTTGTTGATTGGTAGATAGTTGGACTTGCGCGCCGTAGTTGCTTGCTCAAGTGTTGTTGTGTGTCGTCATATGCTACAGTTGCTGATGTATTGCCGCATGTTGTTGTTGGAGATGATTCTAGTCTTACTTATCATCACTTTAATTTCTGTTTAACAACTAAAATTGAAATAAGCAGAGGCATCGGTGGGTGATAGAAAATAATTGGTTTCCGAACGCCCACTTGTGTCCCGTAAGACCCCGAGTACTTGATACCTGTTCCTTGATTTATCGCGCTATCCACATCCGGGAGGAATATGGGACCCCCGTGAGCCAGAGCTTGATTCAGTCTTATTTCTTGGGGCCACAAACTAGTTTGAGGTGTTTTTACTATCCTGTACTTATGCCATGCTACTTTCTGTATTTATTTTGTGCGAGGGGCACACTGTACTGTTTAGGATCGGGACACGTTTACGCGGTATCGACAAGCCCAGCCACACTTTCGGGTTCCCAGTCGTTTACCGCCGTCCACCCAAACCTTGAGGCCGTCTCGGAGTCAGCTAGCTTCGTTGCGGAATCTACTTAAGGGGTGGCCCCCTGAAATATTTCTGAATCCTGTGATTGTTCAGTCGTGAAAGCCTCGTTGGGTTTTGATTTGGTTTTTCCGAGGTTGATCGAGCGTGTGTTGCTATTGGTGCACCCCGGCCGGGTAAAACTTTCTGAAAGCCGTGTCCGCGGATATGGACGACTTGGAGCACAGTATCTCGATCATAGACAAGCATAACTAAAGTTTACTGCTATAAAATTTGACTTATAATGACTAGTAATCAGCTTCACTATAATGGAATGGCTAATTAATACTGCCCACAATTGCTTGTTTGGTTGTCGCTTGCGACAATTGTATCTGACTAGTAAGTATCGCAACTACAACGGAATGGCTGAATAAAAGTACCAACAACTGCTGGGTTTTGGGCTTATCTCATGCTATCTGTATCTGATTAGTAATTGTTGCAACTATAACAGAATGATTAACTAAAAATGCCCACTGCTTATTTTATCAGGACGAATATCTAAATCTGACTAGTAAAGTGCCACAACTATAACTGAATGATTAAAACTGCCAACCGTGTGAGTTCCTCGGTTGACTTCCTCATTTGGTCTCGAGGGGGAAACACCAGGATGGGTTTGTTTGGTGTTAGCTTCAGGTTGGATCCGGATAGGTCTATCTTACCCCTCTCTGATAATCGCCAGTTGTATCGAGCCTCTATAGGTTGTTTAGTGCATGCTGCCGCCGCCGCTTCAGTCCACCATACCTATGTAGGCGAGGACCGCCGAATTCTAGCCTCGCCGTGTACTGGCCTCAGTACTGACGCTCCTTCTTTTTCCTTCGCCCTTTGTCGGCACCCCTTTTGTTAAGCAGGTTTTGAGATCGACGCCGATAGCAGGGTTACCCTTCCGGCTTGGCCTGGGCAGGGTTATGGACGCCATTGGTTATTCTTCAGGGCTCTTAGCCCCATTTGCTTCTTGTCCGTAGTCGGACACCCCTTCGTTTTCAAGGTGATTTGGATCTTTGTATATTATATCTGTATTCTTGACTCTTTGAGTCGCTGTTATATATATCTGTTCTGTGGGTCCCATCGAGGACTGTTGTGTAATGTTATTACTTCGTTTTCCACCCGCACGAAAGTGCCTGGTGGGCACCTTTGAATCGTTTCTATGCGGGTTTGGTGAATTTTGCCCAAACTTGCATAGGTCCGATTCTGAGGGTGTTACAATCACCATATCATCTTTTATCTTGATCCATATGATGTCTTGTGAGTAGTTCGTCTAGTTCTTGAGGACATGGGAGAAGTCATGTTGTTATTAGTGGATTTGTGTTAAGTTATTATTCAATGGTTTAGTATTTAAGTTGTGGTGCTATTCTTCTAGTGGTGTCATGTGAACGTCGATTGCATGATACTTCACTATTATGGGCCTAGGGGAGTATTTGGTTACTAATTGCAGGGTTGCCGGAGTGACAGAAACCTGACCCCCCGTTAGGACACCATTGCATAAGGGAGCGTAGGATCTCAGAGTTTAAGGATGTGGTTAGGTTTATATCTTAATTACTTTCCTGTAGTTGCGGATGCTTGTAGGGGGTTTAATCACAAGTATGTATTAGTCCAAGTAAGGTCGGTACATTAGCACAGGTTCATACACACAACACTTACAACACCAAAGAAGAGTACTTAGCTATTTGAAGCGAAAGCACTTGACAAAATTACCATGTGTCCTCTAGAACGTTTGATCCTTATAAGTATTTCTATCAGCTTGTCCTTTGCTAAGAAATGATTGGGCCACTTGTTGCAGGTGTTCGTTGTCTTTATTACTTTTACTGTGTTTTGTTGCTTTATCAGAAACCCCTAAAAATTCGTTTGCTAAGTATTTACAGAGATTTCCTACTCCATATCACTAGTCAACACCTTCTGCTCCTCGTTGGGATCGACACTCCTATTTATCGAAAGTACCGCGATACACCCCCTATACGTGTGGGTCATCAAGACTATTTTCTGGCGCCGTTGCCAGGGAGTGAAGCGCTATTGAAGATTGAAACTGGTAAAGGAAACTTCTACTCTGAGTATTTCTTTTTGTTTATGTTTGTTACTTTGTTTCCAATATGGATAACCCACTTGGTTTTCTGTTTGGAAAAACTACTACCACTGTTAGGGTAGTAGATGAACCACCGCCTATTGAGATAGATCTTTTTAAGATACCTACAAGTATTTTTGATCGTGTTATGGATAATTATTATTTTGGGGATGGATGTAACACCCTCGCCTGATAATGTTGAGTTCATGTGTATAGTGCCAATTCCTGGATCAGTTCACTGGCACACACGGTTCAAAATGATACCAAATATAACTGTGCATCATAAATACAACGAATCCAGTATTTACATTATATTACACAAGTACACAGCAGAAACAATAACAAGGTAGATCTCCATTCTTCAAGTGTGCCACAAGAGAACAATTGTTGAGTGGAGTCTCACGACCTATGAACAATCACTCATATACGATATAACCTGCAACATAAAACATAGCAGCCCCGAAGGGTCAACATAAAACGTAGCAGCCCCGTAGGCTAAAGTGGTTAACAACAGATCTATCAACTACATGCTTATTTGGCTGAGTGGAGTTCAGGCTCATTTGCATAAAACAATAGTTTTATCCTAACATTTGTAACAAAGTAGTTTTCCAATACGATAAATAGGACACTCTGATTCACTCCCAGGTGCTCCTACCCAATTAGGTTCACCCAACAAGTTGTAAGTAATTAAGAAATAAGGATGAGCGAGAATATGTCATAGCATCCGTATCAGGTCGCTCAAATTGTCCATAACCGGGGACACGGCTATGTACTTAGTTTTACACCCTGCAGGGGTTTGTACACTTTACCCATGTGACTTGGATAGCCCAGCTCGTACCACCACACTCACATTGTGTGATGATATGGAGAAGTCCAAGACGAGACAATTCAGGAAGAGCTTCCCACACCCATCCACGCACCGTACCAACCTACACTATTCTACATCTCTGGCTACGTAGGGTTTGGGTCACCACAACCTACTAAGTTCAGCCAACCGTCCATTTCATTATTGGCACATAGTTGCACACGAAAGCTACCAAACAAAGAAACCTATCCTTTCTCAGTACCCTGGGCGGCATTCCCCACCATAAATCCACACTCGATGACCCAATCAATGCCATTCCGCCCAGGTGGTTCATTAAAATCTTGTTGGTTTGTCATTTAGCAAAATATAATCCTTTCAAAACATATAAATTTTCATGGTGTGATTCCCTTCCACGTCTAAATAGCATAACTAAGCAATCTACCAATACGATGGCTCATAAACAAGGAATACTAGGGAATAATAATATGGGACATAGCATAGCATATACACACCAATTCCTACATATGCAATTCTACAAAAACATCTACAATGCATAGGAAAACAGTAGAACATTTATGACCAAGATAGCACCACTTGCCTTTGTTTTAGATGTAGACGATTAGATAATCCTCACAATCCTCATAGATATAATGGTTGCACTCATCGTAACCACAATACTTGCAATTATAGTAGTTGCAATCATAGTAGTTTCACTCCTTGCAATCTAACGTTTGAAACAAAGCACAACAAGCACACCATTCAAAACATTGCAATCATGCAACAATACAATAAAACAATGATGAACAAATGCATCATGATGATTTAACGGGTCATTCTTGTTGTATTTAGTGTTCTGAATATTATTAGATCACATGATGTATGTGGAAAGTCATTTAATGCACTAAAGCATTTATTATTAAAGTTATATCGATTTAATATGGTTTATCTCACTTTAATTGAACTACTGATGTTTCTGTCATATTAAATTATGAACTAAATGCTACTGGATAGGTAATGCAATTTATAACTAGTAGCAATTTGAATCACGTAAAAAGGAGTTATAGATCTTTTATTATGATTAAAATACTATTGCAATAGGTTTATAGATTTCTGCATGTATTTCTATTTTAACAGTACCAAATAATTTGGCACGTAATTTCTCTGGATATATATTATCAGTACAAAACAGTACCTATTGGTTTCACTAATTTTGGAGTTCTGGTAAATTTTCGGTGATTTAAATAGTATTTAATGGGTTTTAAATCATTTATATAGTTTCTGTTGCCTAAAAATTAAACTAAAATTATATCTGTAATCTCCACGGAATTGTGATTCCAGGGACATATTATTTGTAATTTTCTGAGCAGTACTCGAATTACTATGATTTTAATACTCTAAATAATCCATTAATCTATTTATTTAATTGCTGCAAAACCTTACATTATTTGCCTGAACCATTTGCATATTGATGATCTACATGGAACCAGCTTTCCATCGATATATTATTTATATTTTTGTGATATGCAAATAATTTACTATAAATTTAATGATTTCTAAAGACATTGATACTAATTAAATTCCTACGGGGTAAATAGTCCGCAAAAGCTAGATCCAACCAGACATTATTAATCTACATTATAGTAGCTTCAATTTGATATCGGTGGTTGATGGAGATGCATTGGTGATGAAGATGGCGATGATCCTCTCCAAATTCCCTGTCCCGGCAGGGTGCCGGAACAGAGTTTCTGGATCCGAATCTTGGTTTCTGGTGGCAGCGGCGGAGCGGAACTCTTTCTGGAAAACTATCGACCCCCCCCCCCCTGAGTTTTTATGTCAGAAGGCAACTTATAGGCGCGGAGGGAGGCCGAGGAGCTGCCTGGAGTGGCCACACCCCCTCCAGGCGCGGGGTCAGGTGGGCCTGCGCCTGGGGTGGGTCTGGCCCCCCAGACCTCCCCTCTGTCTCCCCTTCTGGCTCCGTGGATCTTCTGGTGAAAATAGTTTTTGGCATATTTTCCGGGGGTTTTCCTGATAGTTGATTTTCTGCACAAAAAAGAGACCAAGGTAATTCTGCTGAAAATAGCGTCAGTCCGTGTTAGTTGTATCCAAATCACACAAGTTTAGAGAAGAAACAATAGCAAAGTGTTCGAGAAAGTAGATACGTTTTTGACGTATCAACTCCCCCAAGCTTAGCTTATTGCTTGTCCTCAAGCAATTCAGTTGAAAATTGAGTGCGATAAAAAAATTCATGAACACTTTGCTTCATATGATGTATATGTTCTCAGCACAGGAGTAGATGGTTAGACAATTCATAATAAGAAGTATGCAACTAAGTCTACTCAATAGTCATTGCAAGCTATGAAGAGAAACCAAATCAATAATAATAAGTAGCATGGAATATAAACATAAGCAACATTGCAATGCTCATAATAAGGTATGCTAGAGTGGTATCTCGCTTGCCTTTGTTTGAAGAGCACAATAAGAATGCTGAGGCACCTCTAAAGCTCACATGAAGACTAGAGATAAAGATATCAAATATACAAGCATCAAAGTCATGACATAATTAACCAAGTTTTGGAACAAACACAAGAATGACAACTATGCTCTCAAGAAGGTGCTCATAGAATAAGTGGTGACTCAACAAAATTGTGAAAACGGTTTTTGGAAAGTTTGAAAGGCTTCCTAATGCTGAAAGGAAGGTACTCATTAGTTTTGAGCTCTCATTGCCCCTATCATAGGCATCTTCATGTGGTTAAGGTGAAAGTGAGGTCCACTCTGAATCATATGCTTGACAGACCAAGAAAATCCCAAGTCCCTTGAGTGCGAGGGTCGCTCCGCATGCTACTCAACTTTGGTCACCTGAAAGTTCCTGTCATTGTAAATACATGCATATCATCGAGAACCGCCAATGAGGTACCCCTTGCATATGGTATAGGAGCTTTCCCATAACCAAAATGACAAGGCAAGCAGACAATGAGCATCTCAGCAATCGTTTTTCTTACCATATGCATAGCTTTTTTTTATTGAGGATGCTTCCTAGATGCTCATTACAGTGATGCTGCAAGTTTCCACCATGATTAGGCATGCCTTAGGCTAGCGGCCCAGACGTTTTTCTAACACAATGTATAAACTCCATGAACTCACAACCTCCCCTTTTATTTCACATTGTCGACATCCGTAAACAAAAGAGCAAAGTATCAACTGGATGAGATATCCAATAGGTGTTGACAGCGTTCCCTGTGACAGCATGGTTCTGCTGACTCCCAGCATATAATAAGCAAGCATATAATTTTCATGGACTAGTCACAATGGTTCAAGTTTATTAAGAGCAAGGAATAAAGTGTGCCATCAAGTTCATGAGAGCTTTACTAACTAACTTTCTCAAAACAGACAAACATTTTATTTTAGAAGAAAACACGACATATATAAAATATGCACTGAAGTAGCAAATGATGCTAATAGGTAGGTATGGTGGACATAGCTAGAAATATTGGTTTTGGGTAGTTGGAAGCACAGGTAGAGCACATACTCAGTGCAAGTGAAGGCTAGCAATAGAGAGGGAGCGACAAACGAGAGAGCAATAACCTTCGTAATCATGCTTGCACAAAACAAGACTAATTATGGCATGAAAGTGATACAAGAACTCTCAGGCAAAATAAATCATCGAGGCTTACTGACTATTGATTAGTAATATGCATGCGTGAGCATGTGCCAAGTCGATTCACATGAACAGTCGGAGGAGGATACCACAATATCATACCAAAATATGAATAAAACAATGCAAGCAAACATTCATATGACATGCTAGAAACTATTAGCAAGCTGGAGCTAATAATAGACAAGCAAGAACTACTAAGCATCCATAATGACATACACCTTACACAAACAGGCTAAGCATGCTCACAATGATGAGTATATGTACAACAATGAAAAAAACTAGAGTTCGTTACCAGCCTCTTACCACACCTCGAGTTGTCTTAATCTTCATTATTCCCCTTCACTTGTGTGACTTTAATATTAGCAAGAAACCAAAATCCACTGAGGACGGCTGAACCCTGCAAATAACTCACGAAACCAAAGAAGAACAACAAATATTTTTGGTGTTTTCGATTTTTTTTAGAAACAAGCAAACAAAGAAGAACCAAACAAAAACAAGGCAAACCAAACAAAGCAAAATCTTTTTGGATTTTTTCTTTTAAGGAAAACCAAAGCAAAGAAACAAAGAAGCAAACAAAGAGAAACAACGAAAATATTTTTGGTATTTTTCGGTTTTTGAGAAAGAAGCAACAAGAACCAAAAAGAAAGCGAAACAATGGATATACAAAGAACCGATCGAACATGATATATATATATATATGAGTGTGATGTCGGTATACCTCTCCCCAAGCTTAGGATTTTAGCCTAAGTGGGGCTCAATCCCATGGTTCCCAAGTAGATGCACCTCCGTAGTATGTCGAGTAAGCTCCCTCGTCCTGGTACGAGCTCGAGGCCTCCCCTGTATAGTGTATTGCGGGGTCATATGAGGGCGCTTCCTCCTGATAGTGCCTGTGGAAGTTGAGAGAGCGCAACTTGTCATCCATATCCACCTTCGTGCATGACCAAGGTCCCTGAGAAAAACTGAACAAAATGGTTTGGGGTAGAGGGATCTCTCTCTCTCTCTCTTCCCTGTCAGTAAACAACATTCTATAAACCAAGTTATAAAGAGTAGATCTAGAGGTGACAAAGTGGTGCGCCTTCATGGCAGCAAGATCAAGCCTCAGAGGAGCCAAAACTGTATCATGTGGATCAACGGCAATGTCCAAGGTAGCAACAATACGAGTAGCAATAATTCCCCCATAAATGGGTCTCTTAGCAGCTAAACGACGAGCAATGAGGGAACCAAGATTATACTTATCCTCACCATAGAGCACAACATCTAAGAAGTCCAATTGATAGTTAGAGATATTACTAGTGTTCTCCCTACCAAGAACACTAGTGGTAAGATAGTAGGCAAAGTACCTGATGGCTGGAAGTTGAATATTCTTTATCTTCCCTCGTTGAGCTTTGTGGTCATCATCATTGGTTATTCCTCGGTAAAGTTCCAATAAATCAGCGGGAAGGGCTGGAATCTTCTTTGATGATCCAGCTGTACCAAGTCCCAGGGCTTTGCAAAATTTCTTCAAAGACATTGAATGAGCCATGTCATAAATTTTGAAAGACACAGAGGGCTTGAACAAGCTATTAGTAAAGGAGAAAATATCCTCAAATGTTTTAGTAAGCACAGCATATTGTGCACTCTCATCCTGCATGAAACTTGTTAGACCAGCCCTCTCAATCAAAGTCATGAAATCGTTAAGAATCCCAGCAGCTCGCAAGAAAGCTTGGCAAGGAAAGGTGGAGGGGTGCGCATCCCCTTCATCTCCCTCGTCACCAAATCGCGGAGTGATGAGATCCTCATTATATGAGGGTCTAGTACTGGTAGATGACCTTGGAAGGCTTGCCCTTCTAGGTGCATCACTCTCAAAAATGTCACCAAAGGTGTGGTGGTCCATGGCTTCCCTATTCTAAAAAATTTAAACAACCATCAAACCAAGTGATTTCTAAGTTGATAAATGATGAGAAACTACTATAGGAACTTGCTAGAGGACAACACATGCATAAAAACAAAGTTTCTAAGCATAGAACAAGAATGCAAGCTCAAATAACCTGTCACCTATAGCAACAAAATAATCAAGATACAATCTACCAATCAAAAATCTAATTGGACAATTGGAGGAGGCACATACGAAGGAGCAAACCCTCCAAAAATCAGCACTTGAGATGGTCTAAACAAGGAGATCGAAAATCACGAGCAAGAACAGCAAGAACTCGAGCTTGAGAAAGTTTCCGGTGTTTTTTTGGAGAGAGAAAGAAGGTGGCTTTGAGGAGGCAGCCTGGAGGGGCCCAGGTGGGCTAGACCCCCCCCTAGTCGCCAGTAGTGGTGGGCCTGCACCTACCACATGTGTGGTGGCCTGGGGTGGCCCCCTGGGTCACCTCTGGTGCCTCTCTGCCCCTTTTTTGAGGAAAAATTTATTTTGAATTTTCTGGGATTTTTTGGGAAACTTTATTTTTTGCCAATTTTCAGGGTATGAAAATTGATTTTCTCGCAGAAACAATTTTTCAGAAGAGGCAAAAGCAAACCAAAATCCAAACTACAGGAGCTCTAGGAAACTCAAAAAAGGAAATAACTAACAAAACTAAAGCTAAAGCAAAGACTAGGAAGGATAAAAGTAAAAGAAAGCAAGTATAAACAAAGTGGAAACATTATTTTGTTCATAAAAATCCTTTTGTTAACAAGGTTGATCAAGTCTTGTTACCAAAACAATATTCTATGAAGCAAAACTTTGCATTCTACAAGGTGATTATGTTACCTCATACTTTATAGCAATGGTCCCAATCATAATAGTTTCAAAATTTTCTTGTGGAATGGGACAATATATTTCTCCAACCTTGATGCTCTCAATATTTTCAATGGAATTCAGGCAATAGCTCTTAGCAACCTTCTTGTGGAAATAGAAAGTGTGCTCTTTGTCATTAATATTAAATGTTACTTTCCCTTGATTGCAATTGATGACAGCACCTGCAGTATTAAGAAAAGGTCTCCCGAGAATAATAGACATATTATCATCTTCAGGCATTTCAAGCACAACAAAGTCAGTTAAAACCATGCAATTATGAGCAACTTGAATAGGAACATCCTCACATATACCAACAGGAATAGTAGTTGACTTATCAGCCATTTGCAAAGATATATCAGTTGGTATCAAATTTTCTAGCTGGAGTCTCTTATAGAGAGAAAGAGGCATAACACTAACTCCAGCTCCCAAATCACATAAAGCAGTTCTAACATAATTATTCTTAATGGAGCAAGGAATAGTTGGTATACCTGTATAACCAAGTTTCTTTGGAACCTTACCATTGAAGGAGTAATTAGCAAGCAAAGTAGAATTTCCTCATTAGGAATCTTCCTTTTATTAGAGACAATATCCTTCATATACTTTGAATAAGGAGGCAACTTAATAGCATTAGTCAAAGGAATTTGCAAAAATAAAGGTTTCATCCACTCACAAAACTTGTTTTAGTGTTCTTCCTCCTTTGACTTGTGTTTCTTACCTAGAAAAGGAATAGGTTTCTGCACCCAAGGTTCTCTCTCTTTACCATGTTTTTTAGCAATAAAATCTTCCTTTGTGTACCTAGTGTTCTTAGTGTGCTTCTCAGGTTCTTCCTCAGCTTCCTCCTTATCAGGAGACTCATTATTATTACCCCTCTTAGTTTCAGCATCAGAGACAGATATACTATTAGGATCCACAGCAGGTTCAAGTGGTTCCTCGACTATTTTATGTTTCTTTTTCTTCCTCTTACGAGGACTACCACTATCTTCACCTTGTTGAGAATCCTGCTCTATTCTTTTAGGGTGTCCTTCAGGATATAAAGGATCTTGAGTAGCTGCACCACTCCTAGTTCTAATTCCATAAGCATGTTTATTTCCTAAAGCATTAACTAGCATATCCTTTTGTACCTTAGCAAGTTGATCAATTTGAGTTTGAACCATTTGAAAGTGTTTAAAAATCATTTTAATATCATTAGAAGTTCTTTCCACATTATCTTTCAACTCATGGATAGCTCTATAGTTTTCCAATAAATGATTCTAAAGTTGTTTATTAAAATACCCTTGTTTAACAATAAATGTGTCAAGTTCCTCTAAACATTGATCAGGAGGCTTACCATAAGGAATATCACCTTCATCAAAGTGTTGGAGAGACTGTACCTCAATAGTAGATGAGTGGGGAATTGGCTTACATAATTCTTCTATAGGAGGTAGATTCTTCACATCTTCAGCTCTAATACCTTTCTCTTTTAGACACTTCTTAGCTTCCTTCATCAATTCGTCATTTAATGCAATAACTCCTCTCTTCTTTGTTGTTGGTGCTGGAATTGGTTCAGGAACAACTGGTTTAGGAGTAATAGGCTCAGGTGTATTTAGCTCAGTTGAAGTCCACTCATCATAATTCTTGCTTATCTTGGTCATTAATTCTTCAGCATCTGTAGGAGTCCTTTTCCTGAAAACACAATCAGCAAAGCTATCTAGGTAGGTCCTAGAATCATCAGTTAGTCCATTATAATAAATATCAAGAAGCTCGTTGAAAGGATCGTATGGGCACCTAGAGGGGGGGTGAATAGGTGCTACTTCAAATTTTCTTCTTTTTCAAATTAAGGTTTGACAATAAGGTAAATTCTCTAGATAATGCAACTAAGGTGAATTTACCTATATGACAAATATGCACGAGCTAACACAATACTAAGTGAAAACTAGTAAGTAAAGTGCGGTAACGGATAGAAGTAACCAAAGTGGTGGACGGAGAGACACAAGGATTTGTTTCCCGTAGTTCCTTCCTTTTGAGGGGAAGTACGTCTACGTTTGGAGAGGGGGTGGTTTCAAACCACCAACGCCACGAGAGGCCTCCCTTGTTCTCCGATGAATCTCACCCCAACGGGATCGATTCACCTTCCACTATATCGGCAACCTTCAAGGTGGAAGCCGGCACCTTTACAAGTTTGGGGCACACATCCACAACTTAATCGGAAGCTCCCAAATAAAAGCAAGCTGTCAAAACAATCAAAGACAAGCTTGTAAGAACCAAATCTAGAACTAGGGTTTCCAAGAAAACACTAGAGAAAAGGGGCCCTCAATTGAATGAGGGGGAAATGAAGATCTCTTTTGGTGAAGTAGTAGATCAAGGCCTCCTCTTTCGATTCCCCAAAGATCAAGGACTTTGGGTGGTGGATTGAAGAGATCTTGTGGATTTGGTGACTCCAATGGTGGTCTTGACTTTAATGCAAATGAGCACTTTGTCCCAAGGTAGGTGAAAGGCTATTTATAGCACAAGCTCCAATCTGACCGTTGCAGCATTTAATGAAGCAGTAGTATCGGATTTTCCAAGCGGTGGTACCGGAAACAACCGGTACTACCGGATAGGTACCGGAGATGCATTGTTGAGTTGCATAGCCCACAGTTTCCACCGGTATCAAAGTGTGGAGCTACCGCATGGCGGTAGTACCGCCCCTATAGAGCGGTACTACCGGACACATATGGTAGTGCCGCATTTTGATACAGGGGGAACAACAGTGTGAGTCAAGTGGCCAATCTCCTCAGAAGTGATCGGTACTAAAATGCGGTACTACCACATTTTGGTGCAGGTCAGTTCTGAGAAGATTGGCAAGCTTTCCAATCGCTTCAGTCTTGACCGGTATCAAAATGTGGAACTACCGCTTTTTGATACCGCTCAGTTCTGAGGAGTTTGGCGAGCTTGCCAAGTGCTTCAGTCATGAGTGGTACCAAAATGCGGTACTACCGCTTTTTGATACCGCTCAGTACTGAGGCCTTTGGCCAGTGTACTCATGACACTGCCAGGCTCGGAAGTGAAACCTGGTGCTACCGGACTTGAGCGGTAGTACCGGATGAATTATCCGGTACTACCGGACATCAGTGAGGTAAAATATGGAGCAGCAGGCAAGTCCTTTTAGCGGGCAATTAGACAGGGAATTCTATGCATGCAACCTGTAGAATACATGGCAGTTAATTAGTCCGTTATGTGTGTTGTAATAAACACCAAAATCTCTATGGATAAGAAATGTTCTTTCAATCTCCCCCTTTTTGGTGTTAGATGACAACGCACATTTTGCATGATAGAATTGATGACAAGTAAGATTTTGTAAAATAGAGATGGGGATCCCCCTATATAAGTAGAGACAAGCCCCATACTATTTTACAAGGTACATGGGAGTGCAAAGTCACACATAGTGCACATACCTTTGCACACAAGTGCGTGATGAGAAACACAATGATAAGGAATAGGTAATATCATCACACACCACATAAGATGGATCCAAATGATAATAACCATACCACACAGATGATGGATCCATAAGATAACCACATAGTCGTCGCATACATAGCACAAATATTTAGTTCATAAGTTTCACGCATAACAAGAGGCAAGTAGCAAATAAAGTTCACAAGCGATTAAAAATCAAAGGCAAAAGCGAGCTTGTGACTTTCCCATGCAAATCCCGCATGCCTAATGTAACTCTTCTCCCCCTTTGGCATCAGGACACCAAAAAGAGACAAGAGCAAATCTAACGTCCCGGAGATCACTGGTAGTCATCATCAGAGTCATCCCCATAAGGAGGCGGAGCATGGAAAGTGGAAGAGGCATCATCGTACCAGCGGCTGTGCTTGGAGGTCCATTGCTCTTCAGGAGTGTTGTTGTCCTCGGATCCCTCGGAGGTGATCAGCCCTTTAGCTTGCATTACTTCTTTTTGACGTGCACTGGCCTTCTTGGCATAGACATGGGCCTCATGTAGGGGTTCGTAGCATGGAAAACAAAAATTTTCTATCGCATACAAACAAAACAAGCCAAGATCTATCTACTAGATTGTAGCAACGAGTCGATAGAGGAACTCACCCTCGAAGATTCCAAAGCGGTTAACGAGAGCAGATTCTCGTGGGTGATGTAGTCGTACACCTGCCAATCTCAAGATCGCGTAGACGATCCTTCCGGCGATGCGTTTCGGCAGCGCTTCCGCAGTCGGTCAAACGTTCGGTACTCGACGAAGACCTTCCTCTCCCTTGTTCCAGCAGGCAGCGGAGGTTGTAGCACTCTCCTCGTGATTCCGGCAGCACAACGGCGTGGTACCGGAAGTAGAGGGGAGATCTCGCAGGGCTTCGCCTTAAGCCGGAGCGAGTATGGTGGAGTATGAGAGAGGCTTTAGTGGTCTAGGGATTAGACACACTAATTAGAAGGCTCTAAACTGAAGGCTAGGGCAATTAGAAGCTCTAAACCAAAACGGCTCTAAACCGAAGGCTTAGGCTAGGGTTTAGATTAGAGGATAGGAACTTGTGTGTCTAGAGGAGGAGGCCCTGCCCCTCCTTTTATAGGTGGGAGGGGCGGCCAAGGGGAGGGAGTCCCTCCCCAAGTCGGCCTTGGTTGGCGCGCCGGCTTGGAGAGGAGGGACTCCTCCTCCAAGTTGGTTTCAACCTCCTCTTGCTTGTTTCCCACAGTTTCCTGTTTTAGCCGTTTGACTTTCAAACTGGCCATTTGACTTTTCAGTTTTAGGATTCAATTTAATCCTTTATTTGGAACAGCAAGAACACTTAGTACATGATGCAATCATTCCAATATGTAATGACACATTCATGTACCCCTTCCCCCCCGGAGTGCCGGACATTCCGGAACCTTCTAGAACATTCCCGATGAAAACACCGGAATCATTCCCGAACTCCGAAACGGGACTTTCCTTATATGAATCTTATTCTCCGGACCATTCCGGATCACCTCGTGATATCCCGGATCCCATCCGAGACTCCGAACAACATTCGGTCTCTTTCTCATAATACCATAACTACTCAAACAACGTCGAATCCTTAAGTGTGTCTCCCTACGGTTCGTGAATTATGCGGACATGATCGAGACACTTCTCCGAACAATAACCAATAGAGGAATCTGGAAATTCATATGGCTCCCACATATTTCTACGATTACTTTGCGATAGAATGAACCACTTACATACGATACCAATTTCCCTTTGTCTCACGATAGTTTACTTATCCGAGGTTATGATCGTCGGTATCTCTGCATACCTAGTTCAACCTCGTTACCGATAAGTACTCTTTTCTCGTTCCCGTGATATGTGATCCCTTGTGAGACAGTCACATGCTTGCAAGCCAATTGGATGACATTCCACCGAGAGGGCCCAGAGTATATCTATCCGTCATATGGATGGACAAATCCCACTCTTGATCCATGTGTTTCAACCAATACTTTCTGAACACTCAATGCCACCTTTATAGCCACCCTGTTACGGTGTGGTGTTTGATGACATCAAAGCATCCATCCGGAAAAGGTGATATGCATGATCTCATGGTCGAAGGAATTAGGTTACTATGTATCAGAAAGCATATAGCAATTGAACTATTGAAATGACTTGATCTTTATGCTACGCTTATCTATAGGAGTATGTCCATCACATCATTCTCCTAATGATATGATCCTGTTGTTAATAACATCTCTATGTTCATGATCAGGAAACCATGATCACATATTAACCAACAAGCTAGTTTAACAAGAGGCTTTACTAGGGACTCTTATTTTAGTTTACAAATCACACAAGTATTAATGTTTCCGGTTAATACAATTATAGCATGGTATGTAAACATTTATCATAAGTGTGAAGATATGATAATAACCACTTTATTATTGCCTCTTGGGCATATCTCCAACACCTCATACATACGCTTCTGATTGTCAACCTGGAAGAAGAAGACCTTCTTAAGCTTAGCCTCAACCCTCTTGTCCCATGATGGTTGGGTAGTCTTGCGGCGTGAGGCCACAAAATCAGTATCTTGTGCATCATCATCATCACTGGACCCATCCTCAAGTGGGTTCCCATCCTCATCAACAAGTTGACCTTCCGCGTTGCATGGTTTAAGATGGGTCTTGATCAATAGATTCTTGTGTCGGTGAGTAACAAGACGTTGATAGGAAATGTTGCGAGCAAGAGATGGGCACTTGTGAAGAATAAGTGCCATGATGTACGGGGAAAAAGGAGGAACCCGCCGAGTGTAAGTAGCATTAACCATCTCGTTCCAAATCACGTCCATCACATCAATTGGTTGTCCTGGATCACGTTGGCGGTGAGTTGTGATCATGAGGTCCACCATGAAACCATGCATCTCATCAACATTGCCAGAACAGGGAGCGATGGTCTCACGAAAAATACAATGCAAGATATCATATGTTGGGAGAAGCCCCTTGATCTTTCTAGCAATACCACGCCCGCGGATGTAAAGTGGAAGAAGAACATCCTTCTTCATGGGAAGCTCGTTGTTGTGACAGCAGAAGCCAACCGGAGTATCTCTCCCACGATCCTTATATCCAAGGATAGCCCCAAACTCAGCCAATGTTGCGGTCTTGACAACTCCCTCTGTCATCCAGGTGATAGTCCGAGTCTGGTTCTTGGCAAAGTGAACAGTGACATAGAACTGCGCAATGAGCAAGGGGTCATAGTCACACTTGAACTGCATAATGGGAAGCAATCCAATGTTTGTGCAAATCTCAAGTGCTTCACCAAAGTAGTTCAAGTTCTTGTTCACATGGTTCATCTCAATCCACTTCTGAGGAACCACAATCTTCTCACCCATCATGAGTACCTCAAAGTAGACCTGCTCTTGGAAGTCGGTGAAAAATAGACTATTGTCCCTAGACTCATGGCGAGCAGTAACATAGGGATTTTCAGACCGTAGGGCAAGAAACTCAGCATTGGGGATATCAGACAACTTCTTTAGCCCAGATGACCCTGAACTCTGACTCTTGCGGCGACCCGTGCGAGGAGGAGAAGGAGGAGCACTACCTCGACGAGAACTTATCTTAACTCCCCCTCCACGCCGGCCCCGAGTGGTGTTTAGCTTCAGACGGTTGCTAGGTTGCGGCATGATCTCCTCTTCTGATTGTGTCTCTGACTCTGACTCAAAGTCCTCTATCTCTTGACAAGCTTTGGACCTTTTGCGTGATCCCTGGGAGCCCCCTACACCTGAGAAAGAACAAGGGAGGTAGCAGTGGGATAAGGGCACAAGAACTCAAAACAAACAGAAGATGAAATTCAAGTTTTTGAAAAAATTCTGCTATCAGTACTGAGCGGTAGTACCGGATCTGGCGGTAGTACTGCACGACGGTAGTACCAGAAACACGTCCGGTACTACCGGTCATGCGACAACATCACAGATCTGGTGCTATCGATCTAAGGACGGGCAACAAAAATAATGCAAAACAAGAATCCATCAGACTAGGAGTAATGGTATGAGCGTGCACACGATACAACCTCAAAAAACACAAGTTTTGACCAAGAATCGAAGTTTCCCTAGATTCAATGGGGAAAACAAGTGAGAATAAGGGAAGGACGATAGTACCAGTGTCCATGGTGGTGGAAAAACAAGAAGGAGCCCGCGAGGAGGCCGGATCTGGTGCGGATCAGGGGAAAGGAGGAAGGGACAGAGCTTCTGCGACGGTCTTGGCTCCAGCGGCGGCGTTGGTTAGGAGTGGAGACGGGGGAAAATGAGGCACTGAGGGGTGCCCCTCCAAGCGTCTCCACCCTTAGCCGAGACGCACATCGGTTGTACCGGTCCGAGAAGCGGTAGTACCGCCAGGCGGTAGTACCGTAGGAAACGGCCGGTAGTACCGCACCTGGGGAGTTTCCAGAAAATCAGCCTAGAAACAGGTCCCTGTGCGGTAGTACCGCTAGTTTCTTGCGGTAGTACCGTTTTTTGAACCGGTAGTACCGTAACCACCAGAACAGACATCCAAGTTTGAAAACTGGAAGGTTCTTGTGCGGAGTAGATGAGTTTTGTTGTAGGATAAGGAAGGCTTGGGTTAAGAGAGTTATACTGATATGGACCTATGCACTCTAAAACTTAAAGAATCAACCTCAAATATGGAGAACCAAACAAGAGTGCATTGACCGAGGAAGGAGAACCAACTCAAAAATGACAAACATGAGTAAGCACATCAACCTCTCAAGTGAGAGGGGGCGGTGGCCTAGGCCACCATATTTGAGTATACTCTGCTCGGCACCACGAAGATATATCTTGGGTCCATTACCGAAACTCATCATTAAGCTCACATATCACAAAATGATATTAAGAGGAATGATTTTGTTTACTTTGCGCATAATGGGGGGAGGGATAGTACAATCAATTAGGACCGCACTCCCCTATGTCCATGCCTACACCTAAACCAAATATGGGTCGAATATTAGGTGAGAATGTAAGATAATCAAGTCAAGCTCCTTGAATCTACGATATTTAGTTCATTCCTCAAGTAGCAAAACCTTGCTTCATAAAGTGTCTTCGTGAAGATATCGGCAAGTTGATCTTTGGTTGACACATATGATAGATCAATATCACCTCGAGCAACATGATCTCTAATGAAGTGATGGCGAATCTCAATATGCTTTGTCCTTGTGTGATCCACCGGGTTGTAGGCTATCTTAATGGCACTTTCATTATCACATAGAAGAGGCACTTTGTCACAATGGACACCGTATTCCTTTAAAGTTTGCCTCATCCATAGCAATTGAGTGCAAGTACTAGCAGCTGCCACATACTCGGCTTCGGTGGTGGAGAGAGATATACAATTTTGCTTCTTAGAAGACCAACATACCAAGGACCTACCAAGAAATTGGCAAGCCCCGGATGTTGCTTTTCTATCATCCTTATCACCCGCCCAATCCGAATCCGTGTATCCACAAAGATCAAACGTTGAGCCTCGAGGATACCAAAGACCATAAAATGGGGTATGAACTAAATATCGAAAGATTCTCTTGACCACCATCAAATGGCTTTCTTTAGGAGCCGCTTGATATCTTGAACACACACCTACACTCAACACAATATCGGGTCTAGATGCACAAAGGTAAATCAAAGAACCAATCATGGACCGGTATACCTTTTGATCTACATCTTTACCATTTGGATTTTGTTCTAGATGAGTCTTTGTAGCCATGGGAGTAGGAGCTCCATTTAAATCTTGAATTTTGAATCTCTTGAGAATATCTTGAGTATACTTGGCTTGATTGAAGAATGTCCCTCCTCTAACTTGCTTGATCTCAAAACCAAGAAATACTCTCAACTCCCCCATCAAAGACATCCGGAACCTGCTAGTCATAAGCTTTGAGAATTCATCATTAAATGCTTTGTTAGATGAGCCAAAGATAATATCATCAAGATATATTTGGCATACAAAAAGCTCCCCATTGAATCTCTTAGTAAAAAGAGTGGGATCGATTTTCCCAACCTCAAATCCACGGTCAAACAATAACTCTCTAAGGTGCTCATACCATGTGCGTGGGGCTTGCTTGAGCCCATAGAGCGCCTTATCAAGTTTGTAGACATGGTTTGGGAAGTTGGGGTCCTCAAATCCCGAGGGTTGCTTAACATATACCAACTCATTTAATGGACCATAAAGAAATGCACTCTCTACATCCATTTGTTGCAACTTGAAATTATGATGTGTCGCATAAGCAAGGAGGATACAGATGGACTCAAGGCGAGCCACGGGTGCATAAGTTTCTCCATAGTCAATGCCTTCAATTTGAGAATACCCTTGTGCAACCAATCTAGACTTGTTCCTTACTATAATTCCATGCTCATCTTGCTTGTTCTTGAATATCCACTTTGTTCCAATAACATTGCGGCACTCCTTTGGCTTCTCAACTAACTTCCATACTTTGTTTCTCTCAAAGTTGTTGAGCTCTTTGTGCATAGCTTCTAACCAATCCGAATCTTCAAGAGCTTCCCACACTTTCTTAGGTTCAATCATGGAGATGTGTGCTTGATGTTCACTGGACCTCTTCAATTGTGCTTTTGTGGAAATGCCTTTCCTTAGGTCACCAACTACATTCTGTAGAGAGTGGTCTCTTAGTTCCAACATTCTTTCCTTTCTAGCTTCGCGACGAGCGTGGATCTCCGTGTTGTTTCTTGGGGGACCCTCTTCATCATTTTGATCCTCGTCTTGACCATCAACTTGACCTTGATCATCATCGGAATCATACTCTTCATCTAGATGCAAAGATTGACCGTGTTCTTGATCAAGTGTTCTTCTAGCATCAATCTAACCTTGTTTCAAAGCAGTTTGTACGGATCTTCCTTGAGCAATTGCCTTGGCACCACTTGACACCCTAGCGAATGAATCAAGCTCCCCTTGACTAGAGTTGTCACTATGATCATCATGTCGAGGGTCCACATCTTGTCTTTAGCTTGAGTCATTGTCCTCAACGGTGGATGGAGCTTGTTGATGTTGTGAAGATGAGGGCTCCACTTGAGTGGAGCATAGTTCTTCTCGATCCACCATAAGGGGTTCCTCAACGGGGCAGATATATCCCACACCCATTCTTCCTATGGCTTCCTGAGGCATTTCATCATCTGCATCACAAGCATCAACACGCCCCCCTTGGGGACCATCATATTCTTCGAAGGTCACACTACAAGATTCTATGACGGCTCCGGAGAGCTTATCATAGATTCTATAAGTGTGAGATTCGAGACCATATCCAACAAAAATACCCTCTAATGCTTTAGACTCGAATTTGGACAAACGAACACCTTTTATGAGATAGAAACACTTACAACCGAACACCCGGAAGTAAGATATGTTGGGCTTGTTACCGGTAAGTATTTCATATGGAGTCTTGTTGATTTCTTTGCGGAGGTAGAGCCGGTTTGAAGCATGGAAAGCGGTGGAAATGGCTTCGGCCCAAAAGTTGTATGGAGATTTAAACTCCGCCAACATGGTCCTAGCCATCTTAATAAGAGTCCGGTTCTTCCTTTAGGCCATACCATTTTGTTGAGGGGTGTATGCAGCGGAATATTGATGTTTTATCCCCTCATCACTAAGGAAATCATTCAAGGTGTAGTTCTTGAACTCGGTGTCGTTGTCACTTCTTATGATCAACACGGGAAGATTGTATTGATGTTGTACCATGTTGATGAAGTCGATGAAGGTCTTTTGGGTGTCACTCTTCAACTTTAAGAAATATACCCACGAGTATCTTGAAAAGTCATCAACGATCACCAAACAATATTTCTTCCCACCAAGACTTGCATGAGATGGAGGACCAAAAAGGTCCACATGGAGGAGCTCCAAGATCTTGGTAGACTTGATGCGGTTCTTAGGCTTGTGAGGAGCATCATGCATCTTCCCTAGAACACATGCCCTACAAACACGATATTTGGCAATGGAAACATTTTCTTTTAGTCCAACAATATGGCCCTCCTTGTGGAGACTTTGCAAAGTTCTCATATTGACATGGGCTAGTCGGCGATGCCATAACCAACCCACATCGGCCTTTCCGAATAAGCACATCGCATGTGTAGTGGCTTGCCCCAAAAAGTCCACCACATACAAGTCATGTTCGACGTACCCAATGAAAGCGACCTTGAGAGACTTGCTCCACATAAGGACCACAATATCATCATAAACAAAGACGGCAAAACCCATCTTTCCAAGAGCACGGACTGAAAGTAAATTGTATCCAAGGGTCTCAACAAGCATGACGTTCACGAGTATAATGTCGTGAGCAACCACTACCTTGTCGAAACCCATTACCTTAGACTTTGACTTGTCGGCATATGTCACGGTGATTTGATCATCATTTGGCTTTAAGTCCTTGACAATAGACGAGCTTCCGGTCATATGACTTGTGCAACCACTATCAAGCACCCACTTTGACCCTCCGGAAGCATAAGACTCCGTTCCTCTTGCCATAAGGAAAGTGACGTTCTTGATGGGAGAATTCTCATTTGGAGAATCGAAGAGAGAGAATGTCGGAGTAGAAGTAGTGGCTAGAGCCGCCACACCATTAGAAGTTTCCTCTTCCTCATCTTCATCATCTTCATTGTCGGAGGAGTATTCTTCATGAGTGATCAAGACAATTTCTCCCGACTTCTTGTTGATGGGATTCTTCTTGATGAAGGGTTTCTTCTAAGGTGCTTTGAGAGTCTTCTTCAACAGAAGCTTACCCCCATGATCTTCTCTCTTCTCATAGGGACAACTTGCCACAAAGTGATAGCAGTCACCACAATTGAAACAAGTTCTCAATCTAGTAGTATTTTCTCTTTTCCCATTTGGGTTGCTTCTTCGTTGCATTTCCATCTTGGACTTGGCAGGGTTCTTCCAAAAGTTCTTTGCATAGAAGGCTATATATTGACTATGAGCAATCTTGACTTCATCGGGGTGGTCCATGGAGAGGCCTTCATCACTATCATCTTCATCCCCATGGTCCATAACTTGGGCCTTCAAAGCAACATTGATAACGTTGCTCATACCAAGGGCACGGGCACAAGCATCTTTGGCATTCTTGGCGGCAACTTTGAAGGCGGCCATCTCTTGCATAACTTCATTTGAGGTCATGAGATGGTAATTGTGTCTTCCTTGTAGGCTCTTCAAGTTGGTGGGCTCAAAGGGCATGAGTGCACTCACATATTTCCTTTTTATCCATGCATCATCCACATGTGAGGCACCCACGTTTCTAAAAGCGGTGGCGGTGGTCTTGAGACTTCGGTACATGTCTTCGTGATCTTCACCTTCCTTCATGTATAAGCCTTCGGCTTCATTGCTTAGAGCATCATACTGGTTCCTCCTCATACTCTCATTTCCAACAAACAATACAGTGAGGGCATCCCAAGCTTCCTTGGCAATGCTAAAGTTCTCAATGTGTGGATAATCCTTTGTACCTAAACCTTGTTGAATCATATGCAAGGCAGTGGCATTGAGTTGACTATTGAAAACTTCTCTTCTTGTCAAGTTGTTTGGATCCCCAATAAAGAGTCCATGCTCGATGATGTTCCATAGTTCAATGCAAGATCTGCGCATATGAGTTCTCATTAGTGATTGCCATTGAGCAAAAGTAGCAGATTCTTAAAGCTTAGGTGGATCACCTCTATTGTATACATGAGGGTGAGGGATTGGAGGGTCGGGAGAGTACCATGAGTCATGGTGCTCACCCTTCCCTCCATCATTTTGTGTGGAGGAATTAGTGTTGTCTTGTTTACCCCTTACCATTATATCCTCGGGGGATACCGGAGTACTCCCTTTAGGTAAAACGGATGGAGGATCCTCTTGAGGAGAGGGGGATGATGAGCCATCTTTGTCTTTAAGGAGTTGCTCAAGCATCTCATTGACTTCGTTGACCAAGGAAGAGCTCAATCTTGTTTCCAAGTTTTTGAGATATTCCATGGTCACCGTGGTGGACTCACCATCACCATCCCCTTCGTGTCTACCCATATTCTCTTAGGCGGTAAAGCCCAAATAAAGAGCCAAGGCTCTGATACCAATTGAAAGGATCGTATGGGCACCTAGAGGGGGGGGGGGGTGAATAGGTGCTACTTCAAATTTTCTTATTTTTCAAATTAAGGTTTGACAATAAGGTAAATTCTCTAGATAATGCAACTAAGTTGAATTTACCTATGTGACAAATATGCACGAGCTAACACAATACTAAGTGAAAACTAGTAAGTAAAGTGCGGTAACGGATAGAAGTAACCAAAGTGGTGGACGGAGAGACACAAGGATTTGTTTCCCGTAGTTCCTTCCTTTTGAGGGGAAGTACGTCTACGTTTGGAGAGGGGGTGGTTTCAAACCACCAACGCCACGAGAGGCCTCCCTTGTTCTCCGATGAATCTCACCCCAACGGGATCGATTCACCTTCCACTATATCGGCAACCTTCAAGGTGGAAGCCGGCACCTTTACAAGTTTGGGGCACACATCCACAACTTAATCGGAAGCTCCCAAATAAAAGCAAGCTGTCAAAACAATCAAAGACAAGCTTGTAAGAACCAAATCTAGAACTAGGGTTTCCAAGAAAACACTAGAGAAAAGGGGCCCTCAATTGAATGAGGGGGAAATGAAGATCTCTTTTGGTGAAGTAGTAGATCAAGGCCTCCTCTTTTGATTCCCCAAAGATCAAGGACTTTGGGTGGTGGATTGAAGAGATCTTGTGGATTTGGTGACTCCAATGGTGGTCTTGACTTTAATGCAAATGAGCACTTTGTCCCAAGGTAGGTGAAAGGCTATTTATAGCACAAGCTCCAATCTGACCGTTGCAGCATTTAATGAAGCAGTAGTATCGGATTTTCCAAGCGGTGGTACCGGAAACAACCGGTACTACCGGATAGGTACCGGAGATGCATTGTTGAGTTGCATAGCCCACAGTTTCCACCGGTATCAAAGTGTGGAGCTACCGCATGGCGATAGTACCGCCCCTATAGAGCGGTACTACCGGACACATATGGTAGTACCGCCCCTACAAAGCGGTACTACCGGACACATACGGTAGTACCGCCCCTACAGAGCGGTACTACCGGACACATACGGTAGTGCCGCATTTTGAAACATGGGGAAACAACAGTGTGAGTCAATTGGCCAATCTCCTCAGAAGTGATCGGTACTAAAATGCGATACTACCGCATTTTGGTGCCGGTCAGTTCTGAGAAGATTGGCAAGCTTTCCAATCACTTCAGTCTTGACCGGTATCAAAATGCGGTACTACCGCTTTTTGATACCGCTCAGTTCTGAGGAGTTTGGCGAGCTTGCCAAGTGCTTCAGTCATGAGCGGTACCAAAATGCGGTACTACCGCTTTTTGATACCGCTCAGTACTGAGGCCTTTGGCCACTGTACTCATCACACTGCCAGGACCGGAAGTGAAACCCGGTGCTACCGGACTTGAGCGGTAGTACCGGATGAATTATCCGGTACTACCGGACATCACTGAGGCAAAATATGGAGCAGCAGGCAAGTCCTTTTAGTGGGCAATTAGACAGGGAATTCTATGCATGCAACCTGTAGAATACTTGGCAGATAATTAGTCCATTATGTGTGTTGTAATAAACACCAAAATCTCTAGGGATAAGAAATGTTCTTTCACTCGTTTTTAGGTAATGGACATCCAGGATGTGCATGAATCAAGGAACATAATCTTTTCCATGACTCAGGCAATTTCTCTTCTTCTCCCTGTTTAAGATCAAAAAGTATCTGCAAAGCAGGATGTCTATCACTGGGAGGAAAATATTTATGGAAGAAAGAAGCAATCAAGCAATTAGGTCTATCAATGGAACCAGGAGGTAATCTATTAAACCAAACCCTAGCTTCTCCTTTTAGTGAAAAAGGAAAGCTCTTAGGAACAAAGTACTTGCGCATCTTAAAATCATCAGAGAACAAAGCACTCATAGTAGAAAGCTCATTCATATGAGCCACCGCACTCTCATTTTCAGTACCACAAAAAGGTTCTTTCTCAACAATATCTAAATAATACATATCAAGAGAGAAATCATAATCTTCATCTTTAATATCTATGGGAGAGGTGGCAAACTTAGGACCAGAGGACAACTTATGCATAATAGTACGTCTAGCAAGGAGACTCTTCATATCACTAGTACCATGTGTGTTTCGGCACTCTTCAACAAATTCATCAGTGAACTCAATGTAACCATCATTAATACCATAACTTTCTCCAGACTCAGGTGAGCTAATAGGTGTAACAGTGTCTTCACTAGGAGTTTCGGTATTTCCTAGACTAGCCATAGTAGCATCTAGAAAAGGACCTAATGAACCACTCGCATCAAGCACAGTAGAAGTAACATCATGAGTATCAAAAGCAGTTTCAGATTCAGCAGTAGTAGCAGTGTGTGTAGCATGAGTATATGGTGGTGGTGTGACAAGCTTACTTATAACAGACGGTGAATCAAGAGCAGCAGAGGTGTTTAGGACTATACCTCTTCTTGTAGTGGATGTAAAATAGGGAACTTTCCATCACGGGACTTCCCCATGATGAAAGGAGTAGCAGTGAACAATAATAGATCCAAGTGAACTTACAAATAAAGCTATGCTCCCCGGCAACGGTGCCAGAAAATAGTCTTGATGACCCACAAGTATAGGGGATCGCAACAGTCTTCGCGGGTAGTATTACCCAATTTATTTATTCGACACAAGGGGAGCCAAAGAATACTTGCAAGCCTTAACAAGTGAGTTGTTAGTTCAGCTGCACCTGGAAATAGTTCTTGCTCACAGAAGTTTATCAGTAGAAACAGCAAAGCAACAGCAACAACAACAGTGAAACAAGAGCAATAGTAACAGTAACGGTAAAGTAGGATTCGAGTGCGGTAGGCATAGGGATGGATGGACGGGCATTGCATGGACGAGTCTAAACATGTAACTTCAAGATCTAGGGCATTGCAGATAAATAATAACAAGCATCCAAGTACTAAACAATCCTAGGCATGTGCTCCAAATATAGTCATACATGCTCGCAATGAGAACTTGCACAACATCTTCTGTCCAGTCAGCCCGTGGCAGCGGGGCCTCTAGGGAACTACTGGCAATGAAGGTGCTCCTTTTAATAGAGCACCGGAGCAAAGCATTAACACTCCATGAACACATGTGATCCTCACACCACAACCATCCCCTCCGGTTGTCCCAATTATTGTCACTTTGGGGCCTTTGAATCTGGACAATGATATGTGTACACAACTTGCAGATAAGATCACAAACAATACTATCATAATTATTCAATAATAAGTTCAGATGTGAGATCATGGCACTCGGGCGTGACAAGCATTAAGCACAACAAGTTGCAACAAAGTAACATAGCACTAATAGAGATACTAGGCACTATGCACCTAACATATCTTGTTCGATTACATGATAGAACTCATCCAATCCCTACCATCCCCAAGCCTACAACGGGGGATTACTCACTCATGGATGAGGGAAACATCGGTGGTTGGTGGAGATGCGTTGGTGATGACGATGGTGATGATCCTCTCCAAATTCCCCGTCCCGGCAGGGTGCCAGAACGAAGTTTCTGGATCCGAATCTTGGTTTCTGGTGGCGGCGGCGGAGCGGAACTCTTCCTGGAAAACTATCGAACCCCCTGAGTTTTTAGGTCAGAAGGCAACTTATAGGAGCGGAGGGAGGCCGAGGAGATGCCTGGGGTGGCCGCACCCCCTCCAGGCATGGGGTCAGGTGGGCCCGCGCCTATGGTGGGTCTGGGCCCCCGAGGCCTCCCCTCTCTCTCCCCTTCTGGATTCGTGGATCTTCTGGTGAAAAATAGTTTTTGGCATATTTTCCTGGATTTTTCCTGATAGTTGATTTTCTGCACAAAAACAAGACACCAAGGTAATTCTGCTGAAAACAGCGTCAGTCCGTGTTAGTTGTATCCAAATCACACAAGTTTAGAGAAGAAACAATAGCAAAGTGTTCGAGAAAGTAGATACGTTTTGGATGTATCAACCACCAACAAATTACAAGCACAACTCTACGACATACAAAATAAAAAATGTGAGTATGAGGCTAGATTTGATCGCATAAGCTCTATTGCTAGTTTCAGGATTGCGGAAACGAGGACGTCCTTTTTGGATGGGGAACCTTTGTCTTGGAAGTTTTATTATGACAAGAGAACACCACCAGCATCGAAGGAGTAATTCATCATTAGGTTTGGCATCCCCTTGGCTTGTTCCAAGCTTGGGGGGAGTGCCGCGGTATCACAATCATTATCTTTTATCTTTTACCTTTTTAGTGGATTCATATCTTTGGTAGAGGTGTTACCTTATAGATTGGTTTGCATGTGGAAGTATCTCTCCTTTAGTTGATTATCTATGTATCCCTTGGTGTGAGTGCCTATGGAATATTAATGAGAAGTTTTATCTTTTACTTTTTACACTTCTTGTTTTAGTTTACAATCTCTATTATATGATGGATCTTGTTGACCAGTATTGGTATCACTTTAGGAGCATCAAGTAAATCTAGATTGGTTTTGGCAAACCAAGTTCTGGTCAGTACCAACACTTTTTAAGGTTTGAAAGAAAAAGAGAAAAAGCTTACAAGTATTTTGTATCATTAATTTTTTCTTTCTTGTTGGCTCATAAGATTAGTATTATTTATTTAAGATCTTTTGTGTCTTCAAGGAAGATTGCATGTTTGGCTTTATCACTTGTATGTTTGCTTGTTTCTTTCAACTCTTTTGCTTGCTACCCAGCTTTGCTAGCCAAAAAACTGTTTTGAGAAGGCATACTTCTCATGTTTCCAATCCCTTTGAAACAAAACCTTTGTCATTTGTGTCCACCATATCTACCTATTAGCATTATTGCTATTCCAAGCAAATTCTCAGGCTTCATCTATCTTTCGAATTAAAAACTATTTTGTTATGTGAAAACTAGTTAGTAAAGCTCTCATGAACTTGATGGCACGCCTTATTTTCTTGCCCCTAATAGACTTGAACCATTGTGTCATCGAAGTTGTATATGCTTGCATCTATACGTTGGTATTAATAGAACCGTGCTGTCATGGGGAACACTTTCAACATTGCACATGTACGTTGTATACAGTTGATATCATGCTCTTTTGTTTGCGAATGTCAACGGTGTGAAATAAAGAGGTAACTTGTAAGTCCATGGAGTGATGTATGTGTGTTAGAGAAACGCCTGGGCCGCTAGCCTAAGCCATGCCTAATCATGGTGGAAACTTGCAGCATCACCATAGTGAGCATTTTGTGAAGCATCCTCAATAAAAAGCTATGCACATAGTAAATAAAAAGATTGCTGAGATGCTCATTGTCTGCTTGCCTTGTCATTTTGGTTATGGGATATCTCCTATACCATTTTCAAGGGGTACCCCATTGGTGGTTCTTTATGATACACATGTAATTACAATGACAAGAACTTACTGGTGACTAAAGTTGAATAGCATGAGGAGTGGCCCTCGTACTCAAGGGACATGAGATTGCCAACTTATATTTCGTCAAGCATATACTCCATCTTTGTGCACTTTAACCTTAATCATCTCAAGATGCCTATGATAGGGGCAATGAGGGCTCAAAGCTAGTAAGTAACATAATATTTTGGAAGCTCTTTATGATTTGAAATCCCTGCTACCCTCTATGAAGGGACCTTTCTTCTACTTTTAAGTTGAGTCAGTAAACCTACTTCCTCTCTATCTCCAGCAAGCATTTGAGTTGTTGTGTTTCAAGCATTCATATGGTGATTTATTCACTCATGTTCTTTATCTTCCTTGTTTGCACAAGACTCTTTTATATTGAGTATTACTTTGAAAGCCTTCATTATGAAAAACCTTTTTGAGCAAAGAGTGCTCCTGTTATAAAACTTCTACAAAAAGCTTTTTGTGAAACTCTTTGCCAACTGTTCTCTGACCAGGAACAAAAGTTTGCCAATTCCAATTATGATTTATCTTTATTCATCTCTATTGTGACTCCTGTACCTGTTGCAAGCTAATTTATATAATGGTGAGTTGCTTTCTTCTACGAGTTATGTAATGGTAAGTGTGATGCTTCTTGTCCGTATTCTTTTATCGACACTTCACTCCATAAACCTCTGGACATGTTTACTGAGCTCAGTTTTCTCTTGGGGACAAGCGAAGGTCTAAGCTTGGGGGGAGTTGATACGTCCAATTTGCATCACCATTATATATCATAATTTGTCTCTATTCATTGATATATGTCTTATTGTAAGGTATTGCTTATGTATTTTGCATGTTGGATGATCCTTGGAGGATGAACTGTCGGAGTCAGGTTTCTGATGAAAAAAGAGGTGTTTTGATGCAATTTCGCAAAGATCAGAAAAATACCATAAAAATATTGGAAAATTATATTTTCCTAGAAGACGAAGGAAGCCAGAAGGGGAGGCGTAGCCAGGCCATAGGTGGACCAAACCCCCTAGGTGCGGGCCCACCTTGCCCCACGCCTAGGGCAGGTGTGGCCCACCTGGACGGCTCCTGACTCCGCCCTATCGCCTATATCTTCATCACGGAAGCCTAACACCAAGGAGGGGACCACAGAAATATTTCCACCGCCTCTACGGGGCAGAAAACACCGAGACAAAAAGAGCTCTCCGGCAGACAGATTTCTGCCAGGGAAATCCCTTCCTGGAGAGGGGACATCGTCGCCATCGACACCATCATCAAGCTAGGCTTCATCGGGATCATCATCATCATCCACACCATCATCTCCACCAGCACCATCATCACCACTTCGTCCCGCTATAACAATCATGTTGGATCTTGCATTAGTTCTTAGGGGAAACTTTCCCGGTGTTAATTACTATTATAGTTGATGCTTGTGAGTGGAATGATTGGATTATTGTTTATGTTCATATTGTTATCCATCACCATATCATCTTTGATCTTGATCCATATTATGTATTGTGAGTAGTTCGTCTAGTTCTTGAAGACATGGGAGAAGTCATGTTTTTATTAGTGGATTTGTGTTGAGTTATTATTCAGTGATTTAGTATTTAAGTTGTGGTGCTATTCTTCTAGTGGTGTCATGTGAACGTCGACTACATGATACTTCACCATTTATGGGCCTAGGGGAATGCATTGCGTATTTGGCTACTAATTGCGGGGTTGCCGGAGTGACAGAAACCTAAACCCCCGTTAGGACACCATTGCATAAGGGAGCGTAGGATCTCAGAGTTTAAGGATGTGGTTAGGTTTATATCTTAATTACTTTCCTGTAGTTGCGGATGCTTGCAGGGGGTTTAATTACAAGTATGTATTAGTCCAAGTAAGGTCGGTACATTAGCACAGGTTCACCCAGACAACACTTACAACACCAAAGAAGAGTACTCAACTATTTGAAGCGAAAGCACTTGACAGAATTCTCATGTGTCCTCGAGAACGTTTGGTCCTTATAAGTATTTCCACCGGCTTGTCCTTTGCTAAGAAAGGATTGGGCCACTTGTTGTTGTTGTTCGTTGTCTTTATTACTTCCACTGCATTTTGTTGCTTTATCAGAAAACCCCTAAAAATTCGTTTGCTAAGTATTTACAGAGATTTTCTGCTCCATACCACTAGTCAACACCTTCTGCTCCTCGTTGGGATCGACACTCATATTTATCGAAAGTACTGCGATACACCCCCTATACTTGTGGGTCATCAACGTCTATCATGCATGAATCACATATGTTATTCTCGAAGTGTGGTGCGGTCGAGGTGGCGTCGACTAGTACGCGTTGCCTACATGCACGCGTATATGCGTATACGTATGGATTCACGACCTAGGGCTCTGGCGGCGCCAGAGCGACTAGGGTTTCGACTCCTTCTCTGTCGGGTCCATTGCCGGCAGGAAGTTGAATCCGCCTCGGCCTACTCCCTCCAGATCCTCGATAGGGGGGTTCGATCTGGGTTCTGGTTTCCTTTTGGTTTGCTCTCTATTCTTTCGTTGGTGACCTCAGGAAGTTAGGGCATGGCGAGTTCGGCGACAAGCTCAACAAATCAGGAAGAGGTTTCTTGCAAGAAGGCGGAGGCCATAGATGATCTGCTGCAGCGTCTAGGCATCGAGGAAGATGAGATTGATGATCTAGTCTTTGAAGATGAGGAAACAACTCTAGAAGAGGGAATTAAATGGAGGCGCTTGCAAAAGTGCGCATACCACAAACTATTTCTCTTTGCAGACGTTTGAACAGCATATGAGGGAGGCTTGGAGTCCTGCTAAAGAGGTGAAATTCCAACAGATTACAGACAATGTATTTTTGGTCCAGTTCTTTTGTTAGGAGATTGGCTAAAGATGGAGGAAGGGGGGCCGTGGCTGTTTCGGCAAAACCCGGTGTGTATTGAGAAGTATGATAGACTGGTGTCAGCAAATAAAATTGATCTGAATTATTTTGCTACTTGGATCCAGATTCACAAGTCGCCTATTTGTTATAGAGAATATACCTTAATCAAAAACCTTACGGAGAAGAAGGTAGGAAAGGTGATAAAGGTCGAAAAAGATGTTCAAGGTGTTGGCAATTTCGTCAGGGTCCGTGTGAGACTTGATGTGCGGAAACCACTTGCACGATTTGTTACAATCTCAAGAGCTGGTCAACGAGAGTTCTATCAGATTATGTATGAGAAAATCCCTAAATTCTATGGGGCATGTGGTCTCTTTGGACACACGCATCTAGAGTGTGGATCGAGGGAACATGAGGCAGATAAACTCAAATGGGGTGAGTTCCTGAAGGCGCACTGGAGCACCTGGCAGGGACGTGGATTTGGTAGGTTCTGTGGTCGTACCCGGGGCGCACGTGGTGGCCGGGGAAGAGATGGTAGGGGTACTGGAAGAGATATTGAACCAGCGGGTCGTGGGTATGATAATTCCACACCCTGGCATAATAATGCAATTGTCTCGACAAATAATGGTGGTGCTAGGATGAATTCTGAACATGATGATACAGCGACAAGCCCTATTAAGGGGGTGGCGATGGAGACTGATGAAGAAACTCTAACGGACTCGTCTGCTAAAAGGGGTCTAGACATGGGAACGAGGGAACTATGTGATGGGCTGCCAAAAGATGGTATTGACGCAGGGGCTCATATGATTACGGATGTAATGCAGCCAGACAAAGTTGCTGAAGAAAATGGTTATGAGGTTTATTGGTCAAAGAGATAAAAAAAGGACGGAGCTAACTCCTCTTCACTTGGTGTCGTGGTGTGGCGGCGATGGTGTTGTCAAGATCGTGGTGGCGCATGTTGGTGGGCGGCGTGGTTGGTGGTGTGCTTCGGCTTGCCCGGGGGTGTGGTTGTTGGGATTGGGCGAAATCCCTGCCGGCCTTGCCGGCCCTGACGCGGTGACGCCTGCGGGTGCCACTATCCTTCTTGAAGGGCGTTAGGTGTTCCCTCTACCTGCTTCCATTGCGTACCGGGGGAAACCTTAGGATTCGTCCGGGCAGCAGCGTCGACATCGTCGCTCCCCTTCTTGGAGGTGTTGCTTGGTACGGGGCGAGTCGGAGTACGAGGAGTGTGGTAGTCATCCGCCGGTGGGCGCAGCGGTTGCGCGACTTCGTCGTTTTCGTCGCGCCGGCATTGTCGGCATTGTTTTCTTTTCTTCTTTCTCTTAGGTTTTCTTTCTTTTTGGGCTTTGTTGTGCTGTTTGCCCCAGCGTTGGTCTCGTGGTTGTCCTTTGGGCGTTGTGCTGTCTGGCCCAGCAGCGGTCTCACCGGTTTGCTTTATTTATAAAGCGGGACGAAAGCCTATTTCGAGAACTCTTCTTCACTAGGATCGACGGGCTCTGATATGTGAAGCTTGTCCGATCGCAATGAGGTTATTGGTCTAGAAGAACTACCGTGGGTTGCTGCCCGGCTTTAACCCATGGCAGGGTTGTGCGACGGCCAAAGGCCCAGGCCAGGGGAGGGCCTAAGATTTTTTATGCACTTCCGCTGAAAACAAGCTCTTGCTGAACTGAACAGGTGATTCTGGAACTCCCGATCGATCGACGAACAGGCGACGCTCTTCGTGACTCGGTCTCTCATGAATCTCCGTCTCTTGCAACTCGCGAGTCGCGGGACGCTTGCCTAGACCCTGCCGCGGTGCCCCTGCCCTGCCCTGCGCTCGGCCGCTCGCCTCGCCAAGAGGCAAGAGACCCAATCCTGCGTCTTAGTTGCTCCTGCTCTTGGCCTGCTGCTCTCTCTTGGACACGACGACATGCCCAGCGCCCTCGTGGTTGCGGCCCTGTCCTCTATAAGTTAATCCCTCCTCTAATCCTTCTAATTAATTCCTCAATTAGGATTATAATTTTTAAGATTACAATTTGATGTAAATTCCATCACATTAATCATTAATTCCTCAATTAGGGTTATAATTGTCGATGATCTCATGGAGGCTGTTTTTTTTTTGAGGTATTCGCTAGCATCTACCATTTTTATTTTTTCTATCTAAATATCACAATGCTTTAGTGCTTGACAATTATTTATAGACATCTCGATTATGAACGTGTGGTTATATGCTTTTCAAATATTTTGCAAATAAAATTGGCATATATATCATCTATATACCTACATATATATTGTCATTAGGGGCCCTTTTATTGACTTCGTCCAAGGCCCCCGGAAAATATAGAGCCGGCCCTGGTGGGTTGGGTAATACTGCAGCAGTCCTAGCGCTTCTCGACATGTTGAGGCACAATAACCCCGAGGTTGTGTTCTTGTCGACACATCTCGATCGCTATCTGGCAGAATGTCTTCGTAGGCGAATGAAGATGGATATAGGAATTATTCAACCGAGTGATGTAAGAAAGGGTGGTATCATGATGTTGTGGGGAATAGAAGTGAAGGTTTCCCAATTATACGCTTGCCCAAACTATATTGATGTTGGGATTGAAGATGAGGAAAACAAACTCTGAAGATTTACTGGTATGTACGATGAATTCAAGTGGATGGATAAGTAAAAAACATGGGACAGGATCAGGATTATCCACCGACAAAACAATTTGCCATGGTTGATTATGGGAGATCTTAATGAAATTTTGTATGCGCATGAAACAGAAGGAGAGAGAGGATTAGACCGGAGAGGTTCACTAAAACGTTTCATGATTGCATGGAGGCGTGTGTGGATTGGAGGATATTGGTTTTATAGGAGATCCCTTTACTTGGCATAGAGGTATGATGAGAGAAAGACTCGGTAGAGGGTTATTAGCAAACACAAACTGGATTCAGATGCATGAAAACGCTGCGGTAGTACACCTGGAGTATAACCATTCTGCCCACAGACCAATATAATTATGTTGGACACGGAATTTTATGCGGCCGCAGCAGCGAACCAAGTTGAGAAGCAGCTAAATTTTGAGACAAAATGGTTCGAGGAAGAAAGATTTAGAGATGAAGTTGAGAAGCATTGGAATAATGCTACATTGGATCACGATGTGATCGACGTGCTCACCCGCTTGAAGAGCATGCATGCAGGGCTGCGTGAGTGGGATCAGCGGGTACTGCAGCGTCCCAAGAAACAATTGCGTATGGCCCAAAGAGAGTTGGAGGTGCTTATGCGAGGCCCTTTGACAGATGCAAATAATCAACGCAAGTTTGAGCTAGCTAAACAAATTGAAAAGCTGCTGGAACAAGAAGAAATCAGATGGAGTCAGCAAGCTCGTGCAAACTGGCTCTAGAAAGGTGACAAAAATACATCTTATTTCCACAATTTTGCGTCTACTCGAAAGAGACGAAATTTTATAAAAAAAATTAAAGGGACCAACATGTCAGTGGGTGGAAGGGCAGTCCCGCTCCCCCCTCGGGCCAGACGTCGCTTGGAGGATCCCCGGCGGTCGCCCCCGAGACCTTCTGCTGCGGACCGCGAGCGGGAGGTGCGTCTGCGGGCTGCTGCGCTGCACGTTCGCGACGGAGCTGCGGCCCCTCGGCAGGGCGCTGGCCGCGCTGATGCTGGGCCGTGGCATGAGGCCCCCCGTCGGTCCTGCCCGCGATGGTTGAGCCGACGCGGATCGAGGCCTTGGTTGGCGAGGCGGCTGTCCTGAAGAAGAAGAAGAAAAAGAGCAAGAAGAAGAAGAAGGGCCCGTCTTCGGCGGCTGCCGCGGGTCCGGCGGCGATAGCCCTCCCCGTCCCCGGTGCCTCGTCTGCTAGGGGGGGAGGTATCATTTCGGAGGCCGCCATCCCGCGTCAGAGGGAGTCGCTGGGTTACTATGGCCACGGCGTGGACGGCGGATTCTACTACATCGATCTGGGAGGAGTTTCGATGACGGTTCCTGAGACCCTGGCAAGGGTGTCGATCCTCCCGGACCAGGAGCCTCCTCTCTCGGTGGTGGTGTCGGAGAGTCTTCTTCAAGAGGAGCTCATCGCTGTCCTGCCTGGCCATGAGTGGCCGGTCCGCCGCGTCTCGGAATCTGAGTTCGTGGTCTCCTTCCCATCGGTGGTGATCCTTCGCATGTGCGCCCTCGGATCCTCCTTCACGCTGCCGATCCACCAGCTGAAGGTTGCCATCCAGCCTTCCTCCACGGCTTAGGAGATGGTGGCCACCCTCTCGGAGGTCTGGGTTTGCCTCCACGGGATCCCGTCTAAGGCTCAGACTCCGGAGGTGGTGGCCCTCATGTCCCAGGCGGTGGGCAGGCTGACGGAGGTTGACGTGGGCTCGCTAATGGGTCATGGGGGGATTAGGCTGCGCCTTCTCTTCCCGGACACCTCGGTGTTCCCGGTCTCCCTGCCCCGGTTCTTCTTCGACTGCGTAGGCCGGGACCTCCTGGTTGAGCTCAACGAGGAGGTGGTGGCCCCTGGGGCCAGCTCCCCGCCTTCCCCCACCCCCTACCGGTGACGACGCGGGAGCGGGCGGAGGGGGCTCGGGAGAGGAGCACTCGGACGACAGTGACTCGGGGTCGGACCCAGAGTCACCGATCACCACCGACGCGTTTCCACCACCGCCGCTTCCCCCGCAGGGGGCCTCTGGGGGCACCTCGCCCCCTCTACGGCGCTGGTCTTTCCGGAGGTGGGCCCTTCTTCCCAAGAAGGCGCCAGCTTTCTCTGAGTGCTCTGGCCAAGCTGGCCCCTGTGGACCTTCCTCGCTGCTACCGCCCTGACCCTCCCGTCTCCCTCGGCCTCGACATCGCGCAATACGGCTCCAACCTGCTCCTGGGTCCGTCTCTTCGTCCTGATCCTTCGGCCGCCTCTCTGTCCCCGGAGCCTGTGACCTCGGGGAGTGTTGGGTTGGTGGTGTGTGACAACCAGTCCCCGCGGTCCCCCGGAGTGGTGTGCTACTCCCTCGCGCCGGACACTCTGGACCCGCTGGGGCTGGCGCCCGTCGCCGGTGACCCCTCCACCCCTACTTCAGCTTCCAAGCTGCGCCGGGCCAGGGCCCCCCCCCCCCCCCCCCCCCCCCCCGTCGCCCTCCCGCCACAGTGTTCGTCTCGCTAACTCCCGGACAGGCTTGTCCAGGCCTGGGCCCGAGCCGACGGTGGCGGAGCGGGCCTCCCACCGGGTGGCTGCTCGTGACGAGTTTTCAGGTACCCCCTCTGGCCCTTTAGTTGCTTCTCCTGACCACGGCTCGTCGGTTTTCCCTGGCTCCCCGTTCAGTGTTGTTTCAGAGGTTTCGCTGGCTCACCTGGGCGCGGTGGCTGAGGACTGTGGGATTGTGTTCCGTGGCGAGAAGGGGTCGTGACTCCAGCAGCTGGCCGCCATTAGGGCGCGGGAGGGGTATGCGGGAGCGATCTCTCCTTCCCGGGCGCGCGACGCCCGGGAGCGGGAGCGTTCTCGGATCCTTGCCGAGGATAGGCACGCTGTGCCTGACCCCAGCAGGGACCCCCCACCTGCACCTGATGAGTGGGAGATCACCCATAAGCCGACCCCCTCGGGTAGACCACGTGGGATACCTCCCAAGGCTGTTGTGTCGCGCCCCCTCCTTCTTGTGCTCGCTCGGTCCCCACTAAGGGGACCACCCCGGTCTAAGGGGTCCTGATGGACATCCTCCAGATGTTCATTTGGAACATCCGAGAGTTCGGGCAAGAGGGTCGGCGCCGCCATATCAAGGAATACATCCGCCTGGAAGTGCTGGATATTGTCGGCCTTCAGGAGAAAATTCGCCAAGACTTCACCATCGTCGAATTGGAGGCCCTTAGTCACCTCAAGTTCTCTTGGTCCTGGCTTCCTGCATCTGGCCACTCGGGGGGGGGGGGGGGGATCCTCCTGGGGGTAAAGGAGGATACCTTTGAGATAGATGATATGGACCGCGGGGAGTTCTTTGTGAGCATGGCCCTCACACATAGACAGTCTCGCTTCCGATGGGAGGTGATTATTGTCTATGGCCCCGTGGACCATAGGAGGTCTGCTAATTTCTTCTTGGAGCTCAAGTCGAAAGTGGATCGGACTGAGATCCCGGTGGTTATCGCCAGTGATTTCAACCTAATCCGATTTGTTGAAGACAAGAGCTCGGCAAATGTGGACCTCCCTAGGATGCGTATGTTTAACGACTGCATTGCTGACCTGGCCCTCCGCGAGATTGTGAGAGTGGGCGCTAGATATACGTGGACGAATAAGCAGCGACACCCTATCCGCAGTGTCCTCGACCGTGTCTTTGTCTCCATGGAGTGGGAGGTCGCCTTCCCCCTCTGCTTGCTGAAGGCGGTCACTAGGATTGGATCTGACCACACCCCTCTCCTCCTCTCCTCAAGAGGGGGTCTCCCACCTCGATTGAACAGATTCCACTTTGAATCCTTCGATTGAACATATTCCACTTTGAATCCTTCTGGCTACAGAAACGAGGATTTGTCGAGGTGTAGTGAGCAGTGGATATCTGGCATCGCTGTGCCAAATTATCTCGAAAGTTCATGAGGGGTCGGGGGCTAAGTTGGGGGCGGACCTACGGATCCAGAAGGAGACCATTCTAGGGGAAATCCAGACCTTGGACCTTGAGGCTGACCAGCACGGCCTCTCGGCCGAGGCGTGGTCCCGTAGATACTCCCTTGAGACCTCCATTATGGAGATCTACAAGGGAGAGGAGGCGTTCTAGCATCAGCGGAGTCGTCGGAACTGGACTGTCCAGGGGAGTCGAACACGACCTACTTCCACGCCATTGCCAATGGTAGGAGGAGGATGTGCTCGATCCCCTACCTTTGGGCAGGCGAGGAACTATTGGAATCTCCACAGGCCTTCTTCGCCCATATTTATTCCTTCTACCGGGACCTATTCTCGGCGTCGCCTCCTTCGGGCATCTCGCTTGCACCGGACTTCTGGGCTGGTGAGGCACTGGTCTCCCATGCGGAGAATGCGGAGCTCACTCGCCCTTTCCTCTCGGAGGAGGTATCGGCTGCCCTGAAGTCCATGCTGTCCGGTTCGGCTCCAGGCCCCGATGGTCTGCCCGTGAGCTTCTTCCAGACTTTCTGGGTCCAGCTTCAGCCGGTGATCCTCCGGATGTTCCAGGAGTTCTATATGGGGACATTGGTGATGTCCCGCTTGAACCTTGGTGTTATTACCCTGATCCCCAAAGTAGTGGGGGCCACGGATATCCGCCAATTCTGCCTGATCACTGTGATTAATGTTCTCCAGCGGTTGTTCGTCAAGGTCTGTGCCCTCCGCCTTGCGCCGTTCCTAGAGGGGCTTACCCACCCCCTCCAGTTCGCCTTTATGAAGGGACGCCTCATTCACGGCGATGTCCTGGCCTTTCATGAAATTTTACATGAATTCAAGGCGCAACTTCAGAAAGGGGTGTTCCTCAAACTAGATTTCCAGAAGGCCTATGATCGCTTGGACTGGGCCTTTTTGAAACTAGTGCTGGAGAGGAGGGGGTTCGACGACCGTATGATCTGCTGGATCATGTAGTTCGTGATGAGTGGACAGACGGTGATCAACATCAATGGGGAGATTGGCCCATACTTTAGTCCGTCCTGTGGGGTTAGACAAGGGGACCCGATTTTGCCCCTCCTGTTTAACGTCGCGGTGGACACCCTGGCGGAGATTTTGTACAGAGCCAAGGATGTTGGCCACATCTCAGGGGTGGTGGGCCACTTGATCCCCAGAGGTGGGATCTCCCACCTCCAATATGCGGACGACACCCTGATCATGGTGCAGGGCTCGGACCTCGACATTATTAACCTGAAGTTCCTGCTCCTCTGCTTTGAATCCTTGTCTGGTCTGACGATCAACTTCGACAAGAGCGAGGTTATGATCCTTGGGTTCTCCGAGGAGGATCATCAGCGTATAGCGGATAACCTGAACTGTAAGCTGGCTGACTTCCCCATTACCTACCTGGGGATGCACATCCGGGAAACTAGGGTTTTGATCAGAGACTTGGCGCCCCTGGTCTCGAGGGTACGGTCGAGAGCGGAGCCTTGGAGAGCGCACCTTACATCCAAGGGGAGCAAGTCGGTTCTGATTAACTCCTGTCTCTCGAGTTTGCCCATGTACCAGATGGGCCTGTACCTTCTGCCGGAACGGACCCATGCCGACTTCGCGAAGGAGTTGTCTAGGTTCTTTTGGGTGGCTCGGGACGGTCATCAGAAACATCATATGGTAAAATGGGTGGACGTGTGCGCCCCCAAGAGCCTTGGGGGCATAGGGATTCTCGACTCTTGCCGCTTTAATGTGGCCCTGATGCTCAAGTGGGTTTGGAGCATCCTCAGGGATGACGGCGGTCTCTGGCTTCAGCTGATCAAGGCCAAATATCTCCGGGGCTGCCCCTTATAGTCTTGCGAGAGACAGGAGGGCTCTCAATTCTGGAGAGCCTTCCAGGAGATTAAGCACTTCATTGGCTTGGGCTTATCCTTCATGGCGGGCTGTGGGCGAGGGGTGCAGTTTTGGCTGGATCCGTGGTTGCTCCTGATCCTGTTGGGGGTGCATTTCTCCGGTCTCTTCGCCATATCCTCCGCGCCGTCTGCCCTCGTTGCTGAGGAGTTTCGCAAGGGCCGCTGGAACATCTTGTTTTGGCGCTACCTTAGAGAGGCGGAAGCCGAGGACTTCCAGCAGCTACTTGGCTCTCTCCCAGTGTCCCTATCTGAGACCCCGGATTTTGCCACGTGGAAGCTCCATCCCACGGGGGAGTTCTCGGTGAGCTCGGCCTATCGCGCTTTATTCTAGGGCCCGGAGCTAAGCTGGACGTCGCCCCTGTGGAAGGCCCCCCTGCCGCTTAGTATTCGCATCTTCGTGTGGCAACTCCTTTGTGATCGTCTCCCTTCGGGGATAGAGGTGGCCAAGCGCAACAACCCGGGCGATGGCTTGTGTCCCCTATGTGGGACTCCGGAGTCTTGTGCCCTTATTATGTTTTCTTGTTCGGCATCTCGCGCCCTCTGGAGCTTTGTCCGAGAGGTGCTGGGGCCTGCCTGGCAGGCGCAGGAGCTCAAGTAGTTCCTGCAGACCAAGGCAAACATGGCCGGAGGAGGGCGCTCCCTCTTGTGGCTAGTGTTTGCGGCCATATCATGGACCCTTTGGAACATGCGAAACAAGATGGTGATTGAGGTCTTCCCTTCCCGCGTATCTGACCCTGTTTTTTCCTTTCTTGCCTTCCTTCAGCAGTGGTCTCCCCTGGTGTGGCAGCGTGACCGAGCGCCTTTCGACGACACTCTTCGGACCTTGAGGACGGCGGCACTCCCCCTCTCGGCTTCCGCTACCCCCTTCCCGGCGGTGGCCTGAGTGTCCTCTTTGTCGCTCCGATGTGGTTTTAAGTTTTTTATTAGGCGTGCTTGTGTTGTGGCCCCAGCTGTCTGTCGTACCATCTCTTTTTCGGTTTGGCTTCGACCGTCTTGGATGCTGTCTGAACTTTGTATGTGGATGTTGCTTTATTTATAAAGCGGGGCGAAAGCCTATTTCAAGGAAGGGACGCATGATCTAAATCATGTGATCTTTCAATATTTTTCGAACCTGTTTACTTCTGGAAACAATCAGATTGACCCGAGATTCCGGGACACTAATGTCCTTAAGGTTGCCTCTGAAATGAATCAGAATTTGATTGCGACTTTTACAAACAAGGATGTAAAGAGAGCAGCTTTTATTATAGGCTATCTCAAAGCACCGGGGCTAGACGGTCTGCATGCTTTATTTTACAAGAAGTTTTGGCATTTGGTGGGCAATGATATTACAATGGCTCTTTTAAAGGCGATTAATGATAGGAATATTCCTTATGTTTGGAAAGAAACAATAGTGGTGCTTATTCCAAAAGTTGAAAATCCAGAAGAGGCATCTCAATTTTGGCCCATTTCACTTTGCAATGTCGTTTACAAAATTATTTCGAAGATGCTTGCAGGGAGACTAAAGTTGATACTACCTAAAATTATTTCCCCAAACCAAAGTGCATTTGTGTCAGGGCATCTGATCACGGACAATGTCCTTCTGGCATATAAATGTGTTCACAAGATCAAGAATAAGAGGAACGGAAAATCTGGCTTATGTGTGGTAAAAATTGACATGCATAAAGCCTATGATAGAGTGGAGTGAAATTTTCTGAGGGGTATGATGACTAAGCTTGGATTTCATGCTCAGTGGATTGATTTCGTAATGGCATGTGTTACTTCGGTTTCTACTCTGTTAAATTTAATTCTCAGCTGACCGAAGAATTTGTCCCTACTAGAGGTATTCGTCAAGGGGATCCCCTTACCCCTTATTTGTTTATTTTATGTGCGGAAGGTTTATCTAGTCTTTTATTGCACGCGGAGGAGATTGGTGGCATTGAAGGGGTCAAGGTGTGCAAGAATGCACCATCAGTATCATACCTACTTTTTGTTGATGATTCTTTGATTCTCTTGAAAGCAGATTTGACTAATGCAATCTCGTTGCAACAAGTACTAAATTGTTATTGCACAAACTCATGACAAATTGTGAGTGTGGCGAAATCTTGTATTTTATTTAGTCCTAACTAGGACGGTGGCCCTCACAAACGCGAGGGCGTGCTCCTTAGTATGTCTAAGTTGTCACTAAGTGAAGGTATGTTTTCATGAGGGAATAATAAACGTTGTGTGTTGGCCTTATAGATTTTAAAGTAGTCTAAAGCCTCATCTTTAGTTTGTAACAAGTAAACATAGAAGAATTTAGTAGCATCATCTATCAATGTCATGGAATATCTCTTTTCACCTTTTGTCAACACACCATTCATTTCGCATAGATCAGAATGTATGAGTTCTAGAGGTGCCAAGTTTCTCTCCTCGACAGCCTTGTGAGGCTTTCGAGGTTGCTTTGCTTGCACATAACTATGGCACTTAGAACCTTTGGAAATAGTGAAATTTGTAATTAAACTCATACTGGACATCCGAGACATCAAACCAACATTAATGTGACATAAACGAGAATGCCAAACACTGGTATCATCATTAACACCACCACAAATATGATTCATGGATTTATTACAAAACTCTGAAAGGGAAAACCGGAACAAGCCTCCGAACTCATAACCTTTACCAATAAATTGTCCATGTTTCGAAACAACGACTTTATTAGACTCTAAGACAACCTTAAACCCATCTCTTCATAGAAGGGATCCACTAACGAGATTCTTGTTCATAGTAGGGACATGATGCACGTTCCTCAGCTGCACGATCTTTCTGGAAGTAAACTTCAGATCCACCGTGCCAACACCACGAACAGAAGCATGTGATCCATTCCCCATTAGGATGGATGAATCCCGAGCGACCTGATAAGAAGTGAACATAGAGATGTCAACACACACATGAACATTAGCACCTGTATCAAGCCACCAACACAGTGATTGAAATACTGAAAGAACAGCAAATAAATTACCATACCCATCAGTATTGCTAGCGGTCACGATGTTGATAGTCTTGGCCTTTTTCCCTCTGCGGTCTGCGCGTTCTAGACAGTCCTTGAAAAAGTGGTCGGGCTCTCCACAAGTGTAACAAGACAGTTCACTCTTTTCCCTATTCGTCTTCTTCTTCTTGAAGGTTGTAGTCTTTATAGGATTGTTAAAGGAGAGTTTGAAGTTCCCTCTGTTATTGCCTATGGATTTTCCTTTCTACACAAAGTTAGCAGTAGCATGACCCTCTCCTTTCTCAGTAGTGTCCTTAGCCCGAGCCTTCTCCTCAACATCAAGGGACGCTATCAGATTTTCAACTGATATCTCCTGTCTCTTGTGTTTGAGAGTTGTGGCAAAGTTCCTCCATGAAGGGGACAACTTAGCAATAATGCAACCCGCCACAAACTTGTTGGGTAAGGTACACTTAAGGAGTTCGAGCTCTTTGCCAATGCACTGTATCTCATGAGCTTATTGAACCACAGGAAGGTCCTTTGTCATCTTAAAATCATGAAAGCCTCTCCATGATGTACAGTTGTAACATCCCAGCATTAGAGCTTAGAAATAAGTTGAACCCAGATGTTTGCATTGCATTCATGCATAGAAAATCCGGATAATTTTCGCGCAAAAGCTAAAGAAGCTATAGGGGGATCGAGATCTCTCTTGCTTTGATGAAAACATCAGGGTAGGTGCGATGGATTTCGACATGACCTCTATTGTACTTTTGTGTTTGAGGGGAAAGAAATTAAAATTTGAATAATCAATTGGTAAATTTGAATTCTAAAAGAATTTGAAATGGAATAATAATTGGAAACTAAATTGTAATAGAAAATAAGAGGTGAACTCTTATTTTTAAACAAGGTATAATCTTTTATTCAAATTGAAAAGATAGTGGAAATTTAAATAAAATGAAATGAGTAAATGAGTAATGTAATATGATATTACAATAATGAAATAATAAACAAGAATTGATAAAGAATAATCTTATTTACATTCCACAATATTATATTATCTTTACAATTATGAACCAAAGGGATAATAAGATAATGAAATTGAGAGGAATCATTTTATTACAATAATATAAACATTACACTATTTTTATTAAGTTCCAAACAAATGAAGAATTACAATAAGGAATACAAGAATAAAAGTACAAATAAATATAAAATTGAATTACATAAATAAATAACTAAAAATATTTTTATTACAAGCAGATATAAATATTACATTGTCTTTGCAAATGCATTATAAAAGAAAAATAAAACTAGTACACTTTATTGAATAAAATAAACAATACAATATTTATTTACATAAAAACAAATGAAATCCTATACTAAACTTTAAGGAGATTTCTTCATCTTCCTGATCTTTTCTCCTCTATTGGATCCCTGCAAATGAGACAAGCAAACAAGAAAAGCTAGTAGAAAATAAAAGCCAAAAGAAAGAATGTTGGGGAAATGAACTCTCAGTTTAGGCAGAGAAGTGCTACTGCCAATATCATCATAGAGTAATTCAAAAGGGGCAAAATAGTAATCTGTTCTTATCTTAAAAATAATAATGGGCCTCAGAGCACCATCACAGGCCTTATGGGGCAAGGTTCACCAAAGCTAGATAAAAGGGAAATGGTAAAGCATTAGGAAAATATCTAGTTTTACTTGATCTCATCTCTAAGGAGGAGTCACAGACATAGAAACTTGAACCAGGGGGCCAATGGACAGCAGCTCACACAACACATGCAAGTGTTGTGTTGTCAACATAGAAAGGACTGGATCAGATAGCTAAAAGCAGCAGCCAACCGTAGCACCACCAAGCACTTCACCAGTTTCACCACATATGCACCTACACACTTCAACTTCTCAACATCAGAACTTAACCATAGTACCATCTCAAGAACACCACAACCCAGTATCAGATTATCACTAATCTGTCTAGCTTCATTAACATGAACAACAAATCCTTCCACCAAACCATCACACTTTTACTCTGGTTGCTCCCAGGAGCCATCCTAGAGCTAAGACAAGGGAAAATCAAGGCTAGGCTGCAGCTCTAGGAAAAGAAGACCAGACTACAGCAGTAGGAGCTGGATAGTGGAAAGAGGAGGAAGGGGAGGCCAGTTGTACCAAGGCATGAATAATATCCAACAGATTGGACATGAACCAATCAAGATCCATCACAAGGGCAAGACAACAGTACTAGATGGAGCAGTTACACATTAGCAGATCCTCAAGTTAACAATAAGTAGATGAAGAAGCCAATATACAGTACACAATCTACATCAAGTAGCAAGGTACAGCAAAATATCACCAAATCATGTAGCATATATTCTTAATAGCCTGCATCACCTGGATCATGGGTAAATAAGGGGGAACAACATCCAAAATAGATAATTACAACTACCCTTCAACTAGATCTAGTCTAGGAGGATGAGGAGTAATATTTATCTCAGTATTGCATAGAGTTGCTATGCAAGGCTCATCATAGATAAAGAAAGCCGCAAAGTAGTATATGTTCTTAATTATAATCTGGCCTCAGACTTTGCATCATTGGAAGCCAAAGTTTCATTTTTTGTGAGTAAAATTAAGCAGCAGATCATGGCTACTGTGCACACTCACTAGAGGCACCATAGTAGGGTTCTACAACAAACAGAAGCCACCAAAATCACTCTTAAGAACCACTGAATCATTTATTTCCAACCAAAGGTTTAAAAAGTTGTGCAAATGATTCACTGTCATGTTGTCCTCCCATATTCAGTAAGCAACACTAGAGAAAAATTATTCCAAACAGAATTACATCATATTCCTAGGTAGTATTCCTAAGAATCAGTATCTATACATGATAATCATTTTACTGAATCAAAGATCCATACAAGCATAGAAGAATCACACTAGGGCCTGGAGTTACCAACTTGAGCAATAGTTTAGCACTCACCAACACTAGCAGCAGAATCACTAACCCAAATTAGTACCACTGGAGCACTTGCTCATCCAAATTTAGGAATCATGTGATTACTGTCATGTTGATAGCATACATACATGGTTACCAAACCTCATTTTCAATTAAATTTTTAGATCATTTTCCTAGATACCACTTGCTAGGAATCATTCTCAATATACTTTCATTAAATATATCCTAGATCATGCCTTTGCAAGATATGATCATCAATAGCTCATTCAAAACCATCTGCAGGCAACCGACATCAAATTTTAGATCATTTTCCTAGCTATTTAGCTAAGAATTATTTGTGTGTGTACATGTACTACTTGCATCTAATCTACCCATCTGCATCTATTAGAGCATATAATATTGCACAACAAGAACACAAGATAGCCACCAGGAACCAATTGGGAGTAGAAGATTGATTATTGAATCCCAATCAGTCAAAGGAACAAGTAGTAGAACAATTACACTAGAAAGCACTGATAATTATTCAGCAGTACCATAAATTTACCCAATAGCAATGGGAACTAATAAGGGTCATGAAGGAACCAAGAATCTGATAACAGCATGCTCAACCAAGTTGATAAGATAAGTTATGAGCATCCGAGAATTAAGACAGTAGAGTAGAGAGGATAGAGGCAGAGATATAAACACCTACCTGTAGCAAGCTACAACTTGCCGGAGAGGAAGAAGAATAAGGCGGTGAAGCACTGAGCGATGGAGGCCATGGCACGACGGCACAGGGGCACGGGGTGCTGCACCTGTGCCTAGTCGCGACCAGCAGCAACAAGCGCAACATCACCATGCCAATCCTAGCCATCCTCCACCTTCCAGCGGGCATCAACAAATCACCAAAGTGGCGAGGTCAAGATGACCGAAACCCTTGCACTCAGCAAGGAAGGGGACGGCCTAAGGAAGAGGCGGTTTTCAAATCGAGACGGACACCGAGAATCACCATCCAAAAACACTCTGATAAACACCATAGCAGCAGTCAGCGCGGTCGAGCTCGTCGGAATCGAGCAGCACCAGCGGCGAGCTAGCACAGGTGTCAGGGAGAGGCTGGTCGAGAGGGGGGAAGACGAACTGGATCGAGCGGGTCGGTTTGACCGGCTCGGTTCACTGACCGGGTTGGTCTAGCCCAACCATGGGCCAGACTGACCAGTGGGTCTAGGGTCTTATTTAAAAATAAAAATTACCAAAACACCCTAAAGATTGTTTCACCTCTAGAACAATATAGAAAAATCCTAAAAATACATATGATATATCAAAATAACCACAAAAATAATATCTACCTAGTAAAAATATAATATTACTTGTTCAAGATAAATAAAATACAAATAAATATTAACAACATTAAATCCTAAGTAAAATTTCATAAAATAAGGAAAAATCCTAAAAATGAATAAAAATATTTTTTGTGTAGAAAAAATAAATATAATATTATATAAAAATACTAGCCTAATTTTTTATAAATAAAATATGAAGTAAATATTCAAGGACATTTAATCCTTGATGGAATTTTATAAACATAAGAATAATACTTAAAAATAAATAAAAATCATTTTTAAAGTATTAAAAATATATATTACGCTAGACAATTATTAAATATAATATTAGAAAGGTTTTTAATATTTTAAAGTAATAAATCCTTGTTTATTATCTATTTTGAAAATTCTTTAAAAACATTTCTTAAATAAGAAATAATTATATTTCTTTAGAAATATCAAAACCTTAAAATCTAATTACTAAAGTTCTAAACCATAACTAAGATTTATAATAAAACTTGAGCATAAATCATTAACTTTATAATAATCTTTTAAATCCTAAACCAAAATTCAAACCACAATCTTTAGGATAATGTTATATATCATTCACTTATATGAAGAGAGAATGGTCTTAACATCTAAATAATAATTAACATGACTTTAAATCTAACACATTAATAAAATCATCCAAATTATACTTTCATTTAATACTTGCATATTATTTTCATGATATCAAAACAAATTTAATCCAATCATCCACTTAAATTTGAAGTGAATAATTCCACACCTTAGTTATACCTATCGTAAATTTAAAACTTGATAATAATTAAAAAACATATCACACCTTAAGTTTACTTAACCTTTTAAAGTTAACTTTAGTCTCAAAGCTTATAAATATCATGTCTAGTAAACTACTTAGGTTTTTATAGTTAACTTTGGTATATTTCAATTAAGACATAAAACATCTCAAGTCCAAACTATTCAAGCAAGCATAAACAATATTAATCATATTCTAAAAGCTATCAGGGTTGTTTAAACCTTAGGATGGAAATCTTTTCTTCAAATGTTATTATTTTTGCCACTTCAAACAATAATCTCATAATAAATTCTTCAAATCTTAACAATTAAAACCAAGGACTTTTTATCTTGGTCACCAAATGACAATTAATCATAATCACATTACTTTATACTTTACATGTATATTTAGAATTGTAATCATTGAAGTTCCTTATAAATGTCATTACTTATAAAGTAAAATTTGAAGATAAACGAACTATTAAAAGAATAACCTAAATTCACTTCACTCAATGCATTGGGGATTCACTTTGGGAGTTTTACAAAATGCATATCATTACTTATGCATAATTGCATCTTGCTTCTTTAAACATTATTCCTTACCGAACCAATGATGCTGATTTTAGATATTGGATCTTATATTGTCTCGAAGACCGTGAGTGCATAATCTTGCAATCACAAAAGGCAAGTTCACACTTGCTCATGTCCTTTGATTATTTTCTGTAAAGTATTTTGCAAATCAAGTGTTGTCATCACCTACATTCCAAAAATGTCAGAAAACACTATTTTTGATAATAATGTGAACTATTGGTTACTGATCCAGGGTGATCAGCTAATCTGTTAAATCTGGCAGTTGGAATACCACTGCTCAGGAATATATCCTCTAGGACTTAACAACCAATGTCGCCAGTGATTCTTGTGTCGTATATTACGCGTTGACCATGAGATTTGGAATGGGACGGAGAAGTCAGCTGTATCCTTTTCCTCTCGTATGGAGGCAAGACGACCTTAACGTGATGTTGTGATTCCTTGTGCGGATCCAACATATGGGTGGGCACCCTTACGCCCCACACTTTTGGTGTCTAGATTATCTATGAATGGTGTTTAGGGATATGGTCCATTTCAAATGGTACTCGTCCGGGCATCACCAGGTCATAGAGTCTTCGGGGACTCATCAGGGTTTTAGCCTGCCCGAAATGGGGATTAACGGAGGTGAGCCGGCCCCGAAGGATCATGCAGACATATGAGGTCGCGGAGAGGGCAGTGATTGGCTTGGATCTTAGGTTGGGCCTCAAACCATGGAAGTTTGAACGGGAACATACTCCCGGCCGTGCAACAAAGCTTAAGATCTCTCACGGGTAAAGTAACGCACCTCTTCAGAGTGTAAGAACTGTAACTTGTTACTCCTTGTTCCGGGAAGGGGCTATCAACGCTGCGGGAAAGGAACTCCATGAAAGTTCTGGTAAACCCATGAAGGCTGACGAACATATCTTTTCAGAATAAAAGCAACCTTTGAAGAAATATTTACGAAAACCTGCATTGCCTACGACCTATGGTCTCTGGCTGTAGATATAGTGCATCAAACACTCATTTTCTAGTGAACTTGCTGAGTACGCTCGTACTCAACGTATCTTATTAACCCTTGCTAGATTCTGAAGCCATTAAGATGACGTCTACATCAAGTTATGCTCTAGGAATTATCATTAAAAGCTAAAGCTCTTCAATGAAGTCAAGAAAGTCAACATATTCATCAACTCAAATAAAGACGAAGTTACTGATTAGATAGGAATATAATCTCTAGCCATAGATCCTATTTCTGTAGTGTATTGTAATAGCAGCAATGCCAGACCATTAGTTAAGATACTAGTCTTAATAGTATGATAGTTTTTGAGTTGTTTATTTCTGATTCTTCTTTGTAAGAAGTTTCTTTCTCTCTCTTTAACCTATAATGTTCTCTGGATCTTGTGTAAAGAGTTGAGTTGTAACCTATAGTCATGTCTTGGACCTGCTGTGTTTTTGTTGTACCACTCTGAGAGATGTAATACTAGTGAACGGTGTTTCATTGGTGTTATGTCAACAACTATAGTGTATTATATCATGAAGTGGTATGCTGGGTCACTACAACAGTTCACTGCCAGGATCTGCAGCACCAAACTTTGCGTCCAATGCGTCCCAGAGCGCCTTCTCGTATTTTATGTGCATAAACACATCACACATACGGTTGGCAAGAATGCTCAGAATGCATCCCACAAAGATAGTATTGGCTTCCTCAAAATTCCTCTGATCCTCGTCAGACATAGTTCCTTCAGGTTTGCATTTACTAATCTTGAACCCTTACATCGTGGTCAGCTAAAGCTCAGCCTTGTACTGCCACCTCTTAAAGTGCACACCGTTAAACTTATCTGGCCTTAGTGCATCGGTAAAACCAGCCATTGTTAATTCATGAAATTGCCTACAATAAGGTTTTTGAATTGTTGGAATATTAGGAATAATTTCCATGATTAATTCTAGAATATTAAGCATGACAAAACCAGCTACTATCTCATGTAACTCGAACATACTAGATGTACTAAACAACAGGATGAACAGAAACAAATAACAGCTAAACTTGTACTCACAGAACATGATGAATAACCAAACAGGATCACTTAGCACGTACCATTCGGTTATCGTAGTAGAAACTTTGGGAAAGACTGATCGAAGCAGACGGCGATGAAGATGGCAGTAGGCAGCACCGCCCGACTTGAATGGAAGACGACCCGTGATGAAGAACTCGAGCAGTCGCGCGGAGCGCTTCCCAAAAACCTTATTCGCCCTCTCCCGTACAGGATCACAAGGGCGAGAGGTTCCGGAGACCTGCTCTCCCGTCCGCCGGTGCACGCCTGCAAGCGGGATGGAGTAGACTACGGTCATGGCGCAAGTAGAGAGGATGGCAAAACCCTAGATTGGTTTTCGATGGTGTTGTGACGGTAGCCGCGCAGGACTTTATATAGAGCGGATCAGGAAACCCTAATGGAGGCGAACGTGGGACGAGTCCATGTTGCGCATGTTCGGGTCGGTTACAGTATCCCACGATCCAGGAGCGACCCGAATAAGCTAACCGTTTGACACGTCTATCAATTTTCAAAGCTCGGCTCGGCGAGATTTCCTCAACCCGCGGCGCGCGCGCGTCGTGACGGGCGTGCGAGCGATGGCGTCGTCGTCGGAGGAGCACACGCATGTATCTCTCTTATTGTCACTCATTTACAAAGTTGTGCAACACTCCACCTTATAAGGTGGTGCAACTCTTCTCCAACTTATCATGTGGGACTAAATTTTAGCTCCCAGTCCACTCCCATATGAGCTGCCACAAACATGTGCCCAAACACATATGGGCTGCCACAAATCTAGGCTTTAAGATTTAGAGAAAATCTAAAATACACATGAGTCTAAATGGATTAGCCCATTATTTCTAACAGTTCTTGTGGCGGTTGGGGTGTAGCGCTCCCAGATAGGATGCTCTAGACGGTGGCCATCGGTTTGGGCAATGCACACCTGGGCATGGGTAGGGAGGTGGATCATCGGCAAGGGGAGGGGGCTGGGTTGTGGAATTTTCTCAACAAGCACTACTGGAAAAACCATCTTCGGTTCGATCAAAACAAGCCTAGTAGTCCCGGCCTATCACAACCCGCGACTAGTGGAAGCACTAGTCCCGGGCCGTGAGGCCTCTAACGGCTAGAAACGGTCATAGTGACTAGTCCCGGGCCGGACCAGGTCATTAGTCCCGGTCCATAATACGGCCCTGGACTAATAACCTAGAGCAGGCCAGCTACTCTTTTCGGAGTCCCGGGTCGTATCACGGCCTGGGACTAGTTGTCTATCAGTATATATACAGCTTCCTGTCCACCTGCCCTAAAGCATATGGTGGCCATTTTTCTCAAAGAAGCAAGAGAGTTCATGCCATTTTTTTCTCAAGATTTGTCAAGATTTAGTTTGCAACACCTAAATCCAATGCTTTAAAAGGTTAGAATTTCATCTCTTATTGCTACTTTAGCTCTATAATGCTCTAGAAGTATAGAGATATGGATCAAATGCATGCATGCTCTAGAAGTAGCTAGAAGGATTTTGATATATATGTGTAACAAATTTTGATTAGGCACATAATTACTGAAAATTGAAATGTGTAATTTTAGAGTTTCAGAGCTTAGAATGGAATGAGGTTTTCACTGATAGAATAATAATAAAAAACTCTATATTTATCATGTTGATTGTTTTCTCCAATTCACAATTTGGTGCATATAAATTTTTCAAAATTCAAAATTAATGCTTTAGAAGATCTCAATATAACTTGTAATAATTTTATCATGTTGTGTAATGGTTTTTGATATACTTTAACTATAATGCAGATGGTCCGGGAATGGATGTACGGTACTGACCGACGCTCTGGCGAGTTCATTAATGGCGTGCATGAATTCATCCGTGTTGCTGATGCAAACAAGCGCAATGGTTTTGTATTCTGTCCATGTAATGGATGTAGGAATCAGAAGGATTACTCTGACTCAAAAACCCTTCACAGCCACCTGTTGAAGTCCGGCTTCATGCCCAGTTATAATTGTTGGACCAAGCACGGAGAGAGAGGGGTTATAATGGAAGACAATGAAGAAGAGGAGGAGGATGACAACTATCATGGTTTCCCTGAGTACGGAGATACTTCCATGAGGGATGCTGAAGGGGAGGATGAAGAAGAGACACATGATGAACCCGCTAATGATCTTGGTCGGACCATTGCCGATGCACGAAGAGATTGTGAAACTGAAAAGGATAGGGAGAAGTTCAATCACATGCTAGAGGATCACAAAAAGTTGTTGTACCCAAATTGCAAAAATGGTCTGAAAAAGCTGGGCAGCACACTGGAATTGCTGCGATGGAAGGCTAAGTGTGCTATACCTGACTCCTCATTTGAAAAGTTGCTGAAAATGATGAAGAATATGCTTCCAAAATATAACTTATTGCCCTCCAGTACGTACGAAGCAAAAAAGGTTGTCTGCCCTCTAGGTTTAGAGGTTCAGAAGATACATGCATGCCCTAATGACTACATCCTCTACCGCGGTGAGGAGTATGAGAATTTAGATGCATGCCCGGTATGCACTTCACTTCGGTATAAGATTAGACGAGATGACCCTAGTGACGTTGAGGGAGAGCCCCCCCGGAAGAGGGTTCCTGCGAAGGTGATGTGGTATGCTCCTATAATACCACAGTTGAAACGCTTATTCAGAAACAAAGAGCACGCCAAGTTGTTGCGATGGCATAAAGAGGAACATAAGTCAGATGGGATGTTGAGTCGCCCCGCTGATGGGTCACAATGGAGAAAAATCGATATAAAGTACCCGGACTTTGCGGATGACGCAAGGAGTTTAAGGTTTGGTCTAAGTACAAATGGCATGAATCCCTTTGGGGAGCAGAGCTCCAGTCACAGCACCTGGCCCGTGACTCTATGCATCTATAACCTTCCTCCTTGGTTGTGCATGAAGCGGAAGTTTATTATGATGCCAGTGTTGATCCAAGGTCCGAAGCAACCCGGCAATGACATTGATGTGTACCTAAGGCCATTAGTGGAAGAACTTTTACAGTTGTGGCACGAACCCGGGATACGCGTGTGGGATGAGCACAAACAGGAAGAATTTAACCTCCGAGCATTGCTTTTCGTAACAATCAATGATTGGCCTGCTCTTAGTAACCTTTCAGGACAGTCAAACAAGGGATACAATGCATGCATACACTGTTTAGATGAGACTGAAAGTATATATTTGGAACATTGTAAGAAGAATGTATACAATGAGCATCGTCGATTTCTTTTGGCCAAGCATCCCTTAAGAAATAAAGGCAAGCATTTCAACAGTCTGGCATGTCACCAGACGAAGCCTAAGGAGCGTACTGGTGCTGATATATTTGATATGGTCAAAGATTTGGATCAACTGGTAACCTTTGGAAAGGGTCCTGGAGGAAAATCTATTCCGAAAGACGCTGAAGGACACGCACCCATGTGGAAGAAGAAATCTATATTTTGGGAGCTACCATATTGGAAATTCTTAGAGGTCCGCTCTGCAATCGATGTGATGCATGTGACGGAGAATCTTTGCGTGAACCTGCTAGGCTTCTTGGGCGTGTATGGGAAGACAAAATATACAATGGAAGCACGAAAGGACCATCAACGTATGAAAGACCCAGATGGCCTGCATCCAGAATGGTTTCAAGGTCATGCCAGCTACGCTCTTACCAAACAAGAGAAGGAAATATTTTTTGAATGCCTAAGCAGTATTAAGGTCCTGTCTGGCTTCTCATCGAATATAAAGGGAATAATAAATATGGCAGAAAAAAAGTTCCAAAACCTAAAGTCTCATGACTGCCACGTGATTATGACGCAAATGCTTCCGATTGCATTGAGGGGGCTTTTACCAGATAATGTTCGAGTACCCATTTTGAAGCTATGTGCATTTGTCAATGCAATCTCTCAGAAGATAATCAATCCTGAAGATCTACCACGGTTACAGAATGATGTGGTCCAATGTCTTGTTATTTTTGAGTTGGTGTTCCCACCATCCTTCTTCAATATTATGACGCACCTGCTGGTTCACCTAGTCGAAGAGATTTCCATTCTCGGTCCTGTATTTCTACACAATATGTTTCCCTTTGAGAGGTTCATGGGAATCTTAAAGAAATATGTTCGTAACCGTGCTAGGCCAGAAGGAAGCATCTCCAAGGGATATGGAACAGAGGAGGTCATTGAATTTTGTGTTGACTTCATTCCTGACCTTAAGCCGATTGGTCTTCCTCAATTGCGGTATGAGGGGAGACTGAGTGGAAAGGGTACTCTAGGAAGGAAATCAATAATATGTAGGGACAGACATTCTTACACCGAAGCACATTACACCGTTCTACAGAATTCTATCTTGGCAGCCCCATATATCGAGGAACACAAGAAAATCTTACGCTCCAACAACCCTGGAAAGCATGACTCTTGGATTAGAGATGAACACATGAAGAGTTTCGGCGGTTGGTTGCAACATCTCATAAAAAACAACACTCTTGGAGATCAGCTATACTTGTTGTCTAGGTCACCATCTTCGACTATATCGACTTTCCAAGGGTACGAGATATATGGGTATACATTTTACACGATAGCCCAAGATAAAAAGAGCACCAACCAAAACAGTGGTGTCCGCTTTGATGCAATAGACAACAATGGGTCAAAGACCACATATTATGGTTACATAGAGGAGATATGGGAACTTGACTATGGACCTACTATTAAGGTCCCCTTGTTTCGGTGCAAATGGGTCAAGCTGACAGGAGGAGGGGTTGAGGTAGACAAGAAATATGGAATGACATTGTTGGATCTCAACAATCTTGGGTACTTAGACGAACCATTCGTCCTAGCCAATGATGTGGCTCAGGTTTTCTATGTGAAGGACATGTCTACCAAACCTAGAAAAAGAAAAAATAAGAAAAATAATGCATCAGACGATGAGCCAAAGCGCCACATAGTTATTTTAGGAAAAAGAAACATCGTGGGAGTGGAGGACAAGACAGACATGTCAGAAGATTGTGATAAGTTTCATGAAATTCCGCCCTTCGCGGTGAAGGATGACCCAAGCATCATGTTAATGAATGAAGATGCTCCATGGATACGACGGGATCAGAAAGGAACACACGCGAAGAAATGATATGTAATAATTGTAACATTTTATGAGTGAAGATGCTCCATGCATGTGTCCATTTTTATAGTGTTGTATGCAAACAATCTTGAGTGTGTTAGTCTCGTTTTGTGTCTGGACCGGGACTAAAGGAGGGCCTTTAGTACCGATTCATACTTACCATTAATATCTGATCTCCAAATGCGTGAGGTCACATATTAGGGAGTGCCTCTATGACCAGTTTCTCGGAGATGCCGGAGGACTGGGCTCCATCGGCATCTCCCTGAAACTGGCCGTAGTGGTGTCCCTACTCTCGAAAACCATCTTGCAGCTTGTAACTTCTCTAACTAGATCAATACGCCTGTGAGCTAACTAATTTCACATATTAGGGAGTGCCTCTATGACCAGTTTCTCGGAGATGCCGGAGGATTGGGCTCCGTCGGAATCTCCCTGAAACTGGCCGTAGTGGTGTCCCTGCTCTCGAAAACCATCTTGGAGATGCCTCAAACTGGCTGGAGGACTGGACTCACAAGGATGCCTGTTTATAGTACAAGCAGCTCGGCATAATGTCGACACTCACGACATAATGTCGACACTCACCCCTATTATTAGTGCTGACTCATGTTTAGTCCCGGTTGGCGTCTCCAACCGGGACAAGGTACAAGACGCACGACATAATGTCGACACTCACCCCTATTATTAGTGTTGCCTGGCCCAGTCTGCCGCAATCCCTTCAGTCGCGGTTGGTTTCTCTAACCGGGACTAAAGATGAACCCTCTCTTTATTAGGTAACACTAAAGACATTTATTAATATTAAAAACCAGGACGAACCGGGACTAGCTAACACTCAGGACTAAAGCCGCCCCCTTTAGTCATAATCATGCCTAGTCCTATAGTACGCAGCTTCAGGGTCTTCTTCGTCATCGTCATCGTCATCGTCACCTGCCACTCCGGGGATCCTCAGCCCATCAATGGCATATACCAGGGGCCATTCCAGCCTCAGATTCACGGCGGGCGGGGGAGGGGTCTCCTGGAAGACGATGCCGCTACCGCCGGGCCGATGTGGGGCCTTTTTGTGGCTCTATGGCGGGTGGACTCGTGGGCACCGCAGGCGAGGATGGTCTCCCCCGGCGATGTAGCACATCACTCCGATGATAGTACGGTTCGCCCACCACAGACGACGGTCGGCTTCGTTGTGGTTCACCGGGGTAGGCCATCACCCTCATACCTCGCGAGCTCCCTTTCCCGCCTATTAGCGAAGAAGGCATTCCAGGTGTCGTAGTTGTCGGGATCCCACTGGGGATCCAGCCGCTGCTCCGGCGTGAGCTCGTGGTAGAAGTGGTTTGTGATGGCCGCCTAGCGTGTGGAACCTTCAGGGACAGGAGGGACAGGAACCCCTCCAGCGCTCAACATCTAGCCGGCGGGCGGCCGGTAGCCCGGCGAACAAGGGTAGTTGGAGGCGGACAGCGCCTCGGTCTCCTCGAGGGTCAGAATGTCCCAGTAGGCGTTGTCCATTGTTCTAAGAGAGGAAGGTGTCGATCTGTGGATAGCCATGGCGCGATCGCCCTAAATATAGAGGGAAAGGGCGGGAAAACTTGGCGTGAAGCTTTGGGAAATGGCGGGAAATATCTTTAGTCCCGGTTAGTGACTACATCCGGGACTAAAAGCTCTCGTAGAAAGGAAAGGGCGGGAAAACTTGGCGAGAAGCGGTGGGAAATATCTTTAGTCCCGGTTTGTGACTACAATCGGGACTAAATGGATATTATATTAGGATTCTTTATATTTTTCTGATAATAATAGACATATTATTTGTTTTATTTGGATTATTACAATAAAAGATATGATTTTCCAAAGTTTTTATATTTGATTTGAATTAAAAAAATAAAATTTACAAATGAAATAATTTATAAATGATGCAAACAGATAAATGGATATTATATTAGGATTCTTTATATTTTTCTGATAATAATAGACATATTATTTGTTTTATTTGGATTATTACAATAAAAGATATGATTTTCCAAAGTTTTTATATTTTATTTGAATAAAAAAAGAAAATTTACAAATGAAATAATTTATAAATGATGCAAACAGATAAATGGATATTATATTAAGATTATTTATATTTTTCTGATAATAATACACATATTATTTGTTTTATTTGGATTATTACAATAAAAGATATGATTTTCCAAAGTTTTTATATTTGATTTGAATAAAAAAAGAAAATTTACTAATGAAATAATTTATAAATGATGCAAACAGATAAATGGATATTATATTAAGATTCTTTATATTTTTCTAATAATAATAGACATATTATTTGTTTTAGTTGGATTATTACAATAAAAGATATGATTTTTCAAAGTATTTATATTAGTTTTGAATTAAAAAAAGAAAATTTACAAATGAAATAATTTATAAATGATGCAAACAGATAAATGGATATTATATTAAGATTCTTTATATTTTTCGAATAATAATAGACATATTATTTGTTTTATTTGGATTATTACAATAAAAGATATGATTTTTCAAAGTTTTTATATTAGTTTTGAATTAAAAAAAGAAAATTTACAAATGAAATAATTTATAAATGATGCAAACATATAAATGGATATTATATTAGGATTCTTTATATTTTTCTGATAATAATAGACGTATTATTTGTTTTATTTGGATTATTACAATAAAAGATATGATTTTTCAAAGTTTTTATATTAGTTTTGAATTAAAAAAAGAAAATTTACAAAAAAACAATTAGTCGCGGGTCGTGGCTGGACCCGGGACTAAAGGGTGCCTGCGCGCGCAAAAACGAAGCGGTCGAAAAAACCCTTTAGTCCCGGGCCGTGGCTTAACCCGCGACTAAAGGGGGGGTTCTTAGTCGCGGGTTAAGCCACGACCCGGGACTAAAGACCCTTTAGTCCCGTCCTGTGGCTTAGCCCGTGACTAAAGGTCTGTCCCTTTATATTCTGGCGCCAGGGGAGGTGCTGCCCCAAGACTTCACATTTCTCGACGAAGACGGCGAAGCACACACAGACAAAGACGAAAGCAGGGGGAGGTGCTGTCCGATTCCGCCGCCTCTCCGCCGTGCGTACGTGCTCCGTCGTGCCGCCGCCGCTCCACAGGTGAGATGGTTCTCCAGGGCATGTCAGTGTCGCTCGGGGTGGCCAGCCGGGAACGTCGACAACGACGGCGCCTCTACGACGGTTAGGGTTCGGCCAGGGAAAGGAAACGAGAGAGGGAGAGAGCCTGGGGGGAATGAGAGGATAGGGGAGAGGGGAGGCGTGCTCTCCAGGGTGGCGGTAGCGTGGATCGGCGACGGACGGCCGGCGAGGGCGACGGACGGCTTGGCCAGAGGAGGAATACGACAGGGGGAAGGATGGCCAGCGAGGTATTGGGCAGAAGCTGCTGGGCCGTGTTGGGCTGCTGGCTGCGCATGCGAGCAACAGGAAAGGAAGAGGGGAGAGATGGGTCGGCCTGGTTGGGGTCTGGCTACTGTTTTTCTTTTCCAATTTTTTTCTTTTTCTATTTTTCCTTTTCACTTTGTATATTTCAAATACAAATATGTTTTATATTATTTTTAATTATTTTTTTAATTATAATTAGCTAGGATTAGGATTATATTTTTAGCTAGGGTTATTTTAATTATAATTAGCTAGGGTTATTTTTTAATTATATGTAGCTAGGGTTATTTTTTAATTATAATTAGCTAGGGTTATTTTTTTAATTATTGTTTTAATAATAATTAGCTAGGGTTATTTTTTTGTTTTAGTTATGAGCTATGATTATTAGGATTAGGATTATTGTTTTAGTGATTTTTTTGTTTTATTTATTAAGATTAGAATTAGGATTAGGATTAGGGTTATTTTTTTGTTTTAGTTATTATGATTATTGTTTTAGAACAAATAATATTAGGATTATTATAATTAGGATTATATTGTTTTAGTTATTAGGATTATTGTTTTTTCTAACCTGTTTAACTCTCCTTTTGTTATAGATAATTAAGTCATGGATCCATCCGAAGATCCTGGTCGCATCGGTGAAGGTTTTCTTCAGGGCATGATAAGAGGTGAAATTCCTCTTAATGTTACTACCGGCGCCGAAGATATTTTGCTCGAGGAAGAGATATCCTCGTATCTGAATCTATCCGGTGATGGACTAGAGGAAAACCTAATGTACCAAGGAGAAGACCAGATGGACGAAGGGCAAACAAATAACAACAATAATGATGGCCCCTCGATAGGATCCGGCGAGGTACATATATATATAAAGTCTCATGTTACCTCTATTCATTAACTGATCTAGATATATATTAATCACTCTCTCTTCTTCTTTTAGCCCACCGGATCGAAGCAATCGACAGCTCGAACGAAACGAGGGCCGAACAAAAAGTTCGATGGTAATCAGAGGTTCACCATCGAAGAAATAGATGATGATGGTGAACCGATTGCTCTAGAGAAGCACCAGAGGATGTTTATAAATCAATGCGGGGTGCTTGTTAGGGATAACCTGCCGATCACCATACAATAATGGAATAAGTCAAAGAAACCCGATGAAGAATCCAACAGCTATGTCACCGATGATGCCAAAGATGACCTTTGGCAGAAGCTCATAGCGCATTTCATACTACCTCCAGAGTATGAGGAATTTGAGGTAGATGGTATTACCCCAAGGCCGGGTGGGCTTGAAAATAGAGCGAAAGTCAAGGAGTGGGCACTGGGCAAGATGGCTGAACTGTACCGGAACCACAAGAAAATTTTATACGTGAAATATGTCGCGAAAAAGAAAACTCCAGACTTCAAAGGAGTAAACGAGAAGTTGAGAGAACAGTGGCCCAATTTTGTAAAGTACAAGAAATCTGATAAAGAAAAGGCAAAGTCGGCAAAGAAAGCGTTAAATGCTGCCAACAAGAAATACCATCATAAAATGGGGACAAGTGGCTACAAGAGTGTCGTCCCTAAGTGGGAAACTATGGAGAAGGAAATGAGGGCTAGAGGCGTCACTCCTGGTACAGATGTATGGCCCGAGAGATCAAAGCACTGGTGGTACGGGCACGGGGGATCCTTGGACCCAGAAACAGGGAAGACATTATTTCATGAGAAAATTCTAAAACCCTCCGAAGACCTTATTAAAGCAATGAATGATGCTCAATTGGGATTGTTCCATCCCGAGAGATAGAACGACGAGCTGACACGCGCCCTAGGGAATCCTGAAAAGGGAGGACGAACACGAGGCAAAGGCGCCGGTGTCTCGTGGAAGAAAGGGTTTCCTCAGTACGATGCCAGTTACAGAAGCCATCAGAGAAAGAAGGACCGGGAGGCTGAACGGATCTCCAGGGTAGAGCAGGACCTAGCTGATCTGAAGAACCTCATGCATGAAATTAGCCAAAGGCCGCCGTCGTCAACTCACCACGGTCTGATGATCCTGCATTGGATCTTAGCCAACGAAGAAGCAGTGTGGCTTCCACGGAGGTCCGTGCTTATGATCAAGCACTCCTGGATGATGCACCGGCTCCTCACTACCCCGTGGATGATGTCAGAGAGATGGCACAATGTGAGCTACATCAGCCAATGAACAACCTGTCCTTCAAGGTGGCGATCGGCACTGCTTTACCTTGTCTACCTGGAGCACTCCACCATTCACTTCCGATTCCACCAGGCTATGCTCGTGTCACGGTGGATGACATAGTGGAGGATTTTGCGGACCTAGATATTGAAATCACTACGCCTGAAGGCCTTACGAAACTAGGAGATGTCAAGCGCAACATCATTCTATGGAATAAGAAGTACATCAAGTTTCTAGGCTCGGCGCCAAGGCCACCGACTCCAAGGAATCCAAATCCACCCCGCATCGAATATCTTCAACCTCCAAGTTCACCCCAACCCGATTATCGCCAACCTCCAAGTCCACCCTAACCCGATTATCGCCAACCTCCAAGTCCTCCTCGCCCCGCTGACGATCGCCGCAGCAGGAGTACATCAACTCGATCTCTGCCTCCGCCTCCGCCTCCGTGCAATACTACTACCTCGTCAAAGAAACGGAAGTTCGACGGTCCCCCGTGCCCCACAACGAAGAAAGGTCAAACGCCGAAGATAGTCGATATCCCGCCGGCTCTTCCAAAGAGACCTTATGACAAGACCGATGAGGAAACTAATGCGGATGTGACTGCCCAAGTAAAGGCGCATTTTGCACCAAAAAAGCCTGAGCCAAAGCCGGTATATAACGAAAAAACCAAAAAGTGGGCTAAGTCCTTTCTTGAGCAACCATCCCAGATATGGATGAATCTGGAATCATACTATGACCGGGAGATTATTAAGCAAGCATAGAAGAAAAAAATCACAAGTGCAAAAAGCGGGAAGCAAGTTGCCCAGCTCGGAGCACAGAAGAATCAATCGGTCGCCCCGCTCAAAGTCATTTCAGACCTCGACAAGGCCTTCAGAGCTGAAATGGATATGGACATGCAAATAATGGACCCTAGAGCCCGTAATAATGCTGCACTTATGAGAATCACTGTATCGCAGGCCAAAGCACTTGCTAACGAAGCAAATATGTCTCTTGATCAATATTTAGGCTATGAAGATACGCCAGTGGGTCAGATAGTACGGCAGTATGTCCAAGGGGAGCCTCTAGTCAGTAATGAGGAGCTCACGCGTCTATCCACACATATGCGAAATCTGCACGAATGGTACATGTCGCAAGCACAAAAAAGCATCAGAAAGATTGGTTTCCGGTGGACGTTAGAATGGAGCATCACTTCAAACAATACTCGATACAGGTTCAAATGACCGAACTGTTTCAGTTATACAACCAGCGCGCCCTCGACAAATCTATCATTGGTTGCTACTGTCTGTAAGTTATTTATTTCTATAATTAAGTTTGTAGCTTTAGCTCGTTTATTGCATTTAATATATTATCCTAACTATATATCCTTTCGTATGATGATATTATATTCTGCAGAATGAAGATGCTTGAATGCAAAAGAGCTAGAAGATACGACGTTGGGTTCATTGACCCATATATCATTAATGAATATACGTTAAAGAATCACCCCAAGGACGTGGAGGAAGACCTGTGCAGGTTCTTAACCGAGAATAATTTTGTTAAAGAAATACTATTTCCTTACAACTTTAAGTGAGTGTTTATATCTTGTACACATTTTATTTTTGCTTACTCGATGAGCTATATATGCATGTATGCTTATGTAAACGTCCGCAGATTCCACTGGATCTTGCTAAACATTCAAGTTGACAACTCCCTAGTTGAAGTCCACGACTCATTAAGTTGGGACCAAGAGCAGTGGAGCGACATGAAAGCAATGCTCCATAAGTAATTTCAATCGTTATCGCATTATATCGTCCTCTTTCATTCATTTCCTGATATCAAGTAACTAATAACTCCTTTGTTCATTTTCTTTGCCGAGCAGGTGTTGGACACGGTTCAGACAGAAAATACCAGGTCCATTCAAAGAGGAGCTAACTTATAAAATGGAAAAGAGTTTACAACAGCCACCGGAAACTCATTTATGTGGATACTACGTCTGCGAGTACATCCGAGAGTTGACCAGTGAGCGGAAAGTTGACTCACATTATATTTATGATTTGCGGGAGAAACTAGAGCCAGACCAGCGCATAAGATCAATTCAAGAGGAGCTGGCGGGATTTATGACGAAGGAAGTCCTTGATGTACATGAAGAGCATTATGCGGATGACGTGGAACTCGATTTTCCTTAGTCATCTACATGTAGCTCATATGATATATATATTCATCAATGACCATGTAATTTCAAAACATTTCTTCCTTTTGATATGATTGATTATATGTATGCTTGCAAGGGATCGATTAATTATATAAATGCATCTACGTGTAGTGTGTATGTAGTAGCGTATAATATGTATACTGAAATATATGTTTGAATTATAGTGAAACACAAAACGAAAAAGGAACGAAATGGCAAAAAAAAAGGAAATACACAATCTCTGCCGCGGCAGAGAAACACACAATTCTCTGCCACGGCAGAAAACCTTCTAGTCCCGGTGGTGTTCCGGCCCAAGACTAGAGGGTTTCCGCCCCCCGCGGCGCTGAAACAACCACGTGGCTGTTATCAGTCGCGGGCCGTAGCGAGCCGGGACTAAAGGGAGGGGCCTCTAGTCCCGTTTTCGCAGTCCCGGACCCAAAACCGGGACTAGAGCCAGTTGCGGTCCGGGACTAAAGGCCCTTTTTCCACCAGCGAAGGCAGTAGTGGGCTTGGTTGGGCCAGCCCAATGCGAGGTGGTTTCTGGGAGGTAGTCTATAGGTTATAGCACGGATTAAAGGATTTTAGATTGGGTTAATTGAAGAGATGACACTATAATTTTTGGCTATTTGGGAAACCCTATCACAACTTTCATCTTTTTTAAAATGCCACTTCAGTTATCTATACATTTCATAGATACCATTATGCCCACTAATACACACATACACCAGTATTTCCTGTCGTACATACATACCATTATGCCCACTAATACACACATACACCAGTATTTCCTGTCGTACATACATATGCGTGGTTCCTTTTGAGAGTTGCTATTTTCTGGAAAAGTAAGAAGAGTGTTAGGATACTACTGTTGGGTGCCAGAAAGGAATGGAAACAAAATATGTAGCTTTGGTCTCATGATATGCTATACGTCGTCCTTCACCAAATTGAGCGTGAGCTATTAGGCAGTCAGAGCTGTCACCAAGAATGGCAAGAAGCTTTGACATCAGGACTCACAAACGTGTCCTGTGAAGGACGATGACCGACTAACGGGAGAGGAAAGCGACTAAGTGGCTGTAGGTGAAGGTTTTTTTAAAACAAGACAAAAAACTTGCCATTTTTATTAATAGAGAAGGAGTTCAAATAGATGTCTTACAAAGGCCGAAAGCAAAAAACCAACACAGAAAAAACTACCCTCGTGGCATCAAATTACAAAGCGCTTTATAACACCCGCAAGGCTCTAAAGATTTGCCTCCTGTTTAATCTTTGAGATGAGCATTTTTTTTTAAAAGGAGCATATATTAATATCAAGAGATACCAATTACATCCGGTCTCTCCAACAACACAATACACTATTGGCATTACGGATGCACTCAGCTAACAAAAGATAAAGAAAACTAAGAAAATAAAAGACCTGCTACAGTGTTCCGGTCTTAGCAGCAACAGTACAACCACCACCAATACAACACCTGAACTCCAGGCTCTTCAAAAGCGACGCCTCCAAGAAGGGAACAGTGCACAAGTGCCGTCGTCGCCCGATCAAAGATCTAGATTTTCATCCTAAAGATAATCCTCACTCTCAAAACAATGCCTTCAACAAGGCCATTGCCAGGCACAACCAGCTAAGGCCAAACCTTGGATTTTCTCCCTATGTTGCCGCCCCCACTTACATACGGCTGTTGTTTATCCCAGAACACCAAGCAAGTCCCTCAACTGCACGGCGACTCAAACCTCCATAGATAGATCTCCAAACCTGGCCTTCATGAATTCTCCACCTCTGACTTCACCATGGATCGACGGTCGCCTGGTGGCAACAAAGGACAGAGCTTCGCGGCGCTCCCTCCTGAACCAAACGGTCGGAATAAAACATGGATGCACACGACCGAATACCATCCGATCCAGCGAACTGCAGGCATAGAAGCGCTGGTACATTCGCCGGCGGAGCCTTTCGGAACTCCCCACTCCGGCCAAATCAAGAACCATACTCAGGAAGGTGATCATCTCCACACAAGAGGGACCCTAAGCCGATCCACCTTTATTCGACCAGCCGACCAACTCCACGGGGGAGAAAGGCCACCACCACCATGCCCGGGCTCGCAGCCCTAGGTGACCTCGTGAAGCCGGACGAACCCAGAAGCCATCCCGCTGCCGGCTACAACAGATCCAACAGGAAACGGTCGAGATCGGGCTCGACACGCTCCTGCCATCACCATCCGGAGGCTGAGGCCAGGAGGACAGCGTCGCCCCTGCCTACGACCTCCCACCACCGACCACCTAGGCCGCTTGCCGCCGTCGTCCGCCATCACCGAAGCTCGGTGTGCCATCCCCTTGCCTTGCACTACCCGCCGCGACCCACAGCAGGGCAACCCCTGCGCCGTCGCCAAATCTCCCAGCACCAGAGCCACGTCCAAGCCCAGAGGTCCCACCCTGCGCGAGCAACCCCTAGGGAAGGAGACGAGGAGGCCCAGCCGCGCCCTCCTGGCGGCGGCGAGGGAGGGGGAGGATGGGGGAGGTGGCGGAGGCGGCGCCCAAGATCTAGGGTTCCCCCCTGTCGCTACGCGGGGGCGACGAGGGGGGAGGAGGGGGATCATGTTGAGACGAGCATGTTGACGGTGAAGAATTGGTTTCAGAAAAACCTGACCATTTTTCTCTTTCCAAACCTCCCAAGCGACCATCATGGCTAGAGACGCCAACACCCTTCTAGCATCACCTTTCTTATTGATGGCAAGGCTCCACCACTCCTTGACACTTGTGAAGTTATTCCACGCCCTTGGCTCAAGATCGGGAAGGCCTAGCCAATCCTTCAAACTCAACCAAACTCTAACGGTGAAGCGACATTTGAAAAACAGAGACAAGCGGGCGAGCTTGATGTGTGCGGGGAAGAGAGGAGCTCGGGTTAGGGGCGCCCGCGTGCGACCGAGAGAGGTGAGAGGAGGGGTTGGTGGCCAAGGAACATAAGAGAAAAAGGAGGACAACAAGAGGCTAAGAGGAATAATGTTGGTGGTGGGGTGGGATTGCAGAAGTGCCAAGAGAAGGTGGGAGACGGTTGGGGTTTTGCTGGGAGGAGGTGGATGGCTCGGCTTGGGCATCTTGCTAGGCCGGTTGGAGGTTTGCAACGCCTAGGGGGTGGTAGGTTGGCTCCCTCTAGCCTTTTGGGCTTGCGGGTGGCCGCCTCCCCACCCCCCTAAAACATTTTATTTATTTATTTGTTTGTTTTTAAAGACTTTTGAAAATAGTTTTTAGAAAAATAAAAGAGGAGAAGTAGCCTTGGTAAAAATAGGGTTTTAGCAAAATTATTTTAGACAAAAATATGCATAATGTCATGATAATACACAAAATAAAAATAAATATGCAATTTCTAATACGAAATGTTTTTTGGGCATTACACATGTTTACCAAGATTCCTATGGCTACACAACATGTAAAATATATACAGAATATTCTGATCCGATGCACTTCTGGCTCAGTACCTTCTCCTTATATGATTGTCGACTCCCATCATGCAAAACAAAACTCACAACTTTAAAGGCTTCACCCGAATCTATGATTCAACTGGACACTGAGGGCTATTGACGTAGGAATGACTCAGCGGATACCTGCTTTTAGTCTATCTGTTTTGGCCTTATAGGAGGTCCACATGATCTGCTAAGATCCGTGAAACCTATGAAACATCGGCTGCTATGGGCCCATAAAGATATAGACTCCTAGCATGTATGACAAGAAGACGTTCCTAATTAGGAAACTTTAGAGATCGAATCTAAACTTATAACCAACTCGGATGGTATCTGAGACCTAGTCTTTCTATATATAAAGTCTAGCGTTGAGGAGGACATAATAACAACACCCATAGCTTACGCTAGATCAGAGCTTTGCAACCCTTGCCATCTCAACTACTTGTAATCTTTATCACCATCAATCGAAAACAGATAAACATAAATTAGTGTATTATCTTTCAAGACCTGGACCTAGGTAAATCGTGTCTTCCGCTTGTTTATTAGTCAACGAAGTCACCAATATATACAGAATACTGATCAGATGCACTTCTGGCTCAGTACCTTCTCCTTATATGATTGTCGACTCCGATCATGCAAAACAAGACTCACAACTTTAAAGGCTTCACCCGAATCTATAATTCAACTGGACACTCGGTGCTACTGACATAAGAATGACTCAGCGGGTCCACATGGCGATCTGCTAAGATCCGCGAAACCTAGGAAACATCGGCTGCTACCGACATAAGAATGACTCAGCGGGTCCACATGACGATCTGCTAAGATCCGCGAAACCTAGAAATCATCGGCTGCTACAGGTCGATAAAGATACGGACTCCTAGCATGTATGACAAGAAGACAGTTCCTGATTAGGAAACTTTAGAGATCGAATCTAAACTTGTAGCCAATTCAGATGGTATCTGAGACCTAGCTTTCCTATAAATAAAGTCTAGCGTTAAGGAGGACATAATAACAACGCCCATATATAGCTTATGCTAGATCAAAGCTTTGCAACCATTGCCATCTCAGCGACTTGTAATCTTTATCACCATCAATCAAGAACAGATAAACATAGATAAACATGAATTAGTGTATTATCTTTCAAGGCCTAAACCTAGGTAAATCGTGTCTCCCACTTGGTTGTTAGTGGACGAAGTCACCAACGTACTCCTCTTTTCCGAAAACTCAAGTCGGATGTTGCCGTGACCACCCCGCACGTCACTGACTGTGGCATCCCGCAAAACCACTACTAGAAAATTGCGTTGATTTTGTGCATTGCATCATCATGACCGCATGCTCATGTCATCATGCCACATTGCATTTGAGCATCGTCATCATCTTGCATCTGTTCGCATAAAACCATTGTCGGAAAAACCTAATTTGTTTTCTAAGCGCCCCGTCTTTGTTCAAACACAAAAACCGGGTCTCCGGATTATTTTGTTTTGTTCGCTGTCGGTTGCAAAAGCGTTGGTTGAAGTAAATAAAATTATTTGATTATTTAGTGGGGGCAGTCGAACGGGCCGATTCGACCCGAACGACCACCCCCAGAATAAACGGTCCACCATAAACCCTTTTTCTACCAATCCTAATCTACCCACCCTACCTCCACCTCACCCCCACCAATCCCTGGCTGCCACCTCACCCTCTTCCTTCCCTCCAGCCAACCCCCATCTGCCACATCACCCCCCTACTCCCTCCTCTCTCCACCCATCCCTTGGACCCGGTCCACCCCCCTCCCCACCTGGCCCCACCCGACCGGACCACCTGCCCCTCTCTCCCCACTCCCCCCTGCCTCCCAACCCACCCAGAGCATGCACGCACTCACCACCGCCAGGCCCACCTCTCCCTGCACGCGGGCCCCGCCTGACCCAACACGCCACCCACGCCCCGCTCCCCTCCCTAGTTCCGCCTCCCCCCGATCGAACCGCCCCCGCCTCCTTCCTCCCGCTCGTCTCCCTCCCTCCTCTCGGCCACCCTCTCCTCCCTCTCCTCGCCGCCGGCACGGAGCCCACCGCTGCTCCTCCGCCAGCCGCTCGCGTCGGGCCTCCTCCCCCGTCTGCCTCGCTTCGCTCCTCCTCCGCGCGGGCCCGCGCGCGCCCGCCTCCGGCCGGGCCAGCCCGCCCCCTCCATCGCCACCGCCGCCTCGCCTCACCCGCTCCCTCGCCGGAGCCGCCTCGTCCCGAGCACCTCCCCGCTGTCGCGCCTCCGGCCGGCGCCCGACCCGCCACCGGCCGTCCGCCTCCACCTTTCCCCCACCGCAACCTCCGTCCACCGCCTCCTCCCCTCGCAGCGCAGCGCCGCCGGCCGCCTGCGAGCCCGCCGTCTGCAAGCGCCTCCGCCGCCGCGCGTCCCCGCCGGCCACCTCTGCGGGCTCCGGCCGCTCCGCCGCCAGACCCCGCCGCCTCCTCTCTGCACCTCTCCGTGCCCGCCTCCACCGGCCGACGACCCTGCTCAACCTGCCTGGACGCCCTTCGTCCGACCACACCGGCGCTTGCCTCTGCCTGACGCGCTGCCGTCGCCACCCACACGTTTCCCGTGTCCAACGCGCCTCTCACATCCGCGCCCACACCGAGACGCCCTACCGCCGTGGTTTTCCCCTTGAATCCCTGGGCGCGTTCCTCCGTCCCTGCCCCTTTCGATCTCTGCCACTCTTGGGGTGCTTGGGTGTTGTAGGGTGATCGCAAAAGAAAGTCAGAGGTGGATTTGTCGATTATGGTGCCAAGATGGTGGCTGTGTTTTAGTTCTCCGACTTTTGATGGGAAACGGTGATATGTGTCAATGGACCACCCGACGGACAAGAGCTACAAGTTAGACAAGTGCATCGATGACAGGGCGCGACAAGATCTTCTTCATGAACCCCGGTGCCCAGCTGAGTCCGACATCGACCACCCCGACACCGAGGACGCCTACACGGAATGGCAAGATCGCCACACGGACGCGAATCCCAAGACCCTGAGACCCCGAACCGAAGACCGATCCGAAGCGCCAAGGCCTTCGACAGGGAATCGACAAGATCATCGCGGAACTCCAAGGTCTACTTCGTAGGTTGCCGCACGCCAAGGTCGCCGACACGGAACGCCAAGTACTTCACCCCGAAGGCCAAGTTCGACTCGATGGCGCGGAACCGACAAGGTTGTCACGACGACAAGAACGGCACCGACCAGAACGAGTCCGATGCGCCCCGACGCCGCACCAAGCCCTTCATCCTGGGTGCACCAAGATCTGCCCTGTTATCCGAGAACGAACCTGCCGCGGCCGAACCCCAGATCCGAACCCTGAGACCGACCCCGAACCCCCGGACCAACATCGTCGAACCCTAATGTGTGAACCCCTTCCCGAAACCCTATTTTATAATATAATACAACTTGTCGCATATTAATCATTCATCTCGCATGCATATTTGTGTGGTTTGGGGGCCTTATGCCGATTCACCTCATAATTAAATATGGGGCCCATATGCGGGCAAATCTAGTCTTATATTGGCCTCATTTAAATTGGTGTAGCGAACCCGGTACTATCTTCTGCCATGTTATGACAACATTTAATTTGCGGGGTAGATAAATAACTTGAACCGTTTAATTAATTGTCGGGACCCCGTTTCCGCTTAATATGACATAATTGCATCGCATCTTTGCCATGCCAAACATCATTCATGCATCATGCCTGATCTTTTGCCGTAGTATTAAATAGTGCATCCGGTGTTTCTTCTAGTGTTTTGCTTCTTCGCGGAAAAGGCCGTTGAGTTGATGTGAGCTTCGCCCCGGTCTTCGGATGAACCTTCGGCAATGTTTTCAGGCGAGCATCTCCCCCTTTCTACCTATCTTACTTTTATAGTATTTACTCCCTCCTGTTGATCTATTGCTATCTGAGTTGCGATGCTCTAGTTTTCGCACCCGTGTTTTCCCCTGCACCCTTATATTGCCTTGGACACATCCTATTACCTGTTGTTTGATAGATAGTTGGACTTGCGCGTCGTAGTCGCTTGCTCAAGTGCGGTTGCGTGTCGTCAAGTACCACAGTTGTTGGAGCCTTGCCGCATGTTTGTTGTTGGAGATGATTATGGCTTTAATTATCGTTCACTTTAATTCCTGTTTAACAACTAAAATTGAAATAAGTAAGCAGAGGCATCGGTGGGTGATAGATAATATTTGGTTTCCGACCGCCCACTTGTGTCCCGTAGGACCCCGAGTACTTGATACTTGTTCCTTGATTTATCGCGCTATCCACATCCGGGAGGATTATGGGACCCCCCCTGAGCCAGAGCTTGATTCAGTCTTATTTCTTGGGGCCACAAACTAGTTTGAGGTTTTATTTACTATCTTGTACCTATGCCATGCTACTGCTGTATTTACGATTGTGCGAGGAGCACACTGTACTGTTTAGGATCGGGACACGTTTTCGCGGTGTCGACATGCCCAGTTTTGGGTTCCCAGTCGTTCACAGCCGTCCACCCAAACCTCGGGTCCGTCTCGAAGTCAGCTAGCTTCGTTGCGGGTGTACTCCAAGGGGTGGCCCCCTGAAATATTTCTGAATCCTGTGATTGCTTTGTCGTGAAGGCCTCGTTGGGTTTTGATTTGGTTTTTCCGAGGTTGATCGAGCGTGTGTTGCTATTGGTGCACCCCGGCCGGGTAAAACTTTCTGAAAGCCGTGTCCGCGGTTATGGACGACTTGGAGCACAGTATATCGATCATAGACAAGCATAACTAAAGTAGTACTATAAATTTGACTTTATAATGACTAGTAATCAGCTTCACTATAATGGAATGGCTAAATAATACTGCCCACAATTGCTTGTTTGGAGTGTCGCTTGCGACCATTGTATCTGACTAGTAAGTATTGCAACTACAACGGAATGACTAAATAAAAGTACCAACAACTGCTGGGTTTCGGGTCATCTCATGCTAATTGTATTTGACTAGTAAGTGCCGCAACTACAACGGAATGGTTAACTAAAATTGCCCACTGCTTATTTTACCAGGACGATTATCTACACCTGACTAGTAATTGCTGCAACGATAACTGAATAAATAAAACGTCCAACGGTGTGAGTTCCTCGGTCGACTTCCTCGATTGGTCTCGAGGGAGAAACGCCAGGATGGGATTGTTTGATGGTAGCATCAGGTTGGTTCCGAATAGGTCTTTCTTACCCCTCTCTGATAGTCGCCAGTTGTATCGAGTCTCTATAGGTTGTTTAGTGCATGCTGCCGCTGCCGCTTCAGTCCACCATACCTATGTAGGCGAGGACCGCCGAATTCTAGCCTCGCCGTGTACTGGCCTCAGTACTGACGCTCCTCTTTTTCCTTTGCTTGTCGGCACCCCTTTTGTTTAAGCAGGTTTTGAGATCGACGTCGTTAGCAGGGTTACCCTTCCGGCTTGGCCTGGGCAGGGTTATGGACGCCATTGGTTATTCTTCAGGGCTCTTAGCCCCATTTGCATCTTGTCCGTAGTCGGACGCTCTATCATTTTGAAGGTGATTTGGATCTTTGTATATTATATCTGTATTCTTGACTCATTGAGTCGTGTTGTATATATCTGTTCTGTAGGTCCCATCGAGGACTGTTGTGTAATGTTATTACTTCGTTTTCCACCCGCACGAAAGTATCTGGTGGGCACCTTTGAATCTTTTCTATGCGGGTGTGACGGGTTTTCGCTAAAACTTGCATAAGTCCGATTCTGAAGGTGTTACACTGACGACCAAGAGTCAGCCGACGTCGGGAGCATATGGAGAGTCGCCTTGCGTCTTGGCGCTGGAAGAGGACGGCGCTGGCTATCATGAGCCAAGGCTGCAGAGAACAAGTATCGGAGGCATGGCCGTGAGAAACGACAGCAGTGCGAGCGGGACGTGCTGGAAGATGCGCATGCGTCTGCCAACAGTCGGGATGCACGGAACACCGAGCGGCGAGTTAGACTAGCGTGCTTCTCGTGATGTGTACGCACATGTGACAAATTGCTGGCCGTTTTTTTTTTTTGAAAAAAGTCCATTCTAAACATTAAACTCGTAGAGGTTAGACAAATCAAACATTTAACTCGAAATTCCGGTCGCTGGCACCCTAAACTTGCGATTCCCCGTCTAAATCAAACCCTAGACATGTTTGGTAGACTGGGAAAATAATAACCTAACCAGGATTGCCTGCAACTCTCACCGACGCTAGGACCGACGTGTGATATATATCCTTTTCCCCAATTTCTTCTTTTTCAGTCCATACTGCTTTGTCATGCGAGGCGTGTCCCAGGACGTCGGCGTGGCGTGTATGACGTACGGTAGGCTCCTCCACGATGCATACATCTAGACGGCGGTCCATGCTCTCGGTTGCTGTGCATGGAGCTAGAGCTCATCGGGGTGCTCCTATGGTGGCCGATGTTATGCATAGCTTGCATGCAGTCTGAGGTGCTACTGACTACGGAGGGAACTCTACATGGAAGTGCATTGACAAGATGGGAGTATTTGATATGCTGTTGGTTGGTATTGACAAGCTAGCTCTATTGATTTATTATTTCCATTTTACAATCAGCCGGTGACCAATTCAAGAACTAGAAAAAAAGGTTCTGTTCACCGATGAGCTGGAGCTGAAGGGGATCTTTCATGCGCCCGAGTAGCGGCAGTTTAACGCCCATATGTTTGTGTGCAATGGGAACATGAGAATCTACCGATCCATCGCCTTGGCATCATATTTCTGTCTCCGGTGTCGAGTCGCCGCCGACAGGCTCATCCATTTCCCCTAACTCGTCTTCTCTGCTACCTACCTGCTACATGCATGTCGCATGTAGCTGCTGCTACACAGGAGAGTCATGGAGGGATGACGTGGATGGAGACCAGACCACGGGAGAAAAATGGAAAGATTGGACAACAGGAAGAAGACACATATTACACATGGGCCAACTTTTGGAATTTTTTTTATAGTGAGAAAGTTAAGCCGAGGGTTTAATTTAGACCGGGATTTCAGGGTGCTAACGACCGAGATTTCGAGTTGAAGGTTGGATTTGTCTAACCTCTACGAGTTCGATGTTCAGAATGGACTTTTTCTTTTTTTCTGAATTCCGAGGACACGCTACCCTGGGTATGCTTTTGCCCCTGCGTGTAACTAACTAACATGGCGTTCAAGTTGATGGATTAATTATTGGTTAATTCTTTTTTACCGAAATTAGTAGTCTAGATAGATTGTGGAATGAAGGACGAGTATAGATTCAACCCTTCTAATGATGCTCTTAGGCGTACACATAGATTTAGTTAAAGTGCAGTTTTGAGTTTTGCATCGGTATTAGCGTAGCACCGAAGTTAGTCAAGTCAGTTTACAAATAACTTCAAGATTAGACATATATTTATGAACACTTAGTATTACTAACTTAGATTTTGTTGAGCAAGTCTACTCCTAAAGAAGAGAGTATATCAGTTTGTAGTATATTAGTTGCACAGCGATGCACTTTCAGTTATCAAACCGTACTTTATCTTCAGAAGACAGAACTTATAAACAACTTTTCCTTTTGGAGGTTATTTAGAATCGTCAAATTTTAACCAAAATCCCAAGTTTTACCAAAAGCGGAGGCCAGCAACCACCATATTCCCCCAGCTCCAAGAGCCGACAAGCGGCAGTGCGCTATGCTGCGTGACATCGCTGCTCTCGTCGGCTGTACTGTTTGGGAAAAAAAGAATTACTATTGAAACAAGAACATGTAGAGATGTGGCAAAAATCATAGAATTGACCTAATTAACGAATGATCTCATGAATTGACCTACTTTTTTAAAGAAATTTCGATCTGACTTGTTTCCTTGGCGATTTACCGGAGAGCGCCATGGTCAGTAGCACGGCGCTCCCTCGGAAAACGCCATGCATCCATGGCGCCCCTTCCAAAAACGCCATGACCTCGTCCGACGTGTCAGTCGACGTGGCCCACGCGGGCCTGTTTTAATGTTTGACGCTTTTTAGGGGCGCCATGCTACTAGGTATGGCGCTTTTGCGGCGGGGCATGGCCCTTAACCTAGAAACGACGCGGGCGCCCTCCCCCGACCCAACCCAGCCATACCTCTTCGTCCCGAGCGCCTCTCTCTCTCTCTCTCTCTCTCTCTCTCTCTCTCTCTCTCTCTCTCGCCCCCAGCTCTTCCCCAACTCGAATCCCTTCAAATTGGTTGCTTTTCTCCGTGGATTTGGACTTCCCCTCGCTTCAAGAGGTAATATCCCCTGATCCCCTTGGTTTTGTCCAAATAGATCTTTGCAATTTGGTTCTATTTTGGCAAAGAATCTAGAACCCTAACCCTAACCCTAACCCTACCTATATCTTGGCTTTGGAGTGAAATCTAGGGTTGATGTTGTTGCTTCTAGATATTAGATTTGTAGCTTATGGCTAGGATTTGTATGTTAGAATTAGCAAAGTGGCATGACTTGTTTTAGTTGGTAGCTATGGTTGGTGGTGGTTATATAGTTGTCTTTGATACGTAATGGTTGTTGTCATTGGTTTTTAGATGGCAAGAATCGTTAATGTTCATCATGTGGACAAGGCCGCATTCTTGAAAGGCAATGTCGAGTGTGACCCGGAGGAGGTAGTCATGGTGTTTGGCACAAGTCCTACATATGCCGAGGTTGTGGAAAGAATGAGGAATGATTTGAAATGGATGGACCCTAGTGATGTGTATGAGTTGGTTGGAAGGTATAACGCGGGGTTTGGACATCACAATAGATTGAAGATAATGCCTATCAACTCCGAGTTGAATTGGAGTGTCATGGCGCCTAGAAGCGCTTCGTCGGGAAACCCCAAGAGCAAGGTGTGATGCAGCAGCAGCAAGTCTTCCCTTAGTAAGAAACCGAGGTAATCGAACCAGTAGGAGAAAGGAAACATCTCAAAGGTGTTGCAAGCAACGTGGAAACCTGCACAACACAAACTCAAGACTTTATCCCAACGAACAGTGAGGTTTTAAATCTCACCGGTTGCTGTAACAAAGGATTAACCGTATGGTGTGGAAGGTGATGATGGTTTGCAGCAAGTAAACAGTAATAGTGGAGGATGTATCAATGGTAAAGATTGGACCGGGGTCCATAGTTCACTAGAGGTGTTCTCCTTAGATAAACAAACATGACATGCTGGGTAAACAAATTACAGCAAGGCAATTGATAGGACTGAGCAAGGCATAACAATGCAATACTAGACATAAAGATCCTATGAGATTCGATTGGGAAATACAACAATATACATAGACCGCCATCCAACTACATCTATGACTAGAAGTCCACCTTTGGATTATCATCCGAACCCCCTCCAGTATTAAGTTGCAAGCAATCGACAACTGCTTTAAGAAAAGTGTGTAAGGTAAACAATCCACTGTTTCCATAAACAAGAGCTCTTTGTTTTCTCCCTAGTAGCAACAACACATCTACAACCGTAGAGATTTCTGTCATATCCCTTGATTAAGTAGAGGCGCGAGCCCACTATCGAGCATAAATACCTCCTCTTGGAGTCACTAGCATCTACTTGGACAAGATAGCTACTAACAACGGAGAGCATGCAAGATCTCAAACAACACCGACATGATAGAATCAAATAGACAAAACCATTAATCAATCTGACATAGTAATCTCAATATCCATCGGATCCCCGCAAACACAACATGCATGATTACAAATAGATTAGATCTTGATCATAAACGGAGCTCACAAGATCTAGACATGAAAGCACAAGGAGGAGATACAACTATCTAGCTACTAAATGGACCTATAGTCCAAGGTGGAACTACTCACGCTTCATACCGGAGGCTGGCATGATGAAGAAGAAGGCCTCCGGGATGATCTCCCCTCCGGAAGGGTGCCGGGAAGAGCTTCAGCTCCCCCCGATCTAGGGACGATGATGGCGGCGGCTACAGACTGTTTCATGGAATATTGATTGGGTACTTAGGGTTTTGGCATCAGGGGGCTTTTATAGGCGAAGAGGCGAGGCTAGGAGGCGGCCAGGGGGCCCACACCCTGCCCAGGCGCGGGCCCACCCTAGGCCGTGCCTAGGGGGGTGTGGCCACCCTGTGGCCACCCTCCGTTTCTCCTCTGGACTCCGTGTTCTCCTCGGTGAAATATTTACTTTGTCTTTTGTCCCGTCCAATTCCGAGAATATTTCCTTACTAGCTTTTCTGGAACCAAACAGCAAAAAACAGGCAACTGGCACTGTGGCAACTTGTTAATAGGTTAGTACCAGAAAACATATGAAAAGCATCTCAAAGTGTGGACAAAACAAAGAAAAGTAGATACTAAACAAGCATGGAACATAAAAAATTATAGATACTTTTCCGACATATCAAGCATCCCCAAGCTTAACTCCTGCTCGTCCTCGAGTAGGTAAGTGATAAAAGAATAATTTTTGAGGTGACATGCACCATCAAAACCAAGATCAAACCATTTGCAAGCATTGAAAGATGGGATCAAAGAACTCTAAACATGTGCATGCAAGATGGATTTCTAACAGTAAGACATGGTAGCTATGCATGCACATGAAAGGCTACAAACAAAGATCATGAATAACATGCATTGAAAAACGTTTGTTTGTTTTACATACAGGAAACATGGCATAGTGGCATTCATCTTGTCCCTCTTGGAGTAGCAAATAGATGCATAGGACACCTTCAAAGTTCATAAGAGTGACTAGATACAAGTAGCACAGGAACAAGCAATATCAACAATATGCATCAATCAATAAGTTTTGGGACACTACACATAGAACTAAGAATGACAATTATGCTTTCTTAACTGGTGCCTAAAGGTAGAAGATGGAGACTCAATATAATAGTGGAAGAAAGGCCCTTCATCGAGGGAAGCAGGGGTTTCAAGTCTCAAAAAGAGCTTCCAAAAATTATGGTACTTGTTAGCTTTCAGCTCTCATTGCCCCTATCATAAGCATCTTGAAGTGATTAAGGTTAAAGTGAACAAACTATGGAGTATATGCTTGACAAAGTATAAGTTGGCAATCTCATGTCCCTTAAATACGAGGTCCGCACCTCATGCTACTCAACTTTGGTCACCTGTAAGTTCTTGTCATAGTAAGTACATGTGTATCATAGAGAACCGCCAACGGGGTACCCCTTGCACATGGTACAGGAGCTTTCCCATAACCAAAATGACAAGGTAAGCTAACAATGAGCATCTCAACGATCTTTTTATTTGCTATCTGCATAGGTTTTTATTGAGGATGCTTCACAGATTGCTCAATATGGTGATGTTGCAAGTTTCCACCATGATTAGGCATGACTTAGGCTAGCGGCCCAGGTGTTTCTCTAACACAAAATACATAACTACATGGACTTACAAGCTCCCTTTTTATTTCACACCGGCGACATCCATAGACAAAAGAGCATGATATCAACTGTGTACAAAGTACAAGTGCAATGTTGAAAACGTTACCCATGAAAACATGGTTCTGCTAATTCAAATGTATAAGTGCAAGCATATATAACATAGATGACCCAATGGTTCAAGTTTATTAGGGGCAAGGAATATAAAGTGTGCCATCAAGTTTGTGAGAGCTTTAATCACTAAGTTTTCACATAACAAAATACTCTTTAATTGGAAGATAGCTGAAAACAAGAATATACTTGGAATGGTGTAACACACCATGCATAGGAATTTATAGTGGACACTTTGGAATAACTTGGTTTCTTGGAAGTTGGAAGCATGAGTAGAGCTTACTCATACAAGTGGAGGCTAGCAAAAGACTGGGAGCAACCAACTAAGAGAGCAATAATAGCCATAATCATGCAGAGCAACAAAGCATACCAATCAAAGCAAAGAGTTGTACTACAAGTCAAGGACTAAATGATCATAGAGGCTAATGGTGACTTCTCATAGTCATAACACGGTGTGAGCATGTGCCAAGTCAACCCAAGCAAAACATCAAAGGAGAATACCACAGTACTATGCTTTTGCATGCTAAAACAACGCATAATTTCTTCAAGGCACACTAAGCAATCCCAATTGTTTGGAACAAGACATGCTACAACAATAATCACTAAGCATAAGGTCAAAACAACACCTAGCATGTCATGCTAAAGTCTAAGTCACAGTCAATGCAAGCTCCTCTTGCACTTCAAGCAAGAACTTACTACTCCTTTCCAACACCAAGCAACTTATATGTAAAACAACACAGAGAGAACGGGGGTCCAAACTACTTAATAAAACTAAACAAACTAAGCAAAGCAAATGAAAACTAAGATGCTCCAAGAATAACACAACTGTGCATGAAACAATAAAAACGAAGTGTCTAGACAGACCTGAGCTTTTTATTGATGAAGAGGGGGATGCCTTGGGCATCCCCAAGCTTTGACGCTTGTACCTCTTGGATATTTCTTGGGGTGACACCATGGTGGAATCCCCAAGCTTGAGCTTTTGTCCATTCTTCATCTCATTGCATCATTCTCTCTCTACACCTGAAATTTTACTTTCATACAAAACTTCACACAATCTTAATTAGCAATATTAGTGTATTCAAAAGATATTAGACCCCTAGAAAATCTTTGGAACAACAAGGATTTTCACTAAAAACGCAAGCTACTGTAGTAACTCCTCCAAAAAGCTCAATTCACCTAAAGAGAACTCAAAAAAGAATCAATAAGAAGCAAATGCAAATAATGGCAGAAATTAATAAAACAGACCAGCAGGTAGACACCAATTTTTTCGAACATCTTCTGTTGCTCAAATAAAAAAGTGTTGAACTAACGAAAGTTAGCTAACATACTGGGGGATTTATTTCTAAATTGTCAGCTCAATCCGTGTTACAGAGACTCCTGACAAATTTGTTTGGTGGAGGACAGAAATCTGTTTCGGGACAGCAACTCCCAAAATCTTACTTCCCTCTCATTAAAAGTCATTCTTGGCAAAAAAAAGCAAACAAAAAGGATAAGGAGAGGTCATTACTGAAGTAATAACTTCCAAGACTCAAGGAAACTCTTGGGTTATCTCCCAACAAATACTTTTCTTTAACGCCTTTAAGTTAGGCATGATAGCTTGAGAAGATGCTCACATAAGAAATATGAATTGAAGTCAAAGAGAGCATCAAGAAGCAAATTCAAAACACATTTAAGCCTAACCCTCTTCCTATGCATCGAAATCTTGTACACAAATAAATTCACAAAGAAAAAAGTGGCAAGCATAGGAAGATAAAACAAGAGTAACTTCAAAACTTTCAGCACAAAGAGACGTGTTTCAGTACCACGAAAATTTATACAACCATACTTTCCTCTCTCATTATAATTTTCAGTAGCATCATGAATAAACTAAAAATATATCTATCACATAAAGTATGCTTTTTATGATCTACAAACACATAATTTCTATCAAGCTCAAAAATTGTGGGATTAAAACCTTCACAGGTTTTACACAAAGTAGATATTTCAAAAGGATCCATGGAAACATAACATTCATCCTCCTTTGGTAAGCATGGGGGACAATCAAATAATGTAAGGGATAAAGAGATACTCTCATTAGAAGGTAGGCATGGGTAGATCCATTCTTTCTCCTTTTGTTCATCACTCTCCCCTCTTTTTCATCTAATGAGATTCCAGTTTCAACAATTTCTTCTTCCATAGGATCCTGCAAGGCATTAGTCTCTTTCATTTGTGGAAAACGCCTATTAAAATATTCAAGAATATAGCCATTTTCTTCCTTGTAATTTTCAAAGAAAAATTTAAGTATCTCATAAACCTCACATTCATAAGGTGCATCATCAGTATTTTCAAGCAAACTAGCAAGTTCAAATGCACCCTTGAAGACAATAAATTCTTCAATTTGTTCCACATCATAAAAGTCATAATTTCCCTTAACATAAGAAAATATGGTAACATTATCATTATACTCACATTGAAAAGGCAGGTGTTTATACCTCCTACAGCAGCCGGACTTATAAAAGCAATAAGTAACATTATAAGTAGAGCACACGTCTCTAGCAATAGTATTCAACTTATCAGTTTGTTCCCATAAGTTTTTCCCTTTTTGTGACAAACGGTGTTCCTTATAATAATACTTTTGTTCTTCCGTGAACCCACCTTGCCAATAAGAACTAGTTTCAAAGAAACCATCCATTGATAGAAAGCATGACCAAGCAAGGCAATAACAGACCACCAACTAGAGTGAGAACTAATTTTTTGTGTTTTTGAATAAAGCAAGCAAACCAAACTAGACAATTTTTTTTGGGTTTTCTCGAAAGAGGCAAACAAAACCAAGCAAAAGAAACAAAGCAAACTAAAAACAAAGTAAAGAGAAAGGAAATAAAGGACTCCCCTTGTGAAGACGTCCTTAGCCTCCCCGACAACGGCACCAGAAAACTTGTTGATGGTGCTGACATGGAGCACTTCGTTGCAAACCCCAAGAGCAAGGTGTGATGAGCACAACATCAAGTCTTCCTCAGTAGAGTCCGAGGTTATCGAACCAAAAGGAGGAAGGAAACATCACACAGGTGTTGCAAGCAACGCGGAGACCTGCACAACACAAACTCAAGACTTTGCCCCAATGAATCAGTGAGGTTTGTCAAGCTCACCGGTTTGCTGTAACAAAGGATTAAACGTGCCGTGTGGAAGGTAATGGTTTGCAGCAAGTAAAACAAGTAACAGTGGAAGATGTATCGATGGTAAAGATTGGATCGGGGTCCATAGTTCACTAGAGGTGCTCTCCTTAGATAAACAACATGACATGAAGGGTAAACAAATTACAGCAGGGCAATTGACAGGAACTGAGCAAGGAATAACAATTCAATTACCAGTCAGAAAGATCCTATGAGATTCGTTTGGGAAATACAACAAGATACATAGACCGCCATCCAACTGCATCTATGACTAGAAGTCCACCTTCAGGTTATCATCCGAACCCCCTCCGGTATTAAGTTGCAAGAAACAGACAACTGCTTTAAGCAAAGTGTGTAAGGTAAACAGTCCAGATGTTCCATGAACAAGAGACCGTTGTTTTCTCCCTAGTAGCAACAACACATCTACAACCGAAGAGATTATTATCACTTCCCTTGGAAACTAGAGGCATGAACCCACTATCGAGCATACATACCCCCTCTTGGAGTCACTAGCAAATACTTGGCCAAGATAGCTACTAACAACGGAGAACATGCAAGATCACAAACAACACATACATGATAGAATCATAAAGACAAAACCATTAATCAAACCAACATAATAATCTCAATATCCATCGGATCCCCGTAAACACAACATGCATGATTACAAATAGATTAGATGTTGATCATGAACGGAGCTCACAATATCTATACATGAAAGCATAAAGGAGGATATACAACCATCTAGCTACTACATGGACCCATAGTCCAAGGTGGAACTACTCACGCATCATACCAGAGAGAAGGTCTCCGGCATGATCTCCCCTCCGGCAGGGTACCGGGAAGAACTTCAGATCCCCCCGATCTAGGGACGATGGTGGCGGCGGCTACAAACGGTACATGGATATTTGATCGGGTACTTAGGGTTTCTGCATCGGGGGCTTCTTATAGGCAAAGAGGGAGGCCGAGGAGGCGAACAGGGGGGCCAAACCCTAGCTAGGCGCGGGCCCACCCCTGGCCGCGCCTGGGGGGGTCTGGCTGCCCTGGCCCGCTTCCTCGTCTCCCCTCTGGACTTCTTGTTCCCCACAGAAAGTAATTGACTTTGACGTTTGTCTCCTCCAATTTCGAGAATATTTCTTTACTAACTTTTATGAAACCAAAAACAGCAGAAAACAAGCATCTGGCACTGTTGCAACTTGTTAGTAGGTTAGTAGCAGAAAACATGTGAAAAGCACCTCAAAGTGTAGATATGTAAAGCAAAGTAGATACTAAACAAGCATAGAGCATCAAAAATTATAGATACGTCCGACGTATCAGTACTTACTAGCTTTGAGCCCTCATTGCCCCTATCATAAGCATATTGAGGTGATTAAGGTTAAAGTGAACAAAGATGGAGTATATGCTTGACGAAATATAAGTTGGCAATCTCATGTCCCTTGAGTACGAGGGCCGCTCTTCATGATACTCAACTTTAGTTATCGGTAAGTTCTTGTCATTGTAAGTACATGTGTATCATAAAGAACCGCCAACGGGGTACCCCTTGCACATGATACAGGAGCTATCCCATAATCAAAATGACAAGGCAAGCAGACAATGAGCATCTCAGCAATCTTTTTATTTTCTATTTGCATAGGTTTTTTTAGGGATGCTTCACAGATTGCTCACTATGGTGATGCTGCAAGTTTCCACCATGATTAGGCTAGCGGCCCAAGCGTTTCTCTAACACACATACATAACTCCATGGACTTACAAGCTCCTCTTTTATTTCACACCGTCGACATCCGCAAAAAAAAAGAGCATGATATCAACTAGATATGTATCCATAAGTGTTGAAAGTGTTCCCCGTGACAGCACGGTTCTGCTAATCCCAACGTATAGATGCAACGATATACATCTTCGATGACACAATGGTTCAAGTTTATTAGGGGCAAGGAATAAGGTGTGCCATCAAGTTTGTGATAGCTTTACTAACTAGTTTCTCATAACAAAATAGTTTTTAATTCGAAAGATAGATGAAGCTTGATAAATCTGCTTGGAATAGCAATAATTCTAATAGGTAGATATGGTGGACACAAATGGCACAGTTTTGGTTCAAGGGAGTTGGAAGCATGAGAAGTATGCCTTCTCAAAACAGGTTTTTGGCTAGCAAGGCTGGGTAGCAAGCAAAAGAGTTGAAAGAAACAAGCAAACCTATAAGTGATAAAGCCAAACATGCAATCTTCCTTGAAGACACAAAAGATCTTAAATAAAGAATACTAAGCTTATGAGCCAATCAAGGAAGAAAATAAATGATACAAAATACCTGTAAGCTTTTTCTCTTTTCCTTTCAAACCTCAAAAAGTGTTGCTTCTGACCAGAGCTCGGTTTGCCAAAACCAATTTAGATATACTTGATGCTCCCAAAGTGGTACCAATACTAATCACCAAGATCAATCATATAATAGAGATTGCAAACTAAAACAAGAAGTGCAAAAAGTAAAAGATGAAACTTCTCATTAATACTCCATAAAGGCACTCACACCAAGGGATACATAGATAATCAACTAATGGAGAGATACTTCCACAATGCAAACCAACCTATAAGATAAGTTATTTACCAAAGATATGAATCCACTAAAAAAAGGTAAAAGATAAAAGATGATGATGTGATACCGCAGCACTCCCCCAAGCTTGGAACAAGCCAAGGGGATGCCAAACCTGATGACGAATTATTCCTTTTGTGGTGGTGTTCTCTTGATAAGCTCCTCAATCAGTTTCCTCAAATCTTCAATCTCAAAGTTCAGAGTATGAATCAACTCCAAATTTTGCTCAATGCGGTTCATGATCATATCGGACTAAGAGTCCCAGTCCTTGCTATTCTTTCCCCACTCTTCCTTCTTAGTGTGTTCCTTCCCTGCATGGTTAGAGCGAGGCAGATCCCAAATCGAGGGCAAGTTCCCTTTGGGCACATGTTGGTATTGTTGCTTATAAGAGTATGGAAGGAATTCTTGGTACGTGGAGGAGGTGACCGTGGAACGAAGACAAGACATGGAGGTTTCCCTCCTGTAGACATCTGTGCTGTCCTCTTAAGCTTGCGGGTGTCCAGATGATCGTCCACCTCCATGTCTTCTTCATCCTCTACCAAAATCTCCTCCTCCTTGGGATTGTGAGGATCATCTTCCTCGGGCTTCTTGCCTTTGTCGTTGGCGGAGACCATGATTCTCTAAACTTGAGAAGATTTCCTGATAGAAACAGATCAAAACGAAAACATGACGAGAACACGATATACGAACCTCGGGGGATCCGGGGGGTTATATATCACGAAGTATCAATGCATAAGGAAGGTACTGACACGAAAACAAGGCGGAAACGGAGCTCGAGGGGCTCACACCCCCTCCAGGCGCGGCCAGCTAGGGCCCGCGCCTGGGGTGGGTGTGGCCACCCCGGCCTCCGTTTCCTCCTCCGTTTCGTTTCGTAACTTTCCGTATGCATTAAAAACATCAAAAATATAAAAAGATTAAGCTTTCACGAACCTTCTGTTTTCACCACTTTTACCTATTCAAAGATGAACTCTGTAAACTCCTTTTCTCCTTCTCCTGGAATTTTTTTTCTCACAAGGCAATACACAAACTTCAATGGCAACATTACTGTAAGAAAAAACAATAAACCTTAAGGTTCACACTTCAACTGAAATCCATCAAAACAAAAGCTACTGTAGAAACTCCTTTCCAAAAACCCAAAATAATCTGGAAGGGAATCAATAAAAGAGCCAAATGCAAATGATGGCAGAAATCTGTCAAAACAGACCAGCAGGTAAATATTGATTTTTTCGAAAACTTTCTGTTGCTCAAATAAAAAAGTGCAAAACTAATGAAAGTTGGGTAACAACTTGGAGACCAAGCACAGAAAAATACAGCTCCATCCGAAGTACTGAGCTCCCTCACGAATTTTTACAGTGAAGCACAAAAATCTGTCCTAGGACATCCACTTTTCACAACTCCTCTACTTCCCAAAAGTAGTTGAGCTTGACTCAAAAATCGAAAAAAGGATAAGGAGCGGTTATTACTGAGGTAATAACTTCCAAGACTCGAAAAAACTATTGGGTTATATCCCAAGAAGTACTTTTCTTTAATACCTTTAAGTTAGGCTTGATAGTTTCAAAGATGCTCACATAGGAGATAAATATCTGAAGTGAAAGAGAGCATCAAGAAGCAAATAACTAACACATTTGAGTCTAACCCACTTCCTATGCATGGGGGTATCATGAGAAAACAAATTGTTGAAACAAAAAGCCACCAGCATAGGAAGACAAAACAAATTTAACTTTAAAGCTTTCAACATAAAACGGGGAAACTTAACATTATTGAGAGGCATAAAACCATGTTTCACTCTCTCATAATAAATTTCAGTACCACCTTGAATAAAGTTGACAATATAACTGTCATAGGAAAAAACTTTATAATCAGAATGAGCATACTTACAATCACCAAAAATAGGTCCAAGGTCATAAACCGGATCAATAGAAGCAAGTTGTTCCATCCTAAAATCTTTATTAGGCAAGTTGTTTTCACAAGGAGCTTTAGCAAATTTGGAAAAGTTTAACTCATAAGAATCTCCATCAAACTTAGTTAAAACTTTCTCCTTCTTACAATCTATAATATCTCCACAAGTGTTCAAGAAAGGTCTACCAAAGATGATAGGACAAGTTTTGCTAGCTGCTGAATTAAGCACTAGAAAATCAGCAGGATACTTAATCTTACTGCAAAGAACCTCCACGTCTCTTATAATACCAATAGGGCAAATGGTTTACTTATTAGAAAGGTGAATAACCACATCAATGTCCTCAATCTCACAAGGACCAATTTCATGCATAACTTCCCTGTAAAGCTCATAAAGAATAACACTAGAATTAGCACCAATATCACATAAACCATAGTAGCAATGACCACCAATTTTAACAGAAAGCACAGGGACACTAGCTTTTCTAGCTTTACTAGGATGAGAGATAATATTAGAAGAGTTTTCACAGAAGACAATATGGTCATCCTCTATATTTCTAGTGACAAGGTCTTTCACAATAGCTACCACAAGCTCAATATTAATTTGCTCATCAGGTTCCACAATTTTCTTTGTACCTTTGTTATTCGCACTGATTATCATAGGGTACTCCTTTACCTTAGCTGGGAAAGTTGTTTTATCAACATAAGGTCCAGGCACAATATGATTATTGGTACAAACTTCGGTTCTTCTAACAGGAGCATGACTAACAACATCTTTATAAGGTGCATGGTACTTATTCCACTTCTTTTTTAGAATTTATATGTTAGAGGCAAAGGCCTTAAAACAATTGGCAATACTTTGGGAGTCAAGACCAAACTCATTACTAATATCACAGAAGTCATTAGTTCCCATAAAATATTTAATGCATTCATAATCATAATTTATACCTGTCTTTATCCCTATGTCATTCTCCCAAGCTTCAGTGTTTTCTTGAATACGGTCTAGTAGATCCCATTTAGCTTCTTCCTTCATACGTGTGAACGATCCAGCACAAGAAGAATATAGTAAATCTTTATCATGAAGAGAAAGCCTAGCATATAAGTTATTGACAATAATATTGTTAGGGAGTTCATGAATAGGACATTTAAGCATTAGTAACTTCAATCTCCCCCAAGCTTGAGTTGTACTCTCTCCATCACGAGGCCAAAAGTTATATATCAGATTCCTATCCTTATGAATTTCACTGGGAGGATATAATTTAGAATAAAAGATAGGCACTATTTCCTACCATTCCATGGATTGTCCATTCTTCAGCAGCTTATATCATTCTTCAGCTCTCCCTTTCAAGGATATAGAGAGTAACTTCTTCTTAACATATTCAGTTGTGATACCTACACACTTAAACAACCCGCATAATTCATGGATAAAAATCAAGTGATCACCAGGATGGACAGTTCCATCGCCTAAATAATAATTATCCATAACACGATCAACAATACTTGTAGGTATCTTAAAAGGATCTATCTCAATAGGTGGTGATTCATCTAATACTATAACAGTGATAGTAGTTTTCTCAAAAAGAAAACCAAGTGGGTTATCGATATTGGAAACAAAGTAACAAACATAAATAAAAAGCAATACTCACAGTAGAAGTTTCCTTTACCAGTTCCACTCTTCAATAGCGCTTCACTCCCTGGCAACGGCTCCAGAAAATAGTCTTGATGACCCACAAGTATAGGGGGTGTATCGTAGTACTTTCAATAAATAGGAGTGTCGATCCCAACGAGGAGCAGAAGGTGTTGACTAGTGGTATGGAGCAGGAAATCTCTGTAAATATTTAGCAAACGGATTTTTAGGGGTTTTCTGATAAGGCAAAGAAACAAAGTGCAAGTAATAAAGGCAACGAACAATTGCAGCAAGTGGCCCAATCCTTTCTTAGCAAAGGACAAGCCGATGGAAATACTTATAAGGATCAAACGTTCTCGAGGACACATGGGAATTCTGTCAAGTGATTTCGCTTCAAATAGCTGAGCAGTCTTCTTTGGTGTTGTAAGTGTTGTGTGGGTGAACCTGTGCTAATGTACCGACCTTACGTGGACTAATACATAATTGTGATTAAACCCCCTACAAGTATGCGCAACTACAAGAAAGTAATTAAGATATAAACCTAACCACAGCCTTAAACTCTGAGATCCTACGCTCCCTGGTGCCATGGTGTCCTAACGGGGGTTCAGGTTTCTGTCACTCCGGCAACCCCACAATTAGTAGCCAAATACACAATGCATTCCCCTAGTCCCATAAATGGTGAAGTATCATGTAGTCAACGTTCACATGACACCACTAGAAGAATAGCACCACAACTTAAATACTAAACCATTGAATAATATATCAACACAAATCGACTACTAACAACATGAATTTTCCCATGTCCTCAAGAACTAAACAAACTACTCACAAGACATCATATGGATCAAGATCAAATATGATATGGCAATGGGTAGCTATCTGAACATAAACAATAATCCAATGGTTCCACTCAGAAGCATCAACTACAATAGTATTCAACACCGGGAAAGTTTCCCCTAAGATCTATGCAAGGATTCAACATGATTGTTACAACAGGACAGAGTGGTGATGATGGTGCTGGTGGAGATGATGGTGTGGATGATGATGATCCCGATGAAGTCTAGATTGATGACGGTATTGATGGCAACGATCTCCTCACTCCGGGAAGGAATTTCCCCGGTAGAAATCTGTCTGCCGGGGAGCTCTTTCTCTCTCTCGGTGTTTTCTGCCCCGCAGAGGCGGCGGAATCTTTCTATGGTCGGTCCCCTTGTCTTAGGGTTTCGAGGAGAAGATATAGGCGAGAGGGCGGATTTGGAGGCCGGCCAGGTGGGCCACAGCCCCTGTAGGCGCAGGGCAGGGGTGGCCTGCGCCTGGGGGGTGTGGGCCTCCTGTGGCCCATCTCCGCCTCCCCTTCTGGCTTCCTTCGTCCTCTGGGAAAATATTATTTTCCAATATTTTTCTGGTATTTTTATGATCTTCGCGAAATTGCATCAAAACACCTCTTTTTCATCAGAATCCTGACTCCAGCAGTTCATCCTCCAAGAATCATCCAACATGCAAAAATAGATGAAAAGATATAAGTATCACCTCTTAATATGAAATATATCAATGAATAGAGGAAAATTATGATATAGAATGGTGATGCAAATTGGACGTATCAATGGTGTATTCATATTGTGATTTGTGTTGATGATATGGAATGAATGCATTCACATATGACTTTATAACCAAATACTTATTTAAACAAATCTATGACACCCTTAATAGTATATGTTGGAAGAGAACTTATGCTATTTGCAACTCTATACGCGATAAAACCGGAGGTCAGCTAACGATGGTCATCCTTGAAAACTTTTCCATCCTTGATAAACTTGTCATCACACATATGAATGGACTGGCAACTTACAATGATCCATTGTGGCCTGCCCCTCAATGGTTGTACACGAACAACCCATGGACATCCTTGCTTCTCACACTTGACTGTGTAACGCATCTTAGTGTTTGAGTGAGCCACCTTGTACGGTCGGTGGTACTTCACCGCGTAGTCCTCGATACACATCTGAAATTCCAACAAGCTATCAAACTTTACCTCGGGATTTATCCCGTACTTTTTTGGCTTCAAGTCCTTTTTAGAAGGTGCTCGTTGCTCGAGCACTCAACTAATTCCACCATCAACTTGGGCCTCATCTTCAAGGCTAACATCACGGAACAATGAAGGTTGATGATCTCGACCTACTACTTTCTTATGAGCTTTAGCGAATTTAATCGTTAGACCATCCTCATCCACATCTTCATCCGGTCCTTTATCCTCGTAGTCCGATGCATGACACCTCAAATAAGGGAGATCATGGTCCATGTCCTCCTCATCGCAATTTTCCTCCACATCTCCTACTTCATTGTCACGATGCCCATACTCTACCTCATCACCCTCAAAGTCATCATCCTCTATTTGAGGTGCTTCATAGCTGTCATTGCAAATAGGGCTCATGGAAGGTTGCCTCATTGTTGTGTCATCGTAGGTTGGCTCTACGCGGACCGGGCTCAATGGAGGTTGGCTCATTGTTGTGTCTCACCTCGAGCCGGGCTCATGAAAGCATGCCGGTTCAAGTCAATGTGCAACCGAGCCCCAACCTTTCTTGTGGCAAATATCTCGAGTGACTTACCTTCAGATTCCGCCACCATCTCCTTATATGCACTCTGATACGTCGGAAACATATCTATAATTTTTTATGTCCCATGCTTGTTTAGTATCTTCTTTGCTTTGACTTGTCCACACTTTGAGGTGCTTTTTATATGTTTTCTGGTACTAACCTATTAACAAGTTGCCACAGTGCCAATTTCCTGTTTTCTGCTGTTTTTGGTTCCAGAAAGCTAGTAAGGAAATATTCTCGGAATTGGACGGGACAAAAGACAAAGTCAATATTTCACCGAGGAGAACACGGAGTCTAGAGGAGAGATGGAGGGGCACCACAGGGTGGCCACCCCCCAAGCGCGACCTAGGGTGGGCCTGCGCCTCGGTAGGGTGTGGGCCCCCTGGCCGCCTCCTAGCCTCGTCTCTTCGCCTATAAAAGCCCCCTGATGCCAAAACCCTATGTACATCGGAAACGAATCTATAATTTTTGATGCTCCATGCTTGTTTAGTATCTACTTTGCTTTACTTGTCTACACTTTGAGGTGATTTTTACATGTTTTATGGTACTAACCTACTAACAAGTTGCAATAGTGCCAGATGCATGTTTTCTGCTATTTTTGGTTTCAAAAAAGTTAGTAAAGAAATATTCTCGGAATTGGACGGGACAAACGTTAAAGTCAATTACTTTCCATGGGGAACAAGAAGTCCAGAGGGGAGCTGGAGAGGCCAGCCAGGGGCGCCAGACCCAACCTAGGCGCGGGTGGGCCCTACCCCACTCCTAGGAGGGGTGTGGGGCCCCTGGCCGCCGCCTCGGCCTCCCCCTTCGCCTATAAGAAGCCCCCGATGCAGAAACCCTAAGTACCCGATCAAATCTCCACAAAACCGTCTGTAGACGCCACCATTGTCCCTAGATCGGGGGGATCTGAAGTTCTTCCCGGCACCCTGCCGGAGGGGAGATCATGCCGGAGACCTTCTCTCTGGTATGATGTGTGAGTAGTTCCACCTTGGACTATGGGTCCATGTAGTAGCTAGATGGTTGTATATCCTCCTTTATGCTTTCATGTATAGATCTTATGAGCTCCGTTCATGATCAAGATCTAATCTGTTTGTAATCATGCATGTTGTATTTGCAGGGATCCGATGGATATTGAGATTATTATGTTGGTTTGGTTAATGGTTTTGTCTTTATGATTCTATCATGTTTGTGTTGTTTGTGATTTTGCATGCTCTCCGTTCTTAGTAGCTATCTTGGCCAAGTAGTTGCTAGTGACTCCAAGAGGGGGTATTTATGCTCGATAGTGGGTCCATGCCTCTAGTTTCCAAGGGAAGTGACAATAATCTCTTCGGTTGTAGATGTGATGTTGCTACTAGGGAGAAAACAACGGTCTCTTGTTCATGGAACATGTGGACTGTTTACCTTACACACTTTGCTTAAAGCGGTTGTCTTTTGCTTGCAACTTAATACTGGAGGGGGTTAAGATGATAACCTGAAGGTGGACTTCTAGTCATAGATGAAGTTAGATGGCGGTCTATGTATCTTATTGTATTTCCCAATCGAATCTCATAGGATCTTTATGACTGGTAATTGCATTGTTATGCCTTGCTCAGTTCCTGTCAATTGCCCTGCTATAATTGTTTACCCTTCATGCCATGTTGTTTATCTAAGGAAAGATCCTTTAGTTAACTATGGACCCTGGTCCAATCTTGTCACATCCCAAGATTTTCCAAATCTTGTAATGTGAAAAAAAATATAAATAAACAATTGTTGATTTTTAGGGTGAGAAGAAACTTTTTGATTCCAATTGGAAACATCAAAACCTATTTTGATCAAATAGAATCCTAAAGGGATTTTAAAAGATAAACAAATAATAAATAAAGTTATAATAGTTGGAATCACTATTTTTGGATATTTAAATAAAAAGATACGGTTTTTATAAAGCAAAGGTAGAATTATAAATAAGGATTATTTTTAAAGAGCCAAATTAAATCTTGGCCAAGCAAATGAAATAAAATATTTTTTTTGATAAAAATAGTAAAGGTTTATTTAAATAAAATAATAAGGATTTATTAATATCCAAATTTTATTTAAGTAAAAGCTTTTCCCATTTTTAAAATAAACACTAAAACTTGTTAAAGTATTTTAAATAAGATTTCCAAGTGTTTTATATTTTCAAATAAAACCTACTGAAAAGGTTTTGGGTATTATTTAGATTCAAATAGAGTTTTTAAATAAATTAAATCCTATTTGAATTAAAGACTAAGGTCTATTTATTTAATTATTAATAGATCCTAAAATAATAAAAGAATTATTTTATTTTAGACTTTGGATTATGTTGTTAAACAGAATTAAAATCAATACAAAGTTTGGTGGTGGTTTGATTTGAATTGGAGTTTGAATTATTTGTTTGAAAATCAAAACAGAAATTCCAAATAGAAAAAGAAAAAGCTTTTAGTATAAAAAAAATGAAACAAGCAGCCCACTGCCAACAGGCCCAGCAAGCCCAACTCGCAGCCCACCTGCACCCCCTCTGCCGAATCGTTTTTCACCCACGCGCGCACCGCTGAGTCGCTGACCGCTGGCCCCATCTTCCCCTCCCTCACTCTCGCTGACAAGGGACCCCACTAGCCACCTCATCATCGTCTCCCTCGCGACCATGTCCCCTCGCTGTTTCTGCCATTAACTCCGGCGACGAATTCGAGTTATTTCCTGCGTTATTCTCGCCCCTGACCACGCATACTTAAGTGCCTGCCTATCCTCTCTCATTCCCCTCGCTCACCCCACCATCTCTGCCCCAGGCTACCTGGATTTTCTGCCGGCAACGCCACTACTCCGACAAGCTTCGCAACCGATTCCGGCCACACCTCGCCGCCCCTCGCCTCCCACTGCACGCAGCCTTGCTCGCCAGCACCAGGCGCAACTGCCATTGCCTCGCACTCGCCCGCGCGTGCCCCACAACCTCGGCTTCGTCATCACCCGAGCGCCACCGCCGTCTGTCTCGTCTCCGTCGAGCTCACCCGGTAATCTCCGACCACCCCGAGCCCTTCCGATGATGCTCCTGTACTCCCCACGCTCGCCGCGTCTAACCGTGCCTTTATTTTGCCTCGGCACGACCTGCATCCTCGCCCCTGACGACAAACAGAGCCGCCTGACGCCATCACCGACTCCGGCGAGCAATCCACGCCGCTCCAGCGTGCCCCTCGACTAGCAGACCGCACCTCGAGCTTCACCTCGGCCACGCAAACACTGTAAGCTATTCCTCTGTCTTCCTTGCTTCCTGCATCATTGGCAAGCACTCCTCCAGAGCGTGCTCCGCCGCTCGCCGCCGCGCAGCGCCGCCAGTCCTTGGTCCAACGCTCTATGCCCGTTGGATCTCAATCGCCTGGCTGAGATTAGATCTAGACGAAGGCGTATCACTCGATCTGCGCCGTGCGATTTAAGTGAAATCTTGCGGTCCAGAGAGGCTGATCCGCACGAAGCGGTACCGTCCAATAGAAACACGCCACGTGGACATGGTTTGGTTTAAAAACAGAAAATAGAATCTATTAGATATGCCAACTTATAAAATTCATAACTTTAGTTCTACATGTCCAAATTTTGGAAATTTTTATATCAATGGAATCAGAAAGACAAATCCTACCCAAGCATGCTCTTTGTTTAATGATTTGCTTCTGGAAAATTGGTTGAATTTGCAGAAACTTGTGTAGGCATAATTTGAATACAAAAATTGTTCTAGATATATTTTAATATGAAATCTTTGAAAAATGGATTGTTGTGAACCTACTGACCATAGGAACCAACCTATGTATTTAAAAATGTATTTTGTGAAGTTAAGGAGTGAATATTTGAATTAGCACATTTCTAGTCAAATAAAATATTGTTTTTGGTTTAGAAATGATTTTTGAGTAAAACCTTTGGGAAATGATTTGATTCAAACCTTCTGACCCTAAACACCAAGTTTTGAGAATTAAAATATATTTGGTGAACCCTTTAAAGAATATTGCTTTGCTAAAAGCATTTTCAACCACATAAAATATTGATTTGATTTAAAAATGGTTTATAGATAAAACCTTTTCCAAATGGTTGTACCACTATTGTAAATGACCAATGTGAGCTTGAAAATGTTTAGAGCCTAATAGAAACCACTTTTCTAAATAACACTATCTTTTGCATGCTTGCATGCATGACCTTGTTTTTGTTATTTTATGTGTGACAAATTGTTTGAATGCTAGTTGAAATATATGTTTGCTTTGAATTGTAGTGAAGTTAGAAGAGTGTGATATTTGCAAGATCAATAAGTGAACCAACATTCTCTACTAAAAAGTCAAGTGACACTATCATCCAAGTCCTACTATTTTCATTACATTTAGTGGATTTTTGTAACATGCATGATAAGGACCACTATATTTTATGCTATGCTAAATTCTAATAGGATACCCTTATATCTCCCTTAGTGGAAATATTGTAGTTGTAGTAAGCTTATCCCTACCATATATTTGGGATGGGATACATGACATGAATATATGAAGTGTTGGAAAGATATATGTTTTATATAATAAAACAAGTACTCAATGAACCACCTGGGTGGACAAGGATACTCAAGTTTTTGGACAAGGTGGCAACAAAGGGAACCATGTTTGTATGGCTATCTTTTTGTATGTGCACTAGAAGAAAACCACCCAGGGACTTAGAGATTGAACATGTTTCTCGTACAGTGGCTTCCGTGTACAACCACATGTTAAATGGGCTCTGGCTTAGTCAACTACATAGTGGAAGACCCATGCATTGGCATCTTTAGGTTAACTAGAATTGTGTAAGGGAAATTTATCCCTACATTGGTGCCTGGTTGACAAGCTAGCATTGTGTATTGGGAGGACTTCTATGGAAAGACTTTGTCACATTCTCGATCTACCAGTAATCCATTTTGGTGAGTACTTATCCAGCGGCCACTGGTGGCAACAAGACGAGATTGTGTCATGTGGGTAAAGTGTACAACTTATGCAGAAGATCAAATTCTAAGTACTTAGCCGTGTCCCAGGTTACGGGCAACTCTGAGCAACTAAGGCCTGAAGCTATGGAAGATCTCGACATTCCAGTTTCTCAAAGTAAAACTTGATGGGGACAACAAGGGATTTGAAGCACTTGGAGTTTTCCAAGGAGTTCAGAAAGATTTGACAAAAGATCAAAAATATTTTGAAAAGATAGGATAAAACTATATTGCTTTTTGCAAAAGAGCCTAAACACCACTTAGCCAAACATGCATGTAATGGTAGGAACCACTTAAATTCTACATAGTAGTGAAACTTTCCAATACAATTCAAATGTATTGACCCTTGTGGCTGCAACTTATTATGTTGCAGGTTTGTTTGATGTTAGTGAAGTGTGTTGAATAGGATTACAAGTCTACAACCAACATGATTGCATGTGGCACTTTGAAGATGAAGGACTCCATGCTATATAGATATTCTGCTGCATTGTAATATGATAGCCAAATGAGCTATGTAAGATGTAATGAATTATTTTATTCATGGTTATAAAGTTGTATTATGACCATTGTTTCTTGATATTACATCTTAACTATGGATGCTAGCTATTGATCCAGGGACTAGCATTGTAAACACAAGGATCTCTACCTTATTAAAGGTTGGTAACCTTACAAATCTTTACCATCGATGCATATTCCACTGTTACTTGTTTACTTGCTGCAAACCATTACCTTCCACACGGTACGTTTAATCCTTTGTTACGGCAATCCGGTGAGCTTGACAACCTCACTGATTCGTTGGGGAAAAGTCTTGAGTTTGTGTTGTGCAGGTCTCCGCGTTGCTTGCAACACCTGTGTGATGTTTCCTTCCTCCTTATGGTTCGATAACCTCGGTCTCTACTGAGGGAAGACTTGCTACTGTGCTCATCACAGCTTGCTCTTGGGGTTTCCAACAAAGTGCTCCACGTCAGCACCGTCAACAAGTTTTCTGGCGCCATTGCCGGGGAGGCTAAGGACATCTTCACAAGGGGAGTCCTTCACTTCTTTTATCTTTACTTTGTTTTTAGTTTGCTTTGTTTCTTTTGCTTGGTTTTGTTTGCCTATTTCCCAAAACCCAAAAAAAATTAGTATAGTTTGGTTTTCTTGCTTTATTAAAAAACACACAAAAAAATAGTTCTTACTCTAGTTGGTGGTCTGTTATTGCCTTGCTTGGTCATGATTTCTATCAATGGATGGTTTCTTTGAAACTAGTTCTTATTGGCAAGGTGGGTTCATGGAAGAACAAAAGTATTATTATAAGGAACACCTTTTGTCACAAAAATGGAAACACTTACGGGAACAAATTGATAAGTTGAATACTATTGCTAGAGACGTGTGCTCTACTTATAATGTTACTTATTTTTTTGATAAGTCCTGCTGCTGTAGGAGGTATAAACACCTGCCATTTCAATGTGAGTATAATGATAATGTTACCATATCTTTTTATGTTAAGGGAAATTATGACTTTTATGATGTGGAACAAATTGAAGAATTTATTGCCTTCAAGGGTGCATTTGAACTTGCTAGTTTGCTTGAAAATATTGATGATGCACCTTATGAATGTGAGCTTTATGAGATACTTAAATTTTGATTTGATAATTACAAGGAATAAAATGGCTATATTCTTGAATATTTTAATAGGCGTTTTCCACAAATGGAAGAGACTAATGCCTTGGAGGATCCTATGGAAGAAGAAATTGTTGAAATTGGAAGCTCATTAGATGAAAAAGAGGGGGAGAGTGATGAACAAAAGGAGGAAGAATGGATCTACCCATGCCTACCTTCTAATGAGAGTAACTCTTTATACCTTACATTATTTGCTTGTCCCCCATGCTTACCAAAGGAGGATGAATGTTATGTTCCCGTGGATCCTTTTGAAATATCTACTTTGGGTAAAACCTGTGAAGGTTTTAATCCCACTATTTTTGAGCTTGATAGAAATTATGCGTTTGTAGATCATGAAAAACATACTTTATGTGATAGCTATATTGTTGAGTTTATTCATGATGCTACTAAAAATTATTACGAGAGGGGAAAATATGGTTGTAGAAATTTTCACGGTACTGAAACACCTCTCTTTGTGCTGAAAGTTTTGAAGTTACTCTTGTTTTATGTTCCTATGCTTGCCACTTTTTTCTTTGTGAATTTATTTGTGTACAAGATTCCGATGCATAGGAAGAGGGTTAGGCTTAAATGTGTTTTGAATTTGCTTCTTGATGCTCTCTTTGACTTCAATTCATATTTCTTATGTGATCATCTTCTCAAGCTATCATGCCTAACTTAAAGGCGTTAAAGAAAAGTACTTGTTGGGAGATAACCCAAGAGTTTCCTTGAGTCTTAGTTGGTACTAACCTAGTTGCTAATTTTTTGTTTAGCAAAGTCTTGATACATCGATACATCTTCCACTATTACTTGTTTTACTTTCTACAAACCATTACCTTCCACATGGTACGTTTAATCCTTTGTTGCAGCAAACCGGTGAGCTTGACAACCTCACTGATTCGTTGGGGCAAAGTCTTGAGTTTGTGTTGTGCAGGTCTCCGCGTTGCTTGCAACACGTGTGTGACGTTTCTTTCCTCCTTCTGGTTCGATAACCTCGGTCTCTACTGAGGAAAGACTTGCTGCTGTGCTCATCACACCTTGCTCTTGGGGTTTCCAACGAAGTGCTCCACATCAGCACCATCAAGCACCATAATCTTTTGAAATCCCTTTATGAACTTGAAATACCCGCTTCCCTCTATGAACGGACCTTTCTCCTATTTCTAAGTTGAGTCAGTAAACCTTTTTCCTCTCTATCTCCAGCAAGCATTTGAGTTGTTGTGTTTCAAGCATTCATATGATGATTTATTCAATCATGTTCTTTATCCTCATTGTTTTCACAAGACTCTTATCTATTGAGTATTACTTTGAAAGCCATCATTGTGAAAAATATTTTATGTTTGAGGAAAGAGTACTCTTGTTGTGAAGACTTCTTCAAAAGCTTTTTGTGAAACTGTTTGCCAACTGTTCTCTGACCAAGAACAAAAGTTTGCCAATTCCAATTATGATTTATCTTTATGCATCTCTAGTGTGACTCTTGTACTTGTTGCAAGCTAAGTTATATAATGGTGAGTTTCCTTATTCTATGAGTTGTGTAATGGTAAGTGTGATGCTTCTTGTCTGTATTATTTTATCGACACTTCACTCCATAAACCCGTGGACATGGTTACTGAGCTCAGTTTTCGCTTGGGGACAAGCGAAGGTCTAAGATTGGGGGGAGTTGATACGTCCAATTTGCATCACCATTCTATATCATAATTTGCCTCTATTAATTGATATATTTCATATTAAGAGGTGATACTTATGTATTTTCATCTGTTTTTGCATGTTGAATGATTCTTGGAGGATGAACTGTCGGAGTCATGATTCTGATGGAAAAAGAGGTGTTTTGATGCAATTTCGCGAAGATCAGAAAAATACCAGAAAAATATTGGAAAATAATATTTTCCCAGAAGACGAAGGAAGCTAGAAGGGGAGGTGGAGATGGGCCACAGGGGGCACCCCCCAGGCATGGGCCACCCCTGCCCCGCGCCTACTGTTGGAGATATGCCCAAGAGGCAATAATAAAGTGGTTATTATCATATCTTCATACTTATGATAAATGTTTACATACCATGCTATAATTGTATTAACCGGAAACATTAATACTTGTGTAATTTGTAAAAATAAAAGAGTCCCTAGTAAAGCCTCTTGTTAAACTAGCTTGTTGGTTAATATATGATCATGGTTTCCTGATCATGAACATAGAGATGTTATTAACAACATGGTCATATCATTAGGAGAATGATGTGATGGACATACTCCTATAGTTAAGCATAGCATAAAGATCAAGTCATTTAATATAGTTCATTTGCTATAAGCTTTCTGATACATAGTAACCTAATTCCTTCGACCATGAGATCATGCTTGTCACCATCACCGGAAGGATGCTTTGATGACATCAAACACCACACCGTAACTGGGTGGCTATAAAGGTGGCATTGAGTGTTCGGAAAGTATGGGTTGAGACACATGGATCAAGAGTGGGATTTGTCCATCCATATGACGGATAGATATACTCTGGGCCCTCTCGGTGGAATGTCATCCAATTAGCTTGCAAGCATGTGACTGGCTCACAAGGGATCACATACCACGGGAATGAGAAAATAGTACTTATCGGTAACGAGGTTGAACTAGGTATGCAGAGATACCGACGATCAAAACCTCGGATAAGTAAACTATCATGAGGCAAAGGGAAATTGGTATCGTATGTAAGTGGTTCATTCGATCGCAAAGTAATCGTAGAAATATGTGGGAGCCATATGAATTTCCAGATTCCTCTATTGGTTAATGTTCGGAGAAGTGTCTCGATCATGTTCACATAATTCACGAACCGTAGGGAGACACACTTAAGGATTCGATGTTGTTGAGTAGTTATGGAATGATGAGTAAGAGACCAAATGTTGTTTGGAGTCTCGGATGGGATCCGGGATATCACGAGGAGATCCGGAATGGTCCGGAGAATAAGATTCATATAAGGAAAGTCCTGTTTCGGAGTTGGGGAATGATTCCGGTGTTTTCACCGGGAATGTTCTAGAAGGGTCCGGAAGGTCCGGCACTCCGGAGGGGAAGGGTACATGAATGTGTCATGACAATATGGAATGGTTGCATCATGTACTAGGTCACTTGGCTGGGCAAAATAAAGGAAGAATTCAAATCCTAGTTTGAAAGTCAAACACCAATTTGAAAAGTCAAACGGCAAGTTTGCTTGGTGGAGGGAGAGTAGGAAACCTACTTGGGGAGGAAGTCTCCTCCCTCCACCCACCGGCCAAGGAGGAGTTGGAGGAGGACTCCCTCCTCCCAACCGCGCCTCCCTCCCACCTATAAAAGGAGGGGCAGGGGTGCCCCTCTTCCCTACACCTCTCACACCCCAAACCCTAGCCCCATGTCGCCGGCCACCTCAAGTGCAGCCGCCGCCTAGGGCATCCTCTAAGTTGCCGAGTTAGGGTTTCCCCAAACCCTAGCCGCCGGCCAAGCTCTCCCCTTGGTGCCTCTAAATCCTAGATCGTCAAGGCCCTCTCTCATACTCCACCATACTCGCTCCGGCTTAAGGCGAAGCCCTGCGAGATCTCCCCTCTACTTCCGGTACCACGCCGTCGTGCTGCCGGAATCACGAGGAGAGTGTTACAACCTCCGCTGCCTGCTGGAACAAGGGAGAGGAAGGTCTTCATCGAGTATCGAATGTGTGACCGACTGCAGAAAGGGTGCCGGAACGCAGCGCCGAAAGGATCGTCTACGCGATCTTGAGATCGGAAGTGTACGACTACATCACCCACGAGAATCTGCTCTCGTTAACCGCTTTGGATCTTCGAGGGTTAGTATTCTATCGACTCGTTGCTACAATCTAGTAGATAGATCTTGGCTTGATCATAGATTAGATCTTGATTGTGTGTTCATGCGGTAGAATTTTTTTGTTTTCCATGCTACGAACCCCTACAGTGGTATCAGAGCCGTGTCTATATGTAGATCTGTTGCACGAGTAGAACACAATGGTCATTGTGGGCGTTGATGTTTTTGTTGTCGATTGCTTCTTGTGTACTTTGCATCTTGCGGGATGGTGGGATGAAGCGGCCCGGGCTAACTTTACATGAAATCGTTCATGAGACTTGCTCCACGCTTGACATGCAACTTGTATTGCATAAGTGGCTTTGCGGGTGCCTGTTTCTCCCAACATAGTTAAGATTCAATTTACAATGGGTGATTGAGAATACTAGTATCAACGTTGTGGTTCTTGTTCATAAGTTAGAACGACACTTATTGAAAGCCCCAAACCACGTAAAATATGCAAAGAAAATTAGAGGCGTCTAACTTTGTTTTGTAGGGGTGTGCTGTGATGTGATATGGCCATGATTGTGATATATATGATGTATGCAATGTTCCTTATTGTAAGTTGGCAACCGGCAGGAGCCATATGGTTTTCTTTAATTTCTGTTAAGACCCGCGTGTCTATTCAAAGTAGTTGTAATAGTTGAAGCTGGTGGACGACAATCATGGAGCAGCGTCATTGACCTTGACGCCACACCGGTGATGATGGAGATCATGTTCGTGCTTGAAGATGGAGATCGGAAGCACAAGAATAAAGTCCATATCATATCACATATTATGAATTGCATGTGATGTTAATCCTTTTATGCATCTTGTATTTCTTAGTTCACGACGGTAGCATTATAAGATGATCCCTCAAGCACACAATTTCAAGTTTTAAAGTGTTCATCCTTAGTAAGCATCGTTGCTAAAGCTCGTTGTTTCGAATCATCACGTGATGATCGGGTGTGTTAGATTCTGCGAGTGTATATAACGTGATCAAGCCAGATTTGCTCATGCGGAAGCTAAGGTTTGATCTTGACGAGCCTAGCATGTACAGACATGGTCTCAGAACACGGATCACCGAAAGGTAAAGCATGAGTCATATAGTAGATATGATGAACATGTTGATTGTTCACCATTGAAGCTACATCAACTCTCGTGATGATCGGTTTTGATGTGGTGGATTTGGTTCGTGTGATCACTAAAACAATGTGAGGGATATTGTTTTGAGTGGGAGTTCAATAGCAATATGATTAAAAGTTGAACACTATTTATCATAAATTAAATCAAAGTGAATTTGCATAGTTGTTGTAGTGATTGGCATCCGTTTATCACCTTGCGCTTAGTTATAATTGAGATGATAGAACTATAGAATTCTGGTTAGTTACTTTACGAACTGGTATCGTATTGTTTTGAAGTGTTGATCTAAAGTTTAAAAGTCCCATTGCAAACTTTCAGTAAGTTTCGATTACTCCGTGAAGTTTAATAGTTGGTATTAAATCAAGAGTAACAATTCCAGTGTTAGTATATAAGTATCATGTTTATCTCCATGATTCTTGATATTCGAAAGATAGTTTCAATATCAAGGTAATCTAGGAGTTGAAAGAGTTGTTTCAGAAACCATGATGTGTGGAAGATATTGTGATATCTGAAACAAAGTTTTGGTTGCAACATGATAGAGTATAATATGGCAAAAGTCATGTTCTCATATTTGATGAGAATTTGCAAAAGTTTGGAGACACTAGTTGTCCTAATCCTCCCAAAGTTTTTTGAGAGCAACATTATACTCGCGATTCACCGTTATAAGCTAAAATTAGCTTGATCATGGATAATTCCATGATAAGGGTGAATATTTGATGTAGGTAAAATGTTTACTACACCAAGAGATTACTAAAGAAAGGAATTTGAAAGAGCACCAAACGTTTGATGATGGTGATCTACTTCAAAGTGCAAGTCCAAAGACATTGGTATTTTACTATACATGCTTTGGACTATGTGTCATGTATATGGCTCCACTATTGATATTGATAGATTCTTTGAAACAGAAAATGAAATACTGAAAGAGAATCTCATAAATATATGGCAGAAAAGAAAAGACTAGAATTGTTCAGCTTAAGTATATAGATGATATACATGTTATGGCTATATTCTTTGCTTATTAAAAAGGTGTGGTTCTTAAGTATTTGATACTGAATTTGTTGGTATGAATCGTCATACGAAACAACAGAATTCATGAACTACAATGGCCTGAGTAACTAGCAAAAGAATATGTGAAGATGTTCATCAAGAAAATATAAAGGGTTATTGTGTTGCTCGTTAAACATCAAAGCTTGCCTTCAAGATTTGTTTTATCAGGTATTATGAGAACAAAAGGGTTGTTCAAATAATTGCCGTAATCCATAAAAGATGGATGATTCACAAATCTCGTTGGAGAAATCACATCCATAAAACTAGTGCTAAAAATGTCGAAAGACAAATTGATTGAAAGATCACTTAGGAAGTGACATCGCCATTTAAAATTATATTGGAAAGAAAACATGAAGAAACTCCATGTGAATGGAATTTTGGAGTCTTTTGATTTTTGATCAAATGACGCTTGTGAACTTTCCTAGAGATAATTAAAACTTCGTTCATAGGCCAAAAGGGAACGAATGACTAGCTTATTGGAACTTGTACATATTGTTGTATGAAGTCCATTATGTGTAGTCAAGAGCGATGGATTTCAACTTCATATGCTTTCTCCGAAAATTTGAGTGAATATATGAATATTTACTTAATAAGGATGAAGTATGAAACATTTGAAAAGTTCAATGATTTTCAAGATGAAGTGCAAAATCATTGTAACAAGAATATAAATAGTTTATGATAAGATCATAAAGGAAGATATTTGAGTTACAAGTTTAGCATAATACCTAAGATTTAAGGAATCGTTCCGTGGATTTGCATTTCCCGAAACACCATAAGAGTATGGAGCGTTCGAGATATGTAATTAAACCTTGTTTGACATGGTAAGATCAAAGGTGTGATTCATAAAACTGCTATTATATTTTAAAGATTAAAAGCTTTAGAGACTACCGGTTTTCCACTGAAAAGAGCTCCATTATAATCCGTTGAATTGACACCATATAAAGTTATGGTTTGGGATAAAACCCAAGTTGTCCTTTCTTAAATATTGGTATGCTATGCATAAGAAAGATGTTTGCAACCAAAATCGGATGAACATGTCTTTGTATGTTATTTTCGAATAACTGTTAAGAATTCCTCCATAAACACCAAAGACAAAAATGTTTGTCTCTCAGAACGTCAAGTTTCTTTGAGAAGGAATTTTCCATGAAAATTTAATTGGGAGGACAATAGAACTTTGACAAGGTTAAAAGAACCATAGCTATATATGATCAAAGTTGCGCAGCGCCGAAAAGTGTTCCAGAGGCAGCAACAATGCTCATGGCTCACGTGCCTCAAAGGTTGTGGTCACGGAGGTCTAAGTTCCTATTGAAACAAGTAGGTCGGTGAAAAGGATACAGATGCCGCCTAGAGGGAGGGTGAATAGGCGGTTTAAAACTTTTACGAGATGGGCTTAACAAATGCAGAATAAAACTAGCGTTTACTTTGTCAAGCACAAAACCTATATAAACTACGGTTCACCTATGTGCACCAACAACTTATGCTAAGCAAAACAGGCAACTATGTGATAGCTAGATATAAGAAATCAAGCACGAAGGCTATCACAAAGTAAAGTGCATAAGTAAATAGCTCGGGAATAGAGATAACCGAGGCACGCGGAGACGATGATTTATTACCGAGTTCCTCCCATAAAGAGAGTACGTCTCGTTGGAGAGGGGGTGGTATCAAACCACCTACGCCACAAAATGCTTCCCTTATTCTCTGGTGAATCTCACCCCAACGGGATCAATCCACATTTCCACTATCGGTGCACTTGTCGGTGGCAACCGGAACCTCTCACAAGGTTGGGGCACTTCTCCACAACTTAATCAGAGGCTCCCAACAAACGCCACCAAGGCCACAACCTGCAACACCAACAAACCGTCTAGGGTTCCAAGAACCCAAGAGTAAAAAGCTTCTCAACTTTCACTCACCAAATCCTCCAAGGAGAACTCAAACCTATGCACTAAATTCAATGGCAAGAACACATGAAGTGCTCAAGTCCTTCTCTCCCAAATTGCACAAAAGCTACAAAAGCTAGTGGGAGAATAAGAGAGGAAGAACACACGAGGAAATCCACAAAAGAAACCCCAAGATCTAGATCCCAGTATGTTCCCCTCACATAGAGGAGAGATGGATTGGTGGAGTTGTAGATCTAGATCTCCCCTTTCAAATCCCCCAAAAAGAATCAAGAAATATGGGAGGTATTGAGAGTATTTGCAAGCTCTTGAAGGTCAAAACAATGGAGGAGAGAGAGAATGCAAGCAACCAGCCTAAGGAGGAAGAAGGGGTCTATTTATACCACTACCCAACAAAATATGACCGTTTGGGACCTTCCAGGCCGGATAATCCGCCCCTCCCCCGGATATTCCGGGTTCCCCGGGCCAAAAAAATGGCTAAGGACTTCGCGGCGCGACTCTCAATATAGGGGCGGATATTTGGGGCGGATAATCCGCCCCCAAAGGACCAGAAAATCCGCCCCCATTACTGGGAGCCACGCCTCAAAGTCCTTAGCCGTTTCCCAAAAATTGGGCCGGATAATCCGCCCCCATGGCCGGATAATCCGCCCCCTGAAAACTGGCTGGAACAGCAAAACTGAAACCATCATAACTTTTTCATTCGGACTCCGATTTTGATGATCTTGGGCTCGTTTCGAAGATAGTAACGAGCTCTAAAAGATCATGAAGTGAACCATAATTGTCCAGAAAGGGAGGATAGAACAAAATTATGAAAGGTTTAACCTATCTATAAAAGACAAACCGGTAAAACCTTCAATATCGAAAACACAATAGAGAATGCATATGAAATCCGTTTTCGATGAACTTAAGCTTGTCATAAAGATTGCCACAATATCTAAAACCTCTCATGGATAAGAACCAAGAAATATGATGCCAATTATGCAAAGGTTTGAGCTCTCACCGAGGGATATGATCAAGTTACTCACTTGAGAGCCCCTCTTGATAGTACGGTTATCTATCCTATAAACCTGTCTCTCCAACTAACACCACGAGACCAGTTAGAAAGAAACCCTATCAAAATCAAACCTTTGCCTTGTATATTCCACACCTCAGGATGGAGCACCTTTCTTGATTGCACTAGCTTGGTGAATATGCTCCCCCATACTCCACTATGGAAGAGCCTCTCTTTTAGGCATATCTTCACATATCCATGATCACCATAAGGATGGCACGATACACTTGAGATCATCTTATGAAACCTTGATCAACACTTGATCTTCTTCACTTTATTATTATTCCAACCTTGAAGCCACCATATGGTTCAACCATTGTCTATGGACAAATCCTACAAGTAAAACTCAATGCAAACATAAGTCCATAAAACATTGTCATTAATTACCAAAACCACACATGGGGCACACATGTTTTTTCAATCTCCCCCATTTTGTTAATTGATGACAATCCTTTGAGAGGGTTTATATAATCAACTTAACGAATAAAAATGGTTGCGCCAACATCAAATACTACACAAGTATGTGATGTTGGTACGCCCATAATATATAGAGCAAGCTCCCCCACAATATATGTGTGTGATGAACCATTACCATTGGTGGAGTTTCCTCTATATATTCAACATGCAAAGCAACAACAAAGATGCAAGATCATGAGAGGCAAATTCTTAAGAAAAAACTTCCCTTAAACCCTCCAAAACATCTCCCCCATTGGCATCGGTTGCCAAAACGGGTGAATAGTTCTAGACGACCAATATAGTAATAATTCCTCCAAAGTTATGTCTTCGCACATATACAATGATGAATACTTCGGAGGGAGTAGAACTATATCGAGGATCCGAAGATTGCCAAAGGAATAAAATAAAATACGCAAGCAATCACAAGATCGGACAAACCAATTTGAAAACAACAAATGAGTTCAAATGGAAACTACAAGATATTATGATATGAGCAAAAGAGTGTTTTAAATAACAAATAGAGAAGCTCTCCAATATTTGTGCACAATTTTAAAATAAATGCATTGGAATACATAATGCACAAATATGGAATCCTTGTTCCCCCATAAGAATTTAAAACACAACACATGAAAGATCAAATAAATGCTTAAATAAAATTGAGAAGATCCCCAAGATTTGTGCATACTTTAAAATTGGTGTATTTCAATACAAAAATGCACAAATATGGAATCCTCACTCCCCCATAAACATTTAAGGCACAATAAATGAGACAGAAGATAAATGAGCATTATTAAATGAATTAGATGAACTCCCCAAAGATAATGCACCAATTATGATAATTGCATTTGGGAACAAGGTGCATAATCATGGAATCCTCACTCATCCAAGTTCATTGAACAATACAAGGCATGAGAGAACAAATATGGGTGTCCAAAGATGCAAACAATAGGAAAACGCACCCATAGGCAATTAAATTTGGAAGCCACCAAAGAATCAAAAGGAATAGAAAGGTGGTCTCCAAGGATTAAAAATCAACTAACATTATCTTCACATATGTGTGTATGTTTCTAAATGGATAACATCACAAAGACATATGCCCATAACAAAACAAGCACACACAAGGAAGATATACAATAAATCACATAAAAGGACAAAACCAACTCCCAAAAAGAGTAAGGTTCCAACAAGTAAACCAAACTCTCCAAACTTTTCATGATGGCACAAAATACCAAAACGAATAGATCAAACTTCCAAGCACATAAAACCCGATATGGATCAAACAAGGAAGCATAAAAAGATTGTTCTAAATAATGTAGGAGAGCTCACCATAAGTAGTACATTATATAGAATTTTCTTTTGAATGCAAAATGCACACAAATGGGATCATCACTACTACCTACAATAAGAAAAACACAAGAGGATATCAATAAAATAAGAAGATCCAAAAGAAGCATGGAAGGCTTGGGAGACAACACAAAACATTTTATTGGCCAAAGATAGGATAAAGTTAAACAAAGGCCAAAGTGAATATGATCAGTAAATTCTACCATAAATTGAGTACTCATTGTCCAAGGACAAGAAATATTGGGAATAATTTTCCAAGGTAGCTTGCATGGATATCCAAGATCATAGTCACAACAAGAAGCATATAACAAAATATAAGAATTAAGCATGATACTTCGAACAAGATTCTTGGTAGCTTCCAATAGTCACACAATCACTAGTGATTAGATTAACTTGAAGCAAATGGTTTCCATGATGATATAGAGATATAAATATGAGGAAACACATACCAAGAAACACTCTCAATGTGATCGATAAATGCATTCAAGCAAATTGGAACTTGTATGAGCAAATGTGTCACGTAGGTGCTAGATAATTATCCATATCAATTCTAAGTGACACAACCTCCAATATTCACATTTTTTAGGATTGTAATATGCACTAAGCATATGACTCCCCCATAATGTGATACTACCATAAAACCAACATGAGGCAATAGATCCAAATAGATATAATTAATGGACATTATAGAACTTAAATTTCTCATGTACACACATTTTTAGGATTGTGGAATGCCCAAGCATAACACTCCCCCAAAATGGGATAGTCCATTAATCTATCACAAGAGCCAAATAAGATACCAAATATAACCAAGAAAGGCTCAAACATAAGAAACACACATACATGGTGTGCCACCTAATCATACACAAAAATATGCTTGATTCCTCAAGATAATTAAGTGGAAATCACAACATGTACAAGAGCATGTAAGATACAAAACCAACACATGCACAAGGGGGCGAGTAACTTTCAATGTAATGAGTTAAGCATATGTTACCGCAAGGAGGAACATTGGATATATAGTAGAGGCAATATAATCCACATGACTTGACAATTATACTAGATGAAGATCCCTCAATTCTTCATAATGTAACCAAGTCTCCAATGCCCTCCAACCAAAACCTATTGATCAAGTTTTAGCTATATGGTCCCCAACCAAGTTGGGTCCTAAGAAGTTAGTAACAATAGGCTTGGCCACCCAAATGATTCTTTTCTTGACACCACATTGGGCACCAAGAAATTTGGCAAACACATTGCCAACCTCATCCTTACAAAGAGAATAAGTATTATCAATAATGATAGGGTTGGATGAGGAGATACTAATAGTGCATGAGGAAGAAATGCCCCCCTTCTCACGACTTATGTAGCAAGTTCTACTCTTGCCATCTTTATTTTTGGATGAAGCAACAACTTGAGGAAGAGCTTGAGTCTTCTTGGGAGGAGACCCATCTCTAACAAGATGTAGAGCTTGAGGCCGCTTCCCTTGTTGCTTCTTGCCAAGGGACTTCTTATTTAATGGGCAATGTTTGACATGATGCCCTTCTTCCTTGCACTTGAAGCAAACAATGTTGGTCAGATTCTTTACTTGATCTTGGCCATTCTTCTTGTTATCCTTGTGCTTCAACTTGATAGCGGACTTGTTCTTGACATTGGAGTTGAATCCGATCCCACTCTTGTCATTGGGGGATTTTTCCACATTCAAGATTTTGTTGAGTGCGTCCTTCCCTTGATGACCCTTTTTCAAGTCATTCTTAAAAGAAGTGACTTGAGCCTTGAGATCTTTGATTTCCTCTACATGGTTAGTTTCAACAAAAGTACTAGAGGAAGTAGATGCTACATTGTTAGAGCAATAAGGCACGGAATGTAATTCATCGCGAGATATAGCATGGTTGTGAGAGGATGAATTACAAGGACTAGCACATGGCAATATAACATTTGGAGTAGATATAGTGCTAATGTCCACATGAGGCCCACTAGATGTTACCTTTGACACTATGGCCTCATGAGCTAACTTTAGCCTACCATGGGAGACTAGAAGATCCTCATGCGAGCTCGAGAGCTTAACATGACTTTCTTCTAATTTCCCATAGTTGCTAGTTAGCAACGCAAGTTGAGCCTTTAGCTCAACATTCTCCTTCAAAATAGATGCTTCACAAGAAATAGAGTTAGTAGCACAAGCATCATCATCATTAGCAAGAGGTGAGGGCAACTTGGAAATCTCTTTTGAGTATGAAGCTTTAAGTTGCTCATGCGAATCGGTGAGTTTGATGAGCTCCCTCTTAACGACCCGAGAGCCATTTTCGAGGTGCTTAAAATCCTCAACAAGTTTAGCATAAGAAACGTCAAGTTCATCATTTTTAATCTTGAAGGAGTTTGCCACCGCAAGTTCTCTATCATGGTATTCCTTTACTCTACATAATTCTAGAGTAAAAGTCTCCTCAAGAGATTCTTTGGTGGTTTGTTCTTCTTCAAGAGAGTCCTTTAGTTGAGCAATTTCATTAGCATACTCACGCTCAAGCGCAAACTTTTCATCAATTATGTTTTCTTGCTCCTCAATTTGTGCTTCTAACTTATCAATATGTTCTTTGCTCTTAATAGCAAAGTCCAAGATTTCAACAAAGTTAGAGCAAGCAATATTATTCTTAACAAGGGCACGATAAACAATCTCACACTTTTCATATAAATCATCAATATCAAGCTCTTCTTCCACATTGTCCACATCCTCCTCATCACAAGAGGTAATGGGTTCCAAAGTAGGAGTTACCTTTGAATCCCGAGCCATAAGGCATATGTGGGTACTAGAAGAAGGTGAAGATGATATTGCATTTGTGGCTTCATTCAAAACCTTGCCTTGGACCATAGAATCTCCGGTTTCCTCTACATGGTTAGCAACACAAGCACTAGAGGAAATAGAAGTATTTTTATCATGCAACAAGAAAACACAAGCATATCATCATGAGATTTATTCAAGTCATTTCTACATGCTATACAAGGACTATTAACACAAGTATGTAAGAAGTTTGTAGTGCTAGAAGTGTTAAAGTCCAAAGATAGATCATTGCAACTAGATAGAGATGATGGGTTATAAATAGTAAGTACACTATCCAAATTGTAATTTCTATCACCACTCACCATATCATTACCTTTTGAAAAAACACATGTTGGTGAAGTGGTAGAAGATGAGAACTCATCTTGACCGGAAGTGGAAGCAACACAATCATCCTCAACAATATTGGACACAACATAATTATCTTGAAGTTTTGTCCATAACTCATGAGCGCTCCAAAAAGGAATGATTGAAGAGGTAACTACATAGCTCAAAGCATTAACAAGCACATTAGAATCTTGAGCATCGAGATATAAGTTCTTCTCATCCTCACAAGATAGATTTTTGAAATCCATAGGAGGAGAAAAACCTATATCTATAATACGCTCCAAATTTGGGTCCATGTCCCGAATATGAATAAGCATATGAGTTTTCCATATATCATAATTTGTGCCATCGAATAAGAACATGTCATTGTGCACTAATCCCCTAGCCGACATATTTACTCTCAAGGGGTGAAGCCTAAAATGAGAGACCGTGCTCTGATACCAATTGAAAAGGATACAGATGCCGCCTAGAGGGGGGGTGAATAGGCGGTTTAAAACTTTTACGAGATGGGCTTAACAAATGCGGAATAAAACTAGCGTTTACTTTGTCAAGCACAAAACCTATTTAAACTACGATTCACCTATGTGCACCAACAACTTATGCTAAGAAAAATAGGCAACTATGTGATAGCTAGATATAAGAAATCAAGCACGAAGGCTATCACAAAGTAAAGTGCATAAGTAAATAGCTCGGGTATAGAGATAACCGAGGCACGCGGAGACGATGATTTATTACCGAGTTCCTCCCATAAAGAGAGTACGTCTCATTGGAGAGGGGGTGGTATCAAACCACCTACACCACAAAAGGCCTCCCTTATTCTCCGGTGAATCTCACCCCAACAGGATCGATCCACATTTCCACTATCGGTGCACTTGTCGGTGGCAACCGGAACCTCTCACAAGGTTGGGGCACTTCTCCAAAACTTAATCGAAGGCTCCCAACAAACGCCACCAAGGCCACAACCTACAACACCAACAAACCGTCTAGGGTTCCAAGAACCCAAGAGTAAAAAGCTTCTCAACTTTCACTCACCAAATCCTCCAAGGAGAACTCAAACCTTTGCACCAAATGCAATGGCAAGAACACAGGAAGTGCTCAAGTCCTTCTCTCCCAAATTCCACAAAAGCTACAAAAGCTAGTGGGACAATAAGAGAGGAAGAACACACGAGGAAATCCACAAAAGAAAACCCAAGATCTAGATCCCAATATGTTCCCCTCACATAGAGGAGAGATGGATTGGTGGAGTTGTAGATCTAGATCTCCCCTTTCAAATCCCCCAAAAATATTGAAGAAATATGGGAGGGATTGAGAGTATTTGCAAGCTCTTGAAGGTCAAAACAATGGAGGAGAAAGAGAATGCAAGCAACCAGCCTAAGGAGGAAGAAGGGGTCTATTTATACCAGTCCCCAACGAAATATGACCGTTTGGGACCTTCCAGGATGGATAATCCGCCCCTCCCCCGGATATTCTGGGTTCCTCGGGCCAAAAAAATGGCTAAGGACTTCGCGGCGCGACTCTCAGTATAGGGGCGGATATTTGGGGCGGATAATCCCGCCCCCGAAGGACCAGAAAATCTGCCCCCATTACTGGGAGCCACGCCTCAAAGTCCTTAGCCGTTTTCCAAAAATTGGGCCGGATAATCCGCCCCCATGGCCAGATAATCCGCCCCCTGAAAACTGGTAGGAACAACAAAACTGAAACCATCATAACTTTTTCATTCGGACTCCGATTTTGATGATCTTGGGCTTGTTTCGAAGATAGTAACAAGCTCTAAAAGATCATGAAGTGAACCATCATAGTACATGTGGCATCCCGCAAAACCACTACTAGAAAATCACGTTGAATTTGTGCATTGCATCGTCATCATCATATGTTGTTTGTCTAAAACTATTTTTCGCAAAGCCTGTTTTGTTTCTAAAAACGCCCCGTCTTTTTATTCAAATGCCAAACCCCGGGTGCTGCCGGATATTTTGTTTGTCTAAAAACCACTTGTAAAAGTTCATCGCAAATTAAATAAAATCTTTAATTATTTTAGTGGGGCAGTCGAACGGGCCGAATGACCCGAACGACCACCCCAGAAAATTACAACGGTCCACCCCAACAATTCCTACAGCTACCAGATAATCTAACCACCCCTCCCCTCCACATCACCCCCCCTATAGTAATCTGCCACCTCACCCTCTTCCCTCCCCCTAGCCAACCAGAAGCTGCCACCTAGACTAAACCACCTCCACCCCCTCTCTCTCCTCTCTCTCTCCAGCTCACACCCCACCAAACCGACGCAACACACACTCTGCAACCCGCGCGCGCCCTGGCCACCGCACTCACCCCCTGCCTCCCCTGTCGCCCTGGGACCCGCCTGTCCCCTGGCCCCACGTCCGGCCCCACTCTCCCGGCCCCTGTTCTTCTTCCTCCTCCCCTCCCTCTTCCTTCCTCCCCAACCGCCCTGCCCCGACAACCCTCCTCCTCTCTCCCCGCGAGCAGCCCCGGCCCGCACCTCTCCGCCCCGCGCTCTCCTTCCCCCTTCCCCCTCCGGCCGACGAGTGCCTCGCCGCCGCTCCCCTGCAAGCTCCCCTCCAGCGCCGCCTGCGGCCCCCGCCTCCGCTGCTCACCGGCTCGCCCCGCTCCCTCCACCGCGCGCTGCCCCCTCCTCCCCGCGTCCGCGCGCCGCCTCACTCCCTCCGTCTCCGCTTCGGCCACCGCCTCCCCCGCCCCGCGACGCGCCGCCCGCCTGCGCCTCGCCGGCGCGCCGCACCTCGCCTGGCCGCCTCCCTGCACCGCCGACGGCGCCCCTCACCGCCTCCTCGTCGCGTCGCCCTGACCCGCGTCCGCCGCCACCGGCTCCACTCGCCGCCGCGCCCCTGCACCGCTCGCCCCGCCTCCGCACCTCCTCCCTGGCGCCCCGCGGCCCTCGTCGCCGGCGGCTGCTCCGCCTGCGAGCTCCCCGGTCGCCGCCGCTGCTAGGACCGAGCGCCGCCGCCGCCAGTCCTCTGTCTCCCCCGAGCCGCCCCGCCGTTGTTCTTCCTCGACCCCGCCGCCAAACGCCTCTGCTCCAGCTCAACCGCGTCCAAGCTCTGTGACTTGCGCGTCGTCGCTGCCCTGCCGTCTCACCTGCCGGCCTCGACGACCTCTGCCTGGCCCCATCGTTGCTGCTAGTCTGATGCGAGGACCATGTTCGGTGCTCTGGATGTTTGGCCAGCGTGTCCTGGTGTACATCACATCGACAAGATCGCCACCGACAATGGAACCGCGACACTCCAAGTTCTCCGTCCCGGCGTCCGAAGACCGTGAAGCGTCGAGAACCCCTTCACGGATACGAGACCCCGAAGAACCGTCAAGACCGAACCCGTCGGCACGTCATGATCTTCCTCGTGGAGACCGACCTCGTTGACCCCGAAGACCGATCCTGGCGTCCGAGACCCCGAGGTCGACCCCGGTGTTGAGACCGAACCCCCGGACGCCAAGACCGACTCGATGGCGCGGGCCCGACAAGACCCTCGCAACGGCAAGATCGACCCCGTGGGACCCGACAAGATCTACCATATGAAGACCGTACCGGACCGGTGAACCTCGACGAACCTCCGGCAAGATCTGCCCGACGATAAGAACGACACCGACCCGGAAGCACCCGATTCGCCCCCGACATCAAACCAAGTCCGGCTTCCCGGATGCGACAAGATCTACCCCCGATATCCGAGAACGCTCCCGCCGAGACCGAACCGTCGAACCCTGGACCTCGAGACCAACCCCGAACCCCGGAACCCCCAAGATCGTCGAGACCCCTAATGTGTGAACCCTTTTCCGAGAACCCTATTTTATAAATGGTCAACTATATGAATTGTTGCATATTTAATTGTCATTCTCGCATGCATATCATGTGGTTTGGGGGTCTTATGCCGATTCACCTTATAATTAAATACGGGGCCCATATGCGGGCAAATCTAGCCTTATATTGGCCTCATTTAAATTTGTGTAGCGAACCCGGTGATATCTTTTGCCATGCTAATGCAACATTTAAATTGCGGGGTAGCTAATTCACTTGAACCGTTTAATTAAGTGTCGGGACCCCGGTTCCGCTTAATATGACCTAATTGTATCGCACCTTGCCATGTCATGCATCATACATGCATCATGCCGATCTTCTGCCGTTGTATTAAATATTGCATCCGGTGTTCCTTCTAGTGTTTTGCTTCTTCGCGGATAAGGCCGTTGAGTTGATGTGAGCTCCGCCCCGATCTTCGGATGAACCTTTCGGCAATGTTTTCAGGCGAGCATCTCCCCCTTTCTACCTATCTTACTTTTATAGTGTTTTATTCCTTCCTGTTGATCTACTGCTATCTGTGTTGCGATGCTTTAGTTTCCGTACCTGTGATATACCGTACAGCCCTATATTGCCTTGGACACATCCTATTACCTGTTGTTTGGTAGATAGTTGGACCTGCGCGTCGTAGTCGCTTGCTCAAGTGCTGTTGCGTGTCGTCCAGTGCCACAGTTGTTGATGTATTGCCGCATGTTGATGTTGGAGATGATCATAGTTTTACCTATCGTTCACTTTAATTCCTGTTTAACAACTAAAATTGAAATAAGCAGAGGCATCGGTGGGTGATAGAAAATATTTGGTTTCCGAACACCCACTTGTGTCCCGTAAGACCCCGAGTACTTGATACCTGTTCCTTGTTTTATCGCGCTATCCACATCCGGGAGGTATATGGGACCCCCCTGAGCCAGAGCTTGATTCAGTCTTATTTCTTGGGGCCACAACTAGTTTGAGGTTTTATTTACGATCCTGTACTTATGCCATGCTACTTATGTATTTAAATTGTGCGAGGAGCACACTGTACTGTTTAGGTAAGCGGAGTGATTACGCGGTATCGACAAGCCCAGCCACACTTTCGGGTTCCCAGTCGCTTACAGCCATTGGCGCAAACCTTGAGTCCGTCTCGGAGCTTGCTTACTCCGTTGCGGGATCTACTCAATGGGGTGGCCCCCTGAAATATTTCTGAATCCTGTGATTGTTCAGTCGTGAAAGCCTCGTTGGGTTTTGATTTGGTTTTTCCGAGGTTGATCGAGCGTGTGTTGCTATTGGTGCACCCCGGCCGGGTAAAACTTTCTGAAAGCCGTGTCCGCGGATATGGACGACTTGGAGCACAGTATCTCGATCATAGACAAGCATAACTAAAGTTTATTGCTATAAATTTGACTTTATAATGACTAGTAATCATCTTTACTATAATGGAATGGCTAATAATACTGCCCACAATTGCTTGTTTGGAGTGTCGCTTGCGACCATTGTATCTGACTAGTAAGTATTGCAACTACAACGGAATGGCTGAATAAAAGTACCAACAACTGCGGGGTTTTGGGTTTATCTCATGCTATCTGTATCTGACTAGTAATTGATGCAACTACAACGGAATGAATAACTAAAAGGGCCCACTGCTCTTTTATCAGGACAATTACCTATACCTGACTAGTAATTGCTGCAACGATAACTGAATAAATAAAACTGCCAACGGTGTGAGTTCCTCGGTTGACTTCCTCGTTTGGTCTCGAGGGGGAAACACCAGGATGGGTTTGTTTGGTGTTAGCTTCAGGTTGGATCCGGATAGGTCTATCTTACCCCTCTCTGACTGTCGCCAGTTGTATCGAGTCTCTATAGGTTGTTTAGTGCATGCTGCCGCTGCCGCTCAGTCCACCATACCTATGTAGGCGAGGACCGCCGAATTCTAGCCTCGCCGTGTACTGGCCTCAGTACTGACGCTCCTCTTTTTCCTTTGCCCTTTGCCGGCACCCCTTTTGTTTAAGCAGGTTTGAGATCGACGCCGTTAGCAGGGTTACCCTTCCGGCTTGGCCTGGGCAGGGTTATGGACGCCATTGGTTATTCTTCAGGGCTCTTAGCCCCATTTGCATCTTGTCCGTAGCCGGACGCTCTGTCATTTTCAAGGTGACTTGGATCTTTGTATATTATATCTGTATTCTTGACTCATGGAGTCGCTGTTATATATATATATATCTGTTCTATGGGTCCCATCGAGGACTGTTGTGTAATGTTATTACTTCGTTTTCCACCCGCACGAAAGTGCCTGGTGGGCACCTTTGAATCGTTTCTATGCGGGTTTGGCGGATTTTGCTCAAACTTGCATAGGTCCGATTCTGAGGGTGTTACAGAGTGGTATCAGAGCTCAGCAGTTGCGATACCCCACAAGTCCAGCCTGTAGGATAACCTAGCTAACGGCCGAAGTAGAGTGTCAAAACTATTTTTGCAAAATCGGTTGGATAGTTCTGGTTAGGTCTGCTTTTACTCCTTACCCCTTTGCTATTCTTCTCTTACCTCTACGTGTTTTGAATCCGCTCTCTTCTCTCTCTTCGAGTCCAGGATTTCTCGTGGTTGGGTTTCCGTCGTACCTTCAGGGTTTCGCTTCTCCCTTTTGTAATGGAGGTGCTACGATCATCAATCTGCAATTTGTCTGTTGTATCCTTCCCCAATCTTTTGTTCTTGAGCTCTTTATCCATATGTGTTCCTTGCTGGATATCAGTGTCGTTGAAAAACATATGAGAAGGACGAGCATTGGTGAAGTTGGAGTATACCTTGAGCATGTGTTGTTCATGCCAATGGAACCATCGCGAAACCTAATCAGTGTGTCTTTCACACGATTTCTGTTGTATCTTCCGGTGTTTCCCGATGTGATGACATCATCTACGCCAGATCCGATACAGAGTCCCCATCACTCCGGTGTTTCCGAACCTCGCTTGTCGAGATCTTCTGTCTAATTCCGAGAGTTGATTGAATAATCCGCCTTTTCGTGTGCAGAGTAATGGTTTGGGTGCGCGATGGACTGATCACCATCCGACTACTCGTATCATTCGCTCTTGTACATCGAATAAGTGGTTCCCGCAATTTTACTCCGTCCACGGAAGTTAGGGGTGGCTTTATTTGTGGATACCTCTACCTTCGACCTTTTGTCCCGGAGTGTTCTCTCGACGATCAGGATCAATGACCCTTTGTTGGTGGTGTCGCCGATTTCCAGATGAAGAAGGAACCCTCGTTAGTGGTGTCGCGAGGATCTACACGAAGCGCGAAGGATCAGATCGCCGACCTTCCTTCCGGTACCATGAGGCGGATCTTTGTATATTATATCTGTATTCTTGACTCATGGAGTCGCTGTTATATATATCTGTTCTGTGGGTCCCATCGAGGACTGTTGTGTAATGTTATTACTTCGTTTTCCACCCGCACGAAAGTGCCTGGTGGGCACCTTTGAATCGTTTCTATGCGGGTTTGGCGGATTTTGCTCAAACTTGCATAGGTACGATTCTGAGGGTGTTACAGTACAGCAAGGGAGGATAGAACAAAATGATGAAAGGTTTAACCTATCTATAAAAGACAAACCGGTAAAACCTCCAATATCGAAAACACGAAAGAGAATGCATATGAAATCCATTTTCGATGAACTTAAGCTTGTCATAGAGATTGACACAATATCTAAAACCTCTCATGGATAAGAACCAAGAAATATGATGCCAATTATGCAAAGGTTTGAGCTCTCACCGAGGGATATGATCAAGTTACTCACTTGAGAGCCCCTCTTGATAGTACGGTTATCTATCCTATAAACCGGTCTCTCCAACTAACACCACGAGACCAGTTAGAAAGAAACCCTATCAAAATCAAACCTTTGCCTTGTATATTTCACACCTCAGGATGGAGCACCTTTCTTGATTGCACTAGCTTTGTGAATATGCCTCCCCATACTCCACTATGGAAGAGCCTCTCTTTTAGGCATATCTTCACATATCCATGATCACCATAAGGATGGCACGATACACTTGAGATCATCTTATGAAACCTTGATCAACACTTGATATTCTTCACTTTATTCTTATTCCAACCTTGAAGCCACCATATGGTTCAAGCATTGTCTATGGACAAATCCTACAAGTAAAAATCAATGCAAACATAAGTCCATAAAACATTGTCATTAATTACCAAAACCACACATGGGGGCACACATGTTCTTTCAGTCGGGTAAACAATCAAATACCAAGATTTGAGGGTTGAATCATTATTTGAGAATAATGAACCGACTACATGCAAAGAAGCGATGATGGGCCCTGACTTCGTCAAATGGCTTGAAGCCATAAAATCCGTGATAGTTCCATATACAAGAAATCAAGATTTGAGCTTGAAAGACCCTCTGAAAGGTACAAGACCTTACAGTCGTATTTGGATTTATAAAGAAATAGACATGGATGTTTCACATCTATGAAATTATCGACATGTCGGGAAAGAGTTCACGACAATGTTCAAAGAGTTGACTATGACAAGATCTGATCTTTCATTAAGCGATATTTAGTCTAGACGGAATAATGTAGCAACCACGACATATAATTTTGTTATGTGTTGGATAAACAAAACAAGTTCTTCTAATAGAAGGGTTACCTAGGACGTGTGCATGACACGTTCCAAAGGGTTTTGTTAATTCAAAGGATGCTAAATGCATATGCAAACTTCAATGGTTGAAGTAAGCATCGCGGAGTTGGAATCTTCACTATGATGAAACTGTTAAAAGAGTTTAATTTCATCGGAGACGATGAAGATGCTTGCATTTGCAAAAAAAAATAAGTGGGAGCGCTAAGACATGTTTCTAATACATTATGTGGAAGACATATTGTTGATTGGAATTGATGTATCTTTTTATTAACACAAGATAAGAATTTCATCTCGATGAAAAGCTTAGGCAGAACCCGAATATTTGGCATCAATGTCTATATGGATAAATTGTGACGCCAATATGGTTGTGCCAGAAGTACATAGATGAGATATTGAATGAGTTCAATATAGAAACTACAAGAAAAGTTCTTGTTGCACAGGAAGGATTGAATAAATATTTAAGTATTTTTGATACTTGATAGATAAAATCACAAAGAGTATTTTATCAATCATGCTGTGATGTGTACAAATTCAGAAATATCCTATGCTCTAAATGTTATGAGTATATACCAGAATAATTCATAAAGATGATTATTGGACAATAGTAAAAGATATTCTTATGATCTTTTGGAAGAACTAAGAATATATTATTTTGTAGAAGTGACAAATAGATGGTTAGTTCATTGTAAATGAATTACATTAATACTAGTTTTGTCACAAAGTATAAATTAAGTTTATCTCAATCTAAACTAAGGGTGGCACAATAAGATGGTATATGAGTTCCATAATGAATTTGGATGAGTTCCAAAGTTAAGACATTGTGACAGATACTACAACAAAAGGCTAAGTATATGACTGTTGTTATAGCAGCAAAAGAGGGCATTTGTGTCAAGTAGTTTGTTATCAAACTAGGGTAGTTCACAACAGGGATAATACTATGAAGATATATTGTACGACAATATTATCAACATGTTTTAACCCCAAAGAACTAAAGGTCACACCAAAGGATCAAATTTGTACAAAGCCATCTCATTAGAGAATGAGTGATGCGTAGAGACGCAAAGACATGCAATTACACACGGACCTGGAAGTGTCAGATCCGGAGATCAGTTGACCACTAGCAATCGTGTACATACAACACCAGAAAGCCATAGGTGTTGAGTACTCAAAGGTTTGAAACTAGATTATTGACTCTAGTGCAAGTGGGAGACTACTGGAGATATTCCCAAGAGGCAATAATAAAGTGGTTATTATCATATCTTCATACTTATGATAAATGTTTACATACCATGCTATAATTGTATTAACCGGAAACATTAATACTTGTGTGATTTGTAAACATAAAAGAGTCCCTAGTAAAGCCTCTTGTTAAACTAGCTTGTTGGTTAATATATGATAATGGTTTCCTGATCATGAACATAGAGATGTTATTAACAACATGGTCATATCATTAGGAGAATCATGTGATGGGCATACTCCTATAGTTAAGCATAGCATAAAGATCAAGTCATTTAATATAGTTCATTTGCTATAAGCTTTCTGATACATAGTAACCTAATTCCTTCGACCATGAGATCATGCTTATCACCATCACCGGAAGGATGCTTTGATGACATCAAACACCACACCATAACTGGGTGGCTATAAAGGTGGCATTGAGTGTCCGGAAAGTATGGGTTGAGACACATGGATCAAGAGTGGGATTTGTCCATCCATATGACAGATAGATATACTCTGGGCCCTCTCGGTGGAATGTCATCCAATTAGCTTGCAAGCATGTGACTGGCTCACAAGGGATCACATACCATGGGAACGAGAAAAGAGTACTTATCGGTAACGAGGTTGAACTAGGTATGCAGAGATACCGACGATCAAAACCTCGGATAAGTAAACTATCGTGAGGCAAAGGGAAATTGGTATCATATGTAAGTGGTTCATTCGATCGCAAAGTAATCGTAGAAATATGTGGGATCCATATGAATTTCCAGATTCCTCTATTGTTTAATGTTCGGAGAAGTGTCTCGATCATGTCCGCATAATTCACGAACCGTAGGGAGACACACTTAAGGATTCGATGTTGTTGAGTAGTTATGGAATTATGAGTAAGAGACCAAATGTTGTTTGGAGTCTCGAATGGGATCCGGGATATCACGAGGAGATCCGGAATGGTCTGAAGAATAATATTCATATAAGGAAAGTCCTGTTTCAGAGTTGGGGAATGATTCCGGTGTTTTCACCGGGAATGTTCTAGAAGGGTCCGGAAGGTCCGACACTCCAGAGGGGAAGGGTACATGAATGTGTCATGACAATATGGAATGGTTGCATCATGTACTAGGTCACTTGGCTGGGAATAATAAAGGAAGAATTCAAAACCTAGTTTGAAAGTCAAACGCCAATTTGAAAAGTCAAACGACAAGTTTGCTTGGTGGAGGGAGAGTAGGAAACCTACTTGGGGAGGAAGTCTCCTCCCTCCACCCGCCGGCCAAGGAGGAGGAGTTGGAGGAGGACTCCCTCCTCCCAACCACGCCTCCCTCCCACCTATAAAGTGAGGGGCAGGGGTGCCCCTCTTCCCTACACCTCTCACACCCCAAACCCTAGCCCCAAGTCGCCGGCCACCTCCAGTGCAGCCGCCGCCTAGGGAATCCTCTAAGTCGCCGAGTTAGGGTTTCCCCAAACCCTATCTGCCGGCCAAGCTCTCCCCTTGGTGCCTCTAAACCCTAGATTGCCAAGGCCCTCTCTGATACTCTACCATACTCGCTCCGGCTTAAGGCGAAGCCCTGCGAGATCTCCCCTCTACTTCCGGTACCACGCCGTCGTGCTGCCAGAATCACGAGGAGAACCTCCGCTGCCTACTGGAACAAGGGATAGGAAGGTCTTCATCGAGTATCGAACGTGTGACCGACTGCGGAAGCGCTGCCGGAACGCAGCGCCGGAAGGATCGTCTACGCGATCTTGATATCAGAAGTGTACGACTACATCACCCACGAGAATCTGCTCTCGTTAACCGCTTTGGATCTTCGAGGGTTAGTATTCTATCGACTCGTTGCTACAATCTAGTAGATAGATCTTGACTTGATCATAGATTAGATCTTGATTGTGTGTTCATGCGGTAGAAATTTTTTGTTTTCCATGCTACGAACCCCTACACCTATAGGGGATGTGGCCCACCTGGACGGCCTCCGACTCCGCCCTATCGCCTATATATTCTCCTCGAAACACTAAGACACGGGGAGCGACCACAGAAAGATTCCGCCGCCTCTGTGGGGCGGAAAACACCGAGAGAGAAAGAGCTCTCCGGCAGACAGATTTCTGCCGGAGAAATTACTTACCGGAGAGGGGATATTGTCGCCATCAACACTGTCATCGAGCTAGACTTCATCGGGATCATAATCATCATCCACACCATCATCTCCACCAGCACCATCATCACCACTCCATCCCGCTGGAACAATCGTGTTGAATACTTGCATAGATCTTAGGGGAAACTTTCCCGGTGTTGATTACTATTGTAGTTGATGCTTGTGAGTGGAACCATTGGATTATTGTTTATGTTCATGTTGTTCCCATTGCCATATCATCTTTGATCATGGGACTATATCTTCCCATGATGTTTTTGGTGTTAATGATAATCCCAACTGTGTTTTTAATTGTGCGCTTGAGTTTCAGGGGAAACGTTATTGATGTCTCCTTCTATAGTGGTGGATGCTCTCTTGGGATCTCATGAAGACGGTGGCCTTTTAGTCTTCTCCTAGTTTCTCTCCGGTTGTTGTTTTTAGGTCACCATACTATTAAGAGGGGGTCCATTTTGGAAGGCTGTGGGAAATCACTTGTTCTTGCACAAACCTATATGCACCGCCACAGCCATCCCATTATCCCATGAGAGAGCATTTTCCTGTTCTGTTGGAGCCTTTTGTGTCTCACCGGAACTTCCGGCCTAGGCCGGAAGTTCCGCTCAGATTCTTTTCTGCGGGCTGTTCTACACTTTGTTCCGACGCTAGTTCCGCCCCAAGTTCTGATGCTGAATCAGTAACCTTCTGTATGAAGTGTTCTATTTTCCAGAACTTGGGCCAGAACTTGCATCGGAACTTGTCCTGCCAAAAGATCCTGAGCGGAACTTCCGCCCAGGCGCCGGAATTTCTGGCCAGATTCGGTTCGTGACCCAGAAGTTCTGCCCCTTGTTCCGCTCCAAGTTCCGGTGGTGGCTCAGTAACCTTCTGTTTTGAAGCGTTCTATTTGCCGAAACTTGGTCGGAACTAGCAGCGGAAGTTCACCGGAACTTCCGGTCTGTTTTGACCGGAACTTCCGGTTGCCCTTCTGGAGCAGGCATCAACGGTCGGATGACCGTTGGAGCCAGGCTGGGCGGAACTTCCGGTCTCTCACCGGAACTTCCGGTGAGGTCGCGGGGGATGTAACGGTTCAGCGCGAGGGGGCCTATTTAAGGCACCCCTCTTCTTCCTCCCACTTGCTCTCGAATTTTTCTCTCTCCTCCATTAATGCTTGAGCTTCACCTCACTAGATCTCTCTCTCTAACCACTCAAATGACTTGATCTTTTGAGAGGTGAGGGAGGTGACCTAGATCTACACTTCCACCAAAGAAGATTTGATTTCCCCCACCCATCCTTTGTGGATCTTGTTGCTCTTGGGTTTCATGGAACCCTAGACGGTGTAGGGCATCCTCGGAGCTAAGGCGTGCGTTGTAAAGCTTCGAGGTGTCGTTGAGGGCCTCCAATTGAGTTGTGGAGCCTCCCCCTCAACCTTAGTGTAAAGGTTTCAGTTGGCGCCTTCAAGGTCACTGGTTAGTGGATTGTGAGGCCTCCTTTGTGGGGGAGCTCACCGGAGAAGAAGGTGAGGCCTTTGTGGCGCTCGGGTGACCTTGTGTGGTCCCGACACCTCTCCAACGTAGACGTATCTCCTTGGAAGTGAACTACGGGAATTACATCTCCGTGTCCCCTCTCTGGTTACTTCGTTCCCCTTCTTTACTCCTTGCTATTTACTGTTTTTGTTGTTGGTGTTTGTTTTCTTGCATTTAGGTTGTTCACATAGTTGTATCTCTAGATAACTTCCTTTCTCGTTGAGCCTAAAAGTGAGAAACAAATTAAAATTGGGTAGACGCCTATTCACCCCCCTCTAGTCGTATCAAGTCGGTACTTTCAATTGGTATCAGAGCCAAGGCTCTTATTTCGGGCTTTACCGCCTAAGAGACTATGGCCGACGAAGGGGGTAGTGAAACCAAAAAATCCAAGAACTTGGCCATTATGGATGACCTCAAGCAATTGGAGTCATCCATGATGTCCAAGTTCGAGTAAATGATGACTCTCTTGCAGTCTCTCAAGCCTAACCCCATGGTTGCTATTGACACACCCCAACCCAACGAGGTTCCTCCCATCGTTACGGTGTCCGCCCCCGGGGTAACTCCCGCGGCTGCCACCACTCACTTGGGACTTGGTTTTGTTGCTCAAACCTCTACCAAGGTTCCAATTGAGAACATCGAGGAGCCCGAGAACCCAACTTCCAAAGAGGAATATGGAGAAAGGACTACTCGGCGGTACCCCCACCGCCAAAGTACACTCCGGATCCACCCATCCCCATGCCACACATTATACCTCAAGGAGCACCACCCATGCTAGATACTTCTAATTTCGCCAATTGGCAATATCTAATGCGCTCACATATTTCTAGCTCGTCTATTGAGTTAATGAGGATTGTGGAGGATGGATTCTCTCCATATGACCCAAAGAAGTTGACACGAGGTGAAGTGGTGGACAAGCAACTCAATGCCACAGCTTTGGGAATGATTCAAAAGGCCTTGACTCCAAAGGATTTTGCTCACATTCGCCAATTTGACACCGCCAAGGAAGCTTGGGATCAACTCACCGAGCTCTTTGTTGGGAATGCAAGCATCCAAAGCTCCAAGTTTGATGAGATCAACGACGAGTGCGATGGTTTCGCAATGCAAGATGATGAGACCCCCGAAGACATGTATAAGCGCCTTAAGGTCCTTTGTTCCACTACGAGGGACCTTGGGGCTCACTATGTTGATGACAAGTTTATGAAGAGGAAGTTCATTCAAGCTCTCCTCCCATTTGAAGAACAAAATCTCAACTCTATCAAGGGAAGAACCAACTTTCGCCTAATGACCTCCCAAGAAGTATTGAGTGAAGTAATTGCCATGACTATTGCCAAGAAGAATGCGGAGTCCGCTCGAGCTAGAGCCATTGGGTCAACCAAAGTGAATCTTGCTTTGAAGGCCAAGGCTATTGAAGTTGATAATGATGATACATCAAGTGAGTGGTCTCAAGAGGACCTCAAATGTGCCTTCAACGAACATCTTGCTCTCGCTTCAAGGGCCTTTTGGAACAAGTCCGGATTAAATTCAAGATCAAGGGACAACTCAAGATTCAACTCACCCAATAAGTCTCCCAAGGCAATGTCGTGCTACAATTGCAATGACAAGAGTCACTTCGTGGCCAAGTGTCCCTTTGAGAACCGTGAAGACAATGGTGGTCGTCTCATTCGCAAGATCAAGTCAAGACCTCCTCATCCCTTAAACAAGAACTACGCCGTCAAGAACGCCACTAACAAGGAACGAGCAATTGTGGTCCATGAAGAATATCTTTCGGGCACGGATGAAGATGATGATGAAGTTCATGGTGGAGAGATTGTGGGACTTGCTGCTATTGCCACTACCTCAACTCCACGTCTATCCCTCTTCGACTCGCCAAATGAAAATGTCATCTTCTCCAACCAAAAGTGCTTCATGGCCAAGGCCACCGAGGTAACACCGAAACCCACTCCTCAACCTATCTCTAGTGATCCTTCCTCTCTTGATCTTGTTGGTCTAGAGGTGAACAAAGAGATGATTGACATGTGTGAATTTGTTGCTACCTTAGATGAAGAAACTAAAAACTGCTTTGAGTCCTTACTTGCACAACTTGACAATGCTAGAGATGCCTTAGATGAAAAGTAAGAACTTCTTGACTTGCTAAGTAAAAATGAAAGAGATGCCGCCGATGAAATTGCCTCTCTCACTCAAAGTCTTGAGGATGAACAAAATATGAGAATTAATCTTGAAGAAAATGTGTCTAAGCTTGTAGATGATCATAACAACACTTTGTGCTCTACAATTAAAGAACGTGACCATGCTCTTGCTTTGGTTAAGGTTCTCAAGAAAGAAAATGCTGAGTTTGTGGGTGGTCATGATAGGACTGAAAAGGATCTTGAGAAACTCAAAGAGGAACACAAAGCCTTGGAGAGTAAATTCTCAAATCTTTTTGAAGCCCATGAACAGCTTCAAACTCAATTAACTTGTGATCTCTCTAAGTCTTCCGCTGTGCAAATTATAGACTTGTCTAGCTCTCCTAACCCTTGTTGCAAGCATGAGCATCTCATAGAGGAAGTCAAGGTGTTGAAGGATCAACTTGCCAAGACTAATAAGAAGAAGAATAAGAACAAGAAGAAGAAAAAGAACAAGGGCATGGCCCAAGGGGTACCAAATGGCCTAACTCTCTTGCAAAGTGACAACTTTGCCGAAAAGAACAATCCCTCTTATATTCTTTGCAAATCTTATGATGGTCATGTATATGCTAGATACGTGGGAACGTCTTACACGCATGGTTATCATTGGGCCATTTGGGTGCCAAAGGCTCTTGTCACTAACAAAAGGGGACCCATTGCAAAATGGGTACCTAAAACCAAGGCTTGATTTTCTTGTGGGACTATGCTTCCGGTGGATCAAAATGGGTGCTTGATAGTGGTTCCACGAGTCATGTGACCGGAAGCAAGTCTATCATGACCGAATTGAGGCCCAATATTGCCAACACCATGGTCTCTTACGGTGACAAAACAAGCTCTCAGGTTTTGGGTTTTGGCAAAGTGGTGGTAACCCCGGATGTATCCTTGGTTGACGTCATGCTTGTCAAAAATCTTGGTTACAACTTACTCTCAGTTCGTGCTCTTGCTCTTATGGGTCTTTCTTCTTTCTTTAATTCTCATATCGTGGTCCTCATGTGGAGCAAGTCTCTCAAGGTGGCTTTTGTAGGATATGTAGAACATGACTTGTATGTGGTGGACTTTTCAGGGACCACTACTCCTCATGCTCTATGTCTCTATGCTAAAGCCGACAAGGGCTGCTTGTGGCATCGCCGCCTAGCCCATGTTAACATGAGAACTTTGCAAAGACTTCACTCCGAGGGCCACATCCTTGGAATTAATGATTTTTCTTTTGCCAAAGATCGTGTTTGCAGGGCTTGTATTGAAGTGAAGATGCATGAAACTCCTCACAAAGCACTCAATCAGATCACTACCAAAAGGTGTTTGGAGCTCTTGCATATGGATCTCTTTGGTCCTCCCTCTCATGATAGCCTTGGAGGCAAGAAGTATTGCTTGGTTATTGTGGATGATTTCTCAAGATACACTTGGGTGTTCTTTTTCAAGTACAAGAGTGAGACTCAACAAACCGTCATTGACTTTGCTAATGAGGTTCAACGGAAGCACAATGCAACTATTCTCTCAATTCGAAGTGACAATGGCACCGAGTTCAAAAACTATACCTTGGACGAGTTTCTCAGTGACGAAGGAATCAAGCATCAATACTCCACTCCCTACACCCCTCAACAAAACGGAGTTGCCGAAAGGAAGAATCGCACATTGATGGATGCGGCTCGGTCTATGCTAGCTGAGTTCAAGTCTCCATACAACTTTTGGGCCGAGGCCATCTCCACCGCTTGCCATGCAACCAACCGGCTTTATCTCCGCAAGAAAAAGAACAAGACCCCCTATGAACTTCTCACCGGGAAAAAGCCTAATGTTAGATACTTTCGGGTGTTTGGTTACAAGTGCTACATTCTCAAGAAAGGAGTTCGTTTGTCCAAGTTTGAATCCAACGCTCAAGAAGGAATTTTCGTTGGCTACTCAAATCAGTCCCATGCTTATAGAGTCTACAACAAAGCCAATGGAAGAGTTGAAGAAACGAGCAACATGAAGTTTGATGAAAATCATGAGTCTCTTGTTAGGCAAGATGGTGTTTGTGATCCAAGTGATGAAATTCCTCCCAAGGCCATAAGAAGAATGGGTGTGGGCTTCCACCTCCCCATTAAGGATCCCCTTATGGACGAAGGAGAAGGACCAAGCTCTACTCAAGTGGAGCCCTCACTTTCACAAGATCATCTTGCCCCTCAAGGACCTACTTTCTTGGCACAAGCTCCCTCAAGCTCATCTGAAGCTTCCCATGCTCATGACTCTCCAAGCTCCAAAGAACAAGCTCTTCATCAACAACATCAACCTCCCCACGATGGGGCTCCTCCTCAAGGCACCTCCCACGGACAAGCTCTTCATCAACCTCCCCAAGATGGGGCTCCTCCTCAAGGTCACGGCTCTCCCCAAGGTCAAGCTCGTCGAGATCAAGAGCAAGTCAATGATCCTCAAGGATCCTCTCCAAGTGATGACTCCCCCGAAGTGGAAATTGATGAAGATGACCCTCGTGTTCGTGCTTATAGTCAAGGCGGCGGCTCAATTGGTGGCAATGACCAAGTGGTAGCTCAAGAATCTCGAGTTGAAGCACAAGCCCGCCGTCAAGCCTATCATCTCGCCAAGATTGTTCGAGATGGCCATATCCTTGATAATGTCTATGGAGATTTCAATAAAGGTTCCACTACTAGGAGGCAACTAGCTTCCTTTATCTCTCACCATGCGTTTATCTCTCTTGTGGAACCACAGAAAGTCTTCGAAGCTCTTGAAGATGATTATTGGCTTGATTCTATGAACGAGGAACTTCACAACTTCAAGAGGAACAATGTTTGGACATTGGTTGAGCGGCCCAAAGACTGTCAAAACGTTATTGGAACCAAGTGGGTCTTCAAGAACAAGTGCGATGCGAATGGAATTGTCGTGCGCAACAAGACAAGGTTAGTTGCCCAAGGATACTCACAAGTTGAGGGCATCGACTACGGTGAGACTTACGCCCCCGTTGCTCGTCTTGAATCCATTCGTATGCTTCTTGCCTTCGCTACCCATCATAACTTTAAGTTGCATCAAATGGATGTTAAGAGTGCTTTTCTTAATGGTCCCTTGAAAGAGTTGGTATACGTCAAGCAACCTCTGGGTTTTGAGGATCCACTTTTTCCGAACCATGTCTACAAGCTCAATAAGGCACTCTATGGCCTCAAGCAAGCCCCACGTGAGTGGTATGATTGCCTTAAGGAGCTCTTGTTAGACCGTGGCTTCGAAGTGGGACTCATTGATCCCACTCTTTTTACTAAGAAAGTTGGAGGCCACTTGTTCGTATGCCAAATCTATGTTGATGACATTATCTTTGGGTCTATTAACAAAACTTTTAATGAGGATTTTGCCAAGCTCATGACCGATCGCTTCGAGATGTCCATGATGGGGGAGTTGAAGTTTTTCCTTGGGTTTGAAGTCAAGCAATTGAGGAAAGGGACTTTCATCAACCAAGCCAAGTACATCTAAGACATGCTCAAGAAGTTCAAGTTTGATCAAGTCAAAGGTGCCAAGACTCCCATGCCAACTAAGGTTAATCTTGATCTCGATCCCAAGGGTAAGGAGGTGGATCAAAAACTCTATCGATCTATGATTGGTTATTTGCTCTATCTTTGTGCATCCAGACCGGATATTATGTTGAGTGTGGGTATGTGTGCAAGATTTCAAGACGCACCAAAGGAAAGTCACATGGTGGCGGTCAAGAGAATCTTTCGATATTTAGTTCATACCCCAAGGGAGCCAGCTTTGATCTCATTGGTTACACGGACTCGGACTAGGATAGCGAGAAAGTGGGAAGAAAGTCAACCTTCGGAGCTTGTCAGTTTCTCAGAAGATCTTTGGTTTGTTGGTCCTCGAAGAAGCAGAACTGTGTGTCTATGTCCACTGCCGAAGCTGAGTACATCTCTGCCGCAAGCTGCTGTGCTCAATTGCTATGGATGAAGCAAACTTTGAAGGATCTTGGACTTTCTTTTGACAAGGTTCCTCTTCTTTGCGACAATGAGAGTGCCATTGCTATTGCTCACAATCCCGTGCAACACAACCGGACCAAGCACATTGAGATTCGTCATCATTTCATTCGGGACCATGTCGCTAGAGGAGACATTTCTTTGGAGTATGTTCCCACCAAGGCAAACCTTGCGGATCTTTTCACGAAGCCTCTTGATGAAGCAAGGTTCCGGGAGTTAAAGCATGAGCTAAATATCATTGATTCAAGCAATGTTGCTTGAGTACCTTGCACACCTACCCGCGTCTCAATGTGTATCTTGTTTGGATGTAGGCATGAATTTAGGGGGGGTGCAGTTCCTCTGATGAACAAACGCTATCCCTATTATGCGCACATTAAAGTTTTCATACTCTATAGTCTCTAAAGGAGACCATTTGAGCTTCATGATGAGTGTTGGTAATGAACCCAAGATATATCTTCGCGGTGTCAAGCCATTTACTCTTATATAAGGTGGCCTCGGCCACCGACCCGTTTTTATTTGTGTCTTTGACCTTTTTGTTTTTCTTGGGTTTTGTTGGCTTTGGTTCTTCATAGTTTGAGCCCTCTATCCTAAGTCTTTCCTTACCTCAAGCCCTCTCTATTCCCTGCACAAGTTCTTCCTTGTTATCTTCCTAACCTGAGATGGTCTTCCTGGCGTCAGCGGAACTTCCGGTCAGTCTGACCCGGAAGTTCCGGTCCACCGGAACTTCCGGTGGTGCTCCCCGTCCTATATAAGGTGGGCCTTGGGGGAAAACGGGATCTTCTTTTTTCCCCCAAGACCCATCCTCTATTTTCAGCAGCCGCCGGCCAGGACCTCTCCATGAAGGTGCTCCGGCCCCTTCGTCTCCAACCACTCCTCCGCAGATCTGCTCCGTGGGATCCTTCCCCACCTCGATCTCCCGCCATGGACTCCGGTATTTGCCCTCAATTCCCTCCATTAATGGAGATCTTGCTCTCACCATGGCTTGAGTTAGGGCACACCTTGTCTAGGCTAGTTCTTTGGCTAGAAATTGTTGGAAGATCTTGGTAGGCCTAGGGTATCATGCTAGAGTAGATTGGTCCAATACATTCTTGAAAATCTTTGCACTTGTGGCTTTTAGATCTAGATCTAGCGAACTGCTGTTTGGAACCGTCAGTTCGTGGTCTCACCGGAAATTCCGGTGAGCCACGACCGGAACTTCCGGTGTACTATTTTCACCGGAAGTTCTGGCGATTCAGCGGAAGTTCCGGCAACAATGCAATTTGTTTTCCTGATTGTATTTTTCCAATCTATCTCTTTTGTTTCCTCTTCTGAACTTGTGCACTTACCCCACCTTCCCTCCCTATTCTTCTGCTTTCCTCTCAGGGCAAGGAGATACCCGCCAAGGCAAGCGTGCCCGCCGACCATCCTCTGACATTCCTCCTGAGATTGATGAAGAATATGTTGAGGTTGTGCGTCCGACCACTCAGACTACTCGTCAGAAGGCTGCTGCTGCTCGCCGTGCTGCTGCTGCAGGGAAAAGGCATGCTCTTGCTCAGAAGGCCAATGCTGCTGGGCCAGACATGACCAGAGCCAAGATTTCCAAGTGGTCTCAGAAAGCTTACTCTGCATTCAGGGCTACGGATCCCTACCTCGTGCCTCGTGATCGTCTTTGCTTGGACCCTCACTTCCACACCTGCCGTTAGGAACAGATATATGAAGAAATTTATGCATCGAAGAAGAATTTCATGGTTGCTCCTCAAAAGTACATCAATGTGGCTCACATGGAAGAGAAGCAAGTTTACTTTGGCGAGGCTCTTGATATTTTCCAGAAGTTTGGGCTGATTCCCTTCATGGAGCACCGTCAGAACTTTGATGTGACTGCTATTGCTTAGTTTTACTCAACTCTGTTTATTCACATGCAGTCCTCTACTGAAGGTGTATTGAAGTGGATGACCAAGGACATGTTTCTTACCGCCACTTGGTCTGAGTTTGCTGAGCTTCTTGGCTATCCCATTCAGCCTGGCCGCGGGGCAAATGGTTGGCGTGTTCATGGTCCTGAAGCTGCTGATCCTGAGGTCCTGGAGCCTCTCTAGATTGAAAGGTAGGGAACTGTTGGGTTTGTGAATCATCTGCTGCCAGTTTTTGACATCATGCGCAGGGTGTACTTGAACACCATCTCTCCCAAGGCTGGAAATTTTGATCAGTTTCATGGCTATCAGGTTGGCCTCATGCATCAAACTTATCTTCGCCGTGACTCTGACAGGTCAATGGATATTATGCACTTCATCTACTCAGAGATGTGGGCGTCTCTCATTGAAAAGCGCTCCTGCATCTATGCTCCCTACATACAGACTCTCATCAATCACAAGTGGCTTGAGACGACTGGCACCCGCTTTCCTCAAGACAACATCACCATTCATGAAGAGAAGAAGCTACGTGTGAGTAAGCACCAAAAGCCTCGTTCTCAAGAAGAAAAGGAAGCTGCACTCAAGAAGGCTCGAGATGTTGCTGGTGGTCCCTCCTCTGCTCCTGGTGGCTCTAGTGCTGGTGGTCCTTCTCTCCAGAGGCAGCCGTCTTGGGCAAAGAAGCTGCTTGGGAAAGTGAAGAAAACTTTCTGCTTTCTGCAGGACCGCGAGTATCAGGCCTATGTTGATCAGCGTCACAATGTTCAGCGCCAGAAGGCCATCATGACCGCTCTCAACATTCCTAGCTCACCGGTCACTAGCTCTGTCACTGTTCCCAAGGATGATTGGATTCGCGACAACTACCACTGGTCCGAGGATGAGTCTGAGGAGAAGGTCACTGGTCCGTCGCCTGAGTGGGGTCCTTGGGTCCTTGAGTCTACTCCTACTCCCTCTCGTGGCTGGGACGATTATCTTGATCTTATCTTCCTTTTTGGTGTCTCGATGCCAAAGGGGGAGAAAGATGTCTATTAGGTTGTCTACGGGATTTGCATGGGTTGAGTCGCGAGCCTGTTCTTGCCTTTGATCTTTTCTTGCTCGCGAACTCTCTAGTTTATTTGTGTGCTTGTGGTTTTATGTCCTTGAACTTATGTGTGCTTGTGGACCATGTGGTATGTTATGTTTGAGACTATGTGGTATCTTTGTGGTATCTTATACAATGCCGTGAGTGTGGTATCTTGTTGTCATCTTATGAGCTCATGCATATGGTGGTGGAGCCTCATTGCTCTTATTGTTATTATTACTCCTTTTGTCTCCACCACATTTGGTTGGTTCTGGTATGATCTCTATCCTTTCTTGTACCTTGCACTTGTGCTATCTTTGCAATTGGTAGGGGGAGCCTCCGTGTATGTGTGCCAGTCTTTTCCTTAGAGTTCTTTTCTCTACCTTGCACACATACAGGGGGAGCTTGTCCCGTCCATTGCAAAGATTGCTTTAATTCTATGCAAATCTTTGGGATTGTCATCTAACACCAAAAAGGCGGAGATTGAAAGGACTATATCTTCCCATGATGTTTTTGGTGTTAATGATAATCCCAAGTGTGTTTTTAATTGTGCGCTTGAGTTTCAGGGGAAACATTGTTGATGTCTCCTTCTATAGTGGTGGATGCTCTCTTGGGATCTCATGAAGACGGTGGCCTTTTAGTCTTCTCCTAGTTTCTCTCCGGTTGTTGTTTTTAGGTCACCGTACTATTTAGAGGGGGTCCATTTTGGAAGGCTGTGGGAAATCACTTGTTCTTGCACAAACCTATATGCACCGCCACAGCCATCCCATTATCCCGTGAGAGAGCGTTTTCCTGTTCTGTTGGAGCCTTTTGTGTCTCACCGGAACTTCCGGCCTAGACCGGAAGTTCCGCTCAGATTCTTTTCTGCGGGCTGTTCTACACTTTGTTCCGACGCTAGTTCCGCCCCAAGTTCCGATGGTGAATCAGTAACCTTCTGTATAAAGTGTTCAATTTTCCAGAACTTGGGCCGGAACTTGCATCGGAACTTGTCCTGCCAAAAGATCCTGAGCGGAACTTCCGCCCAGGCGCCGGAACTTCCGGCCAGATTCGGTTCGCGACCCAGAAGTTCCGCCCCTTGTTCCGCTCCAAGTTCCGGTGGTGGCTCAGTAACCTTCTGTTTTGAAGCGTTCTATTTGCCGGAACTTGGTCGGAACTAGCATCGGAAGTTCACCGGAACTTCCGGTCTGTTTTGACTGAAACTTCCGGTTGCGCTTCTGGAGTGGGCGTCAACGGTCTGATGACCGTTGGAGCCAGGCTGGGCGGAACTTCCGGCCTCTCACCGGAACTTCCGGTGAGGTCGCGGGGGCTGTAGCGGTTCAGCGCGAGGGGTCCTATTTAAGGCACCCCTCTTCTTCCTCCCACTTTCTCTCGAATTTTTCTCTCTCCTCCATTAATGCTTGAGCTTCACCTCACTAGATCTCTCTCTCTAGCCACTCAAATGACTTGATCTTTTGAGAGGTGAGGGAGGTGACCTAGATCTACACTTCCACCAAAGAAGATTTGATTTCCCCCACCCATCCTTTGTGGATCTTGTTGCTCTTGGGTTTCTTGGAACCCTAGACGGTGTAGGGCATCCTCGGAGCTAAGGCGTGCGTTGTAAATCTTCGAGGTGTCGTTGAGGGCCTCCAATTGAGTTGTGGAGACTCCCCCTCAACCTTGGTGTAAAGGTTTTGGTTGGCGCCTTCAAGGTCACCGGTTAGTGGATTGTGAGGACTCCTTTGTGGGGGAGCTCACCGGAGAAGTAGGTGAGGCCTTTGTGGCGCTCGGGTGACCTTGTGTGGCCCCGATACCTCTCCAACGTAGACGTAGCTCCTTGGGAGTGAACTACGGGAATTACATCTCCGTGTCCCCTCTTCGGTTACTTTGTTCCCCTTCTTTACTCCTTGCTATTTACTATTTTTGTTGTTGGTGTTTGTTTTCTTGCATTTAGGTTGTTCACTTAGTTGCATCTCTAGATAACTTCCTTTCTCGTTGAGCCTAAAAGTGAGAAACAAATTAAAATTGGGTAGACTCCTATTCACCCCCCCTCTAGTCGTATCAAGTCGGTACTTTCATTGAGGACATCGGAAAATTCATGTTGTTAGTAGTGGATTTGTGTTGAGATATTATTCAATGGTTTAGTATTTAAGTTATGGTGCTATTCTTATAGTGGTGTCATGTGAACGTCGACTACATGATACTTCACTATTTATGGGTCTAGGGGAATGCATTGTGTATTTGGCTACTAATTGTGGGGTTGCCGGAGTGACAGAAACCTGAACCCCCGTTAGGACACCATTGCACCAGGGAGCGTAGGATCTCAGAGTTTAAGATTATGGTTAGGTTTATATCTGAATTACTTTCCTGTAGTTGCGGATGCTTGCAGGGGGTTTAATCACAAGTATGTATTAGTCCAATTAAGGTCGGTACATTAGCACAAGTTCACCCACACAACACTTACAACATCAAAGAAGGGTACTTAGCTATATTAAGCGAAAGCACTTGACAGAATTCCCATGTGTCCTCGAGAACGTTTGGTCCTTATAAGTATTTCCACCGGCTTGTCCTTTGCTAAGAAAGGATTGGGCCACTTGCTACAGTTGTTCATTTTATTTATTACTTGCACTTTGTTTCTCTGCTTTATCAAAAAAAACCTAAAAATTTGTTTGCTAAGTATTTACAGAGATTTCCTGCTCCATACCACTAGTCAACACCTTCTGCTCCTCGTTGGGATCGACACTCCTATTTATCGAAAGTACTACGATACACCCCCTATACTTGTGGGTCATCAGCCACTCAATTACGCCCAATATGCCCATATATGTCAAATCTATTCTACTTACCCTAACTAAGCAATTTCACTGATTTACTAACTAACTTTAACAAACTATCATTTCCACCACACTTATGAATACAAATAAATTTGACATTATACCATATACATGCCTCATTGACAAAGAACTAGGGTTAAGAGGAAGATGACCATGTGATGATTTCAACCAATACAACAAGGAAAATTGAAGGAGAATACCTCAAGTGGGGGGAGAGGAAGAAATTCCACCAGAAAATCACTTTACATCCGACCGATTTAGCATGTGGACGTGAGGGGAGCTTGGAGGGGAGCCGCCGCCATGTCTCTGTGTTTGGGGGGAGGACGAAGAGGTATAGCGCTGGGAGGGGTCGGGGAGGGCGCCCGCGTCATTTCTAGGTTAATGGGCATGACGCCCGCCGCAAAAGTGCCATACCTAGTAGCATGGTGCCCCCTGTGAAGCGCCAAATATTAAAATTGGCCCGCGTGGGCCACGATGGCTGCCACGTCAGACGGGGTCATGGCGTTTTTGGCAGGGGCACCATGGATGCATGACGCTTTTGTAGGGAGCCGTGCTACTGACCATGGCGCTCTCTGGTAAAGCGCCAAGGAAACATGTCAGATCGTAATTTCTTTTAAAAAATAGTTCAATTCGTGAGATCATTCGTTAATTAGGTCAATTCTGTGATTTTTATCTAGAGATGCGCGAGCCGCCACCGGTCGGTTGTGGCTGCAGGAGATAAAGAGTCTCACCTATGAAAGATACGAGAAACATCGGGTTACGAACCATAGTAGTCACTATAGGAAAACGATTTTTTACTGGGTATTTAAAATACACAGTAAAGGCCGAAATACACTCGGCAAACTTTTGTCGTGTATTTACACTCGGCAAAGAGTTCACAGCGTACACCCCGCCGGAAAACTCGACTTTGCCGAGTGTTTAACTCCCGGTTACTCGGTAAACTTTTGTAGGAGTGTCTACCAGCCGTGCACTCCGTAAAATAATGCGTTCATGGCGCGACATCTAAAGACGGCGTCAAACGTTTGCCGGGTGTTTTCGACAAACATACAACAAAGATTAACGGCTGGGATTTCTCCACGTCACCACATTCACTGGATTGAGACACGTCGACTTATAATATTTGCCGAGAATTTCTGATGCAACACACGGTAAAGACGTAATTTTTGCCAAGTGTTTCTTAGGATAATACACGGCACAGCCGTACTCTTTACCGAGTGTATTGCTTGCCATACATGGCAAAGATGTTCTCTTTGCCGAGTGTTTTACCTGGGGTACACGGCAAAGATGTTCTATTTGCCGAGTATTTTACCTGGGATACACGACAAAGATGTTCTCTTTGCCGAGTGTTTTTCCTGGGATACACGACAAAGTCCACGAAAAATTGGCAGGTTCATGTTGTTTTTCATTATACCCTGCATTTCAAAACAAATCTGGACATACATAATCATATGTAGGCTCACAATACACATATATCACAACAAGAACTCACATAATAGGTTCACAAGTGCACTAGTACATCAAACATGCATACAAAGTTCATAAGTTCAACAAACACTTGAATTCAAGTTCACATATCCATCAACACAACCAAGTGGCACACAAGTCCTCTAGCATGTGGTACATAGCTCCATCAACGACGACCATGTTCCACCACAACATAGGCTTCCTTGATGTAACCTACAAAGTGCAAAACACACAAGCATGAGTAAAAATGATGCAATCTTAAAAAGTTCAAACTAGGTATATATATATAGCTATATGGTAAGATGATTCTACAAACATATTTACATGATACTAATAAGGTAAATTTGGCACTAGCATAATTGTAATTTATTATCTATGTAGCTATATGGTAAGAATATTGACATGATTTTAACAAGGTATAGTTTTGCACAAGAAAATTCAAATTTGTAATCTATGTAGCTATGTGGACTTGGTATGTATATGGTAAGATGATTCTCCGAAGAATATTGACATTTGATTCTAACAAGGGTATATTTGGAACAGCCATAAAACTTGGTATCTATGTAGCTATATGGTAAGAACTTGGTATAATTTGACACAAGATGTATACAAACAAGAAATTGACAAAGAGTGTGGGAACTCACAAAGTTGCCTCCTAATGTTCGGGTTGTCCAGATTGGCATGGGCATGCTCGTAGTGGCAGGCGTCACAGGGCTTTCATCCTCCGGAGGGATCGGTTTGTTGTTGGATCCGACCGAAGGCATTCCCTACAAAACATGGTAAACGGTTATGAGACGTTAAACATGTCACAATAAGATGGAGTATTGAATATATGCAACACAACTTATGAATTGGAAGTTCATCGAAGGCAAAGGAGGAAGAACAAGAGGAGCTATGCCATTTGCAGAAGCTAAGAGCTGTAAATCCAATTTGAGAAGGTAAGTTTTATAAGTTGAATGGTGTTAGCCATCCAGTCTTATGGGAAAGAACTCACATGAAATTTCACATCATATGTTGCGAAGCTAGCATGCATTGCTCGTCGTTGCTCAACTCACTTTTCCTGCATTTGGAGAACCTTTTGCTCAGCCTCCTCTCGCTTTCGCCGATCCTCCTCTAGTTGAGCCTACATCGTGTTATCACAATTTCATCATCATCGTTACAATGCAAACATATAGTCAATTATTGCATGATCAATGAAGAGGACCATACCTGCATCCTTCTATACATGACCTGTGAAGGTTGTGGGCGCGTCTCTATACGCGAGCCCTTCCCACTACCGTAGAGTTGCCTCTTAGATGGAATGGATATCTCAGGGACGCAACCGTCGGCAACATATAATCTACCATTCTTCATGCCGTCTCCTGCTAGCATAGCAACCTCAGGGTCGAATGGCTCCGTGAGCGGGTTTGAGTTCTCGCCATGCGAATCCTTGTACTTCGTCTCGTATTTTCCAACCCTCAGCTCAGATCCTAGGGTCATCCACTCCGACTTCCCCTCCTCGGGTTTCTTCACCTCCCGGGTAGAACAGAAAGCCTGAAAGTGAGTGATGTCCTCGCTTGTGTCAAGTTTCTGCAAGAGAAAGAATTAAGATAAATAAAATATACAATCACACATAGAATAAAGTGGTGGGAATAAATAAATTACGGATTTGCTCACCCTTTTCTGGATGACGCCAGTCATGGTGAGGTTGCCTTGATGGTGTGTTACTTCACCCAACATCTCACACCGATGCATCGCATCCACGTGAGCTTCCACATAGTCCTTGGATACCAACCTGGCAACCATCAACTGAAAGCATTGGCCCTTGGACGCGGCATACTAAGGAGGCACCTACATACACTTGAAATAAATTAATAGAGGAATGAAAGTAAACGGTAGTCATGTGTGAAGTCAAAAGAAGCAAATATGCCTACCTTCAAGTATTGCTCACGTGTTAGAAGCCTTTTTCGGACGCGCTTCTTCAGCAATGCAATCTTATTCTCGTGCCCATACCAATTGGTCACACAGTTCATGTGTGTGTCGTAGTGCATCTCGGGGATTAGCTTCTTGGCTTTATTGACCATCACCTTACATCCTTCTTCAAATGTACCCTCAGCCGGGGTAAAAAAAATCCTGCAATGAAGCAAACCAAGAGAAGTCAAATTGTGTTGCTCGATCGGAGTATATTGTTGACTAATAGTGTGAATGAAACTTACCCAAAACTCGTTGACCACACGGCCACGGCTGAGCCGTACTCAGAATCCTCCGCGCGTTTGTAATGATCCCATGTCCAAGAAGGCTCCTGGGAACCATCCGGCATCTTTACCAGCCGAGGAAAATGTTCCCAAATAAGACATCCAATGATGCCACCATAGGCGTGTTTGGGCTTCTGTGGTCCCAACCACTCGAAGCTCCTGCAAAATAGAAATACAAGATCAATATGTTGAAAATGGAAAGACTAGATCAATATGTTGAAAAATGATAAGATAAGATTAATATGTTGAAAAATGGAAAAACAAGGTCAATATGTTGAAAAGTAGAAAGATAAGATCAAAATGTTGAACAATGGCAAGACAATATCAATATGTTGCACAATTTAGAACCACTTACGTCTTTCCACTAGGTTTAAGCTGGATGTACTTAAGTGCATATAGCCTATCAGGGAGCTTTGACACCCCACACAAGAACACTTTCTCCTTCAGCGATGGAACGGAAGCAAGTTCTGACTTCCCCACAAACCGCTCCTTCAGAATCTCATCCCTACTCTCCTCTTCCTCCTCATTATCCTCCTCACCCTCCACCTCCTCCTCCTCCTTCCCATCCTCATCCTCATGTTGTTGCTCGTCCTCCTCCTCCTCCTCCTCCTGATCCTCCTCAACCAAGCCACGTGAGAAGCCGACCCCATCGTGATTGGGGACACGAGCAAAGTTGGTCATATCCAGATCCTCCCCCTCCTCAGAATCAGCCTCGGGGATGCGGCTAGAAAGGGCCACATAACATGCGCCACGGCCCCTACGTCGCGCCTCCCGCCCCTCTCATCCTCTAGTGGGTACATTCTTGATGCCGGGCTTAGTGGACCCGTACAATGTGCTCAATTTCAGCTTGGTTCTCCCACCTCTCCCGCCTCCTCCACCTCTCACACCTTTCCCACCTGGCATGATTCAATCACCTGCATTGACAAAAAAAATCTTGATTAGTAAACATGATACAATGAGATGAACCGTATTAAAAGACAATGAGTAAAGCATAAAATATTTGTAAGCATATGCATCATAGAGTTATTACAAAATAGTCTAATTGTACAACCACGAGTATATAGGTTGCTAATTGTACAACAAGAGTTATTAAAAATAGGCTAATTTTACAATCACGGAGACATAGAGTTGTTGCTAAAAATAAGCTAAGTTTACAATAACGAGTACATAGAGTTGTTGCTACAAATAGGCTAAGTTCTGTAGCCTGTGTCTTCAACATTGGGATCATATGTTGGATCATCATCATCATCGCAGTCACGTAGTTGCCACCATTCATCTGTGAAGCCTGGAGGTGGACCTTTCGGATCAGTAAGGTCAAGCCCTTTGCAGAACCTCTCAAGTAATGCCAGATCTTGTGGGTTCTCCACCACCTCAATTTCATCTTGTGAATTGTCTACTAACATGCCCTCATATTCTTCCTCTGTGGCGGTGTCCATATCCTCATCAATCGACATTTCAATAGTGAATTCCCCTGTTAGGCCTTCTTCTTGGTAAAAATATCCCTCATAAGTCTTGGGATATATGCGGTGGTAATCATCTTTGTTTGGGGGGTGTATTTTACCATGCTTCGGTACCGCGAAGACAACATCCCATGCTTGTAGACGTTTCTTCGGATTTTTGCACGGGTACGGGAGATAAAAAACTTGTGTGGCTTGACAAGCCAAAATATAGACATCATCTCTCGCATAAACCGAGTCTCGTGCAACTTCGACCCACCCAATATCAGGTTTTCGTCTCACTTTGGCAGGGTCAAACCAATGGCATTTCAATATAACTGGTTGATGCTTGTAACCAGATCCGTAGTCAAGCTAGTATATTTCCTCGACCCTTCCATAGTAATGAAGTTTATCCTCCCCTTCAACCATGACCCCACTATTTATTTTCTTCCGGTTGGCCCGATTCATGGTGTGTGAATGGGTATGGAAGCGGTACCCATTCACGTCATAAACATGTAATGTCTTGACAGAATACCTAAAACCTTTGGCGATTGGTTTCAAATCAGGCCTCATTCCAACATCTGTTCGTCCATATATTGGAAGAATTAGGAGAAGTTTGATGTATTAGTTGTAGTACAAGTTCTACTTCTTATAATGTCAGCACTAGAAGCCAGGTTAGATGCAAAAACTACCTTTTCCCCAAACCAGCCAACGAATCCGCCATCACATCCATTATGGAAAAGCTGTAAAGCTTCGGCATCGGTAGGAGGCCTTGTCCACTTCCAATATAGCCGAGTGAATTCTCTATGGCAATGAGAAGGGGAAGAGTTAGACACAAGCTACCAACATATAGCTAAAACAATTAAGTGAGCACTTAGGTGATGTATGGCTTCACTTCAGGCATGTTGGTCAAGATATACGAGTGAATAGTCGACCATTCGCCATACTTTAGCGACTTGTGCTGTCAGCCACTAGCTTTGCCACCAGATGATGTGTAGATGCTAAGCTCAGGTAAATCTTGGGGGTTGGCGGCATTGTAACGAACGAGTGGATTATGCACGGTGTGAATATTTTCATCATATTATTTTGTCGTGAAGTTTGACACCTCCTCGTTGAGGTATGCCTCGGCTATCGATGCTTCGATCTTGCATTTATTGCCACACTTGGCACGAAGATGATTTGTCTCTCTCTCGGGTGGATACCGACAAAGAAACTGCACAGGGCCCTCCTTTTTAACCTCTTCAGCGAGATGCAAGATCATAGGTTGCATCGGATTAAAGAATCCAAGCGAAAATATCTTCTCAAGTTTGTAAATCAACTCGGGTGCTTGTTCATGTAGCTTGTCAACCACTTCACGGTCTAATTCTTTAGCACAAAGCTGGCGGAAGAAATAGCTCAACTCAGCGAGCACTCACCAAATTTTTTCATCAACATAACCTCGAATCATCACCGGCATTATTCGCTCAATCCATATGTGATAGTCATGACTCTTTAGCCCCCTACTCGCAATGTATCCATATTCACTCCCCTTTGCCAGCTATCTGCGTACCCATCAGTGAAGAACAAGCTATCTAGTATCCACTTGAATATTTCCCTCCTCTAGGGCCTTGTAGGGCTGAACAGGGCCTGTGGCTTATGCCAACCTTTGGATCTGACTCCTGGAGACTACCTATTTAAATCTATCCTTTGGCACCAACGTTCTTGATCAATTCTAGCCTTGATGTTATCCTTCGTCTTCTCAGTCTCCATTATTGTGCTCCAGAGGGCCTTGGCGATATTCTTTTTAGTGTGCATGACATCAATGTTATGCGGAAGTTCAAGATCCTGAAAGTAAGGGAGTTTCCACAATGATGGAATGTGCGTCCACTGGTGTGTCTCCCCATACCCCTCAAAACCAGTCCCATTGGCATTGGGAATGAGAGCATCTAACTCGGCCTTGATTTGTACATCAGCCATCAAATGTAGTTTCGGAGCGTGGACAGCAACGCCTTTTTTGAAACTAACTATGTCTCCCCTTAATTCATGATCTAGTTCATGGAAGGGTCGATGTTTGTCAAAGCAACAGTACTTGCCACCCTTGTCGAGCCACCAGAAAGTCACTGCTTATCTGCACTGTGGACAAGGCCACTTCCCATGTGTACTCCAGCCGCAGAACAAAGCACGTGCTGGTAGGCCATGCAGGGATGTGTGGTACCAAACATACATATCAAAGTGCTTTTTTGTTACGGCATCGTATGTCTGCACCTCATCCTTCCACGCATCAAACAGATCATCCACCAGGGGTTCCATGTACACGCTCATATTTTTTCCCGGGTATTTTGGCCCTGGGATTATCATTGACACGGACATGTGTTTTTTTTGCATGCAGATACCGGGGGGAGATTCATAGGAATAACAAACACAGGCCAACAACTATATGTTGCAGCCATCATACCAAAGGGATTGAACCCATCAGTTGATATCCTAATTGCTACACTCCTCTCGTTACCCGCTTCCTTGGGGTACTTTTTAGCGAAGTTCTTCCATGCTGAACCATCTGATGGATGTATCATCTTTTTTGGATTACTTCTTTTTCCTAGTGCGGGCCATCTCATTTGTTGGGTAGTTTCCATGTTCATAAAGAGTCGTTGGATCCTTGGTATGAATGGAAGATACCAAAGGATCTTTTGGGCAACCCCAGTCTGGCGCTTCTGACCATCACCAGTATCAACCTCCATATACCTAGATGATTTGCACTTGACACAATATTTTGCTTTCTCATGTTCTTTCCTAAATAACATGCATCCCTTTGGACAAGCGTCTATCTGCTTGTATGACATCTTAAGTCCAGAGAGGATTTTGTTCGCCTCGTACATGGTCTTTGGCAACAAGTGACCTTGTGGCATAAGGCTCCCAACAATGAACAAGAGATCATCAAAACCATCTCTACTCAAGTTTCTGTCGCTCTTGAAGGCCATTAGACGTGCAATGGCATCAAGTCGGGTCACCTCAGTGTTAGCATGAAGGGTTTCTGGTTCGCAAACAAAGTATCATAGTACTTCTTTGTGCTTTGCTCCGCCTCCTCCTATGTATCCCCTACATCTGGATCTTCAGGCGCAACCGCATTGCGGAAGTCATCCATGCATCGGTCAATCCCAGTATCAAATTATCCCATGCCATGACTTTGTGTGCTCTGCTCTACCTCATCAACATCATTTCTCGCACGTTTTGATTTTGACTCGCCATGGAAATCCCAAGTGGTGTACATTGGCGTGAACCCATTTTTGCAAAGGTGTTCACCCACTTGTGTCTTTGTCAATCGATTCTTGTTATGACAGAGTTCTGTGGTCATTTTCGCTTGACTGAGTCGGCCATTGTACATCCAGGCACGACGATTCTCCATCCTCTAAGAAGTACCAAAACAAGCATATAATGTATTTAATTTACAAATTTTTAGTCCATTTCATTCGAGCAAAATCATGTTTTACGACATGCATCCACATATATATATATATATATCTAATAGGTAAAGGACCTAATCCCACCCGAAGATGTGTAGATTGGTTATGTTCTCCATGCTATACCCTGAACCGAGACAGAATTTTGGCAGCACCTCCCCACTGTTATCCGGATACACGTTTTGGCAAAAAAGCAGAGAGGATGTGCATCCGGAGAACAATGGGGAGGCGCCACCGAAATCCGGTCTCGGAGCAGAGCAAAGAATGGAAAACACACCCAATCTACACATCCTCGGGTTGTCCAAAAACGTGGACAATCAAAAAGAGTTACGGCTATAAATATGCAATTTAATGCATATTTATTTGTGTAACCCTTCCGAATAGGAGATGCCTCGGTAATGTGACTGACTTGGTTATCTAGACCAGAAATAAACCTACCCACATTAATTACAAGAACGTGAATGAATTTTAACCTTGAAGCGTGATCTAATCGTCGAGAAATATCCGAGATGCTCCTTCAAGAATCCCTGCGACACCGGTCCTGGTGTCAAACTCGAAGCATTTCCTCGACGAAGCAGAGCTGCGTTTTGAAATCAGAAATTTGAACACCAATGTTTTTTGTCAAGGTAAATGCAATGCTATTGTACATATGTTAATACAATAGGTACAGCTAGTTCAAGCAAATAAACACATGCACATCTGACATTTCTTTCAAATAATCAGTACTTAAACTCTCATGTCATTGGTAGGATACTCCAAAGATTTTCTTTCAAATATAGAAGATTGGTAGGGGACAAAATCTCATGTCATTTGCTTTCAAATATACTCCATAGATTTGCTTTCAAATAAACAACTATTTCAAGCAAATAAATACATGCACATCTAATGTTTCTACTTCAAGCAAATCTGCATGAATTAATCCAATAGAAAAATCTACCAAATCACCATCGTGGAGCTCCTGGTTCTCTTCCTAGTGGTGGCCCTTGGTGGTGTAGCTCCTGGTCCAGCGGGGAGTTGGCGGCACGGGGCAGAGTGGTCGACACGGCAGGGAGAGGAGAGGTCGACGTGGGAGCAGGGCCACGACCGGCCGGAGTAGAGGCCCGAGCGGGCGTCCCCAGATGCGGGGCGGTGGTCCGAGCAGGGCGGCGGCGGGTGCTTACCCGGGAGCCATCGGGCGGCGGCGGTCGAGTCAGGGAAGGAATGGCATTGGCAGCGGCGGTCCGGAGCAGCACGCGGTGGCTGCGGTGACCCAGCATATCACTGCATGATGTAGTACACTATAGTCGTTGACATAACACCAATGAAGCACCGTTCACTAGTATTACATCCCTCAGAGTAGTACAACAGAAACACAGCAGGTCCAAGACATGACTATAGGTTACAACTCAACTCTTTACACAAGATCCAGAGAACACTCTAGGTTAAAGAGAGAGAAAGAAACTTCTTATAAAGAAGAATCAGAAATAAACAACTCCAAAACTATAATACTATTAAGATTAATATCTTAACTAATGGTTTGGCATTGCTGCTATTGCAATACACTACATAAATAGGTTCTATGGCTAGAGATTCTATTCTTAACTAATCAGCAACTTCGTCTTCACTTGAGCTGATGTATATGTTGACTTTCTTGACTTCATTGAAGAGCTTTAGCTTTTGATGATGATTCCTGGAGCAGGGCTTGATGTAGTCATCGTCTGTACTGGCTTTAGAACCTAGAAAGGGTTAAGAAGATACTTTGAGTACGAGCATACTCAGAAAGTCCACTAGAAAAGGAGTGTTTGATGCACTATAACTACAGCCACAGAACATAGGTCATAGGCAATGCAAGTTTTCATAAACATTTCTTCAAATGTTGCTTTTATTCTGAAAAGCTATCTCCGTCAGCCTTCACGGGTTTACCAGAACCTTCATGGGGTTCCTTTCCCGCCGCGTTCGCAGCTCCTTCCCGTAACAGGGAGTAACAAGTTACAGTTCTTACACTCTGCAGAGGTGCGTTACTTTTCCCATGAGAGATCAAATCCTTGTTGCACAACCGGGCGATCTTTCCCGTCCACACTTCCTATAGTGTGGGGCCCAATAGATGATCCAAGCCAATCACTGCCCCCTTCGCGACCTCGCATGCCTCCGTGGTGTACACCATTCCCACATATTGAATTACGGCAATGGTTTGTACAGACCGTTAGATGCCAGAAGTATCGTGGGACGTTGAGGGTTCCCACCCATATGTTGCATACCCTCTACGAATTACCAATTAATATGCACGCTACGAGTGATAACAGCCACGACCTGCACATCTGGCTACATGCGAGAGGAAGAAGATACAGCTAACTTCTCCGTCCCATTCCAAATCTCATGGTTAACACATGATATACGGCGCAAGAATCACTGGCGACATTGGTTGTTAAGTCCTAGGTAATATGTTCCTTTACCACCGGAACTTTCATAGTAGGTTATTACCTCATGGTAAATAACCGATAATCATATTATTATGAAAATAGTGTTTTTGGACCTTTTTCAAATGCAGGTGATGACAACACTGGATTTGTAAAATACTTTACAGAAAATAATCAAAGGACATGAACAAGTGTGAACTTGCCTTTTGTGATTGCAAGATTATGCACTCACAGTCTTCGAGACGGCATAAGATCCAATATCTGAAATCTGCATCATTGGTCCGGTAAGGACTAATGTTTTAAGAAGCAATATGCAGTTATGCATAAGTAATGCTATGAATTTTTGTAAAACTCCCAAATTGAATCCCCAATACTTTGAGTGAAGTGAATTCAAGTGATTCTTTTCAGATTTGGTTTATCTTCAAATTTTACTTTACAAGTAATGACCTTCATAAGGAACCTAAGTGTTAACAATCCAAAATATGTAAGTATAGTATAAGATGATGTGATTATGGTGAATTGTCATGTGGTGATTATGATATAAGTCCTTGGGATTGAGTTGTTAAGAGTTGAAGAACTTATTATGAGATTATTGTTTGAAGTGGCAAAAAGAATAACATTTGAATAAAAGATTTCCTTCCTAAGGTTTAAACAACCCTGATAGGTTTTAGAATATGATTGATAGAATGTGATTGATGTTGTTTATGCTAGCTTGAATAGTTTGGACTTGAGATGCATCATGTCTTAATTGAAATAGACCAAAGTTAACTATAAAAACATAAGTAGTTTATTAGACATAATGTTTATAAGCTTTTAAGACTAAAGTTAACTTTGAAAGGTTAAGTAACTTAAGATGTAATATATTTTAATTATTCCCCGGTTTATGATAGGTATAACTAAGGTGTGGAATTATTCACTTTACATTTAAGTAAATGATTTAGATTAAATTTGTTTTGATTATTAAGAAAATACTTTGTATTTATTTAATGGGAGCATAATTAGATTATCTTATTAATTTGTTAGAATTTAAAGTTATGTTAATAATGGTTAAGATATAATAATTATTCACCATATTATATAAATGGGTGATACCCAATGTTTATTTAAAAGGGATTCTTAATAAGATTTTAAAAAGAATATTTTAAAGTTAAAGGCCATACTTAAATTTGATTATGAAATTAAGTTATAGGTTTGGAATTTAATACAAAGACACTACTTTCTCAAGGTTTTATAAAAATTATGATTATTTCCTACTTAAGAATTGTTTTTAAAGAATTCACAAAATAGGTATTAGGTAAGCATTTATTATTTAAAATATTAGAGACTTTCCTAGTAATATATTTATTATTTTTCTAGTGTACTATATTTATTCAAGACCTTGCAAATGAATTTTATTTATTTTTAGGTATTATATTTATTTTTATAAAATTCATCAAATAATTAAGTGTCTTTAATTATTTGTTTTACGTTTTATTTGTAAAACTCTAAGTTAGTATTTTTATAAAATAGTAGAGTTATTTTCATACACAAAAATGATTTTTTATTTATTTTAGGGTTTTAGTTTTATTTTATAAAATTTCATTTAAGATTTAATGGTGTTAATAATTATTTTACTTTAAATTTATTTTAAACACTTAAAATTATATTTTTATTGGGTAGATATTATTTTTGTAGTCATTTTGATATATCATATGTATTTTTAGGATTTTTCTATAATTTTCTATAGCTAAAAATGTTTGGGGTTATTTTAATAATTCATTCTTTTTTATATTTTTAGTTTATTTCTAAACCTAATTAACTTGGGCCGTTTGGTTGGGTTCGTGGGCTGGCCTGGCCCATCTGGATCGGGCTTGGGGTCACTTTCACCCCCGACCCACTCTCTCTCCCTCACACGCGAGCACGCACGCAGGCACAATCCCTTATCCCGTTCCTCTGCCTCTCACACGCACGCACTGGCCGCCGACACCGACGCCCTGCCTTCCATCGCCGGCTATATCCAGCGCCGCCGGTCACTGCCGCTTGCTAGGATGGATGGCCCGAGTCTCCTTCATCAGTTCCCCGCCGCCTCGATGCTGCCCTGTACTGCACGACCCCTAGCTCACGGCTAACCCTAGCCATGCAGGTCGGGTGTGCCGGTGCCACAGCGGCCCTTCATCGATTCTTGCGCCTCCTCTACCTCGCCATGATCACCGATGCCCCTGCTGCGTCAACCCTCCCTCCACGACCACTACCTACCGTAGTCACCAAGGTTGGCCATGGCCTGATGGTGGTTTGGGGTGATTTGGTGTTGTGTTAGTGGTTGTCTGATGGTGCTGAAGCTGAGATTCTTCTTCTTCTATGCTGATGCCGGTGGGACGGTAGTAGATGCAACACCGGCGTCTGTTTATTTTCTACTCCATCAACCATGCCTCTAGTCAGGTAATTCTCATGTGACCGGCCTTCGAGCCAAAGAACAACTTTAGGTATAAAATTTAGGTTCAGATAATTTTGGAATTGCGATTGTGGTTATGATCTTCTAATAACTTGTCAGGTGATAATGGAGATGTTGCGATGTAGGTTTTATATGTTACTATGTACCATTGGCTTAATAGTATTTGTGTGTTGAATCTTCTCATGTATGCTCTCTTTTAGTTCATTCCAAGTTAATTATTTAGTTAGTGTGTTGATCTTATCCGAAGAAATGAACAAAATCTATTTGATTACATTTTTTATTAACTCCTGCTAGTAGATTTAGGACCTGGTTAGATGCAAATAAGTTTATAATTGATAAGGATAATGTACAATTGTAGTTTCTTGCAACAGTGGTGTGTGAGAAGTGTAAAAAAAATTCAAATATGCATATATAATGTAGTACTGATTGTAATTTCATGGTTTTCTTCTAGAACACTAATAAGATCATAGTCTTGTCCAAGTACATACTCAAGTATGCCTAAAGGTCACTTGTCTTATTCTCAGCACCTTTCTTTGACAATAGAGAATACATATTGTTTTCTTTGTGCAAAAGTGAATATGATAAGTAGGAGCATGTATATGGTTGTTATTTGGACATATACTGATGGTACTGATAAGATGTTACTAGTCCAGATTAATAAGCTTGGCTCCCTTCTTTTCAGTTTCTTGGCCAGCTTCTCCCAGAAGCTACCCTCGACCAGCTTCTCTTAGAATCTCATCTGCCAAAATCGTTTATACTTTTAAATTGACATGGAAACTACTAGTTAAAAAGTTTGAACGAATTTTGAAAATGAGATTCTGGGAGAAGCTGGTCGAGGGTAGCTTCTGGGAGAAGCTGGCCAAGAAGCTAAAAAGAAGGGGGCCTAAGTAGTGCATGGATAGCCATTGATTATTTACAGATGGTATATCTTTTTATTTTGGTCAAGAAATATTTGTATATATACTTAGCTGAAACTTTGATTCGGTTCTATGATTAGTGCTTCTTTGGATCAATGTGATCTCGATCCATTCTTACATGTAGAACAAAATGGTATTTATAATAATATTTTTGTTTAGGAATGATTCCTAACTAACTAGCTAGGAAAATAATTTGAACACTTCTATGGTTGCTTGTAGATGGTTTTGAATGAACCAATGATGATTTGGTTATGCATACATATGTACTTGGGCATGGGTGATGCTTCTATGCTTGACTGTATATTTGATTTGGTGAAGTGATTAAATATGAATATTGATTCCTAGGAATTCTGACTAGGAATATGATGTATATCTGTTTGGGATGATTTTTTTCTAGTGTTTCTTACTGAATATGGGATGGCAACATGACATTGAATCATTTGAATAATTTTTTAAAACTTTGGTTGGAAATAAATTATTCAGTGGTTCTCGAGAGTGATTTTGGTAGCTTCTGTTAGCTGTAGAACCCTACTGTGGTGCCTCCAGTAAGTGTGCACAGTAGTGATGTATAGCAACATGATCTGCTGCTGGATTTTACTCACCAAAGATGAAACTTTGGCTACCAATGATGCAAAGGCTAAGGCACTAAGCTTAAATAAGAACAAATACTTACTTTGTGGTTTCAATTTTCTATGAGGAACTTTGCATGGCATTTCCATGCAAAACTGAGAGAAGCAATCCTCTTGTCCTCCTAGACATGTTCTAGTTGCAGGGTAATTGGATTTGGTGGATGTGTTATTATTTCCCTTACTGTCAAGGATATCATTGCAGAAATTAAATAAGAACAGATGCTACAAGATCTGGTTATACTCTCATCTACCTTGTTGTTTGTAGTGTTGACAGATGGGGTGGTGCTGTAGGCTTATCCTTGTGATGGATCTTGATCAGTTGCTACTGTACTTTGATATCTTGCTCCCCTCTCCTGTTACTAGTCCACCCATTACAACAGCTATAGCCTGGCCTTCTCCTCCTTGTCCTTGCCATTGGAGGGCTTCTCGAAGCAACCATGGTACAAGTGGTGTGGTGGGGATCTAGGTGGCTCTTGTGGTGCTATGAGAGCAATTTGTTCTTGAGTGTGATGAACAGAAAAGGGGTAAGGAGATTGTTGATGTGCTAACCAGCGGTACTGGTGAGTGTGCTCTCCCTTTATGTGCTCCATGTGAATGCTTCTTATGTCGACAACACATCACTTGCATGCTGTGACCGTGCTGCTGTCAAATGGGACCCATGTGGTTCAAGTTTCAATAGTGGTATATTTATTAGGATGGATCAACTTAGCTGGTTGTTATTATCTCAAGTTTGGCTTTATTTTTGTGTTGCCAAGTGGAATGGATTCCTTTACTATTATTCCAGGGTGAAACTTGCCTCTTTTGTCCACTACCAATGAGGTTGTTCTGAGGCAAACCATTCTGATAAGAACAGATATTATTTTGGTGAAACTTGCCCCTATTTAAATATGCTCAATGATGTGAATAGCAATGCATTTCATTGCCATACTAAGATCAAAATTACTAACATTAACCCCTCTCTTTGTTTTTATCTTTTATTTATTTGTTTTGCAGGTACAAAAGAATATGAGTAGATAGCAAAAGTTTAGTTTACGAAATATAGTTTAGAACTCTCCCTTTCATTATTTTTTGTAATTTTCTCTTTCCTTTGTGAAATATAGAATGTTGTAATATTGACTAATGATATTTTTTTATTAAGGTATTCTTTTTGTTAAATTAAAGTTTTATTCTTTACTCATGTGAATCTTCAATAAATATTGTAAAATATTCTTATATTTGTTGTAAATTTTATTTTATCCTTTTATTGCAACAACAATGTAATAAAGTATTCCATTATTGTTTTATTTGTAACTTGTATTTATTAAATGTTTATACCTTACTTTTAAATAAGAATTCAATTCTTATTTATTATTAAAATTCATTTCTTAATTGTAATTTACTCTTATTCTTTTATTGTAATAGAACAATGCAATACTGAATGTATTCTTATAAGAAAGGATTCTTTTATATCAATATTATAATCATTTCTCTTTACTTAATTATTGCATTATTATTTCTGAATTTACAAATTAAAAATTAGAATTGAATTTGGAATTCATAGTAAATTTCAAATTTTACCCCTCCAAAAACACATATAATATTTAAAGGTCATGTCAAAATCTTTCGCACCAGTTCTGATGTTCCTATCAGAACAAGAGAGATATCGATCCCTCTAAAGCTTATTTACTTTTGCGCGAAAATTCTCCGGATTTTCTTATGCATGAATGCAATGCACAAACATGTGTCCTCTATAATTCTAGGTGCTAATCCTGGGATGTTACAGCGGCGGTCCCGAGCAGCGAGGGGGGACACATGCAAGCACCCGAAGACTAGTAGGTTTTGTATGTTTCAACATAGCACCACACTTTCATGCATGTGCTAGGGCGACATGCAGGTCCTTGAGGTATTCCGATGCCCCGGAGCGCGGTTTGCTGCGGAACCCTGATGTGCGGGCCTCAGATCGTCTATCCCCTAGACATTCTTCTGATGGGGCTAGCCCGACATAGCTCTCTCTTGTTTTGTGTTTGTTTAGGTCATATGATGATGTAAAACCATGTTGGTACACAAGGTGGCGCACTATCCTACCCGGTTTCACCGGAATGGGGAGTTTCCCCCTTATACAAGTTTAGAACCTTCTCTTCCAGGTTAGAGCGCATGCATGCGAGGGGGGACACATGCAAGCACCCGGAGACTAGTAGGTTTTGTATGTTTCAACATAGCACCACACTTTCATGCATGTGCTAGGGCCACATGTAGGTCCTTGAGGTATTCCGATGCCCCAGAATGCGGTTTGCTGCGGAACCCTGATGTGCGGGCCTCGGATCGTCTACCCCCTAGACATTCTTCTGATGGTTGTAGCCTCGCATAGCTCCCTCTTGTTTTGTGTTTGTTTAGGTCATAGGATGATGTGAAACCATGTTGTTTCACAAGGTGGGGCAGTATCCTATCCGGTTACACCGGAACAGGGAGTTTCCACTTTATACAAGTCTAGAACCTTCGCTTCTAGGTTAGAGCGCATGCATGCGAGGGGGGACACATGCAAGCACCCGGAGACTAGTAGGTTTTGTATGTTTCAACATAGCACCACACTTTCATGCATTTGCTAGGGCCACATGTAGGTCCTTGAGGTATTCCGATGCCCCGGAACGCGGTTTTCTGCGGAACCCTGATGTGCGGGCCTCGGATCGTCTACCCCCCTAGACATTCTTCTGATGGGGGTAGCCTGGCATAGCTCTCTCTTGTTTTGTGTTTGTTTAGGTCATAGGATGATGTAAAACCATGTTGGTTCACAAGGTAGGGCAATATCCTACCCGGTTTCACCGGAACGGGGAGTTTCCCCTTTATACAAGTTTAGAACCTTCGCTTCTAGGTTAGAGCGCATGCATGTGAGGGAGGACACATGCAAGCACCCGGAGACCAGTAGGTTTTGTATGTTTCTAGGGCCATATGTAGGTCCTTGAGGTATTTCGATGCCCCGGAGCGCGGTTTGCTGCGGAACCCTGATGTGCGGGCGTCAGATCGTCTACCCCCCTAGACATTATTCTGATGGAGGTAGCCTAGCATAGCTCTATCCTGTTTTGTGTTTGTTTAGGTCATAGGATAATGTAAAACCATGTTGGTCCACAAGGTGGGTCACTATCCTACCCGGTTTCACCGGAACGGGGAGTTTCCCCTTTATACAAGTTTAGAACCTTCTCTTCTAGGTTAGAGCGCATGTATGCAAGGGGGGACACATGCAAGCACCCGGAGACTAGTAGGTTTTCTATGTTTCAACATAGCACCACACTTTCATGCATGTGCTAGGGCCACATATAGGTCCTTGAGGTATTCTGATGCCCTGGAGCGCGGTTTGCTACGGAACCCTGATATGCGGGCCTTAGATCGTCTACCCCCCTAGACATTCTTCTGATGGGGGTAGCCCGACATAGCACTCTCTTGTTTTTTGTTTGTTTAGGTCATAGGATAATGTAAAACCATGTTGGTTCACAAGGTGGGGCAGTATCCTACCCGATTTCACCGGAAAGGGGAGTTTCCCCTTTATACAAGTCTAGAACCTTCGCTTCTAGGTTACAGCGCATGTATGCGAGGGGGGACACATGCAAGCACCCGAAGACTAGTAGGTTTTGTATGTTTCAACATAACACCACACTTTCATGCATGTGCTAGGGCCACATGTAGGTCCTTGAGGTATTCTGATGCCCCGGAGCGCGGTTTGCTACGGAACCCTGATGTGCGGGCCTCAGATCGTCTACCCCCCTAGACATTCTTCTGATGGGGGTAGCCCGACATAGATCTCTCTTGTTTTGTGTTTGTTTAGGTCATAGGATGATGTAAAACCATGTTGGTTCACAAGGCGGGGCAGTATCCTACCCGGTTTCACCGGAACGGGGAGTTCCCGCTTATACAAGTTTAGAACCTTCGCTTATAGGTTAGAGCGCATGCATGCGAGGGGGGACACATGCAAGCACCCGGAGTAGTAGGTTTTGTATGTTTCAACATAGCACCATAGTTTCATGCATGTGCTAGGGCCAAATGCAAGTCCTTGAGGTATTCCGATGCCCCGGAACGCGGTTTGCTGCGGAACCCTCATCTGCGGGCCTAGTTTAAAACGGGCATAAGAAATTCAAAAACGCTCCAAACAATATGAAAACTTGTGTCGAGTCATTTTATGTGACATAGTTGCAAAGGAAAAATATCAAACCATGTGCAACCTTCAAGTTTAGTGAGGCTTGAGCCTAGCTAATTTCAACATAGACCCACCTCAGCCCTAATCCTATTTTCCTACTAATTTACCGTGTATCTGACGTAAACACTAGGTAAAAACTAAGACACACAGCAAATTACCTCTTTACCGAGTGTTTTGGACTAACACACAATAAAGTTTTAACATACACAGCATATGGGCATTTCAAACACTAAGTTTTTTGGTGCGCGCGGGAGAAGAAATTTGGCGCGAACTATTACTGTGAATACTTTTGTGAACACTCGGTAAACCGTAACGCCGTAAGCTGCACCGTCAACCGCGGGCGAAGAGGACGTGTGGCAGGACGGTTTGCCGTGTATCCTTCTTTTGCCGAGTGTTTTTAAGGACATTACTGTGTATGTGTGTGTTTACCGAGTGTTTTTCCGGTGCATACACGGCAAAGAGATAACTTTGCTGTGAATGACCCGTTTGCCGGGTGTCATATGTACGATACACGGCAAAAAGATGTTTCCTGAGTGTCCGGGATTTAAACACTCGGCAAAGTAAAAAATATCCAACAAAATCTCAATTTCCAGTAGTGAGTAGTGATTGATAATGTGGAAACCAAGTAGTATGAATATAATATTTTCTCCGTTTTAAAATATATATGTCTCAGATTTGTTAAAATTTAATAAATCTAGATACTACGTAATCCGGTAGATGGACTGTGCTACGTTTAGAACGGTCGGTTGATTACAACATCTGGCAAGATATAGAGTTGTCTGAAACCGTGTTGACATGTGATATTAGCAGAAAATTGCAAGAAAGTGCCGCTAGTGCATGAAGAGAGTAAAAGACAAACTGATTACGTCATCAGCATTAAAAACATAATTCTGAAATTCAAAATACTTTATAGGTCAAACCGATTGTCCAATTTAAAATCCGTTTTCCCATTTAGACTAGTCACGACGAGATCTTCGAAAATAGATCTCATATTGATACTATTTTAAGAACTTTTTTTGCACCAAAAGGTTATCCACCCATAATACGTAAGTTATCCAGGCTGTAATATATAAGTTATCCACCAGATAACACATAAGTTATCCATCCTACGAATGGATTCTGTGTTTGAGTTTTTTACTTGTCCAAAAACATAAATATGGACTTTTCCGATTTAGGATCCATTTTTATCGAGTTGACGACGATGAATTCTTGCTATCTTAAACTTAGGCTTTCGTGTACAAATCAAATAAGTCTATCACACATGTAATTAACTAAAATAGAGGTAACTACCTCTTAAAAATACAATGTTCAAAAAGAGAACTAAAGTTATTCTGAAAATTGTATAAAGTTATCCATAGAAATAAATAAAAAGTTATACATGACATTGTAGAATAATTATCCATTAGTAACACGAGAGTTATCAATGCTTTGGTATGTAAGTTATCCACGTAATAACATATAAGTTATCCACCACTACCACGGCGTATGGGTAACGAAGCCTCGAAGAGTGCTAGGATATCGAACTTTTTCGCTCGTTGATGCTAACGCATCGACAACGATAAAGTTTCGGTACCCTAACACCTAGGCTATCGTGTCTCAATTAAATTATCCTGTATCTCAGGATACTTAACTAAACTAAAATATATGGAGCAACCGATGTTTCATGAGATGAAAAAAATACAAAAAGTTACCGATGTCAGAAATGTGAACTCTTCTACTCAGCCCGTTTATATGGTGGGTAACTTATATGTTACATGGTGGATAACTTACTACTATTACATGGATAACTCACCTGTTAAGGGTGGATAACTTTTTGATCCAAACTTTTTTATTGAAACATATCAATATGGGATCTAGTTTTAAAGATCTCGTCGCGACTAACTCAACGGTGAAAACGGATCCTAAATCAGATAAATCGTTTAATCTATAAAATATTTTAAATTTTTAATTTGAACCTTAGCTGGCTTTCACGTGTTCACACTTCACGTCTGCCCCGTCCAGCGATTGTTAGCCCGCCAGATTTTATAAACTGCCGACCATTCTGAACATAGATTTTCGGTAGATTTATCTAAATTATTTATCTAAATTTTAAAAAATCAGAAACATCTATTTTAGAACGGAGAGAATAGTATAGTGTATATATATATATATATATATATGCAACCCCGAAATAAGAAAAAAGAATTACTGCTGCTTCCACCTATCGATGAACTAGTTTTGCATTGGCCTGTAGTAAGCCAAACAGATCTCTTTTCTCAATCAGACTTGGCGTCAGTAGAGGAGTTAGCATTGATTCGGATTCGGTGCACGGGGTGGTGGCGGTCCGAATCGCAGCAGCAGGGGCGGGGAAGCTTGTTTGTTCCTCCACCACCATCATAACAGGAACAGCGAGGCAACACCGAACAATGAGACGGTCGTGCATGGCCGACGTGCTTGGCTCTATCCTAAACCTGTACAAGTATCTGGAGTTGATACGATCGAAGGTGTGAGTTATCTTGCCAGAATCGAAATCTACCACCCCCTCGAGCTGAAAACTGAACTCCGCTGTTGTTGTTGGCGTCTTGCCATAGCTGGCGCGGACGAGGCCAATTACCCCAGCGGGGCTGAACTGGAAGTACCATCTGCTCCCTGCCACAGCGAAGTGCGTGGAGTAGGTGCACTCCCCGCTCCGGAGCGCGGCCTTGAGCTCGGAGAAGCTGCCGACGGTGAGCATGTGCGACCCGGCCACCATGGCGACCTGCTGCGGCTTCTTGTTAGCAGGTTCGGAGAAGAAGGAGAGGAACCACCGCCACCACTTTGCTTCTCGCTTCTGCTTGGAAAGAGTGCACCTGACGGTGAAGCTGTCAATGTCATTGTGGACACACGACGATGCCTCCAGCTCTCTCCTTATCAGGACCAGATTCAAGCGCCTACTGTCCTGTAGCGTCGTATTGCTCTCCTCGTGGAAGACGGTGTTCTCGCCGGTCTTGTCGATGACTTCTATGGAGATATGGATGCCTTCGAGGACCAAGTCTGGTCTGTACCTCCACTGGGAGCCGACGGCGACCGTAACGTAGATGTAGTCCGCTAGGCCCTCGTCGAAACACACTGGTTTCACTATGACGTCCCACCAGAGACCGTTGAAGAAGATGTTGCTGAAAGTCTGCGGATCGTCGTCCAAGACAGGAACCCGCACCAACTTGGAGTACTCGGAGATCCTCACCACGCACGTCGTCGTCTTGCACGAGCGGCTGGCGATGGCACCCATTGACATTGACCAACAGATGAGACGAGAAATCCAGCTCTCCGACGCCACGAGTAGGTAGGTAGGAGTATATGTTATGTATGGTCCAGGTGACTCCCTGTGTGTATATATGTAGGAATCTCCGATCCATCGAGCCGGAGTCCCTGGTAACTCTTCCATCGATAGACAACCGAAACGGATGGAAACCGCCCTCCCTAAGGCTTTGTTCGGTTAATCCCCTTAGCTAGTGGATTAGAGTGGAATGGAGAGGATTAGGGTGGAATTTGGCTTAGATGGGATCCAATCCCCCTCAATCCAAGTCAATCCCGTCTAATTTTGTGTGAACCGAACAAGGCCTAACTGGTTCCGTTTCCTATCCTAGATAGTCCAACATCATGTTTTTGTGCACGCAAAAAAGCCCCTATGAGAGTCTTCTCGAGTGTTGAAATAAATTATTTAATTCTTTCATTAGTTCGAATTTTTAGTTGTGTTGGATAGTGCATACTAATATGGTATCTAGTATTAAATTCTGACCAACACAAGAATTAAAAGCAAATATTTTGGCTCTCTAAATATGCGTAATAATAGGTCAGGGGCAAAGAACGTAGGGTGACACTAGAGGAAAAAGGGCTATCCGTTCGCGACCCCTCGGAGCATTAGTCCCGGTTGTGCCACCAACCGGGACTAATGCTGGCACGCGTCCCGGTTGGAGCGGGCACGAGGCCAGGGGGCATGCGTCCCGGTTGGAGCCACCAACCGGGACTAAAGGTTTGGCCACAGCCACGTGGCGTGGCACGCACCTTTAGTCCCGGTTGCTGGCTCCAACCGGGACTAAAGACCCCTGCCCTCTATAAATACAACGCCCCAGCCCTCTCTGCCTTCACTCTGTTTTTTCGAATGGTGGAAGGTGTGAGGGGGTGTGCTAGTTTTTTCTCATACATGCATTAAAGGTGTTTGTTTAAATGTTTGAGTGAATAATCCCGTTGAATTTCTCATAGAACAAAAATATAGAAGGTGTCTGAGACGCACTTGAGCTTTCTCCTCTTTATTTCCCTCGATCGAGGTTAGCAATCTTATCTTTTCTAGGTCATTGATACAATTCATGTGTCGGTGTGAATTGGTTATTTCACTATTTATGATGTCCTGTTTTTTGATAAACTTACTTATATGATGCAGATGAACGGTCGGGAATGGATGTACGGTGACCGGCGGGTAGCCGGGTATATCAAAGGCGTGGATAAATTTATCGATGTGGCTACGGCAAACAAAGAGAATGGATTTATACGTTGTCCATGTGTTCAATGTCGGAACAACAAGGAGTACTCTTCCTCGAAAATCATTCGCGGCCACCTGATTATGAAAGGTTTCATGCCCAACTATAATTGCTGGACCAAGCACGGGGAAAGAGGGGTTATGATGGAAGATGGTGAAGAAGAAGATGATGATAACAACTATCATCATATGTTTTCTGAATACAGTGATACTGCAATGGAAGACAATGGAGAGGAAAGAGGTGAAGAACGGGGATCAAATGAGCCGGCTGATGAACTTGGTAGGGTCATTTCTGATGCAAAGTGAGACTGTGAAACAGAAAATGAAAAGTTGAAGTTAGAGGGCATGTTAGAAGATCACAAGAAATTGTTGTACCCAAATTGTGAAGATGGCAGCACAAAGCTCGATACCACACTGGAATTGTTGCGATGGAAGGCAGAGTGTGGTCTAACTGACTCCTCATTTGAAAAGATGCTGAAAATAATGAAGCCGAAGTTTCCAAAACATAACGAACTTCCCGAGAGTACCTACGAAGCAAAGAAGACTCTCTGTCCTCTAGGATTAGATGTGCAAAAGATACATGCATGCATTAATGAATATATCCTCTACCGCGGTAAGGAGTATGAGAATTTAGATAAATGCCCGGTATGCAACGCGTTGCGGTATAAGATCAGACGAGATGACCCTGGTGATGTTGAGGGAGAGCCCCTCCGGAAGAGGGTTCCTGCTAAGGTTATGTGGTATGCTCCTATAATACCAAGGTTGAAACGCATGTTCAGAAACAAAGAGCATGCCAGGTTGTTGCGATGGCACAAAGAAGACCGTAAGAAAGACGGGAAGTTGAGACACCCTACTGATGGGTCACAGTGGAGAAAAATCGAGAGAGACTTCCCAGACTTTGCAGGTGACGCAAGGAACTTATGGTTTGGTCTAAGTACGGATGGCATGAATCCTTTTGGGGAGAAAAGCTGCAGTCACAGCACCTGGCCCGTGACTCTATGTATCTATAACCTGCCTCCTTGGTTGTGCATGAAGCGTAAGTTCATTATGATGCCAGTGCTCATCCAAGGCCCGAAGCAACCGGGCAACGACATTGATGTGTATCTTAGGACATTAGTTGAAGAACTCATACAGTTGTGGGGCAAACCAGGTGTACGTGCGTGGGATGAGAACAAACAGGAGCCATTTAATCTACGAGGGTTGTTATTCGTAACCATGAATGATTGGCCTTCTCTTAGTAACCTTTCAGGACAGACAAACAAAGGATATAAGGCATGCACCCACTGTTTATATAAGACCGAAGGTACATATTTGCATAAATGCAAGAAGGTTGTGTACCTGGCGAATCGACGATTTCTTCCGACCAATCATCCCGTAAGAAAGAAAGGCAAGCATTTCAAAGGTGAGGCAGATCACCGGAAGAAGCCTGAACTCCCTGCTGGTGATGATGTATTTGGTATGGTCAAGGACATAGAAGTAATCTTTGGAAAGGGTCCCGACGGTCAATCAGTTCCGAACGACGTCGCTACAGGACACGCACCCATGTGGAAGAAGAAATCTATATTTTGGGAGCTGCCATATTGGAAAGTCCTGCGTGTCCGCTCTTCAATCGACGTGATGCACGTGACGAAGAATCTCTGCGTGAACCTGCTAGGATTCCTAGGCGTGTATGGGAAGACAAAAGATACACCTGAAGCACGGTAGGACCAACAAATTATGAAAGACCCAAAGAACATGCATACAGATAACAAGACGGATAAAGGGCGTCACTTAAGTCGTGCCAGCTATGCTCTTACCAAAGCAGAGAAGGAAATCTTTTTTGAAGTCCTTTACAGTATCAAGGTGCCGTCGGGCTTCTCATCTAATATAAAGGGGATAATAAATATGGCAGAGAAAAAGTTCCAAAACCTGAAGTCTCATGACTGTCACGTGATTATGACGCAGTTGCTTCCGATTGCATTGATGGGGCTTCTACCGGAAAATGTTCGAGTACCCATTGTGAAGCTGTGTGCATTCCTCAATGCAATATCTCAGAAGGTAATCAATCCAGATATTCTGCCAAGGTTACAGAAGGATGTGGTACAATGTCTTGTTAGTATTGAATTGGTGTTCCCACCATCCTTCTTCAATATTATGACGCATCTCCTGGTTCATCTAGTGGAAGAGATTGCCATTCTCGGTCCGGTATTTCTGCACAATATGTTCCCCTTTGAGAGGTTCATGGGAGTCTTAAAGAAATATGTTCATAACCGTGCTAGACCAGAAGGAAGCATCTCCAAGGGATATGGAAGAGAGGAGGTCATTGAGTTTTGTGTTGACTTTATTCCTGACCTTAAGTCGATTGGTGTTTCTGACTCGCGGCATGAGGGAAGACTAAGTGGAAAAGGCACGCTGGGAAAGAAAGCAATGATATGTAGGGACGGGGATTCTTTCACTAAAGCACACTACACAGTTCAACATAATTCCACCTTGGCAGCTCCGTATATCGAGGAACACAAGAATATTGTACGCTCCAAAAACCCGGGGAAGCCTGAATCATGGATTACAGATGAACACATGAAGTCTTTCGGTGGTTGGATGCGGACACATCTCTTGAATGACACCACTGTTGGAGATCAGCTATACTTGTTGGCCGCGTCACCATCTTCTACTGTATTGAATTTCCAAGGGTACAAAATAAATGGGAATACATTCTACACGATCGCCCAAGATAAAAAGAGCACCAACCAAAATAGTGGTGTCCGCTTTGATGCAATAGACGAGAATGGACAAAAGGACACATATTATGGTTACATAGAGGAGATATGGGAACTAGACTATGGAGTCTCTTTTAAGGTCCCTTTGTTTCGCTGCAAATGGGTCAACCTGAATGGGGAAGGGGTAAAGATAGACCAGTTGTACGGAATGACAACATTGGATCTCAACAATCTTGGTTATAGAGATGAACCATTCGTCCTAGCCAATGATGTGTCTCAGGTTTTCTATGTGAAGGACATGTCCTCCAGACCGAAAAAAAGAAAAAATATGCAAACGAATACATCATATGATGAGCCAAAGCGTCACAAAGTTCTTTCAGGGAAAAGAAACATCGTGGGAATTGAGGACAAGACAGACATGTCAGAAGATTATAAGAAGTTTGATGAAATTCCGCCCTTCACAGTGAAAACTGACCCAAGCATTCCGTTAAGTAAAGAAGATGCTCCATGGTTACGTCTAAAGCGGTCATAAGGAATGACATATGCCAACAAGTTCATGCTCATATTATGTAACTCTAGTTCATGTCTTTCGCGGTTTGTGGCTTGACCGAAGGATATCTTTCGCGGTTTGTGGCCTTTAGTCCCGGTTTTGTAGTCTCAGTTTTTAATATTAATAAATGTCTTGAGTGTTAGTCCCGTTTTGTGGCTGGACCGGGAGTGCCTCTATGACCAGTTTCTTGGAGATGCCGGAGGACTGGGCTCCGTCGGCATCTCCCTGAAACTGGTCGTAGTTGGTAGTTGGAGGCGCACAGCGCCTCGGTCTCCTCGAGGGTCAGAATGGCCCAGTAGGCGTTGTCCATTGTTCTAAGAGAGGAAGGTGTGGATGTGTGGATAGCCATGACACGATCATCCTAAATATAGAGGGAAAGGGCGGGAAAACTTGGCGTGAAGCTTTGGGAAATGGCGGGAAATATCTTTAGTCCCGGTTAGTGACTACATCCGGGACTAAAAGCTCTAGTAGAAAGGAAAGGGCGGGAAAACTTGGCGGGAAGAGGTGGGAAATGGCGGAAAATATTTTTAGTCCCGGTTTATGACTACATCCGGGACTAAATGTGTGCCGAACAATGATCATGTTTCGAAAAAACCTTCACAAAATGACCTATCATGTTCGAGGTTTCATGGCTTTCGGTCCAAATGACCGATGTTATGTGCTGAATCACGGCATAGTTTGTGATGTTGTGCCCATATTATGCATGTGTGTGGACATTGGTATGGAGAACAATGTTGCAGGAGGAAGTTCTCCTTTTTGTCGCACGGAAAAGCCCTTTTCCATTTTCCGAGCGCAAAAAACGGGTCGTTTTGTGAAGTAACCACCAAAATGCCGTTTCACAATGCTACCGTCCCATTTTCCTAAAATACTAGACCACCTTACATGGACTATCTCCCAACCGGTACATCTCAAACCTTTTCGTCCATCCCGGGTAAAAAGGACAAATGTCTGCCGAATCGGTAGGAAGTGGGTCCGGTTTGTACTACAGGTACATGATCTATCGCCCGTGATTTTTTGAAAAAATCATTTTTGGACTCACAATATATGGTTTCTTCAGAGATCCAATGCAAGTTCTAACGATGCTCGTCCCCTATCTTCAGGCACACCGGTTCGACCATAGTTAGAAATTCAGATAATTCAAAACGGGCATAATAAATTCAAAAAAAATCCGAACAATGAAAATCCTTCGCTTGGTGTCATATTTTGTTACATAGTTGAAAGGAAAAATACCAGACTTGGTATATTGATCATGTTTCGAAAAAACCTTCACAAAATGACCTATCATGTTCGAGGTTTCATGGCTTTCGGTCCAAATGACCGATGTTATGTGCTGAATCACGGCATAGTTTGTGATGTTGTGCCCATATTATGCATGTGTGTGGACATTGGTATGGAGAACAATGTTGCAGGAGGAAGTTCTCCTTTTTGTTGCACGGAAAAGCCCTTTTCCATTTTCCGAGTGCAAAAAACGGGTCGTTTTGTGAAGTAACCACCAAAATGCCGTTTCATAATGCTACCGTCCCATTTTCCTAAAATACTAGACCACCTTACATGGACTATCTCCCAACTGGTACATCTCAAACCTTTTCGTCCATCCCGGGTAAAAAGGACAAATGTCTGCCGAATCGGTAGGAAGTGGGTCCGGTTTGTACTACAGGTACATGATCTATCGCCCATGATTTTTTGAAAAAATCATTTTTAGACTCACAATATGTGGTTTCTTCAGAGATCCAATGCAAGTTCTAACGATGCTCGTCCCCTATCTTCATGCACACCGGTTCGACCATAGTTAGAAATTCAGATAATTCAAAACAGGCATAATAAATTCAAAAAAATCCGAACAATGAAAATCCTTCGCTTGGTGTCATATTTTTTTACATAGTTGAAAGGAAAAATACCAGACTTGGTATATTGATCATGTTTCGAAAAAACCTTCACAAAATGACCTATCATGTTCGAGGTTTCATGGCTTTCGGTCCAAACGACCGATGTTATGTGCTGAATCACGGCATAGTTTGTGATGTTGTGCCCATATTATGCATGTGTGTGGACATTGGTATGGAGAACAATGTTGCAGGAGGAAGTTCTCCTTTTTGTCGCACGGAAAAGCCCTTTTCCATTTTCCGAGTGCAAAAAACGGGTCGTTTTGTGAAGTAACCACCAAAATGCCGTTTCACAATGCTACCGTCCCATTTTCCTAAAATACTAGACCACCTTACATGGACTATCTCCCAACCGGTACATCTCAAACCTTTTCGTCCATCCCGGGTAAAAAGGACAAATGTCTGCCGAATCGGTAGGAAGTGGGTCCGGTTTGTACTACAGGTACATGATCTATCGCCCGTGATTTTTTGAAAAAATCATTTTTAGACTCAAAATATGTGGTTTCTTCAGAGATCCAATGCAAGTTCTAACGATGCTCGTCCCCTATCTTCATGCACACCGGTTCGACCATAGTTAGAAATTCAGATAATTCAAAACGGGCATAATAAATTCAAAAAAAATCCGAACAATGAAAATCCTTCGCTTGGTGTCATATTTTGTTACATAGTTGAAAGGAAAAATACCAGACTTGGTATATTGATCATGTTTCAAAAAAAACCTTCACAAAATGACCTATCATGTTCGAGGTTTCATGGCTTTCGGTCTAAATGACCGATGTTATGTGCTGAATCACGGCATAGTTTGTGATGTTGTGCCCATATTATGCATGTGTGTGGACATTGGTATGGAGAACAATGTTGCAGGAGGAAGTTCTCCTTTTTGTCGCACGGAAAAGCCCTTTTCCATTTTCCGAGTGCAAAAAACAGGTCGTTTTGTGAAGTAACCACCAAAATGTCGTGTCATAATGCTACCGTCCCATTTTCCTAAAATACTAGACCACCTTACATGGACTATCTCCCAACTGGTACATCTCAAACCTTTTCGTCCATCCCGGGTAAAAAGGACAAATGTCTGCCGAATCGGTAGGAAGTGGGTCCGGTTTGTACTACAGGTACATGATCTATCGCCCATGATTTTTTGAAAAAATCATTTTTAGACTCACAATATGTGGTTTCTTCAGAGATCCAATGCAAGTTCTAACGATGCTCGTCCCCTATCTTCATGCACACCGGTTCGACCATAGTTAGAAATTCAGATAATTCAAAACAGGCATAATAAATTCAAAAAAATCCGAACAATGAAAATCCTTCACTTGGTGTCATATTTTTTTACATAGTTGAAAGGAAAAATACCAGACTTGGTATATTGATCATGTTTCGAAAAAACCTTCACAAAATGACCTATCATGTTCGAGGTTTCATGGCTTTCGGTCCAAATGACCGATGTTATGTGCTGAATCATGGCATAGTTTGTGATGTTGTGCCCATATTATGCATGTGTGTGGACATTGGTATGGAGAACAATGTTGCAGGAGGAAGTTCTCCTTTTTGTCGCACGGAAAAGCCCTTTTCCATTTTCCGAGTGCAAAAAACGGGTCGTTTTGTGAAGTAACCACCAAAATGCCGTTTCATAATGCTACCGTCCCATTTTCCTAAAATACTAGACCACCTTACATGGACTATCTCCCAACTGGTACATCTCAAACCTTTTCGTCCATCCCGGGTAAAAAGGACAAATGTCTGCCGAATCGGTAGGAAGTGGGTCCGGTTTGTACTACAGGTACATGATCTATCGCTCATGATTTTTTGAAAAAATCATTTTTAGACTCACAATATGTGGTTTCTTCAGAGATCCAATGCAAGTTCTAACGATGCTCGTCCCCTATCTTCATGCACACCGGTTCGACCATAGTTAGAAATTCAGATAATTCAAAACGGGCATAATAAATTCAAAAAAATCCGAACAATGAAAATCCTTCGCTTGGTGTCATATTTTGTTACATAGTTGAAAGGAAAAATACCAGACTTGGTATATTGATCATGTTTCGAAAAAACCTTCACAAAATGACCTATCATGTTCGAGGTTTCATGGCTTTCGGTCCAAATGACCGATGTTATGTGCTGAATCACGGCATAGTTTGTGATGTTGTGCCCATATTATGCATGTGTGTGGACATTGGTATGGAGAAAAATGTTGCAGGAGGAAGTTCTCCTTTTTGTCGCACGGAAAAGCCCTTTTCCATTTTCCGAGCGCAAAAAATGGGTCGTTTTGTGAAGTAACCACCAAAATGCCGTTTCACAATGCTACCGTCCCATTTTCCTAAAATACTAGACCACCTTACATGGACTATCTCCCAACCGGTACATCTCAAACCTTTTCGTCCATCCCGGGTAAAAAGGACAAATGTCTGCTGAATCGGCAGGAAGTGGGTCCGGTTTGTACTATAGGTACATGATTTATCGTCCGTGATTTTTTGAAAAAATCATTTTTAGACTCACACTATGTGGTTTCTTCAGAGATCCAATGCAAGTTCTAACGATGCTCGTCCCCTATCTTCATGCACACCGGTTCGACCATAGTTAGAAATTCAGATAATTCAAAACGGGCATAATAAATTCAAAAAAAATCTGAACAATGAAAATCCTTCGCTTGGTGTCATATTTTGTTACATAGTTGAAAGGAAAAATACCAGACTTGGTATATTGATCATGTTTCGAAAAAACCTTCACAAAATGACATATCATGTTCGAGGTTTCATGGCTTTCGGTCCAAATGACCGATGTTATATGCTGAATCACGGCATAGTTTGTGATGTTGTGCCCATATTATGCATGTGTGTGGACAATTGTATGGAGAACAATGTTGCAGGAGGAAGTTCTCCTTTTTGTTGCACGGAAAAGCCCTTTTCCATTTTCCGAGCGCACAAAACGGGTCGTTTTGTGAAGTAACCACCAAAATGCCGTTTCACAATGCTACCGTCCCATTTTCCTAAAATACTATACCACCTTACATGGACTATCTCCCAACCGGTACATCTCAAACCTTTTCGTCCATTCCAGGTAAAAAGGACAAATGTTTGCCGAATCGGTAGGAAGTGGGTCCGGTTTGTACTACAGGTACATGATCTATCGCCCGTGATTTTTTGAAAAAATCATTTTTAGACTCAAAATATGTGGTTTCTTCAGAGATCCAATGCAAGTTCTAACGATGCTCGTCCCCTATCTTCATGCACACCGGTTCGACCATAGTTAGAAATTCAGATAATTCAAAACGGGCATATTAAATTCAAAAAAAATCCAAACAATGAAAATCCTTCGCTTGGTGTCATATTTTGTTACATAGTTGAAAGGAAAAATACCAGACTTGGTATATTGATCATGTTTCGAAAAAACCTTCACAAAATGACCTATCATGTTCGAGGTTTCATGGCTTTCGGTCCAAATGACCGATGTTATGTGCTGAATCACGACATAGTTTGTGATGTTGTGCCCATATTATGCATGTGTGTGGACATTGGTATGGAGAACAATGTTGCAGGAGGAATTTCTCCTTTTTGTCGCACGGAAAAGCCCTTTTCCATTTTCCGAGCGCAAAAAACGGGTCGTTTTATGAAGTAACCACCAAAATGCCATTTCACAATGCTACCGTCCCATTTTCCTAAAATACTAGACCACCTTACATGGACTATCTCCCAACCGGTACATATCAAACCTTTTCGTCCATCCCGGGTAAAAAGGACAAATGTCTGCCGAATCGGCAGGAAGTGGGTCCGGTTTGTACTACAGGTACATGATCTATCGCCCGTGATTTTTTGAAAAAATCATTTTTAGACTCACAATATGTGGTTTCTTCAGAGATCCAATGCAAGTTCTAACGATGCTCGTCCCCTATCTTCATTTTAAAAGGTTACATTAATTATTTTTTAAAAATAGAAAATGGTTTTGGATTATTTATTCAAATCCATACACTTCTTATGTTTAAAGTTTTTCTAAATTCCAAATTAATATTCAAAAATATAAGTTAATTCATTTTAAAAGGTTACATTAATTATTTTTTAAAAATAGAAAATGGTTTTGGATTATTTATTCAAATCCATACACTTCTTATGTTTAAAGTTTTTCTAAATTCCAAATTAATATTCAAAAATATAAGTTAATTCATTTTAAAAGGTTACATTAATTATTTTTTAGGAATAGAAAATGGTTTTGGATTATTTATTCAAATCCATACACTTCTTATGTTTAAAGTTTTTCTAAATTCCAAATTAATATTCAAAAATATAAGTTAATTCATTTTAAAAGGTTACATTAATTATTTTTTAGAAATAGAAAATGGTTTTGGATTATTTATTCAAATCCATACACTTCATATGTTTAAAGTTTTTCTAAATTCCAAATTGATATTCAAAAAATATAAGTTAATTCATTTTTAGTTGTAAATGGTTCATATTTTAAATGGTTACATTAATTGTTTTTTAAAATAGAAAATGGTTTTGGATTATTTATTCAAATCCATACACTTCTTATGTCTAAAGTTTTTCTAAATTCCAAATTAATATTCAAAAATATAAGTTAATTCATTTTAAAAGGTTACATTAATTATTTTTTAGAAATAGAAAATGGTTTTGGATTATTTATTCAAATCCATACACTTCTTATGTTTAAAGTTTTTCTAAATTCCAAATTGATATTAAAAAATATAAGTTAATTCATTTTTAGTTGTAAATGGTTCATATTTTAAATGGTTACATTAATTGTTTTTTAAAACAGAAAATGGTTTTGGATTATTTATTCAAATCCATACACTTCTTATGTTTAAAGTTTTTCTAAATTCCAAATTAATATTCAAAAATATAATTTAATTCATTTTAAAAGGTTACATTAATTATTTTTTAGAAATAGAAAATGGTTTTGGATTATTTATTCAAATCCATACACTTCTTATGTTTAAAGTTTTTCTAAATTCCAAATTGATATTTAAAAAATATAAGTTAATTCATTTTTAGTTGTAAATGGTTCATATTTTAAATGGTTACATTAATTGTTTTTTAAAACAGAAAATGGTTTTGAATTATTTATTCAAATCCAAACACTTTTTATGTTTAAAGTTTTTCTAAATTCCAAAGTAATTATCATTTAAAAAACATTACAAATTTAAACCCCAAAATAAAAAATAAGGCGGGAACAGAGAGAAAATAACTGAAAAAATTTGAAAACAGGGGAATACGTCCCGGTTGGAGCCACCAACCGGGACGGAAGAGCCCCTTGCGCGCGCGCCCCTTCAGCTGCTGAAAATTTGGACTATAGGTCCCGGTTGGTGGCTCCAACCGGGACGTATGCACCTTTAGTCCCGGTTGGAGCCACGAACCGGGACTAAAGGCCCTTTAGTTATAACAGGGTGCCCCTCCTCTTCTTCTTCCCCATCTCCCCTCCTCTTCTCTTCTCGCGCACGACGCTGTCAGGCTGCCCCGCCATCGTGCACGCCCTACCGGCCGCCCCTCGCCCAACCGGTACATATCAAACCTTTTCGTCCATCCCGGGTAAAAAGGACAAATGTCTGCCGAATCGGCAGGAAGTGGGTCCGGTTTGTACTATAGGTACATGATCTATCGCCCGTGATTTTTTGAAAAAATCATTTTTTGACTCACAATATGTGGTTTCTTCAGAGATCCAATGCAAGTTCTAACGATGCTCGTCCCCTATCTTCATTTTAAAAGGTTACATTAATTATTTTTTAAAAATAGAAAATGGTTTTGGATTATTTATTCAAATCCATACACTTCTTATGTTTAAAGTTTTTCTAAATTCCAAATTAATATTCAAAAATATAAGTTAATTCATTTTAAAAGGTTACATTAATTATTTTTTAAAAATAGAAAATGGTTTTGGATTATTTATTCAAATCCATACACTTCTTATGTTTAAAGTTTTTCTAAATTCCAAATTAATATTCAAAAATATAAGTTAATTCATTTTAAAAGGTTACATTAATTATTTTTTAGGAATAGAAAATGGTTTTGGATTATTTATTCAAATCCATACACTTCTTATGTTTAAAGTTTTTCTAAATTCCAAATTAATATTCAAAAATATAAGTTAATTCATTTTAAAAGGTTACATTAATTATTTTTTAGAAATAGAAAATGGTTTTGGATTATTTATTCAAATCCATACACTTCATATGTTTAAAGTTTTTCTAAATTCCAAATTGATATTCAAAAAATATAAGTTAATTCATTTTTAGTTGTAAATGGTTCATATTTTAAATGGTTACATTAATTGTTTTTTAAAATAGAAAATGGTTTTGGATTATTTATTCAAATCCATACACTTCTTATGTTTAATGTTTTTCTAAATTCCAAATTAATATTCAAAAATATAAGTTAATTCATTTTAAAAGGTTACATTAATTATTTTTTAGAAATAGAAAATGGTTTTGGATTATTTATTCAAATCCATACACTTCTTATGTTTAAAGTTTTTCTAAACTCCAAATTGATATTAAAAAATATAAGTTAATTCATTTTTAGTTGTAAATGGTTCATATTTTAAATGGTTACATTAATTGTTTTTTAAAACAGAAAATGGTTTTGGATTATTTATTCAAATCCATACACTTCTTATGTTTAAAGTTTTTCTAAATTCCAAATTAATATTCAAAAATATAATTTAATTCATTTTAAAAGGTTACATTAATTATTTTTTAGAAATAGAAAATGGTTTTGGATTATTTATTCAAATCCATACACTTCTTATGTTTAAAGTTTTTCTAAATTCCAAATTGATATTTAAAAAATATAAGTTAATTCATTTTTAGTTGTAAATGGTTCATATTTTAAATGGTTACATTAATTGTTTTTTAAAACAGAAAATGGTTTTGAATTATTTATTCAAATCCAAACACTTTTTATGTTTAAAGTTTTTCTAAATTCCAAAGTAATTATCATTTAAAAAACATTACAAATTTAAACCCCAAAATAAAAAATAAGGCGGGAACAGAGAGAAAATAACTGAAAAAATTTGAAAACAGGGGAATACGTCCCGGTTGGAGCCACCAACCGGGACGGAAGAGCCCCTTGCGCGCGCGCCCCTTCAGCTGCTGAAAATTTGGACTATAGGTCCCGGTTGGTGGCTCCAACCGGGACGTATGCACCTTTAGTCCCGGTTGGAGCCACGAACCGGGACTAAAGGCCCTTTAGTTATAACAGGGTGCCCCTCCTCTTCTTCTTCCCCATCTCCCCTCCTCTTCTCTTCGCGCGCACGACGCTGTCAGGCTGCCCCGCCGTCGTGCACGCCCTACCGGCCGCCCCTCGCCCAGCCAAGCGTGCAGGAAGCTTCGCCTCGTCGCCCCGAGGCTTCTCCCTGAAGGAATCGGCCCCGCTCGCTCCCAATCGTCGCCAACGACCCTCGAGCCCGACGATCGCCGCCGTCGATTCGTCGGCTCCCGACCTCACCTCGCCTCCCCGACACCACCACCGCACACCTGGTGAGCTGCTCGTCCTCGTGGACCCTCTCTCTCGCCCCCTCTCGCTCTGGTTCATCCTCCCCGTCGACCACCTGCCACCACCGCCGCTCACCGTCGTCGTGCTCTCTCTCCGGTGACCTTTTGGAGGCGGCGCCGCTACTATTTGGCTCGCCTCAACCTCCTCTCTCTAACGCGCGCACGCACGCGCCCTAGATCGCCCCCTAACGCCGTTCCCCATCATCGTCCTGCAAGCCACCGCCGGCGTGACGTCACCCGTGCATCAGCGCGACCCAGCCAGGGAGCCACTTTGCCTGTATGGCTTTCCTATGTGGCCTCTGGCCCACAGGTCAGCCTCTCTGGCTAGCCCCAGCCCGAGTGAAAAATGCCCCCCTGAACCACTTTTGCTTGTGTGGCTGCTGAGGTGGCTTCGGGCCCCTCTGTCAGTCATTGTGGCTAGATATGCCTGCGGTGTAAAAAGTTTAACCAGCTTTTAATAATTTCAGAAATAATTATAATCTTATAAATTCAATAACTTTTAATCTATAAGTCATAAAAATATGAATAATATATCAAAATGTTCAGAAAAATGAAACCTAGCTATCTAAGCTATAATCATTCATTGTTCAACAACTTAAATTACAAGTTTAATTAGAAGAACAAATCCACCCCTCTCATGTCTTCCGGAGTTTCTCCGAGTTAGGGTTTTCACCCCTCGGAACCCCGATTAAATCGTCGAGCATTTCTTAGGGTTACATTCCAATGCAAATTAACTTGTCATATCATCATACTTGCTTGAGCATTGCATCGATGCCATGTGTTGATTGTTTCCCTTTCTTTTTGTTGTTTGGATTATTAGGTTTATTATTAGTTAGGTATTATTAGGTTTATTAATTAGTTTGGTATTATTGGTCTTCGGCCCCACTGGTCAGTCACTGTGGGTAGCCCCAGACCCGATTCACATTTTCAAGCAACTTAGGTGCATGTGGGTTCGACGATGTGCCTATCTACTACACGGTTTCCCTTTCTCTTCATTTTTATTATTGTGTATGTATATATTAGGGTTTCTCTGAATTAGGGTTTATATCTCTCAACACCGTACTTAACTTTATCCTTTAGACGCTTTGACTTATTCGTTTTTCCACCTATGCAGAAAATATGGACCCACACGTCAGAGACGAAGAAAAGGAAGAGTTGATCCAAGGTGTGATCCGTGGGGAAGATAATTTAGACGTATCAACGTTTCTGAACAACTTCGGTGAGGGTGATCCTCTTTTTACCGGAGTAGACAACTTGTTTGAGGTTGAAGGTGTTGCCTTCCGCGAGGGAGAAGGTGATGCCTTGTGTAATCGAGAAGACGACCGCTCCGGCGAGGTGCATGTAATATAAATCAATTCATTAATTAATCATCTTCTATCTATATAGAAATAGTAACGACGATCTTTCTTCTTTTAGCCCTCCGGATCGAAGGAATCTACTGAAAAGAGCAGACGAGGCCCAACCAAAAAGTTGCAAGACCATGAGAGGTTCAGGATTGAAGATGTCGCTGAAGACGGCAGACCGACAGCTCCCGAAGTTGTCGCAACCAAATTTGTGGCACAATGCGGAGTAATCGTTAGGGACTTAATCCCGATCACCATTAGAAATTGGAATAGGCCTGCTAATGCGGATGAAGAGGGAACATGTTTATTTGTCCCTAACCACGCCAAAGATTTACTGTGGAAGAGGCTCATGGTTAATTTCAAACTACCGAAGATAGAGCTGGATCCAAATGCGGAGGATCCAGTTAAGGACACCTTACAACATGGGAGAGCCATGGAGGCTAAGGTCAGGGAGTGGGCTTTGAAGAAGATGGACCAGTGTTTCACCAACTGGAAGAAAAGATTGCACCTTGACTATGTCGTGAAAAAGAAGACTCCCGATTTCAAGAATATTCAGTTTGAGAAGATAAAACCATTCTGGGATGAGTTTGTGGAATACAAGAAATCAGAAAAAGCTAAGAAAATGTCTGAAACTAATAAGCTGAATGCTGCTAAGAAGAAGTATCACCATACTATGGGGCAAGGTGGCTACAGGCTTGGCATTCCTAAGTGGGAGAAACTTGAGCAGGAACTGTGTGATAAAAAGATCACCCCAGAGACAGACGATTGGGTAGAACGTGCAAGGAATTGGTTTTACGGGCATGGGGGCACGTTGGACTCGGAAGGGAGGTGTATATATAACATACGACATAAAGAAGACCCCTTGCCAATCGAGAGGATCAGAAAAGCAGTAAAGGCTGTTAAAGATGGGGACTTCATTCCCGATAGAGAGAATGATGAGCTCACACTCGCCCTTGGAAATAAGGAACATGATGGACGAACACGAGGCACAATAGGCTCCCAATCATGGAGGACTGGGTTTCCCGAAGAGAGGAAGAAATATCCTGATAGAAGCCGTCAGAGGAGTAAGGACAGGGCGGCAGTTGAAGCAGAAAGTCAGAAAGAGCGAATGCATTTAATTGAAGAACGATTAAAGCAACAACAAGATGAAATTAACACACTTAAAGAGCAAAGTACTACCGGCCCATCTCAGCAGCACACTGCATTCGATGCTACCGACCTATCGAATAATCGAAAAAGCAGTGTGGCTTCCACCGAGGTCCCGGGTGATGACAATGGTGATGCCGATGATGCACCGACGATGGCTCCTGTTGGCTACCCAGTGGATGATATCACAGAGATGACACACTGCGAGCTACATGTCAAAGTTGTGAACATATCAATGAAGGTGGCGGTTGGCTATGCCTTACCAATTGGACCCACACCAACTTACCACTGTCGTCCTGTTCCAGAGGGCTACGCTGTTGTCGGCGTGGATGAAATCATGCCCACCTTTGAGGTTTTGGATCTTCACTACCCTGCTGGTGAAGGGGATGTGACTGTGCTGGGTGACGCAAAAAACGTCACCATTCTATGGCCGAAGGATTGTATCGTGCTTCAAAATCACACGGCAAGGCCATCTTCGCCGCCGCCTCACCCGTCTCCAGCGAGGTTGTCACCGCCGCGGCAGCCGTCTTCGTCGCCTCACCCGGCTCCGTCGCCTCACCAATCTTCGGTGCAGCCATCGCCGCGGGAGCCATCGCCGGCGCCTCAGGATAAAAAGCGTAAGCGTACCGCTACTGTGCGTCGTAAGCGATCGCCGAAACTTAAACAAGAGCCTCTTCCAAAAGTACCAACGGTTCCTCCCAAGAGAGCTTATGACTGTACTGAAGAGGAGACTATGGCGATCGTTGATGCGGAAACGACAGCATTTTTCGCTAAGCTGAGGCGGCCGAAAGAGCCAGAGTTCCCCAGCACCAAAGAAGAAAAAGCCAAAGTGTTGAAAATGCTAAAGAATCTTCATCAACCCGAGCCAAAGCTGGCATCAGACTATGAGCGTTCTATTCTCAAGTCACATGCGGCACAAAAAGCCTCGAAGAGCAGTACTGATGCAAGCGGTAAATCTGTTGCCCAGCTCGGAGAACAAGCAAAACAGACTTGCGCCCCTCTCAAGGTGATTTCTCAAACCAATGTGGGGTCGAGCAAATATGGGGCCGAAGAGCAGTATGATCCAGAGGTAGTTGCACAATATGGAGAAGCTACCGCTGCTCAAGGTATGAGTATTGCCCAGTACTTATCCCAGTTAGAGTTCTTCCCCGTGAGTGAAGTAGCATACAAATACCAGTACGGAAAACCTCTCGTCAAACCTGAGGAGGTAAACAATCTTCCAACAAAAATGCGAAGATTGCATAACTGGTACATGCATGCCATAAGGGCCGGGGCTAACTGGATAGTGCTGAGGGTTACGAAAAAGCATCATGGGAAATATAAGGATGACATGATATCCATTGAATTTGATGAACTATTTCAATTATTCAATCAAGACGCCTTGGACAAATCGATCATAAGTGCCTATTGTCTGTAAGTACTAATTCTGTAATTAATTTAGTCTCCAGATATATTGTTTTGTTTATTGCATGTATATAATCATATTGTAATATGCAGAATGAAGATTCTCGAATGCAGCAGAGGACAAATCTATGACATTGGCTTCATTGACCCATATTGGGTTCATGAAGCTAATCTCAAAATAAGCCCCCAGGATACGGAGGATAATATAGTACACGCGTTAAGGTTTCAAGAAACCAAAAGGGAAATACTATTTCCTTACAACTTCCAGTGAGTGTTATTGTCTTGTATACACTTTCTATTTCGCTTACTCGATGTTAAGTATATAATTGATTAGTTCTGCATTCGCAGGTACCACTATATTCTGTTAATCATTCAACTTGACAAAGGGCGTGTACTAGTCATGGACTCGAAACATAAACCCCTTGAGACGTGGAAGGACATGCAGATACTTCTCCAGCGGTAATTCTAATCATTACGACACTATATCGGCAACGTTCGTGAATATTATGATATCAAGTACTTAATAACTTATTTTATTCGTTTTTTACGCCAGGCAGCGCTTGGAAACGGTTCACCAAGAAGGCTAGCGGTGTTTGGAAAGAGGAGCTTACATTTCAACCACTAGATGTAAGCACCACTAGCTATATCCGCGCATCTCTTTGATTCTAGTTTTGATACAGTTATTATCATGCTTGATTATTATTTTGATTGAACTCTGTTCTCGTAAAGTGCCTGACGCAGGGACCAGGTAACAATCTATGTGGATACTATGTATGCGAGTTCATCCGGCAGACGTCCGATGAGAAGGGCAGAAATTTAAAGCAACTCCACATACGTAAACAATTTCTATAGTTTTTAATTACAATCAAATTGAGTTTAGTTTCATATTCATATAGGCTGACTCCTTTCTTAAATCAGATCGAACGTCTACGGGACGGTCTTCTGCCAAAGGATCGCATACGAGCAATTCGGGAGGAATTGGCGGGATTCTTGGATGCAGAAGTCCTAAACACACAAGGGGAATACTACTCGGCTGTGTATAGACAATAGGAATTGTAAAAATAGCAACTTTCAAGAAATTGGCCGGTAGCATCGAATAGCAACTTTTGTATGTAGTGCATGAACTCGATCTGTGTATTGAATGTAATGTTGTCATGATGATCTTGTGTAATATAAGGTTCCTTCGTTGATAAGTGCAAAACACTAAATAAACAATAAAAAAACCTAAATGAATTCTCTGCCGCGGCACAAAAAGTGGCGAAAATGCTGCCGCGGCAACAAAATGTGCCAAAATGAATTCTCTGCCGCGGCAGAGAAATGGGCCAAATCTCTGCCGCGGCAGCAGGTTATTAGTCCCGGTTCGTGTTACGAACCGGGACTAATGCTCCACCCCCCTCCTCGCGCTCTGATGCCGCCACGTGTGCCCCATTTGTCCTGGTTGGTGGGGAAACCGGGACTAATGGTTAGAGCTTTAGTCCCGATTGCCCCGTCCCGGTTGGGCAACCGGGACTAATGGCCCTTACCAACCGGGACGCATGGGCCCTTTTCTACCAGTGTGAGTGAGCCCTTTTCATTAGTTCGGACTGTTGGTTGCATTGCAGTGTATATAATTCAATATGATTTCAGAGCAGGAGGTCTTAGTATCAAATCCTGGCCAACATAAGAATTAAAAACAAATATTGCGGCTTCCTAAACATGCGTCACAATAGGACAGAGGACAAAGACGTAAGGTGACTGCTCAAATAAATTGCCTAGTTCTTTCTTCCAGTTTAGGTATTTTATTCCGTTGGCTAGTGCATGCAATTTGATATGGTACCAAAGCTAGAGGTCCTAGGATTAAATCCTGGCTAACACAAAATTTTAAAAATATTGCGACTCCCCAAACATGCGTCACAATAGACCAAAAGGCTTCGACCCTACGTGGTTTGAGGGGATTTCAGTCTCAGTCCAGCTAAATCCGGCCTACAAAACATCCAGCAAGTATTTTTCTGGTGAATTCGGGTTGGGCCGGGATAAAACCCAAGAAAACAATAAAAACTTCTCACACAAAACAAGGCATAAATGTTTCTAGTAACAAACATTCTGTAACTCTAGAATCATTGCTTTGAAAAAAAGCTTATGGCCTTGAGATCTTCTGATCTGGTCTCCTCAAAGATAGGTTAGGTGGTTGAATCTCATGTGTAAATAGTAGCTGGTCTAGGTGTAGGTTTGCCCCTCTGTTGTTTGGGAGTAGGATACCAGATCTTCCTGGCCAGATCTAGTGCATCCCGAGCTAATACTTCATCCATGTCGTGCTCTAGTGGTAGGAGTTACAGCGGATCTTCGAAAATAAGGCTGTGGCCTCAAGGTCTTCTGTTCTGGTTGCCTGGCGCGACATCGGATGGTCATTCTCGATCTTCTCCAACAAACTTCCATGGAGGAAGGTAAAGGAGGAGTGCTGCGGACAGGATCCCTTAATAAGTGATGTCATCCATTGGTGTGGAGTTTTGATTGTTGCGTCTTTTGTCCATCTGTGATTTCTTGAACTTTTGAATTGTTTGACTCATTAATCTCTCATTTGGAACTTTTTTAACACTAATTATACTTAATCTTAGGTCAAACTGCACTCGTGGTTAAACTTTTCGGTCGGTCATCCATCCTAGCACTACTCCACCCCCAGCACGCTTGAAAGGATACGGATGTCGCCTAGAGGGGGGGTGAATAGGCGATTAAAACTTTTCCTAGAGTGGCTCAACAAAGGTGGAATAAAACTAGTGTTTACTTTGTAAAGCACAACCTAGAAACAACTAAGGTTTACCTATGTGCACCCACAACTTATGCTAAGCAATACAAGCAACAAAGTGATAGCAAGATATATATTACTTCAAGCACGAAGGCTATCACAATGTAAAGTGCATAAGTAAAGAGCTCGGGTATAGAGATAACCGAGGCACGCGGGGACACCGATATTTTACCGAGTTCCTCCCAACATGGAGTACGTCTCGTTTGGAGAGGGGGTGGTATCAAACCACCAACGCCACAAACGGCCTCCCTTATTCTCCGGTGAATCTCACCCTAATGGGATCGATTCACGCTTCCATTATCGGTGCACTTGTCGGTGGCAACCGGAACCTCTCACAAGGTTGGGGCACAACTCCACAACTTAATTGAAGGCTCCCAACAAATGCCACAAAAGGCCACAATGCCACCAAGGCCACAAAACCGTCTAGGGTTCCAAGAACCCAAGAGGGACAAGCTCCAATGAGCAATTCAAACCAAATCCTCCAAAGAGAACTCAAACCGATGCACCAAATGCAAATGGCAAGAACACCACAAAGATGCTCAAATCCCTCACTCTCAAGTTCCAACAAAGAGACTAAAGCTATTGGGGGAACAAGAGAGGAGGAATCAAAGAGAGACACAAAATCCCCTAAAATCTAGATCCCCAAAGATGCACTCACAAAGAGATGAATCGGTTAGGTCAAAACGTGGGGCTAGATCTCCTCTCTCTTTCACTCAAATATGGGCAAGAATCATCGGAGGGAAAAGATTAGGAAAGCTTCAAGATCTAGAGCAAGTGTGGACAAAGTTTAGATAATAGATAAGAGAGCAGCTTACTAAACTGAAAACGGGCAAAGCTTAAATAGAGGGCCTAGAAAATCTGGCCGTTGAGGCGTTTTTTCTGTCTGGACCGGTACTACCGATTTTACCGATAGTACCGCATATGTCCGAGGCTGAGCAAAGAAATAAGACAGAAAATTGGGGAAAGTCAACGAAGCAGCAGCCAGCGCAGCAAGCAAGAAACGGAGCAGCGCGCACAGTAGCACTAGCAGCAAGCAGCAGCGGCGCCAGTACGGGCCAGGGCCATGCGCGCGCGAGCATGGCAGCGGCAAACGCGGCCGCATGCGCATGCGCGGCAGTGCAACGGCACACACAGCAGACAGCATCTGCAGGCGCGCATGGGAGGCGAGCAGCGGCAGCCAGCGATGCAGCATAGCGGGCCCAGCGGGCAGGCTCACGCAGCGGCGGGTGGGCAAGCGGCAAGCGCGAGGAGCAACGCGCGGGTCGCGGGAGCGGGGCCAGCCAGGCGCGAACGGCGATGCAGGTCAACGCGCAAGCAGTAAATCCAGATCTGGATCTGGGAAACACAGGGCAAATAAAACTGGGTATTTTTCCTGGGCCGGCCGGGCGGTACTACCGGGCCGGCCGGCAGTACCGGAAAAAGGTACCTAGCCATACAGAGAGAAAACGGGCCGTTTTTAGGCCCGGACGGTAGTACCGGCCCGTCAAGGCGGTACTACCGCTTGTCCCAAAAAACAGACCGACAGGCAAATATTCAAACGGTAATAACTTTTGACTGAAAGCTCTGATTGATCCGATTCAAATTGCGTTGGATAGAGACCGACAAGGGCTTCCCAATAAAATACCTCACTTGGTGATAAACCGAAAAGCCGCATAAATCAAAATCGTAACAAGATACAAATGGGAGATCCGATTTAGATGAACAAGAGCTTGTTATGGAGATTACCACAAGCTCTATATCATCACATGGATAAGACCAAATAACAACCAAATATGATGATGCAAGTATGCAAAGGTTTGAGCTCTCTCCGAACGATGTGACCGAATTACTCATACGAGAGCTCCTCTTGATAGTACGGTTATCTATCCTAAACCCGGTCTCACACACACAACGTGAGACCGGCAAAAGGGAAAACCTGTCAATATTATACCTTTTCCTTGAGCATTCCACTTGAGCTCGATGTAGACGATCTTGCCCTTCTCAAGATGGAACGCCTTCCTTAATTCCTCATCATCGACCTCGCATATTGAGCTTGCCCAACAAATCTTCTTTGCATTTCATTAACCTTGAAGCCAACACATGCTCCAAGCAATGCCAATGGACAAATCCTATAAGTATAACTTAATACACACATTAGTCTATAAAGATTGTCATTAATTACCAAAAGCACACATGGGGGCCCAACATATTCTTTCAACGCTTAACTTCTCTGTTTCATCAGAATGTCTTTGCGTGAAGAATATTATACATTATTATCAAGACTATCATATCAATCATATTAACTCATATCAATATGTCATATGTCTTTATTTCTCGAAATTACAAACAACTATCTAAGTAAACAACAATAAATAAGTAATAGTAATATTTTATTCCAATAAAAAATTAAATAAATTTATTCATTTTTTGCCATTTATTCATTTAATAAGGTATAACTAATATCATTAAATCTGTAAATGAAAATTCGACAAATAATATATCCATTAATATCAGAAAAATGCGAGGAATCCAAATATGAGATAATTTTTTTTTGCTAAAAAAATTAATTTTTTAAATAACTTTTATTCCTTTTCAAATTTAAAAAATTTAAAACAATCCAAAATGGCCTAAGGCCGCTGAAACCAAACTCGACATTTTTTATGCATGTTTTGATAGATTGTATATTTTTTTGACATCATATGCAAAAGTTATAGCCATTTTAAGTTTTTATGACATTTTTTGGCAAAATATGTCAAAATTCATGATTGTTAATTTTCGTAACAACTAAATTAGTTAATATAACTACAGTTTGAAGGATTTTATTTTGGAATTTTTTATAATTTTTTGCCTAGTTTTTAAAACTAGAAAAGGCGATCTCGAGGAGGGTGTGTTGGACAAAACCCACAAAGAAATTGCCAAGTTTTTTTTAGTCTCGGTTGATGCTCGGTTGAAGACACCAAATGGCACTAAAGGATGTTTTCCGCGCCCGCACCCGCCTCCACCCCTTTAGTCCCGGGCCGTATCACGAGCCGGGACTAAAGGTCCGAAAAGATCCGGAATAGAGCTTTCCCAGCCTCCTAGCCATTGGAACCAGAACGAACCGGGACTAGTGTTCACACTAATCCCGGCCCAAGACCCACCCGGGACTAGAGCAAGAATCTTTTTTTTTACCAGTGCTCTCTCTCTCCAAGTGATTCTGTCCTCGGTGACTGAGAGGGTGACAACAGTGGAATCCCTGACGCCCTCGTGGTGGAGAAGAAAGACTTATTCCTTTCCTTTTTATTTGTCAGGGCCCTCGGTGCTAATTTGCAGAATTTCTATAATTTGTGTTATTCTAAGTTATTGTATACATTGTATCCCCACCGACGTTGAATTGAATGCAGCACTGTGCCCTTCTAGATTTTTTCCCCGTTCAAAAAAGAATTTCTGCGGAGTGACGACCTGATTACATATTTGGACAGAGCAGAGGGCACGCAGGTTGCTTTGGCATGCAAAGATGATAGTATTATATTAACGTAAGAGGCAAAATGGGGTTACTCTATTCAACATCTTTTGTTTTCCCAAGATAGTACGGAATGGTAGAAAATACCCCGCGCGCGAGTTGCTGCGAAATTGTATATGGGAAAAATATTAGATAGTGCATCAAGATTGAATGGACAATGTTTGCTGAACATATTAAGTTTGAGAAAAAATCATAGATCCAGAACAAATCAAATGTCCGTAGCTTTGTGTGATTTTACTACTGAACAGATCAAACTTTCCAGATTTAATATGTACACTAAATTCACAGATCAATTAATAGTTAATCTGGTCAACTGAAGAACTCCCTACACGATTTACTGGTTCACGTTTTTTTTCCCGTTAGTAAGGCGATATGTACGAAGCTGAAATGTAAACTTTTGTTTGCTACCTCATCATACTATACGTTTCGAACATACAGATACAAACTCCAAAAGAAATACTAAGATACATTAGCATGAAGTGACTGATCCACTATAAGGCTGAAGCAATTTTTTTATTGATTTACATATATACACTTGCACATCCGAATTTCTAAACCTCAGTATAGAAACAATTATGAGAATTCTTTCTTGCTACTCCCTCAGAAGAATACTAAGACACTCATACACATGCCACATGGAATGGATGATGTCGCCTGATGCATTTTTGCAGCCATAAAGATAAGTGAGAACCATTTCAGGTCAAATGTAGATAGCTAAAAAATCCAGAAAGCCAAAGATTAGGAAAAAAGAGACGGTCCATAAAATTTCAGATAGACCTTTGCTTCTTGGTTTTTTACCAAATTTGGTCCCCTCCATTTGTACGAATGCCTGAAATAAATAAAAGAAGAAGTGCATAGCTGGAAGATTAAATCGCAGAGCAGAGGAGAAAACATGGACTCTCAAATTCTAAATATAGTGTAGCAATCTATGTAATAGACCGGCACCAAATATTATTCCGATAAAAATAAGGTACAAAGTACACTTAACTGTACCAGCAGTCCAGGACTCCACGGTAGCAAAACTTAACCATGGTAGTATATTTATCTGTCTATCAAAATCAATCGAGGTGAAAAATACTCCACGGGAGATGGGAACAGTACAAAAGAATTTTAGTCAGCAACTACAGTGAAAATATTAATATGGCCCTCCTTCGGCTCTGCCATACATGTACGCATCTTTGTCAACCGCGCCCGGGCCATCGTCATCGCCTTCTACACCAAGCTGGGACCAGGCCGTCTTCATAGCTACCATGAACAATTTTACCCTCAATAATACTGAAGGTACGGATTGGATTTTTGATTCTGGTGCTTCCTCGCACATGTCTTCGAATTTGGATTTTCTGTCAGCTTGTTCTTCTTCTCCCTTTTCTTCCATTACCATTGGTGACGGATCTTCTATTCCCATCTCCAGCACCGGCGATTCCTATATATCGCATCCACATGTTCAATTTCTACTAAGACAGCCAAAAAAAGAAGAATTACAAAAAATAAAAGTCTCGCTACAGTGACTCATTCATTGAAACAACAATACTACTATCACTAAGACAACACCAGAAGTCTAGCTTCTCCAAAAATGACGTCTTCAAAAAGGAAACAGTGCACAAACACCATCATCGCCTGATCAAAGATCTAGGTTTTAACCCCTAAAGAAAGTCCGTTCTCTCAAAACAATACCTTCAACAAGGCCATTGTCAGGCACAACCAATTAAACTCTGCGCCCGATCAAAGATCTAAGTTTTCGCCCTACCCAGTTTTTCACGGTTTTCTGCATGGTTTTTTTGTTTGGGTTTTCTCGCTGTTTTTTCTTTCTATTTTTCTTTTTATTTTTTCTTTTTTAAATCTAAATATTTTGAAATTTGAATAGGGGTATATGTTCGGAGGCGGCAATAGGGGTATATGTTCGAGGGGCCTACACCATAGGGCGGCGCGGCCAAGGGTGGACCCGTGCCAGCCCTAGGTGTGGCCACCTCGTGGCTCCACTTTGTCTCTCCTTCGGGCTCTGTGTTGCGTCTGGAAAAATAGAAACTTCGGCTTTCGTATCGTCCAATTCCGAGAATATTTATTTACTAGCTTTTCGGAAACCAAAAATAGCAGAAAATAGGCAACTAGCACTGTGGCATCTTGTCAATAGGTTAGTTCTAGAAAATGTATAAAAAATGCCTCAAAGTGTAGACAAAACATACGATAGTTGGTACAAAACAAGCATGGAGTATCAAAAATTATAGATATATTCACGACGTATCAAGCATCCCCAAGCTTAACTCCTGCTCATCCTCGAGTAGGTAAGGAATAAAAAGAATAATTTTGAGGTGACATGCTATCACAATTGATCAAGGTATTGTAAAGTATTGATAGTTGGGATCAAAGTACTCTAACATAAGCATGAAAGATATATTTCTAACAATAAAACATAGCAACTATGTTGCAACATGAAAGGCAACACAAACAAAAGATTATGAATAATTCTTTGAAAGACGTTTTTTTGTTTTACATATAGAAAACATAGTAAGAGTGGTATTCTGCTTGTCCTTCATGGGATAGCAAAACATAAATGCATAGGACACCTTCAAAATTTATAAGGGTGACTAGATACAAATAATTTAAGAACAAGCAATATCAAAGTCATGTATCAATCAACAAGTTTTGGGACAATACACATTGAACTAAGAATGACAGCTATGCTCTCTTAATTGGTGCATAAAGATAGAAGATGAAGACTCAACAAAAAGTAAAAAAGAAAGGCTCTTCACAGAGGAAAGCAGGAATTTCAAGTTTCATAAAGAGCTTCCAAAAATTATGGTACTTACTAGCTTTGATCTCTCATTGCCCCTATCATAAGCATCTTGAAGTGATTAAGGTTAGAGTGAGACAAATATGAGGTATATGCTTGACAGATCATAAGTTGAAAATCATGTCCCTTGAGTACGAGGGTCGTTCCTCATGCTACTCAACTTTAGTCACAAGCAAGTTCTTGTCATTGTAAGTATATGTGTATCATAGAGAACCGCCAACAGTGTACCCCTTTCCCCGTGACACAGGAGCTATCCCATATCAAAATTACAAGGCAACAGACAATGAGCATCTCAGCGATCTTTTTATTTACCATGAGCATGGTGCTTTTTTCTTTCTCTTCTTTTTTTATATATTTTTTCTGAAGATGCTTCATAGATTGCTCACTATGGTTATGCTGCAAGTTTCCACCATGATTAGGCATGGCTTAGGCTAGCCTCCCTGGTGTTTCTCTAATACATATACAATACTCCATGGACTTACAAGCTCCAATTTTATTTCACACTGCCGATATCCATAAACAAAAGATCATATATCAACTAGATAGATATGTACAAGTGTTGAAAGCGTTCCCCAAGACAACATGCTTCTGCTAACTCCCAGCTTATAATTTGCAATCATATAAGCAACATGAATGGCACAATAGTTCAAGTTTATTAAGTGCAAGAAAATAAAGTGTGCCATCAAGTTCGTGAGAGCTTTTCACTAATTTTCACATAACAACAGTTTAATTTGGAAGATAGATAAAAACATGAATATACTTGGAATGGTGTAACACACCATGCATAGGAGTTTATAGTGGACTCTTTGGAATAACTTGGTTTGTTGGGAGTTGGATGCACGAGTAGAGCTCATACTCAGTACAAGTGGAGGCTAGAAAAATACTAGGAGCGACCAACTAAGAGAGCAATAATGGCCATAATCATGAAGAGCGACAAAACATTATTAATTAAAGCATAAAGTGGTATCACAAGTCAAAAACTAAATTATCATATAGGCTAAGGTGACTGGTTCATATTCTTAACATGGTGTAAGCATGTGCCAAGTCAACCCAAATAAAGCATAAAAGGATAACATCACAATATTATGCTTTTGTTTGCTAAAACAATGCATGATTCTTTCATGGCACATTAAGCAATCTCAATTGTTTGAAACAAGTCATGCTAAAACAATAATCACTAAGCATATGGTCAAAGCAACATCTAACATGACATGATAAAGTATAAGTCAAAGTCAAAACATGCTTCCTTTTGTACCAATATAAGCATGGAGCTTACTACTCTCTTCCAACACCAATCGACTTATTTAAAATAACTCACAAAGATAATAATCAATAAAGATCAGTAAGCTTGTCTCACACATCTACAAAGAAGAACCAAAAAGTTCTAAGCAAAAATCACAAGAAAACTAAAGCTAAACGCAGTGCTAGCAAAAGAGAACACACAGAACAATAAGAGTGAAAACTAGAGTGTTCTAGACAATGAAGACCTAGGTGTGACTTCTCCAAAATAGGAGTTTTGGGGTCCGTCCAATTTATTGCAGCAAACAAACAAAAAGAAAACTAAAGACGATCCAAGAACAACATATAGTTCATGAATCAATAAAAATGAAGTGTCTTGAAAGAAGACCTGAGATTTTATTGATGAAGAAGGGGATGCCTTAGGCATACCCAAGCTTTGACGCTTGTTGATGAGGTTTCGACTCGACAATGCCCATTGTTATGGACTTGGGTTTTGGAGAATATGGGGATGCTGGAGATCGTGAGACAGTTAACAGACACACAACAAGGGGACACGAGGTTTACCGAGGTTCCGGCCCCCGGAGGGAAAACCCTACTCATGCTTGTCTGTTCTTGATTACGGTGGAACCAAAGGTTACAGGGGGTGCATAGATGCAATCTGGCCTGAGGTGGTGTATGAGGTGTTCAGATCCTTCTCGTCGTGCCCTCCTGGCCTTTATATAGGTAGGCCAGGTCCCAGGGGTAGGTCGAGTCGGTTATAGATTAGGGTTGGACCCTTTGAAATTCTATCTACATCTAGACTTGTCCTTCAAGGAGTCAAACTTGTCATGGGATTAGGCCACCCGAAATCATCCTGGGCTGTAATTTTCCGCATGGGACTTCCTTGGGCTAGACCGGGTATACCAATGTTATGCACCCGTATGGTATATCCTTGTCAGTAGCCCCCGAGTGTTCAGTCGAATCGTAGATTTGACTGGAGACTCTAGAATCTTTCGAGTGCTCTGCATTTAGATCTTTCTTTAGGAATAAACATGTTAATTCATAGGGATCGTTGATGCGTGTGCCTGACTCACCAGACGGATCAGGGCCAGTTAACTGCCATAGGACAAAACAACACGATCTTCATTAGACTCGAGTCCTTGGTCTCCAATCTGGAATGAGTGTTGGCGCAATTCGACTTAGGCATTTGAGGTCTTATAGGAGTCGAATCCGAGTGATTTGTAAGTGATGTACCCAACGCGTCCATCTGGATTTTCATCGTGCCTGTTGAAATAGAAATTTACTGGCAAAGCGCAGTCTGGTGCGTTACTAGGCCATCAGATGATATCTGTAGGTCTTATCTTTGCGTCGTAGACGCAACATCCGAAGTTTTATCACTTCAGAGGTGTTTCGAGTTGCCAAGGAGACTGTCTCTCACTTAGCGTTAACTTGGGAAAAGTTGCCAAAAAGATTTTTGTCGTACTTGATCTGAAGGATCTCACTCGAATAGTTCATAGGGTGCACGACCAGCGTTTCCTATGGGAGTAGCCCCCGAGTGTCTGTTCGAGTTGTAGACTCGAGCATGGACTTTAGTTCAGTCATTTGATTTTTTTTAGTGCACGACCAGCATTCCCTATGGGAGTAGCCCCCGAGTCCGTAGTGGAGTCACAGACTCGAGCATGGACTTTAGTTTAGTCATTTGCTTTTTTCGAGTGCGCGACTAGCATTCCCTATAGGAGTAGCCCCCGAGTAGTTGGTTGAGTCGTAGACTCGAGTAAGTACTTTTATGGCCAGTCGAAATATTCGAGCCGTTGCTGGCTTCATCTTGATTACGTCATTGCTGACGATTGGTGAGCTCAACTATCTGCGGCAGCAGAGACGAGCGACAGGACGATCGTGGGTCCCACTGCCTGACTTGACATTGACTAGTCACGCGTAAGCGTGGCGAAGGTTACGGTGTCTCCTCGATTTCTGTGCATAGTGGACGGCGTGCGTGCGGCGATTCAGTTTGGTGTTGACACATGGATGGTGAGATCTGGGGCACACTTTAGGGCTTCTCAATCAATGGTTCTGCTGCATCGTCTTTGCCCCTTTTATACCGTGGGAAAAATAGTGAAAATTTACCCTTCGCCATTTCCTTCTGCCTCATCGGCATTGCCACCATTCCTTAAGTTCCTTGCTCTCATCGTGCACTGGACATCCTCCGAGTTTTTCCCTCGACGTTTCTTCATTCGCACCGCCGCAGTCGCCGCTCCGCAATGGGCAAGTCTAAGAAGGCGTCGTTCGCTGCAGCGGGTTCAAGCACCACCGGCGCAGGGAAGAAAGCCGCCGCCCCGAGCCGCATCACCGACGGCGGGTGGCGGCGGACGGAGATGCGGGAGTCGGACTTGCGCAAACTGCGTGATGTCGGCCTGATCTCGAAGACCAAGGAGGATTCCATCCTTCCAGGCCAAGAATTAATCCCGCGCCCACCCGAAGGGTTTCAGGTTATGTTCTACTCCTTTATCATCCGTGGCCTCTCTTTTTCCCGCCCACGAATTCCTTCGTGGGCTTCTTTTCTTTTATGGGATTCAGCTGCACCATATGTCTCCCAAATCTCACCTTCACATCGCTTGCTTCATCAACATTTGCGAGTGCTGGCTCGGCATCGAGCCTCACTTTGGACTCTTCCGGAGACTCTACTCCATGAAGAGGCAATCTGGCACCGGTGGTGTTTATCCACTGGGTGGCTACGAAATCGCTATCCGCTCCACTGTCTAGTTCTTTTCTTTCTCTCTTTGTGAGTCTATCCAGCAATGGCGCAGGAAGTGGTTCTACATCCGTGACATCAAGATGGACAGTCAACATTACGGGCTCGCCCCCTTCGACTCCACTCAATAGATCATCCAAAAGAGGTCATGGGGAAACGACATCTTGGAGGGTAAGGTCGAAGAGGTGGAGAAACTCTACAAGCGGGTGGAGGCTCTCCAGCTGGTGGCTGGCAAAGAGGTCAACGGTGTCGACATCATCCGCACCTTCCTCAAGCATCGGGTGCAGCCACTACAAGCGAGGGAACATGCGATGTTCCTGTATGCTGGCCTCAGCGACCCGACAAGGGTCTTGCCTGAGGAGATGTCTTCGAGTGACCTGGATAAGGCACTTCGGCCTCTGTTGAAGTACAAGGCCGATGAGGACCTCTCGGGGAAGTCCTTGGGTGCCCCTTTTAGTGCCAAGAAAACCGTACCCCAGGTGAAACTTGTAGTTGCACGTAGCGCTATTTCGAGTGCGTGTTGTTTTCTATTGGTACTCATAATTTTGCATATCTTGTCTTCAATTTGCAGGCCTCAAGGTAGCAGGGATGGTCCCCCCTCTCCCTGAGAAGTACACGGATGTGTCGGACCACGAAGAGGCGGAGTCCGAATCCAAGCTTCCCCTAGTGCACTCTCCTTCCGCGGAAGCCCCCAAGCCGAGCGAAGGGCAGACCCGAAAGCGGTCCCGAAGCGAAACTTCGGATGGGATCACGCCACCAACGACGAAGGTTCCCTCCTTCCTCGAGTAGCTGGGGATGAGGGTGCGACACCTGTACCCTTTCCTGCTGTGCCTATTCGGACGGTAGCCCCGTAGCCGCCGGCCAAGAAGAAGAAGAAGGAGGAGGAGGCTCCTGTCTTCAACTTGTCGGACATACCATCATAAGTTGCTCTGGTCACATCTTGTTACTTTATTGATGTGCTAGGCATTAGCTTGTTGTTGATCTGGTTCTTTGTAAGTTCTAGAAGTAATCACTCGGAGGAGTCCCTCGAGGAGGGGACCAAAGAGATGATCGGGGAATCGAAGCCGACGTCTTTGTTTCCCAAGATGGTGGCCAACTCCGATGACGAGGATTCGAGCTCCGCGAGGTGGGAAGCTCGCGCGCTCGTTATGTGCAAGACAATAGCAAAACCTTCGGAGTCCATGCCAGACCACGTAAGTGTTTCTCTTTCATTACATAGGAGGAGCCCCGAGACCTTTACTCATCAGACTTGCTGGCCTCTTCGCAGGCTTTTGTCCGCGGCGCCAACCTCCTCATCCAGCAGCATCTGTTGCTGGAGGGTGAACTCAAGCAGCTCCGAGGTGTGTAGGTGTCTTCTTGCTTGTTTTTTCGAGTGCGTCAGGTTTCCTCTTGTATTCATCATTTGTTGCCTCATGTTGTAGATGAGAACAACGATGCTCTCCATAAGCTGAACGCTCTCAAAAAGAGCCTCGACAAAGCAGAGAAACGGGCGAAGGATGCTGCAGAGGCCCTCCAGCGCCAGCAGAAGGAGGCTGAAGACCGTGAGCATCAGCTCGTGGCCGTCGCAGCGACCCAGGAGAGGCCATGACTGAAAAGCTAATGGTTGTTGCCAAGTCTATCTCTGGTAGGTCACCTTGCAATTCTTTTGAGTGTTCTGCTTCGTGGGTACAATTTCTCTTTCCTCAGTCGAATATTTTATTGCGCTTCTTGCCAGATGCTTCTGGCATCGCGTTTGACCGCATCGTGTTGGAGCACGGGGATCTCCTAGCAGATGTTGGCGTAGCGATCGAGGATCGGTGCTCCGCTGCCGTGGGATCTCTTGACAAGGCCAAGAAGGTGCTTGCGCGCTTCTACAAGGAGGTCAACCCCAAGGGCTCTGCCCTCGAAGACGTCGACTCGCTGGCGGATGCTTTGTCAGGTAACGCGCTAGCAAAGTACAAGCGCGTGCAGAAGGGAGTCGGTGCTACTATGGGGTTGGCGATGGATATGGCGTCTGGAGCTCAGCTGGATCTGGCGCAGGTCACGTCCAAGATTCCAACGACGATGGATGGCACTGAGGTAGCATTTGCCACCTTCGCCTCCCGCTGCAATTATTTCAGGCCTAAGCTCATTGATATTCTGGCTAACTATGCCCTGGAGTAGCAACGAGCGGCCTAGAGTAGGCATTCTGGATCTGAAGCTGCTCCGGGTGCTGGCGCTTAGGTCCTTCTTTCTTTGTAGCTAGTCTAGCTGTAACACCCCCGAATCGTGTCTATGCAGATCTTAGCATTTCCTGCCAAAATCCGCATAGAAGCGATTCAAAGACGCCCACCAGGCACTTTCGTGTGGGTGGGATTTTAATACAAGTAGTTACATCACGGTAGTTTACAACAGAGTCCACAAGATCTTATATATACAACAACGACTCAACGAGTCAAGAATACAAAAGGTACAATACAAAGATACAACTCAAAAAGAAAGCAAGATAGTATCCGAGTACAGACAAGATCCAAATGGGACTAAGAGTCCTGAAGAATAACCAAGCGATGTCCAACCCTTCCCAGGCCAAGCCAGAAGGGTAACCTTGCTAACATCGTCAATCACATACCTGTTGCGGTGGCCCAGCATACCATTGCATGATGTAGTATACTATAGTCGTTGACATAACACCAATGAAACACCGTTCACTAGTATTACATCCATCAGAATGGCACAACAGAAACACAGCGGGTCCAATACATGGCTAAAGGTTACAACTCACTCTTTACACAAGATCCAGAGAGCACTCTAGGTTAAAGAGAGAGAAAGAACTTCTTATAGAGAAGAATCAAAGATAAACAACGCAATAACTATTATAATATTAAGACTAGTATTTTAACTAAGGAATTGGCATTGCTGCTATTGCAATACACTATAGACTTAGGTTATTTGGCTAGAGATTATATTCCTATCTAATCAGTAACTTCATCTTCACTTGTGTTGATGTATATGTTGACTTCCTTGACTTCATTGAAGAGCTTTAGCTTTGGATGATGAGTCTTGGAGCATAACTTGATGTAGATGTTATTTATCTCGGCTTCAGAATCTAGCAAGGGTTAAGAAGATACTTTGAGTACGAGCGTACTCAGCAAATTCACTAGAAAAGGAGTGTTAGATGCACTATAACTACAGCCACGGACCATAGGTCGTAGGCAATGCAATTTTTAATAAACATTTCTTCAAAGGTTGCTTTTATTCTGAAAAGCTATGTCCGTCAGCCTTCACGGGTTTATCAGAACTTTCATAGAGTTCCTTTCCCGCAGCGTTCGCAGCTCCTTCCCGAAACAGGGAGTAACAAGTTACAGTTCTTACACTCTGTAGAGGTGCGTTACTTTTCCCATGAGAGATCAACTCCTTGTTGCACAACCGGGCAGCTAACCCGTCCACAATTCCATGTTTGTGGGGCTCAGTAGTTGGTCCAAGCCAATCACTGCCCTCTCCGCGACCTCATATGTCTACACGGTCCTTCAGGCTGGCTCATCTTCGTTAAGCCCCCTTTTCGGGCAGGCTAAAACCCTGATGAGTTCCCGAAGACTCTATGACCTAGTGATGCCTGGAATAGTACCATTTACATGGACTATATCCCTAAACACCATTCATAGATAATCTAGACACCAAAAGTGTGGGGCGTAAGGGTGCGCACCCATATGTTGGATTCACACAAGGAATCACAACGCCACGTTAAGGTCGTCTTGCCTCCATACAAGAGGAAAAGGATACATATGACTTCTCCGTCCCATTCCAAATCTCATGGTTAATGCGTAATATATGGCGCAAGAATCACTGGCGACATTGGTTGTTAAGTCCTAGATATTATGTTCCTTTACCACCGAAACTGTTATAGTAAGATATTACCTCATGGTAATAACTTATAATCACATTATTATGAAAATAGTGTTTTCAGACCTTTTCAAATGCATGTGATGTCCACATTGGATTTATAAAATACTTTATAGAAAATAACCAAAGGACATGAGCAAGTGTGAACTTGCCTTTTGTGATTACAAGATTATGCACTCACGGTCTTCGAGTCAGTATAAGATCCAAAATCTGAAATCAGCATCATTGGTCTGGTAAGGACTAATGTTTAAAGAAGCAATATGCTCTTATGCATAAGTAATGTGATGCACTTTATAAACACGAATCCCGGGGACAACGTTGTGCTAGGGTTTGGACATTGGAAATGGTTTCTTTAAAATGTGTTGTCCTATTATCTAAGTTTCATACTTGTGCTTCTTATTAGGGCTTGTGAGTGTGTGTGAACAACACATATATATACAATAATAAAATATATGCATATGGAATGTTATTCAAGATTATTTACCTTTAAACTTTACTTTACAAGTAAGGCCACTTATAAAGAGCTTAAGTGTTATCGACCTAAGTATACAAGTGAAGTAGGAAGTAATGTGTTTTTGATTATTTGTTATATATTGTCTGAAGTGGCAAAACGAATAACTTTTGAAGAAAAGATTCCTTTTCTAAGGTTTAAACAATCTTTGTGGTTAGTTAGTGGTGGTCGATGTTATTTGTGTTTGCTTGAATAGTTTGGGCTTGAGATGCTTTATAACTTAACTATTTCAGACCAAAGTTAACTATAAAACACATAAGGTTAACTTAACTATTTCAGACCAAAGTTAACTATAAGGTTGTATTTGATTGATATATCATTCTTGAAGATTTTATAATTATTAAAATCTTTTTAAAATATAATGTATTCATATAGTAGAAGGATACTTCAATATAATAATATTTCTAATGTTTTGAATCATTATGACTTATTATTAGTATTCAAGACTTAATACTTATTTATTAGACTTGATTGACTAATTTGAGAAATATTAACAAAATTTTATTTACCCTTATATGAATTTTAAATTAAGGGAATAGGTTTAAATTCAGGTTATTAGAGTATCTGAACCTTTATTTAACTCTATAGTGAAATATTATATTTTTAACATGTAGATATTATTTTTGTGATCATTTTGGTATATTATATTTATTTTTATGATTTATAAATAATAAGATATGATTTTTAAAAAATTAATACTTTAAAAATACTTAATAAATAATAAATATTTAAGTAAGTGATATAATAATGCATGATTATAGTTCTTATTTTTCTAAGATTTTTGGTATCTTATTTATATTTTTATCATTTACCATTATTGAAATATGAATTATCAAAGTTTTATTACTTATAAAACCTTTATTAAATAATATTTATTTAGATAATCATCATAATAATATTTGATAAAAAATTAAGTTGTAGATTTTATTTTTCTACAAATTTTCATATATTATACACATTTTTCTGAATTATAAATCAAAAGTTATTAATTAAACAAGATTTAATCATTTATTTGATTTCTGAAATATCAATAATTGAGTTTATAACATTTTATTTATTTCTTGAATAGGAATTAACTTTTTACACCACACCCGCACCTAGCCTGAGTCACTGACCAGTGGGCCTATGTCCACCTCAGGTCTCAGATGAATAAATGCATTTATTATCGACCATGTCTCTACCCCTAGACGATGACATATGGGTCCAAGGCCATGTCATTAGCCACGTGAGACAAAGACTGGTCAAACACGTTGACGTGGCCAGGGTGATCTCACCCGGACGTCACCTCGCCGGTGGCATGGCAGACGACGGCAAGGAGGGCAGTAGCGTGCGAGTGAGTAGGTGTGCAAGGGCTTGTTCAAACCAGAACAACAAGGCGAGTAAGATAGTGGTGGTGCCGCTAGTTTTTGGTCATCGGAGGGCAACCGACAACGAGCTTATGCGGTGGTGCTTGCGGGTGATTACGGTGGCGTGGATTTAGGAAGCAAACAAGGCATCGGCGCATGCGAGGATACTCAGTGACTCACCAGGAACGCGATGGTGTGATTGATTCGGCGAGGCGCGGTCGGAGACGACGGTGAGGTCGACGAACAGCGCCAGGAGCCGAGGGTGCGATTGGGTCGATTCACGCCTCCTCCGCAGGTCCAAGTTCGGGCAATCGAACAAGAAGAGCACGGCGGCCTCCACCGTGGTCTTATCTGGCCGAGGCAAGCACGGAATCGCCGACTCCAGCTCACCTCCGAGCTAGGGTTCTCGGCATGGTTGGTGAAACGAGGTAGAGAGGGTTTCAGAGGGGGGGAAATGGAGATGAGGATGAGCAGGGGAATCGCGGTGGCCTCCTTATCCTCTCCTGGCAACGGCGGCGTTGACCTTGACGCAAGGACGACGGCAGACGGCCTCAGCATCGCCACCGAGCTGCTTCCAGCTGGAGGAAGACGACGACGTGTTGTTTTGCGGATAACCCCCTGGCGTTTCTTTCCTCTCAACCCGTAGTCCCTTCCTGGTCCCACCTGTCAGCCAGAGACGAGAACAAGCTAGGCTGGTTATTGGGCCTTTGTGGGCTGCACAGGGGCGAAGGTAATCAGAGAGAAGTTGGGCCATAGCCAGGTAATGTTTTTTTTCCTTTGTTTTCCTTTTTCCTTTTTCTATTTTCTGTTTTACTTTCAGATTTGAATCTTTACTTATTTGATTTGAATTCTCTTTATAGAATGGGTTTGCTGAGTGATTTCAGCATTAATAAAGTATATTAAGGTTCTTTTATGAGTTTGCCATATAATGGTACTATTTCTTTATTTGTTTTATATCAAAACCCTTTTTATATTATGTAAAAACCCTTATTATTAATTTTTCTTTCTACATTAAACCATGGCTTTATTATATGATATTTCTTATTTGTTTATAAAACTTAATTCTAGTTGGCTCATAGTTTGAATAGAAATTTTTATATGTATAATGATCCTATATCATTATTTGATGCATGAAATGCAAAAGAAATTAATATGGTTATTACTACTTCCATTGACTTGGAAAATGGCAATGTATATATTCTATTATGATAAACATAGAGGTTTAGGGTTTGAATTGTAAATGTTTACCCAAGGTTTAGGGTTCTTAATTTAGTTATATCCTTTTGTTACTATGAGTAAAGATTTAATAACTAGGCATATTGTTTTCTGTTTGTGAAATATAATGATATCACCCTTTTAGAATAGAAAGTTAAAAAATGTCCTATGGAAGAGAATTGATAAAATATCTCTTAAACACATATGCTTAAGATAATTGGAGATGATAAAGATGTGCTTATGTGATTTGCTATAGGAAAATATTCCTATAAAGTGATATGGAGATAGGATGATGGATCAATAACATGAAACGGATATTATGTTTGGTTTAAGAATTAGAGTTGAGTGTTTACCAGGAATGTCTATTTTCCATAATTCACAATCTTGGACCTTTAATTAAGGAATTCCTTCCCTAGATATAATACTTCTTCCTATCCATCATCATGGTTAGTATGATGAGATTTACTCATAAAAATCTTCTTATTCATATATTATTCTTCTAAACTCATGGATGAATCCAATGAGCTTGATATTAAAGCATTTCATAGCTTTCTCATATCCTTGCTTGGTTATACCCACTACTCTACTATTGAAAAGCTTCAATCCAACAAGTAGTTCTTTCAAACTCCACTCATAATCTTCCTTAATCATCCATCTACCTTTCTTTAAAACTTACTAGCCATTAGGATGAATAACACTACTTCCATAACTCTATGCTATACTAGCTTTAATTGAATCATACTGTCTTATATTAACTCTAGTAACTCATACTCCAACCTTTAATTACATTAATGTGACCTATTATAACTACTCTAGGATCACTTACATATACTAGGGTTTCAATCATGTTCTACCCACCAATGTCACTTATACTTGATATAGATATTCAATCTTGGTGAGCAAGATATGATCATTTTAATCCTTTAATCATTTATAACTTAGATTTTTAGTTGGCTAAGCAAGACTTTATCATTACATGCTTGGAATTGTACTGGAATTATCTTCTTAGTATCTTTAATTGGATTAAGGGTTATTCATGGACTATGCCCACTTTATCCAATAGAATTATTACTGGTAACTATCTTCATGATTCACCCTTATAATCTTCTTTCCTACCATATTATTATAGATATAAATAATTCTTCACTTTATTTAGGAGTGATTTAACTCCATCCATACTCCTATTGATTTGATTCTCTTCAATCATTCCCATCCTATAGATGATATCTAAAACTAGCATCACTATTTACCTCTTCTTAGTTGTTTCTTTGTAAACACTTATTTGTAAGCTGTGTTATGATAAAGAGTTTGATAGGTTGAGAATGGGTGAATCAATAGTTGATTTCTCAACATTGAAGAACAACAGTTATGGGAATATAACTCAACAGAGATGATAAGGTTTGATATGGAAAGAAAGATATATGGTGAATGATCTATACTTAGTTTCTTTCCTACTCTATCTTACTTAAAAAATAGGGTTAGGTATTACCATGGTACTCATGGTATATGCAGATGAGATTAAGATATAATTGTTACATTCTTATTATTTATGTTATATCCTTAACTTGGTACTCATGAGTGATTATAATGAATACTATGATATGATCACGTAAGGATCAAATATAAATCATAATGTATTAGGGTTTAACTTTTATTACATTTGATCTTACATTTGATCTACCCTTAGATCAAATCTCCCTTACCCAAAATAAGGTTTTAGCAAAGGTCATATTGAAACTTATCGCAGTCAACTTGATGATCTACTTCTTATTCCATCAAGTTAAGAGAAGCTTCAATCACTTTGACAAGTGTTGTTCAAAAGCGCAAAAATTATTCAGATTTTCTATGCATGAATGCAATGCACACATCTGGGTTCAGCTTATTTCTAGGTCTAATGCTGGGATGTTACACCTGTCAAAGCCAAAATGGTGCCGGCAAAGGGCAAAGGAATACAAAAAGAGAGCGGTCAGTACTGAGGCCAGTACACGGCGAGACTAGAATTCGGCGGTCCTCGCCTACATAGGTATGGTGGGCTCAGTGGCAGCAAATCTTGCACTATCTAACTTATAGAGAAACGCTACAACTTCGGCTATTGGATAGAGATAAGAGAGCTCTACACGATAACTATATATAACACCAAACATAACCCATCCGAAGATTTCCCCCTCAAAGACTATTCGAGGAAGTCCCCTTGCAGAACGCACACAGTGGCAATTTTAGTTAAGCAGGTGTTTAGTTGATAAAACTAGTTACTAATCATATTATTAAAGGCAAAACATTAGTGGCATTGTCTATGATCATGACAATATACTCCTGAGGCGTCCATCACCATGGACACACGGCTTCTCGAAAAGATTTAACCTCCAGGGGTGCACTACTGTACCCAAACGCATGGTCAACCCTTCAGGCAATATATCACGTGTGCCATCCGAATCTCACAACAAGAACTGTCCCATAACTACGCGCATATCCAGAGGCATCACCTACTGTGGGGAACCAACCAAGAGGTACGACGATTCTCAAGGAAGGCACATCGTTTGCGCCTACTAGTGGATCGGGCCCTGCGGGGTAACTTGTACACACAGTGCGTGCCTCCACCGTGTACCGCGATTTATGTATGCAAGCCATGGCATTTCACCAAAATATCAAGTCTGAAGACATATCAACTCACCCATGTCCGAGCACATATTATGCGTATGCACCAAATGGAAAACCAATTTTGTAACCCTATGGATATACGAATAGCGCCGGTAGTTGAGGGGGGATCCCAGAGGCCCCACGTTTGGTTAGCGCGATCAACTCAAAACTGGTATCGTAGAACGAATGTGTCCTAGGTCGGCTCAAGCAGTTCCCAAAGGTGGTCCCTGCCGAGGCCTTATCATTAGGTGAAATCATAACCAACAACATTAGATTAATTATCTTATCACCAACCATATCTGAGTATCATGTTCCACCTGTATGAGAGCTGACGAGGTTTAATCTCGTCAATGCCCATTGTTTATGGACTTGGGTTTTGGAGAAGATGGGGATGCTGGAGATCGTGGCACGGTTAACAGACAAGCAACCAGGGGACACGAGATTTACCCAGGTTCAGGCCCCCGGAGGGAAAACCCTACTCCTGCTTGTCTGCTCTTTGATTACGGCGGAACCGAAGGTTACTGGGTGCGCAGATTCGATCTGGCGTGGATGCGTGTGCGAAAGTATGAGTTGAGTTGCCCTAGGACGTACCCTCCTGGCCTTTATATAGATTTAGGCAGGTCCCGGGCGTAGTCCTAGTCGGTTACATGTTCTAGAGTTTTACCCCTTTGAATTTCCTATCTCCTCTAGTCTTGCTCTCCAAGGATCCGAAGGCGTCATGGACCTTGGCCACACGAAAATCTTCATGGGCCAGCGTATGTCTGCCGTGGGCCTTCCTTGGGATGGACCAGGTATGCTGAAGTTACGTACCCGTAGGGTATAACCATGTCAGTAGCCCCCGAGTGATCAGTCGAATCGTAGATTCGGCTGAGGACTCTTCCATCCTTCGGGAGCAGCTATATGTTAATAGTATATGTGTTCAGGGATTGTTGATGCGTGTGCCTGACTCACCCGATGGATCAGGGTCAGTTAACTGTCTTAGGACGAAACAACACGATCTTCTTCAGGTTCGGGTCCCTTAACCCGAGCCTGGAACTTATGCTGGCGTAATTCAACTCAGGCCGCGGAGGACTTATAGGAGTGGAATCCCAGTGATTTTAATAGGTGTACCCAACGCGTCCGTCGGGATTTTTCATCGTACCTGCTGGTACGGATTCATACTAGCAGAGCGCAGTCAGGTGCGTTGCCAGGCCATCAGATGATATCTGTAGGTCTTATCTTTGCGTCGCAGACACAGCATCCGAACATTTATCACCTCGGAGGTGCTTCGGGTGGCCAAGGAGATTGTTACTCACTCAGCGTTTTGTTGGGGCAGAGTTGCCAAAAAGTTTTTGCGTGCTGATCCGAAAGATCGCAGTCGAAGATTTCATAGGGTGCGCGACCAGCGCTCCCTATGGGAGTAGCCCCCAAGTGTTTGTTCGAGTCGTAGACTCGAACGGAGACTTTTAGTTCAATTGTTTCAATCATTAGGTCCGCAGGACTCGAAAATTATCGGATGCTTAAATCCATCCTCCCTATGTGAGTAGCCCCCGAGTCCGTGGTGGAGTCGTAGACTCGACGTAGGACTCAGAGAAGTAATTTTGTCCTCATTTGTCTGTCGGGTGCGCGGCCAGCGCTCCTGATAGGAGTAGCCCCCGAGTATTTAGTCGAATCATAGATTCGAGTGAGTACTCTTAGCTGTGGAGCCGAAGTGGTGCTAGTGTAGTTTTTGATGACGTCAGTGCTTACGATCGATTGATGGGGATATGCCTACTGGGGTATACCCAGCAGGACGTTTCCGACTCGCCCAAGAACCGGCGAGTGGGCCTCCAGAACGACGAGTGGATTGAAGCCCAGCGAGGAACCGAGCGACTGGAAGCTGAAGGCCCAGGCGAGTCGATAGGCCCAGTCGGATTAGGTTAAACGACTACCAAAGCTTTAACTGAATCGGTTGAGATATATAAACCCTAGGGGAGGTGAGCCTATATAAACCTCCCTATAGGGCGAGTAGAGATATGTTCCCTCATACACCCAAGCGACTCGCCGCCTAGCCGCCGAGCTCGCCCATTGTAACACCTCCATAATACAATCTAGCAGGAGTAGGTCTTTACCCTCCGGGGAGGCGAACCTGGGTAAAACCCTGTGTCTTTGCCCTCATATCGCACCGCAGATGGCTGGCCGCTCTTGCCCCTCGTTCTACTACTCGCTGCCGATTGCAGCATCTGCCGTGACTATTCCCACGACAGTGGCGCCCACCGTGGGGCCTGGCCGGTCCGGCCGGTGTTCTGCGGCGAGATCCAATCTGCCCATCAACGAGTCGGTCGCCACCGGCCGCATGATAGCGATCGGCGAGATGCTCCAAATCTTGCCGAGCAGCTACGTCCCGGCGGCGCGACCCGTCACGCACAGCATGATCCTGCCGATCGGCACGATCAGCCTCTTCGTCGGTCCCACCGACGTCATCGTCTCGGAAGATTCGGCTCGCATCCGCGAGTCGCCGCCACGCGATCGGCTCTCCGAGAGCCAGATCCGAACGATCCATCGCCTCGCCTCCGAGTACAACTCGGCCCACAGCAACGTGGCCGAGAACTCAGCGGCCGCAGAAGACGCGGCCCTCACCGACGACGCCGACTCGGCGACCCCGGCGTCACTCGCCGGATCCATCACCGCGGCTTCATCCGTGGGCTCCATCGCCCAGGTCTCCAACGATGGAGACTTCGAGGACCCCTCCATCCTCGGGATCTTCGAATTCGACTCCGGGTCGGAGAACTCCGCCGACCTCCGCGACGGAACCGGCCGCCACGCCGCGACCTACATGGCGACCGGCACCGATCCGCCGTAGGATCCATTCTCCACCCAAATCTCTCCAAACGCCACGGCCACGGAGGTCGAGGAACTCCGCCTGAAACTGGCGGAGGCGGTGCGCAAGGAGCAAGACGAGCGCGAAAAAATTCGCCTCGAGCAGGTGACGGCGCATGAGCTATCGCGCTACCACCACCAGCGGATCAGGTCGCGCCTGAACCCCACCGTTCAGGGGCGCGCCCTGAACTTCGACGACAAAAACGACCCGGCCCGCGTGGCCAAGCGCGCGATCTGCGAGAACGCGCCACCAGGAGGAAGCGCCCTGCCCCCGCCAGGATCAACGGCAATGGGCGCCCCACCTCCACCCAACCGCACCCCTCCCAGGGACCAGCCGCGGATAGTAGTCTCCTCACGGGAGCGAGACGCAAACGGACTTCCACTGTTCTCCACCCCGATGGACAACCTCGTGGCAGGCTGAGCAGCAGTCGACAGCATCACGGCGACCGACAACGGCGCCCTACAGATCGAATACGTCAAGGCCCTGCTCGCGAAGGCCGTCGAGCAGCAAAGAGCGGGCGCCGACTCGCAAGGACGAGTATACTCGCGTTCCTCGGGAAGCAGAGCGGCCTCCAGCGGCCGCCCCGCGGCGGCAAACACCCTCAATTGCCCGCCACCAGAGCCGCTGCAGCTCCAACACCGACCCGCGAACGCGACACTCTCCACCAACGACCCTAGGCCGGAAACCAATCTTGTCGCCGCCAACGGGCAACCCATCGACGCCCGCACCCACATCATCAACAACCAAAGTTGGCGCGTACGCCAGCCCGATGACCTGCGACATACCCTAACCAATCGCCGCGAGGGCGAGCCCATGGGGTCGCTCAGTCGACTCGGACCCAAGTGCTTTGGACCAATGATCCGAGGCGAGAAGTACCCGCCAAACTTCAAGGCGCCAAAGGAAATAGAAAAATACGACTCCTCGTACGACCCCGCCGTCTGGCTCGACACATACCTCATGGCGATGGGGATTGCAGGCCACACCGACCTGCTAGCCGCCCGTTACCTCCCCCTAATGATGGAAGGGACGTGCAGGCAGTGGATCAACACCCTTCCCCAGGACAGTATCGACTCTTGGGAGGAGATGCGCGACGCCTTCGTCAGGCACTTCGAGTGCTCCTACACCCGCGCCACCACTATCGAGGACCTAGAGCGATGCGTCTAGGGACCCCGTGAGTCGACCCGCAACTGGGTCCAACGGTGGCAAGAGCTTTGGTACAACGCGGTCGGCATCCACCCGGACACCGCGATCCATTGCTTCAAGACCTCGTGCCGCTATGAGCCCCTGGTCGCCAAGTGTAACTACCTCGGTGAATTACGCTCCTAGATACAAGCCTGGATGAGCGGTAGTGGTTGAAATAGTACGGTGGGGCCCCAAAAGCCACTCACGGGTAGACCTTTCGGCCGTCCCAACCACTACCATCTCAACGGGACCTGTACGGGCGGCGTAATCGGCAGGCGAAGGGATCAAATACATACACAAATGAGTATGTATGCAAGCCACCATACAAAAGTACATCAGAGCCATACCATCTAGAAAGAAAGGAAATATAGCAACGCCATACGGCAAGATTCAAATGACCTAGATAGATCTAATATTTTAGGATACTTCCTCATACAACACACATCAAAGTATCATGCGGAAGCGGCAAACAAGTCCGAGTACGGATAAGAAGCAAATCGGCATAAGATGCCATAGAAATAAGCACATCCCAACCACAGATCTCACGGATCCCCGTTCCCGGAATCTCTACACCGAACGATCGTTGCCCACATCATCAGCTTCTTCCACCCAGTATCCGTCCTGCGAGGGTACCTGTTCATCTGAACCAATAATTTATCGTGTGAGACCCTAAGGGTACTCAGCAAGTCTTAATGCCTCTAAAGGGGACACAACCTGGGGTGACGCAATTGCAGCGAAAGATAAACCCTAGCAGTTCTACAGATACTCGCTAACCATCCGCCTAACCAATGATAGACGGATGTCCGTGAATTAAGGACAACAGTTATAATAGTAATCCCATCAGATCCATCCTCCTCCTCGCTTACCAACGAGGAAGCGGACGAACAACCCCCCATCTGTTGGCAATTTTATTAACCATTCCATGAGTGTTGCACTATTACTAGTCAAATTACTTAGTCAGATTAAAACGGTACTTTAGTTATGCTTGTCTATGATCGAGAAACTGTGCTCCAAGTCGTCCATAACCGCGGACACGGCTTTCAGAAAGTTTTACCCGGCCGGGGTGCACCAATAGCAACACACGCTCGATCAACCTCGGAAAAACCAAAACAAAACCCAACGAGGCTTTCACGACTGAACAATCACAGGAATCAGAAATATTTCAGGGGGCCACCCCTTAAGTAGATCCCGCAACGAAGATAGCTGACTCCGAGACGGACTCAAGGTTTGGGTGGACGGCGGTAAACGACTGGGAACCCGAAAGTGTGGCTGGGCTTGTCGATACCGCATAAACGTGTCCCGATCCTAAACAGTACGGTGTGCTCCTCGCACAATTGTAAATACATAAGTAGCATGGCATAAGTACAGGATAGTAAAGAAAACCTCAAACTAGTTTATGGCCCCAAGAAATAAGACGGAATCAAGCTCTGGCTCAGGGGGGTCCCATATACCTCCCGGATGTGGATAGCGTGATAAAACAAGGAACAGGAATCAAGTACTCGGGGTCTTACGGGACACAAGTGAGCAGGGAAAACCAAATAGCAGATGTTGCTCACCGGCGCCACTTTCATTAGTTATCCCATTACTACTCAGGTTAAGTTGTTTAGGTACCTCGTTATCCAACAGACTCTCACGTACCCTACACATGCAGTTCTACGACTCGCATGGCTCAAACAACTCCTGTAGTAATGGCTCATGGGATGGAGGAACAAGCTTAGTGGGGTTTAAAAGTAAAGGCTATGCATGCTTGGGATTCAATTTAATGCAATCGCGACTCAATGATGCAAGAATAAGATAGAGGTAATAGGTACTGTATGTATGCAAGCATGTGGAAGTGCTTGCCTGGCAACTCAGTTGAAGCGAGAGATGGATCTGGGTAGTGCTCCTGGTTCTCTTGATATGTTCCCTGCTCAGAGTCTATCCGAGAAAAACCAAACAAACAAGGGCCAACATAAATATAGTGCACAAGCATATGAATAAGATGCGTCAAGCAAACAATCATGCCATGATGAATGATGCACAATTTGCATGGCATTAATGTAGCATGGCATGGGTGAGGTGTGGAAGACAAGAATTAACATTGTTAATGGGTTTTGGGTTCACATTTGTTGCCATAATAGTTGCTGTTCACTATATTTTTATATGATGCATGCTGCAATTGAAGTCATGGATAGCATAAACAGAAAGGTCTCCTCGAGCTGATCATTTTAGACATATCATTTGTTAAATTTGGAATTATAAATCAAAAGTTATTAATTATTTAAGTTCTAGTGGCATTTGTGGTAATTTACATCAACTTGGAATTTTAAATGTTCAAAAGGTAATTTGGATGGCATATTTGAAATCCTTTCATTTTTCTGGTCCAGAAACATATACCATATGTATTATTTGAGTTTGTTTTCCAAAAGTTATATTAAAACTGAAAATGAATTTGAATTTAAATAATTGGATTTAGTTTTTGAATTTAAACAGACAACTAGCCAACTTTGCACCCAGGCACAGCTAGCCCCAGACGCTGACAGGGGAACCGGCGCTTACCCGGACCCACATGCCAGTGGTTGGGAGGAAAGTGGACCGCGGGTTAAATAAACAAAACCAGAGGATTCTTTTTATAAAACGCACCCTGAGACTGACGGTGGGGCTTCGGGGACCGCGGGTTGACAAAAAGGTTTTGGGGGGGGGGGGGGGTTGTGCAAAGCGGACCTCGGTACTGTTTTTCTTCCACTGAACTGAACAGAGCGTGCGCGACGGACGCTCGCGCGACGCGCGCGGCGCGGTGGGGGTTCGAACGCGGGACCATTGGCTCGCGCAGAGGGCCTGAGCCACTGCGGTAGGCTTGGGGTAGGTGACGGTGAGGTGGGCGCGTGCTAGATAGGGTTAGGCGGCGCGTGTTAGCGGCAGACGCTCGCGAACTCTGGCGCGCGGAGGCTGCTCGACGTAAGGACCGCCGCGTCCAGGAAACGACTGGGAACGGGAGGATGTCTGGGAGGCGGGGGTGCTCACCGCGGGTGTGCTGGTGCAGATGGTTCGGGCAGGGGCGCGCTTGATCGGCGTCGAGGAAGACGGTGGCCGGTGCTAGGGTTCTGCGGCGACGTCGACGTGCAGGGCTACTGGGGGGCGTCTCCTCCTCGCGGCTGGGTCTGGGGGCGACGCAGAGGTTCCACGCGACCACGCCGACACGCTCTCTCCCGCCTGCGCCTCCTGGATCGATGACGACGACGGAACCCGACGGTGGCCGGCGCTCAGAGGTAGACGGTGGCGAGGGTGAGGGAAGAGGGGAGGCGAGGCCTCTGGGATGGATCTGGGGTGCAGGGGAGGTAGAGAGAGGGGGTAGATAAGGCCAAAGGGGGAAGAGGGTGCCGTGGTTTCCGTGTGGGGTAGCTGGCGATAAGGGTGGCCTCGGCCACCTTTTCTTCCACCTTCTCACGTGCTCGGTACGGCCAGGAAGGGCAGGGTGGCTTCCAGGTGGGACCAGGGGGCGAGGCCAAGGAGGCAGGGCAGGCTCGGTGTAGGGCTTCCAGGCAGAGAGATAAAGAGGGGAGGGAGGAGCTCGGGTTGGGGTAGTGGTAGCCTAGGCTAGGGTTGGAGCTAGGGTAGGAAGTAGAGGGGGTATGGCTCGGGTAGGGTTTAGGTTGTAGCTAGGTTAGGAGAGGGAGGAAAGATGAGGGAGGATACTTAGGGTTTAGAGAGAGGGGGGTATGGTTTAGATTAGAAGGAAGTGTGAGGGTTAACTTAAACCAACACAAGATTAAAAGAGGGTGTGATGGGGTGGCTTAGAGAGGGTGGAAAAGTGAGGAGAGAGGAGAGAAGAGAGAATGGTTTAGGGTTTGTTTTTGTCAAGATCAAGCCAAGCTTCAACAAGATCAAGACAAAAAAAGAGAGGGATGTGGTGATTTAGGTTTTCTTTGATTCATGCATGCTCCAACTAAAGACCAAGCAAGATCAAAAGAAAAGAGGTAGGGAGAAGGATGGGGTTTTAGGCTATGCTCACACATAAACACATGTACATGCATGGAGTATGGGGATGAGGGTTTTAGCTATAGGGGGATAGAGAGGTAGATGATGTGGTGAAGAATTCTACAAGCCAAAACAAGATTAAACAAAGGAGAGGGGATCCATGCAAGCAAAGCCAAATAACATTCCAAAGTCAAGAAAAAGGTGGCACTTGCATGGCCCATGCAAACAATAATTGCCATGTAGTTATATTATGAAAACAACATTAATTCATGTGGCATTATTCCTTGCATTCCCAAAAGTTGGGAAAAGGCCAAGCAAAAGATCATGGGTGGAATCCAACCAACCAACATGAGCTAGAGATAACTCAATAAAATGCCAAGATCATATTTAGTTGGATGGTGGAATTAAAAGGTGGTGAAAGAAAGGTGGTGGAGTTATTAAGAGATATGCCCCCAAATCAACTTGGGCATTTAACAATGTATTAAGAACCAAATACAATATCAAGAGGCAAATACAATTAATAATGCACATGAGATAAGAACCAAAGCAAAGAGGGGTTTTGTATGATGCTCAAATGCAAGGTGACATGATGACATGAGCATGATATGATGATGCAGCAATTATATGTTGGAAGTGGCCCTTTTATTACTAGAACAAGTAGCATTACAGGTGTTATACAACTGGGATGCTACAACTCTCCCCCACTAAACAGGAATCTCGCCCCGAGATTCTAGGAAGAAGAAGAAGACACAAAGAGAGAAGGATGGTTGACACGGAGTTCATCTTCACGCTCCCATGTGGCTTCATCAACGGAATGGTGTGACCACTGCACCTTGCAGAACTTGATGGACTTGTTGCGAGTCCTTCGTTCTGTAGTCTCAAGGATTTTGGTGGGGTGTTCTTGATAAGACAAGTCTTCTTGGAGATCGATTAGCTCATGATCCACGGTCCTGCCGGGATCTTTGAAGCACTTCTTGAGCTGAGAGATGTGGAAAACATCATGGACTTTGAGTTTTTCCGGGAGCTCCAGGGCATAAGCAACTTCTCCTCTTCTACCACGAACCTTGAAAGGACCGATGTATCTAGGAGCCAACTTTCCTTTGATACCGAAGCGGTGTGTTCCTCTCATGGGAGTGACACGAAGGTAGACGAGATCACCAGGGGCATATACCATATCCGTGTGTTTCCTGTCATAGTTGCTCTTCTGACGACTCTGAGCAATCTTCAGGTTCTCCAGAATGATATGCACCTTCTCCTCTGCCTGAGTTACAATGTCAGGGCCAAACCAGATTCTTTCTCCTGCACCTGACCAACCAATCGGAGTTCTGCACTTGCGACCATAGAGAGCCTCGAATGGTGCCATCTTCAGACTCTTTTGGAAGCTGTTGTTGTAGGAGAATTCAGCATATGGAAGGCATTCCTCCCACTTCATGCCAAACGAGATGACGCAAGCCCGAAGCATATCCTCCAGAATCTGATTGATTCTTTCCACTTGTCCTTGCGACTGAGGGTGGTAAGCAGTGCTGAAGTTCAACTTTGTCCCCAAAGCTTTTTGGAAACTCTCCCAGAACTTTGAGGTGAAGATGCTCCCACGGTCGGAACTGATTTCAAGTGGAACCCCATACAGAGAGACAATTCTGTTGATATAGAGCTCAGCCAACTGAATTCCAGAAATTGTTTCCTTGACTGGGAAGAAATGAGCCACTTTAGAAAGCCTGTCGATGACAACAAAAATTGCATTGTTGCCCTTCTGCGACCTTGGAAAACCAGTGATGAAATCCATCTCTACTTTCTCCCATTTCCATTCCGGAGGTTTCAATGGCTGTAGAAGACCGAATGGTTTCTGATGGACAGCCTTGACTCTGCGACAGACATCACATTCTGAGACATACTTGGCACAATACCGTTTCAACCCAGGCCACCAGTATTGTGTTTTCAAGTCCATGTACATCTTTGTGCTGCCAGGATGGATATAAAGAACCGAATCATGCGCCTCCTTGAGAACTTGGTCTCTCAAACCCGGGTAGTTTGGTACAAACATCCGGTGTTCAAAGAAAAGCGTGCCTTGATCATCAACGTGGAAGGCCTCATACTTCGGAAGCTCAAGTTTAAAGATGAGCTTTTTGGTGTGCAGATCACCAAGCTGACGAGAGCGAATCTTTTCTTCCAAGAGAGGAGTAGCCAGAAGGTTCAGGAGATGCCCTTGTTCCACAATTTCCAGGTTGAGCTGACGGAATTCCTCGCACAAGAGAGGTTGCTGCTCTTCCATCATGAGGTTGTTGACATATGCTTTACGGCTAAGCGCATCTGCCATAACATTGGCTTTGCCCAGAGTGTAGTTGATGGTCACATCAAAGTCATTGATTGCTTCAATCCATCTCCTCTGCCGAAGGTTGAGATCAGGCTGAGTGAAGATATACTTCAAACTCTTTTGGTCAGAAAAGATCTCACAACGGTTACCAAGCAAGTAGTGCCTCCATAGCTTCAAAGCAAAGACAACTGCTGCTAGCTCGAGGTCATGTGTGGGATAGTTGATCTCATGCGTCTTCAACTGACGAGAGGCATAAGCAACCACCTGTTTCTCTTGCATAAGGACCGCACCCAATCCTTGCAAAGAGGCGTCACAGAATATCTGGAAAGGCTTAGAGGTATCCGGAGGAACCAAGACTGGCGTGGAAGTGAGCTTCTCTTTGAGTGTATCAAAACTTGCTTGACACGCAGGAGTCCAGAGGTATTTCTTGCCTTTCTTGAGGAGATCGGTAAGAGGCTTTGCTATCTTCGAGAAGTTCTGAACGAAGCGACGGCAATAACTAGCCAAACCGAGGAAACTCCGCACTTCCTTGACATTAACAGGAGGAAGCCATTCAACAATTGTCTTCACAGTTTCCGGGTTGACTGCAATACCCTTGGCAGAGATAACATGACCAAGATAGGTTACTTCAGGCAGCCAAAACTCGCACTTTGAGAACTTTGCATACAAGCGGTTCTCACGAAGCTTGTTTAGGACACACCGCATGTGTTCTTCATGCTCCTCCTTAGACTTGGAATAGACCAGAATGTCATCCAGATAGACCACGACAAACTTATCAAGGTACTCCATGAAAACGGAGTTCATCAGCCTCGAGAAGGTAGCAGGTGCGTTGGTGAGACCGAAATACATGACCGTGTACTCATACAGGCCATAGCGGGTGGTGAAAGCTGTTTTGGGCACATCTTCCTTGCGAATCTTGATTTGGTGATAACCACTTCTCAAGTCCAGCTTAGAGAACACCACAGCTCCAGCTAGCTGATCGAATAGATCATTAATCCGCGGGAGGGGATATTTGTTCTTGATGGTTTTAGCATTGAGAGCCCGGTAGTCAACACATAGCCTATCGGTTTTGTCACGCTTCTTCACAAAGATTGTTGGGCTACCCCAAGAAGAAGTGCTGTGTTGAATGAAACCCAACTTCTCTTGTTCATCAAGTTGTCGTTTGAGTTCAGCCAACTCAGAAGGACCCATTTTATAAGGCCGCTTGGAGATAGGAGCTGTTCCAGGTTCAAGCTCAATCACAAACTCGACCTCACGATCCGGAGGCATACCTGGCAACTCTTCAGGAAAGACATCTGGGAACTCACAGACCACTGGTACACTCTGAATAGCTTCCATAGCATCATCATTCAGAGCCGCCAAGGAAAAGAGCTGGACAGCAGGAGACAGACTTGGAGAAAAGACTATATGGCCTTCAGGAATCTTCAGAGAAACTGAGCGTTCAGCACAATCAATCACAGCTGCATTTGCTGTCAACCAATCCATGCCCAAGATGACATCAATGTCAGAATTGCCCAGAACAATTAAAGAAGCCGAGAATGAAGAACCACCAATCTCAACTTGATTTCCATGACTGATATGCTCAGCCCTCATGTTTGAACCAGGTGATTGTACCACCAACCGCTTAAGGAGAGGAACCATGACTAACTCATTCTCATATGCAAACTTGTGCGACACAAAAGAATGCGATGCACTAGAATCAAAGAGAACTCGTGCAGGGACTGAGTTAACGGAAAGCATACCCATCACAACTCCAGGTGCGAGCTCAGCTTGAGAGGCGTTGACGCAGTTGGCACGAACAACCGCAGACCCGGGCTTGGTGTTGATGTTGAGAGCCCGAGGTGGTGGTGCACGAACCGAAGGAGAGCTTGTTGCAGATCTTGGCGGGGGTTGAGGGAGAGCTTTGTTCTTCAACGGACAGTTCCAGTTGGGATGTCCATGATCTCCACATGTGAAACAAGCACCATGTGGACGTGGAGCAGAGTAGCCAGGGACTCCGCCAGGCGCTCCAGGGTAGTGGTGGTTGTAGCCCCTGGGAGCCGCAGTGGTGAAGTTTGGTGGCCTTGACGTGAAACTTGCAGGTCTTGGTGGAGCCGGGAGCGACGGTGGGGTGTTAGGAACCCAGACACGCCGCTTAGAAGGAGCTGCCATAACTGCAGAGCTTGATGCATCCCTGTTGTGTTTCTTGGACTCCTCAAACATTTGCCTGCTTGCCTCCTCTTGCAGTGCTGTGTGTTGGAGTTCCAGGAAAGTTGCCGGCCTTGCATGTGTGATTGCATACTTGATCGACGCATTGAGCCCTTGCCTGAACCTCTTCTGCTTCTTCTTGTCATCAGATACCTCATCACCACCATAACGAGAGAGATTCATGAAGTTCCTGATATAGGTGTTGACGTTATCATTTCCTTGCTTCAGGTTGAGGAAAGCCTCCTTCATCCTTTCCATTACAATCTCTGAGAGAAACTGCTCTTTGAACGCTCCAGTGAACCTTTCCCAAGTTGGCTGGAACCCAGTGCAGCTTGCCTTCAAGTAGTTCTCCCACCAAAGAGCTGCATCTCCCTTTAGAAGGTGAGTAGCACACTTGACCCACTCCTGCTCCGGAACATCAGCAGTCTCGAGCAACCTTGAGATCTCACGCAGCCAATCATCCGCGTCCAGAGGTCGATCAGAAACATCAAACTGACGAGGGTTGAATTTGAGGAAGCTCTTGATGTCTCCTCGCTTGGGAGGTGGAGGAAGTGGAGCAAACTCGTTTCTTCTGACACTCTCCTCAAAGAGCTGCTGGTTCTGCTGCATTGCTGCCAAAGCATTAGCGATGTTTGACAGCGCGGAGCCCAGTTCCGGAGGTATGTCCTCATCAGTCCGGCGTGGTGGAGCCATCCTGTCATTGATATAAAACTCAAGTCAGTACTATAATGGAAGATGATAATAATCCAAAATAGTACCAAGATGGAATTAACCAAGATTAAAGGATACAATTTACTGAGATGATATTAAAATATCAACAAAGTTCAAAGCACCTAAAAGATATTAAGCATATCGCACACGACTGAAAAGGAGTGTGGTACACAAATATATCAAAGAAAAATTTTCCACAAATTTCGGCATTAAAATACCAATAGATGCGAAAAATTACTTAACGAATCAAGATTAGTGACTCTACCGATTCAATATACAAAAGCGAATGATAAAAGTAGTGGTATGGTCGCGACTCCATCCCGCACTCAAATCATTACTCCGCACATGAACAAGTGGAACACATATCCTAACCCCTTCTTCTCATGTTGAACCTAAAGATTGGTAACTACGGAAACGAACACCCCAAACAAGATAGCGTCGGATACAAAGAGGAAGATAGATTGCGTCGGTTTGCAAAAGCCTGTCGGTATGGAATGTACCAACAGTTGATAACCAAAGGCAGATAAGATAACAACTTGGATGCAACAGATAGACAAGGGATTAAACACACACACACACACACACACACCCTATGGTACTACGGAAACCCAGAACACGTGAATCCTAGTTTGAATTTTGAGAAGAGGATTGAAAACGTTGCACTTCCTTACCAGAAAAGGGTGGGTGGGAGGGTAAGAAGAAAAAGTGGAAGCAGTCCTACTCTCGCGTTTTGTTTTTCCCTAGTATACATAACTACCAGCATATTTGCTAGACTGACAACGACCGTTTGGCTGAAACCCTGAAGGTCGGGATGGCTCTGATACCAATTGTAACTACCTCGGTGAATTACGCTCCTAGATACAAGCCTGGATGAGCGGTAGTGGTTGAAATAGTATGGTGGGGCCCCAAAAGCCACTCACGGGTAGACCTTTCGGCCGTCCCAACCACTACCATCTCAACGGGACCTGTACGGGCGGCGTAATCGGCAGGCGAAGGGATCAAATACATACACAAATGAGTATGTATGCAAGCCACCATACAAGAGTACATCAGAGCCATACCATCTAGAAAGAAAGGAAATATAGCAACGCCATACGGCAAGATTCAAATGACCTAGATAGATCTAATATTTTAGGATACTTCCTCATACTACACACATCAGAGTATCATGCGGAAGCAGCAAACAAGTCCGAGTACGGATAAGAAGCAAATCGGCATAAGATGCCATAGAAATAAGCACATCCCAACCACAGATCTCACGGATCCCCGTTCCCGGAATCTCTACACCGAACGATCGTTGCCCACATCATCAGCTTCTTCCACCCAGTATCCGTCCTGCGAGGGTACCTGTTCATCTGAACCAATAATTTATCGTGTGAGACCCTAAGGGTACTCAGCAACTCTTAATGCATCTAAAGGGGACACAACCTGGGGTGACGCAATTGCAGCGAAAGATAAACCCTAGCAGTTCTACAGATACTCGCTAACCATCCGCCTAACCAATGATAGATGGATGTCCGTGAATTAAGGACAACAGTTATAATAGTAATCCCATCAGATCCATCCTCCTCCTCGCTTACCAACGAGGAAGCGGACGAACAACCCCCCATCCGTTGGCAATTTTATTAACCATTCCATGAGTGTTGCACTATTACTAGTCAAATTACTTAGTCAGATTAAAACGGTACTTTAGTTATGCTTGTCTATGATCGAGAAACTGTGCTCCAAGTCGTCCATAACCGCGGACACGGCTTCCAGAAAGTTTTACCCGGCCGGGGTGCACCAATAGCAACACACGCTCGATCAACCTCGGAAAAACCAAAACAAAACCCAACGAGGCTTTCACGACTGAACAATCACAGGAATCAGAAATATTTCAGGGGGCCACCCCTTAAGTAGATCCCGCAACGAAGATAGCTGACTCCGAGACGGACTCAAGGTTTGGGTGGACGGCGGTAAACGACTGGGAACCCGAAAGTGTGGCTGGGCTTGTCGATACCGCGTAAACGTGTCCCGATCCTAAACAGTACGGTGTGCTCCTCGCACAATTGTAAATACATAAGTAGCATGGCATAAGTACAGGATAGTAAAGAAAACCTCAAACTAGTTTGTGGCCCCAAGAAATAAGACGGAATCAAGCTCTGGCTCAGGGGGGTCCCATATACCTCCCGGATGTGGATAGCGCGATAAAACAAGGAACAGGAATCAAGTACTCGGGGTCTTACGGGACACAAGTGAGCAGGGAAAACCAAATAGCAGATGTTGCTCACCGGCGCCACTTTCATTAGTTATCCCATTACTACTCAGGTTAAGTTGTTTAGGTACCTCGTTATCCAACAGACTCTCACGTACCCTACACATGCAGTTCTACGACTCGCATGGCTCAAACAACTCCTGTAGTAATGGCTCATGGGATGGAGGAACAAGCTTGGTGGGGTTTAAAAGTAAAGGCTATGCATGCTTGGGATTCAATTTAATGCAATCACGACTCAATGATGCAAGAATAAGATAGAGGTAATAGGTACTGTATGTATGCAAGCATGTGGAAGTGCTTGCCTGGCAACTCAGTTGAAGCGAGAGACGGATCTGGGTAGTGCTCCTGGTTCTCTTGATATGTTCCCTGCTCAGAGTCTATCCGAGAAAAACCAAACAAACAAGGGCCAACATAAATATAGTGCACAAGCATATGAATAAGATGCGTCAAGCAAACAATCATGCCATGATGAATGATGCACAATTTGCATGGCATTAATGTAGCATGGCATGGGTGAGGTGTGGAAGACAAGAATTAACATTGTTAATGGGTTTTGGGTTCACATTTGTTGCCATAATAGTTGCTGTTCACTATATTTTTATATGATGCATGCTGCAATTGAAGTCATGGATAGCATAAACAGAAAGGTCTCGTCGAGCTGATCATTTTAGACATATCATTTGTTAAATTTGGAATTATAAATCAAAAGTTATTGATTATTTAAGTTCTAGTGGCATTTGTGGTAATTTACATCAACTTGGAATTTTAAATGTTCAAAAGGTAATTTGGATGGCATATTTGAAATCCTCTCATTTTTCTGGTCCAGAAACATATACCATATGTATTATTTGAGTTTGTTTTCCAAAAGTTATATTAAAACTGAAAATGAATTTGAATTTAAATAATTGGATTTAGTTTTTGAATTTAAACAGACAACTAGCCAACTTTGCACCCAGGCGCAGCTAGCCCCAGACGCTGACAGGGGAACCGGCGCTTACCCGGACCCACATGCCAGTGGTTGGGAGGAAAGTGGACCGCGGGTTAAATAAACAAAACCAGAGGATTCTTTTTATAAAACGCACCCTGAGACTGACGGTGGGGCTCCGGGGACCGCGGGTTGACAAAAAGGTTTTGGGGGGGGGGGTTGTGCAAAGCGGACCTCGGTACTGTTTTTCTTCCACTGAACTGAATAGAGCGTGCGCGACGGACGCTCGCGCGACGCGCGCGGCGCGGTGGGGGTTCGAACGCGGGACCGCTGGCTCGCGCAGAGGGCCTGAGCCACTGCGGTAGGCTTGGGGTAGGTGACGGTGAGGTGGGCGCGTGCTAGATAGGGTTAGGCGGCGCGTGTTAGTGGCAGACGCTCGCGAACTCTGGCGCGCGGAGGCTGCTCGACGTAAGGACCGCCGCGTCCAGGAAACGACTGGGAACGAGAGGATGTCTGGGAGGCGGGGGTGCTCACCGCGGGTGTGCTGGTGCAGATGGTTCGGGCAGGGGCACGCTTGATCGGCGTCGAGGCAGACGGTGGCCGGTGCTAGGGTTCCGCGGCGACGTCGACGTGCAGGGCTACTTGGGGGCGTCTCCTCCTCGCGGCTGGGTCCGGGGGCGACGCAGAGGTTCCACGCGACCACGCCGACACGCTCTCTCCCGCCTGCGCCTCCTGGATCGATGATGACGACGGAACCCGACGGTGGCCGGCGCTCAGAGGTAGACGGTGGCGAGGGTGAGGGAAGAGGGGAGGCGAGGCCTCTGGGATGGATCTGGGGTGCAGGGGAGGTAGAGAGAGGGGGTAGATAAGGCCAGAGGGGGAAGAGGGTGCCGTGGTTGCCGTGTGGGGTAGCTGGCGATAAGGGTGGCCTCGGCCACCTTTTCTTCCACCTTCTCACGTGCTCGGTACGGCCAGGCAGGGCAGGGTGGCTTCCAGGTGGGACCAGGGGGCGAGGCCAAGGAGGCAGGGCAGGCTCGGTGTAGGGCTTCCAGGCAGAGAGATAAAGAGGGGAGGGAGGAGCTCGGGTTGGGGTGGTGGTAGCCTCGGCTAGGGTTGGAGCTAGGGTAGGAAGTAGAGGGGGTATGGCTCGGGTAGGGTTTAGGTTGTAGCTAGGTTAGGAGAGGGAGGAAAGATGAGGGAGGATACTTAGGGTTTAGAGAGAGGGGGGGTATGGTTTAGATTAGAAGGAAGTGTGAGGGTTAACTTAAACCAACACAAGATTAAAAGAGGGTGTGATGGGGTGGCTTAGAGAGGGTGGAAAAGTGAGGAGAGAGGAGAGAAGAGAGAATGGTTTAGGGTTTGTTTTTGTCAAGATCAAGCCAAGCTTCAACAAGATCAAGACAAAAAAAAAGAGGGATGTGGTGATTTAGGTTTTCTTTGATTCATGCATGCTCCAACTAAAGACCAAGCAAGATCAAAAGAAAAGAGGTAGGGAGAAGGATGGGGTTTTAGGCTATGCTCACACATAAACACATGTACATGCATGGAGTATGGGGATGAGGGTTTTAGCTATAGGGGGATAGAGAGGTAGATGATGTGGTGAAGAATTCTACAAGCCAAAACAAGATTAAACAAAGGAGAGGGGATCCATGCAAGCAAAGCCAAATAACATTCCAAAGTCAAGAAAAAGGTGGCACTTGCATGGCCCATGCAAACAATAATTGCCATGTAGTTATATTATGAAAACAACATTAATTCATGTGGCATTATTCCTTGCATTCCCAAAAGGTGGGCAAAGGCCAAGCAAAAGATCATGGGTGGAATCCAACCAACCAACATGAGCTAGAGATAACTCAATAAAATTCCAAGCTCATATTTAGTTGGATGGTGGAATTAAAAGGTGGTGAAAGAAAGGTGGTGGAGTTATTAAGAGATATGCCCCCAAATCAACTTGGGCATTTAACAATGTATTAAGAACCAAATACAATATCAAGAGGCAAATACAATTAATAATGCACATGAGATAAGAACCAAAGCAAAGAGGGGTTTTGTATGATGCTCAAATGCAAGGTGACATGATGACATGAGCATGATATGATGATGATGCAGCAATTATATGTTGGAAGTGGCCCTTTTATTACTAGAACAAGTAGCATTACAGGTGTTAGACAACTGGGATTCTACACCAAGCTCAAGCGACACTCCCGCACACTCGACAACATCCCCGACCTCCTCGAGATAGCCAAACGGTACGCCGAGGAAGATCCAAACCAGGAAACTGACGACGAGTCAGGAGGTCAACGCCGCACGAGCGGCAACGACGGCGGACGCCGATCCAACCTACATTACAGCAGCACTCGCCTCACCGGCAAGCGCCGCAGTGACGGGCGAGTCGACTTCGTCGCCAACGCCGGGCACGCGCAGCGCGAGCCCAAGAGCTTCCGCCGCGACGGAGGACAACGCCGCGACGGCGGCAACTATAAGAACAAGCCAAGGTTCGACCCCGCGGCCCTCCTTAACCAACCATGTGCGTTTCATAGCAGGGAAGGGAAGCCCGCAACGCACACCACCGCCGACTGCCACACGCTCAGGGAAATCGAGAAGGCACGGCGAGCGCGGGAGGACCCCGACAACGACCCGCCAAACGGAGGAAAATTCGGCAAAGTGGCCGGCTCGCTCCACACCTTCACAGGCTTCAACACGAAGCGCGAGAAGAAGGTCATCGCTCGCGCTGTCGCCGTTAACGCGGTGGCAGAGGTGGACGTTCCCCAGTTTCTAAACTGGTCAGAACAGCCCATCACCTGGAGCCGTCAAGACCACTCGCCACGCATCGAGTACCCAGGACGATTCGCCCTGGTGGTCAAGCCCAAGGTCGGCGACTACTGGCTCCCCAAGACATTGATGGACGGCGGCAGCTCCATCAACATCCTGTACCTCGACACCTTCAGGCGGCTGCGGCTCCCGCAGTCAATGATCGAGACGACCCACACCACGTTCCACGGCATCATCCCCGGTTGGAAGGCGTACCCGATCGGCAAGGTCACGCTGCCAGTCACCTTCGGCACACCGGCAAACTTCCGCACCGAGCGGATCGTCTTCGAGCTGGTGCCCTTCGACAGCCCCTAGCACTGCGTCCTGGGGCGCCAGGCGTTCGCCTAATTCATGGCAGCACCCCACTACGCGTATAACGCGATGAAGCTCCCCGGGCCGTGCGGCATCATCACCATCCACGGCGACCCCGACATGGCCGCCGAGTGCGAGGCCAAAGGAGACGAGCTCGCTGACGCCGTCATCGCGGCGGAGACCAACCACGCCGACGAGCTCGCCAAGTACGCGAGCGGGGTCAACAACGACGACCCCACCATACTAAAGAATCCCAACTCGGAGGGTGCAAACACCTCAACCTTTGAGGCCACGACGCACACCCGCACCGTCGAGCTGGTCCCAGGCGACTCCAGCCAGACGGTGACTATCGAGACGGGCATGAGCCCAGCATAGGAAGGCGCGCTCATCGAGTTCCTCCGTGAGAACAGGGACATCTTCGCATGGAAACCCTCTGACATGCCCGGTGTCCCTAGGGAGCTCGCTGAGCACAAGCTAAACGCCGACCCCAAAGTGCGACCTGTCAAGCAGTCGCTGCGGCCCTTCAATGAAGAACGCCGTCGAGCAATCGCCGAGGAGGTGCAGCGCCTACTCGTTGCCGGCTTCATCCGGCCAATAAAATACTCCAAGTGGCTGGCAAACCCAGTCCTAGTCGAGAAGAAGAACGGGACCTGGAGAATGTGTATCGACTACACAAACCTGAACAGCGCCTGCCCAAAAGAGCAGTTCATCCTCCCGCGGATCGACCAGATAATCGATTCAACCGTGGGCTCGGAGTCGCTATGTTTCCTCGACGCCTACTCTGGGTACAAACAGATCAAGATGGCTGTCGAAGACGAGGAGAAGACGGCGTTCATCACGCCATTCGGAGCCTTCTGCTACACCGCCATGACCTTCGGCCTCAAGAACGCCGGGGCGACCTACCAGCGGTGCATGCAAGAATGCCTCGCGAGCCAAATTGGCCACAACATCCACGTCTACATCGACGACGTGGTCGTGAAATCCGCTCGCCAAGGCAACCTACTCTCCGACCTGGCGGAAACATTCGCCAACCTGCGAAGATATAAGATAAAGCTCAACCCAGGCAAATGCACCTTCGGTGTACCTGCCGGACAATTACTGGGGTACGTCGTCTCCAAACGAGGGATCAAGGCGAACCCCACGCAGATCGAAACGATCGCCCGACTCGGCAAACCCAAGTGCCTGCGCGACGTCCAGAAGCTGGCCGGGCGAGTAGCGGCTCTCATCACTTCATTCCCCGCCTGGGCGAAAAGGCGATGCCCCTATACCGCCTGATGCGCAAGAACCCCACCTTCCAGTGGGATAAGGAGGCGGACGACGCGCTCCGCGACCTCAAAAAGGTGCTACTCGCCGCACCACTACTCGCTGCCCCCGCCGACAAAGAACCCATGCTGGTTTATGTCGCTGCTTCCGAGCGCGTCGTCAGCGTCGTGATGGTCGTCGAGCGACCAGAGGAAGGAAAGGAGCGCCCAGTCCAGCGGCCGGTGTACTACATCAGCGAGGTCCTCACCGAGTCGCGCCAGCGGTACCCACAGTACCAAAAGCTAGTATACGCGGTTTTCAGAGATCAGCGGCGCCTGCCGCACTACTTCCAGGAGCACCCGATCACGGTCGTCTCCTCAGCACCACTGCAAGACATCATCCGCAACCGCGAGGCGACCGGGCGGGTCGCCAAGTGGGCCGTCGAGATCGGCGTCCACAACATAAAATACGAGCCACGAAAAGCGATCAAGTCGCAGGCACTGGCGGACTTCATCGCCGACTGGGAAGAGGCCCAGCAACCAGAGAAGCTGTCGTACCTCCATTACTGGAGCCTGCACTTCGACGGCTCCAAGAACGCGGACGGTGCAGGCGCAGGGATAGTGCTGACTTCACCAAAGGGCGACAAGCTCCGCTACATCCTCTGCCTTGACTTTACGCCCTGTACTAACAACATGGCTGAATATGAGGCCCTACTCCACGGCATGAGAGCCGCCAAGGAGATGAACGTCAATCGCCTCCGCTGCTACGGAGATTCCGACCTCGTCGCGGGGAAAGTCGCTGGCACCTGCGACGCCGTCTCCCCTACCATGGCGGCGTACCGCCAGGCAGTGGACAAGTTGGGCGGACACTTCACCGGCTACTCCGTCGAGTGGATCGACAGACAGAAGAACGAGGAGGCCGACGCACTCTCTCGCATCGGGTCGGCCCGACTCGCACCACCCGCCGGCGTTTTCCTCGACACTATCACCAAGCCATCAGTCTCTCCCCCGAGGGAGATCGACATCGGGGTCCCACTCCAACCAGAGGCAGCCTTGGTTGCACTCGTCAACGAGCCAGACGACTGGACCAAGCCCTACATCGCCTACCTGGAAGCCGGCACCCTGCCGGCATACGAGACAGACGCTCGGATGATCGCTCGTCGATGCAAGTCCTACACCGTCATCGACGGCGAGCTCCACAAGCGCAGCGTCACCGGCGTGTTCCAACGCTGCGTCCAACCAGCTGAAGGACGCAAGATCCTCCACGACATTCACTCCGGTGACTGCGGCCACTGTGGCATCCCGCAAAACCACTACTAGAAAATCGCGTTGTTTTTGTGCATTGCATCATCATGACCGCATGCTCATGTCATCATGCCACATTGCATTTGAGCATCGTCATCATCTTGCATTTGCTTGCATAAAACTATTTGCAGGAAAACCTAGTTTTGTTTTCTAAACGCCCCATCTTTATTCAAAACCAAAACCGGGTCTCCGGAATATTTTCTTTTGACTAACAACGTTTTGCAAACGGTCCGTTTAACACAAATAAAATATTAAATTATTTTAGTGGGGGCAGTCGAACGGGCCGATTCGACCCGAACGACCACCCCCAGGAATTAAAACGGCCCACCCATAATCCTAAAGCTACCCAACCTAATCTACCCACACCCCCTCCACCTCACCCCAACCTATCCTATGTCGCCACCTCACCCCTCCCCAAATCCCCACCAACCACCAACCACCATCTGCCACCTAGCTATAACACCCTCAGAATCGGACCTATGCAAGTTTCAGCGATTCCCGCCAAACCCGCATAGAAACGATTCAAAGGTGCCCACCAGGCACTTTCGTGCGGGTGGAAAACGAAGTAATAACATTACACAACAGTCCTCGATGGGACCCACAGAACAGATATATATACAACACGACCCCATGAGTCAAGAATATAGATATAATGTACAAAGATCCAAATCACCTTGAAAATGATAGAGCGTCCGACTACGGACAAGATGCAAATGGGGCTAAGAGCCCTGAAGAATAACCAATGGCGTCCATAACCCTGCCCAGGCCAAGCCGGAAGGGTAACCCTGCTAACGGCGTCGATCTCAAACCTGCTTAAACAAAAGGGGTGCCGACAAAGGGCAAAGGAAAAAGAGGAGCGTCAGTACTGAGGCCAGTACACGGCGAGGCTAGAATTCGGCGGTCCTCGCCTACATAGGTATGGTGGACTGAAGCGGCAGCGGCAGCACGCACTAAACAACCTATAGAGACTCGATACAACTGGCGGTTATCAGAGAGGGGTAAGAATGACCTATCCGGATCCAACCTGAAACTAACACCAAACAAACCCATCCTGGTGTTTCCCCCTCGAGACCAAACGAGGAAGTCAATCGAGGAACTCACATAGTTGGCAGTTTTATTTATTCAGTTATCGTTGCAGCAATTACTAGTCAGGTTTAGATATTCATCCTGATAAGGTAAGCAGTAGGCACTTTTAATTAACCATTCCGTTATAGTTGTAACACTTACTAATCAGATATTAATAGCATGAGATATCCCTTAAACCCAGCAGTTGTTGATACTTTTATTCAGCCATTCCGTTGTAGTTGCAATACTTACTAGTCAGGTGTAATGGTCGCAAGAGACAATCCAAGCAAGAAATTGTGGGCAGTATTATTTAGGCATTCCGTTTTAGTGAAGCTGATTACTAGTCATTATAAAGTCAAATTTATAGCAATAAACTTTAGTTATGCTTGTCTATGATCGAGATACTGTGCTCCAAGTCGTCCATAACCGCGGACACGGCTTTCAGAAAGTTTTACCCGGCCGGAGTGCACCAATAGCAACACACGCTCGATCAACCTCGGAAAAACCAAATCAAAACCCAACGAGGCTTTCACGACTGAACAATCACAGGATTCAGAAATATTTCAGGGGGCCACTCCATTGAGTAGATCCCGCAACGAAGTAAGCTAGCTCCGAGACGACTCAAGGTTTGCGTCAATGGCTGTAAACGACTGGGAACCCGAAAGTGTGGCTGGGCTTGTCGATACCGCGAAAACACTCCGCTTACCTAAACAGTACAGTGTGCTCCTCGCACAATAGTAAATACATATGTAGCATGGCATAAGTACAGGATCGTAAATAAAACCTCAAACTAGTTTGTGGCCCCAAGAAATAAGACTGAATCAAGCTCTGGCTCGGGGGGTCCCATATACCTCCCGGATGTGGATAGCGCGATAAATCAAGGAACAGGTATCAAGTACTCGGGGTCCTACGGGACACAAGTGGGCGTTCGAAAACCAAATATTATCTATCACCCACCGATGCCTCTGCTTACTTCAAATTTTAGTTGTTAAACAGGAATTAAAGTGAACGATAAGTAAAACTATGATCATCTACAACAACGAACATGCGGCAATAAATCAACAACTGTGGCATATGACGACACACAACAGCACTTGAGAAAGCGACTACGACACGCAAGTCCTGCTATCTACCAAACAACAGGCAATAGGATGTGTCCAAGGCAATATGAGGCTGCAGGGAATATCCAGGGAACGAAAACTAGAGCATCGCAACACAGATAGCCATAGATCAACAGGAGGGAATAAATACTATAAAAGGTAAGATAGGCAGAAAGAGGGAGATGCTCGCCTGAAAACATTGTCGAAGGTTCAACCGAAGATCGGGGCGAAGCTCACATCAACTCAACGGCCTTATCCGCGAAGAAGCAAAACACTAGAATAAACACCGGATGCACTATTTAAGATTACGGCAGAAGATCGGCATGATGCATGTATGATGAATGACATGGCAAAGATGCGATGCAATTAGGTCATATTAAGCGGAACCGGGGTCCCGACAAATGATTATATGGTTCGAGTAGTTTATCTACCCCGCAATTTAAATGTGGTTTTAGCATGGCAAAAGATAGCACCGGTTCGCTACACAAATTTAAATGAGGCCAATATGAGACTAGATTTGCCCGCATATGGGCCCCATATTTAATTATTAGGTGAATCGGCATAAGGCCCCCAACCCATATGACATGCATGCATGAACAATTATTATGCATCAAGTTGTTATTATATTATAAAATAGGGTTCTCGGATAAGAGGTTCACACATTAGGGTTCGGCAGATCTTGGGGTTCCGGGGTTCGGGGTTGGTCTCGGGGTCCAGGGTTCGACGGTTCGGTCTCGGCGGGAGCGTTCTCGGATATCGGGGGTAGATCTTGTCGCATCCGGGAAGCCGGACTTGGTTTGGTGTCGGGGGCGAATCGGGTTCTTCCGGGTCGGTGTCGTTCTTATCGTCGGGCAGATCTTGCCGGATCCGCGGGTCGGGTCGGACTTGGCGTCCGGGGTGAAGTGCTTGGCGTTTCTCGGCGAAGGTCTCGAGGGTTCCGAGGCATAGACGTCCATGGAGATGATCTTGTCGTTCCGTGCCGGAGTCTTGGCGTCCGTCTTTGGGCAGATCTTGGAGTGTCAAACTGACACGATGGCTAAGAACAGGCATCCCATTCCTTGGTGTATCCATCTACATCACCGCTTGGCACTGTCTTAACTGGGGCTCCAAGGGCGGCAACGGCATCGTGGTGAACTGGCACCGCTGATACAAGAGCGAGCCGGGGGCGCAGTGTCGGGTCCCAGCAAGGCGGAGGGCACCATCTGCGGCGGACCGAGCCAAAGCGGCGACTAGCAGACGTGTAGGATGCGCCTGGCGAGGCCGAGCAGAGGACCGCGACGAGGAGGCGCAGAGGCGAGCCGACGGAGGGGAACATCGAGGCGGGGCGAGGCCGGCGTCGGGGTCGCTGACGCGCGAGGTCGGGGAGGCTCGGCGGGCTGCGCAGAGGAGGCGGGGCGGCGGGCTCGGCAGAGCGCGGCGGAGCGGTGGGAGGCGCAGAGAGGCACGGCGGTTGGCGGACGGCTACGGGGCCGAGGAAGGGCTCGGCCAGGACGGGCCGCGGGGCGTCGGGCAAGGTGGCGAGGACGGCGTCCCTGGCGGCGAGCGCGGCTCGAGGCGGCCGTCGGAGACGGTGGCCGGGGCTCGCGTGGCCGCGGGCGGAGGCGGGCGAGGTGGCTTGGCGAGGCGGACGCGCGGAGGAGACGGGGACGAGGGGGAGCACTGCGGGCTGCCGCGGCACGGAGGAGGGAGGGGGTTCCGGCGAGCAGCGGCGGGACCAGGCGGTTGGCGGGAGGAGATGGAGGCGAGCGCGGCCGCCGGAGGAGGGGCGCGGAGCTCGGGCGGCGAGGCTCGAGACGGGGGCGGCGGCGGCTGCCGACGGAAGGGAGCGGTGGCGGCGCGAGGGTGCTTGAGGGCGGAGGACGAGCCGCGGAGGGGGGAAGGAGCGGTGGTGAGGGGAGCCTGGCGCGGCGGCGGAAGGAGGCCGCGTCGGGGCTGGACGGAGGAGAGAGGAGATGGGGTGCGGGCTAGAGGAGGGAGGAGAGGGAGGAAGGGAGAGGGGTGGGCCGCGCGTGGGGCCCAGGGGAAAGTGGGGATCGGGTGGGGCCACGCGGGGATCTGGGCAGGGTGCACCTGGCAGGTTGATCCGGGGGAGGCGGCGGGGGATGTGTGTGGCTGTGTGGTTGTGTGGGGTTGGGGAGGGTGAGGGAGAGAGGGAGGCCATGTGGCAGAGGGTGGTTGGTGGGGGTTTGGGGTGTGCTGATGTGGCGAGAGTTGATTGGAGGGAGTGAGGTGGAGATAGGGGTGGGTAGGTTTTCTGGGTAGCTGTAGGATTTAGGTGTACCGGTTGGTTGGACCGATTAAAAATCCTGGGGTGGTCGTTCGGGTCATTCGGCCCGTTCGACTGCCCCACTAAAATAATTAAAGATTTTATTTAATTTGCGATGAACTTTTGCAAGTGGTTTTTAGACAAATAAAATATCCGGCAGCACCCGGGGTTTGGCCTTTGAATAAAGATGGGGCGTTTTAGAAAACAAAACGGGCTTTGCGAAATAGTTTTAAGCAAACAATGCATGATGATGACGATGCAATGCACAAATTCAACGCGATTTTCTATTAGTGGTTTTGCGGGATGCCACAATTCGACACCACTAACAATGGATCTCGCCCTCGAGATCCGCCTCATGGTACCGGAAAGAAGGTCGGCGATCTGCATCTTCTCGCATCGTGTAGATCCTCGCGACACCACTAACAAGAGGTCGTTGTCCGTGATCGTCGAGAGAACACTCCGGGAACAAAAGGTCGAAGGTAGAGGTATCAACAAATAGAGCCACCCCTAACTTCCGTGGACGGAGTAAAACTGCTGGATCCACTGATTCGATGTACAGGAGCGAATGATAAGAGTAGTCGGATGGTGATCAGTCCATCGCGCACCGAAACCATTACTCTGGACACGAATAGGCGGATTATGCAACTAACTCTCGGATTCAGACTGAAGATCTCGACAAGCGAGGTTCGGAACAACGGAGTGATGCAGACTCTGCATCGGATCTGGCGTAGATGATATCGCCGCGTCGGAAAAACCCGGAAGGCTCAAACAAGGAGCAAAGAATGGTCCAACAGACGAAGGATTCCTCGGATAGCATGAAGACCCGATGTAGCCACACCGTTACCAAAGGAGGAAGCGAAACCCTGAAGGTACGACGGAAACCCACCCACGAGATATCCTGGACTCGAAGAGAGAGAAGAGAGCGGATTCAAAACACGTAGAGGTAAGAGGAGAATAGCAGAGGGGTAAGGAGTAAAATCAGACCTAATCAGAACTATCCAACCGATTTTGCAAAAATAGTTTTGACACTCTACTTCGGCCGTTAGCTAGGTTATCCTACAGGCTGGACTTGTGGGGTATCGCAACTGCTGAGCTCTGATACCACTCTGTAACACCCTCAGAGTCGGACCTATGCAAGTTTCAGCGATTCCCGCCAAACCCGCATAGAAACGATTCAAAGGTGCCCACCAGGCACTTTCGTGTGGGTGGAAAACGAAGTAATAACATTACACAACAGTCCTCGATGGGACCCACAGAACAGATATATATACAACACGACCCCATGAGTCAAGAATACAGATATAATGTACAAAGATCCAAATCACCTTGAAAATGATAGAGCGTCCGACTACGGACAAGATGCAAATGGGGCTAAGAGCCCTGAAGAATAACCAATGGCGTCCATAACCCTGCCCAGGCCAAGAAGGAAGGGTAACCCTGCTAACGGCGTCGATCTCAAACCTGCTTAAACAAAAGGGGTGCCGACAAAGGGCAAAGGAAAAATAGGAGCGTCAGTACTGAGGCCAGTACACGGCGAGGCTAGAATTCGGCGGTCCTCGCCTACATAGGTATGGTGGACTGAAGCGGCTGCGGCAGCACGCACTAAACAACCTATAGAGACTCGATACAACTGGCGGTTATCAGAGAGGGGTAAGAATGACCTATCCGGATCCAACCTGAAACTAACACCAAACAAAACCATCCTGGTGTTTCCCCCTCGAGACCAAACGAGGAAGTCAACCGAGGAACTCACACAGTTGGCAGTTTTATTTATTCAGTTATCGTTGCAGCAATTACTAGTCAGGTTTAGATATTCATCCTGATAAGGTAAGCAGTAGGCACTTTTAATTAACCATTCCGTTATAGTTGTAACACTTACTAATCAGATATTAATAGCATGAGATATCCCTTAAACCCAGCAGTTGTTGATACTTTTATTCAGCCATTCCGTTGTAGTTGCAATACTTACTAGTCAGGTGTAATGGTCGCAAGCGACAATCCAAGAAAGCAATTGTGGGCAGTATTATTTAGGCATTCCGTTTTAGTGAAGCTGATTACTAGTCATTATAAAGTCAAATTTATAGCAATAAACTTTAGTTATGCTTGTCTATGATCGAGATACTGTGCTCCAAGTCGTCCATAACCGCGGACACGGCTTTCAGAAAGTTTTACCCGGCCGGGGTGCACCAATAGCAACACACGCTCGATCAACCTCGGAAAAACCAAATCAAAACCCAACGAGGCTTTCACGACTGAACAATCACAGGATTCAGAAATATTTCAGGGGGCCACCCCATTGAGTAGATCCCGCAACGAAGTAAGCTAGCTCCGAGACGGACTCAAGGTTTGCGTCAATGGCTGTAAACGACTGGGAACCCGAAAGTGTGGCTGGGCTTGTCGATACCGCGAAAACACTCTGCTTACCTAAACAGTACAGTGTGCTCCTCGCACAATAGTAAATACATATGTAGCATGGCATAAGTACAGGATCGTAAATAAAACCTCAAATTAGTTTGTGGCCCCAAGAAATAAGACTGAATCAAGCTCTGGCTCAGGGGGGTCCCATATACCTCCCGGATGTGGATAGCGCGATAAATCAAGGAACAGGTATCAAGTACTCGGGGTCCTACGGGACACAAGTGGGCGTTCGGAAACCAAATATTATCTATCACCCACCGATGCCTCTGCTTACTTCAAATTTTAGTTGTTAAACAGGAATTAAAGTGAACGATAAGTAAAACTATGATCATCTCCAACAACGAACATGCGGCAATACATCAACAACTGTGGCATATGACGACACACAACAGCACTTGAGCAAGCGACTACGACACGCAAGTCCCGCTATCTACCCAACAACAGGCAATAGGATGTGTCCAAGGCAATATGAGGCTGCAGGGAATATCCAGGGAACGAAAACTAGAGCATCGCAACACAGATAGCCATAGATCAACAGGAGGGAATAAATACTATAAAAGGTAAGATAGGCAGAAAGAGGGAGATGCTCGACTGAAAACATTGTCGAAGGTTCAACCGAAGATCGGGGCGAAGCTCACATCAACTCAACGGCCTTATCCGCGAAGAAGCAAAACACTAGAATAAACACCGGATGCACTATTTAAGATTACTGCAGAAGATCGGCATGATGCATGTATGATGAATGACATGGCAAAGATGCGATGCAATTAGGTCATATTAAGCGGAACCGGGGTCCCGACAAATGATTATATGGTTCGAGTTGTTTATCTACCCTGCAATTTAAATGTGGTTTTAGCATGGCAAAAGATAGCACCGGTTCGCTACACAAATTTAAATGAGGCCAATATGAGACTAGATTTGCCCGCATATGGGCCCCATATTTAATTATTAGGTGAATCGGCATAAGGCCCCCAACCCATATGACATGCATGCATGAACAATTATTATGCATCAAGTTGTTATTATATTATAAAATAGGGTTCTCGGATAAGAGGTTCACACATTAGGGTTCGGCAGATCTTGGGGTTCCGGGGTTCGGGGTTGGTCTCGGGGTCCAGGGTTCGACGGTTCGGTCTCGGCGGGAGCGTTCTCGGATATCGGGGGTAGATCTTGTCGCATCCGGGAAGCCGGACTTGGTTTGGTGTCGGGGGTGAATCGGGTGCTTCCGGGTCGGTGTCGTTCTTATCGTCGGGCAGATCTTGCCGGATCCGCGGGTCGGGTAGGACTTGGCGTCCGGGGTGAAGTGCTTGGCGTTTCACGGCGAAGGTCTCGAGGGTTCCGAGGCGTAGACGTCCATGGAGATGATCTTGTCGTTCCGTGCCGGAGTCTTGGCGTCTGTCTTTGGGCAGATCTTGGAGTGTCAAACTGACACGATGGCTAAGAACAGGCATCCCATTCCTTGGTGTATCCATCTACATCACCGCTTGGCACTGTCTTAACTGGGGCTCCAAGGGCGGCAACGGCATCGTGGTGAACTGGCACCGCTGATACAAGAGCGAGCCGGGGGCGCAGTGTCGGGTCCCAGCAAGGCGGAGGGCACCATCTGCGGCGGACCGAGCCAAAGCGGCGACTAGCAGACGTGTAGGATGCGCCTGGCGAGGCCGAGCAGAGGACCGCGACGAGGAGGCGCAGAGGCGAGCCGACGGAGGGGAACATCGAGGCGGGGCGAGGCCGGCGCCGGGGTCGCTGACGCGCGAGGTCGGGGAGGCTCGGCGGGCTGCGCAGAGGAGGCGGGGCGGCGGGCTCGGCAGAGCGCGGCGGAGCGGTGGGAGGCGGGGAGGCGCAGAGAGGCACGGCGGTTGGCGGACGGCTGCGGGGCCGAGGACGGGCTCGGCCAGGACGGGCCGCGAGGCGTCGGGCAAGGTGGCGAGGACGGCGTCCCTGGCGGCGAGCGCGGCTCGAGGCGGCCGTCAGAGACGGTGGCCGGGGCTCGCGTGGCCGCGGGCGGATGCGGGCGAGGTGGCTTGGCGAGGCGGACGCGCGGAGGAGACGGGGACGAGGGGGAGCATTGTGGGCTGCCGCGACACGAAGGAGGGAGGGGGTTCCGGCGAGCAGCGGCGGGACCAGGCGGTTGGCGGGAGGAGATGGAGGCGAGCGCGGCCGCCGGAGGAGGGGCGCGGAGCTCGGGCGGCGAGGCTCGAGACGGGGGAGGCGGCGGCTGCCGACGGAAGGGAGCGGTGGCGGCGCGAGGGTGCTTGAGGGCGGAGGACGAGCCGCGGAGTGGGGAAGGAGCGGTGGTGAGGGGAGCCTGGCGCGGCGGCGGAAGGAGGCCGCGTCGGGGCTGGACGGAGGAGAGAGGAGATGGGGTGCGGGCTAGAGGAGGGAGGAGAGGGAGGAAGGGAGAGGGGTGGGCCGCGCGTGGGGCCCAGGGGAAAGTGGGGATCGGGTGGGGCCACGCGGGGATCTGGGCAGGGTGCACCTGGAAGGTTGATCCGGGGGAGGCGGCGGGGGATGTGTGTGGCTGTGTGGTTGTGTGGGGTTGGGGAGGGTGAGGGAGAGAGGGAGGCCATGTGGCAGAGGGTGGTTGGTGGGGGTTTGGGGTGTGCTGATGTGGCGAGAGTTGATTGGAGGGAGTGAGGTGGAGATAGGGGTGGGTAGGTTTTCTGGGTAGCTGTAGGATTTAGGTGTACCGGTTGGTTGGACCGATTAAAAATCCTGGGGTGGTCGTTCGGGTCATTCGGCCCGTTCGACTGCCCCACTAAAATAATTAAAGATTTTATTTAATTTGCGATGAACTTTTGCAAGTAGTTTTTAGACAAATAAAATATCCGGCAGCACCCGGGGTTTGGCCTTTGAATAAAGATGGGGCGTTTTAGAAAACAAAACGGGCTTTGCGAAATAGTTTTAAGCAAACAATGCATGATGATGACGATGCAATGCACAAATTCAACGCGATTTTCTAGTAGTGGTTTTGCGGGATGCCACAATTCGACACCACTAACAATGGATCTCGCCCCCGGTCCCACCCCTGACGCGCCCCTGCCACACCTTGGCCCCACCTGGCCCACCCCGACCCCGCCTGTCGCCCACTCACCCCGTCGCTCACCCTCCTCCTTCCCCAACCTCTCTCCCCTTCCCCATCTTCCCTCCGACCACCGCCCCCTCGCCTCGGCCCCTCCAGGTCCACCCCGCCGGCGCGCCTCCCCCGTAGCACACCCCTCTCCCTCCTCCTCCCTCTCTCTCCCAGGCCGCCACCCGCGTCTTCCCCCTCCCCCGCCGCCTACCTCGCCCGCGCCGCCGTCGCCTCTCCTCTCCCGTGGAAGCGCCCGCCCTCACCTCCATCGCGCGCCGCCGCTCAAGCTCCCCTCCCCTCCAGCGTGGCAGCGCCGCCTCCGCCCTTCCTGGCTCTCCGCTCTGCCGCCCGGGGCCTCCTCCACCGAGCCGCGCCCGGCGTCGCCGCCGGAGCCGCCTCACCTCCTCGCCTCGCCGCTTCCGGGCCGCGCCGCCCTGGCTCTCATCTCCGCCGCCGGAGCTCGCTCCCCTCCGCCCGAGCGTCGCCTCCGCCCGCACCTCCTCGAGCCGCCTGCTCCGGCCGACGGCGTGCGAGCTCGCCAGCGCCGCCGTGCACGGCCGCCTCCTCCCACCGGCATCGCCCTGCGCCCCCCTTGACGGCCCGGCGCTTCGCCGCCACCGGCGCGTCCTCCTCCCGTCCGGCGCAGCCGCGCAGCCCCGCTCCACCGGCTCCTTCGCCTCCTTCCCCGAGCATCCTTCTCCGCCCAGCAGACCGCCGTCGGCCCTGCCTCCCTTGTCGTGGGGCCCTCCCCCTATTGACCGCGCCCTGCACCGACCGTCGATCGCCGGCCCCATGCGTCTCCTCCGGCCAGACCCTGCACCGCCTCTGCATCGTTTGTTTTCCTTGTCTCTGCACGGCGTCCCTCAGGTGTATGTGTTGTTCTTGCGCACATGTCTCCGGCTTTTGGTGTACGCTTTGTTGTGTATCCGAACGTGTCCCTGTATGTCTGGGCCGTCCAGATCTTCATAGCTGGTGGTGCCGTGACGCCGCCGCGGACAAGTTTTGGCGCTGCCAACCAATTTCGTCTACCGTCGTTGATCCCCGCCACAAGTTCTGCCTGCACACATGTATGCTTCGGGGACTCAAGTCAACACCAAGATCTTCGAAAGGCCCCAAGCCCCGACCCTGGAACCAAAGCGCGGATCCAAAGACCGCGAGTCCTCCTTCATGGAACCGAAGCCCATACCTGAAGACCCAGATCTGGATTCAAAGTTCGAACCCTCGGCACGCCAAGATCTTCCCCTCGGAACGCCATGACCGACGATATGCCCCGACGACCCCGGATGTAACAAGACCTTCTTCCCGTATGCGACGTCGAGAACCTGAACGCCAAGATCGCCGACGCGATTACGCCAAGTTCGTCTTCCCGGACACCGTGCGACAAGATCTACTTCACGGATCCAAAGACCCCGGTACCCGATCCACTCAAGTTCGCCATCGACGACAAGATCGACAGCAACCAGGGCGAGTCCGATGCCCCGACGCCAGACCAAGTACTCCCTCCCGGAACGCCAAGATCTCCGCGTGAGACGACAAGACCGACAACATGACCCGAAGACCCCGGAGGCGCCAAGACCTACCTCCGTTATCCGAGAATGACCCCGTCAAACCCTGAACCCCGAGACCGGACCCTGGACCCTGTCGAACCCCGAACCCCAGAACACCAAGATCGTCGAACCCTAATGTGTGAACCCCTTCCCGAAAACCCTATTTTATAATATAATACAACTAGTCGCATATTTAATTGTTCATGCATGCATATCTTGTCTGTGGTTGGGGGCCTTATGCCGATTCACCTCATAATTAAATATGGGGCCCATATGCGGGCAAATCTAGCCTTATATTGGCCTCATTTAAATTGTGCATCGAACAGGTACTATCTTTTGCCATGTTCAAACAACATTTAATTTGCGGGGTATATAAATAACATGAGCCATCTAATCAATTGTCGGGACCCCCGGTTCCGCTTAATATTGCCTAATTGCATCGCACCTCTGCCATGTCATGCATCATACATGCATCATGCCGATCTTCTGCCGTTGTATTAAATAGTGCATCCGGTGTTTCATCTAGTGTTTTTCTTCTTCGCGGATAAGGCCGTGGAGTTGATGTGAGCTTCGACCCGATCTTCGGTTGAACCTTCGGCAATGTTTTCAGGCGAGCATCTCCCTCTTTCTACCTATCTTACTTTTATAGTATTTATTCCCTCCTGTTGATCTATTGCTATCTGTGTTGCGATGCTCTAGTTTTCCGTATCCGTGATATCCCTTGCAGCCATATATTGCCTTGGACACACCCTATTACCCGTTGTTTGGTAGATAGTTGGACTTGCGCGTCGTAGTCGCTTGCTCTAGTGCTGTTGCGTGTTGTCAAGTGCCACAGCTGTTGGAGTAATGCCGCATGTTTGATGTTGGAGATTATCATGGCTTTACTTATCGTTCACTTTAATTCCTGTTTAACAACTAAAATTGAAATAAGCAGAGGCATCGGTGGGTGATAGATAATATTTGGTTTCCGAACGCCCACTTGTGTCCCGTAGGACCCCGAGTACTTGATACCTGTTCCTTGATTTATCGCGCTATCCACATCCGGGAGGATTATGGGACCCCCCTGAGCCAGAGCTTGATTCAGTCTTATTTCTTGGGGCCACAAACTAGTTTGAGGTTTTATTTACTATCTTGTACTTATGCCATGCTACTTCTGTATTTACGTTTGTGCGAGGAGCACACTGTACTGTTTAGGAATTGTGACCCGTTTACGCGGTATCGACAAGCCCAGTTTTGGGTTCCCAGTCGCTTACAGCCGGCCCCACAAACCTCGGGTCCGTCTCGAAGTCAGCTAACTTCGTTGCGGGTGTACTCCAAGGGGTGGCCCCCTGAAATATTTCTGAATCCTGTGATTGCTTTGTCGTGAAGGCCTCGTTGGGTTTTGTTTTGGTTTTTCCGAGGTTGATCGAGCGTGTGTTGCTATTGGTGCACCCCGGCCGGGTAAAACTTTCTGAAAGCCGTGTCCGCGGTTATGGACGACTTGGAGCACAGTATCTCGATCATAGACAACTATAACTGAAGTAGTGCTATAAATTTGACTTTATAATGACTAGTAATCAGCTTCACTATAATGGAATGGCTAAATAATACTGCCCACAATTGCTTGTTGGAGTGTCGCTTGCGACCATTGTACCTGACTAGTAAGTATGGCAACTACAATGGAATGGCTAAATAAAAGCACCAACAACTGCTGGGTTTTGGGTTATCTCATGCTAATTGTATCTGACTAGTAAGTGTTGCAACTACAACGGAATGGTTAACTAAAAGTGCCCACTGCTTATTTTATCAGGATGATTATCTACACCTGACTAGTAATTGCTGCAACGATAACTGAATAAATAAAACTGCCAACTGTGTGAGTTCCTCGGTTGACTTCCTCGTTTGGTCTCGAGGGGGAAATACCAGGATGGGTTTTGTTTGATGGTAGTATCAGTCTGGTTCCGGATAGGTCTTTCTTACCCCTCTCTGTTAGCCGTCAGTTATATCGAGTCTCTATAGGTTGTTTAGTGCACGCTGCTGCTGCCGCTCCAGTCCACCATACCTATGTAGGCGAGGACCACCGAATTCTAGCCTCGCCGTGTACTGGCCTCAGTACTGACGCTCCTCTTTTTCCTTTGCCCTTTGTCGGCACCCCTTTTGTTTAAGCAGGTTTTGAGATCGACGTCGTTAGCAGGGTTACCCTTCCGGCTTGGCCTGGGCAGGGTTATGGACGCCATTGGTTATTCTTCAGGGCTCTTAGCCCCATTTGCATCTTGTCCGTAGCTGGACGCTCTATCGTTTCAAGGTGATTTGGATCTTTGTATATTATATCTGTATTCTTGACTCTCTGAGTCGTTGTTGTATATATATATCTGTTCTGTGGGTTCCATCGAGGACTGTTGTGTAATGTTATTACTTCGTTTTCCACCCGCACGAAAGTGCCTGGTGGGCACCTTTGAATCGTTTCTATGCGGGTTTGGCGGGAAGCGCTAAAACTTGCATAGGTCCGATTCTGAGGGTGTTACAGCCACCATGGCGCCGCTCGCTCCCTGGTCGCCAAGGCTATGCGACATGGCTTCTACTGGCCCACCGCACTCGCCGATGCTGTCGATATCGTCCAGCGGTGCGCCGGGTGCCAGAAGTACGCCAATCAGACGCACGTACCGAGCTCGGCGCTCAAAACAATCCCCATCACCTGGCCATTCGTTGTGTGGGGCATGGACATGGTAGGCCCCTTCAAGAAGGCCCCCTCCGGCTACACCCGCCTGCTAGTCGCCGTCGACAAATTCACGAAGTGGGTGGAGGCCAAGCCAGTCCGGAAATGCGATGGGAAGACCGCCACTAAATTCCTACGCGAGCTCATATATCGCTACGGGTTCCCAAACAGCATCATCACGGACAACGGAACCAACTTTGCCAGGGGAGCCATGGCCGAATTCTGTGAAGAGCACCACATCCGGCTCGACCTCGCGTCAGTCGCCCACCCGGAATCCAACGGCCAAGCGGAACGGGCCAACCAAAGCATCCTTCGCGGCCTGAAGCCGCGACTCCAAGTGCCACTCGAGCGCACCGCCGGGTGCTAGGTCGAAGAGTTGCCCTCTGTCATATGGGGAATCCGCACCTCAGTCAACAGATCGACAGGGTTTACCCCCTTCTTCATGGTCTACGGCGCCGAGGCAGTCATGCCCACCGACCTCGAGCACGACTCGCCGCGGGTCGTCCACTATACGGAGGTTGCGAACGAGCTTGCCCGCCAAGACAGGATAGACCAACTCGACGAAACCCGTGACCTCGCGCGGTCACGCACCGCTATCTACCAGCAGGGACTTCGCCGCTACCGCAGCCGGCGGGTGAAAGCTCGCACCTTCCAGGAAGGCGACCTGGTGCTACGCCTCATCCAGGACAAGAAGGGCATGCACAAGCTCTCCCCTCTGTGGGAAGGCCCATTCTCTATCGGACGCGTACTCGGCAACGACGCCTACTACCTCATCGACGTCCGCGGGGACGGCGAACTCGACGTCAAGCGACCATGGAATGTAAACCTCCTACGGAAGTTCTACTCCTAGAACCCCACACATGTACTCTCCAGTCGCTATGAAATAAAAAGGAAACGGTTACCGCAAATTGCGCCTACTCTCCATGACTTGTGCCACTCGCACTCGTAATAACAGCGTTACGGTAACTGCAGAAGTCAACCTTTGGTACAGCGATCGGCACGGCTAAGTAGTGCGGTGTAAGAGCACTGAATCACCTCAGGTCTTGCATCGTCCACGAAAAACGCCCACCCGGAGCCCCATTGGAGTCGCCTAGCTCGACTGGTTCTACGAGCCAAGACAACTGCCCTCGCTTCTCACAGCGACCTTGGTCCTCCGCATCCTCGGCATAGCGACTCGAACAGCTAAGTACCACGCTCGGGGACTGAAGACCAGTTCGTCGCGAGCGGTCAGGGAAAACGCCAAGTAAGAGAGCATGCCCAGGACTCGCCACGCGACTGACCCCACGGGCCAGGCAGGAGTGACGCGCTCACACCAACGCGCTAAGTCCTCAACCACCCTCGAGTCGCGTCTAGAACAACCAAGTACCACGCTCGGGGACTCGGCCACCCGACCCCGCTCGCGCAAGGGAAAACGGTAAAGTACAGAGCACTCGGCTCTCCGAGCTCGGGCGAGTCGACCAAAACAACAAAACACATGACAACAACAACACATATATCATATACGAGGTAAACCCCACAAAAAGGGCGGACGCGCTCGGGGACTCGTTCAAAAATCAATCACAAACACACAACAAATACCAAAATAGACACGACGTCTCTTTCAATTGGATATTGCATTGTTTCACGTTACAAAATATGCCCGCGTGACAGACCTGCTGCTAACGCCACAAGGCAAACTATCCTACTCTGCAGGCTTTGATGACGATTCGCCAACATCCCGGCGTTTGTGGATGAACGTCGTGTATGGGTTTGATGGATACGTCGCCAGTTCACCCGCCATCGCCGCGCGAAAAGGTTGCTCGACCTTGAAGTCACGATGCGGCGGCTCGGGATCGTTCGGCGCGACGACCGTCTCCTGGTACGGAAGGAGGTCGCCCATTGCCCAGACACGTTCTGAGTACGTGGCGGCACGGTCCTGCAACTTGAGGACCTCGGACAGCTCCACCGCACAAGTCGACGATGGATATCCACTCGTCACATCATCGATGTCGAAATCTTCGGGGAAGTGGGCGAGTCCAAGGCTCAGTGCCGTCGACGCTCCGCGCCGAAACGCCGACCGCGTCATGAACTCAATGACCGCGGGCGCCTTCTCCAAATACTTCCACGCCTCAACGAGGTCGCTGGGAATCACCTCCGTGGGCGATATCTCTTGGAGATAGGCGCGGATGCACGTCGCCGAATCGACGAGCATGCTTACGCACTGCCTCGCGTCGAGCGAGCTCGCCTCTCCTTCGCTATCGATGATGCGACCTGTGAGTAGAAGACAATAATGAGTACGACGGACACCACAAAAGACATAACCACTGGAAAGGGAAGATGTACTCACCAAGCAGCGGGCGGGCGAGTTCCGTGATGAAGCATTGAAGCGATGTATGGTCGTCCTGAAGCCCAGCAATAAGGACTTCCGACACCTTGCGATCCTCCTCAGCGGCCGCAATGGCGGCCTTAGCTCGCCCGTCAGCCGAGCTCGCTTCTTCTTTTGTTTCCCGCAGTTCGCGCTCGAGGTTGGCGATCCGTTGTTCAGCGGCACTCAGAGCAGATTGCGCCGCCACCAATTCACCAGCGGGGACAAGCCCCTGGCGAGCTTCCTCTGCCTTCGCAGCAACATCCCGAAGCCCTTTGTTCGCTTCCTGGACGATGGCCAGCTCCTTCTCCGCGCGCTGCTTCGCGGCCAATCGGTCCGCCGACTCAAGCTGCAGACCCTGCACATCACCAAAAAAGTTAGTCAAAGCAAAATTCCTAAGTGCCCACCCGTTGAAATTCAGCGAGTGCGCACTCGGGGACTGGCGATCAAGAAATTCCTAAGTGCCCACCCGCTAAAATTTAGCGCGTGCGCACTCGGGGACTGGATGCGAAAAATAAAAAGATGAGAAATTATAAGAATCAGGCCGCTGCAAAGCACCGACCTGATCCTCGGGGACTGGATGTACCTGGATGGCTGCGCCAAGCATGCCATGGAGTTGTATCGCGTCCACGGACGCGAGTAGCGCTGGCGTGTGCCCACGACGTTGGTCGACTTCAGCGTCGGCAGTCCTACGAGCGTGGCTCGAGGGCGCAGCCCCACTCGCCGTGGCCGCCTTGGTCACGAAGCGTGGGAAGGTAGCGATAGAGGCACCCGCTCCAATAGAGGTCGCCTCCGTCGTTCCAGGCAAGGAAGCGCCCTCCTTTGTAGACGCGGCTGCCTCCGTCACGGTCCCGGCTGGTGCAATCGTTGTGTCATCAGAGATAGTGACAGTATCGTCACCCTTGGCCTTCTTGCTGCCATCCGCCGAGACGACGACCTCGTCTGCCTTCCTCTTGCGGGAAGGATCCTCCTCGCTAACGGCGGATGGCACCTTAGCCATGGTCGGATGGCCCATCCTCTTCACTCCGGTCCTGTGCATCAATCGAATGCAAAAACAATTGAAGTAACTATGAAAAACAAGGATGGGTGAGTATACTCACTTGGCGACTGGGATAAAACGTAGCCCCGTACGGAGGCCAGCTGGTTTTTCCAGTTCAGGGCCCAGTCGGCGACTGAGCCCCATCTCCAGGACATCGCGTGCCCAAGACACGGACGGCTTCTTCGTCGTTGAGGCCGCAGCTGGAGCCTCTGGGATATCTTCGGCAGGAGCCTCCTTGCGAGGCGAAGCCGCTGCAGCCGGAGCCTCCCCCAGCCCAGAGACTGGGGCGAATGGCGGAGGCATTGAAGCCAGCGGCACTTCCTCGGTCGCCGCGTCCAGTTTGGCTGCCACTGGCGGTGCATCCTCACCGGCCGGGCTGGGAGCATCAGAGCTGCTCGCCGAGTGCGGCGGCGAGGCCGGCTTTGATGGCTTCGTCTTCTTCTTCGGGGGGGCCCTTGCCTCCCTTTCCTTCTTCTTCGACGGAGTGGCTTGACGGCGTGAGGTGGTCTCTGGGAGCTCGTCGTCGTCATCGTGACGCTCGAGGCTTCTGCTTGCCTCGATCTCGCGCTGCCGTTGTCCGCGGGTCTTTCGGACCAGTGGGGCGACCTCCTCCTCGGACTCATCATCGTCGTCCTCGTCGCCCTTGGCAGGCGGCGACTCGCCTACGTCCTGGGCGGATGAGCCCGAGCTCTCGTCGTCCGAAGGTGGGAGCCACCCTTCCACCACTTGGAATAGCTGCGACGAATACAGAATGGAATCAGAATTACCGCGACTGCATAAACTGCGACTGCGAGCAAAGCAAAGTGATTACCGTTGGAGCCGGACGCTTCGCGGTATAGGGGGCGACCCCAGCCTGCGCATCCAGGTACACCGCCTGGGTAATCTTCTTCAGCGCTGGGAGGTAGTCCTCCAGCTTCCACTCGTCGAGGCAGGCCTTCGTCGATTCTCCCTGGCCCGTGTACTGGTACATGTAGTGGTCGCGCTGGGCGAGCGGGACGAGCCGCCGCCCGAGCCAGCAGTTGTACAGATTTATCGTCTGGAGGCCCTTCTTTTTCAGACCGCGGATGGTCTGGAGCATCTCGTCGACGACCATCCGCTGGTCGTTGGGGAGCTTGCCGACTTGGAGATGGCGCGGCTCGGACCGATTGACGGAATACCGCGGGATCGCCACCTCGTCTTCTGGGCTTGCCTCGGCCACGTAGAACCACGACTTCTTCCAGTCGCTCGCTGCCTTGGCGGGCAGCATCAGATCGAAGAATGACGCTTTGGACTTGAGCTGGAACGTCAAGCCGCCCGCGGCTAGCATTGGGCCGCCTGCCTCCTCGCGGCTGATCCGTCCGTGGAACAGATCTTGCCACAAGGGGAAGTAGGGCCTGCAGCCCAAGTAGCATTCGCAGAACGCCACAAAGATGGCGAGCTGCTCGATGTTGTGGGGACCCAGATCTGAAGGCTGGATCCCGTAGTAGGCGCAGAAGCGTCGGAAGAACAGGGACGTAGGAAACCCTAGCCCCCGCTCAAGATGACTGGTGAAACAGATGAATTCCCTCTCTCGCGGGTTTGGGGTCGTTTCTCCAGCTGCGAGAATACGCCAACAGCCGGCTCGCAGGATCCCGGCCTCCTCGCAAGAGACCAGCTGCGCCCTCGTGCATTTGGATCTACCCCACGGTTCGGTGGAAAGGGCCATGGTCGAGGGGTTGGTTGGGGGTCGGAGGATTTCGGGTCGGTTGGATCGCGATGCGAGGGAAGGAAAATGCGCGCAGTCGGAAGAAGTGGTGAGAAGTTGGTTCTACAATCGCCTGCCATTCCCCTTATATAGTGGGTGTTACCCGCCAAATCAGGGAGCCGTTACCACGCGATGATTACGCCAAAGGTTACCGTTGGATTACCCCAACGGCTAGTTTGACCACGCCTGACGGTCCAACTACGGCCACTCGGCTCGCCGACCCAATCACTATGATAGTGTTTCGCCGACTCGACTCGCCAAAGCTGCGACTTGGATCACTGGTTTTCTCCTTTATATAGGAGCCCGCCGACGATTCGACTGGATGTCAACTCTGAAGCCGTATACTCCGACTGCCAGCAGCCACCTACGCCTAATCGCCGACGGCCTCGGGGACTACTGATGGGGATATGCCTACTGGGGTATACCCAGCAGGACGAAGCGTGGGTCCCACTTGCTGACTTTGAATTGACCGGTCACACGGGGCGTGGAGATGATTACGGTGCCTCCTCGATTTCCGCGCATAGTGGACGGCGTGGTAACGACGGTTCGTTGTGGTGTTGACACGTGTACGGCCAGATCTATCGTTGGCGTTAGGTCTTCTCGATGGACGGCCAGCGTGCATCGTCTTCGCTGTTATAATCCCTGGTGAAATCGTGGTTTGTTTTTCACCGCAACAGTTCATCTGTTCACTGCCTCCTTGTTCTTGAGCGATTCTTGCTGCGCGCTGAGATTTTCGTCCACATTTCCTTCGTTCTTTCTCCGTTGTCATCGCCACCACCGCTGCAGCGCCATGGGGAAAACAAAGAAATCCTCATCTGCGGTTGGGATCAGCGCCGCCGGAGGCAAGAAGAGCACCGCCGCTGCTCGCGTCACCGATGGTGGCTGGCGGCGATCAGAGACACGGGAGAGCGATCTCCGCAAACTGCGCGAGCGGGGCTTGATCCCGCAGGATACGACGGCCGTGAGACTCCCCGGCAATGAGGTAATCCCCCGTCCCCCATCTGGGTACCGGGTTATGTTTCTTGCCTTCGTCTTGCGTGGGTTTTCGTATCCAGTCCATGACTTTCTTCGTGGACTGCTCTTCTTCTATGGGGTTCAGTTGCATCATTTGTCTCCCAATTCTCTTCTCCACATTGCTTGTTTTATCACCCTTTGCGAGTGCTGGCTGGGCATTGAGCCGCACTTTGGCCTCTTCCGAAAGCTTTATTCCGTGAAGAGGCAGTCTGGTTCGGATGGTGTGTATCCCATTGGGGGTTTCATCATCTCCCTCAGTCCCAATGTGCAATTATTTTCCTTTTCCATGTCCGAATATGTCCAGTACTGGCGGAGGAAATGGTTTTACATCCGTGACTCCGTTCTGCCTGGGCAAGATTTTGGTCTCGTTCCTTTGGACCCCTCCCAATTGATTGAGAAGAAAAGATCCTGGAAAAACCAAATCTTAGACGGTGAGGAGGCGGAGATAGAGGTCCTGTACCGTCGGGTGGAGGATCTCCAACTGATTCCTGAGAAGGAGGTGAACGGTGTCGACGTCATCCGGACGTTTCTTGAGCGTCGGGTGCAGCCTCTCCAAGCGAGGGCGCATCCGATGTTTCTTTACTCTGGGCGCCGTGATCCGACGAGGGTTTCAAGTGAGAAAATCTCCGAGGTGGAACTTGACAAGGCTCTTCGCGCGCTGTTGAAGTTCAAGGCCGACGAAGAAATCCCGGGGAAGTCGCGGACTACTCCCTTTTCTTCGACGTTGGTCGTACCGAAGGTGTAGATTTGCGCATGTAGTGCTCCCCTTTTGTTTTTGTCAGCTGTGTACTTTTTCCTTTGTTTGCTAACAAAGTTCCTTTTCCTTTTGCAGAGCTTCAAAGTACCGGGCATGGCACCACCGTTGCCCGAAAGGTATCCGAATGCCCCGGATAATGAAGTGGTGGATTCCGTGTCCGAGCTACCGTCAGCGCGATCTCCAGCGGAGGATGCCGACGAGTCGAGTGAGGACCATTCGCGCAAGCGATCACGGAGCTCCAGCAAGTCTTCGGATGCCTCAACTCCTCCGACTCCCAGAAATCCTCTGGGCCTTGAGCGTCATGATGATGTTCACGGGGGTTCTTCCTCTCCCCTTCCTGCCATTCCTGTGCGGGCTGTTGCTCCGCACCCGCCAGCAAATCGGAAGAAGGAAGAAAAGAAGGAGGAGAAGAAGGAAGAAAATAAGGAAGAGAAGAGGGCCCGAAGGGCTTCTCCTATCTTCGACCTGAGCGCGTTGGGCTCGTAAGTTTTCTTGTTGCCACTGTTGTCCTTTGTTCCTTTGTTATTTTTGCACCTGTGTTGATTGGTTCTTATGCAGGCAATCCTCCGACGGCTCTAGTGATGGAGCGCGCGAGATGATGGGGGAGTCAAACATTGTGTCGCCTCCTCCTCAGACGGTGTCGACTTCTGGTGACGTTGCGCCAGTTCCTCCTGTGCGGGAGAGGCTGGTGGTTGCGCCCCAGAATTTCGCAGGCGGGCCTGCGGGTTCGCCTTCGGAGCACGTAAGTTTTCCTGCTTGATGTTACGGGGGGGAGCCCCCGAGTGTCTTCGTATGCTGATGTTGTTTATGCTTCTTTGTGTTGGGCGTAGCCCCCAAGTCCTGCTCTTACTATTATTGCCTGTTGCTGCAGCCTTTTGTCCAAGAGGCCAAGCGGCTGGTGGAGGAACGCCTGACGCTGGAGGCGAAACTGCGGCAGCTTTAAGGTATTCGTCTGCCTTGTAGTACTTCTCTTGCTTATCCTGGTCCTGTTCTTTGACACTTGCTTGTTGTAAATGCAGAGGAGCATAACGACTCTGTCCGTGAGGTCGATGCTCTGAAGAAGAGCCTTGGCCAATCGGACCAGAAGGCCGAAGCTGCCGCTGGTGCGAGAGAGCGCCTTGAGCTGGAGCTGGCGAAGGCAGCCAAAGCGAAAGAGAGTCTGCAGCGGGAGGCCGCAGATCGCGAGGAGCAGCTGGCCACCGTTGCAGCTGCTCGTGAAAAAGGGGTGGCGGATAAGCTCATGGCTGCTACCAATGCTATTTTGGGTGAGTACAAGCTTTTGGACTTGCTTCTTTTGCTACGGATCTTCTTCTATGCTGACTTTCTTCATATTTTTCTTCGTTGTTGTCTCAGATGCCGCAGGCATCGAGTTCGACCGCGGTGCTCTGGAGCATGGTAGTTCTCTAGATGATGCCACTGTGGCGGTCGAAGACCGCTGCAGCACCGTCGTCAACTCCCTTGCCAAGGTGAAGGAGGTCCTTGGTCGCTTCTACCAGGAGCTCTTCCCGAAGGGCGCACCCCTTGAAGATGTGGATGCCCTGGCAGAGGCTCTGTCAGCCGAAGCGCCTGCAGCGTACAAGCGCAAGCAGAAGGGCATCGACGCGTCCGTCGGGCTGGCGATGGCCATGGCGGCTGGGACGGAGCTGGACCTGCCCCAGATTACTTCTCGGATGCCTACGGCTGCGGATGGATCCGAGGTAGCCTTCGCCGCCTACTCCGCTCGCTGCAGACGATATGGGCCCAAGCTCATTGACTTGCTGTCTGAGTATGCATTGCGGCAGCAGGGCGAGGCCAAAGCTAGGCAGTCTGGTTCTGAGGCGACTCAGTGTCCTGCACCTTAGGCATAGTGGACGTAGGGTAGTTTGTAGTCTTCTTTTTGTTGTAAATATCTGTTGTAGTACCATCCTTATGCCACGTAGTGGCCTTATATATTTTAATGAATTCCTCCGAGTTGTGCTCTATCCTTGGCTGAATGTCTGTGTGCCTTCTTTTTTCTTCTGCTATAGGTTCCTTCGGGTGCTGACCCAGTTGACACTGCATCTGGAAGGCCCTTGCGAGCATCATTGGATGATTCCTCGCAGCTCGCTTTTCTTCGAGATCGCGTGCGCAGCTTGGAGAGAGATTTGCTTGGGTTACGCGGTCGCGCTAACGTTTGGAAATCCAAAGCAGACCGTGGTGCAGCCAGAGAGGAGTATTTGATGGCGGAGCTGGGTCGGCTGTCTGAGCAGCTGCAATGTAAGTTGATCTTTCTTTCGGGTTGTAGCTCAGTTCTTCGGGTGAGCCTGCTGGTTTTACTCTTGTTTTGTGCGGTTGTCACAGGTGCCAACCTTGCTCCGAGGGAAGAAAAGGAGCGTATTGCTGTTCGAGTCAATTGCTTGACCCAACAGGACATGGAGGCCGGCGGCTTCTTCTGGATGGATCGTGATCGCACCGTGGTTCTGGCGACGGTGCAGGATCGTGTCTACCAGGTTTCGCGGGTGCTCCGCTAGGCGCAGACGTCACTTTCCTCGGTGTTGCACGTCATGTTTCCGTTGGATGCCATGCCAACGACCCTTGCAGGTCTTCTGACGAAGTTTCGGAGTGCCAGCAATGTCAAGGAGCTGGTGCGGCAGCAGCTCGTCGCAGGGGTGAAGGCAGCCTTGTCTCTTGTGAGGGTGCACCGCCCTGACGTAGATTTGGCTGCTGTGGCGACCGGGCCACCTCCTCGACCAGATGGTGGCGAGTGGAATATGCGTCCGCATTACGCGGCTGTGAGGCAGTATGCCGAACAGATTGTAGATTTGTTTGAGCAGCGTGCTCAGGTTATTCTTCAGAATAGGTAGGACCTGAAAATAAACAGATAGATGTAAAATTTGTATATTGCAGCTGGGCGTGTATGTGCCCTTTGTTGTAAAGGTTTGCTTGTTTGCGAGCACGCAGTGCTTTGATTGAGTACGTGCCCTTTTCGTTTGCCTGACGTAGTCAGCTACTCAGGTGTACACGTTTGGTCCTCAGTCGATGAAATCGTGAGGTGGGGGAGCCCCCGAGTGCGTTTGTATCATGTAGTAAAGTTGCAGAAAAATAGTCAACCGAAGGTTGGGGGCGAGACACTTAGCTTTATTTATATCGTAATGGAGGAGGTACATGGTTCGGCTGAGTAGCCTTGGCTGAAAGCCTTATTGAAAGTAAAGGGGGTAGGTTGCTACGGGTAGAATTGTCGCAGGTGCGAGACGTTCCACGGGTTGGAGTATGCGACTCCAGACTCCACGTGCTTGAGGTGATAGGCGCCACCTGGGATGACTTCCGTGATGACATAGGGTCCTTCCCATGGTGAATCGAGTTTATTCGGTCATTTTTGCTTGAGTCGCAAGACGATGTCTCCTTCGACGAAGGACCTTGGGCGCAGCCGGCGGCTGTGATAGTTGCGGAGACTCTGCTGGTACACCGCTGATCGAGCTGCTGCTATATCCCGTGCTTCGTCGAGTGTGTCGACGGCGTCTTCGAGTGCAGTTGTGGACTCGGCTTCGCTGTAAGCGACGACTCGTGGAACCTGGTGGCGTACTTCGGCTGGTAGCACGGCCTCAGCTCTGTGCACCATGAAGAACGGTGTGTAGCCGGTGGAGCTGTTTGGCGTAGTACGTAAGCTCCACAGGACAGACGGTAGTTCTTTCGTCCAGTTTCCAGCTTTGTGCTCGAGTGAGCTCATGAGGCGCTTTTGATGCCGGCGCCGATTAGGCCGTTGGCCTTTTCCACTTGCCCGTTTGTTTGCGGGTGTGCCACTGAAGCATACGTGATATTGATCCCGAGGCCTTCGCAGAAGTCCTGGAATTCTTCGGAGATGAAGTTCGATCCGTTGTCGGTGATGATGTTGTGCGGTACGCCAAACCTATAGACAATGGATTCGAAGAACTTGACGGCGGTTTTGCCCTTCTGGTTGGTGACTGGCATGGCTTCGATCCACTTGGTGAATTTGTCGAATGCGACCAGGAGGAAGACGTGTCCTCCCTTCGAGGATTTTGGCAGTTTGCCGATCATGTCAAGGCCCCATTGGGCAAAAGGCCAGGCTATGGGTATGGGTCGAAGTTCGGACCCAGGTGCGTGCGGTTTGTCGGCGAACCGTTGGCACCCGTTGCATCTTCGGACGATGTCCTTCGCGTCGCTCATGACCGTTGGCCAGTAGAATCCTGCTCGCAGAGCTTTGGCGACGAGGGAGCGGCTACCTGCGTGGTGGCCGCAGATGCCCTCGTGGATATCTTGGAGTATGGCCTTGCCGTCGTTGATGGTGACGCACCGTTGTAGTACGCCCGTAATGCTACGTTTGTACAGCTCGCCGTTGATGATGGTGAAGGCTTTTGACCGACGAGATACGCGTCGGGAATCTGTCGGGCTGTCAGGCAATTCTCCGTTTGTCAGGAAATGGAGGTATGGACGTGTCCAAGTTTCTTCGACTGCCATGACCTGCATCAGGTTGACCATGGCAACTTCGGTATCCAACTTTTCGGGTCCTTCATGACCTTCGGGTAGCGTAGCCCCCGAGTGTTCTGCTTCTTCGGGTGATCCCTTGGTGAATTTCCTCTTGATGGACGGCACGCAGATCTGTTCGAGGAACACACCTGGTGGTACCTTTTCACAAGTGGAGCCGATGTTGGCGAGTCTATCGGCCTCCTCGTTGCTCTCTCTTCCAACGTGCCGAAGTTCGCAGCCGTCGAATTCTCCTTCGAGTGCGTTGTATAGCGCGCGGTACGCGATCATGCGGCTGATGAACCTGCTTAGTGCCGCTACTCGCCATGCGAGCTGCTGAACGCCCTTGAGGTTTTTCGGCTTCTCCATTGTCATGATAGCTTTGATTTTCTTCGGGTTCGCTTCGATCCCTCGTTGAGAGATGAAGTACCCGAGCAGCTAACCCGAGGGGACGCCGAAGGCGCACTTTTCTGGATTGAGCTTGATCCTGTAGCGATCAAGGTTGTCGAACGTCTCGCGGAGATCGTCGATAAGTGTTCTTGCCTCCTTGGTTTTTATGACTATGTCGTCGACATAGACTTGGACGTTGCGACCGATCTGGTCCTTGAGGCAGGCCTGCATGCATCGCTGGTACGTGGCACCCGCGTTCTTTAGCCCGAAGGGAATTGTGTTGTAGCAGAATACTCCGAACGGTGTGATGAACGCCGTTTTCTCTTGATCTTCGACCTTGAGTCGAATCTGGTTATAGCCTGAGTAGGCATCGAGGAAGGAGAGCTTCTCACAACCTGCAGTCGAATCGATGATCTGGTCGATCCGAGGAAGAGGGAAGTGGTCCTTTGGGAAGTGTTTATTTAGTGACGTGAAGTCCACGCACATCCGCAGGATGTCCGTGTCCTTCTTCGGGACCATCACCGTATTTGCCAGCCACTCGCTTTCCTTGATTTCCTGGATGAAGTCTGCTGCGAGTAATCTGTTGATCTCCTTGCCAATAGCTTCGGCTCGTGGCTCTGACAGTCTTCGGATAGACTGCTTGACTGGCTTGGTGTCTGGGAAGACATTGAGTGCGTGCTCGGCGAATTCCCTGGGAACTCCTGGCATGTCCGCAGGACACCAGGCGAATATTTCCCAGTGCTCACGGAGGAATTCGACGAGCGCGCCTTCCTATGCGGTGCTGAGGTCGTTGGCGATCAGCGCCGTCTTGGAGGCGTCTGTCGGATGGATCTGCACTTTCTTGGTGTTGATGGTGGAGTAGAAGGACATGTCGGGTGCGTTCTGCCTTGTGACTGGGGGTAGCCCATTGTACGTCACCTCGTGGAGCCTTACGAGCTCGTCTTGCATGCCGAAGGACTGGGAGATTTTGTTGAAATCCCTGTCGCATTGGTCCGATCGGGTGAAGCTCCCGTGGACTGTGATGACGCCCCTTAGTCCTGGCATCTTGAGTAGTAGGTATGCATAGTGTGGGACGGCCAGGAACCTTGCGAATGCTACACGTCCCAGGATGGCATGGTATTGCGACGGCCAGTCCACCACTTCGAATTCTAGGCGCTCCTGCCAAAAGTTGTCCGGCTTCCCGAAGATGACGTCGAGCCCTATTTTGCCCAGGGGGAACATGCCCTTCCCTGGGACAATGCCGTGGAACGTTGTGTCTGATTGTTCTAGGCTGCATTGCGGGATCCGCATAGCTGCTAGAGTGCTTGCGAACATTAGGTTGATGCCGCTGCCGCCGTCCATGAAGACGCGACTCATCTCGAAGCCTCCGATCTGCGCCTCCAGCACCAGGGCAGCATGACCTGGGTGAGGGATCTGGCAAGGGTGATCCGCGCGAGTGAATGTGATGCAGGACTCCGATCCGCTGAGGTACTCAGGGATTGCAGGCGGAGTTGCCACGGCCAAGTTGATTTGTCGAGTGATTTTCTTCTGCACCCTGTTTGTTGGGCATCCCTTCTGGATCATGTTTAGTGCTCCCTTTGGTGGGGGGTATGGGACCCCGGCGTTGTTTTGCGCTGGTGCGACTGGTTGATTTGGGCCTCCAATAGGCGGCGGTGGAGGAGCTCCGTGTGCTATTTCACCTGGCGCAGGTGTGTTTCCGAACGCAGGGATTGGAGCTTGTTGCCTCATCTGCATCATGCCTTCGCTGAGCTTCTGGAACTCGCGGCAGTCCTTGAGCATGTGGCTAGCTTTCTTTTTGCCGTCTTGCTTGTCGATGTAGAAGTGGATGGTGCATGGACCCGAAAGTTTGTTGAATGCTGAGGGTCCGTTCTCGCGGTCGCGGCGTTGCCACGACTGCGTTGGTCGTCCGTTGTCGCGGAAGTTTCCGCTGCGGTATCCTCCGTTGTTGCGGCTGTTGTCATTACGGCGGTCGGCGTAGCCGGCTGCGACCATGTCGGGTCCGTCGTGGTCCTCGTAGACGCGCGGTCTCCTCTTGCTGCGGCGTTCGCGTCTTCGGCCGTAGTCGTCCTCTTCATCTGATTGCGCCCGCTGGATGCAATCTTCGCCGTCTGCCCAACTGTTGGCGATTTCCATGAGGTGGTCGAGTGTCTTGGGCTTTGCACGCCCAAGTTCCTCCTTGAAGTCTGGGCGCTTGACGCCATCCCTGAAGGCGTCGATGGCCCGCTCTTCGGAGATGTGTGCTACGGAGTTCTTGGCTGTAGACCAGCGTAGTATGTACGAGCGAATAGATTCACCCGTTCTCTGAGTGCAGGCTCGCAAATCTTCGACTGAGGCGGGCCTCTTGCTGGTGCCTTTGAAGTTTCGGATGAAGCTGTAAGCGAGCTCCTCCCAGCTTCGGATGGATCCTGATGATAGGCTGCTAAGCCAGACCCGCGCTGCGCCTGTTAGCTGCAGCTGAAGGCATTGCATGGCGGTTTCTTTGTTGCCTCCGTGAAGCTTGACGGATGACAGATGGTCACTGAGCCAGGACTTTGGATCTTGCGTGCCGTTGAACTTCGGAGTATCCGAAGGAAGCTTGGAGTTGCGTGGCATCTGCGTTCGCCGAACAGATCTGCTGAAGCATCGAGCTCCGCAGAGTTCTCCTTCGTCTTCATCCAACTCAGATTCGGACGAGCATGCGCGTTTAGCGCGTACTTTGTCGATCTTGCGTTGTGTAAGCTTGTCTCTGGCGACGTAGTCGCGTTTATGGCAGTGCGAGCTCTTCTTTCTTCGAGGGAGATCGTGCTCCTCTTCCTCTTCGGATGAGGGGGTGGGGCTCCGGTCGCGCCTGGCCGGAGCTTTATTCTTCGGCTCCGCAGGAGCGTCTTCGTGGATCGCAACTCCGATTAGTCCTAGTCCGGTGAGTGCGGACCTATGCATGGCCCTTTTCGGGTCCCCCTCTGGAGGTGGGTGAGCCGCGAGATACGCAGTGGCTGCCATGATCGCAGCTTGTGGCGTCTTCGGGATGATGTTTCCGTCAGCGTCCATATCCATGAACGATGTATGGAGAGTTCAGGTCAAGTCACGCCGCTCCTTGGGGTCCATGTTTTCCACCCGAGAGCGGTGCTTGTTTCCCTGATTTCTGTTTGTGCTAGAGCCGGGTTCCATGGTGGAGAGCGCAGCTCGTCGCGCACTGGACTCAGAGGCTGCTTGCTTGCGTTTGTCGAGCGTCTTCTGCATCTCGACTTGTTTCTTGTGCTCCTCGATGAGGAGGTAGTGGTATGCCCTCAGCAGATCACGTGGGGAGTCCAGAGGTAGGACTATTTCGCCCGCGACGGCGCGGCGTGCTTCGACCCATCCTTCTTTGCTAAGTTGGATGAGGTGGCCGCCGTTTTCCCCGTTATCGCCGTTTCTGTCCTGCGGGTTGGGGTTGGGCGGCGGGTTAGGCGTTTCCTCGTCGGTTTGGATGACTGCGGCGCACAGATAGCGCCTGCAGATTGGTTTGGTTGCTGCCGCAGCTTTCGGATCCGAAACCGTAGGTCCCTTCATCCGAAGGTGGATCGCACAGATCGGAGTTGCAGCTGCTGCTGCTGTAGAACTCATCTGTTGATGGTGACGTGCGTAGCACGGGGTATGGAGCCCACGAAGCGGGCCTGATTGACGGCACGGGCACCCTCTCAGGGAGGCGGAGGGTGCCAGTTTGTCCTACCTGGAAGCAGAAGCTCCCGAACAAGATTTCGAGTCCGTCGCCTACGGGCTCGAAACCCTTCATGGTATCCGGCGAGTGGGCGGTGAAGTCGAAAGCGCCGAAGAGGAGGTGATTCTCCGTCGCCGCGGAGTTGTAGATCGATCGGGTCGGAACAGTCACGACCGCACAATCAGCAGCCCCAGTTCCCACAGACGGCGCCAATTGACGAGGTTTAATCTCGTCAATGCCCATTGTTATGGACTTGGGTTTTGGAGAAGATGGGGATGCTGGAGATCGTGGCACGGTTAACAGACAAGCAACCAGGGGACACGAGATTTACCTAGGTTCAGGCCCCCGGAGGGAAAATCCTACTCCTGCTTGTCTGCTCTTTGATTACGGCGGAACCGAAGGTTACAGGGTGCGCAGATTCGATCTGGCGTGGATGCGTGTGCGAAAGTATGAGTTGAGTTGCCCTAGGACGTACCCTCCTGGCCTTTATATAGATTTAGGCAGGTCCCGGGCGTAGTCCTAGTCGGTTACAAGTTCTAGAGTTTTACCCCTTTGAATTTCCTATCTCCTCTAGTCTTGCTCTCCAAGGATCCGAAGGCGTCATGGGCCTTGGCCACCCGAAAATCTTCATGGGCCAGCGTATGTCTGCCGTGGGCCTTCCTTGGGCTGGACCAGGTATGCTGAAGTTACGTACCCGTAGGGTATAACCATGTCAAGAGCGGTACTAAGCATGCCTACGACTCGCAAGGACAAAGCTAGCTAATCAAACAAGGCAATAGGATAACCAAAAAAATATAGTGGAGCAGATAATTAGAGGAACGGTACTATAGCATCGACAATAAGGATAGCAATAGATAAAAGGAAGGAAGTAAAGACTATAAATGCAAAATAGGTAGAAGGGGGAGAAATGCTTGCCTGTGGGACAAAGTTGGGTAGCCGGAGGCTTGTCGTATCTCACATCGACTCATCGTACTATCCGGTGAAGAAGCAAATCACTATAAAGAACAACCGGTGCAATATTTAATACTACGGAGGAAGATCTGGCATGTTTATGATATTATGCATGGCAATATGAGATCCGACTTAGCAATATTAAGCGGAATAAAGATCCCGACATTTAAATATAAGGTTCAAGTTATTTATCTACTCCGCAAATTAAATGTTGATTAACATGAAAGACATGGCATCGGTTCAATACACAATTTAAATGGAGTCAAGATAAGACATAAATATCCCGCATTTAATCTCCATATTTAATTATTAGGTGAATCGACAAAATATCCCCGAATGACAAAATATGTATGCAAGGATGAACAATTTAATATGCACAAGTTGTGTATCAATTTATAAAATAGGACCAGAGTAAGGGTCGCACGTTTAGGGTTAGAAGGTGGGTTCGAACGGATCGATCTTCGAGTACCGAGGTTGGTGTCTTCGGGTTCCATGAGGAAGAACTCGGCGTTCCATGTCGGAGATCTTGAGGGCACCGGCTTCGGTTCCAGGACGGAGGTCTTGGGGTACTGACTTCCATATGTGGTTATGAGAGTACCATCTTCATGTACACGTACGAAATCACCACTGGCACCAGATCACAAATCCTCACGGTACAACCTTTTGAGCCAAACACATGGGCATAGGCATAGTGTCGAGCACCTTGAACGCGTGGGGCATCAGCTGTCAAAAGAAAAGACAGGGCGTGTGCACGTACTGCCATAGGAGATGAAGACTGCCAGAGAAGCGACCAGGAGAGGAAAGAAAGCAGCAGCGGCCACAAGACGTCAGTCGATTGCAGGGAGGTCGTGGCCACACTGGGAGACGAGTAGGGACGGCGGTGCCTCGGTGGTCGCAGGGCTCTGGGCGCGTGTGGCAAGGAAGGTCGACGAGGCGGCGCACGACAATGCTATGGCCGAGCCAGGGCCAGCCAGGGCGGAAGCAGCGCTTGTAGGCCGAGGTAGAGAAAGCCGGCGGCGGCCAGGCGAGCTCGACGGTGGCAAGGTCGACTTGGGGCAGGGATGCACCATGGAGTTCGAGGCGGAGAGAGGAGCGGCCGGTGGCGAGATCAAGCAGAGGGGGCGCAGGGTACGCGAGCGGCACCAGGAGAAGGAGCTGGCGACGGAAGGGTCTCCGAGTCGGGATGGTAGCGATGGTGTTTGGTGGCGAGGTCCTGGGTGTGATCGTGTGCGTCGGCGGTTGCGGGTCCTATGCGTGACCGTCCGTGTGTTAAGTGCGTGGGTGTGTGGTGTGGTGGCCAGGGTGAGTTGCGGTCGACGGTGTGTGAATTGGGAATTTCTGCTAGCTAATGGATGAAGCAAACGGCAGGAAAGGAAACAAATCGCACACCACCGCAGTGAGGAAAACATAAGAGAAAAGGAGATGGATTTTGGAGAAGAGTGGGGAGATTATATAACTAGACTAGACGACGCGATTGCCACGTCCGTCCATACTAATGAAAGAGGAATGGGATAATTGAGAATATTTGGATATGATAGAAACCCAAGAAGATTGAATCGGTTTAAGTTATGACATGTAAACTGAATGCATGCCTGTATATACTAATAAGTGGAAATTTGGAATGTTACAACATATAAATAACATGGTCCCTGGTAACTGAACGATGGAAGTGATTACAACACATCGTCCAAAAATGGTAGACCATGAGTTTGCTCCATTAAGCATAGTATCACTCAGTCAATCAAAGCATAAGTTGGTGAAGAAGTGGGCAAAGTACAAAGCTGCGTGGAGGTCATCTTAGTTTGTTTTATGTGTTCCCATAATCATCGCATATCTAAAAACTTTATTTTGATGATGTCACGGTAAATTTATAGAGTTTGAAGGAGGTTAGTTGAACTAAACTTTCTAAAATAAGAAATTTTCCTATTATTTCTAAATGAAATATACAACTCTTAAATAATATCTTAAATATATTGTCAGGTGCAACCCACTCTTAGTGCGTAATCAACTAAACATACAATTTTCTTCAGTTGGGAAACCATATAAATTTGAAAATAAAATTGGTGAGATATTTACTTCTATCATTTGCCTCTGTGAAATTCAGTCAGTCATAATGTTGTACAAAAGGTATACATAAAAAAGGGCAGCCCTTAGTGTCCGCGACCTATATGAATTATCCAGCGGTGTCATAGATGTAGTTGCTTGGCAGGCTAACAAGGTAGCTGGGGGTACTTACAATTTAAAGGGTTTTGTGGTACAAAGATTAGAAAAACAAAGCCATATAATAAAGGACAAACACAAAATTTGTAAGTGCTGGGAGTTGACTAAGCATCAGGTGTTTGATCCTTGCTGATTGTTGCGGGATTGATCCTGGAAATGCAAAGTAACATGAATCACATCTAAAAAAATGATTAAGTATGACAGAACAAATCTCTTGTTTTCAACACTAAATTTTTGGAGCGAGATATTTAGTTCTCATAAAAAAAACAATTGAATTCAATATATGATATGCCTAACATGCTCAAAAAGCTCAAGACCAGTAGCATTTGACAATAAATTCAACTGAAACAATGATATTCTTAAATTGATACTCAACTGTTTTTTGAAGCAAACAGAGATACAATAGATGTGTAAGCAATCAAACTTTTAGTAGCATGAGGCTAATAATTTTCAAAAGATCTACCGCTATAGCTGAAAGCTCCTAAAAAAAGTAAAATGGGAAATGTGAGGTGGAAATTCTGGACTAGGTATGAATGTTGACACATATTGTAAGATTAACTATCTACTACTCTCCTAATTAACTTTAGGAACATGCTTCAATTTGCATCCTCCATTAAGTTTTGGCGTATAATAGAAATTTTCTCCTACAATGTACATAATATAAAATATGTTTGTCACTTCCAAATACAGGCCAACTGGCATGTTATAAAATTAATAACATGGTAATAAAGTACAGGAAATGCACGTGGTATTTAACAAACTGATAGCTTGTTTTTAGGAGATAGCTTGTACCTATAGCCGGATAACTATATCCATGTTCCTAATTAATAGGACCTTTTGACCGTAGCTTGCATGTATAAGTCAAAGGTTCACCTCACCCCCGTGTCTTATGTATGGACTTTTACCTTGGCGGAAGATTCCCAAAGTTCATCTATTCATTCAAAATAGAAAAATTAATATTCTTTGACAAAAAAAAAGTGGCAAAATTATAGACTATTCGTAACAAAAATCATGGAAATTAAACTTGCCAACATTTTGCAAGATCTTGAAGTCTCACGTAGTATTTCGATTCAGCAAACAAAAATAGACAGAAGAACATTAGCCCAACCTTATTTTATGACTTAGAGCTGAATCAATGGCTTATTGAAGGTCCTTCTCTCTGAGAAACCCTTCACAAATATAAATGCTTTGGTTCATATATTTCTCGCTGATATGAATTTTTATTTAAGGGCTCAATCTTTACCAAATGCTTAGATTTCTGAAAGAAGAATTCATCGCTCATAAAGCATTGAGTAACCACTCATTACCACTCATAGAGTATCCAAACCCGCCATCGCTTTCTTTCTCAAACACTCAACAGAATGCATGTTGTTTTGTATTAGAAGAACACCACCATGGGAAACCGTACAACACCATATAGCCTAAAAATAACCGAAACAAAAAGGAGCTCAGCTAGCAAGACAAGAGAAGAAGCTAAGAACATAAGCTGTATAGGTTCTAGTTCGTATATATGACAGAAAACATGGTTAACTAATTTAGGATTATAAATAAAAATAATCAAGAGAGGCAATTTGGTGGCTAGCAACAGAAATCATGGTAAGTTGTATTGAGTATCCCATTCCCTACTTTCCAACAGAGGTGAGTTGCCAATCGCCATTTGCTAATGATTAGTTAACAACAACAACCAATATCTTGTTGTACCAGGGTATGGTGATCGATGAGTTTGTCTGTTAGCAACTCCTTCTCATCCAACAGAAAGCAAAAATATTATGTAAAAAACAAACTATAAGCAAAAATCCTTTTACTGCTATTTTGATTCTATCGTAATAGAAATCATGCTCCAAATTTCGAATCTAATGTAATAAGGAAAAACTGAACCGTCTAATAATGCTGGTGGATAGGAGGTGCTTCAAAGGGACTCACCAGCGGGAGTGTCCCAGCGCGATTGCACGCATGTTCAGTCCCCACAAAATCGCTCGCCCGACCGTGTTTTGCGCGGTTTCGGCCGATCAAAGGACAGTCCATTATTTTTGGCAACTGGAGCAGCATACCTGGAGAGATCTAGAACACGAGGAGTGAAAATATTCTCCTCGCCATTCACTTCGTCGGATCTGGTACGACACACGACGCAAGATCAGAGAGAAGGGAGGCAACCCAGAAATGTCATGCGAAAACCAGATTGGAGGGAGTAAGTAGCAGACTACACCTAGCTTTATGGACGAGCCGGCAGATAAAGGAGGCGAACGAGTGGTAACGTACCTCCAGCAAGAGTTAAGCGAGGAAGACGGTCGAGCTCCATATCGCCATTATACAGCCGCCTCGAGAGGGTTTTGTTCAGTTTTTCTTTGACGTAAATTGTATAAGGGCCCAAACACCAGGCCCATATGAGCGTTTGCCGGACCGAGAAACCAGGTATGTCCTGACTCGTTTTGCAGAGTAGAAGCCCGCAAATGGCTACTGGACTACGTGGAACAACCGAACGAGTAAAAGCGGTGTTTAGCGACGGTTCGGTAACATGTAGTAGATGCAGACCGTTAGATGCACAAATCGGATGGCTAAGAAGCAAGTTTTACTGTTTCTTAATGTGGCTCAGATTTGGTTAGGGTTTGGAAAGATAAAGAAGAGGTGGATTGAAGTATTATATAGACTAAAGTAGACTAGATGAGGCTAGTTTTAGGCTAAAATTTTAGACGGGTCTTTAGTCTAATTTTATTTTTTATAAAATAAGAAAACCTTTTGCGGTCTTATAATGGACCAAAAGTATTGTTTTATTATAATTTAAAAATAAGAAAAAAAGGACGGGTTTAATAAAACCATGGGGATATTTTAGAAAAACAAGATTTGGTTTTTAGCAAAATAGTTTGAGGATAAAAATGCGAGCAAAATATACATGATGATGTCATGATGATGAAAAATAAAAAATAACACGCAATTTTATTTCGAAATATTTTCCGGAGCATTACAACTCGACACCACTAACAAGGATCGCGTCCCGAGATCCAAGCAAAGACACTGGGGGAAGGGGTTTTATTATCGGATCTTACTGCGTCGGGTTAATGGTCGCGACACAACTAACAAGAATTCTTGCTCCGCCTTAAGACCGTCGACACCACCAACAAGGGTTGGTTGCTCACATTCTCCACCAACAAGGGTTGGTTGCTCACATTCTTTGAGAGAACACTCTGAAGAGGTAAAGGCGGAAGTAGAGGTATCAAAGATAAGGCCACCTTTAACTTCCATGGAAAGAGTGAAGTCGTATTATTCCACTAATTCAATGTAATAAGAGTGAATGATTAGAGTAGTGGTATGTTCATGAATCCATCCCACACTCAAAGCATTACTGTGTACATAAATAGAAGAAGCATGTAACCAACTCTCAGAATTCAGACCGAAGATCTTGACAATCAGTATTAACAAAAGATTTAGGTAGATGATGTCATCGCAAAAATTGCAGGACATCGGGAAACATTTGATGAGGGATCAACTAGAATGAAATCTAGATGTAAATCCACCATTACAAAAGGAGGAAAAGCGAAACCCTAAAGGTACGACGGAAGACCCAACCAAGAAAATCCTAGACTTGAAGAAAGGTAAGAGACCAGATGAAAACACGCAAAGATAAGAGGAGAAAGAATGGAGGTAAGAAGTAAAATCAGAGCTAATCAGATCTATCCAACGCATTTGTAGCAAAATAGTTTTAACACTAGATATCGACCGTTGGCAAGGTTATCCTACAGGTTGGACCAGTGGCGTATCGTAAACCTTTGCTCTGATACCACTTGTAACGCCCCCGAATCGTGTCTATGCAGATCTCAGTATTTCCTGCCAAAATTCGCATAGAAGCGATTCAAAGACGCCCACCGGACACTTTCGTGTGGGTGGGATTTGAATACAAGTAGTTACATCACGGTAGTTTACAACAGAGTCCACCAGATCTTATATATACAACAACGACTCAACGAGTCAAGAATACAAAAGGTACAATACAAAGATACAACTCAAGAAGAAAGCAAGATAGTATCCGAGTACGGACAAGATCAAAATGGGACTAAGAGTCCTGAAGAATAACCAAGTGATGTCCAACCCTGCCCAGGCCAAGCCAGAAGGATAACCTTGCTAACGTCGTCAATCACATACCTGTCAAAGCCAAAATGTTGCCGGCAAAGGGCAAAGAAAAACAGAAAGAGAGCGGTCAGTACTGTGGCCAGTACATGGTGAGACTAGAATTCAGCGGTGCTCGCCTATATAGGTATGGTAGGCTAAGCAGCAACAAAACTTGCACTATCTAACTTATAGAGACACTCTACAACTTCAGCTATTGGAGCGAGATAACAGAGCGCTACACGATAACTATATAAAACACCAAACATAACCCATCCAAAGATTTCCCCCTCGAAGACCAGTCGAGAAAGTCCCCTTGCGGAACACACACAGTGGCAATTTTAGTTAAGCAGGTGTTTAGTTGATAAGACTAGTTACTAATCATATTATTAAAGGCAAAACATTAGTGACGTTGTCTATGATCATGACACTAGACTCCTGAGACGTCCATAACCGTGGACACACGGCTTCTCGAAAAGCTGTACCCTGTAGGGGTGCACTACTGTAGCCAAACGCATGCTCAACCCTCCAGGCAACATATCACGCGTGCCATCCGAATCTCACAACAAGAACTGTCCTATAACTACGCGCATATCCAGAGACATCACCTACTGTGGGGAACCAACCAAGAGGTACGACGATTCTCAAGAAAGGCACCACGTTTGCGCCTACTGGTGGATCGGGCCCTGCGGGGTAACTTGTACACACTGTGGGTGCCGCCACCGTGTACCGCAATTTATGTATGCAAGCCATGGCATTTCATGAAAATATCAAGTCCGAAGACATATCAACTCACCCATGTCCGAGCACATATTATGCGTATGCACCAAATGGAAAACCAATTTTGTATCCCTCTAGATATACGAATAGCGCCGGTAGTTGAGGGGGGATCCCAGAGGCCTCACGTTTGGTTATCACGATCAACTCAAAATTGGTATCATAGAACAAACGGGTCCTAGGTCGGCTCAAGCAGTTCCCAAAGATGGTCCATGCTGGGGCCTTATCATTAGGTGAAACCATAACCAACAACATTAGATTAATTATCTTATCACCAACCATATTTGAGTATCATGTTCCACTTGTATGAGAGCGGTACTAAGCATGCCTACGACTCGCAAGGACAAAGCTAGCTAATCAAACTAGGCAATAGGATAACCAAAGCAATATAGTGGAGCAGATAATTAGAGAAACGGTACTATAGCATCGACAATAAGGATATCAATAGATCAAAGGAAGGAGGTAAATACTATAAATGCAAAATAGGTAGAAGGGGGAGAAATGCTCGCCTGTGGGACAAAGTCGGGTAGCCGGAGGCTTGTCGTATCTCACATTGACTCATCGTCCTATCCGGTGAAGAAGCAAATCACTATAAACAACAACCGGTGCAATATTTAATACTACGGAGGAATATCCGGCATGTTTACGATATGATGCATGGCATCGCAATATGCGATCCGACTTAGCAATATTAAGCGGAATAGGGATCCCGACATTTAAATAGAAGGTTCAAGTTATTTATCTACTCCGCAAATTAAATGTTGATTAACATGAAAGACATGGCATCGGTTCGATACACAATTTAAATAGAGTCAAGATAAGACATAAATATCCCGCATTTAATCTCCATATTTAATTATTATGTGAATCGACAAAATATCCCCGAACGACAAAATATGTATGCAAGGATGAACAATTTAATATGCACAAGTTGTGTTTCAATTTATAAAATAGGCCCAGTGTAAGGGTCACACGTTTAGGGTTAGAAGGTCTTGGGTTCGAACGGATCGATCTTCGAGTACCGAGGTCGGTGTCTTCGGGTTCCATGAGGAAGAAGTCGGCGTTCCATGTCAGAGATCTTGAGGGCACCGGCTTCGGTTCTAGGACGTCTTGGGATACCGACTTCCATCTTGTGTTTTTGAGAGTACCATCTTCATGTACACGTACGAAATCACCACTGGCACCAGATCACAAATCCTCGTGGTACAACCTGTTGAGCCAAACACATGGGCATAGGCATAGTGTCGAGCACCTTGAACGCATGGGGCATCAGCTGTCAAAAGAAAAGACAGGGACGTGTGCACGTACTGCCGTAGGAGATGAAGACTGCCAGGGACGCTACCATGAGAGGAAAGAAAGCAGCAGCAGCCACAAGACGTTGGTCGATTGCAGGGAGGTCGTGGCCACGCTGGGAGACGAGTAGGGACGGCGGTGCCTCGGTGCTCGCAGGGCTCTAGGCGCGTGTCGCAAGGAAGGTCGACGAGGCGGCGCACGACAATGCTATGGTCGAGCCAGGGCAGAAGCAGCGCTTGTAGGGCCGAGGTAGAGAAAGCCGGCGGCGGCCAGGCGAGATCGGCGGTGGCAAGGTCAACTTGGGGCAGGGATGCGCCATGGAGTTCGAGGCGGAGAGAGGAGCGGCCGGTGGCTAGATCGAGTAGAGGGGACGCAGGATACGCGGGCGGCACCGGGAGGAGGCGCTGGCGACCGAAGGGTCTCTGAGTCGGGATGGTAGCGATAGGGTTTGGTGGCGAGGTCCTAGGTGCGATCGTGTGTGTCGGCGATTGCGGGTCCTATGCATGCGTGACCGTCCGTGTGTTAAGTGCGTGGGTGTGTGGTGTGGTGGCCAGGGTGAGTTGCGGTCGACGGTGTGTGGATTGGGGATTTCTGCTAGCTAATGGATGAAGCAAACAACAGCAAAGGAAACAAATCGCACACCACCGCAGTGAGGAAAACATAAGAGAAAAGGAGATGGATCTTGGAGAAGAGTGGGGAGATTATATAACTAGATGTGGCTCATATTTGGTTAGGGTTTGGAAAGATAAAGAAGAGGTAGATTGAAGTATTATATAGACCAAAGTAGACTAGATGAGGCTAGTTTCTAAAACTTTAGACAGGCCTTTATTCTAATTTTATTTTTAGTAAAATAAGAAAATCTTTTGCGGTATTATAACGTACCAAAAGTATTGTTTTATTATAATTTAAAAATAAGAAAAGAAGGACGGGTTTAATAAAACCACGGGGATATTTTAGAAAAACAAAATTTGGTTTTTAGCAAAATAATTTGAGGATAAAAATGCGAGCAAAATATACATGATGATGAAAAATTGAAAATAACACGCAATTTTATTTTAAAATATTTTCCGAGGCATTACAACTCGACACCACTAACAAGGATCGCGTCCCGAGATCCAAGCAAAGACACTAGGGGAAGGGGTTTTATGATCGGATCTTATTGCGTCGGGTTAATGGTCGCGACACAACTAACATGAATTCTTGCTCCGCCTTAAGACCGTCGACACCACCAACAAGGGTTGGTTGCTCACATTCTCCACCAACAAGGGTTGGTTGCTCACATTCTTTGAGAGAACACTCCGAAGAGGTAAAGGCGGAAGTAGAGGTATCAAAGATAAGGCCACCTTTAACTTCTATGGGAAGAGTGAAATCGTATTTTATTCCACTAATTCAATGTAATAAGAGCGAATGATTAGAGTAGTGGTATGGTCATGACTCCATCCCACACTCAAAGCATTACTATGTACATAAATAGAAGAAGCATGTAACCAACTCTCAGAATTCAGACTAAAGATCTTGACAATCGGTATTAACAAAAGATTCAGGTAGATGATGTCATCGCAAAAATTGCAGGACATCGGGAAACATTTGATGAGGGATCAAGTAGAATGAAATCTAGATGTAAATCCACCATTACAAAAGGAGGAAAAGAGAAACCCTAAATGTACGACGGAAGACCCAACCACGAAAATCCTAGACTTGAAGAAAGGTAAGAGACCAGATGAAAACACGCAAAGATAAGAGGAGAAAGAATGGAGGTAAGAAGTAAAATCAGAGCTAATCAGATCTATCCGAGTACGGACAAGATCCAAATGGGCCTAAGAGTCCTGAAGAATAACCAAGCGATGTCCAACCCTGCCCAGGCCAAGCCAGAAGGGTAACCTTGCTAACGTTGTCAATCGCATACCTGTCAAAGCCAAAATGGTGCCGGCAAAGGGCAAAGGAAAACAGAAAGAGAGCGGTCAGTACTGAGGCCAGTACACGGCGAGACTAGAATTCGGCGGTCCTCGCCTATATAGGTATGGTGGGCTCAGCAACAACAAGACTTGCACTATCTAACTTATAGAGACACGCTACAACTTCGGATATTGGAGCGATATAAGAGAGTGCTACACGATAACTATATATAACACCAAACACAACCCATCCGAAGATTTCCCCCTCGAAGACCAGTCGAGGAAGTCCCCTTGCGGAACACACACAATGACAATTTTAGTTAAGCAGGTGTTTAATTGATAAGACTAGTTACTAATCATATTATTAAAGGCAAAACATTAGTGACGTTGTCTATGATCATGACACTATACTCCTGAGGCGTCCATAACTATGGACTTCTCGAAAATATTTACCCTGTAGGGGTGCACTACTGTACCCAAACACATGCTCAACCCTTCAAGCAACATATCACGCGTGCCATCCGAATCTCACAACAAGAACTGTCCCAGAACTACGCGCATATCCAGAGGCATCACCTACTGTGGGGAACCAACCAAGAGGTACGACGATTCTCAAGGAAGACACATCATTTACGCCTACTGGTGGATCGGGCCCTGCAGGGTAACTTGTACACACCGTGGGTGCCGCCACCGTGTACCGCGATTTATGTATGCAAGCCATGGCATTCCACCAAAATATCAAGTCCGAAGACATATCAACTCACCCATGTCCGAGCACACATTATGCGTATGCACCAAATGGAAAACCAATTTTGTAACCCTCTGGATATACGAATAGCGCCGGTAGTTGAGGGAGGATCCCAGAGGCCCCACGTTTGGTTAGCGTGATCAACTCAAAACTGAAATCATAGAATGAACGGGTCCTAGGTCGGCTCAAGCAGTTCCCAAAGGTGGTCCCTTCCCGGGCCTTATCATTAGGTGAAACCATAACCAACAATCTATATATATATGTTGGAGATATGCCCTAGAGGCAATAATAAATGTAGTTATTATTATATCTTTGTGTTTATGATAAATGTTTACATTCATGCTATAATAGTATTAACAAGGAAACATTGATACTTGTGTGATTTGTAAACTTAAATTTGAAGTCCCTAGTATAGCCTCTATACATCACTAGCTTGTTGGTTGATAAATGATTGTGGTTTCCCTATCATGAACATTGAGATGTTATCAACAACAAGATCATATCGTTATGAGAATGATATGGTGGACATACTCCTATAGATAAGCATAGCATAAAGATCAAGTCATTTCATTAGTTCAATTGCTATATGCTTTCTGATACATAGTAACCTAATTCCTTCGACCATGAGATCATGCATATCACCTTTACCGGATGGATGCTTTGATGACATCAAACACCACACCGTAACTGGGTGGCTATAAAGGTGGCATTGAGTGTTCGGAAAGTATTGGTTGAGACACATGGATCAAGAGTGGGATTTGTCCATCCATATGACGGATAGATATACTCTGGGCCCTCTCGGTGGAATGTCATCCAATTAGCTTGCAAGCATGTGACTGGCTCACAAGGGATCACATATCACGGGAACGAGAAAAGAGTACTTATCGGTAACGAGGTTGAACTAGGTATGCAGAGATACCGACGATCATAACCTCGGATAAGTAAACTATCGTGAGACAAAGGGAAATTGGTATCATATGTAAGTGGTTCATTCGATCGCAAAGTAATCGTAGAAATATGTGGGAGCCATATGAATTTCCAGATTCCTCTATTGGTTATTGTTCGGAGAAGTGTCTCGATCATGTCCGCATAATTTACGAACCGTAGGGAGACACACTTAAGGATTTGACGTTGTTTGAGTAGTTATGGTATTATGAGAAAGAGACCGAATGTTGTTCGGAGTCTCGGATGGGATCCGGGATATCACGAGGTGATCCGGAATGGTCCGGAGAATAAGATTCATATAAGGAAAGTCCCGTTTCGGAGTTCGGGAATGATTCCGGTGTTTTCATCAGGAATGTTCTAGAAGGTTCCGGAATGTCCGGCACTCCGGAGGGGAAGGGGTACATGAATGTGTCATTGCATATTGGAATGATTGCATCATGTACTAAGTGTTCTCGCTGTTCCAAATAAAGGATTAAATTGAATCCTAAATTGAAAAGTCAAATAGCAAGTTTGAAAAGTCAAACGGCTAAAATTGGAAAGAGGGAAAAAGGAGAGGGAAACCGAGTTGGGGAGGGAATCCCTTCTCCAACCGGCGGCCCACCTCCAAGCCGAGTTGGGGAGGGACTCCCCTCCCTCCCCCTTGGCGCGCCGGCCCCTCCACCTATAAAAGGAGGGGCAGGGCTCCCTCCTCTAGACACACAAGTTCCTATCCTCCAAATCTAAACCCTAGCCCTAGCCTCCGGTTTAGAGCCGTTTTGGTTTAGAGCTTCTAATTGCCCTAGACCGCCGAGGAACTCTCTCATACTCCATCATACCCGCTCCGGCTTAAGGCGAAGCCCTGCGGGATCTCCCCTCTACTTCCGGTACCACGCCGTTGTGCTGCCGGAATCGCGAGGAGAGTGCTACAACCTCCGCTGCCTGCTGGAACAAGGGAGAGGAAGGTCTTCGTCGAGTACCGAACGTGTGACCGACTGCGAAAGCGCTGCCGGAACGCAGCGCCGGAAGGATCGTCTACACGATCTTGAGATCGGGAAGAGTACGACTACATCACCCACGAGAATCCGCTCTCATTAAACACTTTGGAATCTTCGAGGGTAAGTTATTCCATCGACTCGTTGCTACAATCTAGTAGATAGATCTTGGCTTGTTTGTTTGTATGCGATAGAAATTTTTTGTTTTCCATGCTACGAAACCCAACAGTGGTATCAGAGTCGTGTCTATATGTAGATCTGTTGCACGAGTAGAACACAATGGTCATTGTGGGCGTTGATGCTTTTATTGTCGATTGCTTCTTGTGTACTTTTCATCTTGCGGTATGTTGGGATGAAGCGGCCTGGGCTAACCTTACATGACATCGTTCATGAGACTTGCTCCACGCTTGACATGCAACTTGTATTGCATAAGTGGCTTTGCGGGTGCCTGTTTCTCCTAGCATAGTTAAGATCCAATTTATATCGGGTGATCAACAATGCTAGTATCAATGTTGTGGTTCTTGTTCGTAAGTTAGAACGACACTTATTGAAAGCCCCAAACCACGTAGAATATGCAAAGAAAGTAGAGGCGTCTAACTTTGTTTTGCAGGGGTGTGCAGTGATGTGATATGGCCATGATTGTGATTATATTTGATGTATGCAATGATCCTTATTGTAAGTTGGCAACCGGCAGGAGCCAGACGGTTGTCTTTAATTTATGTTAAGACCCGCGTGTCTATTCAAAGTAGTTGTAATAGTTGAAGCCGGTGGACGACAACCATGTAGAAGCGTCATTGAACTTGATGCAATGCCGGTGATGATGGAGATCATGTTCGTGCTTGAAGATGGAGATCGGAAGCTCAAAGAAGAAAGGCCATATCATATCACATATTATTGAATTGCATGTGATGTTAATCCTTTATGCATCTTGTATTGCTTAGTAGACGACGGTAGCATTATAAGATGATCCCTCATGCACATGAATTTCAAGTCATAAAGTGTTCACCCTTAGTTAGCACCGTTGCTAAAGCTTGTTGTTTCGAAGCACCACGTGATGATCGGGTGTGTTAGATTCTGCAAGTGTATACAACGTGAGCAAGCCATATTTGCTCATGCGGAAACTAAGGTTTGATCTTGACGAGCCTAGCATGTACAGACATGGTCTCGGAACACGAATCACCGAAAGGTAAAGCATGAATCATATAGTAGATATGATGAACATGACGATTGTTCGCCATTGAAACTATATCAACTCTCGTGATGATCGGTGTTGATGTAGTGGATTTGGTTCGTGTGATCACTAAAACAATGTGAGGGATGTTGTTTTGAGTAGGAGTTCACCTAGTTTAATTTCATTATTAATTTGAACTCAATTTGTCATAAACTTAGTCTAAACTATTGCAAATATGTTGTAGATCAATGGCAGCCCCTATCATCAATTTTAATGCGTCCCTAGAGAAAGAAAAGTTGAAAAAACAATGGAAGCAACTTCGCGGATTGGTTCCGCAATTTGAGGATTGTCCTCACAGCTGGTAATTTGACCTATGTGCTGGATGCACCGCTGGGTGACCCACCTGCAGCTGATGCTGCCGATGAATTAAAGAATGTTTACCTCGCTCGGAAGAATCAGTACTCCATAGTTCAGTGTGCTATCTTGTATGGTTTAGAATCGGAGCTTCAGAAAAGGTTTGAGAATTCAGACCCATATGATATTGTCGAGGATCTCAACTTGAACACATTAGAAGTGCTATCAGCTTCTAGTGTACTTATGACGGAACAATATCACCAAACATATATAGTCAGCAACATTAAAAAAATGGTTAACATACCGAATGCTTGGTTCTAGCTATAACATTACAGCCACACGCTAACAGGAGACAGTACATGTACCAATTCACTAAAAAACAACTAATGATCTGAAAATCAGAAACCAATCTTCTTAGCGATGATCACAAAAATGAGTCATCAAAAGTTCTTACTTTGTTTCTATTACCTTGAGGAGCGAGTCACAAGGATCTGCCAGTCCAAACCCAGCTTAGAGCCACCCTCAACAAAGTGAAGGAGGTCGGATCGTTGGCATACTGACAATGTTGAGCTCTAGATTCCTTCGGAGGAGTCAGACCTCGTGGTCAATAGATCAGAAGAAAATCCCACCCCAATCCCCATCGCCCATGTCATTGCTAGGGCCTAATTGGGATCTCGGATGGTTCTTCCCTTATTGGACTCGCTCAAGTCTGTAGCCTGATCGAGAAACACGGTGTTGACCATCACTAGCCGTTCCCGTGATGGGACTTCCAGAGCATCAGGGAGCCGGAGGTGGGGCACGGAGGTGCAGGCGTGCAGCTACACCTGGTACCGAGCTTCATGGGGTAGGGGAAGTGCACCAATAGGCTCGATGCAGCCATGGGAAGCCGGAGTCGATCGGGATCTTGACGGAAGGAGATGGTGCGGCCGGGGATTTCGAGGCAGCTCGGTGACGGTTGAGTTGGGGCGTCGCCGGCGGAGACCAGGACGCTGGCGGGAAACCCAGGCTACAGGGCTCGTGGCGGCGGCGACGGCCACCACTGGCACTGGCGAGCGGCGGGGAGGAAGGGGATCCATGGGAGAGATGCGCGTGCAGGAGCGAGTGGAGACTCGAGAGACCCTTAGGTGAAAGCTGTCGGGAGGATCAGGCGCGACACATCGATCGGACGGACACGAGTCGATGGCTCGTTTTGACAAACTGGCCACCGTGCACTTATTAGCATTTGGGAAAAAGAAAAGGAAGAGCCTAGAAACAATTTAGCAAAACAAAAACTGACTCCTTACCCAACAACTTACCCATTTTCCTCAACTTCTAATACTCCTCGACCCCGAGAGAGGCGAAGCCTTCACGGAGTAGGCTGAGGTGTGGATGGCGCGTGTTGTAGGTGCACCTATGAGAAGTTATTTTATACGCTTTTGTGACGCATATAGAGTACGAGCTCGCGCACGTTTTCATCTCCTCATGGGCCATAACAGACATGTATTCGTCCAGAGAAAAAATATATAATCATATTATTTTACTTTTCACCGCAACGCGCGGTTAAAAGAAAACTCTTTGTTTTCTTTTTTTCTATAAAGAAAGAAGAAACCAACACATACAGAAAAAGTAAAAAACAAAACGGATCGCTACCAGCGATCCAAGGAAGAGGTTTGATTTCGACCGGCATGATGGACGCATGCATGCAAACGAGGTACGCGCGCGCATGCTTCTTCGATCGAGTGAAACGGCCCGATTTTGATGGATAACTGGCTTGACCACGAGACAGAAAAAAAGCAGGAGCGCGAGTGGTTCTTTATGGAAGTCTCATGCTAATATGGAAGCAGGAGCGTGAGGGCCTACACGAAGTAGATGTTCCATTACAACATCTCCATTCTGCTTTGGGAGCAAATTAATCAAGCAAGGTCTGGATTAGCATACACGTTTTTTTAGACAATTCCATTACAAAATCATATGACAGCCTGCAACCCATGGGTGTCGACATTCAGTTAAAAAAAAAAGTCATCCAGTTTAAAAAAAAATTAGCATTGTAAATGGGCAATGTTTAATATTAGCATGAGATTCATGTTATTTTCTACTCCTGAGACGTTCTTCCAAAGATGAACTCAGAAATATATACAAACTTTGCTCTTTTTTTACGGGGTTTATGAACTTTGTAATGGGCAATCTTTCTCGAAATTATTGTCCAAAGTTGTTTTATTGATGTTCGTTGTCTCTGGATATGAGATGGGACAAAAATATAGAAAAACTAGCGACAATATAATTTGTCGGCTTCCGTGATCTAAATATCTTCTCTTTCACTACAATGCACTGATAATAAACTAAATACGTGGGCTAATTATCACCGAGCAGGTTAAAAAAACTGTCTATGCTGCGATATGCCATTGATTTTAAAAAAACTCACCATCGGCACAACAAATACTAACTTCTTTCGCCGCAACGCGCGGGCATTTTGCTAGTCTATACCTAATAATAAAGCACGAAGTGTTTCTCCCGGTCCAACACTTTTTTTAGACCGTTTTACCTTCACTTTACATATAAAATTACCCACCAATGCCTCCGGTAAGTAAAAATATAGATCGTTGCACGCACCGATCGGTATTCCGGTCAGGAGGGAGAGTCCCATAGCGCATCGTCCATGGGCCGGTACTCTCGTGGGTCCAAGCCTGCTGAACCAGCGACAAAGAAGATTGATTTGCTTTCACCATCACGTGGAGTAATAAGCAAAGGTTTAGTCCCACCCCGCTGCCTCGATCACTGTCCAACCGATTTATATACATTAGCAGATCTTGAATATCAGCAAGCCATTAATTGAGAAACAGAAAGAAGACCAAGCTAATTAGACGGAAGGGGTCATGGGCAATCTCGTCGGATTGTGGGCACATGCATGCATGCATGATAAAAAAAGGCATGGATACAACTTGATAGCCTGATAGGATAGGCATAATATTGACAAAAGACTCAAGGCGTTGCACCGGAGCAGACTTATACCTGGGATAGACGACAAAATACTTTGATAGACTTATGCATGGGATTATAAGGGCTTGAGCTAAATAATGAAGGATTGTGGGTGCAATATTTTAAGGCGTGTGATGTGAGCTAAATAATGGGGATTGTGATTGTGGGCCCCTACAATATTAAGGGGCGCGAGGAGGGTTCCACATGCTGCAAGATTAAAGGCGTGTGTGATGTGAGCTAAATATAATGGGGATTATGAGTTGCTACAATATTATATAAGTCAGGCAGAGTTCTATGTCGATGATGATTCAATTTGTTTGTCCCTTTTTTTATACTCATTTTAGTATAGTAACATAATAAAAGAAAGGACTAAATCTGCACCTAAAAAAATACCCAAATGTTTTGGATCGATCTCATCCCGACTATCCCAACAATATGTCCAATTTTCTCTACTTCTTCTACTCCCCTACCCCGAGGGACACAAAGGCATTCTCGAAGTGGGATAGGTGACACATGGCTCTTTTGATATTGACACATGTGTATCTGATGGTCTAGCCAAAGGGGAAGGTGAGACGGTGTAAGCAACCATCCATATGATAAAGCCACACTGACGCATTATTTTTTTCTCCCGTCACAACACACGGGCACGCTTCCTAGTAATAATAAAGCACGAAGTGTTTCTCCCGGTCCAATACTTTTTTAGACGTCTTTGCCCTCTACCCAATATAGAAAATACCCACTGCCACTGCCACCGATAAGTTAAAAAAAACTGATTCATATCTTCGGTTCCGTATGGTACTAGGTGCAGTCTCCAGGTCGACATGCACATATGCGTCTGGTGTTCCTCCCCTATGGCTGCTTATCTCCTTCTCGTGCACTGAATTTTGAACATCATAACCATCATAATCGTGTTGTATGAGAAACCGATCCAAAGTTGAATATGGATCCCGACCAGACCTCCGCTGAGCCTTTAAATATGCGAGCTATCGATCTACTCCAAGCAAACCTGCACGGTGCCGTCTCAGCCGTGGCTGCCGGTGCTTCTCCAGATCGTGACGTATCTAGATCCCTTTGACATAGCCGCATGCTGCCCAACAATCTAATACGGCCGGTCCGAGCCTCGATGCACCGAATCCCCAATTCTTAGCCAGTTTTGCTGATTTTGTTTGGTTGTCCCCAGATTATTTATAGCTAAAAGTAGATGCTGACAGGCGGAAAGAAACAAGAGGCTCAAGATGGGATCATGTTCTTTATCGTGGAAGCATCCTGTTTGTTCTCTCCTGTTCAGATTTCGCCATTATAAGCTTTCTAATTATTTGTCCATAGAGAGTTTATGATTGGTTTACAAATTCAGGGTCTGCAAAGAGTATATGGGGGTTGTTTCACATCTGATTCAATTGGCCTTTTGATGTTGCTTTTAGAAATGCCAACAGTTGGATGCTTCTTCCTGTAGGTATTGGGGGTGAGTCAAACCGACAGAAGAAAAATAAACACACGGGGGATTTGGGGCAAGGCCATTTCGCCAGGACCAAACCAGCTGCCGCCAACGAGACTTTCCGATTGATTGAAGATTTGACCCACCGAATTTCATATTCGTTTCTTCGCCAAAAAAAGAATTTCAAATTCGTTGCTGTCATGTATGCATGCCGACGCATGAATTAAGTAAGTCCTCGTCCTCAACCGGCGCACATATGATCTAAGTGCAGGTATGCTCTCTATCGTATGTGATTGGCCCCGGTTTCCTTCTTGCTCCACACGCTGGTAATGAGATACTACTATAACAAGGTAATAGATTAGACAATAATTTATAACAGATTAAAGAAAAAAAATCAAAACAAACAGTAACTAGGAGGATTGTGGGACAGGTCGAGGACCATTGATTTTAAAAAAAACTCACCATCGGCGCAACAAAGACTAACTTCTTCCGCCGCAACGCGCGGGCATTTTGCTACTCCCTCCGGTTCATATTAATTGACTTGGATTTGTCAAAATTTGAATGAATCTAGACACCATTTAGTATATAGGTTCATCTAAAATTTGACAAATTCAAGTTAATTAATATGGGTCGGAGGGAGTAGTATATATATACCTAATAATAAAGCACGAAGTGTTTCTTCCGGTCCAACACTTTTTTTGGACAAAATTGCCCTCCCACCAAATCATATATTATCACAACGCCGCTCTTAAGTAAAAAACAAAATAATATTTCAAATAATATTATTACTATGTTCCCTAGTGGCAATAGCATATCTACAGCCGAAGATATTTCTATCACTTCCCTTGGAAACTAGAGGTATGAACCCGCTATCAAGCATAAATACCCCCTCTTGGAGTCACTAGCAACTACTTTGCCAAGATAGCTACTAACAACGGAGAGCATGCAATATCACAAACAACACAGACATGATAGTATCAAATAGACAAAACCATTAATCAATCTGACATAGTAATCTCAATATCCATCGGATCCCCGCAAACACAACATGCATGATTACATATAGATTAGATCTTGATCATGAACGGAGATCACAAGATCTATACATGAAAGCATAAGGATGATATACAACCATCTAGCTACTACATGGACCCGTAGTCCAAGGTGGAACTACTCACTCTTCATACGGAGAAGAATGCCTTCGGGATGATCTCCCCTCTGGCAGGGTGCTGGGAAGAACTTCAGATGCCCCCAATCTAGGGACAATGGTGGCGGCGGCTACAGAAGGTTTCGTGGAGTTTTGATCCGGGTTCCTAGGGTTTCTGCATTTCGGGCTTCTTATAGGCGAAGGGGCGAGCCAGGAGGGCCACTAGGGGGGCCACACCCTACCCAGGCGCGAGGTGGGCCCACCCACGCCTAGGGGGGTCTGGCTGCCCTGTGGCGCCTCTCCGTCTCGTCTTCTGACTTCGTGTCGCCCACGGTAAAATATTGACTTTGGCTTTTGTCCCGTCCAATTCCGAGAATATTGATTTTCTGCCTTTTTGGAACCAAAAACAGAAAAAAAACAGGCAACTGGCACTGTGGCAACTTGTTAATAGGTTAGTTCTAGAAAAGATATAAAAACACCTCAAAGTGTAGACAAAACAAAGCAAAGTAGATACTAAACAAGCATAAGTTGGGATTACCTGTCATATTGCCTTTATCAATACTTACCTTCCAGCACTATTCAGCAGTCTTGGCGACCAACCTTGAACCAATTTCTTAATAGAAGCAACAATGTGCTCAAATTGGTCATCCAAGGATCTCCCAAGTGCAGTCGGAAGACCAAGGTATTTGTCCACCAAAGCCTCTGTTGGGATATCAGTACCAGTATGAACCACCTCTTTCATTCCATCATCCTCTTTCATTCCTTGGATCCCTACTAATCCTGGACGGATGTCATTGGTGAGGAAAATGGACTCTGATGTGACCATTGTTCATGAACTCTTGGATTCAAACACAGGTGAGTGGAATGAAGATGTATTGGTGGCAAAGCTGGAAATGGTGGATGTCAATGCAGTTTTAAAAATTCTAGCTGGTCACTTAGAAGCGGATATGTGGGCTTGGCATCTAGAGAAACATGGCATGTTCACAGTTCAGTCATATTACAAGGCTTTGCTAGAAACAAATGAGGTGATTGAACCAATGGGTGGCTCTGGAGGCTCGGAACAAACCTACTGGAAAAAACTATGGAAGTTTAGAGTGCCACCGAAGGTTCAAAATGTTTGGTGGCGAGTCATTAAAGGATATATTCCTTGTAGATCGATGCTTAAAGTGAGACATATATAAAGGATCTCCTTCTGCTCCGCTTGTGGTAAGGATGAAAAAATATGGCATGCTTTTTTCCAGTGCACCTGGGCGAAGCTTTTTTGGTCGGAGATTAAGGATATAACAGGGGGTGCGAGTACCCGAGCTTCATCTGTTGTCATGGGCTACTGATCTGATTGATGGCACCAATGTCGATCAGAAAGATGTAGCCATGATTCTATGTGGATGTTGGGCTGTCTGGTCTGAAAGAAATGCAAGGCATCATGGCGAGCAAAGCAGGACAGTGTCTCAATCTGTTAAGTGAGCAATTGATATTGTGTCCGATCTTGTGATTACTGGCCAAAATAGTCGGGAACAGAAGTCAAGAAACCAACCGAAGTGGAGAGCCCCAGTTGAAGGCATGACTAAGATTAACGTAGACGCGAGCTTCAATATCTCATGTGGCAACGGCTCAACAGGTCTTGTTATGCGAAACCATGTGGGAGATCTGAAGAGGGGTCAAGCTATCTGGTATGGTGTAGCTGCTAATGCTCTCACCATGGATACCCTAGCAGTATGGGATGGGGTTGGAAGGGATGCTAATGTTGGCGCACACTTATGTGCGAAGCAAGCTACTGCTAGTCGTCGTAGATTCTTATGGATTAATTATGTCCCTTCCTTCTTAGAGCAATGCTTGATGAATGATTTTAAACATAGTGAATGATGAATGAAAGTTGTTAAGTCACAAAAAAAGATACTAAGCAAGCATGGAACATCAAAAATTATAGATACGTTTCTGATGTATCAAGCATCTCCAAGCTTAACTCCTGCTCGTCCTCGAGTAGGTAAGTGAGAAAAGAATAATTTTTGAGGTGACATGCACCATCAAAACCAAGATCAAACCATTTGCAAGCATTGAAAGCTAGGATCAAAGCACTCTAAACATGTGCATGAAAGATGGAGTTCTAACAATAAGACAAAGTAACTACGCATGGAACATGAAAGGATACAAACAAAGATCATGAATAACATGCATTGAAAAATGTTTGTTTGTTTCACATACAGAAAACATGGCATAGTGGCATTCAGCTTGTCCCTCATGGAGTGGCAAATATATGCATATGACACCTTCAAAGTTCATAAGAGTGACTAGATACAAGTAGCACAAGAACAAGTAATATCACAATATGCATCAATCAGTAAGTTTTGGGACACTGCACATAGAACTAAGACTGACAACTATGCTCTCTTAATGGTGCCTAAAGGTAGAAGGTGAAGACTCAATATAATAGTGGAAGAAAGGCCCTTCATAAAGGAAGCAGGGATTTCAAGTTTCAAAAAGAGCTTCCAAAAATTATGGTTCTTGTTAGCTTCCAGCCCTCATTGCCCCAATCATAAGCATCTTGAAGTGATTAAGGTTAAAGTGAAAAAACTATGAAGTATATGCTTGACAAAGTATAAGTTGGCAATCTCAAGTCCCTTGAATACGAGGGCCATGATACGTCCAATTTTCATCACCATTATATATCATAATTTTCCTCTATTCATTGATATATGTCTTATTATGAGGTGTTATTTATGTCTTTTCTTCTGTTTTTGCATGTTGGATGATTCTTGGAGGATGGACTGCCAGAGTCAGGTTTCTGATGGAAAAAGAGGTGTTTTGATGCAATTTCGCGAAGATAATAAAAATATCAGAAAAATCATGGAAAATTATATTTTCCCAGAAGACGAAGGAAGCCAGAAGGGGAGGCGTAGCCGGGCCACAGGGGTACCACACCCCCCTAGGCGTGGTCCCCCTGGGCCACGCCTAGGGCAGGTGTGGCCCACCTGGCCGGCTCCCGAATCCGCCCTCTCGCCTATATCTTCCCCACGGAACCCTAATACCCGGGGAGCGACCATAGAAAGATTTCAGCCGCCTCTGCGGGGCGGAAAACATCGAGAGAGAAAGATCTCTCCGGCAAACAGATTTCTGTTGGGGAAATTCCTTCCCGGAGAGCGGAGATCGTCGCCATCAACACCGTCATCAAGCTAGGCTTCATCGGGATCATCATCATCATCATCATCCACACCATCATCTCCACCAACACCATCATCACCACTCCATCCCGCTGTAACAATCGTGTTGGATCTTGCATTAGTTCTTAGGGGAAACTTTCCCGGTGTTGATTACTATTGTAGTTGATGCTTATGAGTGGAACCATTGGATTATTGTTTATGTTCAGATTGTTATTCATAACCATATCATCTTTGATCTTGATCCATATGATGTCTTGTGAGTAGTTCGTCTAGTTCTTGAGGACATGGGAGAAGTCATGTTGTTAGTAGTGGATTTGTGTTGAGTTATTATTCAATGGTTTAGTATTTAAGTTGTGGTGCTATTCTTCTAGTGGTGTCATGTGAACGTCGACTACATGATACTTCACCATTTATAGGCCTAGGGGAATGCATTGTGTATTTGGCTACTAATTGTGGGGTTGCCGGAGTGACAAAAACCTGAACCCCCGTTAGGACACCTTTGGACAACGGAGTGTAGGATCTCAGAGTTTAAGGTTGTGGTTAGGTTTATATCTTAATTACTTTCCTGTAGTTGCGGATGCTTGCACGGGGTTTAATCACAAGTATGTATTAGTCCAAGTAAGTTCGGTACATTAACACAGGTTCACCCACACAACACTTACAACACCAAAGAAGAGTACTTAGCTATTTGAAGCGAAAGCACTTGACAGAACTCCTATGTGTCCTCGAGAACGTTTGGTCCTTATAAGTATTTCCACCTGCTTGTCCTTTGATAAGAAAGGATTGGGCCACTTGCTGAGTTTGTCCTTTGTCTTTATTAGTTGCACTTTGTTTTGTTGCTTTATCAGAAAACCCCTAAATATCCATTTGCTAAGTATTTACAGAGAGTTGCTGCTCCATACCACTAGTCAACACCTTCTGCTCCTCGTTGGGATCGAGACTCCTATTTATCGAAAGTACTACGATACACCGCCTATACTTGTGGGTCATCAAGACTATTTTATGGGGCCGTTGCCGAGGAGTGAAGCACTATTGAAGTGTGGAACTGGTAAGGGAAACTTCTACTATGAGTATTGCTTTTTGTTACTGCTTGTTACTGTGTTTCCAATATGGTTAACCCACTTGGTTTTTTGTTTGGGAAAACTACTACCACTGTTAGGGTAGTAGATGAACCACCACTTGTTGAGATAGATCCTTTTAAGATACCTACAAGTATTGTTGATTGTGTTATGGATAATTATTATTTAGGGGATGGAGCTGTCCACCTTGGTGATCACTTTCTTTTTATCCATGAATTATGTGGGTTGTTTAAGTGTGCAGGTATCACAACTGAACAGGTGAAGAAGAAGTTACTCTCCATGTACTTGAAAGGGAGAGCTGAAGAATGGTATAAGCTGCTGAAGAATGGACAATCCATGGAATGGGAGGAAATGACATCTCTCTTTTATTCTAAATTCTATCATCCCAATGAGATTCATAAGGATAGGAATCTGATATATAACTGTTTGCCTCGTGATAGAGAGAGTACAACTCAAGCTTGGGGGGAGATTGAAGTTATTAATGCTTAAATGTCCTATTCATGAACTCCCTAACAATATTATTATCAATAACTTTTATGATAGGCTTTCTCTTCGTGATAAAGATCTACTGGATGCTTCTTGTGCTGGATCATTCACACATATGAAGGAAAAAGCTAAATGGGATCTACTAGACCGTATTCAAGAGAACACTGAAGCTTGGGAGAATGACAAAGGAAGAAAGTCAGGTATAAACTATGATTACTAGGACAATGCACGCGCGTTGCTGCGACGCAACTCGATGATGGAGGCGTGCGTGAGATGGGGATTGAGAAAACTGAGCGGATGAAAGAGACCGAGGTAGGAGATAAGGTAGTGGTGGGCCCCATTTTTCGGTTTCTCTTTCACAGGACGCGTGGCGAGCGCTCAGGACGGAGGACGCGCGAGGCGGAATCCTCCGCCTGATCTGGAGCATTTGCCAACAATTTATACGCTTCGCCTGCCAAGCGCGAAAGCATAAACATAGCAGGGAGTGTCGAACATGAATGTGTAGAGCTTACCACACGCCGCCTGGATACGGAAAACGAAGTAATTTCTCTGTCTTGAGACTGGGCACGCCAAATTTCCACCTTACTCCTTGGCCATGCGCACGTACCTGGGTCCTGGTGCCGAACTGTCAGCACTCGCCCGGCGGAGCCCTAATCTGTGTTCTGCGAGACACCCTTCAGGTGCACTGAGGGGCACCGACAACGGAAAAGGTGGTCACGGAAAGTAGAGTCCAGGACGCTGTTCTCCAGAGCGGCTAGCCTCGTGCATGCGCACAGCACCGACGCGGATGTCAACTGGTCCGACCGGAGCACCTTCGCTCGCATCGAGCAAAATATGTGCTGGATGTGTCCTCCTTCCACCACGGTACAGTTCCGGCGAGCTCTCCCCGCGCCGCTCCAGTTTTCCGGCGGGCGTGCGCTGCCCGCCCGTTGTCGCCAATGTCCAGCTCCTCCACGTCCATCGTCCTCTGCAGCTGGCCAGCAGCTTCCCTCCGGTCTCGCGTGCGCCCGTGCTACACGAGAAAAGATGATTTCTAGGGAGAGAGTTGTGGGAGATCTCAAAAAGGCGGATGTGGACGAGGTCGAAGGAGAGAAACAGAGTTTCCTGGTCCCTGACTGACATGGTTATACCCTACGGGTACATAACTTCAACATACCTAGTCCAGCCCAAGGAAGGCCCACTGCAGGCATACGCTGGTCCATGAAGATTTTCGGGTGACCAAGGCCCAAGACATCTTCGGATCCTTGGAGAACAAGACTAGTTTAGGTAGGAAACTCAAAAGGGCAAATGCCCTAGAACTTGTAACCGACTAGGACTATGCCCGGGACCTGCCTAAGTCTATATAAAGGCCAGGAGGGCACGTCCTAGGGCAACTCAACCAGCCTCGACTCATACTTTCGCACACGCATCCACGCCAGATCGAATCTGCGCACACTGTAACCTTCGGTTCCGCCGTAATCAAAGAGCAGACAAGCAGGAGTAGGGTTTTCCCTCCGGGGGCCTGAACCTGGGTAAATCTTGTGTCCCCTGGTTGCTTGTCTGTTAACCGTGCCACGATCTCCAGCATCCCCATCTTCTCCAAAACCCAAGTCCATAACAATGGGCATTGACGAGATTAAACCTCGTCAATTGGCGCCGTCTGTGGGAATTGGGGCTGCTGATTGTGCGGTCGTGACGGTTCCGACCCGATCTATCTACAAATCTGTGACGACAGAGAATCACCTTCTCTTCGGCACTTTCGACTTCACCGCCCACTCGCCGGCCACCATGAAGGATTTCGAGCCCATAGGCGACGGACTCGAGATTTTGTTCGGGAGCTTCTGCTTCCAGGTGGGACAAACTGGTACCCTCCGCCTCCCTGAGCAGGTGACCGTGCCGTCAATAAGGCCCGCTTCGTGGGCTCCGCACCCCGTGCTACGCACGTCACCATCAACAGATGAGTTCTACAGCAGCAGCAGCTGCAACTCTGATCTGTGCGAGCCACCTTCGGATGAAGGGACCTACGGTTCCGGATCCGAAAGCTGCGGCAGCAGCCAACCAATCTGCAGGCGCTATCTGTGCGCCGCGGTCATCCAAGCCGACGAGGAAACGCCTAACCCGCCGCCCAACCCCAACCCGCAGGACGGAAATGGCGAAAACGGGGAAAACAGAGGCCACCTCATCCAACTTAGCAAAGAAGGATGGGTAGAAGCACGCCGTGCCGTCGCAGGCGAAATTGTCCTACCTCTGGACTCCCCACGTGATCTGCTGAGGGCATACCACTATCTCCTCATCGAGGAGCACAAGAAACAAGTTGAGATGCAGAAGACGCTCGACAAACGCAAGCAAGCAGCCTCTGAGTCCAGCGCGCGACGAGCTGCGCTCTCCGCCATGGAACCCGGATCTAGCACAAACAGAAATCAAGGAAACAAGCACCGTTCTCGGATGGAAAACATGGACCCCAAGGATCGGCGCGACATGACCCGAACTCTCCACACATCATTCATGGATATGGACGCTGACGACAACATCACCCCGAAGACGCCACAAGCAGCGATCATGGCAGCCACTGCGTATCTCGCAGCTCACCCACCTCCGGAGGGGGACCCGAAAAGGGCCATGCATAAGTACGCACTCACCGGACTAGGACTAATCGGAGCTGCGCTCCACGAGGACGCTCCTGCGGAGCCGAAGAAAAAAGCTCCGGCCAGGCGCGACCGGAGCCCCACACCCTCATCCGAAGAGGAAGAGGAGCACGATCTTCCTCGAAGGAAGAAGATCTCCAACCGCCACAAACGCGACTACGACGCCAGAGACAAGCTTACACAGCGCAAGATCGACAAAGCACGCGCCAAACGCGCATGCTCTTCTGAATCTGAGATGGACGAAGACGAAGGAGAACTCTACGGGGCTCGATGCTTCAGCAGATATGTCCGACGAACGCAGATGCCACGCAACTTCAAGCTTCCTTCGGATACTCCAAAGTTCAACGGTACACAAGATCCAAAGTCCTGGCTCAGTGACCATGTGTCATCCGTCAAGCTTCATGGAGGCAACAAAGAAACCGCCATGCAATGCCTTCAGCTGCAGCTAACAGGCGCAGCGCGAGTCTGGCTCAGCAGCCTATCATCAGGATCGATCCGAAGCTGGGAGGAGCTTTCCTACAGCTTCATCTGAAATTTCAAAGGCACCAGCAAGAGGCCCGCCTCAATCGAGGAATTGCGAGCCTGCACTCAAAGAACGGGTGAATCTATTCGCTCATACATACTACGCTGGTCTACGACCAAGAACTCCGCAGCACACATCTCCGAAGAGAGGGCCATCGACGCCTTCAGGGACGGCGTCAAACGCCCAGACTTCAAGGAGGAACTTGGGCGTGTAAAGCCCAAGACACTCGACCACCTCATGGAAATCGCCAACAGTTGGGCAGACGACGAAGATTGCATCCAGCGGGCGCAATCAGATGAAGAGGACGACTACGGCCGAAGACGCGAACGCCGCAGCAAGAGGAGACCGCGCGTCTACGAGGACCACGACGGACCCGACATGGTCGCAGCCGGCTACGCCGATCGCCGTAATGACAACAGCCGCAACAGCGGAGGATACCGCAACGGAAACTTCCGCGACAACGGACGACCAACGCAGTCGTGGCAACGCCGCGACCGCGAGAACGGACCCTCAGCATTCGACAAACTTTCGGGTCCATGCACCATCCACTTCTACATCGACAAACAGGATGGCAAAAAGAAAGCCAGCCACATGCTCAAGGATTGTCGCGAGTTCCAAAAACTCAGCGAAGGCATGATGCAGATGAGGCAACAAGGTCCAATCCCTGCGTTCGGAAACACACCTGCGCCAGGAGAAGTAGCACACGGAGCTCCTCCACCGCCACCTATTGGAGGCCAAAGTCAACCAGTCGCACCAGCACAAAACAACGCCGGGGTCCCATACCCCCCATCAAAAGGAGCACTCAATATGATACAAAAGGGACGCCCAACAAATAGAGTGCAGAAGAAAATCACCCGACAAATCAACTTGGCCGTGGCAACTCCGCCTGCAATCCCTGAGTACCTCAGCGGATCGGAGTCCTGCATCACATTCACTCGCGCGGATCACCCTTGCCAGATCCCTCGCCCAGGCCATGCTGCCTTGGTGCTGGAGGCGCAGATCGGAGGCTTCGAGATGAGTCGCGTCTTCATGGACGGCGGCAGCGGCATCAACCTAATGTTCGCAAGCACTCTAGCAGCTATGCGGATCCCGTAATGCAGCCTGGAACAATCAGACACGACGTTCCATGGCATTGTCCCAGGAAAGGGCATCTTCCCCCTGGGCAAAATAGGGCTCGACGTCATCTTCGGGAAACCGGACAACTTTCGGCAGGAGCGCCTAGAATTCGAAGTAGTGGACTGGCCGTCGCAATACCACGCCATCCTGGGACGTGTAGCATTCGCACGGTTCCTGGCCGTCCCACACTACGCATACTTGCTACTCAAGATGCCAGGACCAAGGGGCGTCATCACAATCCACGGGAGCTTCACCTGATCGGACCAATGCGACAGGGATTTCAACAAAATCTCCCAGTCCTTCGGCATGCAAGACGAGCTCGTAAGGCTCCGCGAGGAGACGGACAATGGGCTACCCCCAGTCACAAGGCAGAACGCACCCGACATGTCCTTCGACTCCACCGTCAACACCAAGAAAGTGAAAGTCCATCCGACAGACGCCTCCAAGACGGCGCTGATCGCCAACGACCTCAGCACCGCATAGGAAGGCGCGCTCGTCGAATTCCTCCGTGAGCACTGGGAAATATTCGCCTGGTGTCCTGCGGAGATGCCAGGAGTTCCCAGGGAATTCGCCGAGCACGCACTCAATGTCTTCCCAGACACCAAGCCAGTCAAGCAGTCTATCCGAAGATTGTCAGAGCCACGAGCCGAAGCTATCGGCAAGGAGATCAACAGATTACTCGTAGCAGACTTCATCCGGGAAATCAAGGAAAGCGAGTGGCTAGCAAATACGGTGATGGTCCCGAAGAAGGACACGGATATCCTGCGGATGTGCGTAGACTTCACGTCACTAAATAAACACTGCCCTAAGGACCACTTCCCTCTTCCTCGGATCGACCAGATCATCGATTTGACTGCAGGTTGTGAGAAACTCTCCTTCCTCGACGCCTACTCAGGCTATAACCAGATTCGACTCAAGGTCGAAGATCAAGAGAAAACGGCATTCATCACACCGTTCGGAGTATACTGCTACAACACAATGCCTTTCGGGCTAAAGAACGCGGGTGCCACGTACCAGCGATGCATGCAGGCCTGCCTCAAGGACCATATCGGTCGCAACGTCCAAGTCTATGTTGACGACATAGTCATAAAAACCAAGGAGGCAAGCACACTTATCGACGATCTCTGCGAGACGTTCGACAACCTCGATCGCTACAGGATCAAGCTCAATCCAGAAAAGTGTGCCTTCAGGTCAGTTGCTCGGGTACTTCATCTCTCAACGAGGGATCGGAGCGAACCCGAAGAAAATCAAAGCTATCATGACAATGGAAAAGCCGAAAAACCTCAATGGCGTTCAACAGCTCGCAGGGCGAGTAGCGGCACTAAGCAGGTTCATCAGCCGCATGGGTGAGAAGGCCCTACCATTCTACCAGCTGCTACGCAAGGCACACAAGTTCGAGTGGACACCAGAAGCAAACGATGCATTCGAAAGCCTCAAGCGGCTCCTATCTACCTCGCCTGTTTTGGTCACACGAAAAGAGCGCGAGCCCCTGTTGCTATACATAGCAGCCACACACCAGGTGGTCAGCACAGTACTCTTGGTCGAACGACCCGAAGAAGGCAAGACCCACGGGGTACAACGCCCAATTTACTACCTCAGCGAGGTTCTCACTCCAACAAAACAGCGGTACCCGCACTACCAGAAGCTAGCCTACGGCGTGTTCATGACGGCTCGACGACTGAGCCACTACTTCCAGGAGCATCAGGTAATGGTCGTCAACGAGGCGCCCCTGAACAGCATCCTGAATAACCCATAGGCCACAGGACGTGTGGCCCTGTGGGGCATCGAACTATCACCCTTAGACATCGTCTACGAGAAGCGACATGCAATCAAATCTCAAGTCCTTCCGGATTTCCTGGTGCACTGGATGGAGCTGCAGCTGCCGGACACTCCAGACATGTCGCAGTCTTGGACAATGCATTTCGACGGCTCCAAACGCGAAGCCGGAGCAGGTGCAGGAGTCATACTGACCTCCCCGCAAGGTGACAAGATGAAGTACGTCCTTCGGATGAAATTCAGAGCCTCCAACAACGAGGCCGAATATGAAGCCCTGATCCATGGCATGAAGATGGCAAAAATATGCGGCGCAACGCGCCTGGTCATCTACGGTGACTCCAACCTTGCCGTACAGCAAACGATGAATGAGTGCGACGCACACGCCAAAAACATGATCGCGTATCGGGCGCTATACAACGCACTCGAAGGAGAATTCGACGGCTACGAACTTCGGCACGTTGGAAGAGAGAGCAACGAGGAGGCCGATAGACTCGCCAACATCGGCTCCACTTGCGCAAAGGTGCCACCAGGTGTGTTCCTCGAGCAGATTTGCGTGCCATCTATCAAGCGGAAATTCCCCAAAGGGTCACCCGAAGAAGCAGAACACTCGGGGGCTACGCTACCCGAAGGTCAGGAAGGACCCGAAAAGTTGGATACCGAAGTTGCCATGGTGAACCTGATGCAGGTCATGGCAGTCGAAGAAACTTGGACACAGCCATACCTCCAGTTCCTGATAAACGGAGAATTGCCAGATAGCCCGACAGATGCCTGACGCATATCTCGTCGGTCAAAAGCCTTCACCATCATCAACGGCGAGCTGTACAAATGCAGCATCACGGGTGTACTACAACGGTGCGTCACCATCGACGACGGCAAGGCCATACTCCAAGATATACATGAACGCATATGCTGCCACCATGCAGGCAGCCGCTCCCTTGTCGCCAAAGCTCTGCGAGCAGGATTCTACTGGCCAACGGCCATGAGTGATGCGAAGGACATCGTCCGCAGATGCAACGGGTGCCAGCGGTTCGCCGACAAACCGCACGCACCTGGGTCCGAACTTCGACCCATACCCATAGCCTGGCCTTTTGCCCAATGGGGCCTCGACATGATTGGCAAACTGCCAAAATCCTCAAAGGGAGGACATGTTTTCCTCCTAGTAGCAGTCGACAAATTCACCAAGTGGATCGAAGCCATGCCAGTAACCAACCAAAAGGGCACAACAGCCGTCAAGTTCTTCGAATCCATTGTCTACAGATTTGGCGTACCGCACAACATCATCACCGACAACGGATCGAACTTCATCTCCGAAGAATTCCAGAACTTCTGCGAAGTCCTCGGGATCAATATCACGTATGACTCAGTGGCACACCCGCAAACGAACGGGCAGGTGGAAAAGGCCAACGACCTAATCGGCGCTGGCATCAAGAAGCGCCTCATGAGATCACTCGAGCACAAAGCTGGAAACTGGACGGAAGAGCTACCGTCTGTCCTGTGGAGCTTACGTACTACGCCAAACAGCTCCACCGGCTACACACCGTTCTTCATGGTTCACGGAGCCGAGGCAGTGCTACCAGCTGAAGTACGCCATCAGGCTCCACGAGTCGTAGCGTACAGCAAAGCCGAGTCCACGACCGCGCTCGAAGATGCCGTCGACACACTCGACGAAGCGCGGATATAGCAGCAGCTAGATCATCAGTGTACCAGCAAAGTCTCCGCAACTACCACAGCCGTCGGCTGCGCCCAAGGTCCTTCGTCGAAGGAGACCTCGTCTTGCGACTCAAGCAAAAGCGCCCGAACAAACTCGATTCACCATGGGAAGTACCCTACGCCATCACCGAGGTCATCCCAGGTGGCGCCTATCGCCTCAAGCACGTGGAGTCTGGAGTCGCATACTCCAACCCATGGAACGTCTCGCACCTGCGACGATTCTACACGTAGCAACCTACCCTTTTTTTACTTTCAATAAGTCTTTCAGCCAAGGTTATTCAGCCGAACCATGTACCTCCTCCATTACGATATAAATAAAGCTAAGTGTCTCGCCCCCAACCTTCGGTTGACTATTTTTCTGCAACTCTACTACACGCTACAATCGCACTCGGGGGCTCCCCCCACCTCACGATTTCATCGGCTGAGGACCAAACGTGTACACCTGAGTAGCTGACTACGTCAGGAAAACAAAAAGGGCACGTACTCAATCAAAGCACTGCGTGCTCACAAACAAGCAAACATTTACAAAGGGCACATATACGCCCAGCCGCAATATACAAATTTTACATCTATCTATTTATTTTCAGGTCCTATCTACTCTGAAGAATAACCTGAGCACGCTGCTCAAACAAGTCTACAATTTGCTCGGCATACTGCCTTACAACCGCGTAATGCGGACGCATGTTCCACTCGCCACCATATGGTCGAGGAGGTGGCCCGATCGCCACAGCAGCCAAATCTACGTCAGGGCGGTGCACCCTCACAAGGGACAAGGCAGCCTTCACCCCTGCGATGAGCTGCTGCCGCACCAGCTCCTTGACATATCCGGCATTCCGAAACTTCGTCAGAAGACCCTCAAGAGTCGTTGGCACGGCATCCAACGGAAACATGACGTGCAGTACCGAAGACAGTGATGTCTGCACCTGGCGGAGCACCCGCGAAACCTAGTAGACGCGATCCTGCACTGTTGCTAGAACCATGGCGCGATCACGGTCCATCCAGAAGAAGCCTCCGGCCTCCATGTCCTGTTGAGTCAAACAATTGACTCGAACAACAATACGCTCCTTTTCTTCCCTCGGAGCAATATTGGCACCTGCGACAAACGCACAAAACAAGAGTAAGGCCAGCAGGCTCACCCGAAGAACTGGGCTACAGCCCGAAAGAAGGATCAACTTACATTGCAGCTGCTCGGACAGTCGACCCAGCTCCGCCCTCAAATACTCCTCTCTGGCTGCACCACGGTCTGCTTTGGATTTCCAAACGTCAGCACGACCGCGTAACCCAAGCAAATTCCTCTCCAAGCTACGCACGCGATCCCGAAGAAAAGCGAGCTGCGAGGAATCATCCAATGACGCTCGCAAGGGCCTTTCGGATGAAGTGTCAACTGGGTCAACACCCGAAGGAACCTATAGCAGCAGAAAGGCACACAGACATTCAGCCAAGGATAAAAGCACAACACGGAGGAATTCATTAAAATAAGGCCACTACGTGGCACAAGGATGGTACTACAAAAGATATTTACAATAAGAAGCAGACTACAACCTAGTTTACGCCTACTATGACTATGGTGCAGGACACTGAGTCACCTCAGAGCCAGACTGCCTAGCCTTAGCCTCGCCCTGCTGCCGCATCGCGTACTCAGACAACAAGTCAATAATCTTGGGCCCGTATCGTCGGCAGCGAGCGGAGTAGGCGGCGAAGGCTACCTCGGATCCATCCGCGGCCGTCGGCATCTGAGAGGTAATCTGGGGCAGGTCCAGCTGCGCTCCAGCCTCCATGGCCATTGCCAGCCCGACGGACGCGCCGATGCCTTTCTTCTTGCGCTTGTACGCTGCAGGCGCTTCGCCCGACAGAGCCTCCGACAGGGCATCCACATATTGAAGAGACGCACCCTTCGGGAAGAACTCCTGGTAGAAGCGACCAAGGACTTCTTTCGCCTTGGCGAGGGAGTTGACGACGGTGCTGCAGCGGTCTTCGACCGCTACAGTGGCATCATCCAGAGCACTCCGTGCTCCAAAGCACCGCGGTCGAACTCAATGCCTGCGGCATCTGCGACAAAAAGAAGAAAACATGAAAAGAAGGAGAAGAAGATCCGAAGGAAAAGAAGCAAGTACAAAAGCTAAAGCTCACCCGAGATAGCCTTGGCAGCAGCCATGAGCTTCTCCGCCACCCCTTTTTCACGAGCAGCCGCAACGGTGGCCAGCTGCTCCTCACGATCGGCGGCCTCCTGTTGCAGAAGCTCTTTTGCTTCGGCTGCCTTCGTCAGCTCCAGCTCAAGGCGCCCTCGCGCACCTGCAGCAGCTTCGGCCTTCTGTTCTGCTTGGCTAAGGCTCTTCTTCAGAGCATCAACCTCGCGGAGAGAGTCGTTATGTTCCTCTGCATTTACAACAAGCAAGTGTCAAAGAAAAGGACCAGGATACGCAAGAAAAATACTACAAGGCAGACGAATACCTTGCAGCTGCCGCATTTTTGCCTCCAGCGTCAGGCGCTCCTCCACCAGCCACTTGGCCTCTTGGACAAAAGGCTGCAGGAAAAGGCAACAACAGTAAGCACATGACTTGGGGGCTACGCCCCACACAAAGAAGCAATAACAACATCAGCACTCGAAGACACTCGGGGGCTTCCCTCCATAACATCAAGAAGGACAACTTACGTGCTACGAAGGCGAACCCGCAGGCCCGCCTCCGAAATTCTAAGGTGCAACCACCAGCCTCTCCTGCACAGGAGGAACTGGCGCAGCGTCACCAGAAGTCGCCACCGTCTGAGGAGGAGGCGACACAATGTTCGACTCCCCCATCATCTCGTTCGCTCCATCACTAGAGCCGTCGGAAGATTGCCTGCACACAAACCAATCAACACAGGTGCAAAAACAACAAGGGAACAAAGGAAAATAGTGGCAACAAGAAAACTTACGAGCCCAACGCGCTCAGGTCGAAGATAGGAGAAGCCCTTCGGGCCCTCTTCTCTTCCTTCTTTTCTTCCTCCTTCTTTTCTTCCTTCTTCCGCTTTGCTGGCGGGTGCGGAGCAACAGCTCGCACAGGAATGGCAGTAAGAGGAGAGGAAGAACCCTCATGAACATCACCCTGACGCTCAAGGCCCAGAGGATTCCTGGGAGTCAGAGGAGTCGAGGCATCCGAAGACTCGCTGGAGCTCCGTGATCGCTTGCGCGAATGGTCCTCACTCGACTCGTCGGCATCCTCCGCTGGAGATCGCGCTGACGGTAGCTCGGACACGGAGTCCACGTCTTCATTATCCGGGGCATTCGGATACCTTTCGGGCAATGGTGGTGCCATGCCCGGAACTTTGAAGCTCTAAAAAAAGAGATGGAACTTTGTTAAGCAAACAAAGGGAAAAAGTACACAGGTGACAAAACAAAAGGGGAGCACTACGTGCGCAAATCTACACCTTCGGTACGGCCAACGTCGAAGAAAAGGGAGGAGTCTGCGACTTCCCCGGAATTTCTTCGTCTGCCTTGAACTTCAACAGCGCGCGAAGAGTCTTGTCAAGTTCCGCCTCAGAGATTTTCTCACTCGAAACCCTCGTCGGATCACGGCGCCCAGAGTAAAGAAACATCGGATGCGCCCTCGCTTGGAGAGGCTATACCCGACACTCAAGAAACGTTCGGATGACGTCGACACCGTTCACCTCCTTCTTAGGAATCAATTGGAGATCCTCCACCCGACGGTACAGGGCATCTATCTCCGCCACCTCACCGTCTAAGATCTGGTTTTTCCAGGATCTTTTCTTCTCAATCAGCTGGGAGGGGTCAAAAGGAACGAGACCAAAATCTTTCCCAGGCAGTACGGAGCCACGGATGTAAAACCATTTCCTCCGTCAGTACTGGACAGATTCGGACATGGAAAAGGAAAAGAATTGGACATTGGGACTGAGAGACATGATGAAACCCCCAATGGGATACACACTATCCGAACCAGATTGCCTCTTCACGGAATAAAGCTTCCGGAAGAGGCCAAAGTGCGGCTCAATGCCAAGCCAACACTCGCAAAGCGTGATAAAACAAGCAATGTGGAGAAGGGAGTTGGGAGAAAGATGATGCAACTGAACCCCATAGAAGAAGAGCAGTCCACGAAGGAAGTCATGGAATGGATACGAGAACCCACGCAAGACAAAGGCAAGAAACATAACCCGGTACCCAGCTGGGGGACAGGGGATTACCTCATTGCTGGGGAGTCTCACGGCCGTCGCATCTTGCGGGATCAGGCTCCGCTCGCGCAGTTTGCGGAGATCGCTCTCCCGCGTCTCCGATCGCCGCCAGCCACCATCGGTGACGCGAGCAGCGGCGGTGCCCTTCTTGCCTCCGGCGGCGCTGGTCCCAACCGCGGACGAGGATTTCTTCGTCTTCCCCATGACGCTGCAGCGGTGGTGGCGTTGGCAACGACAAAGAACAAAGGAAGTGTGGAAGAAAAGCTCAGCGCGCAGCAAGAACCGCTCAAGAACAAGAAGGCAGCGAACAGATGAACTGGTGCGGTGAAAAACAAAACACGATTTCACCCAGGATTATAACAGCGAAGACGACGCACACCAGCCGTCCATCGAGAAGACCTAACGCCAACGGTAGATCTGACCGTACACGTGTCAACACCACAACGAACCGTCGTTACCACGCCGTCCACTACGCGCGGAAATCGAGGAGGCGCCGTAATCATCTCCACGCCCCGCGTGACCGGTCAATTCAAAGTCAGCAAGTGGGACGCACGCTTCGTCCCGTCAAGTCATCTCTGGCGCAGCAGACGCTTGAGGTCATCAATCGTAAGCACTGACGTCATCAAAAGCTATACTAGCACCACTTCGGCTACACAGCTAAAAGTACTCACTCGAATCTATGATTCGACTAAATACTTGGGGACTACTCCTATCAGGAGCGCTGGCCGCGCACCCGACAGACAAATGAGGACAAAATTACTTCTATGAGTCGTACGTCGAGTCTACGACTCCACTACGGACTTGGGGGCTACTCCCATAGGGAGGATGGATTTAAGCATCCGAAAATTTTCGAGTCCTGCGGACCTAAAGACTGAAACAATGCTTGAACTAAAAGTCTCCGTTCGAGTCTACGACTCGAACAGACACTTGGGGGCTACTCCCATAGGGAACGCTGGTCGCGCACCATATGAAGTCTTCGACTGCGATCTTTCGGATCAGCACGCAAAAAAACTTTTTGGCAACTCTGCCCCAACAGAACGCTCAGTGAGCAACAATCTCCTTGGCCACCCGAAGCACCTCCGAGGTGATAAATGTTCGGATGCTGCGTCTGCGACGCAAAGATAAGACCTACAGATATCATCTGATGGCCTGGCAACGCACCTGACTACGCTCTGCTAGCATGAATCCGTACCAGCAGGTACGATGAAAAATCCTGACGGACGCGTTGGGTACACCAATTAAAATCACTGGAATTCCTCTCCTGTAAGTCCTCCGCGGCCTGAGTTGAATTACGCCAGCATATGTTCCAGGCCCGGGTTAAGGGACCTGGATCTGAAGAAGATCGTGTTGTTTTGTCCTAAGACAGTTAACTGACCCTGATCCGTCGGGTGAGTCAGGCACACGTATCAACAATCCCTATACATTCTCTTGAAAGACAGAGTTGCATCCCTAAGGATTGAAGAGTCCTCAGCCGAATCTACGATTCAACTGATCACTCGGGGGCTACTGACATGGTTATACCCTACGGGTACGTAACTTCAGCATACCTAGTCCAGCCCAAGGAAGGCCCACTACAGGCATACGTTGGCCCATGAAGATTTTCGGGTGACCAAGGCCCAAGACATCTTCGGATCCTTGGAGAACAAGACTAGTTTAGATAGGAAACTCAAAAGGGCAAACGCCCTAGAACTTGTAACCGACTAGGACTATGCCCGGGACCTGCCTAAGTCTATATAAAGGCCAGGAGGGCACGTCCTAGGGCAACTCAACCAGCCTCGACTCATACTTTCGCGCACGCATCCACGCCAGATCGAATCTGTGCACCCTGTAACCTTCGGTTCCGCCGTAATCAAAGATCAGACAAGCAGGAGTAGGGTTTTCCCTCCGGGGGCCTGAACCTGGGTAAATCTTGTGTCCCCTGGTTGCTTGTCTGTTAACCGTGCCACGATCTCTAGAATCCCCATCTTCTCCAAAACCCAAGTCCATAACAATGGGCATTGACGAGATTAAACCTCGTCACTGACCACGACGGCTTTTCTTTTTTTCTTTTCACGAACAGAAGGTTTCAATTGGCGGTGGCAGATATTCTGGGGTCTTGTTTTGAGGCTGATGGCGTCCTTCACGTTTGGATTGGTATTGGGCGAGAGGGTCAAAAAAATAACACGAGCTATTGGAGTAGGACACGCGTGTATGACTCGGAGACCGCCCGTTGATTGTTCGAACAAAGATGCAATCTAGGAAGACGTCCAATGGACGGATGAAGGCGTATTGTGACGGACGAACGAAAACCACCTCTAGAGTTTTTATATAGTAGAGATGAATGCATTAAATCTTTTATGGGAACTGATGACTTCCTTGATATTAGAAATGAGTTTGGTCTTGATTTCCAAAGTATTTCCAACTGTTTTAAGGCCTTTGCCTCTTATATTGAAATTCCCAAAAAGAAGTGGAACAAATACCATGCTCCTTATAAAGATGCTGTTAGTCATGTTCCTATTAGAAGTACCAAAGTTTGTACTACTAATCATATTGTGCCTGAACCTTATGTTGAGAAAATACCTTTCCCAGCTAAGGTAAAGGAGTATTCTATGATGATTAGTGCAAATAATAAAGATATTAAGAAAACTGTGGAACCTGATGCGCAATTGAATATTGAACCTGTGGTAGCTATTATGAAAGAACCTTTCACTAGAAATGTAGAGGATGAGCACATTGTCTTCTATGAAGATGCTTCTAATATTATCTCTCATCCTAGTAAGGTTAGAAAAGCTAGTGCTCCGGTGCTTTCTGTTAAAATTGGTGATCATTGCTATTATGATTTATGTGATATTGGTGCTAGTTCTAGTGCTATTCCTTATGAGATCTACTGGGAAATTATGCATGAAATTGGTCCTTGTGAGCTTGAGGACATTGATGTGGTTATTCACCTTGCTAATAAGGAAACCATATGACCTATTGGTATTGTAAGAGATGTGGAGGTTATTTGTGGTAAGATTAAATATCCTGCTGATTTTCTAGTACTTAATTCAGCAGCTAGAAAAACTTGTCTATCATTTTTTTGTAGACCTTTCTTGAACACTTGTGAGATATTATAGATTGTAATAAGGAGAAAGTTTTAACTAAGTTTAATGGATATTCTTATGAGTTTAACTTTTCAAAATTTTCTAAAGCTCCTTGTGAAAATAACTTGCCTAATAAAGATTTCAGGATGGAACAACTTGCTTCTATTGATCCGGTTTATGACCTTGGACCTCTTTTTGGTGACTGTAAGTATGTTCATTCTAATGATAAATTTGTTGCCAGTGACAGTTATATTGTCAACTTTATTCAAAGTTCTACTTAAAGTTATTATGAGAGAGGGAAACATGGTTTTATGCATCTCAATAATGTTAAGTTTCCCCGTTTTATGTTGAAAGCTTTGAAGTTGCATTTGTTTTGTCTTCCTATGCTAGTGGCTTTTTGTTTCAACAATTTGTTTTCTCATGACACTCCCATGCATAGGAAGTGGGTTAGACTCAAATGTGTTGGTTATTTTCTTCTTGATGCTCTCTTTCACTCCAGATATATATCTCCTTTGTGAGCATCTCTGAAACTTTCAAGCCTAACTTAAAGGCATTAAAGAAAAGTACTTGTTGGGAGATAACCCAAGAATTTGGTTGAGTCTTGGAAGTTATTACCTCTGTAATAACCGCTCCTTATCCTTTTTGTTTTGGTTTTTGTGTCAAGTTCAACTACTTTTGAGAAGTAGAGGAGTTGTGAAAAGTGGCTGTCCTAGGACAGATTTTTGTGCTGCATTGTAAAAATTCGTGAGGGAGATCAGTATGTCGGATGGAGCTGTATTTTTCTGAGCCTGTTCTCCAAGTTGTTACTAACTTTCATTAGTTCTGCAATTTTGATTTGAGCAACAGAAGGTTTTTGGAAAAATCAATCTTTACCTGCTGGTCTGTTGTGACAGATTTCTGCTATCAATTGCATTTGCCTCTTATAAGAAGCCTTTGTTTTGATGGATTTCAGTTGAAGTGTGCACCTAAAGGTTAATTGTTTTTTCTTACACTAATGCTTCCATTGAGGTTTGTGTGAGACCTTGTAGGAAAGGAAATTCCAGGAGAAGGAGAATAGGAGTCTGTAGAGTTCGTCTTTGGATATGTAAAAGTGGTGAAAACAGAAGGTTCGTGAAACCCCAATATTTTTATATTTTTGATGTTTTTATTACATAAGGGAAGTTACGAGACAGAACAGAGGAGGAACCGGAGGCCGGGGTGGACAAACCCACCCCAGGCGTGGGCCCCATCTGGCCGCGCTTGGAGGGGGTGTGCCTCCCCCAAGCTCGGTCTCCGCCTCATTTTTGTACCAAAACCTTCCTTATGTATTGAAACTTCGTAATATATAACCCCTCGGATCCCCCGAGGTTCATGCATCATGTTCTCGTTGTGTTTTCATTTCGATCTGTTTCTGTCAGGAAATCTTCTCAAGTTTAGAGCACCATGCTTGGTCTCCGTTAATGACAAAGGCAAGAAGCCCGTGGAGGAGATAAGGTTGGAAGAACAAACTGCCACAAGGACAAGGGCAAGGAAACCTACTTTTGTAGGAGAAATTAACACTGGACATGCTTTTTCTCGTAACATGCAGGGGATCATAGCCTTTGTTCCAGACTTCAGATCCTGCCCTGAGGCAGTGGAAGCCCTTCGAACCACTGATGATTTTTGTGATAAGTACCGTGCTTTGAGGATGAAGGTGGGTATGCTTCAAGAGGAGAATAACAGGCTTGAAAAGATGCTGGAAGATTTTCTTACCCTAAATAAGGGAACACCACCACCGAAGGAGTAATTCGTCATCAGGTTTGGCATCCCCTTGGCTTGTTCCAAGCTCGGAGGGAGTGTCGCGGTATCACCATCATTATCTTTCATCTTTTACCTTTTTAGTGGATTCATATCTTTGGCAGAGAGGTTATCTTATAGTTTGGTTTGCATGTGGAAGTATCTCTCCTTTACTTGATTATCTATGTATCCCTTGGTGTGAGTGCCTTTATGGAATATTAATGAGAAGTCTCATCTTTTACTTTTTGCACTTCTTATTTTAGTTTGCAATCTCTATTACATGATGGATCTTGTTGATCAGTATTGGCATCACTTTGGGAGCATCAAGTAAATCTAAATTGGTTTTGGAAAACCGAGCTCCGGTCAGTAGCAACACTTTTTGAGGTTTGAAAGAAAAAGAGTAAATCTTACATGTATTTTGTATCATTTATTTTCTTTCTTGTTGGCTCATAAGCTTAGTATTCTTTATTTAAGATCTTTTGTGTCCTCAAGGAATATTGCATGTTTGGATTTATCACTTGTAGGTTTGGTTGTTTCTTTCAACTCTTTTGCTTGCTACCCAGCCTTGCTAGCCAAAAACATGTTTTGAGAAGGCATACTTATCATGTTTCCAACCCTTTTGAACCAAAACCCGTGCCGTTTGTGTCCACCATATCTACCTATTAGCATTATTGCTATTCCAAGAAAATTCTCAAGCTTCATCTATCTTTTGAATTAAAAAGTATTTTGTTATGTGAAAACAAGTTAGTAAAGCTCTCACGAACTTGATGGCACACCTTATTTTCTTGCCCGTAATAGACTTGAACCATTGTGCCATTGAAGTTGTATATGCTTGCATCTATACCTTGGAATTAGCAGAACCGTGTCGTCACAGGTAATGCTTTCAACATTGCACCTATACGTTGTACACAATTGATATCATGCTCTTTTGGTTGCGGATGTCGACGGTGTGAAATAAAGAGGGAGCTTGTAAGTCCATGGAGTGATGTATGTGTGTTAGAGAAACGCCTGGGCCGCTAGCCTAAGCATGCCTAATCATGGTGGAAACTTGCAGCATCACCATAATGAGCATTCTATGAAGCATCCTTAATAAAAAGCTATGCACATAGTAAATAAAAAGATTGCTGAGATGCTCATTGTCTGCTTTCCTTGTCATTTTGGTTATGGGATAGCTCCTATACCATGTGCAAGGGGTACCCCATTGGCGGTTCTCTATGATACGCATGTACATACAATGACAAGAACTTATATTGGCTCCGGTAACCAAAGTTGATTAGCATGAGGAGCGGCCCTCGTACTCAAGGAACATGAGATTGCCAACTTATATTTTGTCAAGCATATACTCCATCTTTGTGCACTTTAACCTTAATCATCTCAAGATGCCTATGATAGGGGCAATGAGGGCTCAAAGCTAGTAAGTACCTTAATCTTTTGGAAGCTCTTTATGACTTGAAATCCCTGCTTCCCTCTATGAAGGGACTTTTTCTCCTACTTTATAAGTTGAGTCAGTAAACCTACTTCCTTTCTTTCTCCAGCAAGAATTTGAGATGTTGTGTTTCAAGCATTCATATGGTGATTTATTCAACCATGTTCTTTATCTTCCTTGTTTGCACAAGACTCTTATCTATTGAGTATTACTTTGAAAGCCTTCATTGTGAAAAACCTTTTTGAGCAAAGGGTACTCCTGTTTTAAAAATTCTTCAAAAGCTTTATTTGTGAAACTGTTTTCTAGCTGTTATTTGACCAAGAACAAGAGTTTGCTAATTCCAGTTATGATTTATCTTTATGCATCTCTATTGTGACTGCTGTACTTGTTGCAAGCTAAGTTATATAATGGTGAGTTGCTTTCTTCTATGAGTTGTGTAATGGTAAGTGTGATTCTTCTTGTCCGTATTCTTTTATCGACACTTCACTCCATAAACCTGTGGACATGTTTACTGATCTCAGTTTTCGCTTGGGGACAAGCGAAGGTCTAATCTTGGGGGAGTTTATACGTCCAATTTGCATCACCATTCTATATCATAATTTTCCTCTATTCATTGATATATGTCTTATTATGAGGTGTTACTTATGTATTTTCCTATGTTTTTGTATGTTGGATGATTCTTGGAGGATGGACTGCCGGAGTCAGGTTTCTGATGGAAAAAAGAGGTGTTTTGATGCAATTTTGCGAAGATCAGAAAAATACCAGAAAAATCATGGAAAATTATATTTTCCCAGAAGACGAAGGAAGCCACAAGGGGAGGCGTAGCCGGGCCACAGGGGGCCCACACCCCCCTAGGCGCGGGTCCTCCCTAGGCCGTGCCTAGGGCAGGTGTGGCCCACCTGGCCGGCACCCGACTCCTCCCTCTCGCCTATATCTTCCCCATGGAACCCTTATACCAGGGGAGCGACCATAGGAAGATTTCTGCCGCCTCTGCGGGGCACAAAACACCAAGAGAGAAAGATCTCTCCGGCAGACATATTTCTGCCGGGGAAATTCGTTCCTGGATAGGGGAGATCGTCGCCATCAACACCATCATCAAGCTAGGCTTCATCAGGATCATCATCATCATCATCCACACCATCATCTCCACCAGCACCATCACCACCACTCCATCCTGCTGAAACAATCGTGTTGGATCTTGCATTAGTTCTTAGGGGGAACTTTCCCGGTATTGATTACTATTGTAGTTGATGCTTTTGAGTGGAACCATTGGATTATTTTTTATGTTCAGATTATTATTCATCACCATATCATCTTTGATATTGATCCATATGATGTCTTGTGAGTAGTTCGTCTAGTTCTTGAGGACATGGGAGAAGTCATGTTGTTAGTAGTGGATTTGTGTTGAGTTATTATTCAATGGTTTAGTATTTAAGTTGTGGTGCTATTCTTCTAGTGGTGTCATGTGAACGTCGACTACATGATACTTCACCATTTATAGGCCTAGGGGAATGCATTGTGTATTTGGCTACTAATTGTGGGGTTGCCGGAGTGACAAAAACCTGAATCCCTGTTAGGACACCTTTGCACAAGGGAGTGTAGGATCTTAGAGTTTAAGGATGTGGTTAGGTTTATATCTTAATTACTTTCCCGTAGTTGCGGATGATTCTAGGGGGTTTAATCACAAGTATGTATTAGTCCAAGTAAGGTCGGTACATTAGCACAGGTTCACTCACACAACACTTACAACACCAAAGAAGAGTACTTAGCTATTTGAAGCGAAAGCACTTGACAGAACTCCTATGTGTCCTCGAGAACGTTTGGTCCTTATAAGTATTTCCACCGTCTTGTCCTTTGCTAAGAAAGGGTTGGGACACTTGCTGAGTTTGTTCTTTGTCTTTATTACTTGCACTTTGTTTTGTTGCTTTATCAAAAAACCCCTAAAAATCCATTTGCTTAGTATTTATAGAGAGTTCCTGCTCCATACCACTAGTCAACACCTTCTTCTCCTCATTGGGATTGACACTCCTATTTATCGAAAGTACTACGACCCCTATACTTGTGGCTCATCAGGCCACACCTCATGATACTCAACTTCAGTCACCTGTAAGTTCTTGTCATAGTAAGTACATGCGTCTCATAGAGAACCACCAACAGGGTACCCCTTGCACATGGTATAGAAGCTATCCTATAACCAAAATGACAAGGCAAGCCGACAATGAGCATCTCAACGATCTTTTTATTTACTATGTGCATAGCTTTTTATTGAGTATGCTTCATAGATAGCTCATCATGGTGATGCTGCAAGTTTCCACCATGATTAGGCATGGCTTAGGCTAGCGGCCTAGGAGTTTCTCTAACACAAAATACATAACTCCAGGGACTTAAAAGCTCCCTCTTTATTTCACACCGGTGACATCCATAGACAAAAGAGCATGATATCAACTGTGTACAAAGTACAAGTGCAATGTTGCAAACGTTCCCCATGACAGAATGTTTCTGCTAATTTCAACATATAAGTGCAAGCATATACAACACAGATGACACAATGGTTCAAGTTTATTAGGGGCAAAGAATATAAAGTGTGCCATCAAGTTTGTGAGGGCTTTAATCACTAAGTTTTCACATAACAAAATACTTTTTAATTGGAAGATAGCTGAAAACAAGAATATACTTGGAATGGTGTAACACACCATGCATAGGAGTTTATAGTGGAAACTTTGGAAAACCTTGGTTTCTTGGGAGTTGGAAGCATGAGTATAGCTTACTCATACAAGTGGAGGCTAGCAAAAGACTGGGAGCAACCAACTAAGAGAGCAATAATGGCCATAATCATGCAGAGCGATAAAACATTACTAATCAAAGCATAGAGTGGTACTACAAGTCAAGGACTAAATGATCATAGAGGCTATGGTGACTTTTTCATAGTCATAACATGGTGTGAGCATGTTCCAAGTCAACCCAAAGAAAGCATCAAAGGAGAATACCACAATTCTATACTTTTGTATGCTAAAACAACACATGATTCTTTCAAGGCACACTAAGCAATCCCAATTGTTTGGAACAAGACATGATACAACAATAATTACTAAGCATAAGGTAAAAACAACACCTAGCATGTCATGCTAAAGTCTAAGTCACAGTCAATTCAAGCTCCTCTTGCACGTTCAAGCAAGAACTTACTACTCCTTTCCAACACCAAGCAACTTATTTGAAAAAACATGGTGAGAACGGGTGTCCAAACTACTTTATTCAATCAAAGTAAACAACTAAGCAGACCAAACAAAAACTAAGACGCTCCAATAACAATACAACAGTGCATTAAACAATAAAAACGAAGTGTCTAAACAGACCTGAGCTTTTATTGATGAAGAAGGGGATGCCTTGGGCATCCCCAAGCTTTGACGCTTGTACCTCTTGGATATTTCTTGGGGTGACACCGGGGTGGCATCCCCAAGCTTGAGCTTTTGACCATTCTTCATCTCATTACATCATTCTCTCTCTACACCTAAAATTTTTCCTTCATACAAAACTTCACACAATCTTCATTAGCAACATTAGTGCATTCAAAAGATAATAGACCTTTGGGTTTAGCTTTGGAACAGCAAAACATTTCACTAAAAACACAAGATACTGTATCAGCTCCTTCAAAAATCTCAATTCCCCAAAAGAGAACTCAAAAAGTAATCAATAAGAAACAAATGCAAATATTGGCAGAAATATGTCAAAACAGACCAGCAGGTAAAAACCGATTTTTTCGAAAATCTTCTGTTGCTCAAATCAAAAAGTGTTGAACTAAATAAAGTTATGTAACATACTGGGGGATTTATTCGTAAATTTGTAGCTCAATCTGACTTACTGAGACTCCTCACGAATTTTTATGGTGGAGGACAGAAATATGTTTCGGGATAGCAACTCCCCAAATCTTACTTCCCTCTCATTAGAGGTCATTCTTGGCAAAAAAAGCTAACAAAAAGGATAAGGAGAGGTCATTACTAAAGTAATAACTTCCAAGACTCAAGGAAACTCTTGGGTTATATCCCAACTAGTATTTTTTAACGCCTTTAAGTTAGGCACAAGAAGCAAGAAATCAAGTATTTTCAAATGATGAAGCATTAACATCAAACCTTGCTTTCAAAGGAGGAGAAAAACAACTTCTCTCTCCTCATAGGGAAGTTTTCAATACCTTTCTTGAATGGGAATTGATATTTAATGGTGCCTTCTTTCATATCAATGATGGCACCAACAGTTCTAAGAAAAGGTCTTCCCAAAGTAATAGGACAAGAAGCATTGTATTCAACATCCAAAACATAGAAATCAACAAGGACATAAGCATTGTTAACCATAATGAGAACATCATTAATACTCCCCATGAGTTTCTTCTTAGCATTATCATCAAGTGGAACATCCAAATAATAATCTTCTAAAGGTGGCAAATCAAGCATTCCATAAATCTTCCTAGGCATAATATACTAGAAACAAGATCACATGAAGCTTTGAGATCAAAGTCATTCACTTGCACATTAATAATGGGTTCCCAACTATATTCTACTTTCCTAGGAATAGAATCTTTATTTTTTAATTTCTCTTCCTTAATCTTAACAAGAGCATCTGTAATGTGTTTAGTGAAAGCAACATGCATATCACTAGCATCAGGACTTCTAGCAAGTTTTGCAAGAATAGAATCACTTCAGAAATATTGCAACCATCTATATAAAAATCAAACTTAGCATCACTAGTAGTAGACTCATTAGACTTAGGCACTATAGGAGGAGGAATAGGGACTTCTTGTGGTTTAGTGGTATCTAGTCTAGTGATGGTGCACACACTATTGTTTCTATCAATTTCAGCTTCCCTTTCCCACTTAGCATGAAGTTGAGCTAACAGTCTAACATTTTCATCAATAGTAACTTGTATGGCATGAGTGGTAGCAAAGGTACTTTCCATGGTTTCAGGTTTAGCAGCCATTTTATTAATCAAGGAGGACTGTGCTTCAGACAAAGAGGATATATTTTTCTCAACATTCAAAAGCTTTTCCTCTATAGTCTTGTTGAAAGTGGTTTGTTTACTAATAAAGTCTTTGAGCATGACTTCAAGTTTAGAAGGGGTACTTATAGCATTGTTGTAGGAGGTTCCATAAGTATTGCCATTATTAGGAGGATAAGGCCTATAGTTGGTGTTGCTACCAAAATTATTCCTATAGGCATTGTTGTTGAAATTGTTGTTTCTAATGAAGTTCACATCAACTTGCTCTTCTTGATCAACCAAAGAGGCTAAGGGAACATTATTTGGATATAAAGGAGCTTTCCCATTAACAAGCATAGCCATAATAACATCAATCTTATCACTCAAAGAGGAGGTTTCTTCAACAGAATTTACCTTCTTACCATGTGGATCTCTCTCAGTGTGCCATTCAGACTAATTAACCATTATATTATCAAGGAGTTTTGTTGCAGCACCCAAAGTGATGCCCATAAAGGTGCCTCCAGCAGTTGAATCCAACAGGTTTCTTGAAGAGAAGTTCAAACCTGCATAAAAAGTCTGGATAATCATCCAAGCAGTGAGTCCATGAGTGGGGCAATTCTTAACCAAAGACTTCATTCTTTCCCAAGCTTGAGCAACATGTTCATTATCAAGTTGTTTAAATTTCATAATATCACTTCTCATAGATATAAACTTAGCAGGAGTATAGTACTTTCCAATAAAAGCATCTTTGCACTTAGTCAAAGAAACAATACTATTTCTAGGCAAGGATAACAACCATTCTATAGCTTTCCCTCTCAAGGAGAAAGGAAACATCTTGAGCATAATAATATCTCCATCTACATCCTTAGACTTATGCATCTCACAAAGTTCAACAAAGTTATTGAGATGGGCAGCATCATCATCAGAACTAGCACCAGAAAATTGCTCTCTCATCACAAGATTCAACAAAGCAGGCTTAATTTCATAAAGGGTAGCATCAGGAGCAGGCGGAGCAATAGGAGTGCTAAGGAAATCATTGTTGTTTGTGCTAGTGAAGTCACACAACTTGGTGTTCTCAGCAGAGTTCATTTTGGCAAAGGTGGCAAGCCAAAAACAGCAGCAGCTAGAGTAGGAACTATTTTTTTTGTTTTTTTGATAAGAGGAAGCAAACCAAATTAAACTGATTTTTTTGGAGTTTATGATAAAAAGAGGCAAACAAAACCAAGAAAAATAAACTAAGAAAACTAAAAACAAAGGAAAGAGAAAGGTTGAGGAGGAGTCCCCTTGTGAAGACGTCCTTAGCCTCCCCGGCAACGGCGCCAGAAATATTTGATGCGTGCACCCAGTGTTGACGTGGGACGCTTCGTTGGAAACCCCAAGAGCAAGGTGTGATGAGCACATCAACAAGTTTCCCTTAGTAGAGACCGAGGTTATCGAACCAGAAGGAGGAAGGAAATGTCTCAAAGGTGTTGCAAGCAACATTGAAACCCGCACAACACAAACTCAAGACTTTTCCTCAACGAATCAGTGAGGTTGTCAAGCTCACCGGTTTACTGTAACAAAGGATTAATTGTATGGTGTGGAAGGTGATGAATGGTTTGCAGCAAGTAAACAGTGGAAGATGTATCAATGGTAAAGATTGGACCGGGGTACATAGTTCACTAGAGGTGCTCTCCTTAGATAACAACATGGCATGAAGGGTAAACAAATTACAGCAGGGCAATCGACAGGAACTGAGAACGGCATAACAATGCAATACTAGACAAAAATATCCTATGAGATTCGATTGGGAAATACAACAATATACATAGACCGCCATCCAACTGCATCTATGACTAGTAGTCCACCGTCAGGTTATCATCCGAACCCCCTCCAGTATTAAGTTGCAAGCAACAGACAACTGCTTTAAGAAAAGTGTGTAAGGTAAACAATTCGCTTGTTCCATGAACAAGAGACCGTTGTTTTCTCCCTAGTGGCAACAACACATCTACAGCCGAAGATATTTCTATCACTTCCCTTGGAAACTAGAGGCCTGAACCCACTATCGAGCATAAATACCCCCTCTTGGAGTCACTAGCAACTACTTGGCCAAGATAGCTACTAACAACAAAGAGCATGCAAGATCACAAACAACACAGACATGATAGTATCAAATAGACAAAACCATTAATCAATCTGACATAGTAATCTCAATATCCATCGGATCCCCACAAACACAACATGCATGATTACAAATAGTTTAGATCTTGATCATGAACGGAGCTAACAAGATCTATACATGAACGCACAAGGAGGAGATACAACCATCTAGCTACTACATGGACCCGTAGTCCAAGGTGGAACTACGCATGCTTCATACCGGAGAAGAAGGCCTTTGGGATGATCTACCCTCCAGCAGGGTGCCAGGAAGAACTTCAGATCCCCCTGATCTAGGAACGATGGTGGTGGCGGCTACAAAAGTTTTCGTGGAGTTTTGATCCGGGTTCCTAGGGTTTCTGCATTTCGGGCTTCTTATAGGCGAAGGGGCGAGCCAGGAGGGCCACTAGGGGGGCCACATGCTACCCAGGTGCGGGGTGGGCCCACCTGCGCCTAGGGGGTCTAGCCGCCCTGTGGCGCATCTCCGTCTCGTCTTCTGGCTTCATGTCGCCCACGGTAAAATATTGACTTTGGCTTTTGTCCCGTCCAATTCCGAGAATATTGATTTTCTGCCTTTCTGGAACCAAAAACAGAAGAAAAAAGGCAACTGGCACTGTGGCAACTTGTTAATAGGTTAGTTCCAGAAAAGATATAAAAACACCTCAAAGTGTAGACAAAGCAAAGCAAATTAGATACTAAACAAGCATGGAATATAAAAAATTATAGATACATTTTCGACGTATTAGCGGCAAAATCAACCCTCCACCCAGAATGATCCCTTGGGACATTTGCCTTCTAGTGATAAGTTGTTGTGCCCTCTCGCTGATCCCGAGATCTAATGCCGCATGTTGTGCCCATCGTTCCGAGGATCTAGCCCGCCTCCGCCGTTGGACGAGCTGAGCAGCACGGAGGATGTAAGATCATCATACCCTGAAAGAAGTGTTGGATACATGCGGGTGAGCTACGCTTCTCTTTGATTTTCCCACTAACTATAATTGCAATCTGTCTATTGACCTAAAAGAGATAGATCGAACCTAGAATTGTTTGCTGGCCGAACGCTGACAGACAAGTTCTTATTTTTTTCCAAATTTCTGTCAACTAGGGCCCCCAAGAGGCCCCTTACGTGGTTTCGGTACGCGTCAATGGATACCAACCGCAAATAAAAAATGTGAAGGCCAAGTGGAATTGTGGTACTTATGTCGCGATTAAAGAAGCACCGGCATAGATTTGCACTATCCCTGGTATGGTTGCTGCTCTGCATAAACATATTGAAATGGGGCCGACGCAGACTGCACGGTTCAACTTCATGGATGAACAACGCAGAAAGATTACTATAAAGCTTGACAGTCAGATGTCTGGGTTGCTGAAATGGTGTCCGCACATTTGAATGTTTCTCCTGAAATGTAGAATAGTGGATGTGGAAGCTGCTTCCACTCCTAGTGGCCCTGCTATTCAAGCTCAGGGTGGTCTGACTCGAAGCCCCGCTGATGTTAAGCATAATGTGGTTGCTCGTCTACGCCATGCTTCTGCAGCGCAACCTCCTCGAAGGAGTGCCCATTTTGCCATGGTGCAAGACCCTGTTGTGGATGCAGGTCATGCTTCCGTTGCCAAAACTCCTGATGTTATGCAAACTAAGGCTTTGGGAGGCCGCGTCGCTATTGTGGAATCTACTGATGATTCTGCTCAGCCTGCTACTAAACCAATCCCTATTGCTATTGTGCAAACTAAGGCTTCAGGAGGCCACCCCGCTGTTGCCATAACTGCTGGTGTTGTTGCTCAGCCTGCTACTGACCCAATCCCTACTGCTGTTGTGCAAACTAAGGCTTCGGGAGGACGCCCCTCTGTTGTGGAATCCACTAGTTCTGTTGCTCAGCCTACTACTGAACCAATCCCTGCTTCTGTTGCGCAAACTAAGGCTTCGGGAGGCCGTCCCGCTGTTGTGGAATCTGCTGGTGTTGTTGCTCAGCCTACTACTGAACCAACCCCTGCTGCTATTGTGCAAACTAAGGCTTCGGGAGGCTGCCCCGTTGTTGCCAGAACTGCTGGTGTTGTTTCTCAGCCTACTACTGACCCAATCCGTGCTGCTGTTGTGCAAACTATGGCTTCAGGAGGCCGCCCCACTATTGTGGAATCTGCTGGTGTTGTTGCTCAGCCTTCTACTAAACCAATCTCTGCTTCTGTTGTGCAAACTAAGGCTTCGGGAGGCCGCCCCAATGTTGCCAGAACTGCAGGTGTTGTTGCTCAGCCTGCTACTGACCCAATCCCTGCTGCTGTTTCCATAACTGCTGTCTTGGGTGCTCTTCCTACTTGAACCTATGGTGAAGTTCAGCGTGCTACTGCTGCTTCCGCCGTCGAGGCTAATTGAAGAATAGTCGTTGAGGAACAAGCCCATGGTCTGGATTCTGATACTCTCATCGAACCTCTAGGTGGTCTCGGTCCTAAGGAAACTGGTGATGGCAAGGTACAGTTTAGTATCGGTGTCGAGAAGTTCACTTCAAAATTAGATGATGGCACAGAAACAATCGTCGGTGACATTGATGTATCTGTTGGCACATACGATCCTGAAGTGGTACATATATCTAAACTTATAGCAGCGTTACATGAGAAGCTGGAGTGGGGTTCCTCCCAGGAAGCACATTTGGCATTTTTTGCTTACAACAGCCAGAAGGCTATAGAATTAAAAGTTGATAGTGATTTAGCCGTACCGATAAGTAGGATGAGTCGAACTAGATGGTAAGTGTACCTATTCTTGCGCCTGCTAATGGGTGGACAGGAATTTGAGGTCGGCAATGATTAATACGAACTTATAGAAAACATGATTGACCTAACGGAGGACCTCGCTCGACATGGTTCGAGTGACAGTGGCTTCGAACAGAGGAGATACTTATAGAGGAGCAACATAGAGAGGAGCAGGAAGCGCATCCCCAGAAAGAGCACCTAGAAGAAGGGAATCACCAAGCAGACCACGCTAGAGGAGAGGACACCCAAGAGTTACATGAAAAAAGGCACCACGCCGCAAAGTACAGCCCTGAGATCCGGTCACAATGCAACACCGAAAAGTAGCAGTAAAAAAGATAAGAGGGCCAGACCAGTAGTGAACGAGGTGGTGAACACACCTAGGAGCAGCAGATAAAAGGATAAGGTGGCTCGCACGGAGGATACCACACCCAATAGTAGCGGCAAAAATGCTAGCTTGAAGAGGAACACGTTGTAGAGGTCCGACAATAATTCCGGTGTGAAGGAGAATACACCCAATAGTGGCGGCAAAAATGCTAGCTTGATGGGGAAAACACTGCAGAGGTCGGGCAATAATGCCGATGGGAAGGAGAAAACACCCAATAGTGGCAGCAAAAGGGTAATTCAAAGGGGACCATGCCGCAGAGGTCAGGCAATGATGTCAGCACGCAGGAGCCAATACCCATGAGGGGAAACAGGAAGGAGATCACATTGAGGAGTAGCAACAAAAAGGTTAGTTCAGTGAGGAATGCAACGCAGAGGTCAGCCCTAATGGAGCTACCATCACGAATGATACCATCATGAAGGATTCCATCAGGAAGGAGGATGTACACAAGAAGAGAAAGAGGGTTCTGTACAGTCGAGATGAAATAGAAACTGATTACTATTTGTCTACCGACGAACATGTGATGCATGACAGTGTAAGACCACCCCCTGTGGTTGCAACAGCACCAACAGAGCGTCTGGGAGAAAACAAAGTTGTTAGGGAGGTAGATTGGGCCAATGTTCCGGTCCATGTATGTTGGGGATATGCTATATGGGTATCCTCATAGCATGTCTCTAATCCGACTAACTCGGGTGGCCCAAAGTTAGTAGCATGGCCTATGGCCTGCTGGGCGGCCCAGTTAGGTGGATCCAGAAGGGAGGCCCATGCCGGATAAAGGAAGGCTACGGTGGAGTCACCAGCGTACCCGAAGCCTTGGAGTGCAAGATACACAAGACTAGTAATAGACGGTGTAGAACTCTATAACCTGTCCGGCTAGGACTTTTTCCTGTAACCCTAGGATCTGACGACTATATAAGTCAGGCCTATGGGATCCTTTAGGGCAACGATAACTTAGACTTTCTAGTCACCTCGCACAGCGAACCTAATCTCTGTAACTCGGCGTATTGCCATTATAGTGATTTATAGCGGAGTAGGATTCCGCCACCGTTGTGGGATCTGAACCTGGGTAAGCTGTGTTACCTCGTACCCGTCAACCGTCCGCCTTACCCCACGTCTCTAAACACGCACTGTGAGGACCCCTCCATGGCGTACTCGTCGGCAATACCACGACAGTAGGCGCCCACCGTGGGGCAAGAGGCGCTTCAGGCTCTTCAGCGGGCGAGTATCAAGATCTTCGCAGGAATCGGCGAAACCGTAGCCATCGGTCGCGTTCTCTTCTCCGGCAACGTTCCGATCGTCCCCCCGACGAGTTCTGGATCCCGGCGAAGACGAACCCTACACGGTGTTCGATCGTTCCTATCGGAGACATCCACCTCTTCATCGGCAAAACCGACTCGGGCACTAGTTCCCTGGGAGTCGGAGGAGCATCAAGACCCGCACGGACCGCCTACGGGCAGGATACGTTCGCGGAAGGATCGATGTCGGATCTCTCCTCGGAGTTTGCCGGCAAAGATCGGAAAAATTTAAGACCCACCCAAACCGCCCCTGTGCAGGATATAAAGGTGGAAGATCACTGCAAATCCGCCGGCTTTGTCCGTGCATATAGACAACAGAGATCCAAATTCGTCGGCGTGGTTACCATCTTCAATCTGGCGCGCTGCGTTCAGAGAGAGGGCGAAAACCCCCGCGATTACCTGGTCAGGTGGCTCCGTATACGAGCCGATCTAGCCAACTACCCCAATGATGACGCCATCTATCACTTTGTGGAAGGACTGGACCATGGCACGCTTCTCCGACATTCTCTAAGACGGCAACAAGCGTCAGGACGCCTCACCTTCGAAGGCATGGTGAACACCGTCAACAACTACGCGGAGGCTGAAGCGGCAGCTCATGCGCTCATCGATGGAGCCCCTCTGATTCAGCCACCACCACCACCGCCTCCGGCCACCTTCGTCGTAGCAGCACCACCACATCCAGTCATTGTCGAGGCCGTTGCACCTCCACCACCCGTCATCGAGGAAGTCATGGAACCCTTCGACTCTGCCATTGACGCACTTTATGCTGATTTCAGTGCAGATTCAGAGGAAATAGACTTCAGCCCAGAAGAGCTAGACTCTGCTATGCAGGAGATGGAGGAGGAGTACTCGTGCGACGAACAAGCTAATACCACCGTCATGTCTCGAGGGGTGTTCGTCACCATTGGGACAGCGATGGATGAAGACCAGCCCGGGCAAGCTCTGCCTATGGCACTGGATAAGGGCAAGGGGCCACTAATTGACGACGACATTGATCGCGCAAAGGTCATGCCGCCTCCGCCTAACCCAGTGCAGCAGCCGCAGGAACTCGGCACCGGTCCAAGCAACAACAACACCGCGAACTTTCCACCCCCAGCATCCACGTCGGCAGCAGCCCATGTTACTCCAGCTGATAGAGTGATGTACGACAATCTCCTCGTTGAGCCTCTAACCGTTGATCATATCCGGAACGTGACTTAGCTTGACGAGAAGCGCCAGCAGCTGCTGGAGGAGGCGCGGGCCATCGCGGAGCAAGGCGCTAAACTAGATCGAGATCTGGTCAACGCGCAGAACTCCATAGAGAAAGCAAGAGTAATGGAGGCCGAGTACAAGACTCTGCTGCAACAGCAGAAGGCTAAGAAAGCTCCAGCTCGCGTCATCAACGATCCTGGTGTACGGCGCAACCTAGGATGGGATCCCTCGAAGCCGGCACAGGCCAAGCCATAAATTGGCAGTGAAGGCAAGCAGGTGATGCCCACCCCACTCCTTAACCTCGCCGTCGCCAAGACCCTTCTGGAGCAGGATAGATCGCCTGAGGCAGTGGAACAGGTCTATGACTTAGTCGCCAAGGCGGTAAAGCAGCAGGAAAATGCCACCTCTCAGAGGCTTGAGTCTGACCCAGCGCTCTGCCGATCTAGCCAGTACAAACCATCAAGGGACAGATCTCCTCAATATGTTGGATCGCGGACGGGTTCATCGGAACGAATACGGAGGGATGCGCGCAGCAGGAAGGATGCTATCCCCATATCCTCCGACCACGGAGAAAGATCCCAACCTCGCCACCCATCGCCACCGCCCTGATCCCCCCGACATCAGGAAGATTACAAGACTCACCATCGTACGGATATGCCTCCTCCAAAGCAGTGCGGCATTGTTATCCGCGACAACGCGGCACGGACCCGTCATGATGGAGAACGCCACCAAGGACATAAGAGCAGGTCACACCATGACCCTCCGTGTCCGGCAAGCAACCGTGACAGGCATGGGGCGTCGTAGGAGGGTAACAACAAGAAGGCTAACCCACCGCCACCTCCGCCTCCGTCGCCGCCAAGAAGTCATCATGGCGGAGGGGGCCCGCGTCGTTCGCGCAGCCCATCCCCTGTTGACAAAAAGAAGAAGAACCCGGAGCCATACGATGCACGTTCACGGATCGATAAGATTCATGAGGCCCGGGAAGGATCATACCTGGGACCATGTTGCTTTGGACCTGCAATACGGTCCGCAACTTACCCCAAAGGTTTCCGGATCGACAAGACCATCAAGTCCTATGACGGCACCGCCAAGCCTGCCACATGGTTGCAGGACTACGACAACGCGTTGGAGATTGCCGGAGGCAACCCCAACGTCGCCGTCAAGTACCTCCCATTAATGTTGGCGGGTACGGCCCGTCAATGGATCGACGACTTGCCGGAAAAATCTATCTACAACTGGCTGGACATGCAAGAAGCATTCACCAAAAACTTTGAGGGTACATACAAGCGTCCCTGCACTATGGGCGATCTACAGCGGTTCTTGCAAGAGAAAGACGAGACATCTCGCGCCTACCTCTCCCGCTGGCTGGACATGAAGAATTCCTGCGCAGGAGTGCACTCCCAGACCGCCATGGCCCCCTTCATCGATGGATTGGAAAGGGGAACATTTCTCCGACATAAGCTGAAGCACTTGCAGGACAATCATCAGCTTGACTTGAATCAGATGATTCAGTTAGCTAGTGAGTTCGCAGCTGCCGACGATGATGCTCGTGGCTCTTTGCCGGCAACGGCCGTTCCAACCCAAGCTCGGAGGAACAGCAGTACAAAGCGGAAAATATCTCCAGAAGAAAAGCAATCTACCGACATGGTCGCCATGAATTTTGCAGGACGAGGAGAAGGCGGACAACATGGCCGAGGAAGGGGAACAGGCCGTGGGCAGCAACGAGGAAGTGAAACCAACTCGGCGCCGCTCCGCATCCCCCAAACGTACGAAGAGTACCGCGATATGCCGTGCCTCGTACACCTCGATGTCAACGACAAGGCCACCCATACCAATCGACACTGCAAGTTCGTCAACGACCTCAAGGAAGACCCGGAGTCTGGCTACAAGCAAAGTCAGAAGAATAGACCGTGAGGCAAGGGCAAGGGGAAGAAGAAGGAGGAGGAGTCCAAGGATTCAAGTGACATGGACGAGGACGTTGACCCCAAGCACGCTGCCAAGAGCGACGACAAGGACAAGAACCCCTTCGAAAAGAAGGCCCCAGTCTACCACACTTTCCTTGGCACCCCCACCGTCTGACAACAGAAGACCTCTCTAAGGATCCTGATGGCCACTCTCCCCCTAGTCCCCCAATACCTGCGCTGGTCGGAGGTTCCAATCACTTGGGACAGGACGGACCACACAGACCTTGTTCCCACGGAGAACCAATACGCCATGGTCATCAACCCATTGATTGACGGCGTGGAGTTCACCAAGTGCATGGTGGATAGTGGAAGCAGCATCAACATCATGTACCTGGATACACTGCAGAAGATGAACTTGACGGAGGCAAACCTAAGGCAGACCAACACCATGTTCCATGGCGTAGTTCCTGGACGGGAGGCTCGGTCCCTTGGGTGCATTACACTCCAGGTAGCCTTTGGCGATGTTAATAATTACCGCCAAGAGCGCATGACCTTTGAGGTGGTCCCCTTCAAGAGCGTGTACCACGTCATATTCGGCCGCGACATATTCCACACGTTCATGGCCAAGCCATGCTTCGTCTACAACAAACTCAAGATACCCGGACCAAACGGTGTCATCACCGTATCCGGAAGCTTTACCAAGGCAAGGGACTGTGAGATCAATGAAGCAGCCGTTGCAGAAGCTGTCCTCTACAGCGAAGAATTCAAGGATATCCAGAGCAAGGTCAATGACTCAGAGATGCCCGCGTCGAAGAAGCAGATCTCCGACTCCGCTCCTGCGTTCAAGGCCGCCATCGAGACCAAGCCGGTGGAACTTGTGGTAGGCGATGCCTCCAAGACCGTCGCCATTGGGACGAACCTGGATCCTAAATAGGAAAGCGCGCTTGTCGAGTTCCTCCGTGAGAATAGGGACATCTTTGCCTAGCAACCTGCCGACATGAAAGGTGTACCTAGGTAAATTGCCGAGCACATCTTAAACATAGATCCAAAATGTAAACCAGTGAAACAACCTCTACAACGCTTCGGAGATGAGAAGAGACGCGCCATTGGCAAAGAGATAGCTAGGTTACTTAAGGCTGAGTTTATCCGAGAAGTCCTTCACACCCGATGTGTGGCCAATCCTGTACTTGTCCCCAAAAAGGGAACCAATGAATTAAGAATGTGCATTGATTACACCGGCTTGAACAAAGCATGTCCCAAAGATCCGTTTGCTTTGCCTCGCATTGACCAAGTCATTGACTCAACGGCTGGCTCGGAACTTTTGTGTTTTCTCGATGCATACTCAGGATACCACCAGATCAAGATGAGGAAGTCGGACCAATTGGCCACTTCGTTCACTACCCCATACGACACGTTTTGCTATGTCATGATGCCATTTGGGTTGAAAAACGCAGGTGCTACCTACCAGCGGACAATGCAATGTTGCCTTCACGACCAAATTGGTCGGAACGTTCACGCCTATGTGGACGATATCGCGGTGATGTCTAAAAAGTCAAATGACTTAATCTCCGACTTAAAAGAAACCTTTGATAATCTCCGGAAATACAACATGATGCTCAACCCTAAGAAGTGCGTCTTCGGGGTTCCAGCCGGCAAACTGTTGGGCTTCATCGTTTCCCAGCGCGGAATCGAGGTCTACCCGGAGAAAATCAAGGCCATCTTAAACATAAACCGTCCGGCATGCCTAAAGGACATCCAATGACTAACAGGTTGTGTTGCAGCAGTTAGTCGGTTCATCAGCCGACTTGGAGAGAAGGCTCTGCCGCTGTACAAGTTGCTAAAGAAGGCGGACAAATTCACATGGACGGACGAGGCAGATGCAGCATTGAAGCAGCTCAAGGAGATTCTTTCCTCAACGCCTATCCTTGCAGCACCCGAGCCTGGCGAGCCCCTGTTAATTTACATGGCGGAAACCAACCGGGTTATTAGCATCGTCGTCGTGGTAGAGCGGAAGGAACCAGGCTATGAGCACGGAGTGCAACGACCAGTTTACTATGTAAGTGAGGTCTTGACGGAGTCCAAGCAGCGTTACCCGCACTACCAAAAGATAGCTTATGGAGTATTCCTTGCTTCACGAAAGATGAGGCATTACTTTCAGGAGCACCCAATCACAGTAGTGAGCAAGACTCCACTGTCTGACATTATCAACAACAGCGACGCTATAGAAAGGGTCGCGAAGTGGGGCATTGAACTTGCCACCTTCGAGATCACCTACAAAAGACGCGACGCTATCAAGTCACAAGCCTTGGAGGATTTTATTGCAGACTGGACGGAGATGCCGGACGCCACTCCGTTGCCAAAACCAAAATACTGGGTGATGCACTTTGACGGATCAAATCTGCTCAATGGCTCAGGGGCTGGTGTATTGCTACAGTCACAGAAAGGAGACAAGCTACACTACGTTCTGCAGATCCACTTCGAGGCTACAAACAACATGGCGGAGTATGAAGCACTCATTCACGGACTGCGTGTAGCCAAGGATATTGGCATCAAGCGCATAGTTTGCTGTGGAGATTCCGACTTGGTTGCCTAGCAGGTGGCACCTGGAATGCGCGGAACCCTATGATGGCGGCATATCGCGACGAAGTGGACGAGATAGCCAAGAGCTTCTTGGGCTACGAAGTCAAGTATGTTCCTAGGGAGCAAAACGAGGCGGCTGATCTATTGTCTAAACTTGGATCAGGGCGCAAGAAAATTCCGCCAGGAGTTTTCCTAGAGCATCTACGCACACCACCCATGAAGGGCGCCAACATCGACAGCCCGGATAGAGCTGATTCTTTCGTCAACATGGTGACAAAGACCCCTCCGGCTTGGACAAAACCGTTCATGGAATATCTCGAACACGGAACTTTGCCCGACGACGAGGTCGAAAGACGGCAGATCGTACGACGAGCAAAGGGTTATACCATAATCAATGGGCAACTCTACAAAAGGAGCACTACTGGTGTATACCTAAAGTGTGTTTCCCAGCTAGAAGGTATGGAAATCCTACGCGAAATCCATCTCAGAGATTGCGGGCATCACGCCGCTCCTCGATCATTGGTCGGGAAAGCCTTCCGGCAAGGATTATACTGGCTGACCGCGAAGGCGGACGCCGTCAAGCTGGTTGAAAGATGCACAGGATGACAGTATTATGCCCGACAACCACATGTCCCTGCTGAAGAATTGCGAACAATACCTATAACTTGGCCGTCCGCAGTCTGGGGGCTAGACATGGTGGGACCGTTACAAACGACACCGTGTGGATTTATGCATCTGGTTGTAGCAGTTGACAAATTCACCAAATGGATAGAAGCTAAACCCATTAGAAAGCTTGATGGGGCAACTGCCCTCAGGTTTGTCCGGGATCTAGTGGTGAGATTTGGTCTCCCACATAGCATCATCACCGACAATGGAAGCAACCTATCACTCGGAGAAGTGGAGACCTACTGACATGGTTATACCCCACGGGTACATGATCTCAGCATACCTGGTCCAGCCCAAGGAAGGCCCACGGCAACTGTACGCTGGCCCATGAAGACTTTCGGGTGGCCAAGGCCCATGACGCTTTCGGATCCTTGGAGTGCAAGACTAGAGTAGATAGGAAATTCAAAGGGGTAAAACCCTAGAACTTGTAACCGACTAGGTCTCTGCCCGGGACTTGCCTAAGCCTATATAAAGGCCAGGAGGGCACGACCTAGATCTCTCTCTCTCATACTTTCGCATACACGACTCCATGCTATATTGCATCTGCGCACCCCTGTAACCTTCGGTTCCGCCGTAATCAAGAGCAGACACACAGGAGTAGGGTTTTCCCTCCGGGGGCCTGAACCTGGGTAAACCTTGTGTCCCCGTGTTGCTTGTTTGCTAACCGTTCCACGATATCCAGCATCCCCATCTTCTCCAAAACCCAAGTCCATAACAATGGGCATTGATGAGATCAAACCTCGTCAATTGGCGCCGTATGTGGGAATCGGGGACGCTGATTGTGCGATCGTGACGGTCCCAACCCGATCGATCTACAACTCTGCAGCGACGGAGAGTCATCTCCTCTTCGGCGCTTTCGACTTCACCGCCCACTCACCGGCCACCATGAAGGACTTCGAGCCCGTAGGCGACGGACTCGAAATCCTGTTCGGGAGCTTCTGCTTCCAGGTGGGCAAACTGGCACCCTCCGCCTCCTTGAGCGGGTGCCCCTACCATCAATCAGGCCCGCTTCATGGACCCCACACCCCGTGCTACGCACAACATCATCAACAGATGATTCCTACGACAGTAGCAGCTGCAACTCCGATCTGTGCGATCTGCCGTCGGATGAAGGGACCTACGGTTCCGGATCTGAAAGCTGCGGTAGCAGCGGACCAATCTACGAGCGCTACCAATGCGCCGTAGTCATACAGGCTGACGGGGATCAGCAAACACCCAACCCGCCACCTAAGCCGCCAGAACGAAACGACGGGAATAGAAGAAGCCAGCCCCCCCCCCACCCGAAGGGGAAAAGAATGGCCATGTCATCTGCCTTTGCAAAGAAGGATGGGCCCAGGCACACAACACCGTGGCAGGCAACATAGTCCTGCCTGCAGTCTCCTCCTGGGATCTGCTGATGGCCTACCACCTGCTCCTGATCAAGGAACACAAGGAGCAGGTCAAGATGCAGGAGGTGCTCGACAAGCGCAAGCAAGCAGCCTCATAGTCCAGTGCGCGACGAGCTGCGCTCTCCGCCATGGGCATCGGCTCCAGTTCGAACGCCAACCAAGGCAACAAGCACCGCTCTCGGGTGGAAAACATGGACCCCAAGGAGCGCCGGGAGGTGACCCGAACCCTCCACACATCCTTCATGGAGATGGACGCCGACGGCAACGTCATCCCAAAAACGCCGCAGGCTGCGATCATGGCAGCCACTGCGTACCTCGCAGCTCACCCACCTCCAGAGGGAGACCCGAAGAGGGCCATGCACAAGTCCGCACTTACCGGACTCGAACTCGTCGGAGCTGCGCTCCACCAGGAAGATCCCACAGAGCCGAAGAAGAAAGCTCCGGTCAGGTTCGACCGCAGCCCCACCCCTTCATCCAAAGAAGAGGAACATGACCTTTCTCGAAGGAAGAAAAGTTCGTGCCACCGCAACCGTGACTACGACGCCAGAGACGCGCTCACACAGCGCAAAATCGACAAAGTGCGAGCCAAGCGCGCATGCTCGTCTGAATCCGAGATGGACGAAGACGAAGGAGAACTCTGTGGAGCCCGATGCTTCAGCAGATCTGTTCGGCGAACAAAGATGCCGTGCAATTTCAAGCTCCCTTCGGATACTCCGAAGTTCGACGGCACACAGGACCCAAAGGCATGGCTCAGCGACCACCTATCATCCGTCAAATTGCACGGCGGAAACAAAGAAACCGCCATGCAATGCCTTCAGCTGCAGCTGACAGGAGCGGCCCGGATCTGGCTCAGCAGCCTATCTTCAGGGTCCATCCGAAGTTGGGATGAGCTAGCTTACAGCTTCATCCAAAACTTCAAAGGCACCAGCAAGAGGCCCGCCTCAATCGAAGAGTTGCGAGCCTGCACTCAACGAACGGGCGAATCCATTCGCTCGTACATATTACGCTGGTCCAACACAAAGAACTCCGCAGCGCACATCTCCGAAGAGAGGGCCATCGACGCCTTCAGGGACGGTGTCAAGCGCCAAGACTTCAAGGAGGAACTTGGGCGCGTCAAGCCCAAAACACTCGACCACCTCATGGACATCACCAACAGGTGGGCCGACGGAGAAGACTCCATTCACCGAGCACAATCGGAAGAAGAAGACGACTACAGTCGATGACGAGAGCGCCGTAGCAAGAGAAGATCGCGCGTCTACGACGATCACGACGGACCCGACATGGTCGCGGCCGGCTACGTCGATTGCCGCAACGACGCCAACCGCAACAGCGGAGGATACCACGGAGGAAACTTCCGCGATGGAGGACGCCCAGCACAGTCGTGGCAGCACCGCGACCGCGACAACAATCCCTCAGTATACGAAAAGCTTTCGGGTCCTTTCACCATCCACTTCTACATCGACAAGAAGGATGGCAAAAAGAAGGCGAGCCACATGCTCAAGGACTGCCGTGAGTTCCAGAAGCTCAGCGAAAGCATGGTGCAGATGAGGCAGCAAGCCCCAATCCCTGCGTTCAGAAACGCACCCGCGCCAGGTGAAATAGCGCATGGAGCTCCTCCACCGCCACCTGTAGGAGGCCCGAACCAACCAGTCGCACCAGCACAGAACAACGCTGGGAACGGGTATCCCTAGCCGAAAGGAGCACTGATGATCTAGAAGGGGCGCCCCACGAATAGGGTGCAGAAGAAAATCACCCGACAGATCAACCTGGCCGTGGCAACTCCACCCGCCATCCCTGAGTACCTCAGCGGATCGGAGTCCTGCATCACGTTCAGTCGTTCGGATCATCCTTGCCAGATCCCTCGCCCAGGTCATGCTGCCCTGGTGCTGGAGGCGCAGATCGGAGGTTTCGAGATGAGTCGCATCTTTATGGACGGCGGCAGCGGCATCAACCTGATGTTCGCAAGCACTCTAGCAGCGATGCAGATCCCGCAGTGCAGCCTGGAACAATCAGACACAACGTTCCACGACATCGTTCTACGAAAGGGCATATTCCCCTTGGGAAAAATATGGCTCGACGTCATCTTCGGCAAGCCGGACAATTTTCGACTAGAGCGGCTCGAATTCTAAGTAGTGGACTGGCCATCACAGTACCACGCCATCCTCGGGCGTATAGCATTCGCAAGGTTCTTGGTTGTCCCACGCTGTGCATACCTGCTACTCAAGATGCCAGGACCAAAGGGCGTCATCACAATCCACGGGAGCTTCACCCGATCGGACCAATGTGACAGAGATTTCAACAGAATCTCCCAATCATTCGGCATGCAGGAGGAGCTCCTAAGGTTCCGCGAGGTGACGGACAATGGGGCACCCCCAGTCGCACGACAAAACGCACCTGACATGTCTTTCGACTCCATCGTCAACACAAAGAAGGTGCAGGTCCATCCGACGGATGCCTCCAAGACGGCGCTAATCGCCAACGACCTTATCCCCGCATAGGAAGGCGCGCTCATCGAATTCCTCCGTGAGCGCTGGGAAATCTTCGCCTGGTGTCCTGCGGACATGCCAGGAGTTCCCAGGGAATTCGCCGAGCATGCACTCAATGTCTTTCCAGACACCAAGCTCGTCAAGCAGTCCATCCGGAGACTGTCCGAGCCACGGGCTGAAGCTATCGGCAAAGAAATCAACAGACTACTCGCTGCAGACTTCATCAGGGAAATCAAAGAAAGCGAGTGGATTGCAAATACAGTGATGGTCCCAAAGAAGGACACGGACATCCTGCGGATGTGCGTGGATTTCACGTCGCTAAACAAGCATTGCTCCACTTCCCTCTTCCTCGGATCGATCAGATCATCGATTTGACTGCAGGTTGCGAAAAACTCTCCTTCCTTGACGCCTACTCAGGCTACAACCAGATTTGACTGAAGGTCGAAGATAAGGAGAAAACGGCGTTTATCACACCTTTCGGAGTGTTCTGCTACAACACAATGCCCTTCGGGCTAAAGAATGCAGGCCCCACGTACCAACGATGCATGCTAGCATGCCTCAAGGACCAGTTCGGTCGCAACGTTCAAGTCTATGTCGATGACATAGTCATAAAAACCAGGGAGGCGAGGACACTTATCGACGATCTCCGCGAGACGTTCGACAACCTCGACCGCTACAGGATCAAACTCAACCCCGAAAAGTGCGCCTTCGGCGTCCCATCAGGTCAGCTACTTGGGTACTTCATCTCTCAGCGAGGGATCGAGGCGAACCCGAAGAAAATTAGAGCCATCATGGCGATGGAGAAGCCGAAAAACCTCAAGGGTGTCCAGCAGCTCGCAGGACGAATAGAGGCGTTGAGAAGATTCATCAGCTGCATGGGCGAGAAGGCCCTGCCATTCTACCAGCTGCTACGCAAGGAAGATAAATTCGAGTGGACGCCCGAAGCCGACGATGCATTCGAAAGCCTCAAACGGCTACTCTCCACCTCGCCCGTCCTGGTCACGCCAAAGGAGCGCGAGCCTCTGCTGCTGTACATAGCAGCCACACACCAGGTGGTCAGCACCGTGCTAGTGGTCGAACGACCCAAAGAAGGCAAGACCCACGGGGTCCAACGCCCAATCTACTACCTCAGCGAGGTACTAACGCCAACAAAGCAGAGGTACCCTCACTACCAGAAACTCGCCTACGGCGTGTTCACGACGGCTCGACGGCTGAGCCATTACTTCCAGGAGCACCAGGTGATGGTCGTCAACGAGGCACCCCTGAACAGCATCCTGAATAACCCAGAGGCCACAGGACGCGTGGCCCTGTGGGGAATTGAGCTGTCACCTCTGGACATCGTCTACGAGAAGCGACTCGCAATAAAATCTCAAGTCCTCTCGGACTTCCTTGTACATTGGATGGAGCTGCAGCTACCAGACACCCCAGACATGTCGCAGTCATGGACGATGCACTTCGATGGCTCCAAGCGTGAAGATGGAGCAGGAGCCGGGATCATACTGACCTCCCCGTAGGGCGACCAGATGAAGTACGTCCTCCGGATGAAATTCCGAGCTTCCAACAACGAGGCCGAATACGAAGCCCTCATCCATGGCATGAGGATGGCAAAGATCTGCGGCGCAACGTGCCTGGTCATCTACGGTGACTCCAACCTCGTCGTCCAGCAGACAATGAACGAGTGCGATGCACACGCCGAAAACATGATCGCGTACCGCGCACTCTACAACGCACTCGAAGGAGAATTCAACGGCTGCGAGCTTCGCCACGTCGGGAGTGAAAGCAATGAGGAAGCCGACAGACTCGCCAACATCGGCTCCACCTGCGCAAAGGTGCCACCGGGCGTGTTCCTCGAACAGATCTGCGTGCCATCCATCAAGCAGAAATTCCCCAAGGGATCACCCGAAGAAGCAGAACACTCGGGGGCTACGCTGCCTGAAGGACACGAAGGACCCGAGAAACTGGACACAGAGGTTGCTATGGTCAACCTGATGCAGGTCATGGCAGTCGAAGAAACTTGGACGCGACCATACCTCCAGTTCTTGATAAACAGAGAACTACCTGACAGCCCGACAGATGCCCGGCGCATATCTCGTCGGTGAAAAGCCTTCACCATCATCAATGGCGAGCTGTACAAGCGCAGTATTATGGGTGTGCTACAAAGGTGCGTCACCATCGGTGACGGGAAAGCCATCCTCCAAGACATCCACGAGGGCATCTGCGGCTATCATGCAGGCAGCCGCTCCCTTGTCGCCAAAGCTCTACGAGCTGGATTCTATTGGCCAACGGCCATGAGCGACGCAAAGTACATCGTCCGAAGATGCAACGGGTGCCAAAGGTTTGCCGACAAACCGCACGCACCTGGGTCAGAGCTCAGACCCATACCTATAGCCTGTCCCTTTGCCCAATGGGGCCTCGACATGATCGGCAAACTGCCAAAGTCCTCGAAAGGGGGGCACGTTTACCTCTTGGTCGCAGTCGATAAATTCACCAAGTGGGTCGAGGCCATGCCGGTTACCAACCAAAAGGGCAAGACCACCGTCAAGTTCTTCCAGTCCATTGTCTATAGGTTCGGCATATCGCACAGCATCATTACCGACAATTGATCGAATTTCATCTCCAAAGAATTCCAAGACTTCTGCGAAGGCCTCGGGATCAACATCACATACGCCTCAGTGGCTCACCCGCAAATGAACGGGCAGGTCGAAAAGTCCAACGGCCTAATCGGCGCTGGCATCAAGAAGCGCCTCATGAGCCCACTCGAACGAAAGGTTGGAGCCTGGACGAAAGAACTGCCATCCGTCCTATGGAGTTTGCGTACTACGCCAAACAGCTCCACCGGCTACACACCGTTCTTCATGGTGCATGGAGCCGAAGCCGAGCTACCAGCCGAAGTACGCCACCAGGCCCCCCGGGTCGTTGCTTACAGTGAAGCCAAATCCACGGCTGCACTCGAAGACGCCGTCGACACACTCGACGAAGCAAGAGACGTAGCAGCAGCTCGATCAGCGGTGTACCAGCAGAGTCTCTGCAACTACCACAGCCGCCGGCTGCTCCCAAGGTCCTTCGTCGAAGGAGACCTCGTCTTGCAACTCAAGCAAGAGCGACTGAAGAAATTCGAGTCACCATGGGAAGGACCCTACATCATCACCGATGTCATCCCAGGTGGCGCCTATCGCCTCAAGCACGTGGAGTCTGGAGTCGCATACTCCAACACATGGAACATCATGCACTTGCGACGATTCTACCCCTAGCTACCTAACACTTTACTTTCAATAAGGCTTTTCAGCCAAGGCTATTTAGCCAAACAATGTACTTCCTCCATTACGATATAAATAAAGCTAAGTGTCTCGCCCCAAAATTTCATTTCGCTATTTGCAACTTTACTTTATGCTAAAAACGCACTCGGGGGCTCCCCCCACCTCACGATTTCATTGACTGAGAATCACACGTGTACACCCTGAGTAGCTGACAACGTAAGGCAAACGAAAAGGACACGTACCCAATCAAAGCACTGCGTGCTCAAACAACAAACAAACCTTTATAACAAAGGGCACAACACGCCTAGTCGAAATATACAAATTTTACATCTATCCCTTTTATAGGTACTACCTATTCTGGAGAATAACTTGAGCACGCTGCTCAAACAAATCTATGACCTGTTCGGCATACTTCCTTATAGCCGCATAATGCGGATGCATATCCCACTTGCCACCATCCGGCCGAAGAGGTGGCCCAGCTGCTTCAACAGACAGATCTACATCAGGACGATGCAGCCTAACAAGGGACAACGCAGCCTTCACCCCTGCGACGAGCTGCTGCCTCACCAATTCCTGGACACGGGTTACGCTCCGAAATCTAGACAGAAGGCCGGACAGGGTTGTTCGCACAACATCCAGGGGAAACATCACATGGATAACCGATGAGAGCGAAGTCTGCACTTGACGAAGCATCCGCGACACTTGGTGAACGCGATCCTGCACCGTTGCCAGAGCCATGGCACGGTCACGATCCATCCAGAAGAAACCGCCAGCTTCCATGTCTTGTTGAGTCAAGCAATTGACCCGAATAGCGACACGCTCCTTCTCCTCCTCCCTCGGAGCAAGGTTAGCACATGCGACACTCGCACAAAATAGGACGCAAGGCCAGCAAGCGCATCCAAAAAACTGAGCTGCCGCTCAAAACAAAGAACAACTTACATTGAAGCTGCTCAGACAGCCGAAGCAGTTCCGCCATCAAGTACTCCTCTCTGGCTGCACCACGATCTGCCTTGGACTTCCAAACATCGGCGTGGACACGCACCCCAAGCAACTCCTTCTCAAGACTACGAACATGGTCTCGAAGAAAATCAAGTTGTGATGAATCATCCAAAGATGGCCGCTGCCGCGTTGCAGGCGAGGTGTCAATGGGATCAGCACCCGAAGGAACCTAGAGCAGCAGAAAAGAAAATGACATAAACATTCAGACGGAGAAGAGCACAACTCAACAAAATTCATTAAGCATATAAAGGCCACTACGTGGCACAATGATTTTTGTCCCTCAACATAATTACAAGCAAAAGAAGATTACAAACTATCCTACAGTTACAATGCCTAAGACGCGGCACCCTGAGTAGCCTCGGAGCCGGATTGCCTCGCCTTGGCCTCCCCTGTTGCCGCAGCGCATACTCGGACAGCAGATCAATGAGCTTTGGCCCATATCGCTTGCAGCGAGAAGAATATGTAGCAAAGGCTACCTCGGATCCATCCGCGGTCGTCGGCATCCGGGAGGTGATCTGGGGAAGGTCCAGCTCCGCTCCAGCCGCCAAGGCCATCACCAGCCCGACGGATGCGCCGATGCCCTTATGCTTGCGCTTGTACGCCGCAGGCGCTTCGGCTAACAAAGCCTCCGCCAGGGCGTCAACATCATCAAGGGCCGCGCCCTTGGGTACAAGCTCCTTGTAGAAGCGGCCAAGGACCTCCTTCGCCTTGGCGAGGGAGTTGACGACGGTGCTGCAGCGATCTTCGACCACCGCAGTAGCATCATATAGAGCACTCCCGTGCTCCAGAGCGCTGCGGTTAAACTCGATGCCTGCAGCATCTGAGACAAAAAATAGAAGGAATGAAGAAAGTAACACAGAAGAAAGACAAGAAAATGAAAAGAAAGGAGCAAAAATAAGGTACTCACCTGAAGCAGCCTTGGCAGCAGCCATGAGCTTGCCCTCCACCTCTCTTTCACGCGCAGTCGCAGCCATGGCAAGCTGCTCCTCGCGGTCCGTAGCCTCCTGCTGCAGACGCTCCTTAGCCTCGGCTGCCTTGGCCAGCTCCAGCTCAAGGCGCTCTTTCGCACCAGCGGCATCCTCGGCCTTCTTCTGCGCTTGACCAAGGCTCTTCTTGAGAGCATCAATCTCACGGAGGGAAGTGTTATGCTCCTCTGCATTCAAAACATACAAGCGTCATAAAGCAAGACAATAATGCAAAAATAAAGAAGCACCAAAGCATACAGGTACCTTGAAGCTGTTGGAGGTTGGCCTCCAGCACCAGGTGCTCCTGCACCAGTCGCTTGGCATCCTGCACAAAAGGCTGCAGGAAGAAGAACTACCAGTAAGGAAAAGGACTTGGGGGCTGCGCCCAACACGAAGGAACAAAAGCAAAATTCGCACACGAAAACGCCCGGGGGCTCCCCCCAAAGACTCGAAGAAAGAACAAGACAAGAAATGTTTTTCAGACGCTCGGGGGCTGCCCCCGTGGCAGGAAACAGAAGTACTTACATGCTCCGATGGCGACTCCTAAGGCCCGCTCGCAGCCTTTTGAGGCGCAACCACCTGAGTTTCCTGCAGAGAAGGGACCGGCGCATCACTCTCAGAGGTAGCCACCATCTGAGGAGGAGGAGACGCAACCTTCAACTCTGCCATCATCTCTCGAGCACCATCGCTGGAGGAGTCATGGGAGGAATTCCTGCACACGAAATAATTAGCACAAGCACAAAAGTCAACAGCAAAAAGACAGTAGTATAAAAGAAACTTACGAGTCCAGCGAGCTCAGGTCGAAGACAGGAGGAGTCCTTCGGACTCTTTTCTCCCCTTCTTCTCTTCTTTCTTCTCTTCCGTCTTTTCTTCCTTCTTCCGCTTTGCTGGCGGGTGCGGCGCTACAGCCCGCACAGGAACGACAGGAATAGGGGAGGAAGAGCCTCCATGCCCGTCACTGTGACGCTCAAGGCATAGAGGGTTTCTGGGAGTTGGAGGAGTCGATGCATCCGAAGACTCGCTGGAGCTCCGCGACCGTTTGCGAGTATGGTCCTCGCTCGACTTGTTGGCCTCTTCAGCCGACGATCGTGCTAAAGGCAGTTCGGACACGGAATCCACCACGTCATTATCCGGAGCATCCGGAAATAATTCGGGCAATGGCGGCACCATGCCCGGCACCTTGAAGCTCTAAAAAAAGAAGGAACTTTGTTCGCAAACAAAGGAAAATAAATATGCAGTCGACGAAAAGCGCTACGCGCACGAATCTACACCTGTGGAACGGCCAGCGTCGAAGAAAACGGAGGAGTCAGCGACTTCTCCGGGATATCCTCTCCAGCCTTGTACTTCAATAACGTACGAAGGGCCCTGTCGAGATCACCCTGGGAAAGCTTCTCGGCCAAAACTCTCGTCGGATCACGGCACCCAGCATAAAGAAACATCGGGTGCGCCCTAGCCTGGAGGGGCTGCACCCGACGCTCGAGAAACGTGCGGATAATATCCACGCCGTTCACTTCTTTCTCAGGAGTCAACTGGAGATTCTCCACCCGACGGTAAAGGGCCTCTATCTCCGCTGACTAGCCATCCAAGATCTGGTTTTTCCAGGACCTTTTCGGCTCGATTATCTGGGAGGAGTCGAAAGGAGCAAGACCAAAATGCTGCCCAGCCACTGTGGAGTCGTGAATGTAGAACCATCGCCTCCGCCAGTACTGGACAGATTCAGACATAGAGAAAGAAAAGAAAAGAATATTGGCCTTGAGGGAGATGATGCAACCCCCAATGGGATACACACCATCCGAACCGGATTGCCTCTTCACGGAATAGAGTTTCCGGAAGAGACCAAAGTGCGGCTCGATGCCGAGCCAGCACTCACAGAAAGTGATAAAACAAGCAATGTGAAGAAGAGAATTGGGGGAAAGATGATGCAGCTGGATTCCATAGAGAAATAGCAGCCCACGAAGGAGGTCGTGGACTGGGAAAGAAAACCCACGAATAACGAAGGCAAGAAACATAACCCGATACCCAGCGGGGGGACGGGGGATTACGTCGTTGCCGGGGAGTCTGATGGCCTCCCTATCCTGCGGAATCAAGCCCTGCTCGCGAAGCTTGCGGAGGTCACTCTCCCGCGTCTCTGATCGCCGCCAACCACCATCGGTGACACGGGTAGTGGTGGCGCCTTTCTTCCCTCCGGCAGCGCTGGTACCAACCGCAGATGAGGACTTCTTCAGTTTCCCCATCGCGCTACGGCGGCGCCGGCGGTGGGAGCGCAGAAGGGAAGATGGAAATGTGGAAGGATATTCCAGCGCACAGCAAGAGCTCCTGGAGCACAAGGAGGCAGTGAAAACAAGAATCGATGCGGTGAAAATAAACTGCAGCTTTCTCCAATGATTATAACGGCGAAGACGACGCATGGCAACCGTCCATCAAGAAGACCTAACGCCAACGGCAGATCTGGACATACACGTGTCAGCATCACAACGAACCGTCGTTGCCACGCCGTCCACTACGCGCGGAAATCGAGGCGACACCGTATTTATCTCCACGCCGTGCGTGACCGGTCAATTCAAGGTCAGCAAGTGGGACCCACGTTCGTCGAGTCAAGTCATCTCTGGCATAGCAGACGCTTGAGTTCATTGATCGTCAGCACCGATGTCATCAAAAGCTATACTAGCAACAACTACAATTTCTTCGGCTTCAAAGCTAAGAGTACTCACTCGAATCTACGATTCGACTAAATACTCGGGGGCTACTCCTGTTAGGAGCGCTGGCCGCGCACCCGAAAGATGAATAAAAACGAACTATTTCTTCGAGTCCTACGTCGAGTCTACAACTCCACTACGGACTCGTGGGCTACTCCCATAGGGAGGATGGATTACGCATACGATTTTTTTTGTGTCCAACGGACTTAACACTGAACAATGTCTGAATTAAAGTCTCCGCTCGAGTCTACGACTCGAACAGACACTCGGGGGTTACTCCCATAGGGAGCGCTGGCCGCGCACCCTATGAATTCTTTGACTGCGATCTTTCGGATTAGCATGCAAAAAACTTTTCGGCAACTCTGCCCCAACAAAACGCTAAGTGAGCAACGTTCTCCCTGGCCACCCGAAACACCTCTGTGGTGATAAACATTCGGATGCTGTGTCTGCGACACAAAGATAAGACCTACGGATATCATCTGATGGCCTGGCAACGCACACGACTGCTCTATGCTAGTATAAACCCATGCCAGCAGGCGCGATGAAAAATCCCGACGGACACGTTGGGTACATCAGTTAAAATCACTGTAATTCCACTCCTGTAAGTCCTCCGCGGCCTGAGTCGAATTATGCCAGCATATGTTCCAGGTTTGAGTTTAGGGATTCGAACCTGAAGAAGATCGTGTTGTTTCGTCCTAAGACAGTTAACTGACCCTGATCCATCGGGTGAGTCAGGCACACGCATCAATAATCCCTACACATGAACTATTCAAATACATAGTCGCACCCAAAAGATTGCAGAGTCCTAAGCCGAATCTACGATTCGACTGAACACTCGGGGGCTACTGACATGGTTATACCCCACGGGTACATGATCTCCTCATACCTGGTCCAGCCCAAGGAAGGCCCACGACAACTATACACCGGCCCATGAAGACTTTTAGGTGGCCAAGGCCCATGACGCTTTCGGATCTTTGGAGAGCAAGACTAGAGTAGATAGGAAATTCAAAGGGGTAAAAGCCTAGAACTTGTAACCGACTAGGTCTCTGCCCGGGACCTGCCTAAGCCTATATAAAGGCCAGGAGGACACGACCTAGATCTCTCTCTCATACTTTCGCATACACGCCTCCATGCCAGATTGCATCTGCGCACCCCTGTAACCTTCGGTTCCGCCGTAATCAAGAGCAGACAAGCAGGAGTAGGGTTTTCCCTCTGGGGGCCTGAACCTGGGTAAACCTTGTGTCCCCGTGTTGCTTGTTTGCTAACCGTTCCATGATCTCCAGCATCCCCATCTTCTCCAAAACCCAAGTCCATAACAATGGGCATTGATGAGATAAAACCTTGTCACCTACTGTTGGGACAAAGGCATCCGACTTGACCCTGCGTCTGTGGCACACCCACAATCCAATGGTCAAGTTGAGCGAGCCAATGGATTAATTCTGCAGGGAATCAAGCCACGTCTTGAGGCACCGCTACATAGAGCAGCTGGAGCCTGGGCGGAAGAATTGCCATCTGTGTTGTGGAGTTTACGAAATACACCTATCAGATCCACTGGCTACACCCCTTACTTCATGGTATATGGAGCAGAAGCCATCCTAACCTCCGACATCCTCCATGATGCACCAAGAGTTGCTTCCTACGACGAAGATGATGCTGAAGAATCCAGACGCCTTGATGTGGACTTTCTCCAGGAGGAGCGCGTTTTGGCATGCCAAAGATCCGCCATTTACCAGCAGAAGCTACGCAGCTACCATAGTCGCCGCGTTCGGCATCTCTCGTTTAAAGAGGGGATTTAGTGCTCCGACTTAAGCAGAAGAAGTCACACAAATTATCCCCGCCATGGGAAGGACCGTTCATCATAAGCAAGGCGCTGCTCAATGGGTCTTACTACCTTGTCGACAATCGTGAGCTCAAGGATAGACCCAACAAGGATCATAAGCGTAAGCGACGTGACCCGGATGATGACTACCCGGAGCTTGATCGGCCATGGAACATAGCACAGCTACGTGTTTCTACACTTAGCATTTTTTATCTAATCTTGTACCTCTTATATGATCAAATGAAATAAAGCTCTCTGGTTCACTCATTTTGCTGAGTCTTTTACCTCCTTTAGTGTTCATTTTTTGGATCATATAAACCTTTATGCACAAGCTTTGCGATTGCACTTGTGAAAATTCTGCCCACGGGCGTTAGCTTAAGTTTTCTGGTCTACACGTTCTTTGTTGTTTTTATGTGGATTCTGGAGTAGTGACTTTTGGCACTTATTGTCGGCGATTTTGTGCTCAGGTTATTGACGGTGCCATTGGGCATCATCACCTAAGCGCATGGTTCCGACAACGAGTCTTCTTACTCACGAAAAGTCAAGCATAAAAACCAAAGTAATGGATAAGCCAGCACTTTCTTAAAAAATATATACATACTGGGCATTAATTCTTAAGTAGCAGGATACGACAACCACTGTTTTCCTCCTTAAGATTACATCACCAAGTTTTTTCAATGCACACTCCAGAGGTGAAACAAGAATTACAAAGTGTTTTTCACTCCTTGGGTGCAGGGGCTTGGAGGCCGCATCATCACCAGCCGGAGATTCACCCTCAATGTCGTCACTGTGAGGAGACTCGGAGGATTCAGGGTTGGCGTTGTCGAGAAAGTTCCTGGGCACGAAGACATCGACGTCCACCAACTCGGCAACCCTGGTGTCATAACCCGCGAGTGATGACAGGATGGCTTCGTGATTGATCTCCTTGCCGTCATCATCCACGTTAGGGATACCAGATGTCACCGTGTCGATGTCGGCACCTTCATAGTGCGCCTTCACCATGGACAACGCCATCCTTGCGCCAGCCCGTGCACATGAAGCTTTCCATCTCGCGACATGCTCGGGGGCTCGGCGCAGAATCTCCGAGTACTTCACCACGGAGTCGGAGGCCTTGATTGGAGGGGCTTGGCAATCTCCTTGGCTTGGGTGATGGCGGTGTTGATGAAGTTTCAGGCAAGAATCATGCATTCCTTGTCCGAAGGAGCTGAGCGGGTTAAACCCATGGGCGCTGAAAATTCCGACAACGATCGCATGAGTTCAAAAATTCTAAGTATCCAGACTACAGAACTACAAGGCGGAGAACACTTACTGAAGATGCTGGACTTAGCCTGCCAGACGACGTCCGCCCGGGATTCCTTCTCTTGTTGGAGGAGCTTAAACGCCTCGCTATGGCGAAGGTTTTGCTCATCGGAAGCTTGCTTTTGATCCTTTAGGATCGCAAGCTCCTCCTTCAAGCGATTGATCTCCGAGGAGGCGGAGTCCTGCAGGGCTTTCATGGAATCCTCGTGCATCTTCAACATTTCTTCCCTCTCCTTCTTAAGGATCTTGTTCTCGCTGTCCAGCTGCTGGATGTGCTTGGATTGCTCGACAATATCCTTGGACTTGGCTACATGCTGTGCAAGTCGGAAAACAAAGTACACAGTGAGTACTCGAAGAAGGAAGGCACAAAACTAAGACGGAAGTGCGCAAAAATATAACAGACTCTTGTTTTTGATGATCTGTTCCTTCAAGATGGCGGTTTTACCCTTTTCGGCTTCAAGATCTGCGCGCATCTTCTGATACTTGTCATTGGCCATGCCCCTCCGAGCATTCTCGTTCTGTGGAAACAAACACAAAGTCAAGCCGTTGTTTAGTCCGCTTAGAGCCTCTAGTCGGAAATTTTCCACTTAGATGCTCGGGGGCTACAACGCGAGTTTTTAACTTAGCAATATGCTTAGCTTTCCTTTAAAGCATCTAGTCGGAGCTAATTCAGTTCTCAACTAGAAGCTTGGGGGCTACAGTATAAAGTTTTAACTCGGAAAATGCTTAGCTTTTCTTTAAGTATCTATTCGGAACTAATTCAGTTACAACTAGAGGCTTGGGGCCTACAACACTTAAAATTATGAACACTGTGTATGCTACTCTTAAAGCATCTAGTCGGAATAATTCATTCCATCTAAATGCTTGGGGGATACAGTGAGAGTTTTTTCTAACTTAGTCAATTTTAGAGCATATAGATGTAAAACCAATGGTTTTCCGTCTACATCCTCGGGGGCTACAGTGGGATACTCATATGAAATGCAAAAGGTAAAGTAAAACTTGCAAGTGCGATGATCTTGAGGTTTGTAGCACTCTCGGCCAGCAGCTTGCCAAAGGAAACGCTTTTACTTTGCAAGATGTCTGCTTAACGGAGTAGCTCCTCAAGACCGCACGTCGGAGATGACGGTACTCCTCCAAGAACCATAGTTGTGCTACCCGGCGTAAGCACCAGGAAAATAATCTTCGGCAACTCGAAGGGTTTCTGGGGAGTAGAGGAGCCGCCTTCGGCAGAAGTACCAGCACCCACCACCGCCTTGCCGCTACCGATGGCATCTTTAGCCGGAGCTTCAGCCATTTGAAGAGCAGCGCTCTCCTGTGTTGCCTGCTCGCCGACAATTGCGAGTTTGGTAGAGGCGCCAGAATCCACTTCCATGGCGGAAGGGCCTGGTGCCTCCTGGACTTAGGAGTTTGTCGGAGCGGAGGAGGGATTGATGACAGGAGTAGCAGGGGCGATGGCGGGGGAAGAGTCGCGATGCATCATATCTTTAATATTTCTAGAAGCTTCAAGAGTCTTGGAGGACTTCTTGAGGTTGGTTGTGCCTTTCTTCCTGAAACATGCAAAATGCATAAGTGCAGGAATAAGACAGGTAAAATAAGAAAATGTCGGAGAATAATAAGCTTACACTAGGGGGGCGCTTTGGCAAACATCCCGGTGGATTTCTTCTTTTCCGCCTCCAGGGCGGCAGTACTCTTTTTGGAGGCTCCACCCTCCGTCTTCTTCTTCTTGCCTCCGTCGGCAGCGTCAGAGGTGGAGCTCTTCCACTTTCGCGCCAACGGGGCATCATCGTCGGACACGACCATGACTTCCTTCATCTTGGGATCATAGATTTGGGCGGCCAGGTTGCCCTCCTCTAGATCGCTAAGCTGTTAATTGAGAAATCATCGTGTTAGACAATATGATATTGGCAATACGGAAAAACTGGATCAATGTCATACACGGAAAATAAATACCTACCTTTGGGCACTTTCCGTCTACGAACATGTCGTAGGTGAGGGTGAAGCCACGCTTCTTGTCCTTCACCTTGACGATGTCCTTAAGGCGGAACTTGATGGAGTCGCTCGAGAAGTTGTCCTCGGAGATCCGGAGGGTATCCCTTCGGTCGCTGGTGTACTCGTGCATAAGCTTCGTGCAGTGCTGCAGAGGTTGGATCCGCCTGATGAACCAGCACATGGCTAGGTCCAAGCCAGTTAGAGCCGTCTCTACAAACCACTCTATCCGCCTTATTGCGTGAGAAGCGTTGAGGTCGGAGGGAAGGGAGGCATGGGACCGCCATGTGGGGACTTCGGCGGCGGCTCCGTCCACAAATTCCGGGTACGTTACTTCTCGGCCTGCCAAAGGAATTTCGGGGCCGTAGAAGTACGTCCGCTGCCAATTTTTGCATGACTCATGGCCGACGATGTCGGGGAACCGCCGGCCAGGACGGATCTTGAAGCTTATGGTGCCGCAGTTTCTAAGCTCCTCCCTATTGTGTCCAGCTTCACGTTTGACGGTGAAGAAGTACACAAACAAATCTAACCTAGGCCTAATCCCTATGTAACCCTCACAAAGTTCCGCGAAGATGCTAAGCACTAGGATACTATTGGGGGAAAGGTTGTGGGGTTGGACCTTGAAGTGATTCAAGACGGATAGGAAGAAGTGGGAGATGGGCAGAGAAACGCCGCGTACCAATTGCGCCTTGAGGTATACTTTCTCTCCGGCTTGGGGAGAGGGGGTCACCTCGCCGGCCGGCGCCGCCGCCAGGCGAGCCCCTCCATCGCAAGGAGGTAACCCTCAGCGACCATCTCTTGGATGTCGCGGCCGGTGATGTCCGAGCCGCGCCAGTCGCCTTTGTGCGAGTCTGGCTCCTCTTCCAGGGGATCCAGCGCCGCCAGATTGTGGTCGCCGCCGATGGTTTCTATCATCGCCGATGCGGGGATGACCATGCCGTCTGGGGGCACGACGATGGAGCTCGCCGGCTTCGCCGCGGCTTCGGTCGACACCGCCATTGATGGGGATGAGCTGCTGCTAGCCATGGAGGAGGGAGAGGACGCGACTGGTGCAGGCAAGAGGCTAGGGTTTCTCGAGGTTTTCGCGGAGAGCTCGAGGAGGCGCGTAGCTCGAGGAAGAAGATGATGACGGGAGAGAATGGGGTGAAAAAGTGGCAAGTGTCACACGGTCGGTATTTATCTTACTCTACATCAAGATTCGTGCAGCTAATCGGACGGTTGCCGCGTAGACGACGTATTCGTGAACGTGCGCGGTAATTTCGCCACGTCTCCAACCGTCGCCACCAACTTCGTATCGCTCGCGCGGGAAAAGCGGATATGATTACATTCTCTGCATGTGTGACTTACGAGGCGTCACTGACCTACCGCCTACGTCGCCTTAACTGACATGGTAGATGAGCCATCCCATAAAGATTCTGGCATGGACGGATTTAATCCGACAACAGGAGCGTACGATGGAAGATTCAGGATTTATCCGACTTACTCATAGAAGACGGAGAAAACCTTTGCAGGGTTCTTTGGGAGGACTACAAGATGTTGCTTGACGATTTGCCTACATCCATTTAGACGGAGCATTCCACGGGAAGAGGCAAGACGGCGCAAGATCTCGGAGTTCTCCGGGGGGCTACTGTTGGGGATATGCTATATGGGTATCCTCATAGCATGTCTCTAATCTGACTAACCCGGGTGGCCCATAGTCGGTAGCATGGCCTATGGCCTGCTGGGCGGCCCAGTTAGGTGGATCCAGAAGGGAGGCCCATGTCGGATAAAGGAAGGCTACGGTGGAGTCACCAGCGTACCCGGAGCCTTGGAGTGCAAGATACACAAGACTAGTAATAGACGGTGTAGAACTCTGTAACCTGTCCGGCTAGGACTTTTCCCAGTAACCCTAGGATATGACGACTATATAAGTCGGGCCTATGGGAGACTTTAGGGCAACGATAACTTAGACTTTCTAGTCACCTCGCACAACGAACCTAATCTCTGTAACTCGGCGTATTGCCATTATAGTGATTTATAGCAGGAGTAGGATTCCGCCACCGTTGTGGGATCTGAACCTAGGTAAGCTGTGTTACCTCGTACCCGTCAACCGTCCGCCTTACCCCACGTCTCTAAACACGCACTGTGAGGAGCCCTCCATGGCGTACTCGTCGGCAATACCACGACAATGTACGTGCAAATGATGGTGCAGCCCCACCCCTGATAGTCAATTTGATGTGTGCAGTTCTAGGCATTGGTGAGGATGGTGAAGATTCTGAATCAGATATAGAAGATGGCACTGTGGAGCATCAAGAATCTGGTGATGATGAGATCGATGAGACACTTATGGATGGGGCTGGAATTATAGTTGATGACTTGGGTGCCGACGTAGACGAGGTGATACATGACCATGAGGATCCTATAATTTTGGTTGGTACCGAGTTCAGTAGCATGCATGAGTTCAGGATGTCGTTCCGACATTTGTGTATCAAGGGGGAGTTCGATGTTCATAGACTGAAGAACACTGCCCAGAGGTATGAGGCCGTTTGCAGGTTAAAGTGGAAGAATGGACAGGTGGTGATACCTTGTCTATGGAGGATCGTAGCCAGAGCCCTACCCGCGTCAAAGGCAATTAGGGTATCCTGGCAATGAATGGAGCAAACCATTTCAACTTTATCATTTTCACTCTATAATATAAGTAAAGTTGATGTGCAAGATCTATCTGGCAACTCCGCTTATGCTTTAAATAATCTATGTTGCAGGTGAACAAATTGGGCCCTCCCCACATGTGTGCGACAGGGAGCATGTCGAAATCCTCGATGGCTGATACAGAGTGGGTGGCTTTACAAGCTATGTCCATACTAAAGCATAACCCTAGGGAGAACGCTAAAAATATTCAGAATAAACTCGTTGCTCGGTACAACATTGTACTACCATATTACACGGTTTGGAAAGGTAAAGAGAAAGCTCTGAAAAACTTGCATGGGGATTGGACTAATAGCTTCAGGATGCTGTACAACTTCAAGGCTAAGGTACAGGCTAGGTGTCTAGGGAGTGTTGTGGAGATCGACACTAAATCGGAAGGTGGTAAAGTTTATTTCAACAGATTTTTCATGGCGCTTGAACCTTGCATCCAGGGATTCAAGGACGGATATAGGCCATATCTGAGCGTAGACAGTACCGTCTTCAGTGGAAAATGGAAAGGCTGCCTGACATCTTCTACAACATTGGATGGTCACAACTGGATGTTCCCAGTGGAATTCGGGCTGTTCGATACAGAGAAATAGGAAAACTGGCTCTGGTTTATGAGGCAGCTCAGGAGATCTATAGGACAAATGGATCCATTGGCTATATCCACAGATGCATGCAAATTGCGTAAGAATGTAGTGAAGGATGTGTTCCCGTGAGCTGAAGGTAGAGAATTCCATGCCCACCTGATGCTCAACCTGTACAGACACTATGCAGGCAGCGTATTTGGTTACATGTTCACTGCTGCTAGATCTTACAGAGCTAGGCACTGCGAATATTTCATGAGCAAGATTTTTGCAGAATCCCAGGATGTTCCCCAGTACTTGGCCGCACATCATTCGCAGCTATGAAAGAGGAGTCAGTTCAACCCTGACATCAAAGTTGATTACATAAACAACAACCTAGCTAAATGCTTGAATAACTGGGGGAAGGACATAAAAATCTATCATGTTCATATGTTGATGGACGACATACGAGGTATGATAATGAAGTTGTTAAATATAAGGAGAGAGATTGGTCGGAGACTTAGAGGCCATATGCTACCGCCTGTTGTACAGCAACTTCATAAGAGAAGCCAAGGGCTTGGTCATCTTAGGGTTCTCCCGTCAAACAACAACAGCTGTGAGGTGGTTGATATGTCTAAAAACGGCCACAGGGATGTTGTGAACATCGAGCGGCGGGAATGCACCTGCTTAGAGTGGCAGCATACCGGGAAACCATGCGACCACACATTGGTCTTCTTGGTGAAGAAAATAACTCTACCACATTTGGATCAATATTTGTCTGACTACTCTCTGAAAAAGTTCAGAGATGTTACGTTGGTTCCGTCAAGCCTTGTATTGACCCATCTTAGTGGCCTCAAGTCCAACTTAGTTTTGAGTTGTGCCAGCCTGTAACAAAAAGGGGCAGAGGTAGACCACAGGTGAAGAGGTTTAAGAATTTCTGAAGAGGGCTGGTTTAGCGTTTAGTGGTAGCAAGAAGGGCAAAAACCGATGCAAGAACTGCCGTCTTATAGGCCATAAAGCAGCGGGGTGTCCTCTTAATGCACCCAAACCTCGTATGAGATGGTACCTATACAAAAAAAATTGGTCGTACTCTGTAGATATTAGGTGCTTAATTGTGTCCTATTTTTTGACAGGAAGCGCAAGGTAAGAAACATGACCGCCGACTCAGTGATTTTGCTGCTGGAGGAAAATCAAAATGAGTGGAGTGATGAGTCTAAACACGATTCTGATGCTGATTGGCCTGACTTCCCTCGACCCGGATATGTAGAGTATGTGAAGGTAAGAAGGAGGGCAATGAAGAAGACATAGGATACTGAGGCAAAGAAGTGGCACCCAGGAAGGGAAGAAGGCCGGAACTAAAGAAGAACAGTAATGTGTTGATGTCGAACGTGTCTATGTATTTTGTAGAATTCTGGAGCTGTGTTCGTGGGAATTTTTGGGCGGAACAAGCGTGTAGTTGTGTCTTAAGACAACATGAGTTATTTCATGTTCTCGTTCTTATCCGTTCATTGATATGTAATCCCGCTCTCGTAGCGACTTGATATTTGGTAATGGATGAAGACACTTGTTTGAGCCGAAATTGTGAATGTGCTACTACTATCTATACAGTTGCAGCACTAGAGCCGATGGGGATTGCTTCTCTAGTTTTATGTATGGTAGTGGCACAAACATAATTTACATAAGAGCTTACTAGTTGCGCTAGTCGGATTAAATCCATGTTTTTAGCTTTACACTTATTAGAAGGTTCTGAGCTGAAAACCAAGTTCTAAGCTGCTACAATCCCACAAAGCAGCAATTTATTTCAGCTGTTGGAAAACGCCATGGAAATATAAACATCAAAGAAAACAAATAATGTGCATATAATCAGGAAATTGTTTCCACTTTTCGGCCCAATCTTTTGCTCGTCTATCTCACCAGCTTGCTTCTGCAACTTAACCTACACACCTCCTCCCTGATCGTGCCTCCCCTCCATCTGTCGAAGCTCCTGGATCTCTCGCTCTAGCGCATGAATCTCCTCCTTCTTGTCACATAGCATCACGAAGATCCTAAACAAGCTCCTTGTGAAAACCTGTAAGGGGCTTTTCGATCCACACAAACTTGTCACATCTCGGTCCCCTCCCTTCCTGTGAACAATCGAAGCAAACAAACACAAAATTACATAACGGTTCCCGGATCAGGGTTACCAACTGCGCATAGCATACGAGGTTACCACTCTGATGCCATAGTTGCTGAATTGTCCTGCAGTATTTTCATCGGTCTAAGAAATCCATCTCGGCATCTTCTCACTGCACAAACACAACATCTCGGGGTAGTAATCATAGGGCATCTTATGGTACCTGATGGGGTCACCCGCCTGGCGGCGTTAAGCCGACCCTGATTCCACCCGAGACGAACTGCATGATCTACGAGCCATGGGCTAGGAGGGCAAGGGTAGAGGAAAGATGGGATGACGGAGGAGCCTTGGATGTCAGAGCAGGGGAACGGTGAAGCATGATTTATCCCACCCAGTAACTCGACGAGAATCCTACCGTCCACTTTGGGCTGACAGGTGGGGCTCCTCCAAAGCTCGCGCCTTCGTTGTTTAAAGGCCCTTTTGCGCTTATTGACTGGAAATTTTTGGCCTCATGCCCGCCTACATATCGCTGGGAGGCCTTGCCGAGTAGCCATCACACGCCTGGTCCCATAGTTTTCCACCCTCCCCGTACACCCTGTATTAGGAAAAATCTGCCTTCATGGCTCGCGGTGGCAGATCCATCCACTCCAGCGCTCGCGGTCAGGATCGCCGCGGCGGATCCACCCCCAGATCCTACCATCGCAGTATAAAATGGCCATGGTTTCTTGAGCCAAACAGCTGTGCTGCGTCTCCAAGCTCGGCCCCTCCTATTTGCAGACGCACTACTGCGGCGTCGAGCTCGAGCAGGAGACGCCATGCGCGAAGGGGCTCGATCGTTGCCACCCCTTGTCCCCTTCATCGTTGTTGATTCCGACAAGGATGAGGATGGCAACAAAGCAATGCAGAACGCCATTGAAGCCTCCTTGGCAAAGGGCAAGCCACGAGCGGGAGTGAATGTCGCTAGGAAGGACGTGGAGGGGTCACCAATCGAGGTGGACTCCGATGACAGTGCCATGATCTGGGTGTAGATGTTGTTTAGGTTTTTTTTCAATTTCGGTTCTGTTTAATGCGAGTAAAATTTATGTAATGGGTTTGGCAGGCTGCAATGGGAATTATGGATAGCTATGTTCAGCGCAATAACAGGTGCTCGTGCTTCCACAATAGAAATTGTCTATGTTCCCTTTGCATGCGGAAGAATCCACGTAGATTCCTCTTAAACAAACCAGCAAATCCAGATTACCACCATCGGAAAAAATGAACAAAGAAAGGCATAAGATAGACGAAAAAACGTCCAATTTGTTCCGAGCAGACACTACTAGTTCATATTTCAGACCACTTGGTCGAAAAATACTATTACATTTTATTCCGAGCATTCCCACACAAAACTGAAAATCCACGGACATTCTTCAGCTTGGATCCTACTAGTTCAGACTTCAGACCACTTGGTCGATAAATACTATTAAAATTAACAGTAGGGAGCTCAATCTGAACAAACCTAGTTTTCACACACATACATTATCTTCCTAACCTTAGAACGACGCCCTTTATTCTGCCACTCCAGGGTTTGAATCATCAGCGCCATCTTTTTGGCATCCTGCTTGCACTTGGTCAGTTCTTTCTCTACCTTGATCCTCAGGAACCTGTGCATATTGGTAGTTGTGACATCGTGGACTTTCTTCTCATGTAGTTCAATCCTTGACACAGTCAGGTCTTTGTCTGCTTTAGCCTTCAGGGAAATCGCCATGTCCCTCTCCTTCCCGACTTTGCTAACCTTGGCCTCCAACCTACGGATTTCACGGCGAAGGGTTGGTGCATCATCAAGGGCCATTAGCTTTATCTCTTCACTCTCAAGAAGTGCGCTGACTAAGGCTTCTTTCATCTCAGCATTCTTCTCCCATAGTTTATCTAGCGATTTCTGCATAGACAGTGGCCACTCCGGATCTACCCATTTGACAACGCTGCAACTTTTGGCTGGCCACGCTGTACCCTTCCCACACCCTAATAATCTCCTGACTGTGTTGCGTCCCTCGAATGCTACAAATTTAGAAGCCACGAGCTCATGTTTTTTTACAATGGGGAGGACTCTCTCCCTCCACTAAACGTGATAATCAGAGTCGTACAAAGTCGCGACGGCCTAGCACACCAGACGTACATGAGTAATCAGAGTAGATCTAGTTCAAAATAAATAAATCCCCATAAATTGTAAGGTATGAGACGACTCACGTTGCTTTCATCATCTCTATGACCTTCACGTGTTTCCTGGCCGTCTCCCCACGAAGCCATGACGAGAAGGAGGTGGAGGAGCAGGGTGGAGGCGGGAGAGGTCGCTGGTGGGGTGGCGCGCCGCTTGATAGCGGCTAAGGGATGGAGTGAGGATAGTGGCTTCGGGTTGAAGGGGATAATTAAAGAACGCCAACCCTACCAACAAAATCCAACGGCTATTATAACACGAACAAAACTAACGTGTTATGTGCACGACACATGGAAAGCGTTACACTGGCAGGTGGAGCATGAACAATTATTAAGGAATACTCGCTCCGTCCGCAAATAAGTATACTTCTAGCTTTTTCTTAAGTCAAACTTTATCAAATTTGACCAAATTTATAGATAAATATAACAACATGTATTTCGTCAAGGAGTATTATTACAGAACTGCGACTAAGATACATTCGTCCGACAAGTATGCTCTCCACATCGGACTAGTATTGATTACGTCTTACATTTAAGCACATCACAGGTTCTACAACTCCGTGTCAGTCTTCTCAATACGAATGCAAAAATTGATCTGCTTCACCGGTCCAACATCGACAAGGTACTTGGATGGCACACAAAGGACCGACCCCAAGTCCGTAAACTCCACCTCGCCCGGTGTCGGGCAGCTCGGCAACACGACCCTCACATGCACGACATCGAACGACGGCGGCTAGGCTGCGACCACATACTCATAGTGTACATATACCATGCGCATGAGACCGACCTGAAGCATACCATGGACACGAAGGTGGTCCCAGGGACGGTTCCTAGAATGGTTCCCGAAACACGAGCGGTGATGTTCAAGAAAAAACAGAGCCACCCCCCTGCAAAATGAGCCACCGGCATACCGGCTCAAGGAACAACAGCTGCTCTTGGAGAAGAATGGAGTAGCCATAGGATAGCCTAATCACTTCGATCGGGTGATCCCTTGCAAGGTGTACCACGAGCTTTGCCGGCGGGCCGGTGTAGTTGCAGCTGGGCTCCGTGTATCCGCATGCGCCATGCCGGCATGCGAGCTCATTCCCTGGGAGCATGTAGTAGGGGTAACGACGAGAGCATCCATGGTGGGAGCACTTGATCCCGTATGTTGCTAGGATGTTGCGTGTGAGGATCTCCTCCAGATTCAAGGGATGGATATCTGAGTACTCTTTGCTACGCGGCTCCCACATCTAAATATCGTCAAGAAATCATAGAATAGATGTGCAATTAGTTAAGCCGACAGCAGGAATTTGTAAGATAAATTCAAACGCTAGTCAAATGATTTCCTACCTTAAGGTTCAAGTCAGTTGTTGTTGTCGGGGAACGACACGCGAAATCCTGTGGCGTCGTCCAGCACGGCAAGATGCGGTGGAGAAGGGGTTATGGCTGTAAAAGAGAAATGCTCAGTCATGAGCTCCTATTGATATAGGGCAGAGGGAGGTGCATATAGTAATATATTTGAATATTTTAAGTGCAGCGAATCATGTTGCATAACAGCCTACTCACGGATCGTCCATACAAAGAAACATCATAGCTTCCACGCGGCCCGATTGAACGATATGTAACCATCGACACGCAGAACCAGCACCCCGGGAAGGGGGAAGGGGGAAGGGGGGAAGGTCTTCTAGAAGAGACAATCTAATGGTCTCCTTTCGCCACTAGGGTTACGATCCGACGGCTGCTATTAGTACTTAGGGTTACGATACAGGAAACTCTGGATTTCTCCATAAAACCGTGGAATCTCTAGTTGGATAAGTGGCTTAGAATGCCGAGAGGGAGCTAGGTGTCAGGTTTGGGCTCAATCCGCGCAGTGGATCCATGTTATGGGCAGTGAGGGGGAGGTCTAGGGTTGAAAGCCATGTTAAGTCCTACTCGTTAGCCATCCGGGGGTTGTGACGTGTGCCAAAAGTCCCAGTTTGTCTTGCTTATGATTTTATGTTGGTAGTGGGTGACACACAAGGGCTACTCGAGCTGGTTTAATTTTTTTGATGAATTTCCCATTGTCGTGGTTCGGGGGTGGCAAAATCGGCAAACTCGTCGGCGCACGCAAGAACGCGAGGTCCATTGCAACCTTGAACCTAGGCACTGGCCCAGCCTAGGTACCCCATGGGGCACCCCAAAACATTTTTTCCAAAAAATCCAGGGCAATTTCTAGGGTACCTACAGTTAGAAACCGCAATTATCAGGACGTAACTTGGGAGAAAATACAGTGTATTCTTGCACCACGAGATGAGCACCAACATCCCGGGGATGGCGGTCAGCCACGACGTAGCATGCGTGTAAATTGCCTTAGGCCCTAGGGCGTGCTCAATTCTCGCACCTCCTTTGCAGAATCGCTGGTTTTCCGGAGTTGGTAAAGGGAAACTCTGGATTTCTCCATGGAACCCTGAAATCTCTAGTTGGAGAAGTTGCTTAGAATGCCGAGAGCGAGCTAGGTGTCGGGTTTGGGATTAATCCGCCAAGTGGATCTACGTTCTAGGCAGTGAGGGGGAGGTCTAGGGTTGAAAGACATGTTAACTCCTACTCGATAGCCATCCGAGGGGTGTGTCGTGTCCCAAAAGTCACGGTTTGTCTTGCTTATGATTTTATGTTGGTAGTGGGTGACACACAGGGGCTACTTGAGCTGGTTTCATTTTTTTATTTTTGATGAATTTCCCATTGACGGGGTTCGGGGGATGGGCAAAATCGACAAACCCGCCGGCGCGCGCAGGCACCCGAGGTCCATTGCAACCTTGAACCTAGGCACTTGCCCAGCTGTCTTTGTTATGGAAACAGCAGAGCCTAAGCATGCTAGAAATAGGTGTGGGAGCTAAGCAGGGAAGCGAGCGACGGCGTACACGGACAGGATTGGATACAAGAAAGTATGGTGACACAAGATGTACCCAGGTTCGGAGCCCTCGATGTGAGGTAAAACTCCCTAAACTCCTACTCCTGCCGGACTGACTATCTGGATGAACAGTAAGGGCTACAATGCTCCTTGAGCTGTCTCTGATCTGGCTAGTAGTAAGTGAGAGTCACCTCCTTGCCCCGTTGTCCTGCCACCCCTTATATAGGCCGAGGCGGCGTGGGCAACGACCCGACCGACTGGCGGGTCCCACAGGCGGGCCCCAGCCGACTATGTCATCTATAGTGGTCGGCATGGGAGTGTGTACTCACAGTCAAGCCCATGCCGCCACGCACTCTACAGTGGTTGTCGTGCAGGTAGTTGCGCATAGTGCCACCTACTGTCTATTGTTGCAATCGTCATCGTTAAAAGTCGTCGGTATGGGCCGAGTGTCTGAGTCTCCTTTCTGTCTTGTTTGTCTAGTCGTACTGCGCACTGTGCTCTACGTCATCTGGTACTTTGCCTGTCTTGGGAGGACGGCTAGAGTGACCTAGCCGGCTGGCCTTCCTGGGCCGGATGGTTGGATCCATCCGACCACTCTTCTGCTCTTGCTTGCTTCATCCGGCTGATGCCTCCGCCGGTTGGCTCTTGATCTGTCCTGCTCCGGCCGGCTGTCTTGATTCAGCCGAATGGCGCTCTTGTCGATGGTTTTCATCCGGCTGGCTGGTTTGCTAGTCGGGTCTTGGTCTGTTCCTTCTTCTGATCTATCTTGGAGTTTTTGTGTCCGGCTACTCTCAGCCGGTTGTCGCGCTTGTGCTCTGCATATTGTCCGATTAGCCTACCCGCGGGCGATCCCCCCGACACTAGCCCCCGAGCGCGCGTAGATTCCGCCCTTAAGCGAAATGTGCGCGGGCTCAAAAAAGGCTAGGACTTTGAATTTTGTCCGGTTGATTTTGGTGGTTGAGCTGCCCCAGCTGCGTCATCGCCGACGTCAGCCACGCGTGATGATGGTCATGGGAGAGCGTGCGACATGGGGTCGCGTCGGCTCTCGCCTCGGCAACCATCGCCGGTGCCTCGCCTCCCGCGCTGGGATCCTCTGCGCTCGGGTTGTGGCCACAAATGATACGGACGCCACTGAGGCCGTGGGGACCCGCCACATGGCAGGCTGGCAGTTTGCCTTCCCGGCCCCTACTTAACGGGGCCACGGCGCCGCGCTGCCCCCCACAGGTCATTTGCCGCCTCCTCCTTCGCCTTTGATGCCCAGCGCCTCCGCTGCCTCTCTGTCTCCACCCTTTTTCCTGTGCTGCCGGCGAGCTCGCGCCGCCCGCTCCGCCAGCACCACCTCGCCTTTTCTCCGCTGGAGCGAAGGGAAACCGCTGCTCCTCCGCTGCACCATCGCCATCTTTCCTTGCTTCCTCTCTCTCTCTCCTCCGTGCTCCGCCGTTGCCGCCATGGCCAAGAGCCGAGGTGCCTGGTGTGGTTCATCCGTGACGGAAGCGCAGGTGGAGAAATACCGGCGGTCGCGCCTCCTGCCGACCGCCGGCGAGGTCGGGGTCCGCCTGGCCCCGACTGACGATGTCTCGCCGGCTCCGCAAGCCGGCGAGCGAGTAGTGTTTAGCGCGCATCTGGCGCGCAGCCTGGCCTTCCCGGCCAGCGCCTTCTTCTTGTCCTTCCTTGCTCACTTTGACCTCCCCCTGCAGCATCTCGGGCCAAATGCAATCGGCACTTTGGCCCACTTTGTCTCCTTTTGCGAATTCTATCTTGGGATCCAACCGGATCTCGGGCTCTTCTGCCGGCTGTTCCTGATCCTCCCTCAACTTTAGTTTGCCAAAGGTCCGCTGGTGACTTGTGGTGGCGCCTCCATCTACAGCCGGTCGCAAACCGGCTAACCCAAGTTCAAACTGCATGACACAGTTAAACTGTGGCAGCAGACATACTTCTATGTACGGAACTTGGGGTCTAAGGACCTGATGAACCTCCCGGCCTTCCAGGACACTGAATCCAGCCGGGCGCACTGGGAGGATAAGATCTTTGGCTCCAAGGTGGAGTCGGACGCGCTCCTTCACCGGATGAGGGAGTTGGTGACGGTTGGTCTAACCGGCGTCGATGTGACGCTGAGCTGGGCCCGCCGGCTCATGATGCCCTGCAGCAGTGAGCACACAAGATCTGCTACTACTCCGGGCGGCTTGACCCCACCTGGCTCTCCCGCCGCGAACCCTCGTATGGCAACCTCTACGAGTGGGTCTGGATGATCACGAAGGAGAAGGTCGCCTCCAACTGGAAATTTGGCGTCGCTCCTTACATGCGCGAGAACCGCGCGCCCCGGGTGAGTGAACTAGCTCGCTTCTTTTCCTCTTTTTGTTCGTTTGCTGTCCAGCTAACCCGCTTATGCGGTTTGGCTCGTGTTCTGCTCTGCGTAGATGTTCCCTTACATCATCCGGGAGGAGGGCGACTCACCCCTCCAATTCTTCGTGGACGACCCCTCCGAGCCACGTCCGCGTCGGAGCAGCAGCGAGGGCTCTAACGGTGAGGACGGCTTCTTCCCCAGCTGGGGCGATGAGGCGGTGGAATACCCGCAAGGCCCCAAGCCGGAGGAGAGCGACGCCGCCGCCACGCCCGAGCCTGCCCGAAAGCGTTGCGGCGAAGGCACCTCCAGCAGCAGCACCGCGCTCGAGGAGCCGGCTGCCAAGCGCACCCAGACGACGGGGGTCCCTCCGCGTCCTGGCCGAACCGCGGGCGGCCGAAAAAGGTCCGCGCCCATGGTGCAAGGGTAAGTTCTTCGCCTTTCTCTTGCTCGTTTCTTTCTTTGCGCTGGATGTTTGTGGGCAGCGCCGTTCTGTCCTTCGCCCCGAGCCCGGCTCGCAACGCGCCCTCTGCTTAACCGCCATGCGACCTTCCTCCTCCGGCTGCCCCCTTGGTGATCACCCCGCCCCCTTCGGTTGAGACCGTTCCGCCACAAGAGCTGGCTACCATGGTCCACCCGACTGCTTCTGCGTCCGAGCACGTGGAGAGCCAGCCAGACGCGGCATCCAGCCCAGGCGGCTCGTCGGCCGGCATGGGGGGCTCGAGTGGAAACAGGGACATGGTCTTCATCGAGGACGTGGATTTTGACGACGAGGCGACCGTGCGGTGGCAGGTGGCGATCCGCGACACCCCGGCTGCTCTAGCCGGCCCGCTGGCGCCACTACCCATGGAGACGGGGGCTTTGCTGCAGACCCTTGAGGTCAACCTCGAGGTTGGTCTGGAAGAGGTGAAGCAGCTCCGGGGCACGCTAGCCGGCGCCAACGAGGTGGCCGCCAAGCAGCTAACTGCGGCCCGTGGGACTGTGTGGAGTATGTTTTCCGAGGCTCTTTTCCTTGCGATTCTTTCCTTCTTATCTTTCTTCCGGCTTTTGACTTTCTTGTTTGCTTCTCTTCCTCTTACCCTCAGCCATCATGGTTTGCGGCCAGCGGGAGATTGACCGGCTGAAGCGCTCCAACATGCGCCTTAGCCGGGCCAATGCCACCCTCAGACTCTAGAATAGGGAGTGGCATTAAAAGGTCAACCAACCGGAGGCCACCATCAAGGAGAAGGAAGCGACCCTCGCCAGCCGGGCCAGTGCCTTCGACATTGTGGACAAGGAGGCCACTCGGCTGAAGTAGCATGCCCAGATGCTTCACAATGAGCTGATGGACATTGGCCTTCTGGCGAAGGGTGAATTTCTCTGCTGACGCCGTATGCTTTTATCCAACTGTATTTTTCTGGGTCGCATTTTGACTTGCCCTTCTGATCACAAGGCTTCTACCCCCAATTAGATGCTCTTGCCTACGACCGGGTGCAACAGGTTGCACCGGGTGAAAAGGCAGCCATCAAGGACATGGTGGGCCAGCTCGGTGAGGACGCTGCCAACCTGCGTAAGGCCGCAACCGGCATCCACGACCTAGTCTTCTCGGGGGAGCTCCTGCCGGAGACCATGGGGCTCTGGCTCTCAAGCTTGGAGGCGCGCCGAACACGATAGACCGGCTCCGCGATCTGGCCGCCCGCATCGGCTCCTAGATGGCGCTCGCCTTGATGCTGTCCTGGTACAAGGACGCCCGCCTCGACAAGCTGGTGGATGGCTTCCGAGCCGGCGTGGATCTCGAAGCCGTGCGCCGGGCCTACCCGGACCTCCACTCCGCCGCGATCATGATTGTCGGCTATGCCGACATCGATGAGGTGCTCACTGAGGGCGAGGGGAGTTCGAGGGCTGATGGCGCAGGACCGGATGGCGCGGAGGCGTCCTCTCAGGTTGGCGGAGCCGGCGCGCCCCATCCTCACGGCAAGGGTCCGGCTGCCTGAATATGAAGTCCCCGGGATGCCGGGTGAATTTGTAGATGCTTTTATTTTTCTCGTACTTGTCTCTTGAACAATCTGGACGCGTGGGGGATTCGTCCCCCAAAGTTTAAGTAATTTTTCTGGTTGGTCTTGCCTTCGTGCACCCACTTATGCTCGTGTCTTGGTCGACTGGCCTTTCCGGCTGGTCCACTCCAGCGGGATTTATCTTGCATTTGTCTTGATGCTTTATTTCTTCTGACTTCCTTATGGTCTACCGACTTGCCCTGGTCGGTTGGCTCATCTGCTAGCGGGACGCTACGTCCCTCCGGTGGGAGCGCGCCAGCGCACCCACTGGGTGTAGCCCCCGAGATTCGGAACATCTAGAGTAGCCAGGTGTTTCGAATCTTCAAAAAATTCTTGTTTTTTCACCCTCCTTTGCCGGATGTGACCTACTTAGCTGGACAGGGGGATATGCACCGCGGTCCGACTAAGTATGTTTGACTTGCTTTTCTCTATTACTTTCCTTTCTCCTTTCTTTCCATCTTCCCTTCTTCATATTTCTCTTTCTTTCTTCTTGTTAGGTTTGTCTAACGCGTCCGACTAGCTGCGGCTAGCCGGCTTGAGCGGGTGGTGCCCTTGAGTTCTGTCCGCCTATCCTTCTCCTTGTCCGGCTGACGCACCCTTCAGCCGAAAATCGCATGCTTCCGGTGGGGGCGCGCCAGCGCACCCACTAGGTGTAGCCCCTGAGATTCGGAGTGGCTACCGCAGGTAGGTGCTTCGAATCTTCACTGTTCTTGATTTTCGACTCGGTGCGGTTTGTGCAAAAATAAACATACAACAAATGTCCATACATCAATATGCTGCCTTGTTAAATGTCTGTACTATCCAACGAGAGTTTTTTTCTTTTTTCGAAAAATAGCTCGTGCTCTTCTGGACACTTAGTCGCTTTCGCGTGTGGGGTGCTATTTACGCTGCACCTTGCCGGATAGTCGGGTTGCGGTCTGGAGCCGGAACCAAAGGGAGCTGACAATACACCGCGCATGGTACTAGGGGCTTCATAGCCGAAAAAGAACCAACTAGGCACATGGCTGGAATGTCCGATCTGACGCATCTTTCGCCGTTTTTCGTGTGGGGTGCCCTCGGGCTTTTGCTCTTGCTAGCCAGACAGCCATGTTGCGGTCTGTAGCTGAGACCAAGAGTGGACCTCTAGCATCATCGCACACTACTCAGTCGGTTTACAGAATTGGCAGGGCGGGCCAACCGGCAAGCCCCCGGTTAGGGGTCGACGGAAGCCGGAAAATCATTGCAGGAAATTAATCGGATAAAAATGAGAATCTGGCTATCTAGCAAGGATCCCCCGAGCATCAGCCGGGGTTCCACATCTTTCATTCATTCAGGGATCCGGATACATACACTGATTGGTGCGACTAGGTGTAAAATGGTAAGAGGAGGTCTGCGTTCCATGGCCGCTCGGTCTCCTCGTCCGACTTGTCTATCTTGTTCTTGCACGGCTGTTATGCATCGATGAGGTAGTAGGAGTTGTTTTGCAACGCCTTGCTGATGATGAAGGGGCCTTCCCACGAAGGGGACATCTTGTGCATGCCCTTCGTATCTTGTATCAGCCGGAGCACCAGGTCGCCCTCCCGAAATGCGACTGGCCAGATGCAACTGGAGTGATACCGACGCAGCCCTTGCTGGTAGATGGCTGACCTGGATAAGGCTAGTTCGCGGGCCTCCTCGAGGAGGTCCACGCTATCCTCCATCGCTTCCTGGTTCTCCTTCTCCATGTAAAGGAGCTTGCGGGGTGAGTCGAACTCAATGTCCACCGTGAGAACTGCCTCTGAGCCGTAGGTGAGGAAGAACGGGGTGAAGCCGGTTGATCTATTCGGGGTGGTTCGGAGGCTCCAAAGCACAGCCGGTAGCTCCTCGATCTAGAAGCCGGGTGATCACTCTAATGGCTCGATCAGGCGGGGCTTGATTCCGGCTAGCACCAAGTCGTTGGCTATTTCCACCTGCCCGTTGGACTGCGGGTGTGCGACGGATGAGAGGTCTAGTCGGATCCCTTTGTTGTGGAAGAACCGGGCAAAGGCTCGCTTGGCAAATTTCGTGCCGTTGTCGGTTATGATGTTGTGGGGATAGCCGAACCAGTTGATGATGTCGTGGAAGAAGGTGACGACCGTAGCCCCGTCCAGCATCCGGATTGGCTTCGCCTCGATCCATTTGGTGAACTTGTCCACAGCCACCAGCAGGTGGGTCATGCCGGCTCGAGCTCGTTTGAAGGGGTCGACCATGTCCAACCCCCAGACCGCGAAGGGCCAAGTGATCGGTATCGTCTTGAGCACGGAAGCCGACATGTTCCTTAGTCAGCCGAACCGCTAGGACCCATTGCATGCGCTAATGAGCTGGTCTGTGTCCTCTGAAGCAGTCGGCCAGTAGAATCCGTGGCGGATCGCTTTCGACACCAAGGCATGTGAGGAGGCGTGGTGGCCGCACTCTCCCTAGTGGATTTCCTTCAACAACGGGTAGCCGGTATCCGCATCGACGCACCGCTGGAAAACGCCCGCAGCGCTGCGCTTGTACAATTCCTTGTTGATGATGGTGTACGTGTGCGCGCGACGCCAGATCTTTCTTGCCTCCACCTCGTCATCCGGAAGCTCATCGTTGAGGAGGTAGTTCATGAAGGGCTGGGCCCAGGATGGAACTTCCCGGATGGTGAGGACGCTAGCCGGCATGATCTGGAGCTCGTCCGGAGGGCGGCCAGGTGGGATACCCAAGCAGGCAGCCCTCGGACCTTTTGCCCTGCTCGCTGATGGCTTGCATGAGGAAGAGGCAGCCCCCGGGTCTTTTGAGCCAGAGGCCACAACAATGGGACCCGGATCTTTCGAGCCGGCAACCCCCGGGTCTGCTACCTAGATGATGGACTCGGACTCCGGAGAGGGAGTGATGCTAGGCTTGCGGAAATGCTCCAAGGATACTCTAGGCGGAATGGCTGCTCTGGTGGCTCCGACTCGCGCGAGCACGTCGGCCGCCTCGTTGTTGGCATGGGGGACATGGTGTAATTCACATCCCTCGAAGCCGGTACTTAGTAGCTGCACGTGGAACCGGTATAGAGCCATGTTGGCGTCCCTGGCGTCCCACTCGCCGAATACTTGCTGCACCACCAGGTCAGAGTCAACGAAGCAGATGATCCGGCGGATGCCAATGTCTTTTGCGAGCCGAAGCCCGTGCGCGAGGGCCTCGTACTCGGCGACGTTGTTTGACGCGGTGAAGTGGATCTCCAGCATGTACTCCAGCCGGTCTCCCTTGGGCTAGGTGAGCACAATGCTGGATCCCAAGCCCCCGCGCATCTTCGAGCCGTCGAAGTGCAACCTCCAGTAGTCGGAGTCTAGGACCAGCGGCATGTACTGGATTTCTGCCCAGTCGACGAAGAAGTATGCCACCGCCTGGGACTTGATGGTGATCCGGGGCTCATACCGGATGCAGTAGGCGGCCAGCTCGATGGCCCACTAGGCTACCCGGCCCGTGGCATATTTGTTGCTGAAGATCTCGCCCAGCAGCACCGTGGACACGACGGTGAGAGGGTTCTCCTAGAAGTAGTGCTTGAGCTTCTTGCAGGCCAGGTACACCTCATAGCACATCTTCTGGTAGTGGGGGTAATTCTGCTTGGAGAGGGATAGCACCTCGCTGAGGTAGTATACGGGTCGCTGAACCGGCTGCGCCTTGCCTGGCTCGAGACTCTCGACCGCTAGGAGGACGCTGACGACCCGATTGGTTGCGGTTATGTAGAGCAGCATCGGCTCCTTCGCAGCCGGGTGGCGAGGATCGGCGCCGTCGACATCATGCGCTTGAGGTCGTGGAAGGCCGTGTCTGCCTGAGCCATCCAAGTAAACTTGTCCGCCTTCTTCATTAGCTAGTACAGGGGCAGGGCCTTCTCTCCCAACCGGCTGACGAATCGGCTGAGGGAAGCCAAACAGCCGGTAAACTTCTGGATACTGAGCAAGCTCTTAGGTGGCTACATCCTCTAGATGGCCGCAATATTCTCCGGATTGGCCTCGATTCCCCGACTAGATACGAGGAAACCGAGGAGCTGTCTGGCTAGCACGCCGAACACGCACTTCTTCGGGTTCAGCTTCATCTGGTACCGGCGGAGGTTCGCGAACGTCTCGCCGAGATCTTCTAGCAAGGTCCGCTTCTCCTTCATCTTGATGATGACATCATCCACGTACGTGTGCACGTTCCGGCCGAGCTGCAAGTGCAAGCATTTCTGCATGCAACGCTGATAGGTAGCACCTGCATTCTTCAGGCCGAATGGCATGGTTACATAGCAGTAAGCCCCGTACAGGGTGATGAACGATGTTTTCAGTTGATCAGCCGGATTCAATCGGATCTGATTATAGCAAAAATAACAATCGAGAAAAGAGAGCATGTCGCAGCCGGCCGTAGAGTCAATCACTTGATCAATACAGGGCAGAGCGAAAGGGTCTTTCGGGCAGGCCTTGTTCTGGCTCGTGTAGTCGATACACATGCACCAAGTCTTGTTCTTCTTCAGCACCAGGACTGGGTTGGCCAGCCAGTCCAGGTGGTACACTTCCATGATGAAGTCGGCAACAAGTAGTCGGGCGATCTCGTCGCCGATGACCTTTCTCTTGTCCTCCGTGAAGCGACAGAGGGGCTTCTTGACCGGCTTGGCATTCGGACACACGTGAAGCGAGTGCTCGGTGAACTCCCTCGACACACCCGGCATGTCTTTGGGAGACCATACGAAGATGTCCCGATTCTCACTGAGGAAGTCGACGAGCGCGCTTCCTATTTGTTGTCCAAGTCGGCACCGATGGTGACGCACTTGGAGGGGTCAGCCGGGTCGAGCGGGATCTGGCGGGTCTCCTTGGATGGCTGGAATGCCGTATCCCCTGCCGGCTTCATGCCAGCCGTCACTTCCTACTGTAGCATAGCAACATTGCTCAACATCTCGCGCTTCTCCTCAGCGATGAGCAGGGCCTCCGTTATCTGGGTGCCCTTTTTCGCGCAAGCCATTGACCGCCTGTAGCAGCTGGCCACAGTAATCACTCCGTTCGGCCCCGGCAACTTCATCTTGAGGTACGCATAGCGGGGGACCGCCATGACTTTGCGAGGGCGGGGCACCCAAGAAGTACATAGTAGGTCCTGGCGAGGTTGAACACCTCGAACCAGATTGGCTCACGCCGGAAGTTTTTTTCCGAACCGAATATGACATCCAGCCAGATTTTGTCGAGAGGGACGCACGATGGCCCATGTGTGACGCCGTGGAACACAGTGTTTGAGGGTTGCAGGTCGCACTCCCGGATACCCAGCTTGTATATGGAGGACCGGTAGAGCAGGTTGAGGCTGCTCCCACCGTCAACCAACACGCGTGAGAACCGGCAGGTGCGCGAGTGGGAGATGACGAGGGGGTCGAGCACCATCGCGTAGCCCCCGGGATTCAGAAGTGAATCCGGCTGGTCGTCCTGGCTCCAAGTGATGGGAGTCTCGGACCAGTTGAGCCGCAGGGGGACCAGGGGAAAGACGACGTTCACCTCCGCGCTGCGCTGCTTTCGGCCGCGATTATCAATCGACTCGGCCTCGAAGATGTGGTAGTTCTCGTGCTGCTAGGGGTAACCTCCATTGCCGCGGTTGTTTCCGGCTGCCCTAGCTAGCGGTGGGGGACCGCCAGGAGGGGGTGGAGGGAAGGAAGGTAACCCGGCTTGCTCCTTGATCTGTCTGGTCCAGCTGCACTGCCGAGTGGTGTGTGTAGCCGGCTTGGTGCCGATGTGGTAGTTGCAGGGCCTGTCGAACATTTCCTGGAAAGTGAAGACATTCCTCTGCCTCTTGTCATTGTGAGTCGGCGCACCCTGCACCGCGTTGACTTGCCGCTGGTGGTAGCGTGGGCTCTACTGATCAACCGGGCGCTTTCCCTGGTAGTGGTTGTCATTTCCGTGCGGTCTGGACGAGCTGGCATCACCGCTTTGGCCGACAGGCTTCTCCCTAGCCGGCTCAGTGGGAACCGGGCGTCCTTCCGTGTTTACTCGGAGGGGCTTCTTCATTGCTGCATCCACGGTGGCGTACTTGTCGGCGACGATCATCAGCTCCGCTATGGTCTTTGGCTCGTCGCACAGCATCCGTTGGCACAACATCGTGCCTCCGCGGAGTCCTTCGATGAAGAAGCCGATTGCTTGGTTCTCAACCACCCCTTCGCAGGAGTTGCGCAGCTTAGTCCAGTGGGCGAGGTATGCGCGATCCGACTCGCGGTCTCCCTGGACACACATAGAAAGATCACGGGGCCTTCCTGGGCGCTTGTAGGTGTCGTTGAAGTTCCGGATGAAGACTTTCTTGAAGTCTGGCCAAGCGTTGATGCTGTTGGACGCGAGGCTGTTGAGCGAGGTTCTTCCCGAGCCGGTTAGCATAAGGGGGATGCACTGGATCCCAACACGCTTGTTGCCGTGCGCGATGCCGACTGGGGTGACGTAGTCGGCCAGCTAGTCTTCCGGCTTCATGTTGCTGTCGTATTTGGGGGTGTCCCGGGGTAAGGAGAACTTGTCGAGAAAGGGCTCCTTCCGGATGCATGGTCCGAAACACATGGACACAGTTGCATCTTCCTCCTTAGTGAGGCGAGCTTCCGTTAGGAGGTCGATGCGAGCGCGCGTGTCTGGCTCAACCGGATTGGGAGTTCCCACCCGGCCGGTTAGGCGGGGACGGTGGAGGGGGTGGGGGTGAGTTCTGGCCAGCCGAGGGAGGGTGGCTCGTGGCGCCTTGCTCGCTGCGAGGCTGGCTGCTGCCGGACTGGCGAAGCTTGGAGCGTGGAGGTTGCTGGCCTGGGGACGCGGAGTACTCAGTCCAACGAGGTCCACCCCGACTATTGCCAGCCGAGCGATTCCCCTGGAGCCGGCTCCAGCCTTGAACACGACCCGAGCGGCCTCGGCCTGCTCGTCAGCCACGCGCAGTAGGTGCTGCACACGCTGAAACTGGCGCAGCATCTCGTCCCCCTCCAGGTGGGGTAGATCCTCCGCGACGGCTCGCGCCGCCCGGAAGTTCTTGACCGCGGTATCATAGACGGGCCGAGGGAAGTAGGTGCAGGAAGCCGACTCGAGGTCATGCTCTAAGCAGGCACCCAGTTCCCCTCCACGGCGCTGCACGGAACCCAGACGGCTAGGATCGTCGCTAGCCGGGGTGAGGCCATGCGCGCGATTATACTCGCGAATGTTGCTCTCCATACGGTACTTGCTGGAGGCTAGGCCTTGGACCTGCTGGAGCAGACACTCCCGCGCTGCCTCAATCTTGGCCATGACCGCATCTGGGTCGTCCCCGGGGTGCACCGGCTCGCGGAGCTCTTCGATGACCTTGTCCACCGTGCCCTTTTCGCGTACCGGGGTAGACGGGCCACCATGGTCGCTGCCACGCTCAAGGGGAGGACGGCGGCTGTTGCTTGAGCCAGCCATCATCACCTCCATGATGCTGGGTGCAACAAACGCGCTGCCGGCTGACTGTAGCGGCTCGGCAAAGGAGAAGATTTCCCGAGGGAAACGCTCCGGCACGGTGGCGACGTAGACGGGTAGATCGCCGAACAGCAGGATGGATCCGTCAGCCAGAAAGCTGGATCCGGCGAAGCAGCTGGCGTTGTCGATGATGCAGTCGAACTGCCCGAGCGTGAGCACGAGGCCGGAAGCCACGCGCTCGCCTAACGAAGTGTGGGGTTCCCATGAGGAACGTCACTCCGGTCGCTGCCATCTTTGCCCCACGGTGGGCGCTAACTGTCGTCGTTATGGAAACGGCAGAGCCTAAGCAGGCTAGAAAGAGGTGTGGGAGATAAGCAAGGAAGCGAGCGACGGCCTCCGCAGGCGGGATTGGATACAAGCAAGTATGGTGACACAAGATGTACCCAGGTTTGGGGCCCTTGATGTGAGGTAAAACTCCAAATCTGGATGAACACTAAGAGCTACAATGCTCCTTGAGCTGTCTCAGATCTCGCTAGTAGTAAGTGAGAGTCCCCCTTGCCCCGTTGCCCCTGCCACCCCTTATATAGGCCGAGGTGGCGTGGGCAACGACCCGGCAGATTGGCGGATCCCACAGGCGGGCCCCAGCCGGCTATGTCGTCTATAGTGGCCGGCATGGAAGTGTGTACTCACAGTCAACACCATGCTGCCACGCACTCTACAGTGGTTGCCGTGCAGGTAGTTGCGCAGAGTGCCACCTACTGTCTACTGTTGCAATCGTCATTGTTAGAAGTCGTCGATATGGGCCGAGTATCTGAGTCTTCTTTCTGTCTTGTCTGCTGTCCCGGTCATACTGTGCACTGTGCTCTACGTCATCTGGTACTTTTCCTGTCTTGGGAGGCCGGCTAGAGGGTGACCTAGCCGGCTGGCCTTCCTGGGCCAGATGGTTGGATCCATCCGTCCACTCTTCTGCTCTTGCTTGCTTCATCTGGCTGATGCCTCCGCCGGTTGCCTCTTGATCTATCCTGCGCCGGCCGGCTATCTTGATTCAGCCGGATGGCGCTCTTGTCAATGGTTTTCATCCGGCTGGCTGGTTTGCCAGTCCGGTCTTGGTCTGTTCCTTCTTCTGATCTGTCTTGGAGTTTTTGCGTCCGGCTACTCTCAGCCGGTTGTCGCGCTTGTGCTCTGCACCTTGTCCGGTTAGCCTACCTAGGGGCGATCCCCCTGACACCAGCCTAGGTACCCCATGGGGCACGCCAAAATATTTTTTCCAGAAAATCCAGGGCAAATTCCAGGGTACCTACAGTTAGAAAACACAATTACCGGGGCGTACCTCGGGAAAAATACAGTATATGCTTGAACCACGAGATGAGTACCAACCTCCCGAGGATGGCGGTCTTCCACGACGGAGCATGCGTGTAAATTGCCTCGGGCCCTAGGACGCACTCAATTCTCGCACATCCTTTGCAGAATCACCGGTTTTCCATAGTCAATAAATGGAAACTTTGGATTTCTCCATGGAACGCTGGAATCTCTAGTTGGAGAAGTTGCTTAGAGTGCCGAGAGAGAGAGCTAGGTGCCGGGTTTAGGCTCAATCCGCGTAGTGGATCGATGTTCTGGGCAGTGAGGGGAGGACTAGGGTTGAAAGCCATGTTAACTCCTACTCGATAGCCATCCGTGGGGTGGGTCGTGTGCAAAAAGCCACGTTTTGTCTGGCTTATGATTTTATGTTGGTAGTGGGAGACAAACAGGGGATACTCGAGTTGGTTTCATATTTTTTTATTTTTGATGAATTTCCCATTGCTAGGGATCGAGGGGTGGGCAAAATCGGCAAACCCGCCGGCGCGCGCAGGCACGCGAGGTCCATTGCAACCTTGAACCTAGGCACTTTCCCAGCCTAGGTACCCCGTGGGGCACCCCAAAACATTTTTTCTAGAAAATCCAGGGCAATTTCTAGGGTACCTACAGTTAGAAACCGCAATTGCCGGGGTGTAACTCGGGGAAAATATAGTATATGCTTGCACCACGAGATGAGAACCAACCTCCCGGGATGGCGGTCCGCCATGACGTAGCATGCATGTAAATTGCCTCGGGCCCTAGGGCGCACTCTATTCTCGCACCTCCTTTCCAGAATCACCGGTTTTCCGAAGTCGCTAAATGGAAACTCTGGATTTCTCTATGGAACCCTGGAATCTCTAGTTGGAGAAGTTGCTTAGAATGCCAGAGGAAGCTAAGTGCCAGGTTTGGGCTCAATCCGTGCGGTGGATCCACATTCTGGGCAGTGAGGGAGGTCTAGGGTTGAAAGCCATGTTAAATCATACTCGGTAGCCATCCGGGGGGTGCGTTGTGTGCTAAAATTCACGGTTTGTCTTGTTTATGATTTTATGTTGGTAGTGGGTTACACACAGGGGCTACTCGAGCTGGTTTCATTTTTTTATTTTTGATGAATTTCCCATTGTCGGGGTTCGGGGGGTGGGCAAAATCGGCAAACTCGCCAGCATGCGCAGGCACGCAAGGTCCATTGCAACCTTGAACCTAGGCACTTTCCTAGCCTAGGTACCCCATGGGGCACCCCAAAAAAAAATTTCCAGAAATTGCAGGGCAATTTCTAGGGTAGTTACAGTTAGAAACCGCAATTACCGATGCGTAACTCGGGAAAAATACAGTACATGCTTGCACCATGAGATGAGCACGAACCTCCCGGTAATGGTGGCCCGCCACGGCATAGCATGCGTGTAAATTGCCTCGGGCCCTAGGGCGCGCTCAATTCTCGGACCTCCTTTGCAGAATTGCCGGTTTTCCGGAGTCGGTAAATGGAAACTCTGGATTTCTCCATGGAACCCTGGAATCTCTAGTTGGAGAAATTTCTTAGAATGAAGAGAGGGAGCTAGGTGCTGGGTTTGGGCTCAATCCGCATAGTGGATCCATGTTATGGGCAGTGAGGGGAGGTCTAGGGTTGAAAGCCATGTTAAATCATACTCGATAGCTATCCGGGGGGTGCGCCATGTGCCAAAATTTCCGGTTGGTCTTGCTTATGATTTTATGTTGGTAGTGGGTGACACATAGGGGCTACTTGAGCTGGTTTCATATTTTTTTGATTTTTGATGAATTTTCCATTGCCGGGGTTCAGGGGTGGGCACAATCGGCAAACCTGTCGGCGCACGCAGGCACGAGAGGTCCATTGCAACCTTGACCTAGGCACTTGGCCATCCTAGGTACCCCATGGGGTACCCCAAAACATTTTTTCTAGAAAATCCAAGGCAATTTCTAGGGTACCTACAGTTAAAAACCGCAATTACTAGGGCGTAACTCGAGAAAAATACAGTATATGCTTGCACCACGAGATGAGCACCAACCTCCCGGGGATGGTGGTCCGCCATGACGTAGCATGCGTGTAAATTGCCTTGGGCCCTAGGGCGCCCTCAATTCTCGCACCTCCTTTGCAGAATCGCCGGTTTTCTAGAGTCGGTAAATGGAAACTCTAGATTTCTCCATGGAACCCTGTAATCTCTAGTTGGAGAAGTTTCTTAGAATGCCGAGAGGGAGCTAGGTGTCGGGTTTGGGATTAATCCACGCAGTGGATCCATGTTCTGGGCAGTGAGGGGGAGGTCTAGGGTTGAAAGCCAAGTTAACTCCTACTCGATAGCCATCCGAGGGGTGCGCCGTGTGCCAAAATTCACAGTTTGTATTTCTTATGCTTTTATGTTAGTAGTGGGTGACACACAGGGGCTACTCGAGCTGGTTTCATTTTTTTATTGTTGATGAATTTCCCATTGCCGGGGTTTGGGGGATGGTCAAAATCAATAAAGCCATCGCCGCACGCAGGACGTGACGTCCATTGCAACCTTGAACCTAGGCACTTGCCTAGCCTAGGTACCCCATGGGGCACCCCAAAACATTTTTTCCAGAAAATCCAGGGCAATTTCTAGGGTACCTACAGTTACAAACCGCAATTACCGGGGCGTAACTCGAGAAAAATACAGTATATGCTTGCACCACGAGATGAGCACCAACCTCCCGGGGATGGCGGTCCGCCATGACGTAGCATGCGTGTAAATTGCCTTGGGCCCTAGGGCGCCCTCAATTCTCGCACCTCCTTTGCAGAATCGCCGGTTTTCTAGAGTCGGTAAATGGAAACTCTAGATTTCTCCATGGAACCCTGTAATCTCTAGTTGGAGAAGTTGCTTAGAATGCCGAGAGGGAGCTAGGTGTCGGGTTTGGGATTAATCCACGCAGTGGATCCATGTTCTGGGCAGTGAGGGGGAGGTCTAGGGTTGAAAGCCAAGTTAACTCCTACTCGATAGCCATCCGAGGGGTGCGCCGTGTGCCAAAATTCACAGTTTGTATTTCTTATGCTTTTATGTTAGTAGTGGGTGACACACAGGGGCTACTCGAGCTGGTTTCATTTTTTTATTTTTGATGAATTTCCCATTGCCGGGGTTTGGGGGATGGTCAAAATCAATAAAGCCGTTGGCGCGCGCAGGCACGTGAGGTCCATTTCAACCTTGAACTTAGGCACTTGCCTAGCCTAGGTACCCCATGGGGCACCCCAAAACATTTTTTCCAGAAAATCCAGGGCAATTTCTAGGGTACCTACAGTTACAAACCGCAATTAACGGGGCGTAACTCGAGAAAAATACAGTATATGCTTGCACCACGAGATGAGCACCAACCTCCCGGGGATGGCAGTCCGCCATGACGTAGCATGCGTGTAAATTGCCTTGGGCCCTAGGGCGCCCTCAATTCTCGCACCTCCTTTGCAGAATCGCCGGTTTTCTAGAGTCGGTAAATGGAAACTCTAGATTTCTCCATGGAACCCTGTAATCTCTAGTTGGAGAAGTTTCTTAGAATGCCGAGAGGGAGCTAGGTGTCGGGTTTGGGATTAATCCACGCTGTGGATCCATGTTCTGGGCAGTGAGGGGGAGGTCTAGGGTTGAAAGCCAAGTTAACTCCTACTCGATAGCCATCCGAGGGGTGCGCCGTGTGCCAAAAGTCACAGTTTGTCTTTCTTATGCTTTTATGTTAGTAGTGGGTGACACACAGGGGCTACTCGAGCTGGTTTCATTTTTTTATTTTTGATGAATTTACCATTGCCGGGGTTTGGGGGATGGTCAAAATCAATAAAGCCGTCGGCGCGCGCAGGCACGTGAGGTCCATTTCAACCTTGAACCTAGGCACTTGCCTAGCCTAGGTACCCCATGGGGCACCCCAAAACATTTTTTCCAGAAAATCCAGGGCAATTTCTAGGGTACCTACAGTTACAAACCGCAATTACTGGGGCGTAACTCGAGAAAAATACAGTATATGCTTGCACCATGAGATGAGCACCAACCTCCCGGGGATGGCGGTCCGCCATGATGTGGCATGCCTGTAAATTGCCTTGGGCCCTAGGGCGCCCTCAATTCTCGCACCTCCTTTGCAGAATCGCCGGTTTTCTAGAGTCAGTAAATGGAAACTCTAGATTTCTCCATGGAACCCTGTAATCTCTAGTTGGAGAAGTTGCTTAGAATGCCGAGAGGGAGCTAGGTGTCGGGTTTGGGATTAATCCACGCTGTGGATCCATGTTCTGGGCAGTGAGGGGGAGGTCTAGGGTTGAAAGCCAAGTTAACTCCTACTCGATAGCCATCCGAGGGGTGCGCCGTGTGCCAAAAGTCACAGTTTGTCTTTCTTATGCTTTTATGTTAGTAGTGGGTGACACACAGGGGCTACTCGAGCTGGTTTCATTTTTTTATTTTTGATGAATTTACCATTGCCGGGGTTTAGGGGATGGTCAAAATCGATAAAGCCGTCGGCGCGCGCAGGCACGTGAGGTCCATTGCAACCTTGAACCTAGGCACTTGCCTAGCCTAGGTACCCCATGGGGCACCCCAAAACATTTTTTCCAGAAAATCCAGGGCAATTTCTAGGGTACCTACAGTTACAAACCGCAATTACCGGGGCGTAACTCGAGAAAAATACAGTATATACTTGCACCACGAGATGAGCACCAACCTCCCGGGGATGGCGGTCCGCCACGATGTAGCATGCGTGTAAATTGCCTCGGGACCTAGGGCGTGCTCAATTCTCGCACCTCCTTTGCAGAATCGCTGGTTTTACGGAGTCGGTAAATGGAAACTCTATATTTCTCCATGGAACCCTGGAATATCTAGTTGGATAAGTTTCTTAGAATGCCAAGAGGGAGCTAGGTGTCGGGTTTGGGCTCAATCCGCGCAGTGGATCCACGTTCTGGGCAGTGAGGGGGAGGTCTAGGGTTGAAAGCCATGTTAACTCCTGCTCGATAGCCATCTGGGGGGTGCGCCGTGTGCCAGAAGTCCTAGTTTGTCTTTATTATGATTTATGTTGGTATTGGGTGACACACAGGGGTTACTCGAGATGGTTTCACAAGTTTTTGATTTTTGATGAATTTCCCATTGCCGGGGTTCGGGGGGTGGGCAAAATCGGCAAACCCGCCAGGGCGCGCAGGCACGCGAGGCCCATTGCAACCTTGAACCTAGGCACTTTCCTAGCCTAGGTACCCCATGGGGAACCCCAAAACATTTTTTCAGAAAATCCAGGGCAATTTCTAGGGTACCTACAGTTACAAACAATAATTACTAGGGCGTAACTCGGGAAAATATGGTATGTGATTGCACCACGAGATGAACACCAACCTCCCGTGGATGGCTGTCCGCCACGATGTAGCATGCATGTAAATTACCTCGGGCCCTAGGGCACGCTCAATTCTCGCACCTCCTTTGCAGAATCGCCGGTTTTCCGAAGTCGGTAAATGGAAACTCTGGATTTCTCCATGGAACCCTGGAATCTCTAGTTGGAGAAGTTTCTTAGAATGCCGTGAGGGAGCTAGGTTTTGGGTTTGGACTCTATCCGCGCAGTTGATCCATGTTCTGGGCAGTGAGGGGAGGTCTAGGGTTGAAAGCCATGTTAACTCCTACTCAATAGCCATCCGGGGGTGCGCCGTGTGCCAAAAGTCTCGGTTTTTCTTGCTTATGATTTTATGTTGGTAGTGGGTGACACACATGGGCTACTCGAGCTAGTTTCATATTTGTTTGTTTTTTGATGAATTTCCCATTGTGTGTTTGTGTGTGTGTTTGTGTTGTGGCTACGGTTGATATGAAAATGGTAGTACTCGACTTTCCCCCTCTGATGATAACTCGTCATCACTTTGGTTGGTACTCCCTGATTGGTCGAGATGGTTGTCACACGGATCGTGCCCACCCAACGTTTATCCTCTGTGATCTAATAGGCAAGATAGCCCCTCCCCCCCTCTCTCCCTCCCTTTCTCGCGCTCTCTCTCTCTCTCTATGTATGTGTGTGTGCAGAGACGTACCTCTCTATCGACGCGAAATAACGAGTTTTCCACTGATACTTTACTTCCATAATCTAGAAGGAAAGTGTACAAAGGCGTATAATTTTCGTATATGCGTGTCTATGCATTTCCTTTTATTCTCTAAAAATTATAAACTATTTGGATTTATATACACGAGGGTATATTAAAATATAAAAAAATTGTGTATTTTCTAGTGCAACGAGGGGGAACCGCGGCGGTACACTCATCTATCGGTTGCAACGCATCTACCATGGCATAAGTACAGTGCACTGTAATGTCGTGTCAGTGGGGGTTGAACGATGCATCCTCTGCACGTGTTGTACCCTTCACATTAGAGCGTGACAACGCACGGGTCTAGCTAGCCATGCTTTAATCGTTGTGTTTTTAGGCGTCCCTCCTTTCAACCCTTCTACTGGAAGCAATCGATCGAGCCGTAGATTAAAAAATCCATCGAGTGGTCATGTCACTCCTATGAAAAGCCTCCTATTGCTCTAGCTGCAAACGGAACGGGTCTCATAGTACCGCGCCTGCAATCTCACTTCTAGCTGGGGCCCATGAGACGAACCGTCCACGCGTTAGCCAGAAGCCCTACCAGGGCACCCAACTGATGAGCCTCGAGGCGGAGGGCCCCAGGAGGAGACTTAACAATGCCCCGTCTTTAAAACCTACTCTCTACATCGTCTCCCTCCCACGCATTAACCAATTTTGCCCGATCTAGCAAAACCCACAAACCTCACCATACAGCTCGAGGCTGAACAGGCACCTTCTCCCTTCCGACGCCATGAAACGAGTGCTTGTAGGTGAGTCTTCGGGTGTTGCCCCGGGGATGCCTACGCCTTCCACGGGCGATGCGGCGCCTCCTGCCGCAGATCTGGAGGATATGCATGCAGCCCAGGGCGAGGGGGACGTCCACTTCGACCCTTATGAGGACTATGTGCTCGCGGGTGCAGAAGACTTCGGAGCCCCCGATGAGGGCGAGGAGTTCGATAAGCACGTTTCGCTCCTGTACCCGGAGGTACTTTTATTTCTCCATCTTTCTAGTTACTGTTCATATTTTATTGTCGGGTTGTAGATGTACTAGTACTGAATCTATTCAAGTGATCCGTATTCTACCGATCATGATCAGATGCACCATATAACCCGCTGCATGTAGAGATTTAGTCTGTTCTAAATTACTCCACATTCTACATTTAGGAGCGAGTTGTGGAGATAGCCATAATAAACCTGTAAAATTGTGCTGTGGTTTTCAAAGTAACTTGAAATGGTTCTTCGAATATATATGCATGACCGGTAAATGCACTACTAGTTTATGCAGTTTTTTAGAACAAGTAGACTAAGTAAATTTATTTTTCTCATTTCTTTTGCACATTACAGGATGATTCAAGTGAGGTGGGCTCTGACAAGGAGTACAGGGACGACAAGAGCCGCCACGTCTTGAAGTGTATCAAGAGTGGGATGGTCCCTTTCCGCACACTAAGTGGGGACCTCAGTTGCCCCTTCCGTAGTAAAAGAGTCAACCCGAGGATTGATAGCATGATTCAGCATGCGGTTGGTATCGGCAAAAGCCCCAATGCTTCACTCAAGCCAGCGGCCAAGGCTAAGCACGCTGCGTATGGCAAATTCCTGAGGGATTACGTCAGTATTGGCCTTGTATCCCCATCCTTCGGGACTGGCCGAATCCGCTGCTCTAAGACGGCCAAGAAGTGACCTTGCTGCCTCCTACAACACCTAATAATTTTAAGTTGTTTCTGTCATTTATAGAACATGAGACTATATGTGGTGTGTTGGACCGGACGCAATATCTTCGTGTGTGTGTGTGTTGCATCCGTGTCGCCGCCCTCTCGATCCCCACGCCATCGCCATGTCGCACGCACACCCTTCCTGCCCGGCACGACCACACAATTGTAGCCATGCGATGTCGAAATCTATGGTGCTCGACCGGTCAAACTTGCTTCGTGGTAGGTAAAGACCATAGTGATGGTAAATACGATCTCCCGCAGCCCCGCGCTGTGCAAATTCTATCAGTGTCATTTGCATGCGGCAGCATCCAGAACTGCCATGCAGTACCTGGGTTTACTTTCTGTGGCTTGACTTTCTAAAAGTTTGGCCAAACTTTCCGTGGCTTGACCATTCAAAAAAATAGGCCTTAAGCCTTAGGATGGAGGGAGTATTATTGAATATAGTTACATGAGATTATGGTGGGATCCACAAGATCAGATGTCGTTGTCCATAAACGGGCACAATCTAAGGACACATTCATAATATAAGATGCTAGCAAACTCGGCACATCGTGATTGGCAGTAGTGGCACAGACATAATTATTGTTATAACAAAGGTTATAGTCATAAACACACCTAGATTATAGTTCGAAAAGGTAATACACAACAGTTCGAAAGTGCTCACACATTGTACTTGTGAAAGAACATGTTTTCGTAAACATAACAAGACACATATAAACACAACAATCATGCACTAAAATTGGACATCCCAGCCTGTTGTAATGATTGGCGGAGAAGGCGACCGATCCCAGGATGTCTTCGGGCGCTTGCCCCAGCTGTTAGATTCCTCTCCATCATGGTATCTGCGGTAAACCACTTGCCTTGGTGGTGGTTCAAGGGTGCGTTTCCTGGAATGAAACACTTTGATATAGCGGTACAACTTGTGGCTGGCATACCCGTCAATAGTAGTGTACTTCAGGTTAGGTTCAGAAAGCGGCTTATCCTCCCAGTAATCGTGCCCTAAACGCCTCACCAACATCTCGGGAGTTTGTCCTTCATGTCAGCGTATCACGGGTCGATGAGATCGGCGGCAAGATCGGTCATCCTAGTCCTGCTGCCTCTCGTCCCTCGGATCCAGTAAATATCCTGGATGTCCACTCTGTACTCCTCTGGGATGAAAATTCGGACAGTCGGGCTGGTAAGCAGGCCATTGTCAGACCTGTGTCAACACTAGTAAATTTTATCTGGTGGTTTATGAGGAAGTCACCAAAGAGCGACCTAATTCTTTCGCCTCACCTGCATGAAAATGGATTCAGACAAATAATGTAGCAAGAATTTTTGCAAACAAACGACTCAGGAACAAAATGACAGCAACATGTACCTCTTCCCATCACCCCTTCTCGCAAAAAAGGATGGTAAACTGGGACGTACTCCTTCATGGAGAGTTGTAGCACGGCGATCTCGGCTATACTCGAGGTCGAGACCGATGAATCTGAACCCGCTTTCTTTCGTCGGCAGCCAATTCTTGTACTGGGCAATAGTGCGGTTCACCGTCTTAGGGTCGATGGTGTAGATGACACTGAGCTTCTTCCCGCTGTGGACTTCTATGTCAAAGTACGTGGTCCTATCAGGCCATCGTTTCGGACATCCCACCGGTCCATGACTACAAGCAAGAGGGAAAGGACACAGAGGAAGAGGCCGATGTCGTGGCGGTGGAAATGGATGGGGCCGTGGAGGAGGAAGACGATGAGGCCGTGGAGGAGGAAAGGAGATGGAGAAGAGCGAAACTACCTATTGCAAGATTGCAACCGCCCTTCGTAGTATGTGGAACGGTGCAGGACCATTCGTAGTGGGGTGGAAGTGGAGGAAAATGGCGGTTCTACGAGGCGACGCTAGCGCTGCCTAAAATTGGTTCCACACCACTGGCATGCAGTGGAATCAAGGTCTGCCATGCACGATCTAAGTCAAACTTAGTCGCGTTTCGACCTTCACTCTCTGACATGTGGGACCCTACATTTGGCAGTCGCATACCAGCATAGTTTTAAAAACTGGACCAGTCAGTGAACCGATGATGCGACTCAGAGGCGCTGGCAGAAGCCTGACCGGCCGCAGCCTACGCCAGCAATGGCGACGCCATGGCACGCTGACTGACTGGATGACACGCTCTCTACCACCGCTGCAGGCGCCGCCCGATTCCTTCCCTACTGACTGGACACTTCAATGCCCCTCTTCGGCCTCCACGCAGGCATCCGATGCCGCCCCCTTTTAACCGGCCACCCGCGGCCATCTTCCCGCACACAGAACACCATCTCTCTCCTCCTTCCCCTTTTCCTTCTCCACTTCTTGTAGCTAGCCATGTCCGGCGGTGCTGGGTCGAGGGAAGTCCGTGGGGACCATGGATGCCGAGGGAGGCGTGGAGGGCGTGTCCAACTCACCGTGCCACCACGCTCTCCTTCAACACCGTGGTCGCCCAAAGATTTCGACCAAGGCACCCAGTTTGCCGTGGCCATCCACCTCGGCATGCCACGTGACTGGCTGCTCCTGCCCCGCGGGTTGGTGACACTGATCGGCGATGAGCCGCTCCCGCTCGCCATGCTAAGGGCAAACGACTTCAGGACCGGCAGGTACCCAGTCGATCTGCAGTTAGACCACCTCGGCCATCTTTAATTCGGCAACGGTTGGGAGTGCTTCACCCGCTCACACTAGATCGAAGCGGGCAACATCGTCGTCTTCAAGTACGATAGCGAAGGAAAGTTTGGCGTCAATGTCTTGGACCACACCATGTGCCACCGCTGCTACCACTTCGACTCCTGTGACTCTGACGAGTAGGCTAGGCTGTGCGTGCGCCATGTATGATGTATGAATGTAGGCATTGGCCATTTGAAATGAAAATCTTTATTCAAGCCCTAAAACATCGTTACACTCACGGCGCCGTAAAACATCGTTACAACCTAAGACTACGTGCGGCCTCCGGCGTTGGGGCGGCGGCTACGGCGGGTCAGATACACCATTTGTCGTTGAGAGAATTGATGAGCGCCCATCGCGTCTGCTCCTCCTATTCAGCTCGGTCGAGGCGGGCACACAGGGAAGCATCGTCAGGATTGGCCCACACCGCTTCCCGGAGGTCGCCATGCACCAATCCGAGCTGCTCCAATCGCCGGTATTCTGGCAGAAAGACGTGTTCCGCCACCGCCGTCGTGAAAGGCTCGCTAGTGGTCATGTGATGTCTGTAGAAATGGCGAACCAGTGGTGTGACCATCCTGTAAATCCGCGAGCGCCCAGAAATCGGAGGAGGCAGCACGTCTGGCAACTCCGACGGATTCGGCCACCACGACGGCAGCGGCCGCTCGGGCACCTCTTCTCTGCCGGCATCGGGGTTGCCACAGAGCTCGTCATGTCAACGTCGGCGGCCAGGCATGGTGGTTTTTTGTGTTGTGGGTTGCGCGAGTATGGTCAAAGATAGCTCGGAGACCTCCCCCTTTTATGGCCGAAACTGGACGCGGCGGAAACGCCGAGAACTCGCGGGAAGCGGAGGGAAAGAAAGGCGGGAGCGCTGGATGAAATTGGTTTTGCGCCACTTGCATGCAATGGAATCGAGGTCCGCCATGCACGATCCAATTCAAATGTACTCACATTTGTGCGTGCATTCACTCGCTGACAGGTGGGACCCAACGTTCCCCTCAAGATTAATTTTTTCACTTCCTTGCATGAAATTGGTTCTGCGCCACATGCATGCAGTCAAATGTACTCACGTTAGATGGTCCCCGTGCCCACCCTCACTAATTACGGCCCCCTTCCTTGCCTTCCACGCGGACGAGACCTGTGTATGCGCAATTAAATTTCATGCTAGGATTTGACAAGTGGTAAGTAGTGATGCAGAGCACATGATCTATAGGTGATGCAATGGACAGGACTAAATGATCGATAGCTTGAATTGACGTGAAAACACAAAAATGCATATATCCTCGTTATTATTTATTTTAATGAGAGCTCTTTTTAAATATTTGTTTACTCAGAAGATGGAACGGCCGCCGCCACGCGTCCGCAAGTTCATCTGAATCACAGCGACGGTTCTAGTTCCCCAATTTCGAAGAAAGCCCTCTTCTTCTTCTTCCTCCTATCCTCTGTCTTCTCCTTACCATATGTTGTTCTTTCTGTCTTCTCCTTGCTGCCGCCACGCTTCTCCAAAAGGACGTCTGAATTGCAGCGACAATTCCAGCCTTCCCTTTGTTTTGGTGAAAGCCTTCTTCTTACTCCTATCCTCTATCTTCTGCATCCCATCTGTTGTCCTTTCTGTATACTCCTTGCCGCCATGGAAGGTTACACTCAAGAGACAAACTTCATTGCCCATGGCAATACAAAGATACATGTCCTCTACACCAATGAGGAGAATACAGTTGTGCGAGTCCTAAGGATGTACGAGGAATGGCTTGAGAAGAACGAGGACAAGTTTGTCGGATTGGACCTCGAGTACACCAAGGAAAACGAATACTACTAAAACGAGGTCGCCGTCATTCAAATGGCAATGAGGCAACACGTTCTCGTCTACCACTACTCCTGGTTTGTAGATCTGATCTATTTAGTTTACCACTTTTAGGGTTTTCTTACTTTTAATGGTCACTTGTATGATTTTAATCAGTTGATCTTGCCTTTACTAAACAGTCTTAGTCCTAAATTTTGCTCAAATGTTGTTCTCGCAAGTACTGCACTCTTTCCGTATGGTCATATTGCATTTACTGAATTCTGTTAGTACCAACTAAATTATGACTATATAACTTTCAGAGTGTTCACCTTGGATTTACTAAATTTTTGTAGTTTCATTTTTTATTCAGGATGTGGTATTGCATGTGTAAATAGTCATAGTCCCAAATTTTATTATGGTGGGGATCTTGCAAGTACTGCATTTTTGCAACTAGTGAATTTTATTGCATATGGAATCTATCAATTTGGTCATGTTGCAACTACTGAATTTTATTAGGACCAAAAAAATTATGACAAGCCATACTTGAGAGTCTTGATTTTGCATTTACTAAACTTTTGTACCTTAAAAATATATTTAGAGATGATGATCTTGCATGGACAACATTTGTAGTTACTTATTTTTTTCATTTTTTTGGTCATGCATTTTATGATGAAAAACTACATACTTTCAGGACTGACAAGAAGTGCCCGGCGCTGCGCCAATTCCTTGTGCATAAAGGAATTGTTTTCTGCACTGTCGACAAAACATATGATTCTGTCAAGTTTTCTCATGCGGGAATCAAAATTCCTGAGCACAAGTGGATCGATATTCAAGATCTTGTCAAGATCAAAGGGGGCGGGAAGAGGGATGGAATGACTAGTCTTTTGGCTAGAATCATCGATCCATCGTACACCAAAATGAAAGAAGATTTCCCTAGAGATAGGCATAGTTTTTCGGAGGATACGCCATTGTCTGATATAAACCTAAAGTATGCAACCATAGATGCTTGCGTGACCTACCAGCTGTATGCTCAGATCCATTTCTTTCAAACTTTCCTCGCGTTTTTGCACAGTTGCAAGAGGGAAGACAAGCAAAGGGGAGGACTTTGTCGGAAATGCAGAATAGCTGAGCGTGATGCTGAAACTGCAAAGAGAGAGGTTGCAGCTGAAGCCATAAACAGAGAGGCTGCAACTGAAGCCGCAAACAGAGAGGCTGCAGCTGATGCCTCAAACAGAGAGGCCGCAGCTGAAGGAGAATATAGGGAAGCCAAGGCCCCTTCCAGGTGGGATGAACTTTCATATCGTCAGCGGTGGGAGACCAATAACACAAGCGACAGATGGAATGATGGACATTGGTGTCCTAGGAAAGATGGCAAGCGCATCAAGTGGTCTAATGAGGAGTGAATTAAATTTTATTACTTTCAGTTATGTTTCTTTATATGTCTGGTAGCTTGTCAAGAATTTCTGTTGGTTATGTGGAATTATTAGTGTACGAACCATGTTTAATATGTATGGGAATCATCGTGAATTATTGTGTAATTATATACCCGTGTTTGCGCCACGGTAGGTAATGATGATAACATGCATTCTATCTTGCCATGTTGTTTTGAAATTTTTAAAAATTTCACCCTCAAACTCAAAAACAGGATTTAATTTATGAAGCAAGTACAAACACTACAATTTGAATCCTTCTAGATGCATGCTTGTGTGGTCGTACATCACATTTGGACCCTGTTTTGACCAAACCTTGTAAATTTCATAATAAAATTAGAAATTCTCAAATTCTTGTGAAACCTTGAAATTTAGTAATTGTGTGGCAAATACTTTGCAAGAAAAATGTCAAACATGGAAAAAAAATGACCCTAGCAGTCCACTATCAAATGTGGGCTAGTTAGGTCAACGAGCATGTCCGACTACTCGATACAACCACTTCTGTACCATTTTTTCATCTACCTTTCTTCAAATGGACCCAAATTTTGCACAAGGGTGTATCACCATGTCCCTAACTATGCTAGCATTCTATCTAGCCATTATGGTTTCAAAATTTGAAAAATCACCCTCAAACTCAAAAACATGGTTTCATTTGTCAAGCAAGTACCAAAACTAATATTTGTAACCTTATAGTTGCTTGTGTAGTTGTAAATCACATTGGTACCACATAACATCACTTGTACTTTTTAGATGCTTTCACAATCTCTCGAAGGACTCTGGTCAACCTAGGGTTGACCAAGCCTTGTAAATTTCATAATAAATTGAGAAATTCTACTAGAAATCTTGAAATTTGTTCATTGTATGGCAAATACATTGAATAAAAATGTCAAAATTTTGAAAAATGTCCCCCTAGCAGTCCACTCTATAATTTGGGAGTAGTTAGGTCAACGATCATGTTAGACTACTCGAAAGAGAAACTTGTGTACCATGTTTTCATCTACCGTTCTTCAAATGGACTCAAATTTGGAACAAGGGGGTATCACGACATTCCTAATGATGGTAGCATTGTATCTAGCCATTTTGGTTTGAAAATTTCAAAAATTTCACCCTCAAACTCAAAAAGGGCTTTCATTTGTGAAGCAAGTACCAAAACTACAATTTGAAACCTTATAGTTGCATGCTTGTGTGGTTTTACATCACATTGGGATCACAGAAGATCAAATGTACTTTTCAGATGCTTTTACCTAACCACAATGATCCACATGACCACACACACTCAAGTGGATGTTGTGATGCATCTTATGTGCCACTAGTGCATCATTCCATATGTGGCAGTTGCATCACAGTGGCTTTCTGGGGATTTAGAACCATGGTTTGACACATGGAGTCCCCAGAGTCATTTGGATATGTTATTTCCAAACCACAATGATCCACACGACCACACAGACTACAATGGATGTGGTGATGCAACTTCTGTCATACCGCTGCATCATTCCATGTGGCAGCTGCATTCGAGTGGCTTTTTGGGGATTTATGACCATGGTTTGACACATAAACTCCATAGATTCATTGCATGTGTTTTTTACCAAACCACAATGATCCACATGACCATACACACTCAAGTGGATGTGGTGATGCAACTTCTATCACACTGGTGCATCATTCCATATTTCCATGTGGCAGTTGCATTGCTAGTGATGCTCTTCCATGGTGACCCAAGCGCTGGATGAAATTGGTTCCACGCCACTTGCATGAAATGCAATCAAGGTCCGCAATGCACGATCCAAGTCAAAGTGTACTCATGTTTGCGCGTGCCAACCTTCCCTCGCCGATAGGTGGGACCATACATTTCCCCTCACGATTTATTTTTGCACCCCCTTTAGACGGTCCCTGTGCCCACCCAGACAAATTACAACCCCACCCCCTCCTTGTATTCCACACGGACGAAACCGGCAGCGGCTGTTCCTCACTCCCTACTCGAACAACTGCTTCCCGCCCTGATTCCATCCCCTCATGAACCCATTCGCCTCCGGATCACACCGCCTCCATTAATCTGCCTGATTCCATCCTCCATTTGCCGCCATGGGTAAATCGCGGGGCTAGCACTGCCGCAGGCTAAAGCGTAAGGCAGACGACGACGCGGCTAGCCATGGCGACCTCCACCACAAGGATTGGAGATGACCGCCACCGGGTCGCCAAGGAGTTGGACATCGTCACCACCGGTCGCCTCGGTCGCTGCATCCCTGGCTTCCGCTTGCCGATCCGGGAAATGGAAGAACAACCGTTCGGCATGCTAGACCTTCTTTACCCCGATACCGGCGTATGGCCAAACCACCGCGACGACCACATAAGTTCCAGTATCTTGCTTATTGACTCAGGCATACCGTTGACTCATATGTGCTAAACTTTCGTCGGAATCCTATGTTCCTTCCGTCGAACGTGTTGTGTGCACGCACAGTTTGAAAAAATTGAACCATTTAAGACTATTTTGTACAGAGGAAGCTCTGCTCGCACTTGATATTCTGGTATTTTCCTAGTGATACATTTTTAATTTAGGTGACAGCTGAGGTGTCAATTTGGATTTGCAATGGAATGCCTCCTAGGTGATATTCTGTTTTCTAAAAAAAATAAACAAACTAGACGATTTAAGACTATTATGTACCTAGTTGTTTATGATCACCGTCAGGAGTTTGTTCGAGAAGCTCTGCTCCTACTTGATATATTGGGTATTTTCATAGTGACACAGGCACAATTTAGGCGAGAGCCGAGGAGACAGTCGTATATAATACTTTAATCTGAGCGCAGTAGTGTCAAATTGTATTTTTAATGGAATCCATGCTAGGTGATTCTACCAACTGACAACAATATTTTGCAGAATTTTCATGCAAAACTGATGCTTCTGGGTAAGTGGTCGCAATCAGTAGTGGTGAATATCAAGGAGACATAGGAGGCGGAAATGGATGATGAGCAAAACTAGGTGAGTAGCAACGACGAGTGACTAGGCCTTTTATCCTAGGACGGGAGTACTTGGACTCTAAAAAATGTGTACAGATCGTTGAGACTTACACCGCCATCTGTAGTGGGTGTCGGCATTACTGCATTCAACCATCGGTGGCCGCCGCCAAAATCTGAATTTTCTTATAGGTTCAGCATGGCAAAACTTGAGTTCCTGAAGGTACATCTCCCACAGAAGCCTCTCATTATGTGGAAGACTTGGCACTACAACCTCTTAGCAGTGTTCAACAAGGAAATCACATTCATTAGATGCCCAGATGACAATGAATGGATAGTCTTGCGCGATGACCAACTATGGCCAGAGAAGTATATCGACGCTGTTGAAAGGAATATATCTTCCTATGATGTTTTTGGTGTTAATGATAATCCCAACTGTGTTTTTTAATTGTGCGCTTGAGTTTCAGGGAAACGTTGTTGATGTCTCCTTCTATAGTGGTGGATGCTCTCTTGGGATCTCATAAAGACGGTGGCCTTTTAGTCTTCTCCTAGTTTCTCTCTGGTTGTTGTTTTTAGGTCACAATACTATTAAGAGGGGGTCCATTTTGGAAGGCTGTGGTAAATCACTTGTTCTTGCACAAACCTATATGCACCGCCACAACCATCCCATTATCCCGTGAGAGAGCGTATTCCTGTTCTGTTGGAGCCTTTTGTGTCTCACCGGAACTTCCGCCCTAGGCCGGAAGTTTCGCTCAGATTTTTTCTACGGGCTGTTCTACACCATGTTCCGACGCTAGTTCCGCCCCAAGTTCCGATGGTGACTCAGTAACCTTCTGTATGAAGTGTTCTATTTGCCGGAACTTGGGCCGGAACTTGCATCGGAACTTGTCCTGCCAAAAGATCCTGAGCGGAACTTCCGCCCAGACGCCGAAACTTCCGGCCAGATTCGGTTCGCGACCCAGAAGTTCCGCCCCTTGTTCCGCTCCAAGTTCCGGTGGTGGCTTAGTAACCTTCTGTTTTGAAGCGTTCTATTTACTGGAACTTGGTCGGAACTAGCATCGGAAGTTCAACGGAACATCCGGTCTGTTTTGACCGGAACTTCCGGTTGTGCTTCTGGAGCGGGCGTCAACGGTCTGATGACCGTTGGAGTCAGACTGGGCGGAACTTCCGGCTTCTCACCGGAACTTCCGGTGAGGTCGCGGGGGCTATAACGGTTCAGCGCGGGGGGGGGGGGCTATTTAAGGAACCCCTCTTCTTCCTCCCACTCTCTCTCCTCCATTAATGCTTGAGCTTCACCTTACTAGATCTCTCTCTCTAGCCACTCAAATGACTTGATCTTTTGAGAGGTGAGGGAGGTGACCTAGATCAACCCTTCCACCAAAGAAGATTTGATTTCCCCCACCCATCCTTTGTGGATCTTGTTGCTCTTGGGTTTCTTGGAGCCTAGACGGTGTAGGGCATCCTCGGAGCTAAGGCTTACGTTGTAAAGCTTCGAGGTGTCGTTGAGGGCCTCCAATTGAGTTGTGGAGCCTCCCCCTCAACCTTGGTGTAAAGGTTTCGGTTGGCGCCTTCAAGGTCACCGGTTAGTGGATTGTGAGGCCTCCTTTGTGGGGGAGCTCACCGGAGAAGAAGGTGAGGCCTTTGTGGCGCTCGGGTGACCTTGTGTGGCCCCGACACCTCTCCAACGTAGATGTAGCTCCTTGGGAGTGAACTACGGGAATTACATCTCCGTGTCCCCTCTCCGGTTACTTCGTTCCCCTCCTTTACTCCTTGTTATTTACTGTTTTTTTGTTGGTGTTTGTTTTCTGGCATTTAGGTTGTTCACTTAGTTGCATCTCTAGATAACTTCCTTTCTCGTTGAGCCTAAAAGTGAGAAACAAATTAAAATTGGGTAGACGCCTACTCACCCCCCCTCTAGTCGTATCAAGTCGGTACTTTCATTTGGTATCAGAGCCAAGGCTCTTATTTCGGGCTTTACCGCCTAAGAGACTATGGCCGACGAAGGGGGTAGTGAAACCAAAAATCCAAGAACATGGCCACTATGGATGACCTCAAGCAATTGGAGTCGTCCATGATGTCCAAGTTCGAGGAAAAGATGACTATCTTGCAGTCTCTCAAGCCAAACCCCATGGTTGCTCTTGACACACCCCAACCCACCGAGGTTCCTCCCACCGTTACGGTGTCCGCCCCCGGGGTAACTCCCGCGGCCGCCACCACTCGCTTGGGACTTGGCTTTGTTGCTCAAACCTCTACCAAGGTTCCAAGTGAGAACATCGAGGAGCCCGAGAACCCAACTTCCAAAGAGGAAAATGGAGGAAAGGACTACTCGGCGGTACCCCCACCGCCGAAGTACACTCCGGATCCACCCATCCCCATGCCACACATTATACCTCAAGGAGCACCACCCATGCTAGATACTTCTAATTTCGCCAATTGGCAATATCTAATGCGCTCACATATTTCCAGCTCGTCTATTGAGTTAATGAGGATTGTGGAAGATGGATTCTCTCCATATGACCCAAAGAAGTTGACACGAGGTGAAGTGGTGGAAAAGCAACTCAATGCCACAGCTTTGGGAATGATTCAAAAGGCCTTGACTCCAAAGGATTTTGCTCACATTCGCCAATTTGACACCGCCAAGGAAGCTTGGGATCAACTCACCGAGCTCTTTGTTGGGAATGCAAGCATCCAAAGCTCCAAGTTTGATGAGATCAACAACGAGTGCGATGGTTTCGCAATGCAAGATGATGAGACCCCCGAAGACATGTATAGGCGCCTTAAGGTCCTTTGTTCCACTATGAGGGACCTTGGAGCTCACTATGTTGATGACAAGTTTATGAAGAGGAAGTTCATTCAAGATCTCCTCCCATTTGAAGAACAAAAGCTCAACTCTATCAAGGGAAGAACCAACTTTCACCTAATGACCTCCCAAGAAGTCTTGAGTGAAGTAATTTCCATGACTATTGCCAATAAGAATGCGGAGTCCGCTCGAGCTAGAGCCATTGGGTCAACCAAAGTGAATCTTGCTTTGAAGGCCAAGGCTATTGAAGTTGATGATGATGATACATCAAGTGAGTGGTCACAAGAGGACCTCAAATGTTCCTTCAACGAACATCTTGCTCTGGCTTCAAGGGCCTTTTGGAACAAGTCTGGATTCAAGTCAAGATCAAGGGACAACTCAAGATTCAACTCACCCAACAAGTCTCCCAAGGCAAGGTCGTGCTACAATTGCAACGACAAGAGTCACTTCGTGGCCAAGTGTCCCTTTGAGAACCGTGAAGACAATGGTGGTCGTCTCATTCGCAAGATCAAGTCAAGACCTCCTCATCCCTTGAACAAGAACTACGCCGTCAAGAATGCCACTAACAAGGAACGAGCAATTGTGGTCCATGAAGAATATCTTTCGGGCACGGATAAAGATGATAATGATGAAGTTCATGGTGTTGAGATTGTGGGAGTTACTGCTATTTCCACTACCTCAACTCCACGTCTATCCCTCTTTGACTCTCCAAATGAAAATGTCATCTTCTCCAACCAAAATTGCTTCATGGCCAAGGCCACCGAGGTAACACCGAAACCCACTCCTCAACCTATCTCTAGTGAGCCTTCCTCTCTTGATCTTGTTGGTCTATAGGTGAAGAAAGAGATGATTGACATGTGTGAATTTGTTGCTACCTTAGATGAAGAAACTAAAAACTGCTTTGAGTCCTTACTTGCACAACTTGACAATGCTAGAGATGCCTTAGATGAAAAGGAAGAACTTCTTGACTTGCTAAGTAAAAATGAAAGAGATGATGCCGATGAAATTGCATTTATCACTCAAAGTCTTGAGGATGAACAAAATATGAGAATTAATCTTGAAGAAAATGTGTCTAAGCTTGTAGATGATCATAACAACACTTTGTGCTCTACAATTAAAGAACGTGACCATGCTCTTGCTTTGGTTAAGGTTCTCAAGAAAGAAAATGTTGAGTTTGTGGGTGGTCATGATAGGACTCAAAAGGATCTTGAGAAACTCAAAGAGGAACACAAAGCCTTGGAGAGTAAATTCTCAAATCTTTTTGAAGCCCATGAACAACTTCAAACTCAATTAACTTGTGATCTCTCTAAGTCTTTCGTTGTGCAAATTTTAGACTTGTCTAGCTCTCCTAACCCTTGTTGCAAGCATGAGCATCTCATAGAGGAAGTCAAGGTGTTGAAGTATCAACTTGCCAAGACTAAGAAGAAGAAGAAGAACAACAACAACAAGAAGAAGAAAAAGCACAGGGGAATGGCCCAAGGGGTACCAAATGGCCTAACCCTCTTGCAAAGTGACAACTTTGCCGGAAAGAACAATCCCTCTTATATTCTTTGCAAATCTTATGATGGTCATGTATATGCTAGATATGTGGGAACGTCTTACACGCATGATTATCATTGGGCCATTTGGGTGCCAAAGGCTCTTGTCACTAACAAAAGGGGACCCATTGCAAAATGGGTATCTAAAACCAAGGCTTGATTTTCTTGTAGGACTATGATTTCGGTGGATCAAAATGGGTGCTTGATAGTGGTGCCACGAGTCATATGACCGGAAGCAAGTCTATCATGACCGAATTGAGGCCCAATATTGCCAACACCATGGTCTCCTACGGTGACAAAACAAGCTCTCGGGTTTTGGGTTTTGGCAAAGTGGTGGTAACCCCGGATGTATCCTTGGTTGACGTCATGCTTGTCAAAACTCTTGGTTACAACTTACTCTCAGTTCGTGCTCTTGATCTTATGGGTCTTTCTTCTTTCTTTAATTCTCATACCGTGGTCCTCATGTGGAGCAAGTCTCTCAAGGTGGCTTTTGTAGGATATGTAGAACATGACTTGTATGTGGTGGACTTTTCAGGGACCACTACTCCTCATGCTCTATGTCTCTATGCTAAAGCCGACAAGGGATGGTTATGGCATCGCCGCCTAGACCATGTTAACATGAGAACTTTGCAAAGACTTCACTCCGAGGGTCACATCCTTGGAATTAACGATGTTTCTTTTGCCAAAGATCGTGTTTGCATGGCTTGTATTGAAGGGAAGATGCATGAAACTCCTCACAAAGCACTCAATCAGATCACTACCGAGAGGTGTTTGGAGCTCTTGCATATGGATCTCTTTGGTCCTCCCTCTCATGATAGCCTTGGAGGCAAGAAGTATTGCTTGGTTATTGTGGATGATTTCTCAAGATACACTTGGTTGTTCTTTTTCAAGTACAAGAGTGAGACTCAACAAATCGTCATTGATTTTGATAATGAGGTTCAACGGAAGCACAATGCAACTATTCTCTCAATTCGAAGTGACAATGGCACCGAGTTCAAAAACTATACCTTGGATGAGTTTCTCAGTGATGAAGGAATCAAGCATCATTACTCCACTCCCTACACCCCTCAACAAAACGGAGTTGCCGAAAGGAAGAATCGCACGTTGATGGATGCGGCTCGGTCTATGCTAGCTGAGTTCAAGTCTCCATACAACTTTTGGGCTGAGGCCATCTCCACCGCTTGCCATGCAACCAACCAGCTTTATCTCCGCAAGAAAATGAACAAGACCCCCTATGAACTTATCACCAGGAAAAAGCCTAATGTTAGCTACTTTCGGGTGTTTGGTTGCAAGTGATACATTCTCAAGAAAGGAGTTCGTTTTTCCAAGTTTGAATCCAAGGCTCAAGAAGGAATTTTTGTTGGCTACTCAAATCAGTCCCATGCTTATAGAGTCTACAACAAAGCCAATGGAAGAGTTAACGAAACGAGCAACGTGAAGTTTGATGAAAATAATGAGTCTCTTGTTAGGAAAGATGGTGTTTCTGATCCAAGTGAGGAAATTCCTCCCAAGGCCATAAGAAGAATGGGTGTGGGCTTCCACCTCCCCATTGAGGATCCCCTTATGGACGAAGGAGAAGGACCAAGCTCTACTCAAGTGGAGCCCTCACTTTCACAAGATCATCTTGCCCCTCAAGGACCTACTTTCTTGGCACAAGCTCCCTCAAGCTCTTCCGAATCTTCCCATGCTCATGACTCTCCAAACTCCAAAGAAAAAGCTCTTCATCAACAACATCAACCTCCCCACGATGGGGCTCCTCCTCAAGGCACCTCCCACGGACAAGCTCTTCATCAACCTCCCCAAGATGGGGCTCCTCCTCAAGGTCACGGCTCTCCCCAAGGTCAAGCTCGTCGAGATCAAGAGCAAGTCAATGATCCTCAAAGATCCTCTCCTAGTGATGACTCCCCCGAAGTGGAAATTGATGAAGATGACCCTCGTGTTCGTGCTTATAGTCAAGGCGGCAACTCAATTGGTGGCAATGACCAAGTGGTAGCTCAAGAATCTCGAGTTGAAGCACAAGCCCGCCGTCAAGCCTATCGTCTCGCCAAGCTTGTTAGAGATGTCCATATCCTTGATAATGTCTATGGATATTTCAATAAAGGTTCCACTACTAGGAGGCAACTAGCTTCCTTTAGCTCTCACCATGCGTTTATCTATCTTGTGGAATCACCGAAAGTCTTCGATACTCTTGAAGATGATGATTGGCTTGATGCTATGAACGAGGAACTTCACAACTTCAAGAAAAACAATGTTTGGACATTGGTTGAGCGGCCCAAAGACTGTCAAAATGTCATTGGAACCAAGTGGATCTTCAAGAACAAGTGCGATGCGAATGGAATTGTCGTGTGCAACAAGGCAAGGTTAGTTGCCCAAGGATACTCACAAGTTGAGGGCATCGACTACGGTGAGACTTACGCCCCCGTTGCTCGCCTTGAATCCATTCGTATGCTTCTTGCCTTCGCTACCCATCATAACTTTTAGTTGCATCAAATGGATGTTAAGAGTGCTTTTCTTAATGGTCCTTTGAAAGAGTTGGTATACGTCAAGCAACCTCCGGGTTTTGAGGATCCACTTTTTCCGAACCATGTCTACAAGATCAATAAGGCACTCTATGGCCTCAAGCAAGCCCCACGTGCGTGGTATGATTGCCTTAGGGAGCTCTTGTTAGACCGTGGCTTCGAAGTGGGCCTCATTGATCCCACTCTTTTTACTAAGAAAGTTGGAGGCCACTTGTTCGTATTCCAAATCTATGTTGATGACATTATCTTTGGGTCTATTAACAAAACTTTTAATGAGGATTTTGCCAACCTCATGACCGATCGCTTCGAGATGTCCATGATGGGGGAGTTGAAGTTTTTCCTTGGGTTTGAAGTCAAGCAATTGAGGAAAGGGACTTTCATCAACCAAGCCAAGTACATCCAAGACATGCTCAAGAAGTTCAAGTTTGATCAAGTCAAAGGTGCCAAGACTCCCATGCCAACTAAGGTTAATCTTGATCTCGACCCAAGGGTAAGGAGGTGGATCAAAAACTCTTTCGATCTATGATTGGTTCTTTGCTCTATCTTTGTGCATCCCGACCGGATATTATGTTGAGTGTGGGTATGTGTGCAAGATTTCAAGCCGCACCAAAGTAAAGTCACATGGTGGCGGTCAAGAGAATATTTCGATATTTAGTTCATACCCCAAACTTTGGGTTGTGGTACCCCAAGGGATCCAACTTTGATCTCATTGGTTACACGGACTCGGACTGGGCTGGTGACAAAGTGGGAAGAAAGTCAACCTCCGGAGCTTGTCATTTTCTCGGAAGATATTTGGTTTGTTGGTCCTCGAAGAAGCAGAACTGTGTGTCTATGTCCACTGCTGAAGCTGGGTACATCTCTGCTGCAAGCTGCTGTGCTCAATTGCTATGGATGAAGCAAACTTTGAAGGATCTTGGACTATCTTTTGACAAGGTGCCTCTTCTTTGTGACAATGAGAGTGCAATTTCTATTGCTCACAATCCTGTGCAACACAACCGGACCAAGCACATTGAGATTCTTCATCATTTCATTCGGGAACATGTTGCTAGAGGAGACATTTCTTTGGAGTATGTTCCCACCAAGGCAAATCTTGCGGATCTTTTCACGAAGCCTCTTGATGAAGCAAGGTTCCGGGAGTTAAGGCATGAGCTAAATATCATTGATTCGAGCAATGTTGTTAGAGTACCTTGCACACCTACCCGCGTCTCAATGTGTATCTTGTTTGGATGTAGGCATGGATTTAGGGGGAGTGTAGTTCCTCTTATGAACAAACGCTATCCCTATTATGCGCACATTAAAGTTTTCATACTCTATAGTCTCTAAAGGAGACCATTTGAGCTTCATGATGAGTGTTGGTAATGAACCCAAGATATATCTTCGCGGTGTCAAGCCATTTACTCTTATATAAGGTGGCCTCGGCCATCGATCCGTTTTTATTTGTGTCTTTGACCTTTTTGTTTTTCTTGGTTTTTGTTGGATTTGGTTCTTCACAGTTTGATTCCGCTATCCTAAGCCTTTCCTTACCTCAATCCCTCTCTATTCCCTACATAATTTCTTCCTTGTTATCTTCCAAACCTGAGATGGTCTTCCTGGCGTCAGCGGAACTTTCGGTCAGTCTGACCCGGAAGTTCTGGTCCCTGACCGGAACTTCCGGTGGTGCTCCCCGTCCTATATAAGGTGGGACCTGGGGGAAAACGGGATCTTCTTCCTTTTTCCCCCAAGACCCATCCTCTATTTGGAGCAGCCGCCGGCCAGGACCTCTCCACGAAGGTTCTCCGGCCCCTTCGTCTCCAACCTCTCCTCCGCAGAACTGCTCCGTGGGAACCTTCCCCACCTCGATCTCCCGCCATGGACTCCGGTATTTGCCCTCAACTCCCTCCATTAATGGAGATCTTTCTCTCACCATGGCTTGAGTTAGGGCACACCATGTCTAGGCTAGTTCTTTGGCTAGAACTTGTTGGAAGATCTTGGTAGGCCTAGGCTATCATGCTAGAGTAGATTGGTCCAATACATTCTTGAAAATCTTTGCACTTGTGGCTTTTAGATCTAGATCTAGTGAACTGTTGTTTAGAACCGTCAGTTCGTGGCCTCACCGGAACTTCCGGTGAGCCACGACCGGAACTTCCGGTGGACCAATTTCACCGGAAGTTCTGGCGATTCAGCGGAAGTTCCGGCGACAATGCAACTTTTTCTGTTTGTATTTTTCCAATCTATCTCTTTTGTTTCCTCTTCCGAACTTGTGCACTTATCCCACCTTCCCTCCCTACTCTTGTGTTTTCTTCTCAGGGCAAGGAGATACCCGCCAAGGCAAGCGTGCCCGCCGACCATCCTCTGACATTCCTCCTGAGATTGATGAAGAAGATGTTGAGGTTGTGTGTCCAACCACTCAGACTACTCGTCAGAAGACTGCTGCTGCTCGCCGTGCTGCTGCAGGGAAGAGGCCTGCTCTTGCTCAGAAGGCCACTGCTGCTGGGCCAGACATGACCAAAGCCAAGATTTCCAAATGGTCTCAGAAAGCTTACTCCGCATTCAGGCGCACGGATCCCTACCTCGTGGCTCGTGACCGTCATTGCTTGGACCCTCATTTTCACAACTGCCGTCAGGAACAGATATATGAAGAAATCTATGCATCAAAGAAGCAGTTCGTGGTTGCTCCTCAGAAGTACATCAATGTGACTCACATGGAAGAGAAGCAAGTTTACTTTGGCGAGGCTCTTGATATTTTCCAGAAGTTTGGGCTGGTTCCCCTCATGGAGCACCATTAGAACTTTGATGTGACTGCTATTGCTCAGTTTTACTCAACTCTGTTTATTCACATGCAGTCGTCTACTGAAGGTGTGTTGAAGTGGATGACCAGGGACGTGTTTCTTACCGCCACTTGGTCTGATTTTGCTGAGCTTCTTGGCTATCCCATTCAGCCTGGCCACGGGGCAAATGGTTGGCTTGTTCATGGTCCTGAAGCTGCTGATCCTGAGGTCCTGGAGCCTCTCTACATTGAAGGGTGGGGATCCGTTGGGTTTGTGAATCATCTGCTGCCAGTTTTTGACATCATGCGCAGGGTGTACTTGAACCCCATCTCTCCCAAGGCTGGTAACTTTGATCAGTTCCATGGGTATCAGGTTGACCTCATGCATCAGACTTTTCTCCGCCATGACACTGATAGTCCCATGGATGTTATGCACTTCATCTACTCTGAGCTATGGGCAGCTATTATTGAAAGCGCTCCTGCATCTATGCTCCCTTCATTTAGACTCTCATCAATCACAAGTGGCTTGAGACGATTGTCACTCACTTTCCTCAAGACAACATCACCATTCATGAGGAGAATAATCTATCTGTGAGTAAGCACCAAAAGCCTCGTTCTCAAGAAAAAAAGGATGCTGCACTCCAGAAGGTCCGCGATGAAGCTCGTGGTCCCTCCTCTGCTCCTAGGGGCTCTCGTGCTGGTGGTCCGTCTCTCTAGAGGCAGCCCTCTTGGGCAAAGAAGCTGCTTAGGAAGGTGAAGAAAACTTTCTGCTTTCTGCAGGACCGCGAGAATCAGGCCTATGTTGATCAGCGTCACAATGTTCAGCGCCAGAAGGCCATCATGACCACTCTCAACATTCCTAGCTCACCGGTCACTAGCTCTGTCACTGTTCCCAAGGATGATTGGATTCGCGACAACTGCCACTAGTCCGAGGATGAGTCTGAGGAGGAGGTCACTGGTCCGTCGCCTGAGTGGGTTCCTTGGGTTCCTGAGTCTGCTCCTTCTCCCTCTCGTGGCTAGGACGATTAGCTTGATCTTCTCTTCCTTTTTGGTGTCTCGATGCCAAAGGGGGAGAAAGATGTCTATTAGGTTGTCTATGGGATTTGCATGGGTTGAGTCGCGAGCCTGTTCTTGCCTTTGATCTTTTCTTGCTCGCGAACTCTCTAGTTTACTCTCTAGTTTATTTGTGTGCTTATGGTTTTATGTCTGTGAACTTATGTGTGCTTGTGGACCATGTGGCATGTTATGTTTGAGACTATGTGGTATCTTACTCAATGTCGTGAGTGTGGTATCTTGTTGTCATCTTATGAGCTAATGCATATGGTGGTGGAGCCTCATTGCTCTTATTTTTATTATTACTCCTTTTGTCTCCACCACATTTGGTTGGTTCTGGTATGATCTCTATCCTTTCTTGTACCTTGCACTTGTGCTATCTTTGCAATTGGTAGGGGGAGCCTCCGTGTATGTGTGCCAGTCTTGTCCTTAGAGTTCTTTTCTCTACCTTGCACACATACAGGGGGAGCTTGTCCCGTCCATTACAAAGATTGCTTTGATTCTATGAAAATCTTTGGGATTGTCATCTAACACCAAAAAGGGGGAGATTGAAAGGACTATATCTTCCCATGATGTTTTTGGTGTTAATGATAATCCCAACTGTGTTTTTTAATTGTGCGCTTGAGTTTCAGGGGAAACATTGTTGATGTCTCCTTCTATAGTGGTGGATGCTCTCTTGGGATCTCATGAAGACGGTGGCCTTTTAGTCTTCTCCTAGTTTCTCTCCGGTTGTTGTTTTTAGGTCACTGTACTATTAAGAGGGGGTCCATTTTGGAAGGCTGTGGGAAATCACTTGTTCTTGCACAAACCTATATGCACCGCCACAGCCATCCCATTATCCCATGAGAGAGCGTATTCATGTTCTGTTGGAGCCTTTTGTGTCTCACCGGAACTTCCGGCCTAGGCCGGAAGTTCCGCTCAGATTTTTTCTGCAGGCTTTTCTACACCGTGTTCCGACGCTAGTTCCGCCCCAAGTTCCGATGGTGAATCAGTAACCTTGTGTATGAAGTGTTCTATTTGCCGGAACTTGGGCCAGAACTTGCATCGGAACTTGTCCTGCCAAAAGATCCTGAGCGGAACTTCCGGCCAGATTCGGTTCGCGACCTAGAAGTTCTGCCCCTTGTTCCGCTCCAAGTTCCGGTGGTTGGTCAGTAACCTTCTGTTTTGAAGCGTTCTATTTGCCGGAACTAGCATCGGAAGTTCACCGGAACTTCCGGTCTGTTTTGACCGGAACTTCCGGTTGCGCTTCTGGAGCGGGCGTCAACGGTCTGATGACCGTTGGAGCCAGGCTGGCCGGAAATTCCGGCCTCTCATCGGAACTTCCGGTGAGGTCACGGGGGCTGTAACGGTTCATCGCGAGGGGGCCTATTTAAGGCACCCCTCTTCTTCCTCCCACTCTCTCTCAAATTTTTCTCTCTCCTCCATTAATGCTTGAGCTTCACCTCACTAGATCTCTCTCTCTCTAGCCACTCAAATGACTTGATCTTTTGAGAGGTGAGGGAGGTGACCTAGATCTACACTTCCACCAAAGAAGATTTGATTTCCCCCACCCATCATTTGTGGATCTTGTTTCTCTTGGGTTTCTTGGAACCCTAGACGGTGTAGGGCATCCTCGGAGCTCAGTCTTGCGTTGTAAAGCTTCGAGGTGTCGTTGAGGGCCTCCAATTGAGTTATGGAGCCTCCCCCTCAACCTTGGTGTAAAGGTTTCGGTTGGCGCCTTCAAGGTCACCGGTTAGTGGATTGTGAGGCCTCCTTTGTGGGGGAGCTCAGCGGAGAAGAAGGTGAGGCCTTTGTGGTGCTTGGGTGACCTTGTGTGGCCCCGACACCTCTCCAACGTAGACGTAGATCCTCGGGAGTGAACTACGGGAATTACATCTCCATGTCCCCTCTCCGGTTACTTCGTTCCCCTCCTTTACTCCTTGCTATTTACTATTTTTGTTGTTGCTGTTTGTTTTCTTGCATTTAGGTTGTTCACTTAGTTGCATCTCTAGATAACTTCCTTTCTCGTTGAGCCTAAAAGTGAGAAACAAATTAAAATTGGGTACACGCCTATTCACCCCCCCTCTAGTCGTATCAAGTTGGTACTTTCAGCCATCTTCACCTCCAGCGTGTATGAAGACACACCGCAACGCATTTACGCGGTCACTGAACCTAGCGGAGACATGCGTGTTTGGGAGCCGTTCACCTGGGGTGAGTCATGGTGTCATATAGCATGTAAATTCCCATTCAAAATTCTTCTTACTGACTGAAGACACGCAGGTACACATGTAGCCCCACGCGTCATTCTAGCTCCGGTGATCGAAGATACAGTAGTAGATGCTGATCTTGTATCACGGCTCTGATTCCTTGCATCTCTTAGAGGCGATGTCAACCACGATGCTGAACTCATGTGGATTCATATCAGGGGAGCACTAAACAGCGTTGGTGATACAATAGAACATATGGGGACACAACTTTCCTCATACCCATCGCTGCGGTGTCACATTTTCTCGAGGTCTGCGTGTCCATAAAAAGACCTACTAGGACAGGTCTGGAGCAGAGTCGACAATATGAAGGTACAATTGTTTCTTGGGATCAACTACCCTTTCTTCCTTGGAGCCCCTGAAACTGTTGAACCTGTAATTGCTCAGCCAGCCCCGACTCCTGATGATGCTGCTGGTGGTGGTGGTGGAGCTGACGAAGAACTAGCTACTGCTGCTCCTGGTGAAGCTGATGAAATACTCGCTAATGCTGTTGCTGGTGAAGCTGAAAAAATACTTGCTGATGCTTCTACTGGTGAAGCTAACGAGATACCGGCTGAGGCTGCTGCTGGAGTCTAGGTAGAACATGGTGCAGTTTTTGCTGAGGTGGCAGCACTTCCAGTGTTGATAGCAGACTGTGTGTTTGTTGCGCACTCACGCGTTTATTATGTTGACACTCCAGATCCGACCTGGAGCCGAATCCACGTCGGGGGAGGGGGCCTGCCATTGGCTCATCAGTGGGGTCGTACAATTTGATAGAGAAAGAGAGACGGCCAAACACCGCACTCTGGTTCGTTCCGACGATGCCACCAGCTCCAGGGGCCGGTTCGCCGATTGGCTCGCCGGAAGTTCCGACGGTGTAAGACTTCTTTGCTTATTTGTGTAAGAACAAGTTAAGACTATGTGTGTAAGGCTGGTCATAGTGCTAAGTAACCTAGCCTAGTAACACGCACATGTTACTAGTTGATGTTACTATCTTCATAGTGAAAAGTAACATGTGTGTGATGTCATGCAATGACTAATTAATTAGTTTGTAGACTCATATGATCTTGGTATGTGTGATGTTATGGTAACTAGCTAAGTTACTACCTCTCTCTTTTTCCTCATTAAATACCATGCCATGTAACCAATTTGCTTACTTGGCATTGCATGTACATGCATGCTACTAGCTAATTTACTCTCACTATGACTAGCCTAAGACTAAGTTATGCCTAACTGCGTAATATTCAGTGAAATCCAGCTTTTCTTTCCCTGCCTACAACATCAGAATTGCAGCATAGAACATACAAGGGCCATGTGTATACCAGACATTTTGCTCGGGATAACAACCACTTCAAGTTAATTGCAGTTTCAAGTTGGCAATACTGCCAACAGTGTTATTGTTATGAATGTGTACGTATTTGAACGCATCACTATAATGTGCCACCTATTGCTGATTGGTGACATGGATCTAGCTTCTCTTCGCATATTTGCATTCAATTGCTCATGGATAAGAATTACTACACGTACATAGAAAAACAGTGAAATTGAAAGAGGTACAACACATAAACTTTTTGAAACAAGTTCATCTGTCGTATTACAGGCACACCATACAACTTGCACTTGCATATAATTCACAGACAGAGAATACAACAGGACCAGACCCACATGATCCATCAATCTAATCTGACGGGTAGCTGTCGTAGTAATTGTAGTGGGTGGTGCCATATTCGCCATAAGGCGGCACCATCTGCAGCTCAGAAAGCTCGACGGTACTGCAATACACCACTAGCAATCAGTCGATTTCTAAAGGACAGTCATTGTGTCATAATCCTCCTGCTCCATACCCATGGACAACCCTTGGATCCTCTTCCCACGCAAGAGCCTCAAAGTTGTAAGATCTAATCTGGTATAGGTCTGGATAGTAGATGTTGTCGTCCTGCACCGTGGGTACCCTGGCGCTGTCGACGCAGATGCACCAATTGTCAACAACGAAGAGAGCACGGCTGTCGATGCCTCTGACCGGCTAAAGGACATGGTTCTGTGTATCAACCCGGTAAACAACGAGCCTTCCTCTGCAGACCGGTCCACTCACAACGAACAACAACTCCCCGTCGGACTCGACGAGGTAAAAATGGTTCTCTGGGTACCGGTAGCCCGGAACAGGGCCTGCGACGGTGACATGCATCTACAGGGTCCGTGTAGAGCGCTACATCTGGACATCTCCATGAGCAGCACCAGGCATAGTCGAGAGGACATACCCGTATATGTCTGCGATGAAAACTTCACCGACGTAAGAAGTCATGCTACGGAGTTCCGCGAGTCATTCAGCGTGTACCACCCTTCACCAAAGACTGGGCGACTTCCTTCCTCCATGCCCTCATCTGCCCACCGAATGATGGTGTTCCGAAGGTTTGATGTAAACACCATCAACGACAGGAACATCGTCACAGCGACAGAAGCCACCTGCTCGGTTGGTATCTCCACCCTTAGGCGCTTGATAGCACCCGAGAAAGGGTTGTACAACCATGTCTTGTATGGATGCACCATCTTTCCAAGAACAAGGAGGCCGTCGGTTGTGCTACCGACGTAAAAGTACCTTCCAGAGACACATAGGAGAGAGATAAGCAGATATTCAGTCAAGGTAAACAGACAGAGATTCAATCAAGGTAAATAAGTAGATGGAGAAACAAAACTTGAAAACCATATTGTATAGGAGGTGAATGTTGGGGATATACTTTCCGGGTATACCCACAGGACTCGCTGACCAGGGTGGCCCACCAATGGGTTAGATCCTTGCTTCACGAGCGTCCCAGTCAGAGAAAGAGGAGGAGCCAGTTCTGGCTACGACAAGGCCCAGAAGAGTTACCGATTTGGCCTGTCGTATTACTTGTAGTCCAAGCTGTATCTAGTTACCGAATCTAAAACATAGCCGGATAGGTCTCTCCTGTAACCCTAGGCCCTGGTATCTATATAAACCAGCCCTATGGGAGCCTTTAGGGAACAACACGTACAACAACCACAATCACAACTCGCACAGCCAAACCTCTCTTGTAATCCGTTGTAACATCCGTCTTATGTCGATATATTACTGGGTTGCTAGCAAGAGTAGGATCTGATCACCGTAGTCGGATTTGAACCTAGGTAAACTTGTGTTCACCGCTCCTGGAACATCTGACATCTCACACCCCATCTTTCCAACGCCACTAGGACCCCCTATGGCGTACTTGTCGATAATCTTACGACAGTTGGCGCCCACCGTGGGGCAGGTGACCTTTGGATCTTCGTTTCATGCGGAATTTGCGTGTGCAGGAATCGGCAAAACTATCGCCATGGGTCACGTGGTCTACGCCAGTGATGTCCCTCTCGTCCTTCTCGACGAGACCTGGATTCCGGCTTCGAAACCCCTTTTGACCTACATGATCATGCCTATCGGCGAGATCGATATTTATCTTGGTTTCGCTGATCCCGCCCAACCTACCCTTGAGGTGATGACCATGGCAGAAGAAAAATTCGGATCTACTTTGTCCGCAGAAGCGGAAGAGTTTAAGATCTCGGAGAAAATCAAACCCACCCAGCCCACTCCTGTAGTGGAAGAAGAGGTGGAAGAAGAATCTGGATCTGAGATCTCCAGCAAGATCGGATACACAGATGAGGAATACATCCGCTACGGATCCGGCTCTGCCAATGTAGAAACCAAGTTATACCACTACCTCAAGAACATAAACAAGAAGAAGCACTATTTCGTGTACCACATAAGCTCTGGATCCGAATCTGTCGACGCTGGAGACGGCAGCGATTCAGTCCTAGCGCAATCGAAGAAAACACCGACTTACCTGGATCCCCTCAGGAGTCAATAACGTCGTAGGAACTTCGAGACTTCGACAAGGAGATGGAGCGGTACAAGCAAGAACACACCTCCAACCCAATGCAAGGTGAGCCGGAAAATCCTCCTAGTCCATATGATAGCATGGATGAAAGCTACACCCACAGGATGATATGGATACCGGAGATTCCTTCGAGGTCCATATGCCAACCACGACGGAAAGTATCGATGAAAGTTTATCCCCCGGTACCAGACCAAAATCCGTCTTTGCCACTGGTATGCACGTGAAGGCTACTGGGCGGTCAAAGAAGAAGAACAACAAGAATCCGACATCGGCAGAGCCGGACGTCGAGGAAACCAACGAAGAAAAAGTTGATGAAGATATCAATATGGAGAATCAGGATGGACATCTGATTAATACCACGCCGATCGACCCTCCTGTGGATGGACACGTTGTCACCAAATGTGCACGTGAAATTTACAGAGATGCTCTCACAATTCCAATCCCAGCGGTTTTGGATCTCATGCCGGAGGCGCTGGAGAAAAGGGTTGAGGACCTGGAAAAGCACCGTATGTTTCTGCTTGAAGAGGACGCACGCATCATCGAGCTTAAACAGCAGTTAGACAGTGATCCTACCAAATATCAGTCAGATTTCAAGCGACACCCAAACAAGACAAGGGGAGGTCCATTTCTTGCAAACAAGAAATCGGATATCCACAAAGATCTATTCGACGGAAAGGACGGAGAGAATATCCGAGTCTACATCACACCAGTGGAAAACGCTACTGCAGCTCGAGCCATCCTCGCCAACAATCCGTCTCCATAGCAAGTCCAGCAGTGTGTCACGTTGCTGGACAAAGGATTAAAACAACAGAAAATGGCCGCGTCATTCAGTGGCAAGCTAGCCTCAAAGTCCAAGTTTTCCCACACTGGCGCTGACCAAAGCGCTGATGGAAGGCTCCACAGGGATACGAATCAACGTTATCGTCCCCATGGAGAAGAAGAGAAATCAAGAACCGGCTCAAACGGCCACTCTTGCCGGCCGGCACGTGACTAGGCAAGAGTTATTTCGGATGCGTCCGAAGATGCCATTAGGGCAATGGTCCCTCATCGGCAAAACAACCGCTATAGAGAAGACCCGGAAACACGGCGCCAGCGAGAAGAGCAAGATCGTCTAAGGATGCCACCACCGAGCCGCTAGGCTGGCAATGCCGAAGAAAGAGATGATCCGGATCATCCTGAATCAAGTAGGGACGGCTCCCGAAGAAATAGGCATCAGAGTCAGCATAATGAGGCTCCACCGCCACCATCGCGTAACCCAGCCAGAAATAATCCACCAGGGCCACCATCGCCTCCTAGCAGCGACCATGAAGTATCCTGATGTAGCCATGGAAGCCGTAGGGGCGAAGGCGGCAATGGTGAGAGGAGAAGCAGAAATCCGACTCTGTCGCGCAGAAGCCATGAGCCTCCAAGGCATAGGTCTCTCTCGCCAAAGGACGCTCGCAATCGCACTGAATCAAACATATATGTGGGACCCAAGTGCTTTCGCCCACGCATACGCCGAACCAAATTTTCGGTTGATTTTGGTATTGCCAAACACATTCAGCCCTACGGCAGTGCGGCTTGGCCAGATAGCTGGCTCCAGGATTCCTTCTAGGCCTGCTGCATCGCCAAAGGAGGAAAAATCCTGGTCGCAATCCGATATCTCCCACTCATGCTGAGGAACACGGCTCGATCGTGGCTCAGTGAACTGCTAGAGAATTCAATTCACAACTGGTATGATATGCAAAGTGCTTTCCTTTCAAACTTCGAGGAAACATATAGGAGGTCCTGCACAGTCGAAGACTTGCAGTGTTGAACACAAAGACCCGAAGAAACCTTCCAGGATTACCTCGAACGCTGGATCGACACGAAGAACTCCTGTGAGGGAGTAAATGAACAAACTGCGATAGAAGCTTTTATTGTAGGACTCCCAGTAAGACTTTTGCATCACAGACTAAAGCGTTACCATGTCACAGATTTGGGGGAGATGATAGAGACAGCAAGCAAATATGTTGATGCCGATGATGATTCAGAAGGCTGCTAAATATTCTGGCCAATCCCAATGCGGCCAAACAGCCAAAACAAGCTTAGAAGCGCAAAAACACCTCAGATGAAAAACCTGTTCCGGACAACGCAGCTGTCAATGCAACGTTCGGATCCGGAGGACGAGGAGGGTGCGGAGGCGGTCGGGGTAGAGGCCTTGGAACTTCCCGAATCTAGGGAAGAGGAGATTAGCAACCCGGAAGAACCTACACCTAGGCCGACATTGCCAATAACCCTTGTGTCCACCAATTGGATAGTAACGGAGGATCTACCCAGACAAATGCCAAGTGTCGTTTCAATGACGACATCAAAAAATACGAATCCGCTGGATACAGAGCCAAGCGACGAAAAGGAAAGAAAAATTCTGAGAAAGGAAAGGAGACCAAGGAAGATTCTGACATGGAAAAAGCGGATACTGCCACAGAACCCAAGTCAGATGGAAACAAGAATTTTCCTACTAAGAAAGAGGCATACGTATGCTTCCTTGGATCCCAACCTGCCAAGGAAAAGAAGGCGGTTCTTCGTGAGCTTAATGCCACGGTTCCGGCTATTCCACAGTTTCTGGATTGGTCGGACGTAACCATCACCTTTGATCACTCAGATCACCCGAGGAAAACACATCTTCAGGGAAAGTACCCTCTGGTCGTCAATCCTCTTATTGATGGCTATGAGTTCTCTAAAACACTCATGGGCGGTGGAAGCATCATTAACATCCTCTACATAGAAATGCTCCATCGCATGAAGCTGCACGATATCCAGTTGAGTTACAGCAGTGTAACTTTCCATGTCATTGTACCAAGGAGACAGACAGATTCTCTAGTTGAGATTACTCTAGACGTGACATTCGGAACCCGAAACAATTACCGGACCGAGCCACTCTCTTTTGAGGTGGTACCGTTCAAAAGTGCTTACCACGCCATCTTCGGACGTCCGGCTTACTAGGCGTTCATGGCTCGTCCCTGTTACATCTACAACATGATTAAACTTCCAGGTACAAAGGGCGTAATCACCATATGGGGAAATCCGAGGAAGGCGCGAGAGTGCGGTGAAGGATTTGTTCCTTCACCAAAGCCGTGCTGCATGCCCAGGAGTACCAGGAGATCGAGAAGACCATCAATCCGTCCGAGATGCCCGCTATGAAGAACGAGGTGCTAAAGCCAAGTTTGAAGTTCAAGGCGTCTAAAGAGACGAAGAAAACGTCGCTGAAGGAAGATGATCCCTCCAACACGACGAACAAAGGGGTAGGCATAGACCGTGCATAGGAAAGCATACTCGTCGAGTTCCTCAAACCTAATAGTGATATCTTTGCATGGCAGCCTTCTGACATGACCGGAGTACCTAGGGAACTTGTCGAGCACTCTCTTAATGTGTACCCTGACGCTAAACCCGTCAAACAGTCTTTATGACGGTTTGGTGATGAAAAGCGCAAAGCAATAGCCAAGGAATTAGCCCGACTAGAATTAGCGGATTTTATAACAGAGGTCATCCATATAGATTGGGTGGAAAATCCTGTACTCGTCCCTAAAAAGGACACCATTGATTTAAGGATGTGTGTTGATTATACCGCTTTGAACAAGGCATGCCCAAAAGATCTGTTTCCTTCGCTAAGAATCGATCAAGTTATTGACTCAACGGCAGGGTGAGAACTACTCTGTTTTCTCGACGCATATTCCAAATATCACCAAATATCGATGAAAGAGTCGGATCAAATCAAGACGTCTTTCGTCACTCCTTTTGGAACCTTCTGCTACAAAACTATGCCTTTCATCTTAAAGAATGCAGGAGCAACATATCAACGTACTATCCAACGTTGTCTAAACGACCAAATCGGGCGGAACGTCCATGTATAAGTAGATGACATAGCAGTTATGTCCAAAAAGAAGGAAACTTTAATTTCCAACTTGGATGAAACATTTGCTATTCTACGAAAATTCAATATGTTGCTAAATCTGAAGAAGAGTTTCTTTGGAATTCCAGCCAGAAAATTGATAGGTTTCATCGTCTCTGAGTGAGGCATAGAGGTGAACCAGGAAAAAATCAAGGCTATACTAAACATTACCAGGCCAACTCGCCTGAAGGACGTGCATCGTCTCACTGGTTGCATTACAGCAGTGAGTCGGTTCGTAAGCCGGCTCGGTGAAAGAGCCGCACCTTTGTACAAACTCTTGAAGAAAACCGACAAATTTGTCTGGACCCAAGAAGCCGAAACTGTCCTGCAAAGTTTGAAAGACCTACTTTTAAACCCACCAGTTCTCGCAGCGCCAGAACCTCAGGAGCCTATATTATTCTACATTGCAGCGACCAATGAGGTCATAAATGTGGTAACAGTAGTGAAGCGTGAGGAAGAAGGCCACGAGCATAAGGTGCAACGGCCAACTTATTACCTGAGTGAGTTCCTGACAGAATCGAAACAATGAGATCCAAATCATCAAAAGATAACGTATGGAGTGTTCTTTGCATCCAGAAAGCTACGCCACTATTTTCAAGAGCACAAGATCACAGTGGTGAGCACCGCTGCCCTGCGAGACATAATCAATAACCGCAACGCCACATGATGTGCCGCAAAGTGGGGAATAGAGCTTGCGGCTTTCGACATTGAGTACAAGCCACGTACAGCAATCAAGTCCCAAATACTTGCCGACTTTGTTCTTGATTGGGCAAAGACGGCAGAAAAGACAAGTCCTCCAGACTCAGAATTTTGGACACTTCACTTTGACGGATCAAAGGCACGAGGAGGCTCGGGGGCTGGCGTGGTGCTCAAATTGCCCCAAGGAGATAAGAAGTTCTATGTGTTGCAAATACAATTCATGGCAACCAACAATATTACCGAGTATGAAGCATTTATACATGGAATACGCACGGCCAAAAACATTGGCATAACAAGACTCATGTGTTAAGGAGACTCGAAATTAGTTGCTCAGCAAGTATCCGATATATGCAATGCAAACAAGCAGATGGCAGTATACAAAGATGTTGTTGATGAACTATCTAAATCGTTCGAGGGTTTTGAGGTTTAACACATCCCTCAAGTAGAAAATAAGGAAGCAGATGCTCTATCAAGGATAGGCTCTGCACGGAAACAAGTACCGGATGGCGCTTTCTTCGAGCATTTAAGGGTCCCCTCCATAGTCGGAGTTAATGAGGACTATCCGACGAAATCCGACTCACCTTTAATCACAGTTCTGGTTGTAATTCCTAGCTGGACAAAACCCTATCTGGATTTCCTGATAGACGGAAAATTACCCGAAGACAAAGTCTTGAGCCGGCAGATTGTCTGACGAGCAAAAGCCTATACTATAATAAATGGTGAGCTCTATAAACAGAGTGTTTCTGGAGTGTTTCAGTGATGTGTTTCTTTGGAAGGAGTGGAAATCTTAAGAGAAATACACGAAGGCAAGTGTGGTCACCATGTTGTAGCCAGATTCTTAGTGGCAAAAGATTTTCGACACGGATTTTTTTGGCTTACAGCTAAGGCGGATGCCGATAAACTGGTCAAAACATGCAGAGGTTGCGTACGCCCATCAGGCACACGTTCCGGCTGAATAGTTGCGAGCAATCCCTATTATATGGCCGTTTGCGGTCTAGGGGCTTGATATGGTAGGGCCGTTTCGCACGGCAAAATGTGGATTCACCCACCTACTAGTGATGGTGGATAAATTACCAAAATGTATTGAGGCTAAACCCGTAACAAGTTGCGATGGAGCCACAGCCAGAAAGTTCGTTGAGGATGTAATCATCCGATTCGGATATCCGCATAGTATAATTACTGAAAATGGGAGCAATTTTTCCATGGGGGAACTTGCCGAATTCTGCGAAGAACAAGGGATCCGACTCGATATTGCATCAGTAGCACATCCACAACCTAATGGACAAGTCGAAAGAACTAATGGCCTTATTTTGCAAGGACTCCGACCTCGTCTCGAGGCACCGCTTCATCGGGCCGCGGGGTCTTGGGCTGAAGAATTACCGTCTGTAACATAGAGTTACGTACAACTCCTAACATGTCAACCCGCAATACTCCTTTCCTCTTGGTCTATGGTGCAGAAGCAGTTCTTCCAAGTGATCTATCCATCAGTCTCCACGAGTCAAAGTGTATATCGAAGAAGATGCAGAAGTTTCTCGATAAGATGATCTCGATATAATCAAAGAAGTATGCGTCATTGCTGAGCAGAGATCTACAGCCTATCTGCAGAAGTTGCGCAAGTATTATAGTCAGAGAGTGCAAAACCATTCTTTCAGAAAAGGCGAGTTGGTTCTCCGACTTGTGCAAAATAGAAAGCACAAACTTTCCCCGATTTAGGAAGGACATTTTATGATTAGCAGAGTTCTGCATAATGGGTCATATTATTTAACCGATATGAGACCAGTAAAGGAAAGACTGGAAACTCGGAAGAGAAAGAGAGCTGGCAGTAGCACGGACCCGGATGAAATAGACCATCCATGGAATATTGCACAGCTACGTGCCTTCTATTCTTAGTTATATTTCCTTGTAATCATATATGTACACGTTCAGAGTGAAATAAAGTATTGGTTTCCTCATATGTTATCTTTGAGAAGTTTTTGCCATCTTATTTCCAAAATAGCATGTCATTTTCAAAAATCCTAGAATGCTTGAAAGTACTTCATGCTCATGTTCATGCTAATTATGATTTTTGAATATCTAAATAGTGTTACCTTAGGGTAAAAAATTCAATTTATTGTCTATACTTTGTTTTTTTATCTGATTGCTTAGACGCGGGTATTTTTCGAGTAATGAGTTGTTGAAACTGGAAGCCGGCTTTGTTTCCGAGTTTAAACTGGTTTAGCAATTGCGCTCCGTTGCTCGGCAAAGTTTTTGTGCTAAAGGTTGGCTGGCCCATGAAAGGGACGACGCAGAGATCCAGATAAAACGACAAGTATAGGCATAAAACCAAAAAGTGATTCAAAAAATTTCAAAGAACATGCATAAAAAAAATATAAGTGCAATGATAGTAAAAGCATTAGTTTTTACAGACCGGAATAGCCAAAATAATTCTTTCAACCATTACATCTCCAGAAGTTCAGAATAATGCATAAAAAACTGTTTATGCTGCAGAGCCAGGTGGTGGTGATAAAGAAGGTGGAGCGCTGGAGTCGACAACATTGTCACCCTAGATCTCAGACTCGGAAGCTGCAAAGCTGTCTTCTGGCTCTTGAGGCGAGAGAGGCACGAAGACAGATTTGAAGAATGGCGTTGTATAGTTGGTCATCTCCGCCACATGACAAGCATAACCTACACAGGAATCTTGGATTTCCTTGATGTCCTGTGGGTTTCCCTCACCGTCCTCCTCGGCGACACCTTTGGTGACATGCCAGATTTGCATCTCGCTGTGGTGGCTCATCACCATGGTAAGAGCAGTCTGAGCAGCATTCCGAGCGTAGGAGATCTTCCAGTCCTCAATAAGCTTCGAAATCTCCTTGGCCTTGTCCCTCACCTCTTGCACTGACATTGTGTGCAAGTCCGAAAGCTTGACCGACTCGCCAGCCTCTTCAAGAGTCTGGCGGAAGTCGAACAAGATATCTCCGATGAGCTTGATGCGCTCAAGGCGAGGTTCGGAGGTAGGAGAATCGGAAAGATTCAGGAGGGCTAGGAAAGAACCAAAAGTCAAAATTCGACTGAAAAGAAAGTTGGAAAATCACTGAAAAATAAATATCGGAAATCTTACCTAGCACAGAATGATTCCACTGAGCATGCTCCTCACGGAGGCTGTTCAATTCACTCTCTGCGGCATGGGCTAGATCCTTCTGACTATCGAGGTCCTTCGGAAGATCATCCACTTGTTTATCTCGGAGGGCCAGCAGCTTCTCGAGCCTCACGGTCTCATGATTGCTTGACTCCAGGACAGCAGCTACGAATTTCTCCAACTCAATTGTGAGCTTCTGAAGCTTGTCCCGGAGCTCAGCATTTTCCAGTTCTAAGACCTTGAAGTTCTCGGATTGCTCCACTATCTTGCTGGACTCGCACAACAGTTCTGCAAAGGAAAAAATATTAGTCGGACAAAACAAGTTTGACTATGACAATAGCTAATCGACAAAAAGCAAGCCGGAAAAATTTACCTTCTGCTTCATTTTTCTCAACTTGCAACTTTTAATTCTCAAGGCGCAAGGCTTTGATCTCCTTGCATTTATTACAGATGTTCTTCAGTAATTCCTTGTTGGAAGATGCAATTTTCTATAAGTTTAGAAAATAGAATACCATTAGACGGCTACTAAGACTCGGGCTGCAAATTTAACTAAGTAAAAGTATAGCACTAGCCTTGGGGGCTACACTACATTGTTCTTTTGCAACCAAAAAGCATCAATTCGGATCCAACGATGTTTATCCGGATTCATGCTTGGGGGATAGAGGATATGATAATAAATGCAAATAAGAATCGGAAACTTACAATGTGTTCCAAGTGCAACTTCTCAAATCCGAGCTTGGTGCTGTGAAACACCTTCTCGGCAAGGGAGAGGGAGGGAACATCCGCCAGACTCTATCTTAGCATCCCGGACCAAAATTTGGTCCAGGAGGCTAACCATCTTAACGTTCTCCTGCTCCTGGCTCGCTGCCTCTGCGGTTAAGGTTTGCTTCTCAAGGCTGGACTGAGCCAACACGAGGATCTCTTCCTTCTTATTCATCTTCAGGCCAGAGATAGCTGAGCCGGCCACTTTATCCAACTTCCTGTAGAAATTACCATGGGATCATTACCCTTAACGGGTTCACCCTTGTTAGTTTCTTGGCCACCAAAGGTGACCAAGGCTTTCGAGATGTTGCTAGCATTAGGAGAGGCAGAAACCTCTAATGTTGAAGGAGTACTGGATGGACTCGATGGCGGCATGGCAGGAGAAATAACAAGCTTCTGCTAACGCAGCGGCTTGACAGGCTTGTTGTCCGGCTTGGTCTTACTCTTCAAAAACGCTTTAGCTCTAGAACACGAAAATCCAAATATTAGGTGTGTTCTGGAGAGAAAGAAAGATACAAAATACGGAAAACAAAAGACAGGGTGCTTACTTTTTAACTACTAGCAGCACTTGGCTACAAGCAATAACAAGAACTTCTTTCTCCTTGCGCTTCTTGGAGGCGGGGGAGGCAACTTCTTGCACCTCATCATCCTCCATCGCCTCCGGATCGTCTGAGAGATAGCCCTCTAGTGGAGCTAGCTCAAACTCGGAGAGTTTCTCGACCTAATAAAGTCAAAAAGCATCGATGAAAATAGAGTTAGAGAAAGAACAAAAAAGAACGACAAAACACAAAAGCAGAGTCAAAATATTTACCGGAGTCAGAGGACGGTTGGACGTAAACATCTTCATGCAGACTTCTAGAACTTTCCGTTCCACTCTTTCCTTGATCAAATATTGCATAAGGGTCTTGTAGTCCTTCGCTGTAATCCGATTCGAACTGACCCGCATCTTGTCCTTCTTATCGCTGGTGATCTGGTACGTGAGGCGATCTCCATGGTGCTAGAGAGGCTGAATCCGGCGCTCCAACCAGCAGTGGATAAAGTCGGATCCACGAAGGCCCTCATGCTTCATCGGAAACTCAATCCGCCTTTTGGCGAGGATCAAGATATCCGGGAACTCCGGCGCCTCCGCGTCCCATGACCTTTGGTGGGGAGTGGCACTGTCAGCGAATGCCGGAAGACCTTCCGCCTTTCCAGGAGCCGGAATATCCTTCTGATAAAAGAAGGTTCCGGCCCAGCGTTTGAAAGATTCACTAGCGTTAATCCTAGGGTAAACTCGGTTTATCCTAATGACTAAGGTAAGGGTGCCGGTGGTGTAAGGCACACCGGTGTTGATAGAGTTCTTCCGAGTACCATAGTAGTATCGGAAAAGGGTGAGACTTGGCCTAATGCCAAGAAACCCCTCACACAAAGATGTGTGAGTGCTAAGATCGAGTAGAGAGTTGGGAGGGAGATTATGGAGTTGCACACCGTAGTAGTTGAGGACCTCGACGAGGAAGTCCGACGGTGGCAAGCTGAGGCCACGGTCGATGTGCATGCCAAACAGCAGCCTCTCATCGTCGCGCGGGGCCGGAACAGCGTGCCCTGAGGTGCTCCACCATGCCGGAGACAATGAATCCTTCGTCCTCCATGACATGGAGTTAGGCGTCATCCATGACGCTGGAAACCCAGAGGCCCTGCATATTCTTCTCATCCACCGCCGACGAACCCGCCACCGCTCCTGACCCCGAGGCGGACGCCATTGATCTTGGAGGAAAATGGGGAGATAGATTTGTTGAGATGTGTAGATGGGAATGGTTGCCGAGCGCTCGAGGAGTACGAGGAGGCAATGAATGAATCAGTGGAGAGATAAATCTGAGAGAAGGGTTTTCTCCGCTCTTTTATTTACCTCTGTGCCAAGATTCGTGCATACCCGCGATTAGCGTCACATGTATAGGAGAGAGGGAGGTAGCTTCCTCGCGACTCTTCCGCCCCCTCGATTTTCGTGTAAGCATTGATACGCCGTTCTGTTCCGTAAGGAACAGACCCACCAACGGTCATGTTGATGGAACTCCTATCAGTGACAGGACCTGGTCTGAAACGTTGTCAGTCCGCACGCCGTTGAAAAATCCGGCTCATGTTTCAAACTGAGCAAGGAAAAGACTCAAGTTAGAGCAAAACATATCCGACTCAACTGACTCGGAATCCTACACTACTGAAAGAAGTTTTTGGGAACCCTTCAGATTCTCAAGACAAAGAAACCATCAAGCTAGACGATTTATCCGACTTTGGATCTTGGAGACTTCCGGGGGCTATTGTTGGGGATATACTTTCCGGGTATACCCACAGGACTCGCTGATCAGGGTGGCCCACCAACGGGTTAGAGCTTTGCTTCATGGGTGGCCTAGTCAGAGAAAGAGGAGGAGCCAGTTCCGGCTACGACAGGACCCAGAAGAGTTACCGACTTAGGCTTGTAGTATTACTTGTAGTCTAAGCTGTATCTAGTTACCGACTCTAAAACATAGCCGGATAGGTATCTCCTGTAACCCTAGGCCCTGGTATCTATATAAACCAACCCTATGGGAGCCTTTAGGGCACAACACGTACAACAACCACAATCATAACTCGTACAAGCGAACCTCTCTTGTAATCCGTTGTAACATTCGGCTTACGCCAATATATTACTGGGTTGCTAGCAAGAGTAGTATCTGATCACCATAGTCGGATCTGAACTTGGGTAAACTTGTGTTCACCGCTCCTGGAACATCCGACGTCTCACACCCCATCTTTCCAATGCCACTAGGACCCCCTATGGCGTACTTGTCGACAATCCGACGACAGTAAACGCAAAAAAGGATCGCATATATACAGATGAATATCAAGAAAGCACCTCCGAATAACCCGACTAATTTTCTTCTCAAGGTGGCGGCCGGTTCTCACGTTTAGCAACGTGATGGCGGCGTCGTCTACCCGATACGGCACCGACAAGTGGTACTCTAGAACAATCCAGTTGGCCGGTATAAAGCGCTCCCCCATGAAGCTGCACCAGGCGCTGCAGACTGCCTGGAAGGCGGCGTAGTAGTCAAAGTCGTCCGTCAACAGGAAGATGTCACCTATCTTCTGCACGACTCCCTCAGGGAGATCAGCCCACGGAGAATCCTGTTGCTTGTTTCCAGCCATGGATGATGGTGTTCCTGTGGTCTCAGTCCCGTCGAATGGCAGAGAAAGTGGTTCTAGAAACATATATTTATTAAAGAAGGCCTGAGAATGCCAAGGGAAGCGTGTCGAAACGAGACGACCGCATGCACACAGCAACTGCAAGCCCAACTGCCAACGATCCTTTCCCATCCCGCATGTAATCTCTCTCTTTGGTTCGGTTCCTGTCAAGTTAATGCGGGGCTTGCTACACAGGCAAGTTAATGCGGGGGGTTGCAGTTTTAAGTTTACTACTCCCTCTGTTCGGGATTACTAGGCCGGGGAGCAAAAATAGATATTTCCGAAATACTAGACCAGAGAATTAACAAAACCTATTTACTTTATTTTCAGTTATTGCATGCAAGATTGATCCTAAAATTGAGCCAATGCATGCCATCATTGTGCCTAATTAAAAATCTTCAAGCCAATGCATGCAATTCCCTTTAACCATGCGAGCAGCCATGAGCATTAATAGGGCATGGTAGGAGGTATTTTTCGGTCAATGAGAGGAGTAACTGAAGGAATTTAAGATCATTACTAGAATGTCTTGGTATTGCTGATTTGACCCTCTAGCCTAGTAATCCCAAACAGCGGGAGTATCCAGGAAAGTATGGTGCCACGATCATATAAAAGAGACCTCATATAAAATGAATAGCTCATACAAACAGCTAGCAACACTGCTGACAGTGTTATTGTTATGAATATGTAGGTATTTGAACGCATCACTATAATGTTCCAACTATTGATGATTGATGACATGGATATAGCTTCTCTTCGCGTATTAGCATTCAATCGCTCATGGATTTGTTCCCATATTTTTTGGGAATGGCTGATGAACTCCACTCTCTTGGTAACATGCTTTGTCAATGAGCCCTTGTTGATGCAATGCAAAGTATAGACTATGGTCTTCATTGTTATCCCATTTAGGTTCTCTGTTTTTATTCATCATGGAGCTACTAATTTCAAATAAAATTCTAGTAAACAACATATCTGTACATGTTTTCTACCACAGTCACAAGAAGAAAACTGGATCGATGTTAGACCCCTCCTTTATAAAGGAAAGGATCCCTGTGATTGCAATGCTAGTCCCTGGATCAATGCTAGCATCCACAGTTTAAGATGAGGTACACAGATACAAAGGTCGTTTATTACATTCATTCCAGAGATAAACATAGTCTTTTACAACTCAGGGCCAAAGGCCTAATACAAGAGTTTAAGGAATAAGTAAATAAACACAAGTCCTCATCTTCATGTGCCACAGGCAAGCATGTTGAGTGTAGACTCATGAATCCTACTCATCATCGGAGTAACCTGCAACATCACAAGTTACAGCCACAAGGGTCAATACTTTGGAATAGTATTGGCAAGTGATACCTTAGTAAATTTTTAAGTGGACTATATTACTATATGCATTTTGGCTAAGTGTAGCTTGGCTTGCTTTGCTTGAAAATAGGTTTTTCCCTATTAGTTTAAAACACTAAGTTTTTCCTTGTCAAAGCATTCCCAAGAAACCACCAATAGACATTGGGGTCCTTCACCCTTGTTCACCCACAAATTTTACTTAGAAGTTGGAGTGATGAGATTCGTGTAGCTTCCATGTCTTGATGCTCAAGTTGTCCATTGCCTTGGACTAGGCTAAGTACTTAGGTTTTCCATCTGCAGAGGTTGTGCACTTTCCCCACCAGACTTGGTTTCCCAAGACAGGACCTTTCAGAAGCCTTTCCTTAGTCAAATGGACGCGTTCCAACCTATCATCCCAACTACCACCAACTGTCCAAATGACTAAGTTCTAGCAACCTATATGATCAAGGCAGAGCCCATATTGCCAAGTGGTTGCACTGTAAGCTTTCTCAACACTTGGTCTCCAAATCCCTTTGTGCCTGGGTGGCATACCACAATTGAGATACACAACCCAAGTCCATGGCCTTGTGTAACCACTCAACATAACCCAATCCTTCCATTCCACCCAGGAGGTTCATTTGACTTAGTTGTTTATTAGGAAAGCATAAGTCTCATGACTTAGAAATATTTTCATCATAGTAGGTATAGATTTTCACCAACCCTTGTTTACTAAATATCTAGGCTAAGCATGGTGGGATAACTTAACTTAGGAAAATTTCCTAGAAATTCTACAATTATTCCACTACTTAGGACTTCCCAACTTAGCATTAGGCAAAAATATCATGCAAGACTTAGCAAAATATCTATTGCTAGTACAAAACATAGGATAGAAATATTCATGAAAATATCACTTGCCTTGGTAGTGGGGAGAGTAGCACTCTTCACAATCACAATCACTAGCAAAATCTACACAAAAATTATAGCATACAATTACAAACAATTATATACAATCAAAAATAGTATGAATGCATGCATGCAAGAAATTACTAAGTGGTGATTTTGAAAACTCTACCAAGCTTGCACATGTTTACAGAAACTTAACAAGTCACAAGTTTGCCAACTAAACTTATTTGGCACTAATACAAATTACCAAAATAAATCCATACTTAAATTAGCCTTAAACATGTTTCTACAAATAAAGTCATTTTAACTGTTACTATTTGTTAAACACATTGGATACTTAGAAAGGTCTTGTTTCACTGAATCCAACGGTATAAAGTTTGCAAAATTCCAACGTGGCAATCAAAAGTTATAAGCATTTGAAATTTGGATCAAATTCTGGTTTTAAATCTGTTTTTAGTTATAATACTTGCCACGCGTCGTGTTGTGATTTGCGCGTACCGGTTCGCACTGGATCGTGCTCTGTAGCCGCAGGATCTAAATAGATCATACGCTCCAGATCGCGTACCTCTTTCCCGTTTAATGAATCTATCCTAACGCTTGGATCAAGATCCGACGGCGCGCGAGCAAGCGACCATGTCCCGGCGGCGCGCGGCGTCAGCGAGCGGCGGAGCGCTTGGTCTACGGCGGCGCTAGCGTTCCAGGTCGTCCGCGAGAGGGAGAAGGGCCATACCAGATTCTCAAGAGGCTGCTGAAGCTCAAGGTAGCGTCGGTTTGCGAAGGGGCGGGCTGACACGGCGATGATTCCTCATCGGAGTTGAGTCTGTCGACAGGTGGTTCCGTTCAAGGTCGAAGGCGACGTTGTAGATCACTAGGAGGCAAACGGAGGATGTGGTCAGATGCAGAATACCACGGCGAAGATGCGTGCGTGAAAGACAAGGTTCGGGGCGGTCTGGACTTACCGCTGGAGCTCGCCGGAGTTGAAGCTGGAGGCGGTGGCGGTCAGACGATTGCGTAGCCGACGTTCTGGGTCACCCGCGGGCAAACCAGGAGTGCTAGGAGATGCGTGAGGTCAAGCGGAGTCTGTTCGTGTGAAGCAGAGGCAGAGGGGTGGTCGGAGGTGGCCGGAATTGCTGCGGCAGCTCGTCGGAGACGGCGGGGTTGCAGAGAGAAATTCGTGCAGCCTGGGGGAGCTCTGGGCTTGGGGTTTGGGGGAGAAGAGAGAGGGGACAGAGGGGGTTTAAATAGCCTGGTCGTGAGCGAGAATTACTTGGGCATTGATACGAATTGAATCCGCGAATCAAACAGGAAACGGCCGCGCTGATTTGGGGATGAACTGGTCGTGGGGGGGTGGAGACGACGATGCTCGAGTGGGCCGTGGTTGTCAGCGGGAGAGGGGAGTGGGAACGGGTCCCTTCTGTCAGTGAGCTGGTGGGTGCGAGAGTGGGTGAAAGAAAACGATTCGCGGGGTGGGAGCTGCTGGGTTAGCTGGGCCGTGTTGGGCTGGGTCGGCCAGATTGGCTGGTTTGGCTATTTTTTCTTCTTTATTCCTTTTCTTTTTCTGATTGAATTTCTAGAAATGGTTTTTAAACTCAAATTCAAATCTGTTTAAATCCAAAGTTTTACAAGATTTTTGTACAATAAATCTTGCTCTTAAATAAGTGTTAAACACATCTGAATACTTCTGAACACATGGGTCTTTTTAAAAATAAATTAAAACTATGCCTCTATGATAATAGGCATATAATTTGTTTTAGTTTCATATTTTGCTTTGATACTTTGCTTAAGTTTTTGAGACCTCTTAAGTTTGAATTCAAATCATCCTGAATGAATAACAACATCTTTCTCAATGGCATGTAGCACAAAGGCTAGGGTTTTTATACATAAAATAATGAGCCACATTTGCTCCTGTTTTCTGAAATGATTTTGAGAAAACCCTAAATGATGATGGATGCAAGGATGATATGAATGAGCTTTGAAACATGAATTTAGGGATGTTACAAATCTAACCCCCTTAAGATGAATCTCGCCCTCGAGATTCGGATTGGCTAGCAAATAGGTGAGGGTGGTCTTTCCGAAGATCATCTTCTCTTTCCCATGTTGCTTCCTCTTCGGAATGATGATTCCATTGCACCTTGCAAAACTTGATGGTTTTTGTCCTTGTGACTCTTTCTGCGGTCTCAAGAATCTTGACAGGCTTTTCCTCATAGGTGAGATCTCTTTCTAGTTGGACTTCTTCCAAGGGTATGGTATCCTTTAAAGATGATTCTTCCATCTCTGGGTGACATTTCTTAAGCTGACTCACATGAAACACATTATGGACAGCTGACAGAGACTCTGGCAATTCTACCTCATATGCAACTTCTCCCTTGCGACTTAGAATCTTGAATGGCCCAACATATCTTGGTGCCAACTTTCCTTTGACTCCGAATCTCTTCACTCCACGGAGTGGTGATACTCTAAGATAGGCTCTATCACCAACTTCGTAGGTGACTTCTCTACGCTTAGAATCTGTGTAGCTTTTCTGTCGGGACTGTGCTATCTTCAACCTGTCCTTAACCAATTTGACCTTTTCTTCGGCGTCTTTGATGAGATCGGGTCCAAATAAACTTCTTTCTCCCACACCATGCCATAGTAATGGGGTGGTACACTTCCTTTCGTAGAGAAACTCAAATGGTGCCATCCCAATGCTAGATTGGTAACTGTTATTATAAGAAAACTCTGCGTAAGGCAGACTTTCATCCCAACTTGCTCCATAGTCTAGGGCACATGCCCTCAACATGTCTTCGAGAATCTGATTAGTCCTTTCTGTTTGTCCATCAGTTTGAGGATGAAAGGCAGTGCTGAATTCCAACCTCGTTCCCAAAGATTCATGAAGTTGTCTCCAAAAGTGAGAAGTAAACTGTGTTCCTCTATCAGACACAATACTCTTAGGCACACCGTGAAGGCACACAACTCTGCTCATGTAGATTTTGGCTAACTTGGACTCGTATAAGTCGTCTTCACGGGTATAAAATGAGCCACTTTAGTTAGGTGATCCACTACTACCCATATGGAATCATACCCTGACCTGGTCCTTGGTAATGAAATCCATACCTATATTTTCCCACTTCCACTCAGGAATAGGCAGTGGTTGAAGCAAACCTGCTGGTTTCTGATGCTCCGCTTTCACTCTGCTACACACATCACACAAAGCAATATGCTCGGCGATGTCCCTTTTTAGATTGTTCCACCAAAATCTTTCTTTCATATCCATGTACATCTTGGTGTTTCCCGGGTGAATAGAATACGGAGAGTTGTGGGCTTCCTGTAAAATCAGTTTCCGCATTTCCGGGTCTTGTGGAACGCAAATACGTTTCCCGTGCCATAAAGTACCTTGTTCGTCTATATGGAAACTCTTAGCTTTCCCTAGACTAATATTTTCCTTAATCTTTTCAATTTCCTTATCAGTCTTCTGAGCTTCTCGGATCTTGTCCAATAAAGTGGGTTGAACACCTAAGGACATGAGATGTCCTTCAGGCACAATCTCCAATCTGAGTTCTTTGAATTGCTTACACAAGTCATCTGGCAATTCTCCTTTGGTAAGGCCATTTACAAACGTCTTACGACTTAGAGCATCTGCTACTACATTTGCTTTACCGGGGTGGTATTGCAAACTTAAGTCGTAATCCTTGATAATCTCTAACCATCTTCTTTGTCTCATATTGATTTCCTTCTGGGTGAAGATATACTTCAAACTCTTATGATCGGTGAATACTTCACAACGCTTTCCCAAAAGGTAATGTCTCCATGTTTTGAGTGCATTGACGACAGAGGCTAACTCCAAATCATGAGTAGGATAGTTTACTTCATGAGTTTTGAGTTGTCTTGAGGCATAGGCTACGACTTTACCGTCTTGCATAAGTACGGCACCCAAACCTTGATGAGACGCATCACAATATACTTGGAAATCCTTTTCCAAATCTGGCAGACATAGTACCGGTGCTGTTACAAGTCTCTTTTTCAATTCTTGGAAGCTGACTTCACAACCTTCAGACCAAGCAAATTTCTTGTCCTTCTTTAACAATTCAGTCATTGGCTTAGCAACCTTTGAGAAATTCTCAATGAACCTTCTGTAGTAACCTGCTAAACCAAGGAAACTGCGAACTTCTTTTACGTTCTTGGGAGATTCCCATTCTGTCACGGCTGAAACTTTAGCAGGATCAACTGCCACACCATCTTTTGTCATAACATGACCAATAAAACCAACTTCCTCTAACCAAAACTCACACTTGCTGAATTTGGCATAAAGTTTATGCTCTCTTAACTTTTCAAGTATCAAGCGTAAGTGTCTTTCATGTTCTTCCTTGCTCTTGGAGTAGACTAAGATGTCATCGATGAAAACGACAACAAACTTGTCAAGGAATTCCATGAACACCTTGTTCATCATATTCATGAAGTACGCTGGAGCGTTGGTTAAACCAAAGGGCATTACAGTGTACTCATACAATCCATACCTTGTGGTGAATGCTGTCTTAGGTATGTCTTGCTCTCTTATCTTGAGTTGAAAATATCCTGACCGAAGATCAATCTTTGAGAACACACATGCTCCCTCTAGCTGATCAAACACGTCATTGATTCTAGGCAAAGGATATTTGTTCTTGATAGTTACCTCGTTGAGAGAACGGTAATCTATGCATAACCTTTGGCTTCTATCTTTCTTCTCCACGAACAATACTGGGGCTCCCCAAGATGAAGAACTTGGTTGAATAAACCCTTTCTACAACTGTTCTCCTAGTTGCTTTTTGAGTTCCTTCAGTTCATCAACTGACATTTTGTATGGTCTCTTAGCTATTGGTCCAGAACCTGGTACCAAATCTATTAGAAACTCCACATCTCTATCCGGTGGCATTCCTGGCAACTCTTCCGAAAAAACATCCGGATACTCACACACAATTGGCACACTGTCCATGCTAACCCCCTTAAGAGAATTCAGCTTACTTCCTTTGGATTCAAAGTTCGACCTGAATTTTATTCTTTTTCCTTCTGGGGTTGTGAGTGAAACTGTACGATTGGCACAATCTAGTACTCCCTCATACTTAGCCATCCAATCCATTCCCAAAATCACATCCAATCCTTGGGAATTCAGGATTATTAGGTTCACTGGAAACTTATGTTTTCCAAACTCTATGACTAAGTCATGACATCCTGAGTTTACTATCATTTCTCCACCCGGAGAACTTACTCTTATAGGACACCCAATGGTTTCTACCGGTAGTTCATTTATTTCAACAAATGCTTTTGATATGAATGAATGAGATGCACCGGTATCAAAGAGTACAAATGCTGAAATTGAATTGAGTCTGAACTTACCAGCAACGGCATCAGGCTCCTCATAGACCTCCTCCACATTGATGTGGTTAACCTGTCCTTTCTGAAAAGGATTTGGCTTGTTGGGTCCTTCAACTTTCTTCTCAGGGCACTCATTAGCATAATGCCCCAGCTTTTTGCATTTGAAGCATTCAACCTGACTGATGTCCTTTTTTGCAGGCTGACCTCCACTTCCACTTCCACTGTGATGGCTCTTATGTCCACTCTTGTGGTTCTTGTACTTATCATTGTCATGACTGTGATGATGCTTGTTGTCATGACGGTTGTGGTTGTGGTGCTTGTTGAATTTCCCATGCTTATGGGATCCTGAGCTGCCACTGTCATCATAGTGAGATCGTTTGTGCGACGATCCCGAGTTGTGCTTGTCGGAGTGTTTCCTCTTCCTACTCTCGACTTGTTTCATTTTACTCTCCAAAATAGCAGCCTTGTCACACAAAGACTGGTAAGTTGGAACATATGCCACAGACAACTGTAGGTTCAGCTCATCATTCAAGCCTTCCAGAAACTTTTACTTTCTTTTGGCATCTGTGTCAACCTCATCCGGTGCATAGCGCGCCAGATTGTTGAACTCTTCTATGTATTCAGCCACGCTGCGGTGGTGCTGCTTCAAGTTGTGAAACTCTTTCTTTTTCAGGCTCATCATTCCCGATGAGATATGAGCAGTGCGAAAGCCATCTTCAAAGACAGCCCAAGTCACCTCATCAATAGGAGTGGTGATTTGGAAGTTGTCCCACCATGTGGCGGCTGGTCCTTCCAACAGATGTGCTGCGAACCTGACTTTTTCAGCATCCGTGCAGCCCACGGTCACTAAATCTTTGTTCACAGAACGTAACCAGTCATTGTCCACCATGGGATCAGTCGTCCCCGAAAACTTTGCCGGCCTCAAACGCAGAAATCTGGTGAGCATATCAAAGCCCGGAGGGTTGTCGTTGTTGTTGTTGTTGTTGTTGGGGTTGTTGTTGTTGTTGTTGTTGTTATTCTGGTTTTGGATGAATGTTGTCATCATTTGCATAAGCTGTGTTTGCGCATTCATCATTTGTTGCATTTCCGGGGTGATGTTGTTGGGGTTGGGGTTTGCGTGACGGGGAGGCATTTGTGGTTGTTCAAATAGATAAGAATGAGATACCCATAGATGTTTTATGCACAATACATCACAAGCAAACACATAACATGCAACTCAAGGGTAAAAACTTAACAATGGAATAACAAAGTTCTAGAAATAAAACACACAAGTGGCAAGCCATCCACATGTCGGATGGTCCAATAATAAGTTCACAAATAACAAGTACGAATATGAAAGATAAACGAGTAGTCAAGTCTACTCATCAGCATCAATCTCCTCCTCGACGAAGGTAAGACATGCGTTCTCCATCGCGGTCTTGTTCTCCTCAATCGTAGTGGTCAAGGAATCGACCTTGGCCTTGAGAGACCTCTTCTGGGAGCGAAGCCTCTCAATAACCATCTGTTGTTGCTCTAGCTCGAAATCCTTGGACTTCAGTTCCTCGGTCATGTCCCGGATCTTCTTGTTCCTATCCTGGACGCGTTTCTCCTGACTCTTGAACTTGCGGTCCTGGGCCTCGAACTTCGTCTCCATTTCCTTGATCATCTCATCCTGCTGTGCGAAAAGCTTGTCCTTCTCGCGAAGCTGCACCTAGAGCTCGTCATTGCTGAGCATGACGTTCGTCCTGTCCGTGTCCACGTGCCTGAGGAGAGACTCTAAGTCCTGGAGATAGAGACGTATCGGCTCCGCCATGTCCCTCGAGTCGTCCTCAAAGTCGATGTACTCTCCATCAACATCACGTCTTCCGAAGACGTGGAAGTGAGTGCCCCTAACCTGTCGGGAGTGACGGCCTAACATACGTCCTATCAGGTCCTGCATGACTACCTCCATGCCTCTCTCCCTGTCGTCATGCATCAGCTTTAAGACGATGGCCTCTATAGTGGGCTCTGTCTGGCGTCCGGGCTGGTTCACCTTGAATCCCCAGAGGTCCTTCCTCTCGAACTTGGTGAGTGGGTACACCGTGATGGTGGGAAGAGGGAGGTCGAGCAAAGTGGTAAGCTCAACGATACGGGGACCAAAACGGGTAACCTGTAACTCCTCAACGGTCCTGATGGTAATAGGCATCTATTTATAAGATTAAAAAGTTAGATCAGCACAATTTAAGATAAAACAAGACAAACATTTCGTACATATCCATGGAACACAAACATCACACAAGTCATGCATACATGAGTCCATTACATCAATCAAGGTCCATACTTATTTAAGGTATCATTTTTGGGGAAAATAAGGTGATAGATGGTGTCCAACTAACGAAGTGTGCTCACAATCCTATCTCACAGGATCTGGTGGCTATCACAATGTTCCTAGAGGCAATCCACCTACCTTGTTCACATGATTCCATCACTAAGTCTATTATATCTCCCCTTAACTCTTGGTTGGTGGCTTCCAACTCTTGGGTAAGTTCTTTCTCCTTCTCTAAGTCTTTTTAGAGGTTGAGCATCCTGCACTTGACTCTAGCACTTAGTTCTTTGATAGTCCTCCAAGCTGCATCTCTGGCTGACTCAAAGAATGTGGTGTGCATTACAGTGTTGGTGTACATGCAGAATCCCCTTTCTTTGTGGTTGTCTTCCTTGTTTTTGTACAAGTGAAGTTGCACCCACCAATACTCCACTCCTTCATCCATCACTGGAAAGCCCTTGTACACAGCTGCACCATGTGCTTCCATTGCCACGATGAGGTCCTTGAGAATATTGGGAAACTCAGTTTCACACTCCAAGGTCATGGTCATGAGTGGTCCTTTCTTCACGGCTTCGTTGATGGAGTTCATCTACAAATGGAGTTGAGAATGAAAAGATTAGAAAATTTCTACGAGAAGAATAGACAAGTGTAGAAGTAGTTGAAAACTTTTCCTTAGTGGTTTTCCAATCCTAGGGTCATAATCCTACAGGCAACACGGTGCTCTGATACCATCTGTTAGACCCCTCCTTTATAAAGGAAAGGATCCCTGTGATTGCAATGCTAGTCCCTGGATCAATGCTAGCATCCACAGTTTAAGATGAGGTACACAGATACAAAGGTCGTTTATTACATTCATTCCAGAGATAAACATAGTCTTTTACAACTCAGGGCCAAAGGCCTAATACAAGAGTTTAAGGAATAAGTAAATAAACACAAGTCCTCATCTTCATGTGCCACAGGCAAGCATGTTGAGTGTAGACTCATGAATCCTACTCATCATCGGAGTAACCTGCAACATCACAAGTTATAGCCACAAGGGTCAATACTTTGGAATAGTATTGGCAAGTGATACCTTAGTAAATTTTTAAGTGGACTATATTACTATATGCATTTTGGCTAAGTGTAGCTTGGCTTGCTTTGCTTGAAAATAGCTTTTTCCCTATTAGTTTAAAACACTAAGTTTTTCCTTGTCAAAGCATTCCCAAGAAACCACCAATAGACATTGGGGTCCTTCACCCTTGTTCACCCACAAATTTTACTTAGAAGTTGGAGTGATGAGATTCTTGTAGCTTCCATGTCTTGATGCTCAAGTTGTCCATTGCCTTGGACTAGGCTAAGTACTTAGGTTTTCCATCTGCAGAGGTTGTGCACTTTCCCCACCAGACTTGGTTTCCCAAGACATGACCTTTCAGAAGCCTTTCCTTAGTCAAATGGACGTGTTCCAACCTATCATCCCAACTACCACCAACTGTCCAAATGACTAAGTTCTAGCAACCTATATGATCAAGGCAGAGCCCATATTGCCAAGTGGTTGCACTGTAAGCTTTCTCAACACTTGGCCTCCAAATCCCTTTGTGCCTGGGTGGCATACCACAAGTGAGATACACAACCCAAGTCCATGGCCTTGTGTAACCACTCAACATAACCCAATCCTTCCATTCCACCCAGGAGGTTCATTTGACTTAGTTGTTTTATTAGGAAAGCATAAGTCTCATGACTTAGAAATATTTTCATCATAGTAGGTATAGATTTTCACCAACCCTTGTTTGCTAAATAGCTAGGCTAAGCATGGTGGGATAACTTAACTTAGGAAAATTTCCTAGAAATTCTACAATTATTCCACTACATAGGATTTCCCAACTTAGCATTAGGCAAAAATAGCATGCAAGACTTAGCAAAATATCTATTGCTAGTACAAAACATAGGATAGAAATATTCATGAAAATATCACTTGCCTTGGTAGTGGGGAGAGTATCACTCTTCACAATCACAATCACTAGAAAAATCTACACAAAAATTATAGCATACAATTACAAACAATTATATACAATCAAAAATAGTATGAATGCATGCATGCAAGAAATTACTAAGTTGTGATTTTGAAAACTCTACCAAGCTTGCACATGTTTACAGAAACTTAACAAGTCACAAGTTTGCCAACTAAACTTATTTGGCACTAATACAAATTACCAAAATAAATCCATACTTAAATTAGCCTTAAACATGTTTCTACAAATAAATTTATTTTAACTGTTACTATTTGTTAAACATATTGGATACTCAGAAAGGTCTTGTTTCACTGAATCCAACGGTATAAAGTTTGCAAAATTCCAACGTGGCAATCAAAAGTTATAAGCATTTGAAATTTGGATCAAATTCTGGTTTTAAATCTGTTTTTAGTTATAATACTTGCCACGCGTCGTGTTGTGATTTGCGCGTACCGGTTCGCACTGGATCGTGCTCTGTTGCCGCAGGATCTAAATAGATTGTACGCTCCAGATCGTGTACCTCTTCGCCGTTTAATGAATCTATCCTAACGCTTGGATCAAGATCCAACGGCGCGCGAGCAAGCGACCATGTCCCGGCGGCGCGCGGCGTCAGCGAGCGGCGGAGCGCTTGGTCTACGGCGGCGCTAGCGTTCCAGGTCGTCCGCGAGAGGGAGAAGGGCCATACCAGATTCGCAAGAGGCTGCTGAAGCTCAAGGTAGCGTCGGTTTGCGAAGGGGCGGGCTGACACGGCGATGATTCCTCGTCGGAGTTGAGTCTGTCGACAGGTGGTTCCGTTCAAGGTCGAAGGCGATGTTGTAGATCACTAGGAGGCAAACGGAGGATGTGGTCAGATGCAGAATACCACGGCGAAGATGCGTGCGTGAAAGACAAGGTTCGGGCCGGTCTGGACTTACCGCTGGAGCTCGCCGGAGTTGAAGCTGGAGGCGGTGGCGGTCAGACGATTGCGTAGCCAACATTCTGGGTCACCCGCGGGAAAAACAGGAGTGCTAGGAGATGCGTGAGGTCAAGCGGAGTCTGTTCGTGTGAAGCAGAGGCAGAGGGGTGGTCGGAGGTGGCCGGAATTGCTGCGGCAGCTCGTCGGAAACGGTGGGGTTGCAGAGAGAAATTCGTGCAGCCTGGGGGCGCTCTGGGCTTGGGGTTTGGGGGAGAAGAGAGAGGGGACAGAGGGGGTTTAAATAGCCTGGTCGTGAGCGAGAATTACTCAGGAATTGATACGAATTGAAGCCGCGAATCAAACACGAAACGACCGCGCTGATTTGGGGATGAACTGGTCGTGGGGGGTGGAGACGACGATGCTCGAGTGGGCCGTGGTTGTCAGCGAGAGAGGGGAGTGGGAGCGGGTCCCTTCTGTCAGTGAGCTGGTGGGTGCGAGAGTGGGTGAAAGAAAATGATTCGCGGGGTGGGAGCTGCTGGGTTAGCTGGGCCGTGTTGGGCTGGGTCGGCCAGATTGGCTGGTTTGGCTATTTTTTTCTTCTTTATTCCTTTTCTTTTTCTGATTGAATTTCTAGAAATGGTTTTTAAACTCAAATTCAAATCTGTTTAAATCCAAAGTTTTACAAGATTTTTGTACAATAAATCTTGCTCTTAAATAAGTGTTAAACACATCTGAATACTTCTGAACACTTGGGTCTTTTGAAAAATAAATTAAAACTATGCCTCTATGATAATAGGCATATAATTTGTTTTAGTTTCATATTTTGCTTTGATACTTTGCTTAAGTTTTTGAGACGTCTTAAGTTTGAATTCAAATCATCCTGAATGAATAACAACATCTTTCTCAATGGCATGTAGCACAAAGGCTAGGGTTTTTATACATAAAATAATGAGCCACATTTGCTCCTGTTTTCTGAAATGATTTTGAGAAAACCCTAAATGATGATGGATGCAAGGATGATATGAATGAGCTTTGAAACATGAATTTAGGGATGTTACAATCGAATTTCACCTTGTTGGCATTGTGCCGAACAGAGTGGATGTGGCCTTGGGGTTCAGAGAGTAAGGCGCCCTGGCTGGTGCGAGTGTGACCACGATGACGGCAAGCTCGAATTTTGGAGGAGGATAATGGGACTAAAATCTCATCCCGGTGTCGTGCCATGGATGCTGCTGTTCCATGGACCGAGCTCCGGTTTGGGAGGAGGAGGGCGAGACCGATCAGGTTTAGCCGGGTGCCGGATCTCGCCGCTGAAGGAATTCCCTCCTAGCTCGGCGCCATGGCGGTGACCACATATCGCCCCTTTAGGGAAGAAGAAGAAGGCCGGGTCAAAAAGACTGTTTGAACACGAGGGCGCTAGTGCTGCAAGTCTACATGGCAGCCAGGATGGCAGCGACTTAACGGTCAAAAGTGACAGGAGGGGACCAATTTGACGGGTGTTAGCGAGTTTTCCCGTGTTCAAATGGTTTGTTGAATGTGTGCCAAAAAAGACCCTCTGAGCATTTGGCACGCCAACTCTGGGTATCGTGATCCAATACCGACGAAGTCGAACCCCGTGTTTCCTTGGCGCTTCAACTTTCGGGCCGCAAGTTAAAAATCTCGCGCGCCTGGTGCCAGTGCATCGGGGCATTCCTCCATGAGATTGGCTTCCGGTCTATGCGCTCCAACGCCTCGCTGTTTGTCTTTCGACATGGCACCGAGACTGCCTACCAGCTACTCTATGTTTACGACATCATCTTGACGGCCAGCACTGCTGATCTCCTTGGACGGCTCACCGATCGCCTTCGCGCTGAGTTCTCCATCAAGGACTTGGGCCCGCTCCATTACTTCCTCGGCCTTCAGGTGGTCCGTCAAGCGGATGGGTTCTTTCTTCACCAGCGGAAGTATGCTCATGAGCTTCTCGAGCATGCCGGGATGCTTAATTCCAATCATGCACCCTCTCCCGTCGACACGAGGGCCAAGTTGGCTGCCATCGATGGCTCACCGGCTCCTGATGCATCGCTCTACCGCTCCATTGTAGGTGCCTTGTAGTACTTGACGCTTACGCGACCGGAGCTGCAGTATGTCGTGCAGCAGGTGTGTTTTTGTATGCATGCGCCACGGGACGCCCACTGGACTGCAGTCAAGCGAGTACTTCGCTACATCTGCGGCACTATGGATCTCGGCCTCTCGATCACCGCCTCGTCGTCCTCGGACATCGTGGCGTACTCCGACGCAGACTAGGCGAGCTGCCCTGACACTTGGCACTCTACCTCGGGATATTGTGTCTACCTAGGCTCGTTGCTCATCTCTTGGTCGTCCAACAGACAGCCCACCGTCTCGCGCTCTAGCACAGAGGCAGAGTATCGCACCGTGGCTAACGCCATCGCCGAGTGCACCTGGCTTCGTCAGCTTCTCTCTGAGCTCTCTTGTCATGTTCACAAGGCTACTGTTGTCTTTTGCGACAATGTTTTGGCTATCTACCTCTCCGCCAACCCCGTTCATCATCTATGTACTAAGCACATCGAGTTGGATATCCACTTTGTTCGCGAGCAGGTTGCTCTCGGTCACGTTCGAGTTCTTCATGTGTCGACCTCTTAGCAGTTTGCGGATATCATGACAAAGGGCTTACCGACGTCGACCTTTGACGAGTTCTGATCCAGTCTGTGTGTCGGTACCGACCCTTCGACTGTGGGGGGTGTTGAGATGTAATTGTATTACCGTAGGTGCGGTGACCCATCATACCACTGCATGTGTAGTACACTATAGTCGTTGACATGACATCCACAGAACACCGTTCCGTAAATATCACATCCCTCAGAGTGGTACAACAGAAACATTGCGGGTACATATTACAAAAGTACACACATCATTATTATTGCAATACCGAAAGTTCAAGACTTCCAAAAGATCCAACTTACAAACCAAAATATAAATTGTTCAGCAGAATTTAAAAGTAGCAAATCCGACTAGGAGTTGAGCTCAACGGCTTATTCTATAGAGTTCATGCTGCTCGGCTCCGTTGGTTAATACTAACTAGGGATACTTAGTTGGACTCGTTATCATCGACACCATAGCGGATTTTGTAATCCACTCCTTCAACTCCTCCAGATAGATCAGGTTCCTCGTAGAACACATCTTCTTGGCATTCGGCTGCATACATTGGCACGTCTTCGGGATCCTCAGAGTCTAAGCAAGGGATCGAAGGAAAGAATGAGTAACAGCGTTACCCAACAAGTTCATTATATGCAAGGGGGAAGTTTAATTCTCTAACTACCACCTCGGATTATAAATCCTTGGCACTATGCAATTTTTGTAAATCTTTCTTCAAAGATTGATTTTATTATGAAAATCTATGACCATCAGCCTTCACTGGTTGACCAGAACTTTCATGGAGTTCCTTTCCTGCCGCGTTCGTAGTTCCTTCCCGGAACAGGGAGTAACAAGTTATAGTTCTTACACTCTGCAGAGGTGCGTTACTTTACCCATGAGAGATCAACTCCTTGTTGCACAACCGGGCGTACTTTCCCATCCACAATTCCATGATGTGGGGCCCAGTAGTTGGTCCAACCAATCACTGCCCCTTCGCGACCCCGGATGCCTCCTTGGTGTACACCATGCCCACATAATGAATTACGACAATGGTTTGTACAAACCGTTAGATGCCAGAACTATCGTGGGACGATGAGGGTTCCAACCCATATGCTGCATATCCTCTACGAATTACCAATTAATATGCACGCTACGAGGATAACAGCCACGACCTGCACATCCGACTTCATGCGAGAGGAAGAAGATACAGCTGAATTCTCTGTCTCATTCCAAATCTCATGGCTAACGCGTAATATACGGCGCTAGAATCACTGATGTCAGGGGTTATTAAGTCCCTACTTGATCATCATTGTTGCAATTAGAACCCCAAGTTCCATTGCTCCATTATATCATCACTTAGGATGATATCTATGATTTCTTTATTTGTGAAAATAATATTTTCTCTCTTTTATAGCATATATGATAACACACAATTTGCAAATACTTCGATAAAGACTCTTCAAAGGACATGAGCAAGTGATGAACTTGCCTGGTGATGGCAAGGTAGTGAAGTCTGATGCTTGCACTGGACCTAGAGCTTTTAGTTCTACAAAAACATCATTATTTCCCGGTAAGGACAATATTTAAAGAAGCAAACATGATTATGCAATAATGTCATGCATTATTTAACTTGATATGCATTCTCTTATTCTTATAAAAAAGTTCTTTTTAATAAAGAGTTTATAAATATTACTTTTTTAATATTTATAACTTATATTGAATTATTTTATTTTATTTCCTTTTTTATTTGACTTTTATTGATTTAATAATTCTTTAGGAATTATTAATTATACATTAAAATTGTTATTAAATATTTATTTAGTATTTTCCAAAAAATACTATATTATTAATATATAATGAAAGTGATTTTTATTTATTTTTATCACCTTTCCATAATTTTGTAAAATTCCATAAGGAATATATGAATTACAAAATTATTATAAAATTTTAAATGTCTAAAATTTTATATTTTATTTTACTTGTATAGTATGGATTATTGTGAATCCAAAAATATTTTATTTATTATTTTTGGACTTTTATTTTATTTTCTAGAATTTTATTAAGTCCAGGGGTATTTTGGTCTTTTCCTTTTTATTAAAACATGCCTGAAAATGTTTATGGGCTAGTTATACTTATTGGGCCCTGGTAGCCCATTTGTCCTGGACAAAAGGACCACCCCGAAGGGTTTTGGCCCAGCTCGGCCCACTCCTCACTTCCTCTCCTCCCTCGAGATCATCCTCTCCTCCTCTGGTCGCGACCCCGTGGCCGCGATGCCGCCACCGTCAATTTCCGCCGCCCTCGGCCGTTCTGGTCGCCGCCGTGGTGCAATTTGGGGTTATTGACGACGCTCTTTCATTCTATCGAATTGGATTCAAGCCTAGGGCTCCCCTACGATGGATCGATGCCATCCCGAACCCTAGGGTTTGGGGTTGGCATGGGTTCAAGTTCTTCTGTGGTCGTTGTGCGTCGAGGTGATGCTCTGCACCTCCAGGCGTGATCAGGGTTGCTGTCGTGGCATCGTGCGGCTTGCAGCGCCCCCTCTGGGGTGCTTCATGTGCCTCCATGTTCATCGGCCCCTCTGCTTCCTCTTTAATTCTTCAGCGAGGACCTATGGTGAGTTTGATTCCTCTCCCCTGATGCTCTTTGTGCTTGCTGGTTCGATGATAGATGCTGGCAGTGTTCTCTCTGGCTACTGTCTGATTCAGATTGAGATAATCCTCCATTTAGTGTTCCTGCTATGTGCTTGTTCATGTACTGGATGAATTGATTCATGTTTGGATGGTCTGTACACATGATAAATGTTTATTGGCCTGAGGTTTGTTGCTTAAAATGATCTGTGATGTTTCTGGTGGCTTACCAGATGATTTGATGCTTGGATTGCATCTGATTCAGATGATTTAGTTACTTGGGAATCATGCTTGGTAAAGCCAATGACTTGATAGATTTCCACTGTTTATTTGATTCATGGTCATGATTATGATAAGATACAGCTACTGTCTTAGTGTTGTTAGCTTGGAAATTAACATGTGGTTTGAGATCAAACAGTGAAGTATATCATAGGAATATCCTAGTTATGATTCCTGTGTTAATCGGGAAAATGATTAGTTAGTTGATTGTCTGAATCTATGATGATTTACTGTCTTTTCTGATTCATAATGGATTGTTCTTGTGACACCATCATGTATGGCACACAATTTTGATTCTAAACCATGGATTTGGTTAGTTTATGCTTAAGACAATCTTGGCTTTGAAAGATAAATAAAGATGCTCTTATCTGAATTCCCTAAGACCAATGATGTTGTTCTGAGGCTTAGGAATTCAGATCTTATCTAATTGTTTCATCTAGATAGTCCTGGTAGTGGTACTAGCTATTCTTTATTGGATCAAAGCTTGAAAAAAATGATAGTGAGCTTGCTCAATTTATGGATCCAAAGATTTGTTTCTAAGGTGCTACCCTTCCTTTAGGGATGTGCCTAGAAATAGATCATAGGTATATGTATGATTGAGTTGTAAAATATAGTTTGACAACGAGAGCAAGGATGTTGCTCTGAGCTCTAGTAGGATCCTGGTACTTTGTTGTTTGCCTTTAGAGTTTAAAAGAAACCCCTATGATGGATTCACCCCACTTGGGTGCTTTCTGAGGGTTTGTTTTATAAAACAACGCATGCTTTTCTCTGAATAAGATGATTAGATTATGTGAAGGTTTTATGAAACTCACCATAGAATCTGATGATGGTGTAGTAAGTTGATGATGATGATCTTGATCGGGTTTTGCTGGACTCATGTGCTTGCTCTTGAGCTAGCCTGCTACTCCTAGCTCCTGGGCTTGATCTTGCTGTCCACTTGATCCATCCCCCTCCTTATGTCACCATCCTGGTGATGTTTGGTTGATCCTTAGTTGGTGTGGTTGCTGGCTACGGTGCTTGATTTAGCTATTGTCTACACTGGTTGTTCTTGTGTGTTGTGTAGTGGGGTGATGCACTAGTGCCTCCCACGGCTGTGCTTGTGGTTTTGGTGAGATTGGGCTGCTCTGTGAGCTTGACAACACACCACATGCATGCTGGTGTGTGTCCTGCCTCTGTTCTTGCTATGCACTTGTGGATATGTTCAGAATTTTTGAACTTACTCTTACTAGGTTACTTTCACCTGGCTGGTGAATTTGTCCCTCTTGGCTATCATGAATTTATGAAAGATGGATTCTTTCAGATTGGTGAAACTTGACCCTTTTTATAAATTTCTCAATGATGAATTTGTCAAGTGCATTTCACTGACATATCTGAGAGAAATAATACTAACACTAATCTTTTATTTCTCTTTATATTTTCCGTTTGGTTTACAGGTACATATATAAAGATGAAGATTTAGTCTAGGTTTAGTTATAGGATAGTTGTAGAATGTTTCAATGTAATTTCTTATTCTTTTGTAATTTTTCATTTATTATTTTGTAATTTTTCATTTTCTTCCATTGTAATAAGGATTATATTATTATTAATAAAGAATATTCTTATTCTCTATTCTTTTATAAATTGTGATGTTTGAAAATAGTTTTAGTAAGTTACACTATTTGTAACTTGTTTATATATTGATATTATGAAATAAATTTCATATTCATTATTGTTTTTCTTTGGATAGAATTTAAGTGGTAATATTTATCTCTTAATTAAATTAAGATTCAAACTTATATCTAATTTATTTGAATTATAATTCAAACACTCAAGTTTTAAAATTCAAACTCATTTCAAAACACACATAATTTCTTAAAGATCATATCAAAGTTTATAACAATCCTCCTTTAAGACTAAACCTAATCTCAAAGTAAGAAAGAAACATTGATCACTCAAGGTTTTATTTGGCGAAAATTTTACCCACATTTTCACAAATGAATGCATGCAATATTCCATAATTCTAAATCTACCCTTCGTTAGTTCCTAAATACTAGGATGTTACAGTAGGTCTCCGTGTAACCGTTGGATTGTACCCTGTAATTGTCTATCTATATATATACGTGACTGCCGACCCTATTGGAGCTGTGCAATCTCCCATAATCTCTCTACACCGATTACACACAGAGTTTTTTTTGGAAAAGTGTATATATTAATATCACAGGGATATCAATTACACCCAGTCTCTGCAACAACGCATGCCCTAGCGGCCCTACGGATGCACACAACCTAGAAAAAAGAAAGAAGAATTACAAAAAATAAAAAGTCCCGCTACAGAGAATTATTCCTCAAAGCAACGACACTGACACCATCAGACCAACACCAGTAGTCCTCCACTCCAATAACAACGCCTTCAAGAAGGAAACAGTGCCCAAGCGCCATCGTTGACCGATCAAAGATCATAGGTTTTCACCCTAGAGAAAGTCCTCGCTCGCAAAACAATGCTTTCAACAAGGTCATTGCCAGGCACAATCAGTTAAGGCCAGACCTTGGATTTTCACCCTGCAAGGTTGGGAACTCCTCCTGTGTTGTCTTTCTGCACCAAAAGTTGTTGCTACGAGTCACAGATCACGCAGCCAGTTCTCTATCGCCACAAAAACTAAAATCACCATCGCTACCCTCATATTTCCGCTTTCCTGACATTCTCCGCATATGACTTCACTATGGCTCGTTGAATGGCGCTTGGTGGAAACAAACAACAGAGCTTCGCAACGCTCCCAATGAAACCAAACGGCCAGAAAAACAAGGTACGCACGACCGAATACCTTCCGATCCAGCAATCTCCAGGCATGATACGCCCATGGGAGTTCGCTGGCGGAGCCTTCCGGAACTCGCCTCTCCAGTCTAGGTGAATGAAGGCAAACATCAAGCAGATTGTAACATCCCAAAAATATTAAACTTGGATCATCAAACTTTAATCATAAAATTTAGGGTTAACAAAAACTTTTCAAATTAAAAACATGAAAGCATGCATATGTGTATGCATTCCAATTTGGATTCTTTTGAATCACCTTGCTTGTGTGTTTATTTGCTTGTAAATGGATTCTTAGGTGAAATAAACATCATCTAAACAATCCCCACACTTTTCCCAAAGACAAATAAATCAAAACAAACAAAATAAGGGAATGGTCATTTTGGCCAATTTAACTCCCATGCCTACTTTGGCTGTCTCTAGCTTTCAAAACCTAGCAGAAACTTCTTTGGATCTTTACACCCCTTGATAGTACTCATAACAAAGTACCAAGGCCCACCTTGTGATCATCCAAAAACATTTGAATGCATAGTTTAAATGACAGTTCAAAATTGAATCTTTATCATATGGGAAGATCCCACTTTTGCAAAACCACTCAAACAAGCTCAACTTTCAAAACCCAAGCATCCACAGACTCACCAGCACCTACCTAGCACACCCACCAAAAATCTTTTCAAAATTCAAAACTTGAGTTCTTGCGGCCATTTCATCAAACACCTTGCAGATGCAAATCAATCAAATCCTAAACACTATTGTGAGCAGTGATTTGGGCCTAACTGGTTCCCTCTCTAGCTCACAGCAACCTCAGTAGATCATCTAGCAAACTTAACTAAGCACTAGCCCCAATGTAAGCTTTTCAATGTCATCAATGGTGAACAGCCGAGCCTCACCATGTCACCCCAGTGTGGACAGCAAGCTAGGAAAAGAACTAGCCGTGCCAACCTTGTCTAGGAGACAGCCCACCGTCCACCGCCACCCCCTGTCCAGCGCTCGAACCTTGCCAGCCCCTGGACCACACGCACAGAACGTGCCAAGCTCGCCAGCAACCATGCCGAGCATGCGCCAGAGCGCCACCCTCGACACACGCCCACAGACCACGCACCGCCCTCACCGCATGCATACACGATCACCATCGTCCCAGGAGACCGCCAGACATCCCCGTTCGCTGCCCCATGCCTCACAGCCACCGCTCGCCGTCAAAGACGCCGCCTCTTCCGCGCAGAGCATCGCGTGTTCCAGACTGTTTTCCACCGCCCCTACACGTGCATTAAAGCCATAGAGCATCGCCGGGAGACCACCGATCGATCGCCACCGCCAGCCATGCCTCTAGCAGCCCGTAGCCATGTCGTCATCGTCGCCTGCCCATCCCGTTCGGTCTCGTCATCGAGACTATAAATAGAGGCCACCCCAGCTCAAACTCTTCACACCATTCTACTCCCCTCTCTTCACTGATCGTTCCAACCCGTTCCCGGAGCAAGGCGAGCAGCGCTTCACAAGAATTTCACCGGAGCCCGCCGCTGCTGGAGAAGAAGGGGGCCAGCGATTGGAGCCGCCCCAGGAGAAGCTGCCGGTACCAGGAGGTTTGCCGTCGTCGACTTCGTCGTTCGCCCGCCTCGCCGACCCTCGCCTGAGCCCCGGTGAGCCTCCCGCGACCCCCACTGAGCTGCTAGGGTTCGAGCTCGTCGGTGACTAGTTCATCGTCGACGACGACCCTCAGCCGTTGATCTTACTTCTAATCCAACGCACCACATTGCCCCGTACCGCGTCGCACCCCCTGTCTCACTGACGCGTGGGAACAGCCACTTAACCAGCCCGCGTAAGCGCTGTTGTTAGCAGGCCGGCCCAGTATTGTTTCCCGCGCAGCCCATTAGTTTGAATTTGGATTTTTCCATTTTCATTCAAACACAGTTCTATAACTAGTTTCAAAAATCAACCCAGCTCGATTCAGTGAACCAAATGGAATGAAACCAATTTTGTTAGAAAGTTATTGAAATGCTGAATCCAAGCCTGTTGGATTCAAATCAATTGGATCTGTAGATCACCCTTGGTAAAAATAACAAGGCAGAAGCTTTTTTGCATTCAAACATTTTTCAAATTTAAACCATGATAGCTTTTGAGTTGATTCCAACTCTCAAAAATCACATTTAACCATACCTTTCAGGATATATAAAAATATATGGGTTTACTTACAGAAATAATGTTCAAGTAATAAAAGAATGCCACATAGGCATTTCTAGTCACTTATTTAATTAAAATAAAAGGGTAAAACGTTATTAAATTGCGACACCACTTTAAATCATATTCCCTTGGACTAAAATATGTGGTGATGACATGTGTCAACATGATCCCATGTTTGGTTTGGAGAATATTAAATCTTAAGTAGTTTTTCAATGAGTAGAAATTACTTTTCTAAAACTAAAATCATTAAGTCAAGTGCCTTAGTCTTGTAATGTTAGTGATGATGCTAGATCATCTATAGAACCCCTTTGTGTGATGATTGAAAGTAGTTAAGTATTGTTTGGTGATTGTGTACCTCGTATTTATTCATAGACGCTAGTACCGACCAAGGATACGAGGAGGAAGGAGGATACTACGAAGAAGAAGCCGAGGAGAACTTCAACCACTGCTCTGCACAAGGCAAGCTTATACTGATACTGTGCAAGAATAATACTACTAGTTGAATGTGCAAGCTAACCCTTGCAAGATATTATACTTTAGCAAGCCTTACCATGCCAACCATATGCCTTAAGCATATGTGATCATACCCACTTGATAACCCAGTCCTAGTTTTAACTTGCAAGCTTTTTACTTTAGGTCTTTATCAAAGCTTTTAGCATAGAGTTGACTTAAGTAACTTGTAGATATTAGAAAGATAATTGAAGGTTGCATAAAGAGCATAAAATTTGGCCTAAGCTAGATAATCTTGATGTCATCCTAAGGCATGAGACTGAACTTAGTAAAACTCCACTTGCTTACCACCCCTCTTTAGTACTCACTCCCACTTGTAGATGATAGTGCTAAGCATAAAACGTGATAAACTTTAGATGGGATTACTTGGTGGAAAAATGGTTATGAAAACCTTAGAATGATAGATCATTCTACTGAGATGTTTTGACATGTGTTTCCGAACACCAGATGAGTTTGGTGATGAAAATGTTGAGGCATGAGCCTTAGCCCTTCATAAAACTGATGGTTGTCTGGATGCGATACCATTCCAATTTTACCGTACAACCACAATACCCGAAGATTGGGTAAGGCTTGACTGGAAACTTATATACCTTAGTATTGGTTCCCTCATGGCCAAGGTCTGAGATGAGGCTACCTTGTGAAGATTGTCCACCTGTGCAGTACCCAAGATGACAGTTGGTCATTGTTGGGAGGCCAAACTCACAGGAGAGGTGCTTATACTAGGGTGTGTAATTGAAAGGTTAGGATTGATTATCCGCATACTGAGTATGGTGAATTCAGGATTTGTTCCTGACGGATGTATCGAATGTTGTGGTGAAAGTGTACAATCTCTGCAGAGTGTCAAACTATTCGAATAGCCGCGTCCGCGGTTATGGACAGTTGGAGTGGCCATACTGTTCCCTCGTCAGATTATTTCAAAATGAATTGAGATTTTGACTTGACCACAACAGAGTTGTGACATGAAATTCAAGTTCCCACTTAGGAGTTATAAAACTGTGACTAGCTTCTCTTGCTTCTGAATTTAGTAGAGGTAAATCTGGCTTTTGCAAAATAACCCTAGATCTTAGTGTCCTATTCCAAAAAACCCCTTCACTTGTTAGTATTAGTTTGCGAGTACTTAAAGAGTACTCATGGATTTGTCCCTGGCTATTCCCGTGGCCAGACTATGAAGAGGAGTACCAGGATGATGGACCCTAGGAAGTTTACGACAACTAGGATCATCTCCCATCGTCAGCATTGCCTGTGACCCCGAAGATGGAGCTTCGCCTACGCTACCTTTATTATGACGTATTTCTGCTGCTTGAAGTTGTATTAAGAACTGGATCATGAGATCCCTATTTGTGTAAGACCTTATGTATGGTTTGTAATGGATGATGTACTGTGGTATCCAATTCTGTTATGTCTCGCAAAAATGGTAATCCTGGGATTGCGATGTATGGCATAACAGGCATCTGGGATTAAAAATCCGGGTGTTGACAAGTTGGTATCAGAGCCATCCTGACCATAGAAGACCCTAGTAAGACTGGACGTTTGAATCCAAAAACTTAGTTTCAAAACCAAAGAAAGCAAATATTTACAAAAACTTATTCCCATTCTTATCATCTTGATTCTTTCATGAAAATTCATGTTCCTCAAAAACTCTTGCAAAATACATAAAATTTGACATACTTGATCACTCTACTAACTTACTCATCCTATATTCTTAATAGATGGACGTGAAGTACAGCAAGTTTTATCAGTTGGGAATGGAGGAGACCTTATCTTTGAGAGGGATTTGGACCAGCTTTCGGAACTTCTGGAGCGTCCGCACCCCGAGTTCTTCGGAGCTCAGCTCAATGATCAAGGGGGATAAGATCTGCAGTGGCTAATTGTTGCAAGTCTCCGAGGAAAGATTGAACCTCCCACTGCTGAGGGAATTCAGTTTACTTAAGAGAGAACAACTGGCTCGATGGACTTGCCAGGGCCATGCAGGAAGCTCTTGCCCGTCTGTGTGGGCAGAGTATCAATCAGATCAAGGGAACCCGCTTTGAGTTTTTCCCAAGGCGTGATGCTAATGGACAACCACTGGAAGCCCCATACCACCCCGAGCTGAAGACTCAATTGGACCACCTTAGCTTCATGATGTACGATCGTCAGCAGGAATTGGACAATTGTCGTGACTACTCCAACCACAAGTCTGCCATCATCAAGATGAAGGATCAAACCATCGCCATGCTAGCAAAGGATCGCGGGTCTCGCCGCCGTCAGCTCGACAATAAGGAGCGCATCATTGCCCGTCTTCGCCACCGTATCTCGTCTTTGGAGGAGACCATCCATGAGAGAGACATGCAGTTGGAGGAAAGGGAGAATGCCGGAGAGGATCTTCGTGGAGACCCCTACTCCTATCTCAGCGATGATGATGATTTTCTGGAGGATCAGTCTATGGACTTCTTCACCGATGAGGATGATTTCGCCTTCATCAATGACGACTATGATGATTAGGATGACGACTACACAGACTCCGAGGAGTAGTAGCACTTGAGCACTAGCGTAGTGAGTAGTATGCGGTCCCACTGTATCGTAGATTCCCGAATGGTTCCTAAAACCATCTGTTTTTCTTGTTTTGTGGTGTGTGTTTATATCGTGTGAATGAATGAATTTGCTAGAAAATCTGAGTCAAACTTTAAAAACTTTTCAAAATCCCAGAACCTTAGAAATTTCCCTCTTTTCTCATAATCTATCTCAATCTTCAGATGCCACGTGAAGGAAGTGGTTCATCCCCGGACCCGATGTTGCAGATCCTGCAAATGTTGGTTTCTGACCGCGAAGCTGAAAGAGCCGAACGTTAAGCAAACCTAGCCACCCTTCTGCAGATAGCCCAGCTAGCCCACAACAACCAAGGCCAAGGAAATCAGGACAACCATGGATCTAAGCTCAAAAATTTCCAGAATACCAACCCACCTGTTTTCACTAAGTCAGAAGAGCCCCTAGATGCCGACGATTGGCTACAAACCATGGAAAATAACCTGGAAGTCGCCGGAGTGGAAGCCAATGAGAAAGTTCTGTTTGCCACCCATTATCTAGACGGAGATGCGAGAGCATGGTGGAACAGTGTTCGTGCAATGACCGGAGGACAGATGATGACCTGGGAGGAATTCAAGAACAAGTTCAGCAGAACCCATGTGCCACCGGGTTTGATCAAGAGAATGAGAGATGAGTTCAGAGAAATGAAGCAAGGAAGGTGACTGTAGTGGAATACCGTGACAAATTTTTTTCATTATCTAGGTATGCCCCGGATGAGATCGACACGGAAGCCAAGAAGAAAGAGAGATTCCTGAATGGTCTGCATGATGAGATGCAGACAGTGTTAGTCAATATCCCCTTTGTTGATATTGAAGCCCTTGTCAACTCTGCCATCCAGATGGAAGGAAAGATCAACCAAACCAATGAGAACCGCAAGCATCGCATGATGCATCAGCCAGCAACCCATCAGACCCCAAAGTATCGCCCTAACCCATCTCCAGGATTTGCCCCGAGAACCAATCGATCCCCGATGAACCGTCCGACTTATCCCAACCGTGGAAACCCTAGACCCGGAGGAAATCACAACAACCCCGGCAACTCTAGCAATTTCAACCGTGCCCCACCCAAGTTCAACAACAATGCTACCGCCAACACCAACACTACCCCTAGGACTGGAAGCAATGATGTGCCTGTTGCAGCAAAGGACAAGTCGCAGGTAACTTGTTATGACTGTGGAAATAAGGGTCACTACTCCTGACATGGTTATACCCTGCGGGTACATGATCTCAGCATACCTGGTCCGGCCCAAGGAAGGCCCACGGCAATTATACGCCGGCCCATGAAGATTTTCGGGTGGCCAAGGCCCATGACGCTTTCGGATCCTTGGAGAGCAAGACTAGAGTAGATAGGAAATTCAAAGGGGTAAAACCCTAGAACCTGTAACCGACTAGGTCTGTGCCCGGGACCTACCTAAGTCTATATAAAGTCTAGGAGGGCATGACCTAGATCCTCTCCTCATACTTTCGCATACACACCTCCACGCCAGATTGCATCTGCGCACCCCTGTAACTTTCGGTTCCGCCGTAATCAAGAGCAGACAAGCAGGAGTAGGATTTTCCCTCCGGGGGCCTAAACCTGGGTAAACCTTGTGTCCCCGTGTTGCTTGTTTGCTAACCGTTCCATGATCTCCAGCATCCCCATCTTCTCCAAAACCCAAGTCCATAACAATGGGCATTGATGAGATCAAACCTCGTCAATTGGCGCCGTCTGTGGGAAACGGGGACGCTGATTGTGCGATCGTGACGGTCCCAACCCGATTGATCTAAAACTCTGCGGCGATGGAGAGTCACCTCCTCTTCGGCGCTTTCAACTTCACTTCCCACTCACCGGCCACCATGAAGGACTTCGAGCCCGTAGGTGACGGACTCGAAATCCTGTTCGGGAGCTTCTGCTTCCAGGTGGCGCAAACTGGCACCCTCCGCCTCCCTGAGCGGGTGCCCCTACCATCAATCAGGCCCGCTTCATGGACCCCACACCCCGTGCTACGCACAACATCATCAACAGATGATTCCTACGACAGCTGCAGCTGCAACTCCGATCTATGCGATCCGCCATCGGATGAAGGGACCAACGGTTCCGGATCTGAAAGCTGTGGTAGCAGCGGACCAATCTACGAGCGCTACCAATGCGTCGTAGTCATACAAGCTGACGGGGATCAGCAAACACCCAACTCGCCGCCCAACCCGACACCTAACCCGCCAGATCGAAACGGCGGGAATAGAAGAAGCTAGTCCCCCCCACCCGAAGGGGAAAACAATGGCCATGTCATCCGCCTTAGCAAAGAAGGATGGGCCCAGGCACGCAAGCCGTGGCAGGCAACATAGTCATGCCTTCAGACTCCTCCCGAGATCTGCTGATGGCCTACCACCTGCTCTTGATCGAGGAGCACAAGAAGTAGGTCAAGATGCAGGAGGTGCTTGAAAAATGCAAGCAAGCAACCTCAGAGTCCAGCGCGCGACGAGCCGCGCTCTCCGCCATGGGCATCGGCTCCAGCTCGAACGGCAACCAAGGCAACAAGCACGGATCTCGGATGGAGAACATGGATCCCAAGGAGCGTCGTGAGGTGACCCAAACCCTCCACACATCCTTCATGGAGATGGATGCCGACGGCAACGTCATCCCAAAAACGCCGTAGGCTGCGATCATGGCAGCTGTAACTACCTCGGTGAATTACGCTCCTAGTTACAAGCCTGGATGAGCGTAAATGGTTGAAATAGTACGGTGGGGCCCAAATGCCACTCACAGGTAGACCTTTCGGCCGTCCCAACCATTTCCAAACATCGGGACAAGAACGGGCGGCGTAATCGGCAGGCGAAGGGATCAACTACATACACAAATGAGTATGTATGCAAGCCACCATACAACAGTACATCAGAGCCATTCCATCTAAAAAGAAAGGAAATATAGCAACGCCATAAGGCAAGATTCAAATGTCCTAGATAGATATAATAGTTTAGGATATCTCCTCATACATCAAACATCAGAGTATCAGGCGGAAGCGGCAAACAAGATCCGAGTACGGATAAGAAGCAAATCGGCATAAGATGCCCCATAAATAAACACATCCCGCCCATAGATCTCACGGATCCCCGTTCCCGGAATCTCTACACCGAACGATCGTTGCCCACATCGTCCGCCTCCTCCACCCAGTATCCATCTTGTGAGTGTACCTGTTCATCTGAATCAAATAATTTATCGTGTGAGACCCTAGGGGTACTCAGCAAGTCTTTATGCCTCTAAAGGGGACACAACCTGGGGTGACGTAATTGCAGCAAAAGATAATACCTAACAGTTCTATATATACTCGCTAACCATCCGCCTAACCAAAGATAGACAGATGTCCGGGAATTAATAACAACAGTTATAACGGTAATAGTAACAGATCCATCCTCCTCCTCGCTTACCAACGAGGAAGCGGACGAACAACCCCCCATCCGTTGGCAGTTTTATTAACAATTCCATGAGTGTTGCACTATTTACTAGTCAGTTACTTAGTCAAATTAAAGCGGTACTTTAGTTTTGCTTGTCTATGATCAAGAAACTGTGCTCCAAGTCGTCCATAACCGCGGACACGGCTTTCAGAAAGTTTTACCCTGCAGGGGTGCACAAATAGCAACACACACTCGATCAACCTCGGAAAAACCAAATCAAAACCCAACGAGGCTTTCACGACAAAGCAATCACAAGATTCAGAAATATTTCAGGGGGCCACCCCATTAAGCTACCCGCAACGAAGTTAGCTGACTCCGAGACGGACTCAAGGTTTGGGTGGACGGCTGTAAACGACTGGGAACCCGAAAGTGTGACTGGGCTTGTCGATACCGCGAAAACGTGTCCCGATCCTAAACAGTACAGGTGCAGTACATCGCACAATTTAAATAAAGCAGTAAAGCATGGCATAAGTACAGGATAGTAAATAAAACCTCAAACTAGTTTGTGGCCCCAAGAAATAAGAATGAATCAAGCTCTGGCTCAGGGGGGTCCCATAATCCTCCCGGATGTGGATAGCGCGAATATTCAAGGAACAGGAATCAAGTACTCGGGGTCCTACGGGACACAAGTGAGCATGAAAAACCAAATAGCAGATATTGCTCACCGGTGCCACTTTCATTAGTTATCCCATACTACTCAGGTTAAGTTGTTTAGGTACCTCGTTATCCATCAGACACTCACATACCCTACACATGTTGTTCTACGACTCGCATGGCTCAAACAACTCCTGTAGTAATGGCTCATGGGATGGAGGAACAAGCTTTGGTGGGGTTTAAAAGTAAAGGCTATGCAATACTTGGGATTCAGTTTAATGCAATCGCGACTCAATGATGCAAGAATAAGATAGAGGCAATAGGTACTATATGTATGCAAGCATGTGGTAGTGCTTGCCTGGCAGCTCAGTTGAAGCGAGATAAGGATCTGGGTAGTGCTCCTGGGTTTCTTGATATATCCCCTGCTCAGCGTCTATTTGAAGAAGAACCAAACAAACAAGGGCCAACATAAATAAAGTGCACAAGCATATGAATAAGATGCGACAAGCAAACAACCATGCCATGATGAATGATGCACAATTTGCATGGCAATAAAGTAGCATGGCATGGGTGAGGTGTGGAATACAAGAAATAAGCATTTTATTGAGTTTTGGTCACATTTTATCCTCATATTAGTTGCTGTATACTTTATATTTATATGATGCATGCTGCAATTCAAAACATGGAATGCGTAAACAGAAAGGTCTCGTCGAGCTGATCATTTTAGACATATCATTTGTTAACTTTGGAGTTATAAAACAAAAGTTATTAATTTATTAAGAAAAGGGCATTTTATTGTAATTTTAATCAACTTGGAAAATAAAGTGTTCAAAATATATTTTGTAGGGCATATTTGAAATCCTCACATTTTTCTGATTTGAAAACATATATTATTTGTGTTATTTGAAATTATGAATTTAAATTTATTTTAAAGTCAAAATTATTAAATAGGGTCAAGGTCAAAGGTTGACTATTTAAATTAATTCTGAAAAATATTTGATTAAAGATTTGAATTAACATTCAAAAACAAAACATATTTCATATAAAGTTTGAATTCAAATTCCAAACCATTTGAAAGTTATGAATTAATTCATATTTAAACAGATTTGAAATTTGAATTTGAATTGATTTAGAAAAGTTTGAATTTGAATCAGATAACAGCAAATACTTTTTATACTCAGCTAAACCTAGCAATGGACACTGACAAGCGGGCCACATGCTGACTGGGACACACGCGCGCAGAAACGGGTTTTGTCACCGCGGACTCACCTAGTCACAGTGAATGACAGGCGGGCCAGGGGCAGAGCAGGGCCACGCACGCGCGCGGCCAGCCGGTGGGCGACACGTGGGCGATCCAGGGGAGTGCGGGATGAGGTGTTCAGATCTGCGGGGTGCTTTCTGCAAGATGGAACGGGAGGCTGACTGGTGGGGCTTCGCGGACGACGGGTTGAGGCGGGAAAAAGGACAGGGTATTTTCCAGAAAAGCGTCTGCGCAGGTCTGATGAACTGAAACCCGTGTCTGGGAAAAATAGCATCTGGAGCCAAGTTTGGAGATCGATGGCGACGAATCTAGAGAGAATCTGGCTAAACCCTAGAAACATAAAACACAGATACGACTAAGGGCTACAACTTCCGTTCAGGTAGCATCTACTGGGGTGGCCTGCAGCGCGCGGGCTTCGACGAGGAACAGAGACAGGACGGGGCTGCTACAGCTGCTGCTGCTGTCTGCGCGCGGCGAGCGGCCGTGCGTGCGCGGGGGGTGTTCGACGGACGGTGGCGGCGCTACGGTGCACGAGAGGGAAGGGGGGCATGTCTGGGAGGTGAAGGGGCTCACCGTGGGGTCGCCGGCGCGGTCGTTGGGCGCTGAGGTTGCGGGGATCTGGCGGCGGGCTCGCGGACGTTGAGCTCGGCCTGAGGCGGGGCACGGCGGCGCTAGGCTGCTCCGGCGTGGTCCTGGTGCTACCCCGCGTACTGGGCGTCGAAGAGGAAGCAGAGGGAGGTCCTGGTGCTCCTGGTACGGCTTGGCTCGCTCCAGCTCGTCTAGAGGAAGAAGTGGCTGAGGCTAGGGTTTTGGGTCATGGTGGTGATCATGGTGGGGAGGGGGAAGAAGAAGGGGGAAATGGAGAGGGGTCAGGGTTCCTCCAGATCTTGATCTGGGATGCCTGGGGTGGTTGAGGTGATAAGGGAGAGAGGGGAGAGGCACATGGGGTGGTGGCCACCTTTATGCAAAAGAGAGGAGGAGGTGGCTCGGGTTAGAGCTAGGGTTTGGAGAGAGGGGGGCCAGGGGGAGGCACATGGGATGGGGTGGTTCCAGGGTGGCCAGGTGGGGCCTGCTGGCAGGGAGAGGGAGGGGAAGCCAAGAGAGAGGGAGAGGTGAACTAGGGTTAGCTAGAGGGGGGTATGGCTCGGGTTAGGGTTAGATGGGGGTGTGGTTTAGAGAGAAAGGTAAAGAGAGAGGGTGAGATGAGAGAGATGAGGGGTGAGGTTTATTGTTTTGTCAAGCTCAAGCAAGATCAAGCAAAGAGCAAGCAAGAACTAGACAAGGAAAAGAGAGGGTGAGTTAAATGGTGGTGAGGGATGGAGATGGGCATAAGATATAACCTCAAATGATCATGCATGGATGAGGTGATGGATGGATATGGTCCCATAAGGAGAAAACCCATTTAAACCAAGAGAAAAGCAAATGGCTAAAGGTGATGGTACTCTTGCATGGCCCATGCAACTTAATAAATGCCTTGGTTAAATTCTTGTGAAAACAAAAATAATAGCATGGCATTATTCTTATGCATTCCCAAGAAGTGGAATAAAGGCCAAGCAAAAGAATTTATAGATTTGGATCCATCCTATCTCCCATGAGCTAGATTAAATACCAAAAGAAAATAAAATACAAGCTCATGGATAATGGGATGGTGGAATTATAAAGTGGTGAAAAGAAAGGTTGGTGGAGTCAATAAAAGATATGCCCCCAACTCAACTTGGGCATTTAACAATATATCAAGAACCAAATACAATATCAAGAGGCAAATATAATTAACAATGCATATGAGAGAAGAACCAACACAAAAAGGGTTTTACATGATGCTCAAATGCAAGGTGGCATGATGACATGAGCATGATATAATGATGATGCAACAATTATATCTATGAAGTAGCCATTATATTACTAGACCAAGTAGCATTACAATTGTTAGACAAATGGGATGCTACAGCAGCCACTGCGTACCTCGCAGCCCACCCACCTCCATAGGGGGACCCAAAGAGGGCCATGCACAAGTCCGCACTTACCGGACTCGGACTCGTTGGAGCTGCGCTCCACCAGGAAGCTCCCACGGAGCCGAAGAAGAAAGCTCCGATCAGGTTCGACCGCAGCCCCACCCCTTCATTCGAAGAAGAGGAACATGACCTTCCTCGAAGGAAGAAGAGTTCGCGCCACCGCAACCGCGACTACGACGGCAGAGACGCGCTCACACAGCGCAAAATCGACAAAGCGCGAGCCAAGCGCGCATGCTCGTCTAAATCCAAGATGGACGAAGACGAAGGAGAACTCTGTGGAGCCCGATGCTTCAGCAGATCTGTTCGGCGAACAAAGATGCCGCGCAATTTCAAGCTTCCTTCGGATACTCCGAAGTTTGACGGCACACAAGACCCAAAGGCATGGCTCAGCGACCACCTATCGTCCGTCAAATTGCACGGCGGAAACAAGGAAACCGCCATGCAATGCCTTCGGCTGCAGCTGACAGGAGCGGCCCGGATCTGGCTCAGCAGCCTATCTTCAGGGTCCATCCGAAGTTGGGATGAGCTATCTTACAGCTTCATCCAAAACTTCAAGGGCACCAGCAAGAGGCCCGCCTCAATCGAAGAGTTGCGAGCCTGCACTCAACAAATGGGCGAATCCATTTGCTCGTACATACTACGCTGGTCCAACACAAAGAACTCCGCAGCGCACATCTTCGAAGAGAGGGCCATCGACGCCTTCAGGGACGGCGTCAAGCGCCAAGACTTCAAGGAGGAACTCGGGCGCGTCAAGCCCAAAACACTCGACCACCTCATGGACATCGCCAACAGGTGAGCTGACGGCGAAGATTCCATTCACCGAGCACAATCGAAAGAAGAGGACGACTACGGTCGATGGTGAGAGCGCCGTAGCAAGAGAAGTTCGCGCGTCTACGACGATCGCGATGGACCCGACATGGTCGCGGCCGGCTACGCCGATCGCCGCAACGACGCCAGCCGCAACAGCGGAGGATACCGCGGAGGAAACTTCCGTGATGGAGGATGCCCAGCATAGTCGTGGCAGCGCCGCGGCCGCGATAACGGACCCTCAACATACGAAAAACTTTCGGGTCCATGCACCATCCACTTCTACATCGACAAGCAGGATGGCAAAAAGAAGGCAAGCCACATGCTCAAGGACTGCCGCGAGTTCCAGAAACTCGGCGAAAGCATGGTCCAGATGAGGCAGCAAGCTCCACCTCCTGGATTCGGGAACGCACCCGCGCCAGGTGAGATAGCGCATGGAGCTCCTCCACCGCCACCTGTAGGAGGCCCGAACCAACCGGTCGCACCAGCACAGAACAACGCTGGGAACGGGTATCCCCCGCCGAAAGGAGCACTGATGATCCAGAAGGGGCACCCCACGAATAGGGTGCAGAAGAAAATCACCCGACAGATCAACCTGGCCGTGGCAACTCCACCCGCCATCCCTGAGTACCTCAGCGGATCGGAGTCCTGCATCACGTTCAGTCGTTCGGACCACCCTTGCCAGATACCTCGCCCAGGTCATGCTGCCCTGGTGCTGGAGGCGCAGATCGGAGGTTTCGAGATGAGTCGCGTCTTCATGGACGGCGGCAGCGGCATCAATCTGATGTTCGCAATTACTCTAGCAGCAATGCGGATCCCGCAGTGCAGCCTGGAACAGTCAGATACAAAGTTCCACGGCATTGTCCCAGGAAAGGTCATATTCCCCCTGGGCAAAATATGGCTCGACGTCATCTTCGGCAAGCTGGACAATTTCCGACTGGAACGGCTCGAATTCGAAGTGGTGGACTGGCCATCACAGTACCACGCCATCCTAGGGCGTGTAGCATTCGCAAGGTTCTTGGCTGTCCCACACTACGCATACCTGCTACTCAAGATTCCAGGGCCGAAGGGCGTCATCACAATCCACGGGAGCTTCACCCGATCGGACCAATGCGACAGGGATTTCAACAGAATCTCCCAATCATTCGGCATCCAGGAGGAACTCGTAAGGCTCCGCGACGTGACGGACAATGGGGCACCCCCAGTCTCACGACAAAACGCACCTGACATGTCCTTCGACTCCACCGTCAACACAAAGAAGGTGCAGGTCCATCCGACGAATGCCTCCAAGACGGCGCTGATTGCCAACGACCTCAGCCCCGCATAGGAAAGCGCGCTCGTCGAATTCCTCCGTGAGCACTGGGAAATCTTCGCCTGGTGTCCTGCGGACATGCCAGGAGTTCCCAGGGAATTCGTCGAGCACGCACTCAACGTCTTTCCAGACACCAAGCCCGTCAAGCAGTCCATCCGGAGACTATCCGAGCCACGGGCCGAAGACATCGGGGAGGAAATAAACAGGTTACTCGCCGCAGACTTCATCAGGGAGATCAAAGAAAGCGAGTGGCTCGCAAATACAGTGATGGTCCCCAAGAAGGACACGGATATCCTGCGGATGTGCGTAGACTTCACGTCGCTGAACAAGCACTGCCCAAAGGACCACTTCCCTCTTCCTCGAATCGACCAGATCATCGATTCGACCGCAGGATGTGAGAAACTCTCCTTCCTCGATGCCTACTCAGGTTACAACCAAATTTGACTCAAGGTCGAAGATCAAGATAAAACGGCGTTTATCACACCGTTCAGAGTGTTCTACTACAACACAATGCCCTTCGGGCTAAAGAACGCATGTGCCACGTACCAGCGATGCATGCAGGCATGCCTCAAGGACCAGATCGGTCGCAACGTTCAAGTCTATGTCGATGACATAGTCATCAAAACCAGGGAGGCAAGAACACTCATCGACGATCTCCGCTAGACGTTCGACAACCTCGATCGCTACAGGATCAAGCTCAACCCCGAAAAGTGCGCCTTCGGCATCCCATCGGGTCAGATGCTTGGGTACTTCATCTCTCAGCGAGGGATCGAGGCGAACCCAAAGAAAATCAGGGCCATCATGGCGATGGAGAAGCCGAAAAACCTCAAGGGTGTCCAGCAGCTCGCAGGACGAATAGCGGCGTTGAGCAGATTCATCAGCCGCATGGGCGAGAAGGCCCTGCCATTCTACCATCTGCTATGCAAGGCAGATAAATTCGAGTGGACGCCCGAAGCCGACGATGCATTCGAAAGCCTCAAACGTCTACTCTCCACCTCGCCCGTCCTGGTCACAACAAAGGAGCGCGAGCCTCTGCTGATGTACATAGCAGCCACACACCAGGTGGTCAGCACCGTGTTAGTGGTCAAACGATCCGAAGAAGGCAAGACCCACGGGGTCCAACGCCCAATCTACTACCTCAGCGAGGTACTGACGCCAACAAAGCAAAGGTACCCTCACTACCAAAAACTCGCCTACGGCGTGTTCATGACGGCTCGACGGCTGAGCCATTACTTCCAGGAGAACCAGGTGATGGTCGTCAACGAGGCACCCCCTGAACAGCATCCTGAATAACCCAGAGGCCACAGGACGCGTGGCACTGTGGGGCATCGATCTGTCACCCCTGGACATCGTCTACGAGAAGCGACTCGCAATCAAATCTCGAGTCCTCCCGGACTTCCTTGTACATTGGATGGAGCTGCAGCTGCTAGACACCCCAGACATGTCGCAGTCATGGAGGATGCACTTCGACGGCTCCAAGCGTGAAGCTGGAGCAGGAGCCGGGGTCATACTGACCTCCCCGCAGGGCGACCAGATGAAGTACGTCCTCCGGATGAAATTCCGAGCTTCCAACAATGAGGCCGAATACGAAGCCCTCATCCACGGCATGAGGATGGAAAAGATCTGCGGTGCAACGCGCCTGGTCATCTACGGTGACTCCAACCTCGTCGTACAGCAGACGATGAACGAGTGCGACGCACACGCCAAAAACATGATCGCGTACTGCGCACTCTACAACGCACTCGAAGGAGAATTCGACGGCTGCGAGCTTCGGCACGTTGGAAGAGAAAGCAACGAGGAGGCCGACAGACTCGCTAACATCGGCTCCACCTGCGCAAAGGTGCCACCGGGTGTGTTCCTCGAACAGATCTGCGTGCCATCCATCAAGCGGAAATTCCCCAAGGGATCACCCGAAGAAGCAGAACACTCGGGGGCTACGCTGCCCGAAGGACACGAAGGACCCGCGAAACTGGACACAGAGGTCGCTATGGTCAACCTGATGCAAGTCATGGTAGTCGAAGAAACTTGGACGTGACCATACCTCCAGTTCTTGATAAACGGAGAACTGCCTGACAGCCCGACGGATGCCCGGCGCATATCTCGTCGGTCAAAAGCCTTCACCATAATCAATGGCGAGTTGTACAAGCGCAGTATTACGGGTGTACTACAAAGGTGCGTCACCATCGGTGACGGGAAAGCCATCCTCCAAGACATCCACGAGGGCATCTGCGTCCATCACGCAGGCAGCCGCTCCCTTGTCGCCAAAGCTCTATGAGCTGGATTCTACTGGCCAACGTCCATGAGCGATGCAAAGGACATCGTCCGAAGATGCAACGGGTGCCAAAGGTTTGCCGACAAACCGCACACACCCGGGTCAGAGCTCAGACCCATACCTATAGCCTGGCCCTTTGCTCAATGGGGCCTCGACATGATCGGCAAACTGCCAAAGTCCTCGAAAGGGGGGCACGTTTACCTCCTGGTCGCAGTCGATAAATTCACCAAGTGGGTCGAAGCCATGCCGGTTACCAACCAAAAGGGCAAGACCGCCGTCAAGTTCTTTGAATCCATTGTCTATAGGTTCGTCGTACCGCATAGCATCATTACCGACAATGGATTGAACTTCATCTCCAAAGAATTCCAAGACTTCTGCGAAGGCCTCGGGATCAAAATCACATACGCCTCAGTGGCTCACCTGCAAACAAATGGGCAGGTCGAAAAGGCCAACGGCCTAATCGGCGCTGGAATCAAAAAGGTCGGAGCCTGGACGAAAGAGCTGCCATCCGTCCTATGCAGTTTGCGTACCACGCCAAACAGCTCCACCGGCTACACACCGTTCTTCATGGTGCATGGAGCCGAAGCCGTACTACCAGCCGAAGTACGCCACCAGGCCCCACAGGTCGTCGCTTACAGCGAAGCCGAATCCACGGTTGCACTCAAAAATGCCGTCGACACACTCGACGAGGCAAGAGACGTAGCAACAGCTCGATCAGCGGTGTACCAGCAGAGTCTCCGCAACTACCACAGCCGTCGGCTGCGCCCAAGGTCCTTCGTCAAAGGAGACCTCGTCTTGCGACTCAAGCAAGAGCGACCGAAGAAATTCGAGTCACCATGGGAAGGGCCCTACATCATCACCGAAGTCATCCCAGGTGGCGCCTATCGCCTCAAGCACGTGGAGTCTGCAGTCGCATACTCCAACCCGTGGAACATCGCACACTTGCGACGATTCTACCCCTAGCTACCTACCCCTTTACTTTCAATAAGGCTTTTTAGCCAAGGCTATTCAGCCGAACAATGTACCTCCTCCATTACGATATAAATAAATCTAAGTGTCTCGCCCCAAAATTTCGTTCGCTATTTGCAACTTTATTTTATTCTACAAACGCACTCGGGGGCTCCCCCCACCTCACGATTTCATCGACCGAGGATCACACGTGTACACCGGAGTAGCTGACAGCATTAGGCAAACGAAAAGGACACGTACTCAAACAAAGCACTGCGTGCTCAAACAACAAACAAACTTTTATAACAAAGGGCACAACACGCCCAGTCGAAATATACAAATTTTACATCTATCTCTTTTACAGGTACTACCTATTCTGGAGAATAACCTGAGTACGCTGCTCAAACAAATCTACGACCTATTCGGCATACTTCCTTACAGCCGCATAATGCGGACACATATCCCACTCGCCACCATCCGGCCGATGAGGTGGCCCAGCTACTACAACAGACAGATCTACATCAGGACGACGCAGCCTAACAAGGGACAATGCAGCCTTCAACCTAGCGACGACCTGCTGCCTCACCAATTCCTGGACACGGTTCACGCTCCGAAATCTAGACAGAAGACCGGACAGGGTTGTTGGCATAGCATCCAGGGGAAACATCACATGCAGAACCGACGAGAGCGAAGTCTGCACTTGGCGAAGCACCCGCGATACTTGGTGAAAACGATCCTGCACCGTTTCCAGAGCCATGGCACGGTCGCGATCCATCCAGAAGAACCCGCCAGCTTCCATGTCCTGCTGAGTCAAACAATTGACCCGAACAGCAACACGCTCCTTCTCCTCCCTTGGATCAAGGTTAGCACCTGCGATACTCGCACAAAATTAAGATGCCAGGCCAGCATACGCATCCGAAGAAATAAGCAGCAGCTCGAAAAAACTTACACTGAAGTTGCTCAGACAGTCGAAGCAATTCCGCCATCAAGTACTCCTCTCTGGCTGCACCACGATCTGCCTTGGACTTCCAAACATCGGCGTGACCACGCACCCCAAGCAACTCCTTCTCAAGACTACGAACACGGTCTGGAAGAAAAGCCAGTTGTGACGAATCATCCAAAGATGGCCGTAGCCGTGGTTGCAGGCGGGGTGTCAACGGCATCAGCACCCGAAGGAACCTAGAGCAGCAGAAAAGAAAAGGCCATAAACACTCAGACAGCGAAGAGAACAACTCAGCAAAATTCATTAAGTGGATAAACGCCACTACGTGGCACAGGGATTTTGTTTCCTCAACATAATTACAGCAAAAGAAAATTACAAACTATCCTACAGCTACAGCGCCTAAGACGCGGCACCCTGAGTCGCCTCAGAGCCGGATTGCCTCGCTTTGGCTTCCCCCTGCTGCAGTAGCGCGTACTCGGCCAGCAGATAAATCAGCTTGGGCCCATATCGCTTGCAGCGAGCAGAATAGGTAGCGAAGGCTACCTCGGATCCATCCGCGGTCATCGGCATCCGGGAGGTGATCTGGGGAAGGTCCAGCTCCGCTCCAGCCGCCAAGGCCATTGCCAGCCCGACGGACGCGCCGATGCCCTTCTGTTTGCGCTTGTACGCCGCAGGCGCTTCGGCTGACAATGCCTCCGCCAAGGCGTCAACATCATCGAGGGTCGCGCCCTTGGGGACAATATCCTTGTAGAAGCAGCCAAGGACCTCCTTAGCCTTGGCAAGTGAGCTGACGACGGTGCTGCAGCGATCTTCGACCGCTGTAGTAGCATCATCTAGAGCACTCCCGTGCTCTAGAGCGTTGCGGTTAAACTCGATGCCTGCGGCATCTGAGACAATAAAGAAAAGGAATGAAGAAAGCACCCAGGAAAAAGACAAGAAAAACAAAAGGGGCAAAAAGAAGATACTCACCCGAAACAGCCTTGGCAGCAGCCATGAGCTTGCCCACCACCTCTCTTTCACGTGCAGTCGCAGCAGTGGAAAGCTGCTCCTCGCGTTCCGTGGCCTCCTGCTGTAGGCGCTCCTTAGCCTCGGCCGCAGTAGCCAACTCCACCTCGAGGCGCTCCTTCGCACCAAGGGCGACCTCGGCCTTCTTCTCCGCTTGACCAAGGCTCTTTTTGAGAGAATCGATCTCACGAAGGGAGGTGTTATGCTCCTCTACATCCAAAAATACAGGTGTCAGATAACAGGACAAGAATACACGAAGAAGCAAATATCAAAGGCATAACAATACCTTGAAGCTGTTTGAGGCTGGCCTCCAGCACCAGGTGCTCCTGCACCAGTCACTTGGCATCCTGTACAAAAGGCTGCAGGAGGAAAACCTACCAGTCAGAAAAAGGGCTCGGGGGCTACGCCCAACAGAAAAAGAACAGAAGCAAAATACGCACACGAAAACGCTCGGGGACTCCCCCTGAGACTCGAAGAACAAAACAAGAAAAATCTTTTACAAGAGCGCGGGGGCTTTCCCCGTGGTAGGAGACTTACATGATCCAATGGCGACGTCGAAGGTCCGCTGGCGAAATTCTGAGGAGCAACCACCTGCACCTCCGGCGGAGGAGGGTTCGGAGCGGCGCCCTTAGAAGTTGCCACCGTCTGAGGAGGAGGAGACGCGACTTTCGACTCCCCCATCATCTCCTGAGCACGGTCGCTAGAGGAGTCGTTGGAAGAGTGCCTGCACACGAACAAGTTAGTACAAGAACAAAGTAAAAAAGAAAAGAAAGCGCAGTACAGAGGAAACTTACGAGTCAAGCTCGCTAAGGTTGAAGACAGGAGGGGTCCTTCGGACCGTCTTCTCCTCTTTCTTCTCTTCCTTCTTCTCTTCCTTCTTTTCTTCCTTCTTCCGCTTCGTTGGCGGGTGCGGCGCTATAGCCCGCACAGGAAGAGCAGGAATAGGGGAGGAAGAACCCCCATGCCCATCACTATGGCGCTCAAGACACGGAGGATTCCTAGGAGTCGGAGGAGTCAAAGCATCCGAAGACTCGTTGGAGCTCCGCGATCGTTTGCGAGTGTGGTCCTCGCTCGACTCGTTGGCCTCTTCAGCCGGAGATCGTGCCGACGGCAGCTCAGACATGGAATCCACCACATCATTATCCGGAGCATCCGGGAAGATTTTGGGCAATGGTGGCACCATGCCCGGAACTTTGAAGCTCTGCAGAAAAGAAGAGACGTGTTAGCAACCAAGAGAAAATAAACATGCAGCCAACAAAAGCGCTACGCGCACGAATCTACAACTGTGGAATAGGTAGCGAAGAAGAAAACGGAGGAGTCAGCGACTTCCCCGGGATATCTTCTCCAGCCTTGAACTTCAGCAGCGTATGAAGGGCCCTGTCGAGATCTCCCTGGGAGAGCTTCTCGGCCGAAACTCGCATTGGATCACGGCGCCCAGCATAAAGAAACATCGGGTGCGCCCTAGCCTGGAGGGGCTGCACCCGACGCTCGAGAAACGTGCGGATGATATCCACATCGTTCACTTCTTTCTCTGGAATCAACTGGAGATCCTCCACCCGGCGGTAGAGGGCCTCTATCTCCGCTACCTCGCCGTCCAAGATCTGGTTTTTCCAGGACCTCTTCGGCTCGATTATTTGGGAGGAGTCGAAAGGAGCAAGACCAAAATGCTGCCCAGCCGCTGTGGAGTCGCGAATGTAAAACCATCGCCTCCGCTAGTACTGGAAAGATTCGGACATGGAATAAGAAAAGAAAAGAATATTGGCCTTGAGGGAGATGATGCAACCCCCAATGGGATACACACCATCCGAACCAGATTGCCTCTTCACGGAATAGAGTTTCCGAAAGAGGCCAAAGTGATGCTCAATGCCGAGCCAGCACTCGCAGAGGGTGATAAAACAAGCAATGTGAAGAAGAGAATTGGGGGAAAGATGATGCAGTTGGATGCCATAGAGAAAGAGCAGGCCACGAAGGAAGTCATGGACTGGGAAGGAAAACCCACGAATAACAAAGGCAAGGAACATAACCCGATACCCAGCGGGGGGACGGGGGATTACCTCGTTGCCTGGGAGTTTGACGACCTCCCTATCCTGCGGGATCAAGCCCCGCTCGCGAATCCTGCGGAGGTCACTCTCCCACGTCTCTGATCGCCGCCAACCACCGTCGGTGACACGGGTAGCGGTGGCACCCTTTTTCCCTCCGGCGGCGCTGGTACCAGCCGCAGATGATGACTTCTTCGTTTTCCCCATCGCGGTGCGGTGGCGCTGGCGGTGAGAGCGCGGAAGGGAAGAAGGAAATGTGCAAGGATATTCCAGCGCGCAGCAAGAACTCTTAGAGCACAAGGAGGCAGTGAAAACAAGAATAGATGCGGTGAAAGCAAACTGCAGCTTTCCCCAATGATTTTAACAACGAAGACGACGAATGACAACCGTCCATCGAGAAGACCTAACGCCAACAGCAGATCTGGCCATACACGTGTCAGCATCACAACGAACCGTCGTTAACACGCCGTCCACTACGCGCGAAAATCGAGGCGACGCCATAATTATCTCCACGCCGCGCGTGACCGGTCAATTCAAGGTCAGATAGTGGGACCCATGTTTGTCTAGTCAAGTCATCTCTGGCGCAGCAGACGCTTGAGGTCATCGATCGTCAGCACTAACGTCATCAAAAGCTACACTAGCAACAGCTACAATTTCTTCGGCTTCAAAGCTAAGAGTACTCACTCGAATCTATGATTCGACCAATTACTCGGGGGCTACTCCCATCAGGAGCGCTGGCCACGCACCTGAAAGATGAATAGAAGTGAACTGTTACTTCGAGTACCTCATCGAGTCTGCGACTCCACTATGGACTCGGGGGCTACTCCCATAGGGAGGACATATTTAATCATCCGAAAAAATTTGTGTCCTGCGGACCTGAAGCGGAACAACGGCTGAATAAAAGTCTCATCTCGAGTCTACGATTCGAACAGACACTCGGGGGCTACTCCTATAGGGAGCATTGGTCGCGCACCCTATAAATTCTTCGACTGCGATCCTTCGGATCAACATGCAAAACTTTTCGGCAACTCTGCCCCAATTAAACGCTAAGTGAGTAACATCCTCCTTGGCCACCTGAAACACCTCCACGGTGATAAACATTCGGATGTTGTGTCTGCAACACAAAGATAAGACCTACAGATACCATCTGATGGCCTGGCAACGTACACGACTGCGCTCAGCTAGTAAAAACCCGTGCTAACAGGTGCGATGAAAAATCCCGACGGACGCGTTGGGTACATCATTTAAATTCACTGGAATTCCACTCCTGTAAGTCCTCCGCGGCCTGTGTCAAATTACGCCAGCATATGTTCCAAGTTCGTGTTGAGGGATTCGAATCTGAAGAAGATCGTGTTGTTTCATCCTAAGATAGTTAACTGACCCTGATCCATAAGGTGAGTCAGGCACACGCATCAACAATCCCTACACATGAACTATTGAAATACATAGTTGCACCCGAAAGATTGCAGAGTCCTCAGTCGAATCTACGATTCGACTGAACACTCGGGGGCTAATGACATGGTTATACCCCGCGAGTACATGATCTCAGCATACCTGGTCCAGCCCAAGGAAGGCCCACGGCAATTATACGCCGTCCCATGAAGATTTTCGGGTGGCCAAGGCCCATGACGCTTTCGGATCCTTGGAGAGCAAGACTAGAGTAGATAGGAAATTCAAAGGGTAAAACCCTAGAACCTGTAACCGACTAGGTCCGTGCCCGGGACCTGCCTAAGTCTATATAAAGGCTAGGAGGGCACGACCTAGATCCTCTCCTCATACTTTCGCATACACACCTCCACGCCAGATTGCATCTGCGCACCCCTGTAACTTTCGGTTCCGCCGTAATCAAGAGCAGACAAGCAGGAGTAGGGTTTTCCCTCCGGGGGCCTGAACCTAGGTAAACCTTGTGTCCCCGTGTTGCTTGTTTGCTAACCGTTACACGATCTCCAGCATCCCCATCTTCTCCAAAACCCAAGTCCATAACAATGGGCATTGATGCGATCAAACCTCGTCAACTCTAACGAGTGCCCCAACAAGAAGAATATCGCAGCCCCCAATTCCAATGCCCCAGCTCACCAGCAGCGTCGTGTTCAACCCGGAAGAAGGTTTGCCCCAGGGAATTCGCTCAACTGCAACGGCCGTCTTTTTCTCATGCAAGCTGAAGAAGCTCAGGAAGCGCCAAACATTGTGTTGGGTATGTTTTCTGTTAATTCAGTACTTGCTCGAGCATTGTTTGATTCTGTTGCATCGCACTCATTTGTCACCGAAGAATTTGCATGCACTAGTAAAATTCAACCAACCAAACTGAAGCATGTTATGATCATTCAAATTCCTGGATCAACCACCAAGGCTAGGCAAATTTGCAAAGTCGTCCCTATCCGAATCCATGGCATAGATTTTTATGCTAATTTGATAGTACTCAGAACTAAAGGTTTGGAAATAGTACTAGGAATGGATTGGATGTCCAAACATAAAGGATTGATTGACTGTGCCAAGAAATCCATAACCATGACCAGTACAGCCGGAATATCAGTCGAGCATATATCTAAAACCTCACCTCGTCAATTCAAGTGCAACAAGAGTATAGCCCAACCTACCATTAACCAAGTCCGGATAGTCTGTGAATACCCCGATGTATTTCCAGATGTTTTGCCTGGTATGCCCCCAGATCGGGATATCGAGTTTATCATCGAACTAATCCTCGGACCTGGACCCATCGCACAGAGACCATATAGTATGAACCCGTCCAAACTAGAAGAACTGAAGAAGCAACTAGATGCCATGTTGGAAATTGGATTGATTCAACCAAGTGCGTCACCATGGAGATCACCTGTTTTGTTTGTGGATAAGAAAGATGGAGGTAACCGTTTGTGTACGGATTATCGGAAGTTGAATGATGTCACCATCAAGAACAAATACCCCTTGCCCAAGATAGAAGATTTGTTTGATTAGTTGACTGGTGCCAAAGTGTTTTCTAAGATTGATATTAGAACTGGTTATCATCAACTCAAAATTCGTGCATAGGATATTCCAAAGACTGCCTTTACCACCAGATATGGATTGTACGAGTATACAGTCATGTCTTTTGGATTAACCAATGCCCCCGCTTATTTCATGAATCTCATGAATAAGATTTTTATGGACTTCCTGGATAAGTTTGTCGTTGTTTTCATCGATGACATTCTGATTTATTCCAAATCGGAAGAAGAACATGAGCTACACCTAAGGAACATTCTTGGAACCCTTAGAGAGCATCAGTTGTATGCCAAGTTTAGCAAATCTGAATTCTGGTTATAGGACGTAGGATTCCTCGGTCACATTGTATCAGCCGGAGGAATTGCCGTTGACCCTGCAAAGGTGAAAGATGTCGAGGAGTGGCAAGCCCCAACCACTCAAACCCAAGTTCGTGCATTTCTTGGATTGGCGGGATACTACCGCAAGTTCGTAGAAGGATTCTCGAGTATTGCCAGACCCATGACCCAATTGCTGAAGAAGGACAAGAAGTTTTAATGGACCGACAAATGTGAAGCGAGTTTTCAAGAGCTCAAAAGGAGACTGATTTCAGCCCCAATCTTAATCATGCCGTATATCACGAAGCCCTTCGACGTGTATTGTGGTGCATCCAATATCAGTCTCGGATGTGTGCTAATGCAAGAAGGCAAAGTTATATCTTATCTATCTCGACAATTAAAGCAACATGAGCAAAATTACCCAACCCATGACCTCGAACTCGCAGCCGTAGTTCTATCCCTGAAGACATGGAGGCATTAACTCATGGGAAACCGTTGTGAGATTTATTCGGATCACATGAGCCTGAAGTATATATTCACTCAGAAGGAGATGAATATGAGACAGAGAAGATGGATTGAGCTAATCAAGGATTACGATCTGGACATTCACTATCACCCTGGTAAAGCCAATGTGGTAGCAGATGCCCTTAGCAGATTGTGCCGCTTGAACTCCATGATTTTGAAGGAGCAACCAAGCTTGCTCAAAGAGATGGAAGATTTTCGAATAGAATTAGTGAGTGAAGGATTTTTGGCTAGCATAGAACTTCAACCCACTTTGATCAGCTAGATCAAAGAGGCGCAGAAAGGAAATGCTAGTATCGAGGGAATCAAGCATCGTATCGGTACAGTCAAAGTACCCGGATTCACCGAAGACGAAGAAGGAATTCTGTGGTACAAAGGACGCCTTTGTGTACCAGCAGATTCTGAGTTGAAAGAAGTGATTCTAAAGGAAGCTCATGATACTCTTTATTCTATCCACCCCGGAGGGACTAAGATGTATGAAGACTTGAAGGAACAATTTTGGTGGCATAAGATGAAGAGAGAAATCGGAAGATATATCGCCAAGTGTGATATATGTCAGTGAGTTAAGGCAGGACATCAAAGACCCGCTGGATTGTTGCAACCCTTGCAGATTCCGGAATGGAAATGGGATTCCGTTGGAATGGACTTTATCACCGGATTGCCTACTTCTAGTAGGGGGAATGACTCTATCTGGGTCATAGTGGACAGATTGTCCAAAGTCACCCATTTCTTACCCGTCAAGACCACATATCAGAGTTCGAAGCTAGCGGAGTTATACATCGCTAGAATAGTTAGTTTGCATGGAGTCCCCAAGAACATCGTATCGGATCGAGGAACTCAGTTTACCTCGAGATTCTGGAAGAAAGTCCAAGAAGGTTTAGGAACCCGCCTAGATTTCAGCACCGCTTATCACCCTCAGACCGATGGACAAACGGAGCGAGTAAATCAAATACTCGAAGATATGCTAAGAGCATGTGTGTTAGAATATGAATCTAAGTGGGAAGACTGTCTGCCGTTATTAGAATTTTCATACAACAACAGTTATCAAGCTAGTTTTCAAATGGCCCCATTTGAATTCACGTATGGAAGGAAGTGTCGCTCCCCTTTGAACTGGTCGGAAGTAGGAGAGAGTCAGATTTTCGGACCCGACATCCTACGAGAAGCATAAGAGAAGGTTCACAAGATTCATGAGCACCTCAAGACAGCCCAGTCCAGACAGAAGAGTTACACCGACAAGAGACGTCGAGACCTCGCCTTCAACATTGGAGATTTTTTATATCTGAAGGTGTCACCATTGAAGGGAATGCAGCGTTTCCAACTCAAAGGAAAGTTAGCCCCCAGATATATCGGACCCTTGAAGATTCTGAACCGTCGAGGAGAAGTGTCGTATCAATTGGAATTGCCCGAAGAGATGTTAGCCGTGCACAATGTGTTCCATATCTCATTACTTCGCAAGTGTCTCGAAGTTCCAGAGAAGACGGAAGTGTTCAAGAACATCGATCACCAGACCATAGAGATCAACGATGACCTAACCTATCCCGAAGTACCCATCCGTATTTTGGAAGAAGCTTACAGAACTACCCGAACCCGAAGCATCAAGTTTCTCAAGATTCAGTGGAGCAACCACACAGAAGAATAAGCTACCTGGGAGCGCGAAGATCACATCAGGACGGAGTTTCCCGATCTCTTCAAATCCTAGGTAATCTTTTTCGTCCTTTTTCAAATATCGGGACGATATTTTGTTTAAGGGGGTAAGGTTTGTAACATCCCAAAAATATTAAACTTGGATCATCAAACTCTAATCATCAAATTTAGGGTTAACAAAAACTTTTCAAATTAAAAACATGAAAGCATGCATGTGTGTATGCATTCCAATTAGGATTCTTTTGAATCACCTTGCTTGTGTGTCTCTTTGCTTGTAAATGGATTCTTAGGTGAAATAAACATCATCTAAACAATCCCCACACTTTTCCCAAAGACAAATAAATCAAAACAAACAAAATAAGGGAATGGTCATTTTGGCCAATTTAACTCCCATGCCTACTTTGGCTATCTCTAGCTTTCAAAACCTAACGGAAACTTGTTTGGATCTTTACACCCCTTGATAGTACTCATAACAAAGTACCAAGGCCTACCTTGTGATCATCCAAAAACATTTGAATGCATAGTTTAAATGACAGTTCAAAATTGAATCTTTATCATATGGGAAGATCCCACTTTTGCAAAAACCACTCAAACAAGCTCAACTTTCAAAACCCAAGCATACACAGACTCACCAGCACCTACCTAATACACCCACCAAAAATCTTTTCAAAATTCAAAACTTGAGTTCTTGCGGCCATTTCATCAAACACCTTGCAGATGCAAATCAATCAAATCCTAAACACTATTGTGAGCAGTGATTTGGGCCTAAGTGGTTCCCTCTCTAGCTCATAGCAACCTCAGTAGATCATCTAGCAAACTTAAATACGCACTAGCCCCACTGTAAGCTTGGCAATGTCATCAATGGTGAACATCCGAGCCTCACCATGTCACCCCAGTGTGGACATCAAGCTAGGAGAAGAACTAGCCGTGCCAACCTTGTCTAGGAGACAGCCCACCGTCCACCGCCACCCCCTTTTCAGCGCTCGAACCTTGCCAGCCCCTGGACCACACGCACAGACCGTGCCAAGATCGCCAGCAACCATGTCGAGCATGCGCCAGAGCGCAACCCTTGACACACGCCCACAAACCGCGCGCCGCCCTCGCCGCGTGCATACACGATCACCATCGTCCTAGGAGACCGCTAGACATCCCCGTCCGCTGCTCCATGCCTCACAGCCACCGCTCGCTGTCGAAGACGCCGCCTCTGCGGTGCAGAGCATCGCGTGTTCCAGACCGTTTTCCACCGCCCCTACACGCGCATTAAAGCCATATAGCATTGCCAGGAGACCACCGATCGATCGCCACCGCCCGCCATGCCTCTAGCAGCCCATTGCCAGGTCGCCATCGTCGCCTGCCCATCCCGTTCGGTCTCGTCGTCGAGACTATAAATAGAGGCCACCCCAGCTCAAACTCTTCACACCATTCTACTCCCCTCTCTTCATTGATCGTTCCACCCTGTTCCCGGAGCAAGGCGAGCAGCGCTTCGCTGGAATTTCACCGGAGCTCGCCGCTACTGGAGAAGAAGGGGACCAGCGATTGGAGCCGCCCAAGGAGAAGCTGTCGGTACCAGGAGGTTCGCCGTCGTCGACTTCGTCGTTCGCCTACCTCGCCGACCCTCGCCTGAGCCTCGGTGAGCCTCCCACAACCCCCACTGAGCCGTTAGGGTTGCTCGCCAGTGACTAGTTCATCGTCGAAGACGACCCTCAGCCGTTGATCTTACTTCTAATCCAACGCACCACATTTCCCCGTACCTCTTCGCACCCCCTGTCTCACTGACGCGTGGGGACAGCCACTTAACCAGCCCGCGTAAGCGCTGTGCTTAGCAGGCCGGCCCAGTATCGTTTCCCGCGCAGCCCATTAGTTTGAATTTGGATTTTTCCATTTTCATTCAAACACAGTTCTGTACCTAGTTTCAAAAATCAACCCATCTCGATTCAGTGAACCAAATTGAATGAAACCAATTTTTTTAGAAAGGTATTGAAATGCTGAATCCAAGCCCGTTGGATTCAAATCAATTGGATCTATAGATCACCCTTGGTAAAAATAACAAGGCAGAAGCTTTTCTGCATTCAAACATTTTTCAAATTTAAACCATGATAGCTTTTGAGTTGATTCCAACTCTCAAAAATCACATTTAATCATACCTTTCAGGATATATAAAAATATGTGGGTTTGCTTACAGAAATAATGTTCAAGTAATAAAAGAATGCCACATAGGCATTTCTAGTCACTTATTTAATTAAAATAAAAGGGTAAAACCTTATTAAATTGTGACACCACTTTAAATCACATTCCCATGGACTAAAATATGTGGTGATGACATGTGTCAACATGATCCCATGTTTGGTTTGGAGAATATTAAATCTTAAGTAGTTTTTCAATGAGTAGAAATTACTTTTCTAAAACTAAAATCATTAAGTCAACTGCCTTAGTCTTGTAATGTTAGTGATGATGCTAGATCATCTATAGAACCCCTTTGTGTGATGATTGAAATTATCTAAGTATTGTTTGGTGATTGTGTACCTCGTATTTATTCATAGACGCTAGTACCGACCAAGGATACGAGGAGGAAGGAGGATACTACGAAGAAGAAGCCGAGGAGAACTTCAACCACTGCTCTGCACAAGGCAAGCTTATACTGATATTGTGCAAGACTAATACTACTAGTTGAATGTGCAAGCTAACCCTCGCAAGATATTATACTTTAGTAAGCCTTACCATGACAACCATATGCCTTAAGCATATGTGATCATACCCACTTGATAACCCAATCCTAGTTTTACTTGCAAGCTTTTTACTTTAGGTATTTATCAAAGCTTTTAGCTTAGAGTTGACTTAAGTAACTTGTAGATATTAGAAAGATAATTGAAGGTTGCATAAAGAGCATAAAATTTGTCCTAAGCTAGATAATCTTGATGTCATCCTAAGGCATGAGATTAAACTTAGTAAAACTCCACTTGCTTACCACCCCTCTTTAGTACTCACTCCCACTTGTAGATGCTAGTGCTAAGCATAAAACTTGATCAACTTTCGATGGGATTACTTGGTGGAAAAATGGTTATGAAAACCTTAGAATGATGGATCATTCTACTGAGATGTTTTGACATGTGTTTCCGAACACCAGATGAGTTTGGTGATGAAAATGTTGAGGCATGAGCCTTAGACCTTTATAAAACTGATGGTTGTCTAGATGCGATACCATTCCAATTTTACCGTACAAGCACAATACCCGGAGATTGGGTAGGGCTTGACTGGAAACTTATATACCTTAGTATTGGTTCCCTCACGGCCAAGGTCTGAGCTGAGGCTACCTTGTGAAGATTGTCCACCTGTGCAGTACCCAAGATGACAGTTGGTCATGGTTGGGAGGCCAAACTCATAGGAGAGGTGCTTATACTAGGGCGTGTAATTGAAAGGTTAGGATTGATTATCCGCATACTGAGTATGGTGAATTCAGGATTTGTTCCTGAAGGATGTATCGAATGTTGTGGTGAAAGTGTACAATCTCTACAGAGTGTCAAACTATTCGAATAGCCGCGTTTGCGGTTATGGACAGTTGGAGTGGCCATACTGTTCCCCCGTCAGATGATTTCAAAATGACTCATGAAATGAATTGAGATTTTGACTTGACCACAACAGAGTTGTGACATGAAATTCAAGTTCCCACTTAGGAGTTATAAAACTGTGACTAGCTTCTCTTGCTTCTGAATTTAGTAGAGGTAAATCTGGCTTTTGCAAAACAACCCTAGAGCTTTGTGTCCTATTCCAAAAAAAACCTTCACTTGTTAGTATTAGTTTGCGAGTACTTAAAGAGTACTCATGGCTTTGTCCCTGGCTATTCCCGTGGTCAGACTATGAAGAGGAGTACCAGGATGATGGACCCCAGGAAGGTTACGACAACTAGGATCATCTCCCATCGTCATCATTGCCTGTGGCCCCGAAGATGGAGCTTCGCCTACGCTACCTTTATTATTACATGTTTCCGCTGCTTGAAGTTGTATTAAGAACTGGATCATGAGATCCCTATTTGTGTAAGACCTTATGTATGGTTTGTAATGGATGATGTATTGTGTTATCTATGTCTCGCAAAAATGGTAATCCTGGGATTGCGATGTATGGCATAACAGGCATCTGGGGTTAAAAATCCAGGTGTTGACACAGATATTCCTCTTCGCGCGAAGGAAACACAAGGACCACCTCCTTTATTAAAGTCGACGCAGCGATCCTGACACCACCGACCGATTCCTAGTGAACGGAGAGAGCGTGCCGACTCAGCCACCTGAATGGTTGATGCTTCCACCTCGATGTCTCCTTAGGAAGGAGAACAACACCCACAGCATCATCAACATCGTGGTCGTCGTCGGCCAAGGGTTTCCCCCGGTTATCCCTGCCTCTAGCACCCACCAGCCGCCGAAACAGGGTCCAGGGCCGGGGAGTAGAAGCGCAGGGAGGATCAGCCCGCTTTAGATCTTGTGACCTCCGCACGTCGATGTCGTCCACCAGCGTGAGGTTTCCGGCTCGGAACCGAGGCTCTCCAGCACCGGAGAGTTCCTCCCTTTAGCCGCACGAGAACCACTAAGACAGATCCCCGTCGACCCCTTCACCGGATCCACGGGCGGCTTAGGCCGACGGCCCTCTGGGAGCGAAAAGGTGGGGGAAGAGAAGGAGGGGAGAGGGTGGCAGCGGGCACTAGGGTTGGCCCCCTCGGTCGCCTAGAGGGGTCGACGCGAGGGGAGATCCGTTTCTCGGTAGCTAAGCTAGCTGCCACACGTAGAGTTTATGGTTATAGGAATGCTAGACAGGAGGCCGATTACACATAGAGTTTATGGACGAGCGAATAGGAAAATTAGATGAATTGGGCGTAAGTAACACGCCTTATTACACCGCTCCATCGGTCGTCATTACAAGCATTAATAATGGAGGAAACAGTCAGATTCATCCAGTCTCTAGGCTTAATGATAGAGAAAGATGGAGAGACGATCCTAAGTTGGGTTAGGTTATTTGAGCTGTTGAATCGGCTGACCAACGCCTAGGACCCAGTTAAAGAGAAATGGCCCAGAACAGGCTGCAGAGTAGCAGCCCTATCAAGTTCTGCTGGCCAAGCTTACCAAGCTCACGAGGTGAAAAATCCTCAATAAAGGCTAGTCAAGTACATGAATATCTAATTGTTGTGACCTTGGATCAATAAAGATCCTAAGTCCCTGTGATTTATATGCTAGTCCCTGGATCAATAGCTATCACTCACAGTCGATGAATATCATGTAAAACACAAAGTCATTATTACACGGAGATTCCAGAGTATGAAATTATTACAAATTTTCTTAGCAATAAGCTAGCTCCAATAACAGCGGAAACATAAAGCAGCTTGAGTCCATCAACGCCCCAGGCTTGTCGACTGTAGACTCGCGATCCCTACGAACCTTCCAATCTTCGGATTCTGCACATAAGACGTGCAGCCAACAAGTTGGGTCAATGCTTTGAATGTATTGGCAAATTACACCAATGAAAGAAAAAGACTAACTCTACATGCAAGGCTAGTTTAGGCTGTAGAGTTCATTTTATCAAAGCTAGTTTTCTTAAGTATGGAGAAGAAGAGAAGATTTCCCTACTTTGTAAACATTTGTTTAAGTAGTATATGGTCGAACGGCACACGAGGATATTACTCACCAAGTGAACACTTGGATATTACTCACCAAGTTCCCAAAACCCACCCAATAGCGATATGACTCAAGCCTTGGGTTTTTAGAAAAACTTTAAGTTCTGAATGAGAGAGAGGAAGATCCTTCAGAGGCTCCATCCTTCAGATGCTCAAGTGTTCTTTTCCGTGAACTCGGCTGATCGATCAGATTGCAATACTCTCGAGAGTTTGTGCACTTTACCCACAATCCATGATCAAGTCCTTTTACAGACAATACCATGGTGAGGCTTTCCCTTAGTATCCCCTCTACCTTCTGGATCCAACCGTGCCAATAACCTCCAAATGTTGGTACCCAGGTGAGGTTTCCCACTAAGTACTAGGCCAAGACAGAGCCCATATGTATTGTGGCTGCACTGGAAGCTTCTGAATTCTGAAACATGGCAGACTTCTTTGATTCTTGGCCGGCCGTCCACCACCAAAATCTCACTCGTTGTCCCGACAACATTCCGCCCAAAAGAAAACTTAGTTTTATTTTGAAGTGGATTTGAGAAGAAAAGTTTGCTCAAGAGAGCCTTTATACTTAGAAAAAATCATTGTCTTTCGAACCCCCCAACGGTACTTTATATATATAGCATAGCAAGCAATACTTAGCAAAAACAGGGGTAACCTATTAGGAGGGGGGAAATCCTAAGTATAGAGCTACTCATGGCATACTACAAAATCATCGCACTTGCAAAATAATACTAAGAAAAAATTACCAGAACATCCTACACATGCATACTACAGAATTTGAAGATCACATGCATAGTATCAAAACTAGGACAAAAATTATGAACAAGTGGTGTAACTTGCCTTGATCCGAGCAGCACTCTACACAATAGTACTCCTCAGCACACTCCGAACAATCTAACGAAAACACAACATAGATCTAATCACAACTTGCACAAAATAATGCCATAGAGATGATATGCATGCATGCAACATAGTAAGTATGCAATATTGTGTTCTAAATTTACCAAGGTAATCTCATTAGATTGCTAATGTGTTGGGGATGTTATTAGTATTAATTTCCCATAGATTTTAATTAATTTGGATCATTACTTTAATTTATAGGCTCATAAGGAGATCCAACCATCTAATCATCCCCGAATCATATCTAAGGACCTTGAGCAAGGTTTTATAATTTTAGTCAGTAGGTATTGTAAAAACAAATCCAATGCAACAAGAATCAACTAAAACGGAGTTCTAATTCTTTTTCTATGAATTAAATACTCCAATATAGAGATTAAATCCTACACGGCAAATAATACATCAAACTCGCAAAATTATTACAGATCTGTGTTCTACACAATTTTGTGAATCCAATGGTATATCATACGCAATTTTTGGCCTAGTGGTTGAATTTCTATGAATTTCGCAAGATTTAAATACAATCTAACCCTAATAGATTAGTAACAAGTGTTTCTTCCTGATTGGCCCCAGATAGATGATGCGGCGCTGACGCGGACTGCCACGCGGTGCAGCGTGATTCGATGGTACCCTTCGCTTTAAAGGACCTAATCTACGCCGTCCATCCTAGATCTAAGGGCTGAGAAAGAAAGACGGGCTCACCTCCCTGACGGCGGCGACTGGCGGCGGGTGGCACCGCGGTGGACGGCGATAGCATTTCGTTGTCCTCGGGGAAGGTGAGGTAGGCACGGATGATCGCCTCCTCCTCGCGGTCTCGACCGTGGCCTCGGATAGGGCCATCTCCTCCTCGAGCGGTGGTGGCGATGACTTCCCTTCCACGGCTCCGGCGAGAAATTGGGGGCGACACGCTGCGGTAGACATCGAACAAAAAGGGTGAGCCAAAGCTGTCGAGCGTGAGGATCATCGTAGGGAAGATAAATAGGAGAGGGGGAAGCTTCTGTCATCGATTACGAACTCACCGAGGTCGGCGGCGGCCCGAGCTTGCGAGATCGGAGACGAGATCTAGGGTTATTTTCTCAGGCTTAGAAACAGAGGAGGGGTCACGGCGGCGGTACTTATTAGCTGGCTGGGGGAGTCCGGTTGGATACGGAGACGGGGAGGCGAGATTGTCCCGTGGCTGGCGGGGATTCTGTTCCGATTCGTCAGGGGAGGGGGATGACAGGTGGGGCCGGGTGTCAGCGGGAGCATGCGACTGGGCTGGCGCTGGGGGCTCGTGGGCTGCGCTGGCAGGCTGGTGCTGCGGTGAAAAAACATGTTGGGCCCCCATGTGTGGTTTTGGTAATTAATGACAATCTTTATGGACTAATGTGTGTATTAAGTTATACTTGTAGGATTTGTCCATTGGAATCGCTTGGAGCATGTGTTGGCTTCAAGGTCGATGAAATGCAAAGAAGATATGTTGGGCTCAATATGCAAGGTCGATGATGAGGAATTAAGAAAGGCGTTACATCTTGAGAAGGGCAAGATCGTCTACATCGAGCTCAAGTGGAATGCTCAATTCAAAGGCATAATCTTGATAGGTTTTCCCTTTTGTCGATCTCTTGTTGTGTGTAGGAGACCGGGTTTAGGATAGATAACCGTACTATCAAGAGGGGCTCTCGTATGAGTAATTCGGTCACATCGATCAGAGAGAGCTCAAACCTTTGCATACTTGCATCATCGTATTTGGTTATTATTTGGTCTTATCCATGTGAGGATATAGAGCTTGTGGTAATCTCCATATCAAGCTCTTGTTCATCTAAATCGGATCTCCCATTTGTATCTTGTTGCGATTTTGATTTATGCGTCTTTTCGGTTTCTCACCAAGTGAGGTATATCACATTATTCTACTTGATACTTTCTCACTTGGTGATAATCAATATGAATCGGGTCAATCGGAGCTTCCAGTCAAAAGTTATTGATGTTTGAATATTTGCCTGTCTATCTGTTTTCTGGGCCGGGTAGTAGTACCGCCCGGACGGGCCGGTACTACCGCCCACCCCTGAAAACGGCCCGTTTTCTTTCTGCCTCGCTAGGTACCTAAATCCGGTACTACCGGCAGGCCCGGTAGTACCGCCCGGGTGGGCCGGTAATACCGGCTGACCCAGGAACTTTTTCCCCAGATCCAGATCTGCTCCCTGGCCCAGCTCGCCACGTTGACCTTCCGCCGCGCCCGCCTTGCTGCGCGTGCTCGCCCCCCTGGCCCACTCCCTCGTGCGCCACTCACCGATCGCCCAGATCCGCTTGCGCCAGCTGCTCGCCCTGCCTGGCCCGCTGGTCCGCTCGCTGTGCTCCTACCGCTCTGGATTCTTGTGCATGCGTAGCTGCAGCCTCGTTGACGCGCTCTTCTCGCCCGCTCCCGCGTGTGCTGCCCCGGGCCCAGCTGGTTGCCGCTGCGCGCACGCCCCACCAATCCCGCGAGCCAGCTGCCGCTCGCACTGCTGCGCGCCTGATGTCGCTGGCCCCGCGAGCTGTTGCTGCCTCGCTTCTCCCGCTCTCGCGCGCTCTGGCCCCACTGGCCCCGCGCTACTGCATCTCCCTGCCCCGCGTGCTGCCTTGACTGCCCCTGTCGTTTTTGGATCTGTTCGGTCCGGTAGTACCGGTCTGATCCGGTACTACTTTTTCGTCTAGAAAAATCACCCCAACGGCCAGAATTTTGCCCGTGTCCTTAAATAGTTTCACCCCTTTGTCTTTTAGGGTTGCTTCTTCTCTCTCTATTCTTGCTCAATCTTTGTGGCATCCCGCAAAACCACTACTAGAAAATCGCGTTGAATTTGTGCATCGCATCGTCATCATCTTGCATTGTTCGCATAAAACTATGTTTGCAAAGCCCGTGTTGATTTCTAAACGCCCCTCTTTATTCAAACATCCAAAACCGGGACCCCGGAATATTTTGTTTTGCCGTTATCGGTTTGCAAAAGCTTTGTTTAAAAATAAATAAAATTTATAATTATTTTAGTGGGGCAGTCGAACGGGCCGAGTAGACCCGAACGACCACCCCAGGTTTTAAATCGGTCCACCTCCTAATCCCTAAAGCTACCCACTATCCTACCCAACCCATCCCTCCACCTCACTCCCTCCAATAACATCCTGCCACCTCAGCCACCCTCTCTCCCTCACCCAATCCCTCCCTGCCACTTGTCCCTCTCTCCCCTCCCCCTCTCCACCTCTCTCTCTCACTTCACTTCTCACACCAAACAGCACACGCGCCCCACACAGCCTGGCCCCCACATCCCACTCGCCCCCACTGACCCGTGGGCCCCCTTTCTCCCCTGGTCCACTCACCAGCGTCCCACCCCTGGCCCCTGCCCCCCCGCACATGACACGCACCCACGCCGCTACCCCTTCTCCCTTTCTTCTTCCTCCCTCGCCGCGCAGCCCCGCGTCCTCCTCCCCTCTGGCCCCTCGTCGCCCCGCCCAAGCGCTGCCGCGCTAGCCCCGCCGCCGGCGCTCGCGAGGCTCTCCCCTCCGCCGCCGTCTCCCTCCTAGCCGCCCACCTGCGCCCCCTCGCCCCGCTCCGCGCCCGAGCCCCGCGACCGCCCCGGCCGCGTCTGCCGCTCGCCTCCGGCTCGTCGCTCCTCCGCGGCCGAGCTCCGCCGGCAGCCGCGTCCACCCCGCCCCGCGCGCCCTCGCCTCCTCGCCCCGGCGTCGGGTCCGCCTCGGAGCCGCGCCCCCCGAGCTTCTTCCCCGGCGCCGGCGCGTCCTCGCCGTCCCCTGCCGCCCCTCCTTCTCGTCGCCGGTGCTGCGCCCGGCCGCACCCGCCAGGCCCGAGCCGCGCCGCCCCAGCGCCTCCCCTCGCCGCCCCGAGCTCGCCCTTCCCCGCCGCCCAGCTCACCGCCGCACCGCCCCTGAGCTCCGTCGCCGAGCCCCGCCGCCACCAAGCCCCGCGTCTGTCCGCCGGCCGCCTTCCGCCTCCTTCCGCCGGTGCCCACGCGGCCCCCTCCGGCCAACCTCGCCGTCGCCCTCTGCCGTCCGCCGTCGCCCGCGATGCGCCGCCTCCCGCCCCCTGCGAGCTCTCCGTCCGCGTTCCGCCTCCGCCGGCTCCCTCCTCTGGCCCGCGTGGTGTCGCCGTCTTCAGCAGCCGAGGCCGCTGCCCTTCTCCTCGTGGTCGCATGCCACCGTTCGTCCTTGCCCTGTCCCTTTAGACGACGCCAAGTACACGACCGACCCGGAGATACAAGGCGGGCCCCATGACAAGCGCTTCGGAGCCCCGACGCCGGATCGATGATCGACCCTGAGGATTACGGCACTACAAGACGTCCTCCACGGGACCCGAAGGCCATCGACAGGGAACCGACAAGAACTACATCACGGACGCGGGAAAAACCCCGGGACGCCAAGACCCCCGTGTGAGACGACAAGACCGTCGCTCGGACGCCAAGACCGCCACATGGAATGATAAGCGCTTCATCTCGGACACGCCAAGTACTTGGGCCCGATGCCAAGGCCGACTCAATGGCTCGGACCCGACAGGATCTGCGCAACAACAAGATCGGCATCGACCCGGGAGAATCCTATGCGCCCCTGACGCCGAGACAAGACCTGCTTCCCGGACGCGACAAGAACTACCCCGATCCGAGACCCTAACCCCGGAGTCCAAGAACGATCCCGCCACCCCAAGTCTGTCGAACCCTGGACCCTGTCGAACCCCGAACCCCGGAACCCAAGACCTGCCGAACCCTAATGTGTGAACCCCTTCCCGCAAACCCTATTTTTATAAATGATATCAACTTGTTGCATCTTTAAATTGTCATCTCGCATGCATATCTTGTGGTTTGGGGGCTTTATGCCGATTCACCTAATAATTAAATATGGGGCCCATATGCGGGCAAATATAGTCTCATATCGGCCTCATTTAAACTTGTGTAGCGAACCGGTGATATATTCTGCCTTGTTAAACAATAGTTAAATCGCGGGAGCTAAATAACTTGCACCATCTAATAAATGTCGGGACCCCGGTTCCGCTTAATATGACCTAATTGCATCGCACCTTGCCATGCCATGCATCATACATGCATCATGCCGATCTTCTGCCGTGTATTAAATATTGCATCCGGTGTTTCTTCTAGTGTTTTGCTTCTTCGCGGATAAGGCCGTTGAGTTGGTGTGAGCTTCGCCCCGATCTTCGGTTGAACCTTCAACAATGTTTTTCAGGCGAGCATCTCCCCCTTTCTACCTATCTTAATTTTATAGTCTTTATTCCCTCCTGTTGATCTATTGCTATCTGTGTTGCGATGCTTTAGTTTCCGTACCTGTGATATACCGTGCAGCCCTATATTGCCTTGGACACACCCTATTACCTGTTGTTTGGTAGATAGTTGGACTTGCGCGTCGTAGTTGCTTGCTCAAGAGCTGATGTGTGTTGTCATATGCCACAGTTGCTGATGTATTGCCGCATGTTGTTGTTGGAGATGATTCTAGTTTTACTTATCGTCACTTTAATTTCTGTTTAACAACTAAAATTGAAATAAGCAGAGGCATCGGTGGGTGATAGATAATATTTGGTTTCCGAACGCCCACTTGTGTCCCGTAAGACCCCGAGTACTTGATACCTGTTCCTTGATTTATCGCGCTATCCACATCCGGGAGGTATATGGGACCCCCCTGAGCCAGAGCTTGATTCCGTCTTATTTCTTGGGGCCACAAACTAGTTTGAGGTGTTTTTACTATCCTGTACTTATGCCATGCTACTTATGTATTTACGATTGTGCGAGGAGCACACTGTACTGTTTAGGATCGGGACACGATTCCGCGGTGTCGACAAGCCCAGCCACACTTTCGGGTTCCCAGTCGTTCACAGCCGTCTACCCAAACCTTGAGGCCGTCTCGGAGCTTGCTTACTCCGTTGCGGGATCTACTCAAAGGGGTGGCCCCCTGAAATATTTCTGAATCCTGTGATTGTTCAGTCGTGAAAGCCTCGTTGGGTTTTGATTTGGTTTTTCCGAGGTTGATCGAGCGTGTGTTGCTATTGGTGCACCCCGGTCGGGTAAAACTTTCTGAAAGCCGTGTCCGCGGATATGGACGACTTGGAGCACAGTATCTCGATCATAGACAAGCATAACTAAAGTTTATTGCTATAACTTTGACTTTATAATGACTAGTAATCAGCTTCACTATAATGGAATGGCTAATTAATACTGCCCACAATTGCTTGTTTGGAGTGTCGCTTGCGACCATTGTACCTGACTAGTAAGTATGGCAACTATAATGGAATGGCTGAATAAAAGTACCAACAACTGCTGGGTTTTGGGGTTATCTCATGCTAATTGTATATGATTAGTAAGTGTTGCAACTATCATGGAAGGGTTAACTAAAAGTGCCCACTGCTTACTTTATCAGGATGAATATCTAAACCTGACTAGTAAAGTGTCACAACTATAACTGATTAAGTAAAACTGCCAACTGTGTGAGTTCCTCGGTTGACTTCCTCGTTTGGTCTCGAGGGGGAAACGCCAGGATGGGTTTGTTTGATGCTAGTATCAGGTTGGATCCGAATAGATCTTTCTTACCCCTCTCTGATAGCCGCCAGTTGTATCGAGTCTCTATAGGTTGTTTAGTGCATGCTGCCGCTGCCGCTCAGTCCACCACACCTATGTAGGCGAGGACCGCCGAATTCTAGCCTCGCTGTGTACTGGCCTCAGTACTGACGCTCCTCTTTTCCCTTTGCCCTTTGTCGGCACCCCTTTTGTTTAAGCAGGTGTGAGATCGACGACGTTAGCAGGGTTACCCTTCCGGCTTGGCCTGGGCAGGGTTATGGACGCCATTGGTTATTCTTCAGGGCTCTTAGCCCCATTTGCATCTTGTCCGTAGCTGGACGCTCTAACGTTTTCAAGGTGATTTGGATCTTGGTATATTATATCTGTATCCTTGACTCTTGGAGTCGCTGTTATATATATCTGTTCTGTGGGTCCCATCGAGGACTGTTGGGTAATGTTATTACTTCGTTTTCCACCCGCACGAAAGTGCCTGGTGGGCACCTTTGAATCGTTTCTATGCGGGTTTGGTGAATTTTGCCCAAACTTGCATAGGTCCGATTCTGAGGGTGTTACAGAGTGGTATCAGAGCTCAGCAGTTGCGATACCCCACAAGTCCAGCCTGTAGGATAACCTAGATAACGGCCGAAGTAGAGTGTCAAAACTATTTTTCAAAATCGGTTGGATAGTTCTGATTAGGTCTGATTTTACTCCTTACCCCCCTGCTGTTCCCCTCTTACCCCTACGTGTTTTGAATCCGCTCTCGTCTCTTTCTTCGAGTCCAGGAATTCTCGTGGTTGGGTTTCCGTCGTACCTTCAGGGTTTCTCTTCCCCCCCTTTTTGTAACGGAGGTGCCACGATCATCAATCTGCAACTTGTCTGTTATACCTTCCTCCAATCTTTTGTTCTTGAGCTAGCTATCCATATGTGTTCCTTGCTGGATATCAGTGTCGTTGAAAAACATATGAGAAGGACGAGCTTTGGTGAAGTTGGAGTCGACCTTGAGCATGTGTTGTTCAGGCCAATGGAACCATCGCGAAACCTAATCATTGTGTCTTTTATACGATTTCTGCTGGCAACATTCCTTTGTTCCGGATACCACCTATGAAGATCTTCAGTCTAAATCTCGAGAGTTGAGTTGCCTGATTCTCCTACCCATGTATAGCGTGATAGTTTGGGTCCGGGATGGACTGATCACCCTACTCGACTCTTACTGTTCGCTCTGTACATCGAACTGGTGGATCAATGTAACTTTTCCCTCTTCTAATGGAAGTTAGAGGTGGCATTATCGTTTGATGCCTATATCTTCGTCCTTTGTTTCTCCGGAGTGTTCTCTCGACGATCAGGAACAACGAACCTTTGTTGGTGGTGTCGCCGTTTCCCAGATGAAGAAGGAACCCTCGTTAGTGGTGTCGCGAGGTTCTACACAAAGCGAGAAGAAGGAGAACGCCGACCTTCCTTACGGTACCATGAGGCGGATCTCGAGGGCGAGATCCATTGTTAGTGGTGTCGAATTGTGGCATCCCGCAAAACCACTACTAGAAAATCGCGTTGAATTTGTGCATCGCATCGTCATCATCTTGCATTGTTCGCATAAAACTATGTTTGTAAAGCCCGTGTTGATTTCTAAACGCCCCTCTTTATTCAAACATCCAAAACCGGGACCCCGGAATATTTTGTTTTGCCGTTATCGGTTTGCAAAAGCTTTGTTTAAAAATAAATAAAATTTATAATTATTTTAGTGGGGCAGTCGAACGGGCCGAGTAGACCCGAACGACCACCCCAGGTTTTAAATCGGTCCACCTCCTAATCCCTAAAGCTACCCACTATCCTACCCAACCCATCCCTCCACCTCACTCCCTCCAATAACATCCTGCCACCTCAGCCACCCTCTCTCCCTCACCCAATCCCTCCCTGCCACTTGTCCCTCTCTCCCCTCCCCCTCTCCACCTCTCTCTCTCACTTCACTTCTCACACCAAACAGCACACGCGCCCCACACAGCCTGGCCCCCACATCCCACTCGCCCCCACTGACCCGTGGGCCCCCTTTCTCCCCTGGTCCACTCACCAGCATCCCACCCCTGGCCCCTGCCCCCCCCCCCCCCGCACACGACACGCACCCACGCCGCTACCCCTTCTCCCTTTCTTCTTCCTCCCTCGCCGCGCAGCCCCGCGTCCTCCTCCCCTCTGGCCCCTCGTCGCCCCGCCCAAGCGCTGCCGCACTAGCCCCGCCGCCGGCGCTCGCGAGGCTCTCCCCTCCGCCGCCGTCTCCCTCCTAGCCGCCCACCTGCGCCCCCTCGCCCCGCTCCGCGCCCGAGCCCCGCGACCGCCCCGGCCGCGTCTGCCGCTCGCCTCCGGCTCGTCGCTCCTCCGCGGCCGAGCTCCACCGGCAGCCGCGTCCACCCCGCCCCGCGCGCCCTCGCCTCCTCGCCCCGGCGTCGGGTCCGCCTCGGAGCCGCGCCCCCCGAGCTTCTTCCCCGGCGCCGGCGCGTCCTCGCCGTCCCCTGCCGCCCCTCCTTCTCGTCGCCGGCGCTGCGCCCGGCCGCACCCGCCAGGCCCGAGCCGCGCCGCCCCAGCGCCTCCCCTCGCCGCCCCGAGCTCGCCCTTCCCCGCCGCCCAGCTCACCGCCGCACCGCCCCTGAGCTCCGTCGCCGAGCCCCGCCGCCACCAAGCCCCGCGTCTGCCCGCCGGCCGCCTTCCGCCTCCTTCCGCCGGTGCCCGCGCGGCCCCCTCCGGCCAACCTCGCCGTCGCCCTCTGCCGTCCGCCGTCGCCCGCGATGCGCCGCCTCCCGCCCCCTGCGAGCTCTCCGTCCGCGTTCCGCCTCCGCCGGCTCCCTCCTCTGGCCCGCGTGGTGCCGCCGTCTTCAGCAGCCGAGGCCGCTGCCCTTCTCCTCGTGGTCGCATGCCACCGTTCGTCCTTGCCCTGTCCCTTTAGACGACGCCAAGTACACGACCGACCCGGAGATACAAGGCGGGCCCCATGACAAGCGCTTCGGAGCCCCGACGCCGGATCGATGATCGACCCTGAGGATTACGGCACTACAAGACGTCCGCCACGGGACCCGAAGGCCATCGACAGGGAACCGACAAGAACTACATCACGGACGCGGGAAAAACCCCGGGACGCCAAGACCCCCGTGTGAGACGACAAGACCGTCGCTCGGACGCCAAGACCGCCACATGGAACGATAAGCGCTTCATCTCGGACACGCCAAGTACTTGAGCCCGATGCCAAGGCCGACTCGATGGCTCGGACCCGACAGGATCTGCGCAACAACAAGATCGGCATCGACCCGGGAGAATCCGATGCGCCCCTGACGCCGAGACAAGACCTGCTTCCCGGACGCGACAAGAACTACCCCGATCCGAGACCCTAACCCCGGAGTCCAAGAACGATCCCGCCACCCCAAGTCTGTCGAACCCTGGACCCTGTCGAACCCCGAACCCCGGAACCCAAGACCTGCCGAACCCTAATGTGTGAACCCCTTCCCGCAAACCCTATTTTTATAAATGATATCAACTTGTTGCATCTTTAAATTGTCATCTCGCATGCATATCTTGTGGTTTGGGGGCTTTATGCCGATTCACCTAATAATTAAATATGGGGCCCATATGCGGGCAAATATAGTCTCATATCAGCCTCATTTAAACTTGTGTAGCGAACCGGTGATATATTCTACCTTGTTAAACAACAGTTAAATCGCGGGAGCTAAATAACTTGCACCATCTAATAAATGTCGGGACCCCGGTTCCGCTTAATATGACCTAATTGCATCGCACCTTGCCATGCCATGCATCATACATGCATCATGCCGATCTTCTGCCGTGTATTAAATATTGCATCCGGTGTTTCTTCTAGTGTTTTGCTTCTTCGCGGATAAGGCCGTTGAGTTGATGTGAGCTTCACTCCGATCTTCGGTTGAACCTTCAACAATGTTTTTCAGGCGAGCATCTCCCCCTTTCTACCTATCTTACTTTTATAGTCTTTATTCCCTCCTGTTGATCTATTGCTATCTGTGTTGCGATGCTTTAGTTTCCGTACCTGTGATATACCGTGCAGCCCTATATTGCCTTGGACACACCCTATTACCTGTTGTTTGGTAGATAGTTGGACTTGTGCGTCGTAGTTGCTTGCTCAAGAGCTGATGTGTGTCGTCATATGCCACAGTTGCTGATGTATTGCCGCATGTTGTTGTTGGAGATGATTCTAGTTTTACTTATCGTCACTTTAATTTCTGTTTAACAACTAAAATTGAAATAAGCAGAGGCATCGGTGGGTGATAGATAATATTTGGTTTCCGAACGCCCACTTGTGTCCCGTAAGACCCCGAGTACTTGATACCTTTTCCTTGATTTATCGCGCTATCCACATCCGGGAGGTATATGGGACCCCCCTGAGCCAGAGCTTGATTCCGTCTTATTTCTTGGGGCCACAAACTAGTTTGAGGTGTTTTTACTATCCTGTACTTATGCCATGCTACTTATGTATTTACGATTGTGCGAGGAGCACACTGTACTGTTTAGGATCGGGACACGATTCCGCGGTGTCGACAAGCCCAGCCACACTTTCGGGTTCCCAGTCGTTCACAGCCGTCTACCCAAACCTTGAGGCCGTCTCGGAGCTTGCTTACTCCGTTGCGGGATCTACTCAAAGGGGTGGCCCCCTGAAATATTTCTGAATCCTGTGATTGTTCAGTCGTGAAAGCCTCGTTGGGTTTTGATTTGGTTTTTCCGAGGTTGATCGAGCGTGTGTTGCTATTGGTGCACCCCGGCCGGGTAAAACTTTCTGAAAGCCGTGTCCGCGGATATGGACGACTTGGAGCACAGTATCTCGATCATAGACAAGCATAACTAAAGTTTATTGCTATAACTTTGACTTTATAATGACTAGTAATCAGCTTCACTATAATGGAATGGCTAATTAATACTGCCCACAATTGCTTGTTTGGAGTGTCGCTTGCGACCATTGTACCTGACTAGTAAGTATGGCAACTATAATGGAATGGCTGAATAAAAGTACCAACAACTGCTGGGTTTTGGGGTTATCTCATGCTAATTGTATATGATTAGTAAGTGTTGCAACTATCATGGAAGGGTTAACTAAAAGTGCCCACTGCTTACTTTATCAGGATGAATATCTAAACCTGACTAGTAAAGTGTCACAACTATAACTGATTAAGTAAAACTGCCAACTGTGTGAGTTCCTCGGTTGACTTCCTCGTTTGGTCTCGAGGGGGAAACGCCAGGATGGGTTTGTTTGATGCTAGTATCAGGTTGGATCCGAATAGATCTTTCTTACCCCTCTCTGATAGCCGCCAGTTGTATCGAGTCTCTATAGGTTGTTTAGTGCATGCTGCCGCTGCCGCTCAGTCCACCACACCTATGTAGGCGAGGACCGCCGAATTCTAGCCTCGCCGTGTACTGGCCTCAGTACTGACGCTCCTCTTTTCCCTTTGCCCTTTGTCGGCACCCCTTTTGTTTAAGCAGGTGTGAGATCGACGACGTTAGCAGGGTTACCCTTCCGGCTTGGCCTGGGCAGGGTTATGGACGCCATTGGTTATTCTTCAGGGCTCTTAGACCCATTTGCATCTTGTCCGTAGCTGGACGCTCTAACGTTTTCAAGGTGATTTGGATCTTGGTATATTATATCTGTATCCTTGACTCTTGGAGTCGCTGTTATATATATATCTGTTCTGTGGGTCCCATCGAGGACTGTTGGGTAATGTTATTACTTCGTTTTCCACCCGCACGAAAGTGCCTAGTGGGCACCTTTGAATCGTTTCTATGCGGGTTTGGTGAATTTTGCCCAAACTTGCATAGGTCCGATTCTGAGGGTGTTACAATCTTTTCCCCATATTCTTATTCCCTCTTGAGCTTGATTCTATGATTTCTCTCCAATGATTCGTGCCAATATTTGAGAGAAATATAGAGGAGATCTAGATCTATGCTTCGACCAAACCAAAACATCTCTTTGTGAGTGTATCTTTGGGGATCTAGATTTTGGGGGATTTTGTGTCTCTCTTTGATTCCTCCTCTCTTGTTCCCCCAATAGCTTTAGTAGCTTTGTTGGAACTTGAGAGAGAGGGATTTGAGCATCTTTGTGGTGTTCTTGCCATTTGCATTTGGTGCATCGGTTTGTGTTCTCCTCGGAGGATTTGGTTTGAATTACTCATTGGAGCTTGTCCCTCTTGGGTTCTTGAAACCCTAGACGGTTTGTGGCCTTGGTGGCATTGTGGCCTTTTGTGGCATTTGTTGGGAGCCTCCAATTAAGTTGTGGAGAAGTGCCCCAACCTTGTGAGAGGTTCCGGTTGCCACCGACAAGTGCACCGATAGTGGAAGCGTGGATCGATCCCGTTGGGGTGAGATTTACCGGAGAATAAGGGAGGCCTTTTGTGGTGTTGGTGGTTTGATACCACCCCCTCTCCAAACGATACGTACTCCATGTTGGGAGAAACTCGGTAAAATATCGGTGTCCCCGCGTGCCTCGGTTATCACTTATGCACTTTACATTGTGATAGCCTTCATGCTTGAAGTAATATATATCTTGCTATCACTTTGTTGCTTGTATTGCTTAGCATAAGTTGTTGGTGCACATAGGTGAACCTTAGTTGTTCTAGGTTGTGCTTAACAAAGTAAACACTAGTTTTATTCCGCCTTTGTTGAGCCACTCTAGGAAAAGTTTTAATCGCCTATTCACACCCCCCCCCCCTCTAGGAGACATCTGTATCCTTTCATGCGGCCCAGCTAGCTAGGTGACGCGCGCGCTGGCGGCTGCACGCTGCGGCCCGGCTAGGTTAGGCAGTTTTTTTATTCTTTATCTTTTTCCATTTTTCTGTTTTACTAAAACTTTAATATCTTTTGCATACCAAGTCCAAAAGCAATGAAACCAGTTTATAATTTTTTGTAAAAAGGAGGTGGTCATAATCTCACCAGAGAATATTATTTTTACAAGGTTTTAGGAAGTCCAAGAAAGAGTACCTCCTTCCTCTCATATTGAGGGATTTTTTGTTAGGGTTTTGTTAGGGTTTGGTGATAGGGTTCTTAATGTAAATTTTAACTTTGTAGGATGCAATGATGCAAGGATGATGCATGCTTCTAGTAAAAACTTAATATAAAATATGGGATGTTAGAAACCTACCCCCCCCCCCTTAAGAAGAATCTCGTCCACGAGATTCGGGTTGGCTAGCAAATAGGTGTGGGTGTTCCGCCTTCAAATCTTCTTCACGTTCCCACGTGGCTTCTTCCTCGGAATGGTGGTTCCATTGGACTTTGCAGAATCGGATAGTCTTGGTACGGGTAATCCTTTCGGCTGTTTCCAATATTTTGATGGGTTTATCCTCATAGGTAAGGTCATTCTCCAACTCAACCTCATCCAAGGTAACTGTTTCTCTTAGCGGTGTTTCGGCCATTTCCGGGTGGCACTTCTTTAGTTGTGACACATGAAACACATCATGAACAGTCAGTCCTTCTGGTAACTCCAACTGATAAACAACTTCCCCTCTACGGGCCAGAACCTTATATGGTCCTATGAATCGTGGGGCTAACTTACCCTTGATTCCGAACCTCTTAACTCCTCGTAGTGGTGAAACTCGGAGGTACGCATGGTCCCCTATTTTATAAGTCACATCTCTGCGCTTGGAATCAGCATAGCTCTTTTGTCGGGATTGGGCTACCTTTAGCCTATCTTGAATCTACCGTACCTTTTCCTCGGCATCCTTGATCAATTTAGGTCCAAACAGACTACGTTCTCCTACTCCACTCCATAACAGTGGAGTCCTACACTTCCTTCCATATAGAACTTCAAACGGAGCCATCTTGATACTTGTCTGGTACCTATTGTTGTACGATAACTCAGCATACGACAAGTTATCATCCCAACTAGACCCATAGTCTAGTGCGCAAGCTCTCAACATATCGTCCAGAATCTGGTTCACCCTTTTTGTTTGGCCATATGTTTGAGGGTGGAAAGCAGTACTGAATTCTAGTCTGGTTCCAAGAGTCTCATGTAACTGTCACCAAAACTTTGAAGTGAACTGGGTGACTCTATCTGATACAATTCCCTTAGGAACACCATGCAGACTTACAATCCTTGACATATATATCTTGGCAAGCTTAGCACTTGTGTAAGTGGTCTTAACGGGGATGAAGTGAGCCACTTTGGTAAAGTGGTCCACCACTACCCAGATAGAATCAAATCTTGAACGAGTCTGGGGCAATCCCGTGATAAAATCCATGCCTACCTTGTCCCACTTCCAGTCGGGTATAGGTAACGGTTGCAGCAATCCGGCCGGTTTCTGATGCTCGGCCTTAACTCTATTGCATACGTCACACAGGGAAATATACTCGGTAATTTCTATTTTCAAATTATTCCACCAGAATCTATCCATTTACATCTTCATGTTACCCAGATGAATTGAGTATGGTGAATCGTGAGCCTCTTGTAAAATCAACTTTCTGATATCGAAGTCATTGGGAACGCACAAACGCTTTCCATACCAAAGGGTTCCTTGTCCATCCAGACGGAAATCTTTTGCCTTCCCTTCACCTATTTTGACTCTTATTTCATCCAACTCCTTATCTCCCTTTTGTTCCTCCTTGATTCTCTCTTGAAGAGTAGGCACTATTTCCATAGTCGTTATGTGTCCTTTTGGAACTATTTCTAGCCTGAGATCTTTAAACTGCTTGCATAAATCCTCTGGGAGTTCCCCTACGGTAAGTCCATTCACATAAAATTTACGACTTAAGGCATCAGCTACTACATTTGCCTTTCTGAGGTGGTACTGTAAATCCAAGTCATAATACTTAATCAGTTCAAGCCATCTTCTTTGCCTCATATTCAACTCCTTTTGGGTGAAGATGTACTTCAAACTCTTATGATCCGTGAACACATCACAATGTTTGCCCATGAGGTAGTGTCTCAATACCTTGAGTGCATGTACCAAAGACGCAAGTTCCAAATCATGCGTGGGCTAGTTGTGTTCGTGGTTATTAAGTTCTCGAGAGGCATAGGATAACACCTTCCCATCTTGCATCAATACACTTCCAAGTCCTTGCCGAGAAGCTTCACAATAGACTTGAAAATACTTTTGGATATCAGGCAGACACAGAACTGGTGCCATTACGAGGCGTTTCTTCAACTCTTGAAAGCTTGCTTCACATGCCTCGGTCCATAGGAATTTCTTTTCCTTCTTCAACAGTTCTGTCATGGGTTTTGCTATTTTTGAAAAGTTTTCAACAAACCTCCGGTAATATGCTGTGAGGCCCAAGAAACTCCTAATATCTCCCACATTCTTGGGTGACTCCCATTCAGTCACGGAAGCTACCTTACTAGGGTCTACGACAACTCCTTTTGCCGACACAACATGACCAAGGAAACCTACTTCCTTTAACCAGAACTCGCATTTGCTGAACTTGGCATACAACTTGTGTTCCCTTAGCTTCTCCATAATTAGGCGCAGATGCTCCTCGTTTTCCTTCTCATCCTTGGAGTATATAAGTATATCATCTATGAATACCACGATAAACTTGTCCAAATATTCCATGAACACCTTGTTCATCATGGTCATGAAGTATGCCGGGGCATTGGTTAGTCCAAACGACATCACGGTGTACTCATACAATCCATATCTTGTGGTGAAGGTTGTTTTGGGCACATCCTGTTCTCGAATCTTTAGCTGAAAGTAGCCTGATCGTAGATCGATCTTTGAGAACACACTGGCTCCCTTTAACTGATCAAACAGGTCATTGATGTTGGGAAGAGGGTACTTGTTCTTGATCGTCACTTCATTCAACGAGCGGTAGTCCACAACTAGCCTCTTGGTTTTATCCTTCTTTTCCACGAATAGGACAGGTGCACCCCAAGATGACGCGCTGGGTTGAATGAATCCCTTGTCCAATTGTTCCCTAAGCTATTTCTTGAGTTCCTTCAACTCGTCCACATCCATCTTGTATGGTCTCTTGGCTATCGGCCCTGTGCCTGGCATCAAGTCAATGAGAAACTCAATATCATGGTCAGGAGGCCTCCCGGGTAACTCTTCCGGAAAGACATCTGGGTATTCCTTCACTATGGGTACATCCTCCAAGCTAACCCCCTTAAGAGAGTTCAGCATAACTTCCTTAAGTGCAAAATTTGACTTGATACGAATCATCTTCCCTTTCGGTGTTGTGAGTGTGACAGTCCTTTTGGCACAATCTATGACTCGAACTACTAGACTTGTGGGGAAGATGTGTGTCCCAATCCTTATTTCTAACCCCTAGCAACCGGAGTTTGCCACTATTTCTCCTCCAGGAGAACTTACCCTTAGAGGAGAATTTATAGTCTCCGTAGGTATCTTGCCTCTATCCACAAATACCCTTGATATGAATGAATGCGATGCACCAGTATCAAAAAGAACAACTACGGGAATGGAATTGAGCTTAAACTTACCAATCATGAAGTCTGGTGCGTCACAAGCATCCTCCATAGAGACATGATTCACTGTGGCTTTGACAAACGGATTTTGCTTCTTCTTGTTTCCATTACAATGGTTGTGTCCATTGCCATTCTTCTTCTCGGGGCAAGTGGTTGCATAGTGCCCTGTCTTGTTGCACTTAAAGCATGTCACCTCACTGAGATCCTTTCCATTGCTGCCATTCCCATTGCGGTGCTTATGCCCATTGTGTTTGTGACCGCCATGATGATGACCGTTATGGTTGAGGAAATTATTGTTATAAGGTGGTGGTGATGAAGTGCGCTGCTTCTGGTACGGAACAGAGTGCTTGTGAGGGTTAGACTTCCTCTTGTGGTTCTTTATGATCTTTCTTTTGGATTCAACCATAATGGCCATGTCCAAGAGCTCCTGAAAGTTGTCAAACTTCTGATCCACAAGCTAAATTGATATCTCATCATTGAGTCCTCTTAATAATTCCTCCTGCCTCTTGGCATTAGTGGAAACATCGTCGGACGCATAACGGGCTAGCTTGTTTAAAAGCTCACCATACTCGGTGACATAACGGTGCAACTGGTGTAAGTCGCAAAACTCGCGCCTTTTCAGAGTCATGACACCAGCAGCCACGTGATGAGTGCGGAAAGCTATCTCGAACTGATTCCAAGTGATAACATCAATATCCGGGTGGGTGACTTGGTAGTTATCCCACCATTCTGCAGCAGGTCCTTCAATTTGGTGCGCGGCATAACGCACCCTGTCGGCTCCGACAGCTTGCACGGTGTCTAACTTCTTGTTAATTGTGCGGAGCCAGTCATCCGCAATGATTGGTTCAGCGCTGCTAGTGAAGGTAGGTGGGTTCAACCTCAAAAACCGAGTCAAGCGATCATGTTGAGGTGGCGGTGGAGGTGGAGGTGGAGGAGGTGGCGCGTTGTTGTTGTTGTTTTGCATGTTCTGGGTGAGCAGTTGGATCAGCTGGTTCTGAGTGGCCACAAGTTGTGCAATATCTGGAGGAATTTTGGTGTTCGCACGTCTTGGCGGCATCTGTGGGGTTTGAGCAAAAGTTAAGAAATAGACACAAGACTAAGTATTAAACTCCTACCCTTATGAAAACACATCAAGCACACAAGGCATAAGCAGCAGGTATAACACATAACTCAACCAAGTTTAACTAAACCAAACATGTCTTGTTATTTATTACAATCGCGAATAACGTTCAACTATAGAATTTAAAGGTGGTCCAACTACTACACATCTTCCACGCCTTCCTCTTCTTCGTCCTCGAACGAGTAGCCCTCCTGCTCTAGGGTTGTCTTGTACAGCTCCATCTCCTTTGTGGTGGCTTCAAGCTTCTCTTGGAGGTCCTTTATATCATCCTGCAGCTTGTTGGTAGTGGCTTCTAGCTGCTCCTGAAGTCCCTCCTTCTCTCCTTGCAGTTCCTCCACTAGGCTTGACTTATTCGCAGCTTCAAGTTGCTTTGCCAAGTCCCTCTTGGAAGCATGCACATCATTGATTATCTTGCAAAGGCCCTCGGTCTGCACTTCAGTTCCCTCGATTTCCTGCTTGAGTTCCCTAATCCTCTTGTTTTTATTTATCACCCTCTTCTCTTGGTTAGTGAACTTCTTCTCTTGGTCCTGGAACTTCATCTCTTGGACCTTCATTGCCTCCTCATGCTGCTTGATTATTTCCTCCTTCTCCTTGATGACAGCGCATAGTTCATCGTTCCTTAGCATCTCGAGGAAGCTACCTTTTTCAAGGTCATGGATGTGGCACTCCAAGTCTTGATATTGGGTCCTTCGGCACTTGGTAGAAGTCCTTTCCTCAAAGGTTAACTCCATGGGAATTCCTTCCTCATCTCGCATTCCAAAAAGGCCGCCGCAGTGTCCTTGGAGAACCTCGTGATGGCGTCCACATAGGCGACCAATGAGCTGCTACAAGCTGATGCTAAGGGCCTTCTCCTTGGAGTCGCTAACGATGTGAATTGCTATGTCGTCCTCCGGGTGCTTGCCTCGCTCTTCTCCTAGCTGGATGACTTTGACTCCCCAGCAGCCGTCCTTGTGGAGTTTCTTCATTGTTCTTCCCTGGATTGTTGGCAGGGGAAGGTCCAAACGTGTGAGGAGATCCATAAGACATCCACCAAAGCGAAGGGGTTCGATGTCCGAGACAGTGTCATAGAGGAAGCTTGTCATCTTTAAGTTAGAAGAAAGAGAATTAGATACTTACAAGTAGAGGAAAAGCAGTAAGGCACATAAGTTAAAGGTGGTTCCAATCCTAGGGTCACGTCCTACAGGCAGTGATATGCTCTGATACCATCTGTTGTGACCTTGGATCAATAAAGATCCTAAGTCCCTGTGATTTATATGCTAGTCCCTGGATCAATAGCTAGCACTCACAGTCGATGAATATCACGTAAAACACAAAGTCATTATTACACAGAGATTCCAGAGTATGAAATTATTACAAATTTGCTTAGCAATAAGCTAGCTCAAATAATAGCGGAAACATAAAGCAGCTTGAGTCCATCAACGCCCCAGGCTTGTCGAGTGTAGACTCGCGATCCCTACACACCTATCAATCTTCGGATTCTACATATAAGACGTGCAGCCAACAAGTTGGGTCAATACTTTGAATGTATTGGCAAATTACACCAAGGAAAGAAAAAGACTAACTCTACATGCAAGGCTAGTTTAGGCTGTGGAGTTCATTTGCTCAAAGCTAGTTTTCTTAAGTATGGAGAAAAAGAGAAGATTTCCCTACTTTGTAAACATTTGTTTAATTAGTATATGGTCGAACGGTGTAACACCCTCAGAATCGGACCTATGCAAGTTTTAGCGAAACCCGCCAAACCCGCATAGAAACGATTCAAAGGTGCCCACCAGGCACTTTCGTGCGGGTGGAAAACGAAGTAATAACATTACACAACAGTCCTCGATGGGACCCACAGAACAGATATATATATACAACACGACTCCATGAGTCAAGAATACAAATATAATATACAAAGATCCAAATCACCTTGAAAACGATAGAGCGTCCAGATACGGACAAGATGCAAATGGGGCTAAGAGCCCTGAAGAATAACCAATGGCGTCCATAACCCTGCCCAGGCCAAGCCGGAAGGGTAACCCTGCTAACGACGTCGATCTCAAAACCTGCTTAAACAAAAGGGGTGCCGACAAAGGGCAAAGGAAAAAGAGGAGCGTCAGTACTGAGGCCAGTACACGGCGAGGCTAGAATTCGGCGGTCCTCGCCTACATAGGTATGGTGGACTGAGCGGCAGCGGCAGCATGCACTAAACAACCTATAGAGACTCGATACACCGGCGTCAATCAGAGAGGAGTAAGAAGTACCTATCCGGATCCAACCTGATACTACCATCAAACAAACCCATCCTGGTGTTTCCCCCTCGATACCAAACGAGAAAGTCAACCGAGGAACTCACACAGTTGGCAGTTTTACTTATTCGGTTATCGTTGCAGCAATTACTAGTCAGGTTTAGATATTCATCCGGATAAAGTAAGCAGTAGGCACTTTTACTTAACCATTCCGTTATAGTTGTAACACTTACTAATCAGATATGAATAGCATGAGATAACCCTTAAACCCAGCAGCTGTTGGTACTTTTATTCAGCCATTCCGTTGTAGTTGCAATACTTACTAGTCAGGTACAATGGTCGCAAGCGACAATCCAAACAAGCAATTGTGGGCAGTATTATTTAGGCATTCCGTTATAGTGAAGCTGATTACTAGTCATTATAGAGTCAAATTTATAGCAATAAACTTTAGTTATGCTTGTCTATGATCGAGATACTGTGCTCCAAGTCGTCCATAACCGCGGACACGGCTTTCAGAAAGTTTTACCCGGCCGGGGTGCACCAATAGCAACACACGCTCGATCAACCTCGGAAAAACCAAATCAAAACCCAACGAGGCTTTCACGACTGAACAATCACAGGATTCAGAAATATTTCAGGGGGGCACCCCTTGGAGTCTACCCGCAACGAAGTAAGCAAGCTCCGAGACGGACTCAAGGTTTGCGACAATGCCTGTAAACGACTGGGAACCCGAAAACTCGGGGTGTCGATACCGCGAAAACATTCCGCTTACCTAAACAGTACAGTGTGCTCCTCGCACAATCGTAAATACATAAGTAGCATGGCATAAGTACAGGATCGTAAATAAAACCTCAAACTAGTTTGTGGCCCCAAGAAATAAGACTGAATCAAGCTCTGGCTCAGGGGGGTCCCATATACCTCCCGGATGTGGATAGCGCGATAAATCAAGGAACAGGTATCAAGTACTCGGGGTCCTACGGGACACAAGTGGGCGTTCGGAAACCAAAAATTATCTATCACCCACCGATGCCACTGCTTATTTCAATTTTAGTTGTTAAAAAGGAATTAAAGTGAGCGATAAGTAAAACTATGATCATCTCCAACATCAACATGCGGCAATACATCAACAACTGTGGCACTTGACGACACGCAACAGCACTTGAGCAAGCGACTACGACGCGCAAGTCCAACTATCTACCAAACAACAGGTAATAGGATGTGTCCAAGGCAATATAAGGCTGCAAGGGGTATCACAGGTACGGAAACTAAAGCATCGCAACACAGATAGCAATAGATCAACAGGAGGGAAAATAAAGGCTATAAAAGTAAGATAGATAGAAAGGGGGAGATGCTCGCCTGAAAACATTGTCGAAGGTTCAACCGAAGATCGGGGCGAAGCTCACATCAACTCAACGGTCTTATCCGCGAAGAAGCAAAACACTAGAAGAAACACCGAATGCAATATTTAATACCGCGGCAAAAGATCGGCATGATGCATGTATGATGTATGACATGGCAAAGGTGCGATGCGATTAGGTCATATTAAGCGGAACCGGGGTCCCGACAATTAATTAAATGGTTCAAGTTATTTAGCTACCCGCAAATTAAATGTTGTTTAACAAGGCAGAATATATCCCCGGTTTGCTACACCAAGTTAAATGAGGCCAATATGAGACTAGATTTGCCCGCATATGGGCCCCATATTTAATTAGAGGTGAATCGGCATAAGGCCCCCTAACCACAGACAAGGATGCATGCATGAACAATTTAATATGCGGCAAGTTGTATTATATTATAAAATAATGGGGTGTCGGATAGGGAATCACATCTTAGGGTTCTCGACGGTCTTGGGGTTCCGGGGTTCGGGGCTCGGTCTCAGGGTCCGGATCTGGGGTTCGGGGTTTGACGGGGTCGGTCTCGGATAGCGGAGTAGATCTTGGCGTCCGGGGGAAGCACTTGGTCTGGCGTCGGGCATCGGACTCGCCCGGGTCGGTGTCGTGCTTGTCGTTGCGAAGCTCTTGTCGGGTCCGCGCCATCGAGTCGGTCTTGGCGTCCGGGGGAATTCCCGATGTTCCGTGGAGAATATCTTGGCGTCCGAGGGTTTCTCCGGGTCCGTGGGTAGTACTTGGCGTTCCGGATCAGGGTTCTTGTCGCCTTTGAACCCGGGGACTTGGCATCCATGGTCTTCGGTTCCGAGAAGAAGGACTGGTCGCATCCGACATCATCGCCTCCGGTTTCCATGTTGGAGCACTCCGAGTGGCATCGCCTTGGAGATCTTGTGACGAGGAAACTTGGCTAGAGTGGACGAGATGAAAGCACCGAAGATGGAGAGCTTGGCGAGGAACGGAGTTTGAATGAGGCCGTTGCCAGCAGAACATGTCGTAGCTGCACTTGCTAGAATAGGCCTGGTTCACATAGCACACATGCACAAAGGTAGGTGTCGAAACTGATTAAACATACAAACACGCAGGCTCCTACATGAACACGCACACAGGAGCTCGAAGGCCCGCACGGATGGAGGCCCGGCTGGCGGAACACGCAGAGGACGCCACGGCCAGGAAGTTCCACGGGGTGGCGCGAGGCGGATCACGGCGGCCCTGGCGGACAGAGGGGTGGAGGGACGCCGGCAGCGGCTCGGGACTGGGGCAGGGCTCCGCGACCGACGGGCCGAGGGAGCGGCGGGAGGCGACGGGCGGAGCTTGGGGACGGCACAGGTGGGGAGGCGACGCCGGGGAGGAGCCGGCGAGCGGCGGAGGGCGAGGCGGCGGGGCGAGGCCGGCGTCTGCAGGTGGCCGCGCGGGGTCGCTCCGGCGAGCGGGGCGAGCGCCGAACCGGCGGGGTCGGCCAGGGGAAGGCGGGGCTTGGGGGCGACGGCGGCTCGGCGGCGGTGAGGGCGGCCCGGGCGGTGGCGGATGCGGCCGGAGGCGAGGGTGGGGAGAGGCGGCCCGCGTCGGGGAGGGTGCTCGCGGGGCGGCGATGCTCGAGATGGGAGGCGGGGAGGCGCGGTCGTGAGGGGAGGAGGGGTCGCCGGCGGTGAGGGGGCCGCCGGAGGGGAGAAGGAAGGGATCGGGGCCGAGGTGGTTGGTGGAGGCGGTTGGTGACGGCGACGAGCGGGCGGCCGGTGTGGCATCCCGCAAAAACCACTACTAGAAAATCGCGTTGAATTTGTGCATTGCATCGTCATCATCATATGTTGGTTGTCAAAAACTATTTTCGCAAAGCCTGTTTTGTTTTCTAAAAACGCCCCGTCTTTTATTCAAACGCCAAACACCGGGTCTCCGGAATTATTTTGTTGTCGGCTATCGGGTTGCGAAAGCCGTGTTTTAAAATAAATAAAATTTGAATTATTTTTAGTGGGGCAGTCGAACGGGCCGGATAGACCCGAACGACCACCCCAGTTCCAAAACGGCCCAACCCAAAAACCTTTTTCTACCAGCCCTAGTCTACCCACACCCCCCTCCACCTCACCCCAGCCTAACATCTCTCGCCACCTCACCCTCATCCCAATCCCCACCCAACCAGACGCCGCCACTTGGCTCACCTCCTCTCTCCCTCTCTCCTTCCTCTCTCCACCTGCCCACACAGCCACACACGCACGCACCCAGACACACCAAACCCAGCTCCCACACCCGACAGCCCCTGTCCCCGGGCCCCACCCCCGCGTCCCCACGCGCGCCCCCCTGTTTCTCTTCCTCCTCTCTCCCCGCCCCGACAACCTCCCTTCCCCCTCGTCTGCTTCTCCCCTCCGCTCAGCGTCGCCCGGCCGCCCTTCACCGCCTCCCCGTCGACCACCCCGGCCGCCTCGCGCGCGCCCGCCTGCTCCACCCTCCGCTCGCCCCACCATCCTCGCCACGTCGCCCGCGTTTCCCCTTTCTCCCGCTCGCCTCCGCCCGCGTCCCTGGCTTCCCCAGCCTCCCCTCTGCGCCTCGCCCTACCGCTCGCCCCTCCCACCTGCGCCGCGGCCGCAGGCCATCACTCCGCCGCCCTCCCCTCAGCGCGCCGGCCGCCTCCGCCGCTCCCCACCGCTCTGCCTCGCTCCCTCCTCGCCGGCCCGCTCCCGCTCCGGTCGCCGCTCCGCCGGCCCGTCCCCCCTCCGCACGCGGCCGTCCTGGCCCCGGCGCCGGCCCCCGACCACGTCGGCCCGTCCCTCCTCCCGCGCCCTTCCTCGCTCCCCGCCTCCGGACCATCGCCGCCCCGCCTCCTCCGTGCCGCCCGCCGCCGACGCTCGCCCTCCGCCCCACCTCGTCGCTCTGCCTCGCCCCAGCGGCCGCCTCCGACCCCGCCGCCGGCGCCTGCTCGCCTTCTCCCTCTCCGGTGCCCGTCCTCGAGCCCGGCATTCACCGTCGGCCCTGCCTCCCTTGTCGTGGGGCCCTCCCTCCTCCGTTGACCGCCTCCACGCTTCCTCCGGTTCAGCAGTGCTCACGTCTCGCCCCTGCTACTCCTTTGTCCAGCATGACCCTAGTGTCCTCTGTTGCATGCTTCGGGGTGTGGATGCTGGGTGATTTGGAGTTGTGACGGTGGTGACCAAGTAAAGATGGTGTTGTGCCGACAAGGTGTGTTGATGGTGTGGTGCTACAACCAGGACTTCCTCTGGCTTGAGTCGACAAGATCGACAATGGATGATGAGACCCGAAGTATCCCGACAAGATCCTTCTCATGGACGCCAAGATCTCCCAGTGCCGAGACCCGAGTCCGACACCGACAACTGAAACCGTGGACCCGACAAGATCGACCTCACCGACGCCATGATCTCCGTCACGGAATCTGAAGACCGTTTCGATTCCTCGAACCCCTCCGAGCAGCCAAGATCGCCATGGAACGACAAGCACTTCACCCCGGACGCCAAGTCCGACCTGACCCGCGGACCCGACAAGTTCTTCACGACGACAAGAACGACATCGACCAGGGAGAATCCGATGCGCCCCTACACCGAACCAAGCTCTCCACCGCGGATGCGACAAGATCTACTTCTGTTGTCCGAGAACGACCCCGTCGAACCCTGAACCCTGAGACCGACCCCGAACCCCGGAACCCCAAGATCTGCCGAACCCTAATGTGTGAACCCCTTCCCGAAACCCTATTTCATAATATAATACAACTTGTTGCATATTAAAATTGTCATTCATCTCGCATGCATATTTGTGTGGTTTGGGGGCCTTATGCCGATTCACCTAATAATTAAATATGGGGCCCATATGCGGGCAAATCTAGTCTCATATTGGCCTCATCTAAATATGTGTAGCGAACCGGTGCTATCTTTTGTCTTGTTAAACAACATTTAATTTGCGGGGTAGATAAACAACTTGAACCGTTTAATTAATTGTCGGAACCCCGGTTCCGCTTAATATGGCCTAATTGCATCGCACCTTTGCCATGTCATCCATCATACATGCATCATGCCGATCTTCTGCCGTTGTATTAAATATTGCATCCGGTGTTTCTTCTAGTGTTTTGCTTCTTCGCGGATAAGGCCGTTGAGTTGATGTGAGCTTCGCCCCGATATTCGGTTGCACCTTCGGCAATGTTTTCAGGCGAGCATCTCCCCCTTTCTACCTATCTTACTTTTATAGTATTTATTCCCTCCTGTTGATCTATTGCTATCTGTGTTGTGATGCTTTACTTTTCGTACCCGTGATATCCCTTGCAGCCACATATAGCCTTGGACACATCCTATTACCTGTTGTTTGGTAGATAGTTGGACCCGCGTGTCGTAGTCGCTTGCTCAAGTGTTTTTGTGTGTCGTCAAGTACCACAATTGTTGGAGAATTGCCGCATGTTGATGTTGGAGATGATCATGGCTTTACTTTTCGTTCACTTTAATTACTGTTTAACAACTAAAATTGAAGTAAGTAAGCAGAGGCATCGGTGGGTGATAGATAATGTTGGTTTCCGACCGCCCCCTTGTGTCCCGTAGGACCCCGAGTTCTTGACACCTGTTCCGAGATCGAGCGCGCTAACCACAGGTGGGGAGATATGGGCTCCCCATTGATTATTACCTGATTTCAAAGTATTGTACTGGGGGACACAAACTAGTTTGAGGTTTTATTTACGATCATGTACTTATGCCATGCTTTACTGCTTTATTTACGTTTGTCCGAGGAGCACACTGTACTGTTTAGAAAGCGGAGTGTTTTCGCGGTATCGACAGTCCCCGTTTGGGGATTTGCTGTCGTTCACAGCCGTTTGCCCAAACCCCAGTCCGTCTCGGAGACCGGCCGACTTCGTTGCGGGTGTCGACTTGGTGGGGTGGCCCCCACGTACTTGCTTTGGGTCTGGGAACGTCGTGACTTAGGCCCCGCCGACATACCGATGGGTGTATGTTAACTGATCTGGCAAAAAGGGTCGAAGTGCCTGTGGATACTTTGGTGCACCCCTGCAGGGTTAAATCTTTTCGAGAAGCCGTGTCCGCGGTTATGGACGACTTGGAGCACAGTGCTTGATCATAGACAACTATAACTAAAGTTTATTGTTATAAGTTGACTTGTATCCGTCTTGACTAGTAATCAGCTTCACTACAACGGAATGGCTAAATAAAAGTACCAACAACTGCTGGGTTTTGGGTTTATCTCATGCTAATCGTATCTGACTAGTAAGTGCTGCAACTATCACGGAATGGTCAACTAAAAGTGCCCACTGCTTATTTTATCAGGATGATTATCTAAACCTGACTAGTAAAGTGCCGCAACTATAACTGAATAAGTAAAACTGCCAACTGTGTGAGTTCCTCGGTTGCCTTCCTCGTTTGGTCTCGAGGGGGAAACGCCAGGATGGGTTTGTTTGTTGGTAGTATCAGGTTGGTTCCGAATAGGTCTTTCTCACCCCTCTCTGCTAGCCGCCAGTTGTATCGAGTCTCTATAGGTTGTTTAGTGCATGCTGCCGCTGCCGCTCAGTCCACCATACCTATGTAGGCGAGGACCGCCGAATTCTAGCCTCGCCGTGTACTGGCCTCAGTACTGACGCTCCTCTTTTTTTTCCTTTGCCCTTCGTCGGCACCCCTTTTGTTAAAGCAGGTTTGAGATCGACGTCGTTAGCAGGGTTACCCTTCCGGCTTGGCCTGGGCAGGGTTATGGACGCCATCGGTTATTCTTCAGGGCTCTTAGCCCCATTTGCATCTTGTCCGTAGTCGGACGCTCGATCATTTTCAAGGTGATTTGGATCTTTGTACCGTATATCTGTATTCTTGACTCTTTGAGTCGTTGTTATATATATCTGTTCTGTGGGTCCCATCAAGGACTGTTGTGTAATGTTATTACTTCGTTTTCCACCCGCACGAAAGTGCCTGGTGGGCACCTTTGAATCGTTTCTATGCGGGTTTGGCGAGTTTCGCTAAAACTTGCATAGGGCCGATTCTGAGGGTGTTACAGCCGGCCGCGGGGAAGAGAGGAAGCGGGGCCAGGCGGGTGGAGGAGGGGGCGGAGCTAGGCCGGGGTGGACCGGCGGCGGAGCGGCGGTCTCCGGTGAGCAGGAGGAAGAGGAGGAAGCGGGGGAGCGTCGGGTGCGTGGGGATGGGCTGGGACGCGCGGGGACAGAGGCCAGGGGGTGGGACCCAGGCGCGTGTGTGCGTGCTGTGTGTCGTGTGCGTGTGGGGTGATCTGGTGGGGCCGGTGGAGGGAGTGGGAAGAGAGAGAGGGGCCAGGGGCTGCTGAGATGGCAGCTCCTGGTTGGGTAGAGGGGGAGAGAGGGTGAGGTGTCACTAGGGGATTGGGTGGGGTGATGTGGAGGGAGGGTGTGGGTAGGTTATCAGGTAGCTTTAGGATTTAGAAGGGCGGGTTAGTGGACCGATTGTATTTTCTGGGGGTGGTCGTTCGGGTCGAAACGGCCCGTTCGACTGCCCCCGCTAAAATAATTAAATCTTTTTATTTGATTTAAACGGGCCGTGTGCAAACCGATAGCGGCCAAAATAATTAATCCGGAGAACCGGGCTTTGCATTTGAATTAAGATGGGGCGTTTGGAAAACAAAACGGGCTTGCGAAAATAGTTTTATGCAAACAATGCATGATGATGACGATGCAATGCACAAATTCAACGCGATTTTCTAGTAGTGGTTTTGCGGGATGCCACAATTCGACACCACTAACAATGGATCTCGCCCTCGAGATCCGCCTCATGGTACCGGAAGAAGAGCGGCGATCTGCGTCTTCTCGCTTCATGTAGATCCTCGCGACACCACTAACGAGGGTTCCTTCTTCATCTGGGAATCGGCGACACCACCAACAAAGGGTCGTTGTTCCTGATCGTCGAGAGAACACTCCGGAGAAACAAAGGACGAAGGTAGAGGTATCAAACGATAAGGCCACCTCTAACTTCCATTAGAAGAGGGAAAAAGTTACATTGATCCACCCGTTCGATGTACAGAGCGAACAGTAAGAGTCGGGCAGGGTGATCAGTCCATCCCGTACCCAAACTATCAACTCTATACATGAGTAGGAGAATCAGGCAACTCTACTCTCGAGATTTAGACTGAATATCTTCATAGGCGGTATCCGGAACAAAGGGATGATGCCAGCAGAAATCGTATGAAAGACACAATGATTAGGTTTCGCGATGGTTCCATTGGCATGAACAACACATGCTCAAGGTTAACTCCAACTTCACCTTTTCCAACGACACAGATATCCGGCAAGGAACACATATGGATAAAGATCTCAAGAACAAAAGATCGGATGAAGGGCACAATAGAACAGTTGCAGATTGATGATCGTAGCACCTCCGTTACAAAAGGGAGAAGGCGAAACCCTGAAGGTACGATGGAAACCCAACCACGAGAAATCCTGGACTCGAAGAGAGAGAAGAGAGCGGATTCAAAACGCGTAGAGATAAGAGGAGAATAGCAGAGGGGTAAGGAGTAAAATCAGACCTAATCAGAACTATCCAACCGATTTTTCAAAAATAGTTTTGACACTCTACTTCGGCCGTTAGCTAGGTTATCCTACAGGCTGGACTTGTGGAGTATCGCAACTGCTGAGCTCTGATACCACTCTGTAACACCCTCAGAATCGGACCTATGCAAGTTTTAGCGAAACCCGCCAAACCCGCATAGAAACGATTCAAAGGTGCCCACCAGGCACTTTCGTGCGGGTGGAAAACGAAGTAATAACATTACACAACAGTCCTCGATGGGACCCACAGAACAGATATATATATATACAACACGACTCCATGAGTCAAGAATACAAATATAATATACAAAGATCCAAATCACCTTGAAAACGATAGAGCGTCCAGCTACGGACAAGATGCAAATGGGGCTAAGAGCCCTGAAGAATAACCAATGGCGTCCATAACCCTGCCCAGGCCAAGCCGGAAGGGTAACCCTGCTAACGACGTCGATCTCAAAACCTGCTTAAACAAAAGGGGTGCCGACAAAGGGCAAAGGAAAAAGAGGAGCGTCAGTACTGAGGCCAGTACACGGCGAGGCTAGAATTCGGCGGTCCTCTCCTACATAGGTATGGTGGACTGAGCGGCAGCGGCAGCATGCACTAAACAACCTATAGAGACTTGATACACTAGCGTCAGTCAGAGAGGGGTAAGAAGTACCTATCCGGATCCAACCTGATACTACCATCAAACAAACCCATCCTGGTGTTTACCCCTCGATACCAAACGAGAAAGTCAACCGAGGAACTCACATAGTTGGCAGTTTTACTTATTCGGTTATCGTTGCAGCAATTACTAGTCAGGTTTAGATATTCATCCGGATAAAGTAAGCAGTAGGCACTTTTAATTAACCATTCCGTTATAGTTGTAACACTTACTAATCAGATATGAATAGCATGAGATAACCCTTAAACCCAGCAGTTGTTGGTACTTTTATTCAGCCATTCCGTTGTAGTTGCAATACTTACTAGTCAGGTACAATGGTCGCAAGCGACAATCCAAACAAGCAATTGTGGGCAGTATTATTTAGGCATTCCGTTATAGTGAAGCTGATTACTAGTCATTATAGAGTCAAATTTATAGCAATAAACTTTAGTTATGCTTGTCTATGATCGAGATACTGTGCTCCAAGTCGTCCATAACCGCGGACACGGCTTTCAGAAAGTTTTACCCGGCCGGGGTGCACCAATAGCAACACACGCTCGATCAACCTCGGAAAAACCAAATCAAAACCCAACGAGGCTTTCACGACTGAACAATCACAGGATTCAGAAATATTTCAGGGGGCCACCCCTTGGAGTCTACCCGCAACGAAGTAAGCAAGCTCCGAGACGGACTCAAGGTTTGCGACAATGGCTGTAAACGACTGGGAACCCGAAAACTCGGGGTGTCGATACCGCGAAAACATCCCGCTTACCTAAACAGTACAGTGTGCTCCTCGCACAATCGTAAATACATAAGTAGCATGGCATAAGTACAGGATCGTAAATAAGACCTCAAACTAGTTTGTGGCCCCAAGAAATAAGACTGAATCAAGCTCTGGCTCAGGGGGGTCCCATATACCTCCCGGATGTGGATAGCGCGATAAATCAAGGAACAGGTATCAAGTACTCGGGGTCCTACGGGACACAAGTGGGCGTTCGGAAACCAAAAATTATCTATCACCCACCGATGCCACTGCTTATTTCAATTTTAGTTGTTAAACAGGAATTAAAGTGAGCGATAAGTAAAACTATGATCATCTCCAACATCAACATGCGGCAATACATCAACAACTGTGGCACTTGACGACACGCAACAGCACTTGAGCAAGCGACTACGACGCGCAAGTCCAACTATCTACCAAACAACAGGTAATAGGATGTGTCCAAGGCAATATAAGGCTGCAAGGGGTATCACAGGTACGGAAACTAAAGCATCGCAACACAGATAGCAATAGATCAACAGGAGGGAAAATAAAGGCTATAAAAGTAAGATAGGTAGAAAGGGGGAGATGCTCGCCTGAAAACATTGTCGAAGGTTCAACCGAAGATTGGGGCGAAGCTCACATCAACTCAACGGTCTTATCCGCGAAGAAGCAAAACACTAGAAGAAACACCGGATGCAATATTTAATACCGCGGCAAAAGATCGGCATGATGCATGTATGATGTATGACATGGCAAAGGTGCGATGCGATTAGGTCATATTAAGCGGAACCGGGGTCCCGACAATTAATTAAATGGTTCAAGTTATTTAGCTACCCGCAAATTAAATGTTGTTTAACAAGGCAGAATATATCCCCGGTTCGCTACACCAAGTTAAATGAGGCCAATATGAGACTAGATTTGCCCGCATATGGGCCCCATATTTAATTAGAGGTGAATCGGCATAAGGCCCCCTAACCACAGACAAGGATGCATGCATGAACAATTTAATATGCGGCAAGTTGTATTATATTATAAAATAATGGGGTGTCGGATAGGGAATCACATCTTAGGGTTCTCGACGGTCTTGGGGTTCCGGGGTTCGGGGCTCGGTCTCAGGGTCCGGATCTGGGGTTCGGGGTTTGACGGGGTCGGTCTCGGATAGAGGAGTAGATCTTGGCGTCCGGGGGAAGCACTTGGTCTGGCGTCGGGCATCGGACTCGCCCGGGTCGATGTCGTGCTTGTCGTTGCGAAGCTCTTGTCGGGTCCGCGCCATCGTGTCGGTCTTAGCGTCCGGGGGAATTCCCGATGTTCCGTGGAGAAGATCTTGGCGTCCGAGGGTTTCTCCACGTCCGTGGGTAGTACTTGGCGTTCCGGATCGGGGTTGTTGTCGCCTTTGAACCCGGGGACTTGGCGTCCACGGTCTTCGGTTCCGAGAAGAAGGACTGGTCGCATCCGACATCATCGCCTCCGGTTTCCATGTTGGAGCACTCCGAGTGGCATCGCCTTGGAGATCTTGTGACGAGGAAACTTGGCTAGAGTGGACGAGATGAAAGCACCGAAGATGGAGAGCTTGGCGAGGAACGGAGTTTGAATGAGGCCGTTGCCAGCAGAACATGTCGTAGCTGCACTTGCTAGAATAGGCCTGGTTCACATAGCACACATGCACAAAGGTAGGTGTCGAAACTGATTAAACATACAAACACGCAGGCTCCTACATGAACACGCACACAGGAGCTCGAAGGCCCGCACGGATGGAGGCCCGGCTGGCGGAACACGCAGAGGACGCCACGGCCAGGAAGTTCCACGGGGTGGCGCGAGGCGGATCACGGCGGCCCTGGCGGACAGAGGGGTGGAGGGAGGCCGGCAGCGGCTCGAGACTGGGGCAGGGCTCCGCGACCGGCGGGCCGAGGGAGCGGCGGGAGGCGACGGGCGGAGCTTGGGGACGGCACAGGTGGGGAGGCGACACCGGGGAGGAGCCGGCGAGCGGCGGAGGGCGAGGCGGCGGGGCGATGCCGGCGTCTGCAGGTGGCCGCGCGGGGTCGCTCCGGCGAGCGGGGCGAGCGCCGAACCGGCGGGATCGGCCAGGGGCAGGCGGGGCTTGGAGGCGACGGCAGCTCGGCGGCTTGACCGGCGGCGGTGAGGGCGGCCCGGGCGGTGGCGGATGCGGCCGGAGGCGAGGGTGGGGAGAGGCGGCCGGCGTCGGGGAGGGTGCTCGCGGGGCGGCGATGCTCGAGATGGGAGGCGGGGAGGCGCGGTCGTGAGGGGAGGAGGGGTCGCCGGCGGTGAGGGGGCCGCCGGAGGGGAGAAGGAAGGGCTCGGGGCCGAGGTGGTTGGTGGAGGCGGTTGGTGACGGCGACGAGCGGGCGGCCGGCCGCGGGGAAGAGAGGAAGCGGGGCCAGGCGGGTGGAGGAGGGGGCGGAGCTAGGCCGGGGTGGACCGGCGGCGGAGCGGCGGTCTCCGGTGAGCGGGAGGAAGAGGAGGAAGCGGGGGAGCGTCGGGTGCGTGGGGATGGGCTGGGACGCGCGGGGACAGAGGCCAGGGGGTGGGACCCAGGCGCGTGTGTGCGTGTTGTGTGTCGTGTGCGTGTGGGGTGATCTGGTGGGGCCGGTGGAGGGAGTGGGAAGAGAGAGAGGCCAGGGGCTGCTGAGGTGGCAGCTCCTGGTTGGGTAGAGGGGGAGAGAGGGTGAGGTGTCACTAGGGGATTGGGTGGGGTGATGTGGAGGGAGGGTGTGGGTAGGTTATCAGGTAGCTTTAGGATTTAGAAGGGCGGGTTAGGTGGACCGATTGTATTTTCTGGGGGTGGTCGTTCGGGTCAAAACGGCCCGTTCGACTGCCCCCGCTAAAATAATTAAATCTTTTTATTTGATTTAAACGGGCCGTGTGCAAACCGATAGCGGCCAAAATAATTAATCCGGAGAACCGGGCTTTGCATTTGAATTAAGATGGGGCGTTTGGAAAACAAAACGGGCTTGCGAAAATAGTTTTATGCAAACAATGCATGATGATGACGATGCAATGCACAAATTCAACGCGATTTTCTAGTAGTGATTTTGCAGGATCCCACAAATGGCACACGAGGATATTACTCACCAAGTGTCCAAACAACCTAACACTTGCATAGTACTCACCAAGTTCCCAAAACCCACCCAATACCGATATGACTCACGCCTTGGGTTTTTAGAAAAACTTTAAGTTTTGAAAGAAAGAGAGGTAACCTATTAGGAGGGGAAAAATCCTAAGTATAGAGCTACTCATGGCATACTACAAAATCATCGCACTTGCAAAATAATACTAAGGAAAAATCTACCAGAACATCCTACACATGCATACTACAGAATTTGAAGATCACATGCATAGTATCAAAACTGGGACAAAAATTATGAACAAGTGGTGTAACTTGCCTTGATCCAAGCAGCACTCTACACAATAGTACTCCTCAGCGCACTCTGAACAATCTAACGAAAACACAACATAGATCTAATCACAACTTGCACAAAATAATGCCATGGAGATTATATGCATGCATGCAACATAGTAAGTATGCAAGATTGTGTTCTAAATTGACCAAGGTAATCTCATTGGATTGCTAATGTGTTGGGGATGTTATTATTATTATTTCCCACATATTTTAATTAATTTGGATCGTTACTTTAATTTATAGGCTCATAAGGAGATTCAACCATCTAATCAGCCCCGAATCATATCTAAGGATCTTAAGCAAGATTTTATAATTTTAGTCAGTAGGTATTGTAAAAACAAAGCCAACGCAACAAGAATCAACTAAAACGGAGTTCTAATTATTTTTCTATGAATTAAATACTCCAATCTAGAGATTAAATCCTACATAGAAAATACTACTACAAACTCGCAAAATTATTACAGATTTGTGTTATATAGAATTTTGTGAATCCAACGTTATATCATACGCAATTTTTGGCCAAGTGGTTGAATTATATGAATTTCGCAAGATTTAAATACAATCTGCCAAATTAATCCTAACCCTAATAGATTAGTGACAAGTGTCTCTTCCTGATTGGCCCCAGATAGATGATGCGGCGCTGATGCGGCGTGCTGACGCGGACTGCCATGCGGAGTAGCGTGATTCGACGGTACCCCTTCGCTTTAAAGAACCTAATATATGCCTTCCATCCTAGATCTAAGGGTTCAGAAAGAAAGATAGGCTCACCTTCCTCCCTGACGGCGGCGACTCGTGGCGGGTGGCGCAGCGATGGACGGCGACACCGTTTCCGTGTCCTCGGGGAAGGTGAGGTAGGCACGGATGATCGCATCCTCCTCGCGGTCTCGACCATGGCCTCGGATAGGGCCCTCTCCTCCTCGAGCGGTGGTGGCGACGACTTCCCTTCCACGGCTTCAGCGAGAAATCGAGGGCGACACGCTGTAGTAGACATCGAACAAAAAGGGTGAGCCGAAGCTGTCGAGCGTGAGGATCACCGTAGGGAAGAGAAATAGGAGAGAGGGAAGCTTCTGTCGTCTATTACGAACTCACCGAGGTCGGCGGCGGCTCGAGCTTACGAGTTCGGAGATGAGAGATAGGGTTATTTTCGCAGGCTTGGAAACAGAGGAGGGGTCGCGGCAGCGGTACTTATTAGCTAGCTGGGGGAGTCCGGTTGGATACGGAGACGGGGAGGCGTGATTGTCCCGTGGCTGGCAGGGATTCTGTTCCGATTCTTCGGGGGAGGGGGATGACAGGTGGGGCCGGGTGTCAGCGGGAGCAGGCGGCTGTGGGCTGGTGCTGGGGCTCGTGGGCTGCGCTGGCGGGCTGGCGATGCGGCCCAGCTAGCTAGGTGACACGCGCGCTGGCGGCTGCACGCTGCGGCCCAGCTAGGTTAGGCAGTTTTTTATTCTTTATCTTTTTCCATTTTTCTATTTTACTAAAACTTTAATATCTTTTGCATACCAAGTCCAAAAGCAATGAAACCGGTTTCTAAATTTTTGTAAAAAGGAGGTGGTCATAATAGCACCAGAGAATATTATTTTTATAAGGTTTTAGGAACGCCAAGAAAGAGTACCTCTTTCCTCTCATATTGAGGGATTTTTTATTAGGGTTTTGTTAGGGTTTGGTATATGGTTCTTAATGTAAATTTTAACTTTGTAGCATGCAATGATGCAAGGATGATGCATGCTTCTAGTAACAACTTAATATAAAATCTGGGATGTTACACTAATTCTCAAAAAAAAGATAAAGGAATATCTTAAACGTCTGATAGTGTGATCGTATGGTTGGGAGTGTTGGATCACTGTGGTGGCTTCTAATCGAGCTTTATTGTTTCTTAATTAATAGTGTCCGAGTACCTAAATAGGACTAAAGAAATGTTCTTAGTCTATGGGGGTGATGAACAGCTCGTCGTAAAAGGTTACGTCGACGCTAGTTTTGACACCGACAAGGATGATTCTAAATCTCATACAGGATACGTTTATATTTTGAATGGAGGAGCTGTGAGCTGGAGAAGCTGCAAGCAAAGCGTGATCGCGGGATCTATAGTAGAAGCGGAATACATGGCTGCTGCAGAAGCGTCAAGTGAAGGAGTTTGGTTCAGGAACTTCATCACTGAGCTTGGCGTGGTTCCAAGTGCATTGGACCCACTAGAGATATTGTGTGACAACACTGGCGCCATAGTACTCGCTAAGGAACCAAGATATCATCCAAAGACCAAGCATATCAACCGCAAGTTTCATATAATCCGAGATTATATAGCAGATGGAGATCTGAAGATTAGCAAAGTACATACAGATCTGAATGTCGCAGATCCATTGACTAAACCTCTTCCACGTGCAAAACATGATCAGCACCTTAGTGCCATGGGTGTGAGATTGTTGCCAAATGTAAACTAGATTATTGACTAGTGCAAGTGGGAGACTGTTGGAATTATGCCCTAGAGGCAATAATAAAGATGTTATTATTATAATTCTTGTTCATGATATAGTTTATATTCCATGCTAGAATTGTATTAAGCGGAAACTTTAATACTTGTGTGGTTTGTGAACAACACCGTGTCCCTAGTACGCCTCTATGGACTAGCTCATTGATTAATGATGGTTAAGGTTTCCTAACCATGGACATAAGTTGTCGATTAATAAGGAGATCATATCATTGGGAGAATGATATGGTGGACAGACCCAAACTAAGCGAAGCAATTAGATCGTGTCATCGTGTTCGTCTTTGCGAAGCTTTTCTTATGTCAAATATTGTATTCCTTAGACCATGAGATAATACAACTCCCTCGTATCGGAAGAAAGCTTTGAGGTCATCAAACGTCATCCTATGAGAGGGTGATCATAAAGGTGTCTCTCAGGTGATCGGAAAGTATCTGTTGGGTTGTATGTATCGAGATGGAATTTGTCCCTCCCAAGTCGGAGAGATATACTTTGGGCCCACTCGGTAATCGATATCAACACCGCTTGCAAGCATGTGGTTAAGGAGTTAATCACAAAGTGATATCGGATTACGGAACGAGTAAAGTACTTGCTGTGAACGAGATTGAACTAGGTATGACGGTACCGACGATCGAATCTCGGGCAAGTAAAATATCGCGAGACGAAGGGAATATATATATGGGATTGATTGAATCCTGGCATCGTGGTTCATCCGATATGATCATCGATGAATGTGTGGGAGTCAATATGGGTTTCCAGACCCCTCTGTTGATTATTGATAGAAGATCATGTCTACATATTCTCGAACCCGCAGGGTCACACACTTAACGTGTCTCGACGCTAGGATAGATTGGATAATTGGTTTATGAGTTTTTGTTCGGAGTCTCAGATGGGATTCGGGACATCACGAGAGGTTCCGGAGTGGTCCGGAGAATAAGATTCATATAAGGCAGTGCAGTTTTTGGAGTTCGGAATTGTTCCGGGTTAATCGGTATTGTACCGGAAGCTTCTAGAACCTTCCGGAAGGGGACCTACGTGGCCCCACCTTCCGGGAGGGGGCATGGGCCTATGAGGGAGTGCCCTGGACGCATTGGGCCAGGGGCACAAGGCCCCATAGGGCCCAACCGGCCAACTAGGGTAAAACCCTAATTGGAGCTTCTAGAAGGGGGGTTTCCTTGCCCCCCACTCCTCCTCCTTTGGGCCGCCGGTTTGGAATTGGGGGAGGGGCTAGGGCATCCGCCCACCCCTCTATATAAAGAGGGCTGGGGGCGCACCACCCTACACCTTCCCCTCCAACCCTAGCCGCCATGATGCCCTTCCTCTCTCCCTCCCGACTGTTTGTAGGCGAAGCCCTGCTGCAGAAATTCTCCACCATATACACCACGCCGTCGTGTTGTAGATCCAATCCGTCTCTCCACCATACTTGCCGGTACGAGGAAGGAGGAGACGTCGAGGTTCTGCACGTGTGCATTTCACGGAGGCACCGCCACTTGTGGTGCTAGATCGGATCGGATCGCGAGGAGGAGAAGCGAGTACGAATACATCACCCACGTTCCGACGAACGTTCCGCTGTGCGAATCTTCAAGGGTATGAAGATCTAATCCAATCTCTCTCGTTGTTTGCATCTCCTAGATTAGATCTTGGATTTTCCTCTGTTCGCATCCGTAGAAAATTTTGATTTACTATGCCGCGAAACCCTTCAGTGGTATCAGAGCTAGATCTATGCGTAGATGTGTTTCACGAGTAGAACGCAACATGGTTGTTGTGGGCGTTGATGTTTTCTGTTGCAAGCTTCTTTTTTGTGTTCTTCTTATGACGCGGGATAGTGAGATTGAAGCGGTCCAGGCCAACCTTACGCGACGTCGTTCGCGAGACCGGCTCCGCACTTGACGTGTGGCTTGTTCCACAATGCGGCTGGTGGATGTCAGTTTCTCTCACTATAGTTGTCATGGGATTAACACCGGAGTTTGGCAACCATAATATCACCGTTGTGGCTTTCCGCAGGTAAGAATCGTTCTTAGCATCTACTCCCATAAGCCACGTAAAACATGCAACAACAAAGTAGAGGCGTCTAACTTGTTTTTGCAGGGAGTGTTTTCTATGATATGGTATGGCCCAAGATGTGATGTGTATAATGTATGCGATGATCATGTTTTGTAATGTTTCACGACTTGCATGTCGATGAGTACACAACCGGCAGGAGCCATATGGTTGTCTTTATAATTGTGTATGACCTGTGTGTCAACTTCTTATGCGCCATGTAATAGTTTCACTTTATCGCTAAGTAGTTAGCAATAGTTGTAGTTGCTATTCGTGGTGGAGGCAATCATGGTGGAGTGATGGAGATCATGCCGGAACGCACAAGATGGAGACCATTGCGCGAAGATTGGCTATACCATGTCACATAAAGTTATATGCATGTGATGTTTATCCTTTTATGTATCTTATTATGCTTAGATCGCGACGTTAGCATTATAAGATGATTCCTCAATTAAAGATCAATATAAAAACTGCATTCTCCCCAAGTATGCACCGTTGCGAAAGTTCGTCGTGTCCAAGCATCACGTGATGATCGGGTGCTATAGACTCTACGCTCACATACAACGGGTGCAAGCCAGTTTTGCACACGCGGAAATACTTGGGTCTAACTTGACAAGCCTAGCATGTACAGACATGGACTCGGAACACATGAACCGAAAGGTTAAGCATGAGTCATATGAATGATATGATCGACACTTCGTTGTCCACCATTGAAACTACATCTCTTCTCGTGAAGATCGGATTCGGTGTGGTGAATTTGGATCATGTTCACTAAACAACTTGAGGGATGTTGAATTTAGTGGGAGTTCATCTAGTAATTTGATTAAAAGTTGAACTAGTTATCATGAACATAGTCTAATTTGTACTTGCAAATATTGTAGATCAAACAGCTAAGTCCAACTTCAACTTCAACGTTTTTGCTGAGAAGGGAAAGCTTAGAAACAATGGGTCTAACTTCACCAATTGGTTCCGCAATCTAAGAATCATTCTCTCTGGCGGTCAAAAGGACTATGTCCTTGGGAAAGCGTTAGGTGACCCCCCTGCTGCAACTGCGCCGGCTGATGAGAAAGCTGTCTATCAGTCGCGCAAAGATGATTATGGTGTGATTAAGAGCACCATGTTGTTTGCTATGGAACCAGGACTTCAAAATTGTTTTGAAGACTATCCCGAGACCTTTGAGATTCTCGAAGAGCTGAAAACCATGTTTCAGACTCAGGCCCGTTCTGAGAGATATGAGATCTCTGAGAAATTCTTTAACTGCAAGATGGAGGAAGGGAGTTCCGTTAGTGAGCACACCATAAAGATGTCGGGATACCCTCAACGCCTTGAGCAACTGTCTGCAAGATTCCAGAGGAGCTCAAGATTGACAGGGTTCTGCAATCACTCCCTCCCAGCTACAAAAGTTTTGTAGTGACTCATAATCAGATTGGTTCCACTGATACAATCACCGAGCTCTTCGCTAAGCTGAAAGCTGTGGAGGTGGACATCAAAAAGGATAATCATGTGTTGATGGTCAATAAGCCCCCCAGCTTTAAGAAAGGTAAGGGTGCAAAGAAGCCCTTCAAAAAAGGCAGCGGCAAGCGCGTTGCCCCTGCTGAGAAGAAGCTCAAGTCTGGACCTAAGCCGGACACTGAGTGCTTCTATTGCAAGGACAAGGGTCACTGGAAGCGCAACTGTCCGAAGTACTTAGCGGACAAGAAGGCTGGCACCATCAAAGGTATATTTGATATACATGTTATTGATGTTTTCCTTACTAGCCCTCATTGTAGTGCCTGGGTATTTGATACTGGTTCAGTTGCTAATATTTGTAACTCGAAACAGGAGCTACGGAATAGACGGCGGCTTGCGAGGGATGAGGTGACGATGCGCGTTGGCAACGGATCAAGAGTTGATGTGATGGCCGTCGGCACGCTCTCCTTAGTTTTACCTTCGGGATTAGTTTTAATCCTTAATAAATGTTATTATGTGCCTGCGTTGAGCATGAACATTATTTCTGGATCTTGTTTATTGCAAGACGGTTATTCATTTAAATCGGAGAATAATGGTTGTTCTATTTATATGAGTAACATATTTTATGGTCATGCACCTATTGTGAATGGTTTATTTCTTCTAAATCTCGAAAGGGATGAAACACACATCCATAACATTGAGGCTAAGAGATGCAAAGTAGATAGTGATAATACTACTTATTTGTGGCACTGTCGTCTAGGTCATATTGGTGTAAAACGCATGAAGAAACTCCATTCTGATGGACTTTTGGAGTCTCTTGATTTTGAATCATTTGACACATGCGAACCATGCCTCATGGGCAAGATGATCAAAACCCCGTTCTCCGGTATGATGGAGCGACCAACGGACTTGTTGGAAATCATACATACCGATGTATGCGGACCGATGAGTGTTTCGATGCACGGTGGATATCGCTATTTTCTCGCTTTTACCGATGACTTAAGTAGATATGGGTATATCTATTTAATGAAACATAAATCTGAAACATTTGAAAAGTTCAAAGAATTTCAGAATGAAGTGGAGAACCATCGTAACAGAAAGATTAAGTTTCTACGATCCGATCGTGGAGGTGAATATTTGAGTTATGATTTTCTCACGCATCTTAAAGCAAGTGGAATCGTTTCACAACTCACGCCACCCGGAACACCACAACGCAATGGTGTGTCTGAACGCCGGAACCGAACCCTATTAGATATGGTCTGATCGATGATGTCTCTTACTGATTTGCCGTTATCATTTTGGGGTTATGCATTAGAAACCGCTACATTCACTTTAAATAGGGCACCATCTAAATCCGTTGAGACGACACTGTATGAACTGTGGTTTGGTGCTAAACCTAAGTTGTCGTTTCTTAAAGTTTGGGGATGCGAAGCTTACGTCAAGAAGTTGATGCCGGACAAGCTCGAACCCAAAGCGGAGAAATGCGTCTTCATAGGATACCCTAAGGAAACTATTGGGTATACCTTCTATCACAGAACCGAAGGCGAAGTGTTTGTCGCAAAGAACGGTTCCTTTCTTGAGAAGGAGTTTCTCTCGAAAGAAGTGAGTGGGAGGAAAGTAGAGCTAGACGAGGTTATTGAACCTTCTCTTGAATTGGAGAGTAGCGCAGCACCTGAAATTGTTCCAGTTCCGCTTGCACCAACAATAGAGGAAGCTAATGACAAGGATCATGAAGCTTCGGACGATGCTGCTACTGAACGTCGCAGGTCGACAAGGTCGCGTGCCCCTCCTGAGTGGTACGGCAACCCTGTCTTAACTGTCTTGTTAGTAGAAGACAGTGAACCTACGAACTATGAGGAAGCGATGATGAGCCCAGACTCTGAGAAATGGCTAGAAGCCATGAAATCCGAATTGGGATCCATGAGCGAAAACCAAGTATGGACTTTGGTGGACCCTCCTAGCGACCGAAAGGCCGTTGAGTGCAAATGGGTCTTCAAGAAGAAAACGGACGCGGATGGTAATGTTACTGTCTATAAAGCACGGCTTGTCGCGAAAGGTTTTCGACAAGTTCAAGGTGTTGACTACGATGAGACTTTCTCTCCCGTAGCGATGTTTAAGTCCATTCGGATTTTATTAGCAATTGCTGCGTTTCATGATTATGAAATATGGCAGATGGATGTCAAGATTGCTTTCCTCAATGGCAACATTGATGAAGAGTTGTATATGATGCAACCCGAAGGTTTTGTTGATCCTAAGGATGCTGATAAAGTATGCAAACTTCAGCGTTCTATTTATGGACTGAAGCAAGCATCTCGGAGTTGGAACCTTCGTTTTGATCAAGTGATCAACAGCTTTGGATTTATTCCAAATTGCTACGAAGCTTGTATCTACAAGAAAGTGAGTGGGAGCTCAGTGACATTTCTGGTACTATATGTGGATGACATATTGATTATTGGAAATGACATTAACATGCTTAACGATGTGAAGAGTTATTTGAACAAATGTTTTTCAATGAAAGACCTAGGGGAAGCTGCTTATATATTGGGCATCAAAATCTATAGAGATAGACAAAGACGCCTGATAGCTTTAAGCAAGAGTGCATACCTAGACAAAGTTCTGAAAAGGTTCAGAATGTAAGGCAAAGAAAGGTTCAGTGCCTATGTTGTCAGGTAAGATATTGAGCAAGGCTCAGTGTCCAACTACGGTAAATGATAGAGAAGCTATGAGCAAAGTGTCGTATGCCTCGGCCATAGGTTCTATCATGTATGCCATGATGTGTACTAGACCGGATGTGTCCAATGTTCTTAGTTTGACGAGCAGATACCAAAGTGATCTAGGAGTGGAACACTGGACAGCCGTGAAGAACATCCTAAAGTACCTAAAAAGGACTAAAGAAATGTTCTTAGTCTATGGAGGTGATGAACAGCTCATCGTAAAAGGTTACTTCGATGCTAGTTTCGACACCGACAAGGATGATTATAAATCTCAGACAGGATACGTTTATATTTTGAATGGAGGAGCTGTGAGCTAGAGAAGCTGCAAGCAAAGCGTGATCGCGGGATCTACAGTAGAAGCGGAATACATGGCTGCTGCAGAAGCGTCAAGTGAAGGAGTTTGGATCAGGAACTTCATCACTGAGCTTGGCGTGGTTCCAAGTGCCTTGGACCCACTGGAGATATTGTGTAACAACACTGGCGCCATAGCACTCGCTAAGGAACCAAGATATCATCCAAAGACCAAGCATATCAACCGCAAGTTTCATATAATCCGAGATTATATAGCAGATGGAGATCTAAAGATTAGCAAAGTACATACAGATCTGAATGTCGCAGATCCATTGACTAAACCTCTTCCACGTGCAAAACATGATCAGCACCTTAGTGCCATGGGTGTTAGATTGTTGCCAGATGTAAACTAGATTATTGACTCTAGTGCAAGTGGGAGACTATTGGAATTATGCCCTAGAGGCAATAATAAAGATGTTATTATTATAATTCTTGATCATGATAAAGTTTATATTCCATGCTAGAATTGTATTAATCGGAAACTTTAATACTTGTGTGGTTTGTGAACAACACCGTGTCCCTAGTACGCCTCTATGGACTAGATCATTGATTAATGATGGTTAAGGTTTCCTAACCATGGACATGAGTTGTCGATTAATAATGAGATCATATCATTGGGAGAATGATATGGTGGACAGACCCAAACTAAGCGAAGCAATTAGATCGTGTCATCGTGTTCGTCTTTGCGAAGCTTTTCTTATGTCAAATATTGTATTCCTTAGACCATGAGATAATACAACTCCATGGTATCGGAAGAAAGCTTTGAGGTCATCAAACGTCATCCTATGAGAGGGTGATCATAAAGGTGTCTCTCAGGTGATCGGAAAGTATCTGTTGGGTTGTATGTATCGAGATGGAATTTGTCCCTCCCAAGTCGGAGAGATATACTTCGGGCCCACTCGGTAATCGATATCAACACCGCTTGCAAGCATGTGGTTAAGGAGTTAATCACAAAGTGATATTGGATTACGGAACGAGTAAAGTACTTGCTGTGAACGAGATTGAACTAGGTATGACGGTACCGACGATCGAATCTCAGGCAAGTAAAATATCGCGAGACGAAAGGAATATATATGGGATTGATTGAATCCTGGCATCGTGGTTCATCCGATATGATCATCGATGAATGTGTGGGAGTCAATATGGGTTTCCAGACCCCGCTGTTGATTATTGATAGAAGACCATGTCTGCATATTCTCGAACCCGCAAGGTCACACACTTAACGTGTCTCGACGCTAGGATATAATGGATAATTGGTTTATGAGTTTTTGTTCGGAATCTCGGATGGGATCCGGGACATCACGAGAGGTTCCGGAGTGGTCCGGAGAATAAGATTCATATAAGGCAGTGCAGTTTTTGGAGTTCGGAATTGTTCCGGGTTAATCGGTATTGTACCGGAAGCTTCTAGAACCTTCCGTAAGGGGACCTACGTGGCCCCACCTTCCGGGAGGGGGCATGGGCCTATGAGGGAGTGCCCTGGCCGCATTGGGCCAGGGGCACAAGGCCCCATAGGGCCCAACCGTCCAACTAGGGTAAAACCCTAATTGGAGCTTCTAGAAGGGGGGGTTCCTTGCCCCCCACTCCTCCTCCTTTGGGCCGCCGGTTTGGACTTGGGGGAGGGGCTAGGGCAGCCTCCCACCCCTCTATATAAAGAGGGCTGGGGGCGCACCACCCCCTACACCTTCCCCTCCAACCCTAGCCGCTCTGCTGCCCTTCCTCTCTCCCTCCCGACTGTTTGTAGGCGAAGCCCTGCTACAGAAATTCTCCACCATATACACCACGCCGTCGTGTTGTTTTCCGTGAACTCGGCTGATCGATCAGATTGCAATACTCTCGAGAGTTTGTGCACTTTACCCACAATCCACGATCAAGTCCTTTTATAGACAAGACCATGGCGAGGCTTTCCCTTAGTAGACCCTCTACCTTCTGGATCCAACCGTGCCAATAACCTCCAAATGTTGGTACCCAGGTGAGGTTTCCCACTAAGTACTAGTCCAAGACAGAGCCCATATGTATTGTCGTTGCACTGGAAGCTTCTGAATTCTGAAACATGGCAAACTTCTTTGATTCCTGGGCGGCCGTCCTCCACCAAAATCTCACTCGTTGTCCCGACAACCATTCCACCCAGAAGAAAACTTAGTTTTATTTTGAAGTGGATTTGAGAAGAAAAGTTTGCTCAAGAGAGCCTTTATACTTAGAAAAATTCATTGTCTTTCGGACCCTCCAACGGTACTTTATATATATAGCATAGCAAGTAATACTTAGCAAAAACAGGGGTAACCTATTAGGAGGGGAAAAATCCTAAGTATAGAGCTACTCATGGAATACTACAAAATCATCGCACTTGCAAAATAATACTAAGGAAAAATCTACCAGAACATCCTACACATGCATACTACAGAATTTGAAGATCACATGCATAGTATCAAAACTGGGACAAAAATTATGAACAAGTGGTGTAACTTACCTTGATCCGAGCAGCACTCTACACAATAGTACTCCTCAGCGCACTCTGAACAATCTAACGAAAACACAACATAGATCTAGTCACAACTTGCACAAAATAATTCCGTAGAGATTATATGCATGCATGCAACATAGTAAGTATGCAATATTGTGTTCTAAATTGACCAAGGTAATCTCATTGGATTGCTAATGTGTTGGGGATGTTATTATTATTAATTTCCCACATATTTTAATTAATTTGGATCATTACTTTAATTTATAGGCTCATAAGGAGATTCAACCATCTAATCAGCCCCGAACCAGATCTAAGGATCTTAAGCAAGATTTTATAATTTTAGTCAGCAGGTATTGTAAAAACAAAGCCAACGCAACAAGAATCAACTAAAACGAACTTCTAATTATTTTTCTATGAATTAAATACTCCAATCTAGAGATTAAATCCTACACAGAAAATACTACTACAAACTCGCAAAATTATTACAGATTTGTGTTATACACAATTTTGTGAATCCAAAGTTATATCATACGCAATTTTTGGCCAAGTGGTTGAATTATATGAATTTCGCAAGATTTAAATACAATCTGCCAAATTAATCCTAACCCTAATAGATTAGTGGCAAGTGTCTCTTCCTGATTGGCCCCAGATAGATGATGTGGCGATGATGCGGACTGCCATGCGGAGCAGCGTGATTCGATGATACCCCTTCGCTTTAAAGGACCTAATATATGCCGTCCATCCTAGATCTAAGGGTTCAAAAAGGAAGACAGGCTCACCTTCCTCCCTGACGACGGCGACTCGCGGCGGGTGGCGCAGCGGTGGACGGCGACGCCGTTTCCGTGTCCTCGGGGAAGGTGAGGTAGGCACGGATGATCGCCTCCTCCTGCGGTCTCGACCATGGCCTCGGATAGGGCCCTCTCCTCCTCGAGCGGTGGTGGCGACGACTTCCCTTCCACGGCTTCAGCGAGAAATCGAGGGCGACACGCTGTAGTAGACATCGAACAAAAAGGGTTAGCCGAAGCTGTCGAGCGTGAGGATCACCATAGGGAAGAGAAATAGGAGAGAGGGAAGCTTCTGTCGTCGATTACGAACCCACCGAGGTCGGCGGCGGCTCGATCTTACGAGTTCGGAGACGAGAGCTAGGGTTATTTTCGCAGGCTTGGAAACAGAGGAGGGCGGCAGCGGTACTTATTAGCTAGCTGGGGGAGTCCGGTTGGATACGGAGACGGGGAGGCGTGATTGTCCCGTGGCTGGCGGGGATTCTATTCAGATTCTTCGGGGGAGGGGGATGACAGGTGGGGCCGGGTGTCAGCGGGAGCAGGCGGCTGGGGGCTCGCGGGCTGCGCTGGCGGGCTGGCGATGCGGCCCAGCTAGCTAGGTGACACGCGCGCTGGCGGCTGCACGCTGCGGCCCGGCTAGGTTAGGCAGTTTTTTTTATTCTTTATCTTTTTCCATTTTTCTATTTTACTAAAACTTTAATATCTTTTGCATACCAAGTCCAAAAGCAATCAAACCTGTTTCTAAATTTTTGTAAAAAGGAGGTGGTCATAATAGCACCAGAGAATATTATTTTTATAAGGTTTTAGGAACGCCAAGCAAGAGTACCTCTTTCCTCTCATATTGAGGGATTTTTTTATTAGGGTTTGGTATATGGTTCTTAATGTAAATTTTAACTTTGTAGCATGCAATGATGCAAGGATGATGCATGCTTCTAGTAACAACTTAATATAAAATCTGGGAGGTTACACTAATTCTCAAAATAAAAGATAAAGAAATATCTTAAACGTCCGATAGTGTGATCGTATGGTTGGGAGTGTTGGATCACTGTGGTGGCTTCTAATCGAGCTTTACTGTTTCTTAATTAATAGTGTCCGAGTGCCTCCAAAAGGCTAGTTGGGCTTGGGCTAGGATCTCCTCTTAGGCTCCTACGAGCCGTGAGCCCGTGAGTGTCCCTTTCCGAGTCGGCCCGTGCGTTGTACCTGTTTCCGATTAGGAAGAAACCAGCTTCGTCTCCCCCAGTCGATATACCAATAATAAAAATAATAATCCGTCCAAAATATATACTCCATGTTGGACGGAAGGAATAGAAAAATCAGAACTTTGGCTATTCCCCTTTGCTAGGTTTTGCCCCAATCCCACCGCAATGGAATCCGCTGGCGACGCTGCTTGCGCCACCGGCTTCTCAGATTGGTCGCGACTACCGCAGGATCTGCTGGTCATCGTCTTTTTGGAGCTGGAGATCCCCGATCTTCTCCGCTCAGGCGCCGTCTGCACAACTTGGCACTGCGCGTACTCCACCATCCGGCGCCTCCGACTTCCGTCCCTGAAGCAGACCCCATGCCTGCTCTACTCCTGCGACACCTATGGCCCCGACGCCGCCGCGCTCTACTGCCCCGCCACCGGCTCCACCTTCCGCGTCCCTGCACCAGACGCCCATCTCCGCAACCTTTGGTTTATCGGGTCGGCGGACGGCTGGATGGTCGCGGCCAACGAGATCGGCGACCTTCACCTGCTCAACCCCCTCACCGGCCGCCGGGTAGAGCTTCCGCCGGTCACGGCGATGCACCACGTCGAGGCCTCTCTGGACGGGGAAGGAGGCCTAGTGTACGACGTTGATGAGGATCTGTTCAACGACCCAGGCCCCACGCGCGTGCCGGCACTCGAGGTGCGGGACTGCATGTACTTCCGAGCAGTGCTGTCCTGCGGCCCTTCTGCTGGCGCCATGTGCGTCGTCCTGCTCCTCCACATGCCCAACGGCCAGCTCTCATACGCCAGGCCCGGAGACGAGCGCTGGACATGGGTCTCGCCGGATGACAACACCGGCCTCCAGTGCAGTGACTGCTACCGCGACGCGGCCTACAACAAGGAGCAAGGTTTGTTCTACGTGGTGCAGACGGATGACTCGGTTCAAACCTTAGACCTCAACGGGCCTTCCCCCGTGGCGAAAATGGTTTTCCGCGGCCGGAAGATCCACAATGAGGACGCTAACAGGTACCTCATCCACTCGCCATGGGGGGACCTCGTGCATGCCTGGAGGTACAGGACTGATGTGGCCTCAGAATCATCAGAGGAGGCCGACGACGTCCTTTTGCATTCATCAGTCCTTTTGCAAACAGGTGAGGTATCAGGTGAGGAGGACGACGATGACTACGACGACATCGGGCACAATGACTTCAGGGACCCTACCGTGGAGCTGAACACTACTGAGATACAACTCTACAAGACTGACCTCCATGGGCAGAAGCTGGAGAGCCTCCCGAGCTTGGGAGACCATGCTCTGTTCCTTGGTTACAATTCCTCTTTGTGCCTTCCGGTCAAGGATATCCCGGGGCTCAAGCCCAACCACGCCTACATCACTGATGATTCGTTCGAGTTCATCAGTTACTTTAAACAAAACAAGCGAGAAGTCGGTGTTTGGAGCATCGAATGCAAGACCTTGGAAAGCATTCATGATCCCACCCATGTTGAATACTCTTGGCTGAATTGGCCTCCACCCATTTGGATAGTACCCTCCCTTTTATAGAGGAATTGTATATCTTCCTTATTGTTGTTGCTTTGTTGTATCTTCGATTTAAGCCCCATAAAATAGAAGTGTTCTTGCACTATAATATACTATTGGAGCTGTAAAACAAATAATAATACTTATCTCAATTCTAATCTATTCATGGCAGCCAGTGAGCTAACACTGTTGTTTAGGCAAGTTTGGCATCGGTGAACTGAATCGGTGAGACAGAATATGCCAAAGACACTACAGATGCACACAGTCCAAAAACAAGAGGAAGAAAAAGAAAAAAAACTTGGAGTTATTCATTGTTCACAGTGACCGGTAGAGAAGTTCTCGTATAATTGGAACTAGATGGACCCGCGCCGCTCTGTTGTGCCGTCCTCTGCTAATGGTGTTTAAATTCTGTGGCAAGGGCATGGCTTATACTCTCTCCGATTCTGTAATATAAGACGTTGGGAGAATGTTTCGACAAGGTGAATCAAGTAAAAGTACAAGTTTGCCCTTATCGTTTGAATTTGAAAATACATCCGGACATGTTCCTTTTCCCGTCCCCTTCTTCCACGCGTCGCCGCCCACCTTGCCATCATTGCCTAGGATCTCTTGGTCGGGCAGCCTCACTACGGGAAAATATGTCGCTGCCGTGTAGACTCGGCTTTGCCGTGTGCCAAATAGACCGGAACACGGCAAAGACAAACTTTACCGTGTGTAACCAGAAAACACACAGCAAAATATACGAACACGGCAAATTTCGCCTCCCTTCCCCGAGTCGCCCAGGCCCCCCGTCGCCGAGGACCTGCCTCGCCTTAACTTACCAGGGCTGCCCCATCTTGCCCATGACCACCCTTGCCCAGCATCCTCCACGACCTTCTCCTCCTCGTCAGCTCCTTCTCCTCGGTCCACGGCAGCATGGTTTTTCCCGACCTGAATTTCAGTCCACCTGCAGAAGGAATCATACCTCAAGAAGATCAAAATGTAGGTAAAATCAACCATTGTATTTCCTGCTACTCCAAATCTGCAAAAAGCCTATCTGCATGTACTCTAAGATTCAGTGATTACTTCCCACTGGAGTAGTTTGAACAAATAAGTTAGTCAATAGTTTTACTGAATACGGTTTGAACATTCATTACTCTGAATATGCACAACTTCACTAGTTTGTCATACTGCCCAACCTAGATCACTGAATGTTTGAACATGTTTGAGTACAGTTTGAACACACAAGTATGCAGTGCCCAACCTAGATTGAGCGACCATGCATAGCAGTGAAAAAACTTACAGCATAGTTCGAACACACAAATGGTGATAGTTTTACTAACAGCAGAACTACTCCAAGTGCAAAGCAGTTAAACTAACAAGTTTGCATAGATATACATTAAATTCAGGTAAATAAGAACTCTAAGAAACATAATGCACTTCTTTCTTTCTCATATTTTGTGGGTGTGAATTTGCTTGTCCACTCTGCAGTAGAGAAAAAAATCTTGTAAACTCTAATTGGACAGAAATAATACTCTTCAGAACAATAGCGACAATACTCTTTATGGCAAAAATGACAATGGAATATTTTTTGATAGTACCAGGAGTGCACTTACCAGGATATCACTCTAAATGACCATCTATTCCAGACTTGAGAATGAAGAAATAGGCAGACTGTGCATTGTGCAAATAGATCACTATTCTTGCACCTTCTTCTACTCTTTAACACACATGTCAGGACACATTCTTGCACCAATCAACACCTTTTATGAAACTTGTGTATGTCTCCCGTTTAGATTTGTCATAATTTGTTTAGTTGTTCAATTGAGCCATATCATTTTCTAAAAAAAAAAAGATCACGCCAATCTCTTTGTCTTGCCTAACCCAAACCTTAGGCAAGTTCAGTGAGTAAGAGCTAAAAGAGATTCTGTCCTGGAAATAGTTTTCAGCCATTGGCTTTCCCTGCCACTGCCGCTCTGATTTTTCTCTGCTCCGATTCATGGGGAGAAAAGATAATGTGTCAAAGAATCGAAAATCTCTGGGCTCTGCAGCGAGTCATCATTTGTGATGCGCTGATGCAGACCACTGCTGTGTAGTGACTCTAGCTGGGATGTGTGGGCAGAAAACATGACCAGCATGATTGTAATGGCTATGAATTACATGCTTCGAAAAATACTCTGAATTACATGCTTGATTGGGTAGTATCCAGTACAAGATCTCACCTTTAGAACACATGAATTACATGCTTCGGAAAATACTCTATTCACTAGGAAGACCGAGGCTCTGCATTACAAAGGACAAGTCTACAACATCCTCCCCTCGACCTTTGAATTCACCTGCATGGAATGGAAACTTGCATCTCCTTCTGAAACTACGGTTTCCATTTCTCAGCTTCAATCTCCTACAGCATGCATGCTCCTTGAGTTCCCAAAGCGAGATAGCAAGCTTGACTGAATTAATTTGGGTGCATAATGGAAATATAAAGCTCGTCTAATTTATTTTAAGCAAATATCCTATAGTAGTTTTTTTTTTATAAAGAGCATATATTAATATCATCCTACAGTATACAGATAGGTCAAAGTGCAACATACTTGGCAACAAAGTTCAGATGAAATCCTGTAGCAAATTCATTGTTTCATCTTGCCTTCCAAAAAAAATTCACTTGACTCCATACAAACAACCCTCTTGGATTTACATAAATGTGGACAATAATTTATCAGCAACTAACCTGAATGTGCACAATAAATGTGGACAAACAATTCGTTTCGATGTCCCTTAATTCAATTTAAATTTATCAGCAACGAACCTAAATGTGGACAACAATTTATCCTCTAAGAGTAGAGTATATCTACAGACTGGAAATTAGTCTCCACCTCGACATTTATCTACAGACTAACCTAAATGTATAACCCTGAATGTATATCTACAGTATACCTACAGACTACCCTGATGTACAGCAGCAGCGTGAGGGCTCCGAGCAGCAGTCCTGGTACAGTGGTACCTGATGTCCCATGATGGACGCCAGGCTCACAAGCAGCAGTGTCCTCCGGCGGTCACGCTCCTGGCCCTGCTGCTACTTCTACCTCCTGGTGTCCCACACCCAGCGCCGGTACGCCCTTCTTCTCCTCTCCTGGCACGGGTAGCTCCGGCAACCTCAAACCAATTCTGCTGTTATTGAAGTATATTTTAACAGATTTTTTAATCAAAGGATCAAAGATCCCAGCTTTAAATTAATAAAGCCCCAAATGGCTAGTGTTACAAGGTACTGATTAATATGGAATAATTAATATCTTTAAATCTGTAAATCGGAATTCGGCAAATAATATGTCTAAATTAATTAGAAAATTAAGAGGAATCCAAATATGATATCAATATCAACTTATCATAAACTATGTCGTGATTCTTATCATAATTTCATTTGCCCGTTTAAAACGGCACGCATAAAGATTCTTAGCTCGGGACTGAGACTCACTAAACTTGAAGTGAATCTATGATCAAACAACATATTTTAAACCTAAAAATGATTTTTGTAAAAAATCATAAGCATCCGATCATGTACTTGTAGTTCATATCTGACCCACTTCCTGCCGATTCGGCAGGAATTTGTCTTTTTCACCAGGGATAGACATAAATGTTTGAGATCCCCTGTTATGAAATTATCCATGTAAGGTCGTCTAGTATTTTTGAAAAATGTGATGGTAGTATTTTGAATTAGCCATTTGGTGGTTGCTTCACAAAACCGTCCATTTTTTACACTCGGAAAATGGAAAACGGCTTTTTGGTGCGACAAAAAGGAAAACTTCGTCCTAAAACATTGTTCGCCATCCCATTATGCACACTTATGCACAATATGGAACATTATCACAAACTATGCCTTCATTCTAGCCATAAAATTGGTCATTTGACCCGAAAGCCGAGAAACCTCGAACGAGATAGGTCATTTTGTGAAGGTTTTTTTGAGACATAATCAATATACCAAGTTTGATATTTTTTCTTCTAACTATGTCACATAATATGACACCACACGAAGGTTTCACATTGTTTGGATCGTTTTTGAATTTATGATGCCCGTTTTAAACTATCGTTAAACTTTGTCGAAGGGCGGGCATGAAGATTATTAGCTCGGGGCTGAGACTCGCTAAACTTAAAGTGGATCTATAATGAAACAACATATTTTTAACCTAAAAATGATTTTTATAAAAAAATCATGAGCATCTGATCATGTACATGTAGTTCATATCTGGCCCACTTCCTACCGTTTCGGCAGGAATTTATCTTTTTCACCAGGGATAGACGAAAATGGTAGAGATCCCGGTGTTATGATATTATCCATGTAAGGTGGTCTAGTATTTTTGAAAAATGTGACGGTAGTATTTTGAATTAGCCATTTGGTGGTTGCTTCATAAAACCGTCCATTTTTTGCACTCGGAAAATGGGAAATGGTTTTTTGGTGCGACGAAAAGGAAAACTTCCTTCTAAAACATTGTTCGCCATCCCATGATATACACTTATGCATAATATGGACACATTATCATAAACTATGTCTTTATTCTAGCCATAACATTGGTCATTTGACCTGAAAGCCAAGAAACCTCGAACGAAATAGGTCATTTTGTGAATGGTTTTTTGAGACATAATCAATATACCAAGTTTGATATTTTTCCTTCTAAATATGTCACATAATATGACACCACGCGAAGGTATCATGTTGTTTGGATCGTTTTTTAATTTATAATGCCCGTTTTAAACTATCGTTAAACTTTGTCGAAGGGCGGACATGAAGATTCTTCGCTCGGGGCTGAGACTCTCTAAACTTGAAGTGGATCTATGATGAAACAACATATTTTGAACCTAAAAATGATTTTTATAAAAAATCATGAGCATCCGATCATGTACATGTAGTTCATAACTGACCCACTTCGTGCCGATTCGGAAGGAATTTGTCTTTTTCACCAGGGATAGACGAAAATGTTTGAGATCCCCCTGTTGTGATATGATCCATGTAAGGTGGTCTAGTATTTTTAAAAAATGTGACGGTAGTATTTTGAATTAGTTATTTGGTGGTTGCTTCACAAAACCGTCTGTTTTTTGCACTCGGAAAATGGAAAACGGCTTTTTGGTGCGACGAAAAGGAAAACTTTCCTCTAAAACATTGTTCGCCATCCCATGATGCACACTTATGCATAATATGGACATTATCACAAACTATGCCTTCATTCTAGCCATAACATTGGTCATTTGACCCGAAAGCCAAGAAACCTCGAACGAGATAGGTCATTTTGTGAAGGTTTTTTTAAGACATAATCAATATACCAAGTTTGATATTTTTCCTTCTAACTATGTTACATAATATGACACCACACGAAGGTTTCACGTTGTTTGAATCGTTTTTGAATTTATAATGCCTGTTTTAAACTATATATAATGTTTTATGTTTCACTTAATTTTATTTATAAATGTGTAATATTTGAGTGTAGATAGATATATCTTATTTTTCTGCAAATTTTGATATATTATTTGTATTTTTCTGTATTAGAATGATTTAGTTATGATTTTTCAAAAAATAATGAGATAAAAGGAAAAAAAATCTGGAGGCCTAGCCGTCGGCACAAACCAAACAAAATTTTCCAAAGAGTTGGGCCGTCGGCACAGCCTGTCTGCCTAACGTCGTTTCCATCGCCTGTCTATATTGGGGCTACGCCGAGGGCTGTACCTACGCTGAGGGCCACTGTCGGCACAGCCCTCTCTACTACGCCGACGGCCACGCTACGCCGACGGCTATCCTCGGCACCGTCATCTACGCCGACGGCCGTACCTACACCGATGGACAGACTGGTCAGCTGGCCAGGGAAGTTAGCTACACCGACGGCCCCGACATTTGGCCGTCGGCGTAGCCGGCCGGCCGTCGGCGCCTTAGTTCTTTCCTGTAGTGCATAGACATCGACGCCCAGGACCTCACCAATATGAGACGTCATGTCCTTCACTATCTCTTCCTTGCGAAACAACGGGGGAATACCCCGTATCTGAACCCATGCATGTATGCAATTTAGAGACACGGTTTTTGGATCCGCCATCCCATCATAGGGTTCCAGCATCACGCCATACTGCCTAAAAATCCAAGGTCCTTCGTTCATCACTCGGTTCCAGTCACCCAGACAGGACACCTGAAGGATGAACGGATTGTCCACTTCTTCGCCGAACCCCAAGAAAAATCCATCTTCTGGGAAAAAAAGGCTGGTTCCCGAAGTGCTTGTTTGTGTGAACTTTAACCACCACCATCCAACATGCTTCTTCCCGCAGGCTCACGAATTCCTCCTGCGGCAAGACCACATCATCCAACTCTTCCTCCTTGAGCACTAGCTTCTTCAACGGTTCCTGCAGATCCATCGGTGGAGCAAAGCCCGAAGACCCGCCCTCCCTCGGAATCTTAGCCGCCATGGAGCCGATTCCGACGTGGGGTCGAATCTAATCTCCCCTTGCCCTAGCTCCTCCCCTTCCCACCAAGGTCGGGCAATCGTGCAAGATGATCCCTTGGTCAGCCCGAGTGGAGATCAGATCGGAGAGAGGGACAAAGGTGATCGGTACCGGAGAAAACGTCGTTCGCCCAAAACCCTAGTTTCCTAGGTCATGAGAATGTTCCGACATGAGGGTCGGGCTCATCGGCAGCACGAAATGTTACGATACGAGGGCCAGGCTGGGCCGGGCCGCACAGACTTGACGTGTGCTGCAGGCCTCCCACTTACGTACGTCGCCGGCCCCAATCCACAGATCATCTTATATCTTACACTATTCTACATATATATAATGAGGCTTCGGGTCAAATGGTAAACAGGGAGAAGAGTTCCATTTTCTTCAGTTCTGGAATTCCTGACAACACCCGTGATTTGGTGAAACAGGAGCTGGATATAATGGTGGAGGCCTTTAGCGAGAAGTATTTGGGTCTACCTACAGCAGTGGGCAATCTCACTAATGAGGACTTTGTATATATTTATGATCGCATAAGGAGTAAGATAACTGGATGGGATAAATGGATGTCTTATGCGGGAAAGGATGTGATGATCAAAGCAGTGCTCCAGGCTATCCCAACTTTCAGTATGAGTTGTTTTCAGCTTTTAAAGGGTACTTGTCAGAAAATTGTATCCCTTATTGCACGATTCTGGTGGAGTGGCTCGATTGATAAGAAATCTATGCATTGGCTTTCATGGGAAAAACTTGCGCGGCCGAAGGCCTCCGGCGGGATGGGTTTCCGTGATTTGGAGCTATTCAATCTGTCCCTTTTGGGGAAGCAAGGATGGAGGCTGCTCACTCAACCTCAATCCTTATGTGCCCGGGTTTTGAGTAGCAGGTACTATCCAAGTGGTTATTTTATGTCAGTTACCCAGCTCGGACTGTATCAAAACCTGGAGGGCAATTCTTGCAGGACGACAAGCACTTGAATTAGGACTGTTAAAACGGATTGGTGATGGGTCTACTGTGTCTATATGGCAGGATCGGTGGATCCCTGGTTTGGCTGTTAGTCGTCCAATGGGTAGGTTGATTGACACTGATGTTGTGACAGTTAATGAGATCATTGATCCTGTGCTGCATCAGTGGATAACTGAGAAGATACAGGAAATTTTTCTAGCCCCAGATGCTCGAGCGATATTGCAGATACCTCTTCGGAGGAGTGGAGGAGAAGATTGGCTAGCTTGGCATTATGAGAAAAACGGAGTTTATTCTGTTAGATCGGCCTATCGTGCGCTCTTGTCAGCAAAGAAGGGTAGAGAGGCAGCGATCACCAGTGGAGTTGGACATTCTAGTATGCACAATGATGAAAAGTGGAGAAGACTTTGGAAGTTGGATGTTTTACCGAGAGTACGAGTTTTTTGGTGGCGGGTTTTGAAAGGCATCTTGCCGGACTATGCAACTCTCACCAGGCGGCATGTCAGAGTAGATAGTACATGCTCGGTATGTAAGACAACATCAGAGACTTTGTATCATGCATTGATGGAGTGCGGGCATGCGAAACAATTCTGGAGGGCTGCCCGAGACATCTTGCATTTGACATTACCAAATCTACATCCCGAGACTTGGGCAATGGACATCTTATGTGATGCTATGTTCAGTCAAGGGGAGCGAGAGAGATTGATTTCCATAATGTCAGCAATTTGGGATTCAAGAAATCGATGGACGCATGAAGATACGGGATATGATCCTTCTAAAACACTGGAGTCTATTGCTAAGACATTGGGTTACCTGGAGATGAAGGTTTCTAAGGTGGGAGCTAGTCGACCACCATGTACCTGGCATGGCCCAGGGCCAGATGTTATAAAACTGAACTGTGATGGTGCAGTTAGAGAGGAGCAGGGGATTGCCGGAGGTGGAGGTGTTGCGAGGGATGCAGGGGGTTTTAGGGCTGCGTGGTGTCATGTTTACCACAGCATTTCGGATCCTCTCTCTGTCGAAGCACTTGCCTTCAGAGATGCAGTTGCCTTTGCAAAGCAACATGGTTTTGTGCGAGTCATCTGTGAGTCAGACTGTGCAGAGTTGGTGAATCTATGGAGAGGAAGGAAGACACGGTGCTCGGCTTTAGCCCCTATGTTTAGTGAAATAGATGAGATGAACTTCTCTTTTGAGCTCTTCAAGTTTAGTTTTGTGGGTCATAATGCAAACAAAGTAGCTCATGAGTGTGCACGCTATGCTTGTACCCACATGTAGAGAGTAGGTCTTGGGATGAACCCCCAGATTTCCTAGATAACAGTCTTAGGACCGATTGTAATCCAGACCAAAGCAGCAGGTTTTCAGACGCACTCATTTCCTTTCAGGGTACCGAAGGGAGCTGGAAGGTTTTTAATGAGACGGACCTGTTAGCTTAATTTTAATATATTGTTTTTCTCGAAAAAAAATTCCCGGTATTCCCGCGATAGGGAACGACATTAATATGGCGCCAGATGATCTGTGTGAAGGAGCCAAAGAATATCCTCCTGCGCATTCGCGCTCACGTAAATTATGCACTGAATTCCTTTGTGTCGTTCACGTAATTTGTGCAATGATCCTTGCCCAGCAAGTAAATGCGCGCTATCCCTTCCTCTCCATATTTCCTTCCTGTCGATGGGCAAACAAAATCTCTTCCTGCCCATTTGCTCGCGTAAATTATGCACTGACTTCCTTTTCTCCGTGCATTTACTGATCGACTTCCTTTTCTCATATTCTCATATCCAACTGGGGCTATATATTTAGTCCCCCATCCGCCCGTGGTGCTCTAATCGATCTCCGCCGGTCCGGACTGCCGCGCCGTCATTAGCCAGCCGAGATGATGCTGCGTGGGTTCGTGTCTTATCTCCGCCGGACCGCCGCCGAGATGCTACGTCGGTACGTTGTCTTCCTGCTGCATGCTCTAGGCTCTAGCACTAGCAGACAGATCCCTTCTCCCTCCACCGCCGGATATATAAATCCGTAATTTTCTTGCATTGCATTGATTCCTCCATCGTTGCCTTTCCAGATTGGCTTCCGCCCTGCGGTCTGCGTTCGGGTGGCCGGAGACGGAGAGCACAGCTGCCGCCGACCTCCACGACGACGTCGTCATGGAGGTCCTCTCGCGTCTGCCGGCCGAGTCCGTCGGACGGTTCAAGTGTGTCTCCAAGCACTGGCTTCATGGCCTCATCACCCACCCCGAACACCGCCGCAATATCCCACACACACTCACGGGATTCTTCCGTCAGACCGAGAACCAAGACGGCGTTTTTCCTTTTGCGGTTTTCCCTATCGTGGGGGACGACGACGACGACGACCAAGATGATTTTCCTTTTGCGGTTTTCCCGATCGTGGTCGTGGGGGATGACGGCGACGACGAAGACGGTGTCATTTTTCATTTTCTGGAAGATGACGACGACGAGGACGATGGCTACCAGTCCTGGGACGACGATGGGATAACATCAGTTCCGGATTTCCTCTCCATAGTGGGAGAGAAGGAGCACCAGGTCGCCTCCCCTTCCTTGTCCTTCTTGCCGGGGTACGGAAGCATCTACCCGAAGCACTGCTCAGATGGCCTTGTCCTCTGTCTATGCTGGAAGGTTTTCCCCTTTGATGAATCGGATTACGTCGTGTGCAACCCGGCCACCCAGCAGTGGGACACCTTGCCCGGCTACGGCCACCGCGGCAGGTCCTCCATGCCTCTCCATCTGGCCGCTGATCCCGCCTCGAGCCACTTCCACGTCTTCGCCATGTTGCGGAACCACCACGGATACATTGCCGCACTAGACATATACTCCTCCAGAGACAGAGCCTGGAGCCACAAGGAGGCCCACTGGGACCACGACGCCTTGCCGGTCTATGCTCAGCACACCGTCTTCCTCCATGGAATGTTGCATCTCCTCACCACGAGGAGGACGATCGCCACCGTGGACACGGAAGGGTCCAGCTGGAACAAAATCCATCTGCTGGAAAAGATGGAGTCCCTAGGCGTAGACGTGTCTCGGCCGTTCATCGGCAAATCCCAGGGACACTTGCATTATGTCAACTACAGCCACGACAATTATTACACCCTGTCGGTGTGGATGTTCCAAGCAGGCGACGGCAAATGGATCCACAAACACAGGATCAGTACCCACGCCCTTTTCGGAACCAGGCGCAAGCAGTACTGCCTGGACATGCGTGAGATTTCTTTGGTTGCGATACATCCTCAACGCAACACCATCTTCTTCGCTGTGTCAGGCGACAAGAAGTTGATGTCCTATGACATGCTGGGCCGCCGCGGGAAAACTCGCCGTGTTCGCGGCCTTCTCAATTGTCACACCGATGGGATGGTGTTCAATCCGTATCATCCATACGTTCCCTCTTGGAGATCCATTCCTCCTTTATACTAAAAGAAAAGTACTACCAGGTTGATACACCCAGAGTGAAGGCTATGTGTCTTTGAGAATGGTTGCTGCTGAATTAATTGCTGTGTCTTTGAGAGCTTTTTTTTTACTGATCTTTGAGAGAGTTGCCTGGTTTGCTTATGTATTTTCTTAGTGTTGCGTCTTTCAATTCAAGTGTGAGTGTGCTGAATTTATTGCGTCTTTCAATTCAAGTGTGAGTGTGCTTAGTCTTATATAATTTTGTACCCCTCATTGTGATGCAAATTCCTGCTTCTAGTGTAAATTCTGCCGTTCCGTCCAATAACGAGCTAGGCAAGATCGCTCTGGTATAACCATTAGATGACCGATCGATCAAGCAGCGTCAAGAACTCGCTGCATCATCTTATTCAGATCGTGCTCGCCTCTATGTATATAACCCTACTCCATCAGGTTCACTCAAAAAGTAACTGGTTTTAGAACATATATGGTTGAAAAAGAACAGCTCCCTATACCCTAAAAAAACACCCATCATAAAAAAATGCTTTAAAGACTGAAAGTTAAGCAACCCAGTCCCTGGTTTTATTTTGTGAGATTGCTTTTCCTCTGAATGATATTTCACGGACTTCAGATTTTGTCAAAAGCTGACATCCTTTCAAAAAAACAACCAAAACATCTGATCAAGTAGTAATGTTTCACAGGTACACACGTCCGAAATTCACATCAGGAAAGCTCACTTTGCATGCCATCAAGAAAAAAGTAAATCAGCCCACTATAATAAGATTCTGTATGATTTGAACAAAACTGACGATTCGTTATAGCACATCTGGATGGTCCCAGAGGATCCGACGGTCATGGATAGAAAAAATATGTTTTCTCGTGATACGTTGACCACGGCACAACACATGCCTCAAATTTTAGGTAATATAATCTAAACTATCCTGATTCTGCATCAATTGTGCTAATAGCTTCTTCAAGGCGGTTGCCACTTTCACTTGGTTTTGTGGGAGAGGACGCCAAGCCCACCCATGTAGGGCCTCAGCGGCTCCGGAATCGCCACAGTGCCATCCTCTTGCTGAAAATTCTCCAGAATAGATATGATCAGACGAGGCACAGCGACTGCAGTCGCATTCAGTGTGTGGACAAACTGCGTTGGCCCTGAACTGCCCCCCTTCCCTTTCTTAGGGTTTGTTGCCGATGGAGGCTCCGAGGGTGCTGGACGGAACCGGATGCCTAGCCGCCTGCTCTGGTAGTCCGTGCAGTTTGAGGCACTCGAGATCTGCCCGTTTTGTTCAGAAAGCATCAGCAGGACTGCTCAAAATGGACAAAACTTGAGAAGGGGGCATAAAGTATGTGTTCCTTACCTCACCGTACCGCTCTAGGCCTGGCATCCATGCCTCGATGTCATACTTTCTGTAGGCTGGTGCGCCCAAATCCCCTGTTGCCATATCCAAAGTTCTACAACAGACAAGGATATTCTTATCAGTGTTGGAATGTTTATGAAGTGGAAACTCAGGAGATAAGGACATACTTGAAATGAAGTCCAAGTGATGCATAAAGATCCTCTTCGATGGTAATAAGTTCTTCATGGTACTTGTCACTTTCCTCTGGTCGACATAATATGAACATCTCAACCTTGCTAAATTGATGTACTCGGTAGAGGCCCCTATTCAAGACAGATTGACTGAAACTCAGCAAACTTTATGGAAGACTATATATAATGTCAGGACTTGAACGATCCATCGAAAAATCTTGAAACCTCTATATGAACATACTATGATCAAACTTCATAAATCGATAAGCACACTCAACAATTCTCAAGATAGTCTTCAAGGAAAGAAGAAAAAAGAGATACCTAGTGGCAGCACCTGCAGCACCAGCCTCTGTGCGAAAACAGTGTGAATAGGCCACATATTTTATAGGTAAATCAGAGTCAGGAAGTATAGAGTTCATATGGATGCCTCCAACAGGAATTTCTGCAGTGCCTATGAGGCACTGATCACTGCCATCTATGGAATAGACCTACATAAAGATAGCATAAGTGATTAAATAAAATTTCTATCTATAATAAGGGGCATAAAGATGACAAAAGGTATGATATAATTCTTGCATAGTACTATCAACAGTAACAAGATAGAGATACCAATATAACGTGTCATAACACAACAGCACAAACTATATACTACAGAAAGTACAACTGTGTATAATACTGTCATAACACAACAGCACAAAATATGTACTACAGTCTACAGAAAGTATATACTACAGAAATTGCACTTATATAATTCTATTGCATGAACATCTGTGCAAGAACCTGATAATGGAGCCAGTTCTGAAACTCCTAACATCGTCATACATGTTGTTAACTATGTAGTATGGTACAGTCTTGTCTCCTATACTTAAACTAAACCTTTACTATTTAAAATCCAATCTGTGATCATTACAATGAGCAGGACCCCAATATAAGCACAAGAACAATTAAACATGTACCTCCCTCTAACAAAATTAAAAAAATGGAATAGAAATTGTTAATGGACATGGATTGACCAGCACAGCAACCTGGCCACATAGTAGCAGTTAATCAAATAATCAGCCCGAGCAAGAAGATATTGATGGAGAACATATCAAATAAAAACAAAAAATACTCATACTAACTCAGTGACATGGACACATAGTGCTTGAGTGGCTAATAACAAGAAATGTAAAAAATACTATGTTTACAAGGGGACTCCATACCTGTGTATTTTGGGCCCTTGGCTGGAAACCACATCTCTCAACAACAGATGATCTTACAATCTCTGGAGTTATGAGTGGCGTGAAACCTTTCTTTGAGACCTCGGCAATAGCCCAATTTACAAGGGCCATTTCTAACAAAACAGCTTCATTCTTCAAGTAGTAGAACTTTGAACCACTGACCTGTGCAAGACAGTACAATTTTTGTAAAAAGAGTAGGACAAATCTGGGCATCTACTCATATTAGGAGTTCATACTTCGTATTACAAGGAAAAATAAAGTAATTAAGTACAAGTATCCTCTAGAACTAAAATAGTTGGCACCCACTAAGGATTCTTCCTGATTCCTCATCATTCAAACACGTCACTAAAATAATTTCAACCATCTGATAAAATCAAGCAAGACCACCGTTGCTGATCTATTGGAGCTATTAGTAGTAGTTTTGTTATTCTTATTTTGGTTTTCACTTTAAACCCCATCATGATACTATTGTGCTATCAATACAAATATGTGATGATATAACTGTCATTGTTGTTGTATATACAATTTATACAGGATTTCAGATTTGTTTCTTCATTATTTCGGATTTATTTATCTATCATTTCAGATTCATTTTGCATGTCCATGGGTTATATGATCCTTAGCTAAATATATGTGCATATATACTGTAGTGAACTTGTTTAGTCAATAATTCAGTCTACTGGTCAAAGCCAAAGAACTGAAAGGCTTTGGCACCAGTATTTCCGTAACTGATTACAGCCAAGCATTTCAAAATGTGTTTTCTCTATTATGTAAACTAGAGTTGCAATTTTTTGGGCCAACATAGCCAAATCTCCTGTGCAGTTACATACATGTATTTGTAACAAAATATCGTTAAGAGTTTGTAATCCATGTTCTTTCTGCATAAAAATAGTTCCATAGCTTTTAATTCTAATTGGTATCATGTTTCACCTTTAGGTACCACTATATAAATATCTATTCTATACTGATTTATATGATTATATCCCTTCTTTTGCTGCAGGATGTAATAAATCACACAGATCAGACAGTGTATCGTCTAGTTGTGTTATTCAATGACTGGTATAGCATGTTGTTTAACAATGTAAGTTAACAAAACATTGTCGTAGTTATACCTCAGAAGCTGCATCAAAATCAAATAAATCAAGGTCCTTTCCCAGCTGAATGTGATCTTTGATGGTGAAACTGAAGTTTCTCTGACTGCCTACCTGTATGACATAACCAAAACGAATTAAGAAACGCCGAAGACAGCAATCTGTAACATTCCTATTAGCCATGTCACTCCGGGAAATTTCTGGGCGTGACCCGGCATTGTAAGAAAACAGTACATAAATTTCATAATTTGTAAAAACAGAAGCACAAAAACTGCAGGTGAAGTTATACAGAAATCTACTACCTCCTTTCTGATGACAGAGTTTTCTTCATCCCCTACGGGAACATCTGGATGTGTGGTATTAGGAATACTTTGTGCTTCTAACTGAAGCTTATCAGTTAACTGAACAAGATTCTCTTCCAGCACAATAAGGCTTTCTTTCAGGTTCTTGCCTACAATATCCCAAAATGAGTAAAAAGCTATTAACTCGTGCATTCGATTTGCTTATACTTGACTTTCAAAATACACTTGTATCAATTGTACCTTCGTCAACAAGGGCTTGGCGAACAGATGGGTCGAGTTTCCCTTTCATTTTGTTGGCAACAGCATTTCTTTCAGCTCGGAGCCGTTCGACCTCCTGCCATCTGCCATCATTAGGAATTGTTGCCATGCTTTTGTTACCACCATATTATATACCAGAACTAGTTAACCAATTGTATTCAGTTAATGAATGCAAAGAAGCATGGCTTCAACAGGACGAAGGACCTTCTTGAATGGAATAGTTTAATGGGCAATAGAATGTGCGGCATGTACTGAAGTGCACAGGGAACTTAAAAACTTTGCAAATACACTAGGCTGCACAACAAATTGACTAGCGGGAAAATCTTAAATCACTTCAGGGCAACCAAAGTCTACTAACGGTTGAGATTTCCATAATACAGACATACTCTTCTAATTCAATGTTGACGCTGGCAAAAAAAAAGCACGCCATAAAATGTCATCAGAAGGTATATCTGGGAGAGGTACGAAAAAGCTCAGGGTTAGCATGATGTATGAGTTACCACTTATCACAAGGCATATCTGGAAGAGCTCAACAAAAGCTCAGGGCATTACCAAGTTCCTCCGGCCCTACTTCAAACATTCATGGGTAGCAGCAAAAATACATTACCAAGTTATACTAATATGAGTGTTGTTCCAGTGATCCTATGGTTAAGGAGAATATAAGAATACTTGCTTTGATGGGCAGCTCCTAGACATGTTCCTGGGCATACTAACTTGACGCCTACTCAGACATTTCAGAACGTGGATAGATACACAAACATCGAACTAACAACCATGATCCACAATTAATTGTGTTCTGACTTCTATAATGCACACGGCTACCACATGGTACAGTAATCACGACTCATGGTTAGCTGCCACTGTCCGAAAGTGAGGGCCAGATCATCAACCATAGGACAGCTCAAACAGAAACTCTTGTATAATCTGACAGCAACCCAATACCTAGTAAATCATGTTCTTTGCCCGTGAAAGCTATCCGTTCTAATGGAATACAGTCCAAAAAAACAAATCCGAAGTGCAGCAGTAGCAACAACAGGCAGGTCCCTGACCTTCTGCAGCGCGAGGTACTGGTCGTAGAGCTGGAGGACGACGTCGAGGTTGGCAACGGAGTTCCGGTTCAGGATGTTTGTGGCGACGGCATCCCTGTTGTCCCGGATCCACTTGAAGTCTATCGACGCCTTCCACTGCGGCGTCGTGGCACCACCACCCGCGCCGCCACCGCCGCCGCCGCCTGTACCCAAACCCATACAGCTCAGTTGGCGTGAAGAGAGTAAATAAGATGGTTTCATCTTAGGAGTTCGGGGATTTTTACCTCTGGTATCGGGTTCGACAGCGGTGGCGGTGGCGGCGGAGGCGGAGGAGAGAAAGCGGAGAGGATGACGGCGGAAGAAAGAGCATGTTAGGGTCCGAAGGGGGGACAGGGAAGGAGTGGTGGTAGCGGCCGAGGAGAGGTACCGGCCGCAGGTCAGCATCTCGCCGGAGAGGGAGATGGCCGGCGGGCGGCGGATAGGGGGGATAAGAGACTTTTTTTAGACGGGAGCCGATTTATGGCCGTCCAGAGTCCGAACGGTGTCCCCTGATACGATATCAACCGTCCGATCGTATTACTTGGATTTGATAATTTTGACTACCATGCAAAAATTGCAAAGGAAAAAGTAGGCGGTAGTTTCTTTTTTGGTAAGTTCTATCACTTTCTTTTGTTTGAAAACTCAATCTGGTTTATAGAGAGAACAACCTTTACCACCAAATAATGGGGTTGCTGAACTCACAACGCAGAAACCCTAAATAAGGGAGAATGCTACAATATTATTGTTAAATCCGTAGTTGAACTTTTCATCATTACGCCATTGTAGCTCTCACTGACGACAACCAACGCGCAAAAATCAACCACTGAAGTACATGCAAAGACTTCGAAGGATAATTTGAATAGCCACAATAGTACATGCAAAGACTTTTGAGGATAATTTGAATAGACACAAGATGACAAAGATTGGAAATAGCGCCAAACATATCAATGGAGGGACACAACCCTGATCTAGATAGACAACCACGCTAGTATCGTCTGAAAAGTCCAGCAATCTTGCTTTTAAAAAGGTTCGAAATAAGGGGTTGGTGTTGGTGAGGAAGATGTTGTTATTGAGGATGACCATGAAGTCATGCCAATGGACAATAATAAGAATAAACATGTTGTTCATAACGAACGGCGGGAACAAAAACTCCCAAGCGCCTTGGCAAATCAAAACAAAGCATAATCAAGACAAGATTGGAGCAGGAGACTATTATGAGACAACAACACCATCACTGTCAGCAACATCGCTTGGACATCAAAAGTGAATGAAAGATTTTTTCGTACACCTAATGGAAGAAGGAAATCGTCTCCCCTTCATCCCGTAATATCAGACAGTTGCCGAAAGCGAAAGGGTGGAGATTGGAATAGAGGTGGCGGGAATTTTGCATAATTTGTCAAACAAGTCTCTTACAAAATTTGTGTCTAGTTCATGCATTGTGACAAGGAACTTGAAGTATAAGAGCATATACAATAATAGTGAAGACTCGTTCTCTTATCCTTGTGTGTCATGTAAAAAACAATAAAATTAGGTCATATGACACATAAATTTTCATTGTCATTTCTAACGATTAATGTGAATTAACTTAATTTAGTAAGAAATTATGTTAATAAGGAAAGACATATGGTACAATAAATAAAATAGCCTTATCTTATTTTATAAGGGACCATCTCTTAGCTAAAAGAAGATAATATTATTTTTCTCAATTATCTCCTCTAACTAAACAAAAATTTAAAGTGACAAATCTAAGAGAAGACCAATGTCACTTAAAGATAATATATTTTTTCTTAATTATCTCCTTTTTGGGGTAATTACCTTCTCTAACTAAACGAAAATCCAAAGTGACAAATCTAAGAGAAGACCGATGTCACTTTATTGTACATGCTCCCTAATAGCTCTCCAGCATGAGCTACATGATCGCACCTTATGAAACCATACTTTTATCACTTATTAATAAACATAGAAACACTGCTTCCTCCATTTTAAAATATAAGATATTTTAATTTTTTTTAATGGAGGGAGTATAGGTGGAGTATCTCTTCTTCAATCAATTCAATTAAAGAGAACGTATTGATTCCTACCTGAATTTAAATAAACTTTTGGAGTATCTCTTCTTCATTTGGATTAAAGAATCCTACTTGCATCTGATGGTCTCCTAAAAAAAATCAGATATAGCTTGATGACGAAGGGTGAATCAAAGTATCAATGTCCCGTTTGGCATCAAGCATTTTTAAAGTATCGAGGGAATACTTCGGTTTATAAAAATATTGAAGTATTAAATACTTTGAGGTGTTTGGATCCAATAAATAATATGCTTTTAAAATCGAAGTATTATCTAAAACTATGATTTTTTTAAGTATATAAAAAAGAGGCTAGAACCTCTTTTTATAAAACTAAGAAAAAAGAAAAACTAAAGCTCTATTTAGCAGCTCAGCTTTTTCTAAACCATGGTACCAAAACCACAGTATTTTGGTGCCTACTGAATAGTATTACTCCCTTCGACCTATATTAGTTGACTTAGATTGTTTTAGATTTAGATAAATCTAGACACTATTGAGTATGTAGGTTTATTTAAATTTTGACAAATTCAAATCAACTAATATAAATCGGAGGAAGTATTTTAGTTTTCTAAAACCATTTTTTTCACAGTTTTAGTCAAAACAAACACAACCTCAGAGCAACGCGTAGTTAGAGCATCTCCACTCGCCTACCCAGGACGCTGATCCGGACGCCGAAATTTGGTCCGGACGCTGAAAATCGGCCCAGTCGCGTACCTAGGGATCTCTTTTCGGCCGGATTTGGGCGTGTTTTGGTCCGGCCTACCCAGGCCGAACCCAGGTTCCCGGGTACGCCCTGGGGACGCCGGACGCCGGACGCCGCGAAAAAGGGCGTGGGCCAGCTCTGTCGGCGAGACAGTCCCACTCCCACCCACTCCACTCGCCCAGACTGCGGCGAAGAGCTCTCAGCGCCCCCTGTCTCCATGACTTCGCCGACGGATCTCCCCGCGCCGAGACATACCCACGTCTCTAGATACCCTCGTCGTAGTTGCCGCCCACCTCCACGCCTTCTCCGCCGCCGCTTTCGCCGCCCGAGCTTCGCCGTAGCTCTGCTTCGTTGTGTGCTCCCACCACCACGCCCGCCAAGTGTTCGGCATTTGGCCGGATTCGGCCATGGACTCCGACGACGACGAGGTACTCGTCATGGACTCTGACGAGGACGAGATACTCGCCATGGACTCCGACGACGAGGATATGCTCGCCGTACTCCTGGAGGAGGAGAGCGTCGAGGTCGCCGAAGGTGAAGAGCACTTGCAGATCCTCGCATCGCTCGCCCAGTTGTACATGCAGATGGCGAAGCTATAACATCCCAGTATTTAGGACCTACCGAAGGGTAGATTTAGAAATATGAATTGTTGCATGCATTCATTTGTGAAAATGTGGGTAAAATTTTCGCCTAATAAAACCTTGAGTGATCAATGTTTCTATCTTACTTTGAGATTAGGTTTAGTCTTAAAGGAGGGTTGCTATAAACTTTGATGTGATCTTAAAAGAATTATGTGTGTTTTGAAATGAGTTTGAATTTTAAAACTTAAGTGTTTGAATAATAATTTAGCTGATTTAGATATAAGATTTGAATCTTAAATTAATTAAGAGATAAGTATTATAACTTAAATATTATCTAAAAACAATATTGAATATGAAATTCATTTCATATTATTAATACATAAACAAGTTACAAAGAATGTAACCTACTAAAGTCATTCCAAACTTCACAATTTACAAAAGAGTAAAGAATAAGAATATTCTTTATTAATAAATATATAATCTTTATTACAATTGAATAAAATAAAGATTACAAGAATTATAAAAGAAAAATTACAAAAGAATAATAAAATTACATTTGTACATCTACTAACTATCCTATACCTAAATCTACACTAAATCTTCATCTTTATCTTTGTACCTGCAAAACAAAGACTAAATAGAAACAAAATAAGATTAGTGTTAGTATATTTCTCTCAGATATGTCAGTGAGGTGCACTTGACAAACTCATCATTGATAAATGTTATAAAAGGGGCAAGTTTCACCAATATGAAAGATTTCATCTTTCATAAATTTAAAGCCAGAAGTCAAATGACAACCAAGAAGGATCAATTCACCAGCCAGGTGAAAGTAAGCTGGTAATGGTAAGTTCAAAAATTCTGATCCTAACCACAAGTGCATAGCAGGCACACAAGCTGGACACACACCAGCATGCAAAGGGTGTGTTGTCAACCTCTCAAGCACAGCTAAATCACACAAAATCACAGCACAGCCGTGGGGGAGCACTAGTGCATCACTCCACTAACACATCACACAAGAACAGCCAGTGTAGACAGCAGCCAAACCAAGAACAGCTGCCAAATCAAACCACCGAGATCAACCCAAACATCACTAGGATGGTGACATAAGGAGGGGGGTGGATCTGGTGGACAGCAAGGTCAAGCCCAGGAGCTAGGAGGAGCAGGCAAGCTCAAGAGCAAGCTCAGGAACCCAACAAAAGCAGATCAAGATCAAGATCATCATCAATCTACTACACCAACATCAAATTTTGTGGTGAGCCTCATAAAACCATCACATGATTTCATCATATTATCTAAACAAAAGCATGTGTTGCTTTATGAAATGATCTCTCAATAATCACCCAAGAGGGGTGAATCTATCCTAGAGATTTCAAGTATAAGATAAGAAAACAAACTCAACCACAAGCACTGAACTCTCAGACCAGCATCACTGAGTTCAGTGTTATTTTTTGCAACTTAGATCATTCTTCATTTGATCTTATCAGATCAGGGCACATCTCTCAAAAAGAGTAGCACCTCTAATCCTATAAGTTTCAAACAAACTATTTGCTTAGCTAACTAGGAATTAAATCCTAGAGCCTCTAACCAACATCATAGGTAGGAAAGTTAAGAAAATCTTTCATATCAACTGGCCAGTATTAATCACAAGCATTATCAAGCTAATCCTAGAAATAAAACTCCATCACTTGTGTGCCAGATCATAATGGTATCACAAGGACATGTTTTATATGAACTAAAACCAATCTTTGCTTAGTTTCCACAGATAAAAGGGACAACCAATAAATATCATTTTCCTGAAGCCAAGTGCCAGGAATCAATATCATATGCATCTATACATCCACAGAAATCATTACATGTAATGATTTGATTCAGTGTGTATAATCTCATACAAGCCTACATTATAATTGCAGTAAGCAACTACTGAGAGAAAACTACTGTCAGTACAAGCATTTTGAAATTAGAGTAAATTCTCAGATCAATAACATAATCCAATCAGGGATTTCATAGAAACACTAGCATGGGATCATAGTGAATCATCACTAGAATAAATCTGACAGGCAACTAGCATCATCAAAGCCACTACCAATCATTAACCACAGCAGACAATCATTCTTAATTCTCAAGTATGATCACTACTAAATCTAAAGCATCATGGATATGATCAACGGGGGGAATCTACGGTGGTGTCATCGCCGGCCATAGGGTCGGGTCAAAGGAGGAGAGGATAAGGTCGGGGGAGAGAGGGAGGCAGAGAGAATGGGCTGGGTGGGCCAAAATCCTTCGGGGTGGTATTTTGACTCTGCCCTATTGGTCCACACTGGCCTAATAAGCCCAAAAGGCCAGCCCAAGTTGTTTAATAATTTTTTTGATCAATTGGAAAAGACCAAAATGCCCCTGACCTCAATAAATTTATAGAAAATAAAATAAAAGTCCAAAAAATTATATATAAATATTTTTGGATTCACAATAATCCACTCTGTCCAAATAAAATAAGATATCAAATTTTGTACATTTAAATTTTTATAAGAATTTTGTAATTTATATATTCCTTATGGATTTTTACAAAATTATTGAAAGGTGATAAAATAAATAAAAATCACTTTCATTATTTATAATATTATAGTATTTTTGAAAAATACTAAATAAATATTTAGTAATAAATTTAATGTATAATTAATAATTCCTAAAAGAATTATTAAATCAATAGAAGTCAAATAAAAGGGAAATAAAATAGAATAATTCAGTATATGCAATAAATATAAAAAATATTAAAATTTATAAAGGCTTTATTAAAAGGCACCTTATATAGGGAAAATGCATATAGAATTAAATAATGCATTACATTACTTGCATAATCATTTTGCTTCTTTTTAATATTGTCCTTACCGGGCAATAATGATGTTTTTGTAGAACTAGAAGCTCAAGGTCCAGTGCAAGCATCAGACTTCACTACCTTGCCATCACAAGGCAAGTTCATCACTTGCTCATGTCCTTTAAAGAGTCTTTATCAAAGTATTTGCAAATTGTGTGTTATCATTTATGCTATAAAAGAAAGAAAATAATATTTTCATAAATAAAGAAATCATAAATATCATCCTAAGTGGTGATATAATGGAGCAATAGAACTTAGGGTTCTATTTGCCACAATGATGATCAAGTAGGGACTTAATAACCCATGACATCCGTGATTCTAGCGCCGTATATTACGCGTTAGCCATGAGATTTGGAATGGGACAGAGAAGTCAGCTGTATCTTCTTCCTATCGCATGAAGCCGGATGTGCAGGTCGTGGCTGTTATCCTCATAGAGTGCATATTAATTGGTAATTCGTAGAGGATATGCAGCATATGGGTGGGAACCCTCATCGTCCCACGATAGTTCTGGCATCTAACGGTTTGTACAAACCATTGCCGTAATTCATTATGTGGGCATGGTGTACACCAGGCATGCGGGGTAGCGAAGGGGGCAGTGATTGGCTTGGACCAACTACTAGGCCCCACATCATGGAATTATGGACGGGAAAGTACGCCCGGTTGTGCAACAAAGAGTTGATCTCTCATGGGCAAAGTAATGCACCTCTGCAGAGTGTAAGAACTGTAACTTGTTACTCCCTATTCCGGGAAGGAGCTACGAACGCGGCAGGAAAGGAACTCCATGAAAGTTCTGGTCAACCTGTGAAGGCTGATTGTCATAGTTTTTTCGGAATAAAATCAATCTTTGAAGAAAGATTTACAAAAGCTGCATAGTGCCAAGGATTTATAATCCGAGGTGGTAGTTAGAGCATCAAACTTCCCACCTTGCATATAATGATCTTGTTGGGTAACGTTGTTACTCATTCTTTCCTTTGATCCCTTGCTTAGACTCTGAGGATCCCGAAGACGTGCCAATGTATGCAGCTGAATGTCAAGAAGATGTGTTCTACGAGGAGCCTGATCTGTCCGGAGGAGTTGAAGGAGTGGATTACGAGATCCTCTACGGTGTCGAGGAGAACGAGTCCACTTAAGTGCCTTGTTAGTAGTAACTAACGGAGCCGAGCAGCATGAACTCTATAAAATAAGTTATTGAGCCCCACTCCTAGTCGGAGTTGTTACTTTTAAATTTCCCCTGAACACTTTATATTTTGGTTTGTAAGTTGGATCTTTTGGAAGTCTTGAACTTCCGGTATTGTAATAATAATAATGTGTGTACTTTTGTAATATGGACCCATAATTTTTCTGTTGTACCACTCTGAGGGATGTGATATTTACGGAACTATGTTCTGTAGATGTCATGTCAACGACTATAGTGTACTACACATGCAGTGGTATGCTGGGTCACCGCTGTTGGTATCAGAGCAAATTGCTTTGACCTTAGGTTGGAAACCTAGTAAAGGGTATTACCTGTAGGAGAATTAGCAACGATAAAGAATTCTCTAAAAGCAATATAATGGGTATTCAAATGAGAATATTCTGTTATATATTTTAGTGCGATAATTCTTTGTTATGATGCAATATGTCATTGGATACTAATCAAAATTATTTTTTTGATATACAGAGATATGGCACCAAAGTTTCCAAAACAGACTTTGGTAAGGAAAGAGGAGACTCTTGATGATTATCAAGGATCATTTATAGACCAACTTCGTCAACTTTTAAAGCTCTTTAGTTGTCCAACTAGAATTCTAGTGAACATTATCACTTACCTTGATGGTCGGATGTTATCCAAGTATCGTGTGAGTATCCAACTTCCAGAGAAGCTTGGATTATATCACGATCTACCTATAGGAGAAGGTAGGAGTCATTTAGCAGCCTATCATGTTGCTGTTGTGGAGGCGATAGCTAATATCCGGGAGCAGAAAACCAAGGAGTTGGAAGGTAGCACATTCTCTGTGATACCTCATGATTCTATAGACTCGGAGCCTATACCAGATCATCTTAATTTGGTTAAGAAGCATCCTAAGTTAGCTTCCAAGTTTATGGATAGATATCGTACACTCGTTGCATCTTTTTATAAGACTCATCAAGTGATTGTCGAAGATAAAAATGACATGTTAGAGGATCTAACTGATACGGAAAGGAGGAAGCAGTTAGCATTCTAGTTAGAGAAAGAAGCAAGTAGTAGTGCAGCACCTATCTTTAAGGATATACCTATAGACCCGGAATATTTTATACCATATCCTTACTCACCAAGACCTGAACCTACACATGATCCTACTATGGATATGCGGTATGCAGTACCACAGGGCTCAGAGGATGGTTCTGACTCAGAACTTCCTATTGAGAATTCGGATGGTTGGAGGATGGAATCATACAATGGATCTCATGAACACCAGATGTCCACAGATGGTTCTGGCAGAAATGTTGGACAATCTAGTTGGATGGGTGCAAGGATGAATTCTAATAACAGAAGTAGAAATACCGTGTCAATAGATGATCAGGATGAAGAAGAAGATCCTGAGGAGAGAGTGTTTGAATCATCAACATCTTCTCAAAACCCAGGGAATATACACTATCCAGTTTTCAATTATCTTGCCCACGAGAGCACCTGGGAAGCATCAGGATCTGCGTATTCTGTTGAAAACTCAAGAAATGAAGCTCAGGAGATGCAGGTTGGAGATAATGTTGAATATGTTTCTGAAGACTTTTCAGCTGAGCTGGAGGGAGTCAATGCGCTCAGGTTGAGTAATGACTCAAGTCCTGACACTTCATATACAGAGTATGTTCCTTCTGGAAGGCCATTTGTTCCACAAACTGTGCGACGGACATCACGTCATCACAGTTGGACATCAGGCATGTATGATGAGCGTAGTTACTACTAGAAGGAGACAAGTAGTCAACAGTTTCAAGAACTGTGTATTGTACTCCAAGTAATAAGGTAGTAAGACGAATACAGTAGTGTTTTGATTATACCTATATGGTATATCTTGTAAGAACTTTGTATAATTATGATATTATGTATAATATGTGAAATGCATATTTGTATTTTCTTTAGATATTCATTGTGTGACTAGTTTTGTGCGTAAAGTCGAGCTCAGAACACATATGCATGATGTAATTATGACTATTCTCTTTATGATGCAGGACTAGGGGGGTCATGGATACGGGTGTAGAAATGGAAACTGAGCAGCAGCGGATGGAGCGAGAGGCCAAGGAAAAGGCCGATGCCGATACATCAAATCAAGGAGCATTACCACCACAACCACCAATGAGGCCGTTAATGGAGCAGAACTTTATGCAATGCATGCAAACGATGCAAGAGACTCAGAACAAGTTCATGGAAGAGTTGCTGGGGCGAGCAAATCAGAGGGCACCTGAAGGTGGAGGAGTGAGTCTATCTGATTTCCAGAATGCAAGACCGTTACCTTTTGCATCAGCTCCTGAACCAATGGATGTAGAAGACTGGCTAGCAGATACAGAAAGGAAGCTGAAAACTGTGGGTTGCAATGATGAGGAAAAATTGAGGTATGCAACTCATCTTCTGACTGGACCTGCAGCATCATGGTGGGAAAATCAATTAGCCATGCAACAACCAGGAAGGGAGTTTACCTGGGAGGAGTTCAAGCAGAGATTCCGTGAATATCATGTTCCGAAATCGTCATGGAGTTGAAGCGGAGAGAATTTGAGGATCTTCAGCAAGGATATACTAGTGTCATGAAGTACATCCGGGAGTTTAGCCAACTGTCTCGTTATGGTGAGGAGGATGTTAACACTGAAGAGAAGAGGAAGAAGCGTTTCTTGCGTGGATTAAATCCGTTTGTGAAGATGCAACTAAGGTTAGCCAATAAGCAAACTTATCAGCAGTTGTTGGATGCAGCCATTACTTTTGAAGATGACAACAAGAATGTCCAAGAGGATCAGAGGAAGAGAGCCAAGAAGGAAACCAAGAGAATTCAGGCAAGCAAACCTAAACCTAACCTGGAGTTCAAATCTCGGAATAGGAATTATGGCAACAACCACAATAACAATAACAATAACAATAACAAGGGCAGTGGTGGAAATCAATCTAATCCGAGAAGGAATGTTATCTGTAACAACTGTGGAATTCCAGGGCATTTCCAGAGGGAGTGTAAAGAGCCTGTAGTGATCTGTTACGGTTGTGGCCAGAAGGGGCATATGAATCCAGATTGTCCGAGAAAACCACCAGGAGGATGGCCTACCAAAGGAGGAGGACAAGCCCGTGGAGGAAATGGACATCCCAATAAAGGGGGAAATAATGGCAAGAACAACAATGGCAAGAGAAACCGACCTACCGGAAACTGAAATGTGCAACCCTCGAGGAGGTGGATAATTCGGAGCATGCAGTGATAGGTACGCTCAATATCCTTACCAATCCCGACAAAGTTCTATTTGATACTGGTGCAACTACTTCATTCATTTCTAAAGAATTTTGTGGTAAGTTCGGGATTAGAAGGGCAATGTTAGAAAGTCCTATGACCGTAGTTACGGCAGGAGGGAATGTGATTGTACGCCACATAAAACAAGATCAGGTTATCTTGATCTATGGTTGTATATATTTCGCAGACCTTTATGTAATTCCTTTGAAAGGAATTGCAGTAGTGCTGGGAATGGATTGGATGATGGAAGGAGCTCAGATTAATTGTGAGGAGAAAACTGTCTCAATCAAAACTCCAAGTGGAGCAAGGATAGTTTACCAAGCAGATAAACATAGTCATATCATGGTGGATCTGCAGTTGAATTCAATGAAGGAAGTTAAATTGGAAGAGATTCCAATAGTTAATGAATTCCAAGATTTTTTTCCAACAGAGTTACAGAGAATGCCACCAGACCGGGAGATAGAGTTCACCATTGACTTAATACCTGGTACAACACCAATAGCTCAAGCACCATATAAAATGGGACCCAAAGAGTTGAAAGAACTCAAGGAACAAATTGATGAGTTAGCGAGAAAAGGATTTATACAGGAAAGTGTATCTCCATGGGGAACACCAGTAATCTTTGTGGATAAGAGAGATGGTAGAAGACGGATGTGTGGTGATTATAGAAATCTGAATAACGTGACTATCAAGAGTAAGTATCCTTTACCAAGAATTCAAGATTTGTTTGATCAAGTGAAAGGAGCTGGAGTATTTTCAAAGATCGATTTAAGATCTAGATACCATCAAATAAAAATCAAGCCGAAAGATGTTCCAAAAACAGCATTTGTCTCAAGATATGGACACCATGAGTATCTGGTAGTACCATTTAGTTTGACCAATGCACCAACAATATTCATGAATCTGATGAACAAGATCTTCATGCCATATTTGGACAAGTTTGTCATCATCTTTATTGATGATATTCTGATATATTCCAAGGATAAAGAAGAGCATGCTGACCATTTGAGAATAGCATTGCAGACTTTAAGAGAACATAAGCTTTATGCTTAGTTCAGTAAGTGTGAGTTCTGGTTAGATGAGGTAGAATTCCTCGGTCATGTGATCAGTAAGGATGGGATTGCTGTGAATCCATCTAAAGTTCAGTCGGTACTAGAGTGGACCGCACCGACCAATGTGAAACAAATTCGAGGTTTCCTAGGAATGTCTGGTTATTATCGAAGATCATTGAAGGTTTCTCCAAAATAGCCGGACCAATGACCAAATTATTAAGGAAGAATACACCATTCAAGTGGGATGAGAAGTGTGAAGCAAGTTTCCAAGAGTTGAAGACTAGATTAACCACAACTCCAATCTTAGCAGTTCCTGAAATAGGGAAGGATTTCACTGTATATTGTGATGCATCTAAAGAAGGTTTGGGTTGTGTATTAATGAAAGATCGGAAGGTGATTGCTTATGGTTCAAGACAATTGAAACCACATGAAGTCAACTATCCAACTCATGATTTAGAGTTAGCAGCAGTAGTTTTTGCACTGAAAGGATGGAGACATTTTCTTTATGGAGCCAGATGTGAGTTATACACTGACCATAAAAGTCTCAAATACTTCTTCATTCAAAAGGAATTGAATATGATACAGAAGCGTTGGTTGGAATTAATCAAGGATTATGATTTAACAATCAATTACACCCCAGGGAAAGCAAATGTTGTAGCAGATGCTTTAAGCAGAAAGAGTGCACATATTCAGACAAGCAATAGGGAGTTACCAAAAGAGTTACAAATGGACTTGGAAAGATTAGAACTTCAATTTATCAGAACAGAGGTTCTTGGAGGATTAGCGACTATGCAGGTAGTTGCAGAGCAGGACAGTGATCTTAAGCAAGAAATTGTTAGACATCAAGAAGAAGATCCTTTTATTGCTGAGGAAATTCGGAGAATATCTCAAGGGCAAAAATCAGTTTTTCGCCTTGGATATTATGGGTCTTTATGGTTCCAAGATCGTCTATGTGTTCCAGATGTGACTGAGATCAGAAATGTCATACTCAAAGAAGCACATGATACCCCATATTCTATACATCCAGGGAGTACCAAGATGTATATGGATTTGAAAGAACTATTCTGGTGGAATAACATGAAAAGAGATATTGCTAAATATGTATCGAAATGCCTTACTTGTCAAAGGGTGAAGGCTGAACATCAAATTCCAGCAGGACCATTACAACCCTTAGAAATTCCTGAATGGAAATGGGAGGAAATAGGTATGGACTTCATCACAAGATTACCTATGACACCAAAAAGGAAGGATATGATATGGGTAATTTTGGACAGACTCACTAAGAGTGCACATTTTATTCCAGTAAATCAAAAGGATAATGCCGAGAAATTAGTTGAAGTATATGTCAAAGAGATAGTAAGTAAGCATGGAGTACCCAAAAAGATCGTAACTGATAGGGGATCGGTGTTTACTTCAGCATTTTGGAAGCAATTACATGAAGCACTTGGTTCAAAGTTAGATTTCAGCACGACATATCATCCTGAGACAGGAGGTCAAACTGAAAGAACAAATCAAATACTAGAAGACATGTTGAGAGCTTGTGCACTAGATTTTGGAGGAACATGGGAAGATCACCTACCATTGGCAGACTTTTCTTATAACAATAGCTATCAGAGTAGTCTGAAGGCAGCTCCATATGAGATTCTGTATGGAAGGAAGTGTAGACCACCAATATGTTGGTATGAACCTGGAAGCAGCAAAGAATTTGCACCAGATTATATCAAGGAGAGACAAGACATCATTGATAAGATCAGGGATAGGCTGAAAATAGCCAAAAGTAGGCAGAAAAGTTATGCGGATCAAAGCCGAAGACCATGGCATCCAGAAGTGGGAGATATGGTCTATTTGAAAGTAAGTCCTATGAAAGGAGTAAAAATATTCGGAGTTAAAGGGAAATTGAGTCCAAGATATATCGGACCATTCAAGATACTGAGTCAAAACAGAACTATAGCTTATGCTTTAGAGTTACCATCAAGACTGGCTCAGGTGCATAATGTTTTCCATGTGTCAAAACTTCGCAAATGTTTGAAATTTCCAGATGACGCAATAACACATCAAGAGACATAACTACAAGCAGACCTGACTTATATTGAAAATCCCTACAAGATTCTGGAAGAAAACTGGAAAAGATTGAGGAACAGGCACAGATCGAGTCGGTTACAACTTATGTAATCTGGCGTGGAGGTGTGTATGTGGTGGTATTAGGTGCCCTCCTCGCCGTGCCCTCCTAGCCTTTATATAGAGTTATGCAGGTCCCAGACACAGATCGAGTCGGTTACAGGTTTTAGGGTTTACCCCTTTAAATTTTCTATCTACTCTAGTCTTGCTCTCCAAGGATCCGAAGGCGTCATGGGCCTTAGCCACCCGAAAGTCTTCATGGGCCGGCGTATATTTGTCGTGGGCCTTCCTTGGGCTAGACTAGGTATGCTGAGGTCGTGTACCCGCAGGGTATAACCATGTCAGTAGCCCCCGAGTGTTCAGTCGAATCGTATATTCGACTGAGGACTCGTCAATCCTTCGGGTGCAACTATCTCTGTATTTCAAGAGAAAATGTGTATGGATTGTTGATACGTGTGTCTGACTCTCCCGACGGATCATGGGTTAGTTAACTGTCTTAGGACAAAACAACACGATCTTCTTCAAATTCGAGTCCCCCGACTCGAACCCGGAACACATGCTGGCGTAATTCGACTCAGGCCGTGGAGGACTTACAGTAGTGGAATTCCAGTGAATTTAAATGATGTACCCAACGCGACCGTCGGGATTTTTCATCGTTCTTGTTAGCACGGATTCTCACTAGAAGAGCGCAGTCATGTGCGTTACCAGGCCATCAGATGATATCTGTAGGTCTTATCTTTATGTCGCGGACACAACATCTGAATGTTTATCACCGGGGAGGTGTTTCGGGTGGCCAAGGAAGACGTTGCTCACTTAGCGTTAATTAGGTCAGTGTTGCCGAAAAAGTTTTGCATGCTGGTCCATAGGATCGCAGTCGAAGAATTCACAGGGTGCGCGACCAGCGCTCCCTATGGGAGTAGCCCCCGAGTGTCTGTTCGAGTCGTAGACTCGAGCAAAGACTTTAATTCAGCCGTTGTTTGGCTTCAGGTCCGTAGGACACAAATTTTTCGGATGCTTGAATCCATCCTCCCTATGGGAGTAGCCCCCGAGTCGGTAGTGGAGTCGTAGACTCGACGTAGGACTCGAAGAAATAATTCAGTGATGTGGTGTTTTATTCACTTTTCGGGTGCGCAACCAACACTCCTGATAGGAGTAGCCCCGAGTAGTTATTCGAATCGTAGATTCGAGTGAGTACTCTTAATTGCATAGCCGAAGAATTGTAACCGTTGCTACCATAGCTTTTGATGACGTCAGTGCTGACGATCGGTGACCTCAAGCGTCTGCGGCGCCAGAGATGACATGACCGGACGAACATGGGTCCCACCTTGTGACCTTGAGTTGACCGGTCACGCGCGGCGTGGAGATAATTACGGCGTCGCCTCGATATCCGCGCGTAGTGGATGGCGTGTGCGCGACGGTTCGCTACTGTGCTAACACGTGGACGGCCAGATCTTGCAGTTGGCTCTAGGTCTTCCCGATGAACGGTCATCGTGCGTCGTCTTCGTCCTTATAATCATTGGGGAAAAGTTAATTTGTTTTCACCGCAGCCATTCTTGTTTCACTGCTCCAATCTTCTCTGAGCTTTCTTGCTACGCGCTGGAATTTCCTCGAGCACTTCCTTCCTTGATCCTGCGTGCTATCCGCCAGCGCCGCCGCACCGCAATGGGGAAGCCGAAGAAGTCCTCCTCCGCAGTTGGTACCAGCTCTGCTAGTGGCAAGAAGGGTTCTGTCGCTGTCCGTGTCACCGACGGTGGCTGGCGGCGATCAGAGACGCGTGAGAGTGATCTCCGCAAGCTCCGTGAGCAGGGATTGATTCCGCAGGATAGGGAGGCCGTCAAACTCCCTGGCAACGAGGTAATTCCCCGTCCCCCCGCTAGGTTTCGGGTTATGTTCCTCGCTTTTGTTCTTCGGGGCTTTTCCTTCCCAGTCCACGATTTCCTTCGTGGATTGCTTTTTATTTATGGTATCCAACTGCATCATCTTTCTCCCAACTCTCTTCTTCATATCGCCTGTTTCATCACTTTCTACGAGTGTTGGCTTGGTGTCGAGCCGCACTTTGGCCTCTTCCAGAAACTTTATTCCGTGAAGAGGCAATCTGGTTCCGATGGTGTTTATCCCATTGGGGGTTGCATCATCTCCCTCAAATCCAATATTCTTTTCTTCTCCTTTTCTATGTCCGAATCTGTCCAGTACTAGCAGAGGCGATGGTTTTACATCCGCGACTCCACGGTGACTGGGCAGCATTTTAGGCTTGCTCCTTTTGACCCCTCCTAGAAAATCGAGCCGAAAAGGTCCTGGAAAAACCAGATCTTGGATGGTAAGGTGGCAAAGATTGAAGGGCTCTATCGTCGGGTGGAGGATCTTCAACTGACTCCTGATAAGGAGGTGAATGATGTGGACATCATCCGCACTTTTCTCAAACGTCGGGTGCAGCCGCTCCAGGCCAGGGCGCACCCGATGTTCCTTTATTCGGGTCGCCGTGATCCGACTAGGGTTTCGGCTGAGGAATTCTCCAAGGGAGATCTCGACGGGATCCTTCGCCCACTGCTGAAGTACAAGGCTGGAGAGGATCTTCCAGGGAAGTCGCTGACTTCTCCATTCTCCGTTTCTCGTCCGGTTCCGTAGGTGTAGAGCTGGGATGTGCTCGTAGCGCTAATTCTCGACTGCGTTTGTCTTTCCACCTTTTATGCTAAATTTTTTGCTATCTTTTTGTGCAGGAATTCAAGGTGCCAGGCATGTCGCCTCCATTGCTCCGGACAATGAGGTGGTGGACTCCATGTCCGAGCTGCCGTCGGCGCGGTCTCCGGCTGAAGAGGCCAACGAGTCGAGCGAGGATCACACCCCCAAGCGGACGAGGAGCTCCAGCGAATCGTCGGATGCTTAGACTCCTCCAACGCCTAGGAATCCGCTAGGCCTCGAACGTCACAGCGGGGACCATGGGGGCTCTTCTTCTCCAATTCCCGTCGTTCCCGTGCGGGCTGTGGCACCGCACCCGCCGGCGAAGCGAAAGAAGGAAGAAAAGAAGGAAGAGAAGAAAGAGGATAAGAAGGGCAGGAAGACCCCTCTTGTCTTTGACTTAAGCGAGCTTGACTCATAAGTTTCCTCATTCCTTTTTTGCTTTCTCTTGTCTGTTTGCTTTTTTCTTTGCTGATTTTTTCTTTTATAGCCACTCATCCGACGGCTCCTCCAGTGATGGCGCTCGGGAGATGGTGGGGGAGTCGAAGGTTGTTCCTCCTCCTCCTCGGACGGTGGCCACCTCTGAGGGCTCTGCTCCGAACCCTTCTCCGCAGGAGGATCAAGTGGTTGTCCCTTAGAAGACTGCGAGCGGACCTTCGGAGTCGCCGTCTAACCACGTAAGTGATTTTTTGTTTTCTGCCGCAGGGGGAGCCCCCGAGCCTTTTCGGGTGATCTGCTGATCCTTTTTTCTTTGAGTCTTAGGGGGAGCCCCCGAGCGTTTTTTGTATGTGTAACTTGTTTTTGCTCGTTCTTTTGGCGTATCCCCCGAGCCTTTGTTTGACGGGTAGTATCTTTTGCAGCCTTTTGTGCACGGCGCCAACCAGTTGGTGCGGCAGCACCTGGCATTGGAGGCCAGTTTCAAACAGATTCAAGGTATGTTTAGAACTTGGTCTTTTTGCTTCTTCTTGTATTTCTTTGTCCTTCGATCTAATAGGTGCTTTGATGACTACAAAGGATCACAATACTTCTCTCTGTGAGCTTGATGCTCTCAAAAAGAGCCTTGGGCAAGCGGAGAAGAAGGCCGAGGTCGCCGTTGGTGCGAAGGAGCGCCTCGAGCTGGAGCTAGCCAACGCGTCCGCGGCCAAGGAGCGCCTGCAACAGGAGGCTACGAACCGCGAGGAGCAGCTCGCCACTGCCACGGCTTCGTGCGAGAGAGAGGTAGCCGGCAAGCTGATGGCGGCTGCCAAGGCTATTTTGGGTGAGTTTCTCCGTCTTCCCCTTTCGGCTTCCTTGTCTTTCCTTGTAGTGCTTTTGTTTATGCTGCTTCCTTTTTTTAGATGCTGATCACGGTGCTCTGGAGCATGGGAGTGCTTTGGATGATGCTGCTGCGGCAGTACCATTGTCAGCTCGCTTGCCAAGGCCAAGGAGGTCCTTGGGCGCTTCTACAAGGAGCTCGGCCCCAAGGGCGTGGCCCTCAAAGATGCCGATGCCTTAGCGTATGCGCTGTCAGCCGAAGCACCAGCGATGTACAAGCACAAGCAGAAAGGCATTGGCGCATCCGTCGGGCTGGCCATGGCCTTGGCGTCTGGAGCTGAGCTGGATCTTCCTCAGATCACCTCTCGGATGCCGACGGTTGCTGATGGATCCGAGGTAGCCTTCACCGTCTATGCTGCTCGCTGTAAGCGTTATGGGCCGAAGTTGATTGACCTGCTGGCCGAGTACGCACTGAGGCAGCAGGGGGAGGCCAAGGCGGCAGTCCGGCTCCGAGGCTACTCAGGATGCAGCTTCGTAGGCTTTGTAGTAGTAGGATAGTTTTAGCTTCTTTTGTTGTAATTATTTCGATGAACAATCCTTGTGCCACGTAGTGGCTTTTGCTGCACGTAATGAATTTCTGAGTTTTGTGCTCCTTCGTCTGCTTGTTCATATCTTTGTCTTCTGTTACTCTAGGGTCCTTCGGGTGATGATCCCGATGACACTTCGTCTGCGCTGTAGCTGCGGCCATCCCTGGATGGTGTGTCGCAGCTTGTGTTTCTTCGAGACCGCGTCCGTAGCCTTGAGAAAGAGTTGCTTGGTGTGCGTGGCCACATCGATGTTTGGAAGTCCAAGGCGGATCGGGGCGCTGCCAGAGAGGAGTACTTGATGGCAGAGTTGCTTCGTTTGTCCGAACAGCTTGAGTGTGAGTTTTTCGAGCTGTTGTCCATTACTTCGGATGCGCCTGTTGGCCTTTCACCTTATTCTTTGCGAGTATTGCAGGTGCTAACCTTGCTCCGAGGGAGGAAAAGGAGCGTGTTGCTGTTCGAACCAACTGCTTGACTCAGCAGGACATGGAGGCCGGCGGGTTCTTCTAGATGGACCGTGACCGTGCCATGGTCCTTGCGACAGTGCAGGATCGTGTCCACCAGGTATCGCGGGTGCTGCGTCAAGTGAAGTCTTCGCTGGCGTTGGTTCTCCATGTAATGTTTCCGCTGGATGATGCGTCGTCGACTCTCTCTGGCCTGCTGTCGAAGTTTTGGAATGTGCATCGTGTCAGGGAACTGGTGCGGCATCATCTCGTTGCGGGGGTGAAGGCCGTGCTTTCCCTTGTGCGGTTACATCGTCCTAATGTAGATCTGTCTGTTGTAGCGTCTGGGCGGCCTCTTCGGCCAGATGGTGGCAAGTGGGATCTGCGTCCGCATTATGCGGCTGTAAGACAGTATGCTGAACAAATCGTAGATCTGTTTGAGAAGCGTGCTCGGGTTATTCTTCAGAATAGGTAGGACCTGTAAAAAGATAGATGTAAAATTTGTATTTATTTGACTGGGCGTGTTCTGCCCTTCGTTGTAAAGGTTGTGTTGTTGTTTAGCACGTAGTGCTTTGTTTGTATATGTGTCCTTTTCGTTAGCCTCACGTGGTCAGCTACTCAGGTATACACGCGTTATCCTTAGTCGACGAAGTCGTGAGGTGGGGGGAGCCCCGAGTGCGTTGTAGCATGGAGTAAAATGCGAACAGTAAACAAAATTTTGGGACGAGACACTTAGCTTTATTCATATCGTAATGGAGGAGGTACATTGTTCGGCTGAGTAGCCTTGGCTGAATAGCCTTATTGAAAGTAAAAGAGGGAGGTAGCTAGGGGTAGAATCGTTGCAGCTGTGTGACATTCCATGGGTTGGAGTATGCGACTCCAGATTCCACGTGCTTGAGGCGATAAGCGCCACCTGGGATGACTTCAGTGACGATGTAGGGTCCTTCCCATGGTTACTCAAATTTCTTCGGCCGCTCTTGCTTAAGTCGTAGGACCAGGTCTCCTTCGACGAAGGACCTTGGACGCAGCCGTCGGCTGTGGTATTTGTGGAGACTCTGTTGGTACACTGCTGATCGAGCTGCTGCCATGTCGCGCGCTTCGTCGAGTGTATCGACGGTGTCTTCGAGTGCAACCGTCGATTCATCTTTGCTGTAAGCGACGACCCGTGGGGCCTTGTGGCATACTTCTGCTGGTAGCACAGCTTCGGCTCCGTGCACTATGAAGAAAGGCGTGTAGCCAGTTGAGCTTTTTGGCGTTGTGCGCAGGCTCCACAGGACCGAAGGTAGATCTTGTGTCTAGGCACCCACAAGTCGCTCGAGTAGGCTCATTAGGCCCTTCTTGATGCCAGCACCGACGAGGCCGTTGGCCTTCTCGACCTGCCCGTTTGTTTGCGGGTGCGCCACGGAGGCGTATGTGATGTTGATTCCGAGGTCTTCGCGGAAGTCCTAGAATTCTTTGGAGATGAAGTTCGACCCATTGTCGGGATGATGCTGTGCGGCACGCCGAACCTATAGACAATGGATTCAAAGAACTTGACGACAATTTTGCCCTTTTGGTTAGTGACCGGCATGGCCTCAATCCACTTGGTGAATTTTTCTACTGCGACCAGGAGGTAGACGTGACCTCCTTTCAAGGACCTTGGTAGCTTGCCAATCATGTCGAGGCCCCATTGGGAGAAGGGCCAGGCCAAAGGTATGGGCCTGAGTTCTGATACGGGTGCGTGTGGTTTATCGGTGAACCTTTGACACCCATTGCATCTTCGGACGATGTCCTTGGCGTCGTTCATGGCCGTTGGCCAGTAGAATCCAGATCGTAGAGCTTTGGCGACAAGTGAGCGGCTGCCTGCGTGATGGCCGCAGATACCCTCGTGGATGTCTTGGAGGATGGTTTTTCCGTCGCTGATGGTGACGCACCTTTGTAGTACACCCGAAATGTTGCGTTTGTACAGCTCGTCATTGATGATGGTGAAGGCCTTGGACCGGCGAGATATGCGTCGGGCATCTGTCGGGCTATCAGGCAGTTCTCTGTCTATCAAGTACCGGAGGTATGGCCGCGTCCAAGTTTCTTCGACTACGATGATCTGCACCAGGTTGACCACAACGACCTCTGTGTCTGGCTTTTCGGGTCCTTCCTGTCCTTCGGGTAGCGCAGCCCCCGAGTGTTCTGCTTCTTCGGGTGATCCCTTTGGGAATTTCCGTTTGATGGATGACACGCAGATCTGTTCGAGGAACACACCTGGTGGCACCCGTGCGCAGGTGGAGCCGATGCTGGCGAGTCTGTCGGCCTGTTCGTTGCTTTCTCTACCAACGTGCCGAAGCTCGCATCCGTCGAAGCCTCCTTCGAGTGCATTGTAGAGTGCGCGATACGCGATCATGTTGGCGGCGTGCGCGTCCCACTCGTTCACCGTCTGCTGGATGACGAGGTTGGAGTCACCGTAGATGACAAGGCGTGTTGCGCTGCAGATCTTGGCCATCCGCATGCCGTGGATGAGGGCCTCGTATTCGGCTTCGTTGTTGGAAGCTCGAAACTTCATCCGGAGGACATACTTCATCTTGTCGCCCTGCGGGGAGGTCAGTATGACCCCGGCTCCTGCTCCGGCTTCGCGCTTGGAGCCGTCGTAGTGCATCGTCCATGACTGTGTCATATCCGGCGTGTCTGGCAGCTGCAGTTCCATCCAGTGGACGAGGAAATCCCGAAGGACCTAAGACTTGATCGCATGGCGCTTCTCATAGATGATGTCTAGAGGTGACAGCTCGATGCCCCACAGGGCCACACGTCCTGTGGCCTCCGGATTGTTCAGGATGCTGTTCAGGGGTGCCTCGTTGACGACCATCACCTGGTGCTCCTCTGCTTTGTCGGCGTCAATACCTCGCTGAGGTAGTAGATTGGGCGTTGGACCCCATGGGTTTTGCCCTCTTCGGGTCGCTCGACCACCAGTATGGTGCTTACCACCTAGTGTGTGGCTGCTATGTACAGTAGTAAAGGCTCGCGTTCCTTTGGCATGACCAGGACCGGCGAGGTAGAGAGCAGCCGCTTCAGATCTTCGAATGCGTCGTCCTCTTCAGGCGTCCACTCGAATTTGTCTGCTTTGCGTAGCAGTTGGTAGAACGGCAGAGCCTTTTCACCCATGCGGCTGATGAACTTTCTCAATGCCGCGATTCGCCTGGAAAGATGCTGGCGCCCTTTAAATTCTTCGGTTTTTCCATGGCCATTATGGCCCGGGTTTTCTTCGGGTTCGCCTCGATCCCTCGCTAGGAGATGAAGTAGTCGAGCAGCTGGACAGATGGGACGCTGAAGGCGCACTTTTCAGGGTTAAGCTTGATCTTGTAGCGGTCGAGGTTATCGAACGTCTTGCGGAGATCGTCGATGAGCGTTCTCGCCTCCCTAGTTTTGATGACTATGTCGTCGACATAAACTTGGATATTGCGGCCGATCTGGTCCTTTAGGCATGCCTGCATGCACCGTTGGTATGCGGCGCCCGCGTTCTTCAGTCCGAAGGGCATTGTGTTGTAGCAGAATACTCCGAACAGCGTGATGAATGTCGTCTTCTCCTGATCTTCGACCTTCAGTCGAATCTGGTTGTAGCCTGAGTAGGCGTCGAGGAAGGAGAGTTTCTCGCATCCTGCAGTCGAATCGATGATCTGATCGATCCGAGGGAGAGGGAAGTGGTCCTTCGGGCAGTGCTTGTTCAGGGATGTGAAGTCCACGCACATCCGCAGGATGTCCGTGTCCTTTTTGGGGACCATCACGGTATTGGCGAGCCACTCGCTCTCCTTGATCTCCCTGATAAAGTTTGCAGCGAGTAGTATGTTGACTTTGACTCCTATGGCTTCGGCCCGAGGTTCGGACAGTCGTCGGATAGACTGCTTGATGGGCCTGGCGTTTGGAAATACGTTGAGTGCGTGCTCGGCGAATTCCCTGGGAACTCCTGGCATGTCCGCAGGACACCAGGCGAAGATTTCCCAGTGCTCACGGAGGAATTCGACGAGCGCGCTTTCCTATGCGGGGTTGAGATCGTTGGCGATCAGCGCTGTCTTGGAGGCGTCCGTCGGGTGGACTTGCACCTTCTTTGTGTTGACGGTGGAGTCGAAGGACATGTCTGGTGAGTTCTGTCTTGCGACTGGGGGTGCCCCGTTGTCCGTCACCTCACGGAGTCTTACGAGCTCCTCCTACATGCCGAATGACTGGGAGATTCTGTTGAAGTCCCTATCGCAGTGGTCCGATCGGGTGAAGCTCCCGTGGACCGTGATGACGCCCCTAGGTCCTGGCATCTTGAGTAGCAGGTACGCGTAGTGTGGTACTGCTAGGAATCGTGTGAATGCTACGCGCCCGAGGATGGCATGGTATTGTGATGGCCAGTCCACCACTTCGAACTCGAGTCGCTCGCATCGGAAGTTGTCCAGCTTGCCGAAGATGACGTCGAGCCATATCTTTCCCAAGGGGAATACACCTTTCCCTGGGACGATGCCATGGAACGTTGTGTCTGACTATTCCAGGCTGCACAGCGGGATCCGCATTGCCGCTAGGGTGCTGGCGAACATCAGGTTGATGCCGCTGCCGGCGTCCATGAAGACGCGACTCATCTCGAACCCTCTGATTTGCGCCTCAAGCACCAGGGAAGCATGACCTGGGCGAGGGACCTGGCAAGGGTGATCCGAACGGCTGAACGTGATGCAGGACTCTGATCCGCTGAGGTACTCAGGGATGGCAGGTGGTGCTGTCATAGCCAGGTTGATCTTTTAGGGTTCGCAGCATAGAAAACAAAAAATTTCCTACGATGGGAACATCTATGTACCAAGATATATCTACTAGATACAAGCAACGGGTGGATATACATCCATAGAATACATACCCTCGAAGACCGAATAGCGTTAACGAGGTTGTACTCGTGGATGATGTAGATGAACGCTTGCCGATCTCAAGATCGTGATGAAGTCCATCTGGTCTAGCCGGTCCAGCACGATCAAGTCCAGCACCTCAAAGCAGTGGTGCATCCGTGATCGCACACACGTACGGGTACCCCGACAACCTCCGCGCCCTCGTTCCAGCAAAGCAACGGAAGCAACAAATCCTTCCAGAAAAAGCCACCGGGAACATGTATCTCGCTGATCCGAGACCATGGGGAAATTCTAAAGTGGGGAGAGAGATCCTTCGCGAGGAGGTGTGCTTTGAGAGGATGAGAGGGGGCCTTTTATAGGGGAGAGGGGGGCACCCAAGGGCCATGGCTCCCAGCCATGGGGGCTGCCCCCACCTCTTCCACATTCATGTGGGTGGAGCTCCCACTCAAAATGAAAAGCCTCCACTCCCATTAAAAAGCATCCACTCAAAAATCCACTCACATGCATTAAATTTCCACCAAATTTAATGCAAGCTCTCATTTAAATAAAACTCTTTTATTTATTTATTCAGAATTTTGTTAATTACTTTAATTAACAAACATTCACATAAAACCCCTTGCTAGTATTCCATTTCACATGTAGAACCAGTTTCAGCAATTTCAACCGAAACAGTTTCGGTGTCTAGTGAAATAAATTCCTGCGCTTTCCTTTTCTTTTTCTGGCATATCATTTGCTCTGAATGGTGTCGGTATCCCTTAAGTGTGTCACCCTATGGTTCGCGAATAATGCGGACATGATCGAGACCCTTCTGCGATCAATAATCAGTAGCGGGACCTGGAGATCCATACTGACTCCCACACATTCAACGATGACTTCTGTGATCGTGTGAACCTTTTACGCTAGTATCTTAATCCCTTTGTTTCACGATATATTACATGTCCGAGATTCGATCATCGGTATCTCCATACCTAGTTTGATCTCGTTACCGACATGCACTCTTTTCTCGTTCCCGTGATATAACATTCTAGTGATCAAATCACTTGCTTGCAAGCTAATCAATGTGATATCACCGAGAGGGCCCAGAGCATATCTATCCGTCATCGGGATGAACAAATTCCACTCTCGATCCATGGGTCTCAACATAACACTTTAGTAGTTCTGAAGCCATCTTTATAATCACCCAGTTACGGTGTGACGTTTGATGTCATCGAGAAACTCTTCCGATGTTAGTGATTGACATGATCTCATGGTCTAAGGATTAGGATCACTTCGTAAGTTGTTATAGCAATATAAACTCAATGACTTTGATCGTAATGCTATACTTCGGATGAATGTTCATCACATCATTACAATAATGTTGTGACCTCGTTATTAACAACATCCAATGTTCATGATCAGGAAACTTTGATCATCATGTTAATCAACGAGCTAGTTTATAAGAGAGGCATAACTAGGGACTTCCTTTTTGTTTATTAAACACACATGTATTAACATTTCCGTATTAATACAATTATAGCATGTAAAATAAACATTTATCATAAATAAGGAATACGATAATAACCACTTTATTATTGCCTCTCGGGCATATTCCCTTCAGTCTCCCACTTGCACTAGAGACAATAATCTAGTTTGAAAACTTTGTGTATTGAACACCTATGGCTTTCTGGTGTTCCAAATACGCAATTGCAAGTGGTTAACATAATCTACGGATCTGACACTTTCAGGTCCGTGTGTATTTGCATGTCTTTGCGTCTTCACGCATCACTCATTCTCCAATGAGATGGCATTGTGTAAATTTGGTCTTTTGGTGAGACCTTTAGTTCCTTGGGGTTAAAACACGTCGATACTATTGTCACACAATATATCTTTATGTTAGCCCGTTGCGAACCACACCTTAGTTTGATAACAAACTACTTGACACAAATTCCCTCCTTTGCCGCTACTATAGCAGTCATATACTTAGCCTTTTGTTGTAGTATTCGTCACAATGTCTTAACTTTGGAACTCTTCCAAATCCATCATGGAATCTCCTTTCCATTACATTGTGCCACCCATAGTTTAAATTGAGATAAACTTAATTTGTATCTTGTGACAAAACTAGTATCAATGTAACTCTTTACAATGAACTATTTGTAATTGTTTGTCACCTCTACACAAATATATTCTTAATTCTTCCAAAAGATCATAAGAATATCCTTGCTATCGTCCAATGATCATTTTATGATTCATTCTGGTATATGCTCATGACACTTAGAGCATAGGACATATCTAGATGTGTACATATCATGGTATTATTGATCAAAACATTCTCGTGATTTCACTCATCAAGTGTCAAAGCACTTGAATCTTGTTTCACTTATCAAGTGTCGATACACTTGAATCTTGATTCAATTCCTTTCCATGCAACAAGAACTGTTTCTTGTCGTTTCTATATTGAACTCCTTCAATATCTCATATATGTACGTTTGGCACAACCATATTGGCGTCATAGTCTATCCACTATAGACATTCACGCTAAATATTCGGGTTTTGCCTAAGTCTTTCATCAAAATGAAATTCTTAACCTTTGTCAATAAAAGATACATCATTTCTAATCAACAAGATGTCCTCCACATAATGTATTAGAAATATGTCTCAGCGCTCCCACTTAATTTCTTGCAAATGTAAGCATCTTCATCGTCTCCAGATGAAAACTCCTTTTTCATCACGGTGAAGATTCCAACTCCGTGATGCTTACTTCAACCGTTGAAGTTTGCATGCCCTTTTTAGCATCCTTTGAATTAACAAAACCCTTTGGACCGTGTCATGTACACGTCCTAGGTAACCATTCTATTACAAGAACTTTGTTTTGTTTATTCATCTACCATATACCAAATTATATGTAGTGGTTGCTACTTTAATCCGTTCAGACTAAATATCGCTATGAAAGATCAAATCTTGTCATAGTCAACTCTTTGAACATTGTCATAAAATACTTTACGACATGTCGACTATTTCATAGATGTGAAACATCCATGTCTGTTTCTTTATAGATCCAAATACGACCGATAGGTTTTTACACCTTTCCGGAGGGTCTTCCAAGTTCAAAACTTGATTTCTCGTGTATGGAACTATCACGGATTTTATGGCTTCATGCCATTTGACGGAGTCAGGGCCCATCATCGCTTCTTTGCATGTAGTCGGTTCATCATTGTCAGACAATAATGATTTACTCTCAAATCTTAGCATTTGATTGTTTAACCGACCCACTTGGTTCAATAAGAACTTAGATCTCCGTGACCACAACCTTTGAGGCACATAAGCTATGAGCATTATGGCAGCCTTTGGAACGATTTCCGGTGCTGCGCAACTCAGCACATATAGCTAAGGTTCGTTAACCTTATCAAAGTTCCATTGTCCTCCCACTTAACTTTTACGAAAAATTCCTTCTCCAAGAAACTTCACGTTTCAAGCGACAAAACCTTTTGTCCTTGGTGTTATGGAGGAATACCCAATTGTTATTCGAAATAACCTACAAAGACATGCTTATCCGACTTCGGTTGTAAACAACTTACTTATGTTTAGCATACCAAAATTTAAGAAATGACAACTTGGGTTTTACCCCAAACCATAACTCATATGGTGTCATTTCAACAGATCAAGATGGAGCTCTTTTCAGTGTAAAAGCGATAGTCTCTAAAGCTTTAATCTTTTAAAACATAATGGCAGTTTTATAAATAACACCTTTGATCCAACCATGTCAAACAAGGTTTCATTACAAATCTCAAACACTCCATACTCCTATGGTGTTTCGGGAGATGTAAATCTAGGTGTTTTGCTAAGCTTGCAACTCAAATAAATCCCTTTATTATAAAATCATAATTCATTTATTTTCTTGTTACACTTGTAACTCAAATAAATCCCTTATGATAAAATCATAAACCATTATTTTCTTGTCACAATGATTTTCACTTCATCTTGAAAGTCTTTGAACGTTTTCAAATATTTCACACTTCTTTCTCATTAAGTGAACCATTCACTCAAATTTCCGGAGAAAGCATATGAAGTTGAAATCCATCGCTTATGACTACACATAATGGACTACATACATCGATATGTATAAATTCCAATAATTTAGTCGATCGTTCTTCTTTGGCCTTTGAACGAAGTTTTAATTATCCCTAGGAAAGTATCACAAGCGTCACTTGATCAAATCAAAGACTCCAAAAATCCATGAATATGGAGATTCTTCATGTTTTCTTTCCAATATAATTTAAATGGCGATGTCACTTTGTAAGTGATCTTTCAATCATTTGTCTTGCGACATTTTAGCATTAGGTTTTATGGATGTGATTTCTCCAACTAGATTTGTAAATCATCCATCTTATATGGAATATGGTAATTATTTGAACAACCTTTGTTCTCATAATACCTGATTTAAATAACAATTATTAAAACAAATCTTGAAGTCAAGCTTTGATGTCAACGAGAAATACAAACAACGGTTTGTTTGTTTTCGATGAACATCATCACATATTCTCTTGCTAGTTACTTAGGCCATTGTGGTTCATGAATTGCGTCGTTCTGTATGAAATTTCATACCAACCAATTCGGTATCTAATACCCAAAAACCACATTGTTTAACTAGCAAAGAATACAACCATAACATGTATATCATCCATATACCTAAATTGGATATTTCCAATCTTTTCTTTTCTGCCAAATATATTTTATAGATTCTCTTTCAGCATTTCCTTTTCCTTTTTAAAAGAATCTATCAACATCAAAAGTGGTGCCATATGCATGACACATAGTCCAAAGCGTGTATATTCAAATAATAATACCTTTGGACTTGCACTTTTAAGTAGATCACCATCATCAAAATGATCGGTATTCTTTCAAAATCCATTCTTTACTAATCTTTTAGTGTAGTAAACACTTTACATACATATTCTATTCATCCTTATCATGATGACTTTCATGATCAAGCTACTGTAGCTTATAAAGGCGAATCGTGAGTATAACATTACTTTCCAAAACCCTTTTGGATGATTAGGATGTCTAGCATCTCCAACCTTTGTAAATTCTCATCCAATATGAGATCATATATTATACTCTATCATATTGCAACCAAAACATTGTTTCAGATATCGTTATATCTGTCACACATGATGGTTTCTGAAACAATTCTTTCAGCTCCTAGACAACCTTGATATTTAAAATAATCAAGAATCATGGAGGCAAACATGATACTTAAGATACTAACACTGGAATTGTTACTCTCGATTTAATACCAATTATTAAATTTCACGGAGTAAATAGAATTTTGCTGAAAGTTTGCAATAGGACTTTAAACTTTAGATTGACACTCAACACAATACGATACCAGTTCGTAAAGTATATATCCAGAATTCTATAGTTCTATTATCTCAATTACAACTATGCATAAGGTGGTGAACGAATGCCAATGACTACAACAAATTATGCAAATTCACTCTGATTTAATTTATGATAAATTGAGTTCTACTAATCCAAATTAGAAATGAACTCCCACTCAAAAATGACATCCCTCGTGTCTTTTTGGTGATTACATGAACCAAATCCACTACACCAAGTCCGATCATCACGTGAGTCGGTGTAGCTTCAAAGTTGAGCATCAAATGGGCATCATATCTACTATATGACTCATGCTTAACCTTTTGGTCCATGTTCCGAGGCCATGTCTGTACATGCTAGGCTCGCCAAGTAAGAACCTTAGTATTCGCTTGTGTAACTGTCTTACACCCGAGATATGCTCGTAGATTCAAGTACACCCGATCATCACGTGATGCGTTGAAGCGACGAAACATTGTCGGTGCATACTTAAGGAAGAACACATTTTTATCTTGATATCTAAATGAGGGATCATCTTATTATGCTAATAAAACGCCAAACAAGCAATATAAGATGCAATCAAACATCACATGTTTATAAGTGAAATGATATGGTTCCCGCATATGATCTCCATCATGTGCACCGTGGTATGATCTCTATCAAACCTTCATGTGTAAGGCCAAGGTCTATGGAACTTACACGCTATGTGTGTTGTAAGAGTATCATCTCATACTTCTACTTACAACATCACCATATCATAACACTAGCCCAGCAACAATCTAAACTAGACGCCTCTAATTTATCCATTGCAAGTTTTACGTGGCTTAGGGCTTTCGAAGATAGAACCGTTCTTACCTATGAACATGAACCACAACAAGGATAACCAAATTGTTGATAACTCGTTGCAAATTAGATATTGACTATAGTAGGAGAGACAGACACCCGCTAGCCACTTATGCAAAACTAGTTGCATGTCAAGCGTGGAACAGGTCTCATGTGCGAGGACATGTAAAGTTTGTCCGGGCCGCTTCATCCCACTATGCCACCAATATCCAAAGTACAACTAAGAAGCAATAAAATGATCATCATCGCCCACATACTCATATGTGTACTACCCGTGCAAAGTATCTACGCATAGATCAGGCTCTGATACCACTGTAGGGTTCGCAGCATAGAATTTTTTTTTCCTACGATGGGAACATCTATGTACCAAGATCTATCTACTAGATACAAGCAACGGGTGGATATACATCCATAGAATACATACCCTCGAAGACCGAATAGCGTTAACGAGGTTATACTCGTGGATGATGTAGACGAACGCTTTCCGATCTCAAGATCGTGATGAAGTCCATCTGGTCCAGCCGGTCCAGCACGATCAAGTCCAGCACCTCAAAGCAGTGGTGCATCCGTGATCGCACACACGTACGGGTACCCCGACAACCTCCGCGCCCTCGCTCCAGCGAAGCAGCGGAAGCTACAAATCCTTCCCAAAAAGCCATCGCGAACATGTATCTCGCTGATCCGAGACCATGGGGAAATTCTAAAGGGGGGAGAGAGATCCTTCGCGAGGAGGTGTGCTTTGAGAGGATGAGAGGGGGGCCTTTTATAGGGGAGAGGGGGGCACCCAAGGGGCATGGCGCCCAGCCATGGGGGCTACCCCCACCTCTTCCACATTCATGTGGGTGGAGCTCCCACTCAAAATGAAAAGCCTCCACTCCCATTAAAAAGCCTCCACTCAAAAATCCACTCACATGCATTAAATTTCCACCAAATTTAATGCAAGCTCTCATTTAAATAAAACTCTTTTATTCATTTATTCAGAATTTTGTTAATTACTTTAATTAACAAACATTCACATAAAACCCCTTGCTAGTATTCCATTTCACATGCAGAACCAGTTTCAGCAATTTCAACCGAAACAGTTTCGGTGTCTAGTGAAATAAATTCCTGCGCTTTCCTTTTCTTTTTATGGCATATCATTTGCTCCGAATGGTGTCGGTATCCCTTAAGTGTGTCACCCTACGGTTCGCGAATAATGCGGACATGATCGAGACCCTTCTGCGATCAATAATCAGTAGCGGGACCTGGAGATCCATACTGACTCCCACACATTCAACGATGACTTCTGTGATCGTGTGAACCTTTTACGCTAGTATCTTAATCCCTTTGTTTCACGATATATTACATGTCCAAGATTCGATCATCGGTATCTCCATACCTAGTTTGATCTCGTTACTGACATGCACTCTTTTCTCGTTCCCGTGATATAACATTCTAGTGATCAAATCACTTGCTTGCAAGCTAATCAATGTGATATCACCGAGAGGGCCCAGAGCATATCTATCCGTCATCGGGATGAAAAAATTCCACTCTCGATCCATGGGTCTCAACATAACACTTTAGTAGTTCTGAAGCCATCTTTATAATCACCCAGTTACGGTGTGACGTTTGATGTCATCGAGAAACTCTTCCGGTGTTAGTGATTGACATGATCTCATGGTCTAAGGATTAAGATCACTTCGTAAGTTGTTATAGCAATATAAACTCAATGACTTTGATCATAATGCTATACTTCGGATGAATGTTCATCACATCATTACACTAATGTTGTGACCTCGTTATTAACAACATCCAATGTTCATGATCAGGAAACTTTGATCATCATGTTAATCAACGAGCTAGTTTATAAGAGAGGCATAACTAGGGACTTCCTTTTTGTTTATTAAACACACATGTATTAACGTTTCCCTATTAATACAATTATAGCATGTAAAATAAAACATTTATCATAAATAAGGAATACGATAATAACCACTTATTATTGCCTCTCGGGCATATTCCCTTCAGATCTGTCGGGTGATTTTCTTCTGCAACCTGTTTGTTGGGCGCCCTTTTTGGATCATTAGCGCTCCTTTCAGTGGGGTATACCCGTGCCCGCCGTTATTCTGCACAGGTGCGATTGGGTGGTTCGGGCCTCCCGTTGGTGGTGGCGGAGGAGCTCCATGTGCGATCTCGCCAGGTGCGGGTGCGTTCCCGTATCCAGGGTTCGGGGCCTGCTGCCTCATCTGAGCCATGCTCTCGTTGAGTTTTTGGAACTCGCGGCAGTCCTTGAGCATGTGGCTTTCTTTCTTCTTACCATCATGTTTGTCGATGTAGAAGTGGATGGTGCATGGACCCGACAGTTTTTCGTATGCTGAGGGTCTGTCGTCGCGGCCGCGTCGCTGCCATGACTGCGCTGGGCGTCCTCCATCGCGGAAGTTTCTTTCGCGGTATCCGTCGCTGCGGCGGTCGGCGTAGCCAGCCGCGACCATGTCGGGTCCATCGCGATCGTCGTAGACGCGCGATCTTCTCTTGCTACGGCGTTCACGTCGCCGGCCGTAGTCATATTCCTCCTTCGAGTGCGCTTGGTGGATGGATTCCTCGCCGTCGGCCCACCTGTTGGCGATGTCCATGAGGTGGTCGAGTGTCTTGGGCTTGACGCGCCCAAGTTCTTCTTTAAAGTCCTGGCGCTTGATGCCGTCCTTGAAGGCGTCGATAGCCCTCTCCTCAGAGATGTGTGCCACGGAGTTTTTGGTGTTGGACCAGCGCAGTATGTACGAGCGAATGGATTCACCCGTTCGTTGAGTGCAGGCCGGTAGCTCCTCGATCGAGGCGGGCCTCTTGCTGGTGCCCTTGAAGTTTCGGATGAAACTATACGCCAGCTCCTCCCAGCTTCGGATGGATCCTGATGATAGGCTGCTAAGCTAGATCCGAGCTGCGCCTGTCAGCTGCAGCTGGAGGCATTGCATGGCGGTTTCCCTGCTTCCGCCGTGCAGCTTGACGGACGACAGGTGGTCGCTGAGCCACGCCTTGGGGTCCTGTGTGCCATCAAACTTCGGAGTGTCCGAAGGAAGCTTGAAGTTTCGCGACATCCTTGTCCGTCGAACAGATCTGCTGAAGCATCGGGCTCCGCAGAATTCTCCTTCGTCTTCTTCCATCTCGGATTCAGACGAGCATGCGCGCTTGGCGTGCGCTTTGTCAATTTTGCGCTGGGTGAGCTTGCTTCGGGCGTCGTAATCGCTGCTGCGATGGCACGAGCTCTTGTGCCTTCGAGGAAGGTCATGTTCTTCATCTTCGTATGAACATGTGGGACTGCGGTTGAACTTGACCGTACCCTTCTTCTTTGGCTCCGCAGGAGCTTCTCCGTGGAGCGCAGATCTAACGAGTCCAAGTCCGGTAAGTGTGGACTTGTGCATAGCCCTTTTCGGGTCACCCTATGGAGGTGGGTGGGACGCGAGGTACGCGGTGGCTGCCATGATCGCAGCTTGCGGCGTCTTCGGGATGACGTTGATGTCTGCGTCCATCTCCATGAAGGACGCATTGAGGGCTCGAGTCACCTCGCGACGCTCCTTAGGGTCCATGTTCTCCATTCGAGAACGGTGCTTGTTGCCGTGGTTTCCATGCGAGGTGGAGCCAATGCCCATGGCGGAGAGCGCAGCTCGTCGCGCACTGGACTCCGAGGCTGCTTGCTTGCGCTTGTCAAGCACTTCCTGCATCTTGATTTTCTTCTTGTGCTCCTCGATGAGGAGCATGTGGTATGCCATCAGCAGGTCCCGTGAGGCATCGGCGGGCAGGATCTTGTTGCCTCCTACGGCTTCGCGTGCTTGGGCCCATCCCTCCTCGTTGAGGTGGATGACCCGATCATTGTTGTCCCCGTTGGGTGGGGGGACTGGCTTCTTCTGTTTCCACCAATTCTACCCTACGGGTTGGGTGGCGGATTGTGTTCCTGATCCTAGATGACCGCGGCACACTGGTAGCGCTCGTAGATCGGTTGGCTGCTGCCGCAGCTTTCGGATCTGAAACCGTAGGTCCCTTTGTTCGATGGTGGATCGCACAGATCTGAGTTGCAGCTGCTGCTGTCATAGGACTCATCTGTCGATGGTGATGTGCGTAGCACAGGGTGTGGATCCCATGAAGAGGGCCTGATCGATGGCAGGGGCACCCGCTCTGGAAGGCAGAGAGTGCCAGTCTGCACCACCTGGAAGCAGAAGCTCCCGAACAGGATCTCGAGTCCATCGCCAACGGGCTCGAAGTCCTTCATGGTGGCCGGTGAGTGGGCGGTGAAGTCGAAAGCACCGAAGAGGAGATGACTCTTCGTCGCCGCGGAGTTGTAGATCGCTCGGGTTGGGACCGTCACGATCGCACAATCAGCGTCCCCAGTTCCCATAGACGTCGCCAATTGACGAGGTTTAATCTCGTCAATGCCCATTGTTATGGACTTGGGTTTTGGAGAAGATGGGGATGCTGGAGATCGCAGAACGGTTATCAAAAAAGCAACACGGGGACACGAGGTTTACCTAGGTTCAGGCCCCCAGAGGGAAAACCCTACTCCTGCTTGTCTGCTCTTGATTACGGCGAACCGAAGGTTACAGGGGTGCGCAGATGCAATCTGGCGTGGAGGTGTGTATGCGGTGGTATGAGGTGCCCTCCTCGCTATGCCCTCCTAGCCTTTATATAGAGTTAGGCAGGTCCCAGGCACAGATCGAGTCGGTTACAGTTTTTAGGGTTTCCCCCTTTAAATTTTCTATCTACTCTAGTCTTGCTCTCCAAGGATCCGAAGGCGACATGGGCCTTAGCCACCCGAAAGTCTTCATGGGCCGGCGTATATTTGTCGTGGGACTTCCTTGGGCTAGACTAAGTATGCTGAGGTCGTGTACCCGTAGGGTATAACCATGTCAAAATTAACCACAGCTCCAATCGTAGCAGTTCCTGAAACAGGGAAGGATTTCACTGTATATTGTGATGCATCTAAAGAAGGTTTGGGTTGTGTATTAATGGAAGATTGGAAGGTGATTGCTTATGGTTCAAGACAACTGAAACCACATGAAGTCAACTATCCAACTCATGATTTAGAGTTAGCAGCAGTAGTTTTTGCACTGAAAGGATGGATACATTTTCTTTATGGAGCCAGATATGAGTTATACACTGACCATAAAAGTCTCAAATACTTCTTCACTCAAAAGTAATTGAATATGAGACAGAAGCGTTGGTTGGAATTAATCAAGGATTATGATTTAACAATCAATTACACCCTAGGGAAAGCAAATGTTGTAGCAGATGCTTTAAGCAGAAAGAGTGCACATATTCAGCCAAGCAATAGGGAGTTACCAAAAGAGTTACAAATGGACTTGGAAAGATTAGAACTTCAATTTATCAGAACAGAGGTTCTTGGAGGATTAGCGACTATGCAGGTAGTTGCAGAGCAGGACAGTGATCTTAAGCAAGAAATTGTTAGACATCAAGAAGAAGATCCTTTTATTGCTGAGGAAATTCGGAGAATATCTCAAGGGCAAAAATCAGTTTTTCGCCTTGGATATTATGGGTCTTTATGGTTCCAAGATCGTCTATGTGTTCCAGATGTGACTGAGATCAGAAATGTCATACTCAAAGAAGCACATGATACCCCATATTCTATACATCCAGGGAGTACCAAGATGTATATGGATTTGAAAGAACTATTCTGGTGGAATAACATGAAAAGAGATATTGCTAAATATGTATCGAAATGCCTTACTTGTCAAAGGGTGAAGGCTGAACATCAAATTCCAGCAGGACCATTACAACCCTTAGAAATTCCTGAATGGAAATGGGAGGAAATAGGTATGGACTTCATCACAAGATTACCTATGACACCAAAAAGGAAGGATATGATATGGGTAATTTTGGACAGACTCACTAAGAGTGCACATTTTATTCCAGTAAATCAAAAGGATAATGCCGAGAAATTAGTTGAAGTATATGTCAAAGAGATAGTAAGTAAGCATGGAGTACCCAAAAAGATCGTAACTGATAGGGGATCGGTGTTTACTTCAGCATTTTGGAAGCAATTACATGAAGCACTTGGTTCAAAGTTAGATTTCAGCACGACATATCATCCTGAGACAGGAGGTCAAACTGAAAGAACAAATCAAATACTAGAAGACATGTTGAGAGCTTGTGCACTAGATTTTGGAGGAACATGGGAAGATCACCTACCATTGGCAGACTTTTCTTATAACAATAGCTATCAGAGTAGTCTGAAGGCAGCTCCATATGAGATTCTGTATGGAAGGAAGTGTAGACCACCAATATGTTGGTATGAACCTGGAAGCAGCAAAGAATTTGCACCAGATTATATCAAGGAGAGACAAGACATCATTGATAAGATCAGGGATAGACTGAAAATAACCCAAAGCAGGCAGAAAATTTATGCGGATCAAAGCCGAAGACCATGGCATCCAGAAGTGGGAGATATGGTCTATTTGAAAGTAAGTCCTATGAAAGGAGTAAAAAGATTCGGAGTTAAAGGGAAATTGAGTCCAAGATATATCATACCATTCAAGATACTGAGTCAAAACAGAACTATAGCTTATGCTTTAGAGTTACCATCAAGACTGGCTCAGGTGCATAATGTTTTCCATGTGTCACAATTTCGCAAATGTTTGAAAGTTCCAGATGATGCAATAACACATCAATAGATAGAACTACAAGCAGACCTGACTTATATTGAAAAGCCCTGCAAGATTTTGGAAGAAAACTGGAAAAAATTGAGGAACAGAGCAATCAAATATTGCAAGGTACAATGGGAACATCACCCTGAGAGAGAAGCCACATGGGAGAAGGAAGAGGATTTAATAAAAGCTTATCCAGAACTATTCAGGTACATCTCCACGAACTTCAGGACAAAATTTAATTTAAGGGGGAAAGTCTGTAACATCCCATTATTTAGGAGCAAACGAAGGGTTGATTTAGGAATATGAATTGTTGCATGCATTCATTTGTGAAAATGTGGTAAATTTTTTGCCTAATAAATCCTTGAGTGGTTAATGTTTCTATCTTACTTTGAGATTAGGTTTAGTCTTAAAGCAGGATTGCTATAAACTTTGATGTGATCTTAAAGGAATTATGTGTGTTTTGAAATGAGTTTGGATTTTAAAACTTAAGTGTTTGAATAATAATTTAACTGATTTAGATATAAGATTTGAATCTTAAATTAATTAAGAGATAAGTATTATAACTTAAATCTTATCTAAAAACAATATTGAATATGAAATTCATTACATATTATTAATACATAAACAAGTTACAAAGAATGTAACCTACTGAAGTCATTCCAAACTTCACAATTTACAAAAGAGTAAAGAATAAGAATATTCTTTATTAATAAATATATAATCTTTATTACAATTTAATAAAATAAAGATTACAAGAATTATAAAAGAAAAATTACAAAATAATAAGAAAATTACATTTGTACATCTACTAACTATCCTATATCTAAATCTACACTAAATCTTCATCTTTATCTTTGTACCTTCAAAACAAAGACTAAATAGAAACAAAATAAGATTAGTGTTAGTATATTTCTCTCAGATATGTCAGTGAGGTGCACTTGACAAACTCATCATTGAGAAATTTTATAAAAGGGGCAAGTTTCACCAATATGAAAGATTTCATCTTTCATAAATTTAAAGTCAGAAGTCAAATGACAGCCAAGAAGGATCAATTCACCAGCCAGGTGAAAGTAAGCTGGTAATGGTAAGTTCAAAAATTCTGAACCTATCCACAAGTTCATAGCAGGCACACAAGCTGGACACACACCAGCATGCAATGGGTGTGCTGTCAACCTCTCAAGCACAGCTAAATCACACAAAACCACATCACAACCATGGGGGAGCACTAGTGAATCACTCCACTAACACATCACACAAGAACATCAAGTGTAGACAGCAGCCAAACCAAGAACAGCAGCCAAATTAAACCACCCAGATCAACCCAAACATCACCAGGATGGTGACATAAGGAGGGGGGTGGATCTGGTGGACAACAAGGTCAAGCCCAGGAGCTAGGAGGAGCAGGCAAGCTCAAGAGCAAGCTCAGGAACCCAGCAAAAGAAGATCAAGATCAAGATCATCATCAATCTACTACACCAACATCAAATTTTGTGGCGAGCCTCATAAAACCATCACATGATTTCATCATATATCTAAACAAAAGCATGTGTTGCTTTATGAAATGATCTCTCAATAATCACCCAAGAGGGGTAATCTATCCTAGAGATTTCAAGTATAAGATAAGAAAACAAACTCAACCACAAGCACTGAACTCTCAGACCAGCATCACTAAGTTCAGTGTTATTTTTTGCAACTTAGATCATTCTTCATTTGATCTTATCATATCAGGGCACATCTCTCAAAAAGAGTAGCACCTCTAATCCTATAAGTTTCAAACTAACTATTTTCTTAGCTAACTAGGAATTAAATCCTAGAGCCTCAGACCAACATCATAGGCAGGAAAGTTAAGAAAAGCTTTCATATCAACTTGCCGGTATTAATCACAAGCATTATCAAGCTAAGACCAGAAATAAAACTCCATCACTTGTGTGCCAGATAATAATGGTATCACAAGGACAGGTTTTATATGAACTAAAACCAATCTTTGCTTAGTTTCCACAGATAAAAGGGACAACCAATAAATATCATTTTCCTGAAGCCAAGTGCCAGGAATCAATATCATATGCATCTATACATCCACAGAAATCATTACATGTAATGGTTTGATTCAGTGTGTATAATCTCATACAAGCCTACATTATAATTGCAGTAAGAAACTACTGAGAGAAAACTACTGTCAGTACAAGCATTCTGAAAGTAGAGTAAATTTTCAGATCAACAATATAATCCACTCAGGGATTTCATAGAAACACTAGCATGGGATCATAGTGAATCATCACTAGAATAAATCTGACAGGTAACTAGCATCATCAAAGCCACTACCAATCATTAACCACAGTAGACAATCATTCTTCATGCTCAAGTATGATCACTACTAAATCTAAAGCATCATGGATATGATCAACGGGGGGTTATGAACCCTAATCAGAGTAAGAACCCTAATCCAGAGATGAACCCAATCAGCACATAGTCACTAGGCATGAGAAGCCACTAGACACACACAGAGAGGTTCATGGTAATAGCATGAACAAGGACCACAGAAGCAACTTACCCGAGGTCCTCGCTGACGAATCAAAGAGGAAGCAGATTGGCCGACGAACCACGACAACATAGGAAGCACCTAGGGGGCGCTGCAACCTGCCACGACGGCGGCCGCAGCAGCACACGAGCCCAGCACACCACCGCTGACGGGACCGCGACGGTGGCGACATCACCTTTCCTTAACCCTAGGGTTCGGGAACGGAGTGGACCTGGCCACGGGGAAGCCCTGGAGTCAAATCCAAGTGGATAGAATGAACGAGCGTCGTCGACAACCCCAAAACGCACCACGATGGCGACCAGAACGGCCGACGGCGGCGGGAATCGACGGTGGCGGCATCGTCGGCCACAGGGTCGGGTCACAGGAGGAGAGGATAAGGTCGAGGGAGAGAGGGAGGCAGAGAGAATGGGTTGGGTGGGCCAAAATCCTTCGGGGTGGTATTTTAACTTTGCCCTATTGGGCCACACTGTCCCAATAAGCCCAAAAGGCCAGCCCAAGTTGTTTAATAATTTTTTTGATCAATTAGAAAAGACCAAAATGCCCCTGACCTCAACAAAAATTATAGAAAATAAAATAAAAGTCCAAAAAATTATAAATAAATATTCACAATAATCCATTCTGTCCAAATAAAATAAGATATAAAATTTTGGACATTTAAATTTTTATAAGAATTTTGTAATTTATATATTCCTTATGGAATTTTACAAAATTATTGAAAGGTGATAATAATAAATAAAAATCACTTTCATTATTTATTAATATTATAGTATTTTTGAAAAATACTAAATAAATATTTAGTAATAAATTTAATGTATAATTAATAATTCCTAAAAGAATTATTAAATCAATAGAAGTCAAATAAAAAGGGAAATAAAATAGAATAATTCAATATATGCAATAAATATAAAAAATTATTAATATTTATAAATGCTTTATTAAAAGGCACCTTATATAGGGAAAATGCATATAGAATTAAATAATGCATTACATCACTTGCATAATCATTTTGCTTCTTTAAATATTGTCCTTACCGGGCAATAATGATGTTTTTGTAGAACTAGAAGCTCAAGGTCTAGTGCAAGCATCAGACTTCACTACCTTGCCATCACAAGGCAAGTTCATCACTTGCTCATGTCCTTTGAAGAGTATTTATCAAAGTATTTGCAAATTGTGTGTTATCATTTATGCTATAAAAGAAAGAAAATAATATTTTCATAAATAAAGAAACATAGATATCATCCTAAGTGGTGATATAATGGAGCAATAGAACTTAGGGTTCTATTTGCCACAATGATGATCAAGTAGGGACTTAATAACCCCTGACATCAGTGATTCTAGCGCCGTATATTACGCGTTAGCCATGAGATTTGGAATGGGACAGAGAAGTCAGCTATATCTTCTTCCTCTCGCATGAAGCCGGATGTGCAGGTCGTGGCTGTTATCCTCATAGCGTGCATATTAATTAGTAATTCGTAGAGGATATGCAGCATATGGGTGGGAACCCTCATCGTCCCACGATAGTTCTGGCATCTAATGGTTTATACAAACCATTGCCGTAATTCATTATGTGGGCATGATGTACACCAAGGAGGCATGCGGGGTCGCGAAGGGGGCAGTGATTGGCTTGGACCAACTACTGGTCCCCACATCATGGAATTGTGGACGGGAAAGTACGCCCGGTTGTGCAACAAGGATTTGTTCTCTCATGGGTAAAGTAACGCACCTCTGCAGAGTGTAAGAACTGTAACTTGTTACTCCCTGTTCCGGGAAGGAGCTACGAACGCGATAGGAAAGGAACCCCATGAAAGTTCTGGTCAACCTGTGAAGGCTGATTGTCATAGTTTTTTCAGAATAAAATCAATCTTTGAAGAAAGTTTTACAAAAACTGCATAGTGCCAAGGATTTATAATCCGAGGTGGTAGTTAGAGCATCAAACTTCCCACCTTGCATATAATCCGAGTTGAAGGAGTGGATTACGAGATCCGCTACAGTGTCGAGGAGAACGAGTCCACTTAAGTGTAGGGGTTCGTAGCATGGAAAACAAAAAATTTCTATCGCATACAAACAAACAAGCCAAGATCTATCTACTAGATTGTAGCAACGAGTCGATGGAATAACTTACCCTCGAAGATTCCAAAGTGTTTAACGAGAGCAGATTCTCGTGGGTGATGTAGTCGTACTCTTTCCGATCTCAAGATCGCGTAGACGATCCTTCCGGCGCTGCGTTCCGGCAGCGCTTCCGCAGTCGGTCACACGTTCGGTACTCGACGAAGACCTTCCTCTCCCTTGTTCCAGCAGGCAGCGGAGGTTGTAGCACTCTCCTCGTGATTCCGGCAGCACAACGGCGTGGTATCGGAAGTAGAGGGGAGATCCCGCAGGGCTTCGCCTTAAGCCGGAGCGAGTATGGTGGAGTATGAGAGAGAGCTATTAGTGGTCTAGGGATTAGACACACCAATTAGAAGGCTCTAAACCGCAGGCTAGAGCAATTAGAAGCTCTAAACCAAAACGGCTCTAAACCGGAGATTAGAGGATAGGAACTTGTGTGTCTAGAGGAGGAGGCCCTGCCCCTCCTTTTATAGGTGGGAGGGGCGGCCAAGGGGAGGGGAGTCCCTCCCCAAGTCGGCCTTGGTTGGCGCGCCGGCTTGGAGGGACTCCTCCCCCAAGTCGGTTCCAACCACCTCTTGCTTGTTTCCCACAGTTTCCTGTTTCCCACAGTTTCCTGTTTTCCACAGTTTCCTGTTTTAGCCGTTTGACTTTCAAACTGGCAGTTTGACTTTTCAGTTTTGGAACAGCAAGAACACTTAGTACATGATGCAATCATTCAATATGTAATGACACATTCATGTACCCTCCCCCCAGAGTACCGGACAATCCGGAACCTTCTAGAACATTCCCGATGAAAACACCGGAATCATTCCCGAACTCCGAAACGGGACTTTCCTTATATGAATCTTATTCTCCGGACCATTCCGGATCACCTCGTGATATCACGGATCCCATCCGAGACTCTGAACAACATTCGGTCTCTTTCTCATAATACCATAACTACTCAAACAACGTCGAATCCTTAAGTGTGTCTCCCTACGGTTCGTGAATTATGCGGACATGATCGAGACACTTCTCCGAACAATAACCAATAGAGGAATCTGGAAATTCATATGGCTCCCACATATTTCTACGATTACTTTGCGATCGAATGAACCACTTACATACGATACCAATTTCCCTTTGTCTCACGATAGTTTACTTATCCGAGGTTATGATCGTCGGTATCTCTGCATACCTAGTTCAACCTCGTTACCGATAAGTACTCTTTTCTCGTTCCCGTGATATGTGATCCCTTGTGAGCCAGTCACATGCTTGCAAGCTAATTGGATGACATTCCACCGAGAGGGCCCAGAGTATATCTATCTGTCATATGGATGGACAAATCCCACTCTTGATCCATGTGTTTCAACCAATACTTTCCGAACACTCAATGCCACCTTTATAGCCACCCAGTTACGGTGTGGTGTTTGATGTCATCAAAGCATCCATCCGGTAAAGGTGATATGCATGATCTCATGGTCTAAGGAATTAGGTTACTATGTATCAGAAAGCATATAGCAATTGAACTATTTAAATGACTTGATCTTTATGCTACGCTTATCTATAGGAGTATGTACATCACATCATTCTCCTAATGATATGATCCTGTTGTTAATAACATCTCTATGTTCATGATCAGGAAACCATGATCATATATTAACCAACAAGCTAGTTTAACAAGAGGCTTTACTAGGGACTCTTATTTTAGTTTACAAATCACACAAGTATTAATGTTTCCGGTTAATACAATTATAGCATGGTATGTAAACATTTATCATAAGTGTGAAGATATGATAATAACCACTTTATTATTGCCTCTTGGGCATATCTCCAACAGTCTCCCACTTGCACTAGAGTCAATAATCTAGTTTCAAACCTTTGTGTATTCAACACCTATGGCTTTCCGGTGTTGTATGTACACGATTGCTAGTGGTCAAATGATCTCCAGATCTGACACTTCCAGGTCCGTGTGTAATTGCATGTCTTTGCGTCTCTAAGCATCACTCATTCTCTAATGAGATGGTTTGTATAAATTTGGTCTTTCGGTGTGACCTTTAGTTCTTTGGGGTTAAAACATGTTGATAATATTGTCGCACAATATATCTTCATAGTATTATCCCTCTGTGAACTACACCTAGTTTGATAACAAACTACTTGACACAAATGCCCTCTTTTGCTGCTATAATAGCAGTCATATACTTAGCCTTTTGTTGTAGTATCTGTCACAATGTCTTAACTTTGGAAATCATCCAAATCCATTATGGAACTCACTTTCCATTATATTGTGCCACCCTTAGTTTAGATTGAGATAAACTTAATTTGTACTTTGTGACAAAACTAGTATCAATGTAGTACTTTTACAATGAACTAACCATCTATTTGTCACTTCTACAAATATTATACTCTTAGTTCTTCCAAAAGATCATAAGAATATCCTTACTATTGTCCAATGATCATCTTACGAATCATTCTGGTATATGCTCACAACATTTAGAGCATAGGACATATCTGGATTTGTACATATCACAGTATGATTAATATAAATACTCTTTGTGATTTCATACATCAAGTATCAATCTATACTTGATTATTTGTTTCACTTTACCAAATGTCTATACACTTGAATATATCATCAACATTTGAACTCTTTCAATCCTTTCTGTGCGACAAGAACCTTTTCTTGTAGTTTCTATATTGAACTCATTCAATATCTCGTCTATGTACTTATGGCACAACCATATTAGCATCTATTGATGCCAAATATTTGGGTTTTGCCTAAGTCTTTCATCGGGATGAAATTCTTAATATGTGTTAATAAAAGATACATTATTTCCAATCAACAATATGTCTTACACATAATGTATTAGAAACATGTCTTAACGCTCCCACTTAATTTCTTGCAAATGCAAGCATCTCCATCGTCTCTGATGAACTTTTAAACTCCTTTAACAGTTTCATCACAGTGAAGATTCCAACTCCGCGATGCTCACTTTTGTAACACCCTCAGAATCGACCCTATGCAAGTTCAGCGCTTCCCGCCAAACCCGCATAGAAACGATTCAAAGGTGCCCACCAGGCACTTTCGTGCGGGTGGAAAACGAAGTAATAACATTACACAACAGTCCTCGATGGGACCCACAGAACAGATATATATACAACACGACTCCATGAGTCAAGAATACAGATATACGGTACAAAGATCCAAATCACCTTGAAAACATGGAGCGTCCGACTACGGACAAGATGCAAATGGGGCGAAGAGCCCTGAAGAATAACCAATGGCGTCCATAACCCTGCCCAGGCCAAGCCGGAAGGGTAACCCTGCTAACGACGTCGATCTCAAAACCTGCTTAAAAAAAGGGGTGCCGACAAAGGGCAAAGGAAAAAGAGGAGCGTCAGTACTGAGGCCAGTACACGGCGAGGCTAGAATTCGGCGGTCCTCGCCTACATAGGTATGGTGGACTGAAGCGGCATCGACAGCATGCACTAAACAACCAATAGAGACTCGATACAACTGGCGACTATCAGAGAGGGGTAAGAAAGACCTATTCGGAACCAACCTGATACTACCATCAAACAAACCCATCCTGGCGTTTCCCCCTCGAGACCAATCGAGGAAGTCAACCGAGGAACTTACACCGTTGGCAGTTTTACTTATTCGGTTATCGTTGCGGCAATTACTAGTCAGGTATGGATAATCGTCCTGATAAAAGAATCAGTGGGCCCTTTTAGTTAATCATTCTGTTGTATTTGCAACAATTACTAATCAGATACAGATAGCATGAGATAAACCCAAAACCCAGCAGTTGTTGGTACTTTTATTTAGCCATTCCGTTGTAGTTGCCATACTTACTAGTCAGGTACAATGGTCGCAAGCGACACTCCAACCAAGCAATTGTGGGCAGTATTAATTAGCCATTCCATTATAGTGAAGCTAATTACTAGTCATTATAAAGTCAAATTTATAGCAATAAACTTTAGTTATGCTTGTCTATGGTCGAGATACTGTGCTCCAAGTCGTCCATAACCGCGGACACGGCTTTCAGAAAGTTTTACCCGGCCGGGGTGCACCAATAGCAACACACGCTCGATCAACCTCGGAAAAACCAAATCAAAACCCAACGAGGTTTTCACGACAAAGCAATCACAGGATTCAGAATTATTTCAGGGGGCCACCCCATTGAGTAGACCCGCAACGAAGCCAGCTGACTCCGAGACGGACTCAAGGTTTGCGACAATGGATGTAAACGACTGGGAACCCGAAAGTGTGGCTGGGCTTGTCGATACCGCGAAAACATTCCGCTTACCTAAACAGTACAGTGTGCCCCTCGCACAATCGTAAATAAACAGTAGCATGGAATAAGTACAGGATAGTAAATAAAACCTCAAACTAGTTTGTGGCCCCAAGAAATAAGACTGAATCAAGCTCTGGCTCAGGGGGGTCCCATATACCTCCCGGATGTGGATAGCGCGATAAATCAAGGAACAGGTATCAAGTATTCGGGGCCCTACGGGACACAAGTGGGCGTTCGGAAACCAAATATTATCTATCACCCACCGATGCCTCTGCTTACTTCAATTTTAGTTGTTAAATAGGAATTAAAGTGAACGATAAGTAAAACTATGATCATCTCCAACATCAACATGCGGCAATACACCAACAACTGTGGCACTTGACGACACGCAACAGCAATATAGCAAGCGACTACGACGCGCAAGTCCAACTATCTACCAAACATCAGGTAATAGGATGTGTCCAAGGCAATATAGGGCTGCAAGGGATATCACGGGTACGGAAATTAGAGCATCGCAACACAGATAGCAATAGATCAACCGGAGGAAATAAATACTACAAAAGTAAGATAGGTAGAAAGGGGAAGATGCTCGCCTGAAAACATTGCTGAAGGTTCAACCGAAGATCGGGTCGACACTCGCATCAACTCAACGGCCTTATCCGCGAAGAAGCAAAACACTAGAATAAACACCGGATGCAATATTTAATACTACGGCAAAAGATCGGCATGCTTATGATATGATGCATGGCATGGCAAAGGTGCGATGCAATTAGGTCATATTAAGCGGAACCGGGGTCCCGACAATTAATTAAACGGTTCAAGTTATTTAACTACCCCGCAAATTAAATGTTGCATTATCAAGACAAAAGATGGCACCGGTTCGCTACACAAATTTAAATGAGGCCAATATGAGACTAGATTTGCCCGCATATGGGCCCCATATTTACTTATGAGGTGAATCGGCATAAGGCCCCCAAACCACAGACAAGTATGCATGCATGATGATTGATTAATATGCAACAGGTTTTATGTATAGCATTTATAAAATAGGGCTCGGAAAGGGATCACACATTAGGGTTCGGCAGATCTTGGGGTTTCGGGGTTCGGGGTCGGTCTCAGGGTCCAGGGTTCGACGGATCGGTCTCGGTAACAGAAGTCGATCTTGACGCATCCGAGAAGACGAACTTGGTTAGCGTCGGGGCGCATCGGATCCGCTCTGGTCGGTGTCGATCCTGTAGTCGCCGTGGTCTTCGGGTCCGCGTAGGCGGTCATGGCGTACAAGGTGGCGAACTTGGCGTTCCGTTTAAACGACCTTGGCGTCCTTGTCGGAGTTCTCGGTGGCGATGTCGGATCCTGGCGATCTTCAGGCTCGGGTCCTGGCGTGGCCCTTGGATCACCGGGATCGGGCTCCGGGCTTCGGATCCATGAGGTAGTGCCTGGAGTTCCGAGATGGAGTTCTTGTCGAAAGGTGTAGACCGAAGATCTTGGCGGTGGTCGTGGTTGCTTGTCAACGAGGAGGCATTATCGCACCAAACTTGCACCGGTTAATCTTTCGAAGATCATGGCGTTTCCCGAAACAGGACTCGTCTTGGACTTTGACTGCGATATCTTCATAATACCACCACATCAACATGACTGGGCCGAGATACGGTGTCATGTCCATGTCACGGCTCTAGATGCGGCCATGCGGGGTCGGAGGCGAGCGACGGGGTGGCGGGAGGTCGTCGGGGACGATGAAGAGGACGCGGGGGAGGGGACCCGACGGCGGCGGGGTGGCTTCGGGGGAAGGCCGGCCAGGCGACGACGAGGCTATGCCGGCAGAGGAGGAGGCGGGCCCGCCGGAGAGGCGGCGGCGCGGGACCACGCGGCGGAGGAGGAGGGACGAGGCGGCTATGGAGGAAGGGGTCAGCCGCGGGCTTGGCGGCTGCGGGCGCCTGAGGGGAGGCGGAGGCGGTGGGAGCCGGCGGAGGCGGGGCGGAGCGTAACCGGCGGAGGCGGGGCGGAGCAGGACCGGCGGAGGCGGAGCGGAGCGGGGCCGGCGAGCGGAGGTCGCAGGCGGAGGGCGGCCGACGAGCTCGGGGTCGGGGTCGGGCGAGGCGGAGCACGCCTGGCCGGAGGGGAAGGAGCGCGGCCGGAGGAGAGAGGAGGCGGCGCCGGCGGAGCTCGCGAGGAGGGGAAGGCGGTCGCGGCGAGGCGAAGCAGGGAGGCGCGGGGAGCTTCGTGGCCGGCGGGGGAGGCGGTGCTTGGCCGGGGTGGGCCGGCGGGCGCGCGGCGCCGGCGGGAGGAGAGGAGAGACGGCGGTGGCGGCTGCTGGAGAGGGAGAGAGCGGGGGAGGCGCCGGTGGGGAAGAAGAAGGGTGGAGCGGCGTCGGGCTAGAGGGAGGAAAGGAGAGAGAGGAGCGGGGGCGCGTGGGCCGTGTGCTGGACGCAGGGCAGGTGGGTGGGGCCGCGCGGGTGGGACCAGGGTGTCAGGGGGCGTCGGCTGGTGGAGGAAGTGGGGCTGCTAGCCGGCTGCGTGCGTGTGTGGTGTGTGTTGTTGTGTGCTGTGTGGGCCGGGCGTGTGGGGTGAGAGGGAAAGGTGGGGTGAGAGGGAGAGGTGGGGAGAGGGGTAGGATTAGGTGGCAGAGCATGGTTGGTTGGGGGATTTGGGTAGGCTGATGTGGCGAGCTGCGATTGGGTGGGATGATGTGGCTGGGGTGGGTAGGATTAGAGTTGGGTAGACTAGGGATTATGGGTGGGCCGTTTAAATTTCTGGGGGTGGTCGTTCGGGTCGAATCGGCCCGTTCGACTGCCCCCACTAAAATAATGAAATATTTTTATTTAATTTTAAATGCACCGTTTGCAAACCGATAGCAGACAAACAAAATATTCCGGCGACCCGGGTTTGCGTGTTGAACAAAGGCGGGGCGTTTAGAAAACAAAACTGGGTTTTTCCGAAATAGTTTTATGCAAGCAAATGCAAGATGATGACGATGCTCAAATGCAATGTGGCATGATGACATGAGCATGCTGTCATGATGATGCAATGCACAAAATCAACGCGATTTTCTAGTAGTGGTTTTTGCGGGATGCCACAACTTTAACCATTGAAGTTTGCATATGCTTTTAGCATCCTATTGAATTAACAAAACCCTATGGACCGTGTTATGCACATGTCCTAGGTAACGATTCTATTAGAAGAACTTGTTTTGTTTATTCAACTACCATATAACAAATTATATGTAGTGGTTGCTACATTAATCTGTCTAGACTAAATATCACTATGAAAGATCAAATCTTGTCATAGTCAACCTTTGAACATTTTGTGAAATCTTTCCCAACATGTCGACTATTTCATAGATGTAAAACATCCATGTCTATTTCTTTATAGATCCAGACACAACTGTAAGGTCTTACACCTTTCTCGAGGGTCCTTCAAGTTCAAAACTTGATTTCTCGTGTATGGAACTATCACGGATTTTATGGCTTCAAGCCATTTGACGGAGTCAGGGCCCATCATCGCTTCTTTGCATGTAGTCGGTTCATTATTCTCAAAAATGATTCAACCCTCAAATCTTGGTATTTGATTGTTTACCCGATCTACTTGTTTCAATAGGAACTTAGATCTCCGTGACCACAACCTTTGAGGCACGTGAGCCATGAGCATTGTTGCTGCCTCCGGAACACTTTTCGGTGCTGCGGAACTTTGCACATATAGCTAAGGTTCCTTTAACCTTATCAAAGTTCTATTGTCCTCCCACTTTTCTTTTCACGAAAAATTCCTTCCCAAAGAAACTTGACGTTCTAAGCGACAAACACTTTTGTCTCTGGTGTTATGGAGGAATACTCAACAGTTATACAAAGACAGGTTCATCCGACTTTGGTTGCAAACATCTTTCTTATGCATAGCAAACCATTGTTTAAGAAAGGACAACTTGGGTTTTATCCCAAACCATAACTTTATATGGTGTCATTTCAACGGATTATGATGGAGCTCTTTTCAGTGGAAAAACGGTAATCTCTAAAGCTTTTAATCTTTAAAATATAATGGCAGTTTTATGAATTATACCTTTGATCTTACCATGTCAAACAAGGTTTAATTACATATCTCGAACGCTCCATACCCTTATGGTGTTTCGGGAAATGCAAATCCACGGAACGATTCCTTAAATCTTAGGTATTATGCTAAACTCTGTAACTCAAATATCTTCCTTTATGATCTTTATCATAAACTGTTTATATTCTTGTTACAATGATTTTGCACTTCATCTTGAAAGTCTTTGAACTTTTCAAATGTTTCATACTTCATCCTTATTAAGTAAATATTCATATATTCACTCAAATTTTCGGAGAAAGCATATGAAGTTGAAATCCATCGCTCTTGACTACACATAATAGATTTCGTACAACAATATGTACAAGTTCCAATAAGCTAGTCATTCGTTCCCTTTTGGCCAATGAACGAAGTTTTAATTATCTCTAGGAAAGTTTCACAAGCGTCATTTGATCAAAAATCAAAAAACTCCAAAATTCCATCCACATGGAGTTTCTTCATGTTTTCTTTCAATCAATTTGTCTTTCGACATCTTTAGCACTAGTTTTATGGATGTGATGTCTCCAACGAGATTTGCGAATCCATCTTTTATGGATTACGGCAATTATTTGAACAATCCTTTTGTTCTCATAATACCTGATAAAAGAAATATTTGAAGGCAAGCTTTGATGTTTAACGAGCAACATAATAACCCTTTATTTGTTCTCGATGAACATCATCACATATTCTTTTTCTAGTTACTTAGGCCATTGTAGTTCATGAATTGTGTTGTTTCGTATGACGATTCACACCAACAAATTCAGTATCAAATACTTGAGAACCACATTGTTTAATAAGCAAAGAATATAGCCATAACATGTATATCATCTATATACTTAAGCTGAACAATTCTAGTCTTTTCCTTTCTGCCATATATTTATGAGATTCTCTTTCAGTATTTCCTTTTCTGTTTGAAAGAATATATCAACATCAATAGTGGAGTCATACATATGACACATAATCCAAAGCGTGTATAATTAAATACCAATGTCTTTGGACTTGCACTTTGAAGTAGATCACCTATCATCAAATGTTTGGTGTTCTTTCAAATTCCTTTCTTTAGTAATCTCTTGGTGTAGTAAATATTTTACCTACATCAAATATTCACCCTTATCATGGAATTATCCATGATCAAGCTACTTTTAGCTTGTAACAGTGAATCGCAAGTATAATGTTTCTCTCCAAAACCTTTTGGAGGATTAGGACAACTAGTGTCTCCAACCTTTTGCAAATTCTCATCAAAATATGAGAACATGAACTTTGCCATATTATACTCTATCATGTTGTAACCAAAACTTCGTTTCAGATATCACAATATCTTCCACACGTCATGGTTTTTGAAACAACTCTTTCAGATCCTAGATAACCTTGATATTAAGAGAATCCTTTGAATATCAAGAATCATGGAGACAAACATGATACTTATATACTAACACTTGGAATTGTTACTCTTGATTTAATACTAATTATTAAACTTCATGGAGTAACCGGAACTTACTGAAAGTTTGCAATAGGATTTTTAAACTTTAGATTAACACTTCAAAACAATACGATACCAGTTCGTAAAGTAACTAACCAGAATTCTATAGTTCTATCATCTCAATTATAACTAAGCGCAAGGTGGTAAACGGATGCCAATGACTACGACAACTATGCAAATTCACTTTGATTTAGTTTATGATAAATTGAGTTCTAATTAATAATTAAATTAATCTAGGTGAACTCCCACTCAAAACAACATCCCTCACATTGTTTTAGTGATCACACGAACCAAATCCACCACATCAAAACCGATCATCACGAGAGTTGATATAGCTTCAATGGCGAACAATCTCCCCCAAGTCGGTTCCAACCACCTCTTGCTTGTTTCCCACAGTTTCCTGTTTCCCACAGTTTCCTGTTTTCCACAGTTTCCTGTTTTAGCCGTTTGACTTTCAAACTGGCAGTTTGACTTTTCAGTTTTGGAACAGCAAGAACACTTAGTACATAATGCAATCATTCAATATGTAATGACACATTCATGTACCCTCCCCCCCAGAGTGCCGGACAATCCGGAACCTTCTAGAACATTCCCGATGAAAACACCGGAATCATTCCCGAACTCCGAAAAGTGACTTTCCTTATATGAATCTTATTCTCCGGACCATTCCGGATCACCTCGTGATATCCCGGATCCCATCCGAGACTCCGAACAACATTCGGTCTCTTTCTCATAATACCATAACTACTCAAACAACGTCGAATCCTTAAGTGTGTCTCCCTACGGTTCGTGAATTATGCGGACATGATCGAGACACTTCTCCGAACAATAACCAATAGAGGAATCTGGAAATTCATATGGCTCCCACATATTTCTATGATTACTTTGCGATCGAATGAACCACTTACATACGATACCAATTTCCCTTTGTCTCACGATAGTTTACTTATCCGAGGTTATGATCGTCGGTATCTCTGCATACCTAGTTCAACCTCGTTACCGATAAGTACTCTTTTCTCGTTCCCGTGATATGTGATCCCTTGTGAGCCAGTCACATGCTTGCAAGCTAATTGGATGACATTCCACCGAGAGGGCCCAGAGTATATCTATCCGTCATATGGATGGACAAATCCCACTCTTGATCCATGTGTTTCAACCAATACTTTCCGAACACTCAATGCCACCTTTATAGCCACCCAGTTACGGTGTGGTGTTTGATGTCATCAAAGCATCCATCCGGTAAAGGTGATATGCATGATCTCATGGTCGAAGGAATTAGGTTACTATGTATCAGAAAGCATATAGAAATTGAACTATTTAAATGACTTGATCTTTATGCTACGCTTATCTATAGGAGTATGTCCATCACATCATTCTCCTAATGATATGATCCTGTTGTTAATAACATCTCTATGTTCATGATCAGGAAACCATGATCATATATTAACCAACAAGCTAGTTTAACAAGAGGCTTTACTAGGGACTCTTATTTTAGTTTACAAATCACACAAGTATTAATGTTTCCGGTTAATACAATTATAGCATGGTATGTAAACATTTATCATAAGTGTGAAGATATGATAATAACCACTTTATTATTGCCTCTTAGGCATATCTCCAACATTAAGTGCCTAGTTAGTAGTAACTAACGGAGCCGAGCAGCATGAACTCTATAGAATAAGCTGTTGAGCCCCACTCCTAGTCGGAGTTGTTACTTTTAAATTTCCGCTGAACACTTTATATTTTGGTTTGTAAGTTGGATCTTTTGGAAGTCTTGAACTTCCGGTATTGTAATAATACTAATGTGTGTTCTTTTATAATATGGACCCGCAATGTTTCTGTTGTACCACTTTGAGGGATATGATATTTATGAAACGGTGTTTTGTAGATGTCATGTCAACGAATATAGTGTACTACACATGCAGTGGTATGCTGGGTCACCGCAGAAGCCCAAGCGCGGTGGTTTGGTGCCAGGTCGCCAGAAGTGCAAGGCGAGACAAAGGATAGAGGGCTAATGCATGTTGTACGCCGACTACTTCGCCGACCAGCCACTCCATGGAGAGGACGTGTTTCGCCGCCGTTTCAGGATGAGCCGGAAGCTCTTCCTCAAGATCATGCATGCCATCCGGGAGTTCGACCCCTATTTCCTTTGCAAGAAGGACTGCACCGGCTTGGTTGGGTTTTCCTTGCTTCAGAAGTGCAGTGTGGCAATGAGGTTGCTTGCATATGGAGCGCCGGCTGATGCTGCCGATGACTATCTTCGCATCGCTGAGTCCATCGTCATTGATTGCTTGTACAGGTTCTGCAGGACAGTGATTGCAGTGTTTTGGGAACAGTACTTGAGATCACCCACTGTTGAAGACACTGCTCGGATCCTTGCAGTCAATGAAAGTAGATGATTTTCTGGTATGCTTGGAAGCATAGATTGCATGCATTGACAGTGCAAGAACTGTCCATTTGCATGGCAAGAAATATACAGAGGCCACAAAGGAGGATGCACTGTGGTACTTGAGGCAGTTGCTACACATGATCTTTGGATCTGGCACTCCTTCTTTGGCATGGCAGGATCGAACAACGACATAAATATCCTCAACTCCTCAACCGTCTTTTTCAAGCTTGTTGAGAGTCATGCTCCCCCTGTGAAATTTGAGATCAGTGGACACCACTACAACAAGGGATACTATCTAGCAGATAACATCTATCCAAGATGGCCAACATTTGTGAAGACTATCTCAAACCCAATGCTCCCCAAGCATTCTCACTTTGCCAAGGAGCAGGAAGCTTGCAGGAAGGACGTGGAACGGGCATTCGGTATGCTCCAGCAGAGGTTTGCAGTTGCCCGGTTTCCTGCTATGACCTGGTCGAAAGATCAGATATGGGAAGTGATGAACTGTTGTGTGGTCTTGCACAACATAATCATCGTGGATGAGAGAAAGGATCCAGTAAGTTTGTTCGAGAAGGACGAACCATACTACAGACAGGGACCTCTTGCCGAGCCTAATCATCAAGTGCCTCCAACCTGGGCTGCAATCATCGCCATGCGTCAGGAGATCCGAAATCCGACGGTGCATCAACAACTGCAGGATGATCTTGTTGAGCACCTATGGATACGCAAGGCAACACGACGTAGATGCCGAGCATGAACTGACCGAATATGTTATACTTTCACTGCAGACCGAACTATATTTACATTTACGCCAAATATTGTTTAAAATTTTGCCGAACTTTGGCCATAAATTGTTCTATATTCATTATATGCCGAACTAGACGAATTTAAACCGAATTTGAGCGAAAACGAGCGATTCGAAAACTCAGACTGGATACGCGAGTGGGAAAGTGAGCGTAACCGTAACCGGAACAAAAACTTAATTCCTCGTGCCAAAGTTTGGTCCGGATTTCTTTGCTGGTACGCCCGACTGGTCTTATTCTTCCCGTCCCGTTTACTCGACCCCGTCGTCACCTGCATCTCCGCACACACGCTCTCGCTCCCCGCACTCCGGCGAACACCGCGCGCCTCCGGCCACCGGTATCTCAATCCATCCATCTCCCGTGATGACGCCGCGCGGAGGCGGGCAGACCTACGGCTTCCCCATCTACTGCGCCTCCTGGCTCCCACTCGGCCACATCCTCAAGCCCTCCGCCGACGACGCCGCTGATGCGGACGCGTCCTCCCCGCCCCCTCCCCAGCGCCCCATGGTGGCTCTGGGCGGAGGCGGCGGAGAGGGTAAGAGCGGCGTGCCCAACGCGCTGGTCGTCGCCGCGCTCGAACCTGCCGCGGCGGGGGCGCCCCCGGCACTCTCCCCCGAGCCGGTGAGCGATCCTTGCCCCTGGCTCTCTAGTTTCACCAGATCCGCACGGATCTTGAGAGAGGTTTATGTGATGATTTGACGCTGTTGGTGTGGTGATCCTGGGGTGCAGGTGTTTAGGCTGGGGACAGGGGAGCAGGTGCCATACAGGATGTCCGTCCACCCCCGCGGCGACGGCGTCCTCTGCGCCTTCCCCAATGGCTGCAGGTACTTGCGTGGTTTTGTACATCTTCATGCGCTGCCGCTGATCCTCGCTAGTGCATTGGTCGGCTGTGAAATTTGATTGGCTCAAAATTTGCATACCCTCTGTGTTAATTGTTTTCAATCTTTGGTTCATGTGATGTCTATGCTTGGAATACTTGAGTAAGTCTGGTACTTAGATTTGTCCAGATTTGTCCGACAGTGTTGTGGATTTAAGTTTATATGCTCTAATTTCTGGTAAATCAACCAAACATACCGTTCAAGACTTCAAGTTACAATACAATGACATTCTTGATGGCTTGTTGATAACCCCACATTTTACTTCAACTGTCGGTGTAAGCAGTATGTTGGATTTGTTAGTATAGTTTATTTCCTCACTGTAGCTCAAATTCGGGGCCTTGTGTCTCTGTTCCATCTTTTGACTGTATGATCATTTCAGTTGACTTGTTGCACCTATCTCATTGGCATTGTCACCAAGCATATACTGGGCTTACTGGGTTGAGTTGTTAGTGTAAATAAACTGATGTTTAAGTAAGCTCTAGCAGCAAAATATTTAACTGTTATTACTTCTTCAATCATCTAAAATATGCCTGGATTCTGATAGATCCGGACTGTGTTTAGTTTAGCCGATGATCTGCAGTTCAGAATCTTGACCATCTACCACATGTATAGGCTGTTGCGATGGGAATTACCAGAAGGAGAGGATACACATGAACTAGTTTTGAGATCTGATGAGGAGGCTGTACTGATGCTAAGTGATGTTGGTTTACAGTTGGCGGTGTCATTCAGTGGAGTGGGTTCGGTACTTGCAACTGGTGGTGAGGTAAATGAATGCCCTATAGCTTACTTTTTCATAGAGTAATATTCCCACTGGTATGTGTGCATTATACTATTATTGCATTTTCTTTTTGCTTATTACATACCTGTTGGTTGTTAAGTTGTTATATAGTTTGGTTTATACCTTGTTTATTCCCATTTTTATTTTCCCTGAGTTTCTTTATTTTCACTAGTAGTCACGGAGGTGCACACACTTTGCCAGATCTGACAGCTCTAGGTGTTCACAGAAACAAAACAATAATGTCTAGTTAGTTTCTTCATGCGTAAAGCAATGCAACATATGGTTACTTTGAGCAACCGTTGGACTATAGACTATAGCTAACAAACTTGTAACTTAGTCTAACCTAACGAGCATCTTACAATATCGAAAACCATAGCTGTGGTGACCGATGGGGTTAGGCAACTGAGGTCGGCATAGGATGTTTACATGTGATAAGGAAATATTTGGCAACAACATGTCTTTGTAATGAGGGAACAAATGTTTGCAGATAAACATATGGATAGACCCAAGGAGTAGTTTAATATTACCATAATGCTCTTGTTTGGTTAGTTTTTTGTACATTGTAGTGGTGTCTCCATTATTTAGATTGAAACAAACTTAAACACGTACGCGCTTTTAGTTTCTTTTTAATTTCGTCATTATCTTCCAGCAGTCACTTCCTACAGGCATTCAAACCTTTTTACCTTCTCATTTTATTAATAATTATGAAAGCTATTCTAGATTTTCTGTCAATTAATAATTCATAAAATTGCACGTACAAATTATGGTCACAAGCTTATGCTTTTGAGGATTAGCCAATAACTTATAGGGTGTTGCTGTTGGTTTCTAGCTGTTTTATGGAACTCAGAACAGAACAAGTATGTTAAAAGTTTATTTCCGTGATGTATAGGATGGGCATTTAAGGGTCTTCAAATGGCCTACCATGGAAAGCATCATTGAAGAACCTGATAGTAAAACATCTATTAAGGATCTTAGTTTCAGGTAAAATAGTGCCGCTTGAACCTTCTCTTTCTAAATAAATATTGATGGTATGTTACTGATGGGTCGCCTCTACTATTGGACATGCTTTTAGTTCCGACGAGAAGTTTCTAGCTGTGAATAGGAGCAGTGGTCCATCTCGAGTGTGGGATTTAAGGTCAACCGAAGCTGCGGCTAGTCTGCCAAGAGAAGCAGTGAGTGATTCTTTTGACAACTTACATTGACTTATTTTCTTGGTTAAGGTATACTTCTAACTTAATTTTCCAGGGAGAAATATTTGGATTCTGCAGATTTTGCAATAAGCCTGACAACAGTCAGATCCTCTTTGTTACAGCAATGCAAGGTGATGCCAAGATTTGAGTTCACCCTGTTATGAATGAAACTGTTTGAAGTTCTCTGAAAAATGTACAGAATTGTTTGGTAAACCTAAGATCTGACAGTCACAGAATAATATGCTTGTTAGGTGATTATGGGAAAATAATATCTTGGAATACTACCTCATGGACGAGAATTGGATCAAAGAAAATAACTCGTGAGGCAATTTCAGCATTTGCTGTCTCGCCTGATGGTACACTTCTAGCAATGTGAGCGAGTAACTATCATTGAATCGTAGCATTGAACTTATGGTTAACATGGCTGCCGCTTTTCTTGGAGGTCCTAATATGCTTGCCTTTGCATGTGCAGTGGAACTATTGAGGGAAGCATCAGCGTACTTGGTTCAAGAGACATGCGAGTGCTTGTAAAAGTTAAGAAGGCACATCTTGGCATTGTTACTACATTGGCCTTCTCTCAAGATTCAAGGTCAATGCTTGTGCTCTTGTTCTGCTTTAGTTGATGAATTCCACAAATGCAGTCTCTCATTTGTTGTAATAATTTTATGATATCAGGACCGTGCTGTCTACTTCCTTCGACTCAACTGCAAGGGTGACATCGACTGCACCCCCAAAGAGTACTGGTATGTCTGATGCAGATCTTCAGTTGTCGACCTTGTTGTGTACTTGCCAACTTTTTGGGAGTATCCTAAGAATGGTTGCTTGTTTTCTGACAGGTGTGAGCCTGTGGTCCATGATACTAGCCATCATCCTCGCAATTTTGGTATATTACTATACACAGCACAAAGATCTCTTAGCAATGCTGCCGCAATGAAAGTTTTGTTGGGTCTCTTGTGATATCTCACTGCTTACCTCTGATAATCTGATCTTCTGCTGGGGATATATAAATGATGTATCGTGTCAGAGCTAGAGCAATTTTTGTATTTATTGTCGAAAACGAAGTGACCATTTGTAGGCTATTTATCATGTCACGCTGGTAAGTATAGAAATGGACAAGTTCTCTGGGTTTGTAAAATTGATGGCCCTTTATGAGTTATATCTCCTGTAAGCCCCATGGTTTTATCCTCTTGCAAAATTTCTCCAGAGTCCATTGTAAAGAATTTGGGATGAAATTATGGTGCATCCCAAGTCTAAACCATATGAAGAATGTTGGAACCAAGTGTACTTCACTAGTCCTGTAATCCTGTGTGGCATAGAGCGATGTCAACTTTTTCAGGCTTGAAATTCACACCTTTGAAGATGGAAGCAAGGTCAAGGGTCTTGTTCAAGACAAGGAAACAGCTTGCTTGGATGGCAATCACGACAGAGCTAAGAAGCACGATGTCCAGTGCCTGCCCTATGAACTCTGCCCTAAACCTGAAAAACTTGAGAGAGGTACACCCAATTAAATCATATATCCACCAGGTGGTCCTCAAGGCGCATGCTTTCTTCCCCATCTCTCTCGTACATACATTCGACACTTTACCCATCTCACTTGATGACCGGCAACAATTTCTTGGTTGAAAATAATTGTTGATGCACACCACACCGCCTACTGAGCTGACTGGGATTGATTACCAACACAACACCTCGCCTCTCCTGCTTTGTCACCCACACTATTAGCGTTGCAAATGGAGGCATCATTTTTAATGCAGTCTTGGTAGCATGACGGCGACAGGCATGGCAAGGTGGGTGGCCAGTCACTGCAACTTCCTTGGGAATCCTGGTTCCTGCTTCAGGCTGGCAGGCAACGTCCCTGTTCTACTTTCTTTTCAGAATCTATCTAAAACAAAGCTATGCCCTCTCTTTTTTGTTGTCCAATGGATTGGAATATAGGATCCAGTTCATTTTGGATTGGACACAGAACAAATTCCACAACCAGCATCGATCCACACGTTTCAACTCGGTTCAAAATGGAATGGAAGTTAACTAGCTGCGTTCTTGCTTTGCTAGTTTTGGGACCTGAAACATTCTGAACTTTATTATCATGAGAGTTTTCCCAAAAGCTAATAATACATAATGATCACAGAATTACCATAGCCATATATCATCATGGTGGATCATGAAAGATTCAGAAAACATGCGCTATTGATCTTCATATCTTAGATCTTTATAGCTTATTATTACTATTACTACCGCAATCTCGCATACAGAACACGTCTTTTATGTCAGTAATTCTTATTTACAATTTCTGACATTTTCCCGGCCGGTGTATGCACGAGCTCACGTACGCCGTTTCGCTCCAAAACTGCATCTTCTTAATAATCACTTGGCCGTCGTGTGATCTCGTCGGCGTTGGTGCCGGCGGGCCGGCCAGGCAGACGTAGGGAGCTCGGCGCGCTGAAGGACGCCGACCTGCGTGCCCCGACGCCGGCCATCTCCAACGCTTCCGACAGTTTCAGCACCCGAGTGATCTTCGCTAGGCCCAGCTCCCCTTGGCGCGCACTGTTGGAGGCCAGAGCTCGTTGGGGGTCGACGTCCGGCCACGCTCGCCTCGGGAGCGCCACCATGGACGCCGCGCGCCGGAGAGCCCGCTCCTCCGTCGTAGAAGGGTGGGCGTCGTCATCGCGGCCGGCCTCCTCCACGGCAGCCATTCCAAGATTTGCCGCCGCTGGCTCACCGCCGAGCGCGGTGGCGTTGCAGGAGGAGGATGCGACCTTGACTGGGGCGCGGCAGAGCGGGCAGTTGACGTGCGCGCGGAGCCAGGTGTCGATGCATCCGCGGTGGAAGGCGTGGGCGCAGCGCGGCAGCAGGCGCAGCGTCTCCCCGTCGCGGAACTCGGCGAGGCAGACCGCGCAGCCGCCGTCGGCGCCGAGCCCCGCGGCGCGGCACTTGTCGGCGTCGTACACCAGCGCGGTGATGGCCGCGATGGCGCGCTCGTCGAGCCCCACGGTCTTTATGTACCACACGTGGTGCACCCCGTCGTCCGAGTCGTCTTCCGCGGGCCCCGGGACCAGGGCGACCGCCCCTCCCTCCTCCTCGTCGACGACGTGGTGGTGGTTCAGCGGGGCCTCCTGCGCGCTCTGGCGCCGCCGGCGCCACCGCACGACGCGGCAGACGAGCAGGACGAGGAGGAGGAGGACGGAGACGGCGAGGACGGAGGCGGAGAGCGCGATGAGCGGGGTGGGGAGGCGGGAGGACCGGAGGTGGAGGGTGGCGGTGCGCGAGGGCGGCGGCGGCACGCAGAGGCCGTGGTAGTCGCAGGCCGCGGAGCAGTGGGCGGCGCAGGCGAAGGGGTCGGGAGGCAACGGGACGGCGACGGCGTGGGTCTGGTCGCGCACCGACGCCGGCTTGGGTCTGGGTGGCTTGGGCTTGGGAGGCTTTGGCTTGGGCCGCGGCCGAGGCGGCGGCAGGAGATCATTCTCCGTCTCCGGCGGCGGAGGCATGGGCGGGGGTGTGGGCTGTTTGACGCCGTAGAAGAGGGCGAGCGGCTGCGGTTACGCCTCCGGTTGCTTTTAAGCGTGTGAACTGCGGACCGCGGCGTGTGGTTGAAGCTGCCGCCTTCATTTCGTTGTAGTCGGACGGAGCTTGTAGTGGAAGGATAGATGAGCGGCCGGTAAAAAGCAGGCCGCGTTACGATCTTGACGGATTTTATGACGATTCGTCGGTCACGAGAAAAAAACGTCTAATGTCCATTTCATGCTTACAGACACGTCACTGATCACAGGTTCGTGCGGGATCGACCAGCTGCAAAAAATCGATTTACATCCCGGGCTACACCGGTGCCTTTTTTATTTTTTGCACTTTGAAAAACTTGATTTCAAAGTATCAAAAGTTATGAATTCTTTTTCAAACCATATATAGATAATGATGTGCTCTATCCAATAGATATAGTCTCGTCCTAAAAATATTTTTATATATTATGGACTAAAAAAATGATAAAATTTGACAATTTTTGGTGTTTTAAAATCTGGTACTTCTAGATGTCAGATTTTGATATTTTTATACATCCATATAAATATATCCAAATTTAGATAAATTTCTGACATCTATTTTAAGACGGAGGGAGCAGGTAATTCGAGTTGATACTTTGTGTTGGATAGAGCATATTATTTCCTAGACTCAGATTTTATCGTTATTTTTAGAATTTTAGGACTCCCTCCGTCCATAAATAAGTGACTTGGTTTCGTCTAAATTTATATGTATCTAGACATATTTTAGTGTATAGATACATTCAAATTTAGACAAAGACAAATCACTTATTTCTGGATAGAGGGAGTTTAATTTTGTGTACAAGATGTATTTGACATTAACTTTCCTCGCTACACATGTTATGAGCCTAAGATCTCCATAATGCATTGTATCATATGGTAGTATCATAGTATTAGTATATTTATTGATTTGTATAAGATTTACTTGACATTAGGATTTATGGTATTACATGCTATGAAACGGTATCTACCTATGACTAGCCTAACCATCTTTTTTTTATTATGAACTAAAAAAATAACAAAATCTGACAATTTTGGTGTTTTAAAATCTGGTATTTCTAGATGTCAGATTTTGATATTTTTGTACAACCATATAGATATATCCAAATTTAGATAAATTCCTAACATCTATTTTGAGACGGAGGGAGTAGATATTTCGAGTAGATATTTTGTGACGGAGTATTATTTTCTACACTCTGATATTTTGGCCGATTGTTTTTAAAAATTGAAATAGATTTTCAAACAGTTCAAAAAAAGGATTCGTGCAGCTCGGGTCCCAAATATTCGCGCTCAATATACTCCCCCGGTCTTCTGTCATCTAGTAATATCATAATTTTATCATTATTTTTAGAATTTAGTACCCCTTCTATCCATAAATAAGTGACTTGACTTTGTTTAAATTTGTATGTATCTAGACATGTTTTAGTATATAGATATATTTAAATCTAGACAAAGACAAGTCACTTATTTCTGGACAGAGGAAGCATAATTTTGTGTACAAGATGTATTTGACATTAACTTTTCTTGCTACACGTTTTATGAGCCTAACCATAGTGGGGATCTCCATAATGCATTGTATCATGTTGTAGTATCATAGTATTAGTATATTTATTGATTTGTAAAATTTTAATGTAAAATTATATACAAGATTTACTTGCCATTAGGATTTATAGTATTACATGCTATGAGACGGTATCTACCTATGACTAGCCTAACCTTTTTTTAATTAACTGTTATGCCATATCAATTTTTTATCAACATTACATGTATGATACTAGCTATGATACTTTCACTATAACTTGCATGATCATATTATCAATATTATAATATTATCAGCACATCTCTCTGCATTAATTTTGATGTGACACATCATCATTATCATTTTTTCAAGTTAACATGCATGATACTACTCCCTCCGTTCACAATTAAATTGCATTATAGGTTTGAGTCAAAGTCAAACTTCTAAAGGTTGACTTTGAACGTTGAGTTTTTTATATACATTTATAGTCAAATTTAGCTAAATTTGATTCCGAAAATCCTATAGCACGAAGTAATGAAAAACGGAAGGAGTACCACTATGGCTAGCTTGATATACTACGTTGCTCTCTCTCTCAAAAAAAAAGCTTGATATACTACGGAAGTAATAGCAACCTAGCGATCGACGTGGCCGTCCATCTATCCACTGTTGGGTTTCTTGGTCGTGCTAGACAAGCTTGGAAATTGGACTTGACTAGTACCGGGTCGCTGAGCTAGGCAGCGACCGCGATGCGTAGCGGTACTACCAGTAGTGGTTGGTGGGTGGCCATTAACTGCGATGGCACGCACGCGTCTTTATTTCTTGCTCGACAACGATACTCCGACGGCCGTCGAAAATGATTTGCGTCCATGCCCTTCCATGTATAGTAGGTCTATATTTTGCACGGCTGGCTGGCTGGCTAACCGATCCGATCCGATAGCTTTCTTCTACGTACACATAACGCATACGGCATACGTACATCGACTTGATGGATCTCGCCAGCCTTTAGAAAGAAGAAATTCGTTCGATTGGATGCCTGAACTTTCTCCGTACCGTGTCCAGCACACGTCTAAAGTATTCCGAGACTGTTTCTAGCGAGCCACTCTCATGATGGCCAAAATCGAGAACGTGGTGTCTCCGTGGATGAATGGGAGGGAGATGGCGCGAGCTCCGTCGCTGCGGCGAAAAAGCGGCTCACCGATGCCTAAATTCGACCACCTATTTAGGATATTATTGAAAAACACACCTTTCTTCAAAGTCAGTCTTGTCAGTAGTCCCGATTTGTTACGAACCGGGACTAGTGCTAGCAGTGAAAAAATAGGATTTATGAGAAAAGGTATGGCCAGTGGGAATCTTTTAAAAAATGGGCTTTATGAGAATAAGTATTTCTATTTGCAACTAGTGGGAATCATAGTTGTCCAATCAGAAACAATTGGAAGTATGACCAGTATGTAACACTTGGATGTTTGCAGGTGGCCAGGAATTTGGAGAAGACTTTGCATGCTTTCCAACCAATCATTAAAGAGATATCTGTTGGTTCAGGATTTACTAGCTGCAGTGTGATTGTGATTGAGTATACTTTTATATAATACAATCTATTTTTTTACACTTAGGATGTCTCAATGGATTTGAGAAGTGCTCTTGCATGTGAGATTGGACTAGATGAGGACCCGCCGTCCACGGGATGTAGGTGTAATCCCATGGACCCTACGCTATAAATCATAAGTCGGTATAGCCCAAAAGTGGATAAGGTGTTCTACCGAGGAGGCCCAAAGGCCACTGAAAGGATCGTATGGGCACCTAGAAGGGAGGGGGGGGGGGGGTGAATAGGTGCTACTTCAAATTTTCTTTCTTTTTCAAATTAGGGTTTGACCATAAGGTAAATTCTCTAGATAATGCAACTAAGGTGAATTTACCTATATGACAAACATGCACAAGCTAACATACAACTAAGCAAGAGCAAGTAAGTAAAGTGCGGTAAAGGATAGAAGTAACCAATATGGTGGACGGGAGACATAAGGATTTGTTTCCGGTAGTTCCTTCCTTTTGAGGGGAAGTACGTCTATGTTTGGAGAGGGGGTGGTTTCAAACCACCAGTGCCACGAGAGGCTTCCCTTGTTCTCCGATGAATCTCACCCCAACGGAATCGATCCACCTTTCACCATATCGGCAACCTTCAAGGTGGAAGCCGACACCTTTACAAGTTGGGGCACACATCCACAACTGAATTGGAGGCTCCCAAATACAAGCAAGCTGTCAAGACAATCAAAGACAAGCTTGTAAGAACCAAATCTAGAACTAGGGTTTTCAAGAAAACACTAGAGCAAAGGGGCCCTCGAGTGAATGAGGGGAAATGAAGATCTCTTTTGGTGAAGTAGTAGATCGGGGCCTCCTCCTTCGATTCCCCAAAGATCAATGACTTTGGGTGGTGGATTGAGGAGATCTTGTGGATTTGGTGGCTCCAATGGTGGTATTGACTTTAATGCAAATGAGCAGCTTGTCCCAAGGTAGGTGGAGGGGTATTTATACCCCTTGGAGAAATCTCGCCGTTGGAGCAATAAATGCACCGGTACTACCGGAACTCAAGCGGTAGTACCGGTTGCAAGCGGTACTACCGGTCCAGTACCGGACCAGGTACCGGAGATGCTATACTTGGTCGAGCCAACTTCAGTTCTTCCCGGTACACCCTTGCGGTACTACCCCCAAGCGGTAGTACCGGTCACAAGACGCTGTACTACCGGTCAGGGCGGTAGTACCGGTCCCAAGTACCGGTTGGTACTGAGCGAGAAGGAGAGGGGTGGTCCTTCCTCAGGAATGCCCGGTACTGCTGAACGGTACTACCGTGTCCAAGCGGTAGTACCGCTTGTCACAAGTGGTACTACCGGTTGGAGCGGTAGTGCCGCTCCGCGGTACCGGGTGGTACTGAGGAAAAACCACACCTCCCAACCTTGCACGGGTCCAACCGGTACTAGGGGCAGTAGTACCGGTGCCAAGCGGTAGTACCGGTCATTTTTCCGGTACTACCGGTTGGCACAGTGACTTTTGGCAAGGGCAAATGGACAAGTCAATATTTGTGCCACAAACTAACAAACCCGTGATACACTTAGCACACGATTAGTCCGATAAGTGTGTTGTTATCAAACATCAAAATCGCAAAGATAGGAAATGCTCTTTTAGCCACCCATGTGTAGGTCCTGTCTGAGCGAAACAGGGCATGATACCGGTCAACCACCCTACCCACTTCTCGTGGTTATAGCTTCAAGTGCGAGAGACATAGTCGACTGGACTGTCAGTCAAGCATACACAAATGAGTATGTATGTCAACGACATACAAAAGTGAAATAACATTTCATAATCCCTAGTGTTTTGTGTGTTAGATATCAATATCAAAGATTATTTAATGTGTGTTGAGGTGTTGTAGTTCTCTCCAAGGATAAAAGGAAAAGGAATCTGCCTTTGGGGGTGGATAATCCGCCCCCACCAGGGGCAGATAATCTACCCCACCATTTTCCCAAATAGGCGCAAACCCTAGAGGGGGGCAGAGTTTCGGCCGGACTTTTCGGCCACGCCGGATAATCCGCCCCTGGAGGGGGCCAGATAATCTGCCCCACCCTAAGGTCTTCATCAAGTTCTTCAGGCGCCATCCCCAGAGAGGGGGCGGATTTTCTCCCCGGAATATCCGCCCTGGGGGCTGAGTTTTCCCAGGGGGCGGATAGTCCGCCCCTAGTGGGGGGCGATAATCCGCCCCCAAACTTGTTCATATTCTTGGGTTGGATGAATTATCAGAAGAGGACTTGAAAAGCCACCTACAGACGCTTTACGCCCAATCATTCCGGATAACGCTTGCATCCTCTGTCTTACCGCGGCTGTTGGCACAGAGTTAGCCGATGCTTATTCCTCAGAATTATATTCCAAATAAAAAAGGGGGTTTTCGTAAGAAAACGTGCATGAATAGTTGCTCGGACAGATCTGTGCAGGGTGTATTTAAGCTAGCCTTCCCCCTCCTGCCAGACCTCTTGGTTCATTTGAAAAAGTTAAGATCTGATCTGCAACCTTCATCCAAGAGAGCTCCACCTAGATCCACCCAAAGGCCCCGTCCCTTGGGGAATCGAAGGAGGAGAACTCGATCTTCATCAACTGCAATCAAGCGCTTCATCTCCTCTCCATTCATTTGGAGAATCACCGATCTAGTATTTCTTGCAAATACCTAGATCCTTGTTTTGTTTATATTGATAAAACTTGTTCTTGTGACAACATGTTGTCATCTCGGGAGCCCCCAATTCAGTTGTGGGTGCGTGCCCCGATAGCGTTGTAAAGGCATCGGTTCCCGCCTCGAAGGGTATCAATAGTGGAGAAGGTGGATCAGGTCTTTCGTGGCGAGATCCATCTGAGTAGGGGTGGGCATAAAAAAACGAAACCGAATTAATCGGAACCGAAACCGAATACACCGAACCCAAATTAGCCGGAACTAATTTCGGTTAGTAAATATGATTAACCGAATTTATAAATATTAATTCGGTTTTGACTCTCTGTTAACCGAAATAACCGTACAAACCGAAAATTATACGTGACAGAGCTAAATATATTTGTGATTCTGTCCTAGGCGTTCATTACTGTATGTAGATACTAGCTCATGCCACAAAAAGACAAGCATGCAAAAGCTGTCAGGCAGCCCATGCATGTACGTATGTCTTCAGCCACATGCACGTACATGTTCGTGGTTTAACTGTCAATTGTGTTTATGAATTTTGTTGGAAGCCTTTCAAATGTTTTCGTGTTTCGGATATAATCATGTATTTTAGCTAATCAACACATACAATTTGTTAAATGTATACGGCTTAGAATTGAAGGGTTTCGTGGCATAGTAAATCAAAAATTTCTACGGATGCGAATAGAGGGAAGCCAAGATCTAATCTAGAAGATGCAAACAACGAGAGAGATTGGATTAGATATTCATACCCTTGAAGATTCGCACAGCGGAACGTTCGTCGGAACGTGGGTGATGTAGTCGTACTCGTTTCTCCTCCTCGCGATCCGATCCGATCTAGCACCACAAGTGGCGGTGTCTCCGTGAGATGCAAACGTGCAGCACCTCGACGTATCCTCCTTCCTTGGTCCAACAATTATGGTGGAGAGATGGGTTGGATCTACAACGCGACGGCGCGGTGCAATTGGTGGAGAGTTTCTACAGCAGGGCTTCGCCTACACGCAGAGGGAGAGAGAGAGGAGGGCAGCAGGGCGACTAGGCTTGAGGGGAAGGTTGTGGGGGGGGGGGGGGGGGTGCGCCCCAGCCCTCTATATATAGAGGGGTGGGCGCCAGCCCTAACCCCTTCCCCAAGCCCAAAACCGGCGGCCAAAGGAGGAGGAGTGGGGGGCAAGGAAACCCCCCTTCTAGAAGCTCTATCTAGGGTTTAAACCCTCTTTGGCCGGCTGGGCCCTATGGGGCCTTGTGCCCCTGGCCCAATGCGTCCAGGGCACTCCCTCATAGGCCCATGCCCCCTCCCGGAAGGTGGGGCCACGTTGGTCCCCTTCCGGTACAATACCGATTAACCCGGAACAATTCCGAACTCCAAAAACTGCACTCCCTTATATGAATCTTATTCTCCGGACCACTCCAGAACCTCTCGTGATGTCCCAGATCCCATCCGAGACTCCGAACAAAAACTCATAAACCAATTATCCAATCTATCCTAGCGTCGAGACACGTTAAGTGTGTGACCCTTCGGGTTCGAGAATATGCAGACATTATCTTCTATCAATAATCAACAGCGGGGTCTGGAAACCCATATTGACTCCCACACATTCATCGATGATCATATCGGATAAACCACGATGCCAGGATTCATTCAATCCCATATATATATTCCCTTCGTCTCGCGATATTTTACTTGCCCGAGATTTGATCGTCGGTACCGTCATACCTAGTTCAATCTCGTTCACAGCAAGTACTTTACTCGTTCCGTAATCCGATATCACTTTGTGATTAACTCCTTAACCACATGCTTGCAAGCGGTGTTGATATCGATTACCGAGTGGGCCCGAAGTATATCTCTCCGAATTGGGAGGGACAAATCCCATCTCGATACATACAACCCAACAGGTACTTTCCGATCACCCGAGAGACACATTTATGATCACCCTCTCATAGGATGACGTTTGATGACCTCAAAGCTTTCTTCCGATACCAGGGAGTTGTATTATCTCATGGTCTAAGGAATACAATATTTGACATAAGAAAAGCTTCACAAAGACGAACACGATGACACGATCTAATTGCTTCGCTTAGTTTGGGTCTGTCCATCATATCATTTTCCCAATGATATGATCTCATTATCAATTGACAACTCATGTCTATGGTTAGGAAACCTTAAACATCATTAATCAATGAGCTAGTCCATAGAGGCGTACTAGGGACACGGTGTTGTTCACAAACCACACAAGTATTAAAGTTTCCGCTTAATAAAATTCTAGCATGGAATATAAACATTATCATGAACAAGAATTATAATAATAACATCTTTATTATTGCCTCTAGGGCATAATTCCAACAGTCTCCCACTTGCACTAGAGTCAATAATCTAGTTTACATTTGGCAACAATCTCACACCCATGGCACTGAGGTGCTGATCATGTTTTACACGTGGAAGAGGTTTAGTCAATGGATCTGCGACATTCAGATCTGTATGTATTTTGCTAATCTTCATATCTCCATCTGCTATATAATCTCGGATTATATGAAACTTGCGGTTGATATGCTTGGTCTTTGGATGATATCTTCGTTCCTTAGCGAGTGCTATGGCGCCAGTGTTGTCACACAATATCTCCAGTGGGTCCAATGCACTTGGAACCACGCCAAGCTCAGTGATGAAGTTCCTGATCCAAACTCCTTCACTTGACGCTTCTGCAGCAGCCATGTATTCCGCTTCTACTGTAGATCCCGCGATCACGCTTTGCTTGCAGCTTCTCCAGCTCACAGCTCCTCCATTCAAAATATACACGTATCCTATCTGAGATTTAGAATCATCCTTGTCGGTGTCAAAACTAGCGTCGACGTAACCTTTTACGACGAGCTGTTCATCACCCCCATAGACTAAGAACATTTCTTTAGTCCTATTTAGGTACTTTAGGATGTTCTTCATAAGAGCATTGGACACGTCCAGTCTAGTACACAACATGGCATACATGATAGAACCTATGGCCGAGGAATAAGGCACTTTGCTCATAGCTTCCCTATCATTTACCGTAGCTGGACAGTGAGCCTTGCTCAATATCTTACCTGACAACATAGGTACTGAACCTTTCTTTGCCTTATCCATTCTGAACCTTTTCAGAACTTTGTCTAGGTATGTACTCTGGCTTAAACCTATCAGGCGTCTTTGTCTATCTCTATAGATCTTGATGCCCAATATATAAGCAGCTTCACCTAGGTCTTTCATTGAAAAACACTTGTTCAAATAACTCTTCACATCGTTAAGCATGTTAATGTCATTTCCAATAATCAATATGTCATCCACATATAGTACCAGAAACGTCACCGAGCTCCCACTCACTTTCTTGTAGATACAAGCTTCGTAGCAATTTGGAACAAATCCAAAGCTCTTGATCACTTGATCAAAACGAAGGTTCCAACTCCGAGATGCTTGCTTCAGTCCATAAATGGAACGCTGAAGTTTGCATACTTTATCAGCATCCTTAGTATCGACAAAACCTTTGGGTTGCATCATATACAACTCTTCATCAATGTTGCCATTGAGGAAAGCAGTCTTGACATCCATATGCCATATTTCATAATCATGAAACGCATCAATTGCTAATAAAATCCGAATGGACTTAAACATCGCTACGGGAGAGAAAATCTCATCGTAGTCAACACCTTGAACTTGTTGAAAACCTTTCGCGACAAGCCGTGCTTTATAGACGGTAACATTACCATCCGCGTCCGTTTTCTTCTTGAAGATCCATTTGCACTCAACGGCCTTTCGGTCGCTAGGAGGGTCCACCAAAGTCCATACTTGGTTTTCGCTCATGGATCCCAATTCGTATTTCATGGCTTCTAGCCATTTCTCAGAGTCTGCGCTCATCATCGCTTCCTCATAGTTCGTAGGTTCACTGTCTTCTACTAACAAGACAGTCAAGACAGGGTTGCCGTACCACTCAGGAGGGGCACGCGACCTTGTCGACCGGCGACGTTTAGTAGCAGCATCGTCCGAAGCTTCATGATCCTTGTCATTAGCTTCCTCTATTGTTGGTGCAGGCGGCACTGGAACAATTTCAGGTGCTGCGCTACTCTCCAATTCAAGAGAAGGTTCAACAACCTCGTCTAGCTCTACTTTCCTCCCACTCACTTCTTTCGAGAGAAACTCCTTCTCAAGAAAGGAACCGTTCTTTGCGACAAACACTTTGCCTTCGGTTCTGTGATAGAAGGTATACCCAATAGTTTCCTTAGGGTATCCTATGAAGACTCATTTCTCCGCTTTGGGTTCGAGCTTGTCCGACATCAACTTCTTGACGTAAGCTTCGCATCCCCAAACTTTAAGAAACGACAACTTAGGTTTAGCACCAAACCATAGTTCATACGGTGTCGTCTCAACGGATTTAGATGGTGCCCTATTTAAAGTGAATGCAGCGATTTCTAATGCATAACCCCAAAATGATAACGGCAAATCAGTAAGAGACATCATCGATCGGACCATATCTAATAGGGTTCGGTTCCGGCGTTCAGACACACCATTGCGCTATGGTGTTCCGGGTGGCGTGAGTTGTGAAACGATTCCACTTGCTTTAAGATGCGTGAGAAAATCATAACTCAAATATTCGCCCCCACGATCGGATCGTAGAAACTTAATCTTTCTGTTACGATGGTTCTCCACTTCATTCTGGTGTACTAGAATGGTGTGGAATCGTTTTGGGGTTATGCATTAGAAACCGCTGCATTCACTTTAAATAGGGCTCCATCTAAATCCGTTGAGACGACACCGTATGAACTGTGGTTTGGTGCGAAACCTAAGTTGTCGTTTCTTAAAGTTTGGGGATGCGAAGCTTACGTCAAGAAGTTGATGCCGGACAAGCTCGAACCCAAAGCGGAGAAATGCGTCTTCATAGGATACCCTAAGGAAACTATTGCGTATACCTTCTATCACAGAACCGAAGGCAAAGTGTTTGTCGCAAAGAACGGTTCCTTTCTTGAGAAGGAGTTTCTCTCGAAAGAAGTGAGTGGGAGGAAAGTAGAGCTAGACGAGGTTATTGAACCTTCTCTTGAATTGGAGAGTAGCGCAGCACCTGAAATTGTTCCAGTGCCGCCTGCACCAACAATATAGGAAGCTAATGACAGGGATCATGAAGCTTCAGACGATGCTGCTACTGAACGTCGCAGGTCGACAAGGTCGCGTGCCCCTCCTGAGTGGTACGGCAACCCTGTCTTGACTGTCTTGTTGGTAGAAGACAGTGAACCTACGAACTATGAGGAAGCAATGATGAGCCCAGACTCTGAGAAATGGCTGGAAGCCATGAAATCCGAATTGGGATCCATGAGCGAAAACCAAGTATGGACTTTGGTGGATCCTCCTAGCGACCGAAAGGCCGTTGAGTGCAAATGGATATTCAAGAAGAAAACGGACACGGATGGTAATGTTACCGTCTATAAAGCACGGCTTGTCGCAAAAGGTTTTCGACAAGTTCAAGGTGTTGACTACGATGAGACTTTCTCTCCCGTAGCGATGTTTAAGTCCATTCGGATTTTATTAGAAATTGCTGCGTTTCATGATTATGAAATATGGCAGATGGATGTCAAGACTGCTTTCCTCAATGGCAACATTGATGAAGAGTTGTATATGATGCAACCCGAAGGTTTTGTCGATCCTAAGGATGCTAGTAAAGTATGCAAACTTCAGCGTTCCATTTATGGACTGAAGCAAGCATCTCGGAGTTGGAACCTTCGTTTTGATCAAGTGATCAAGAGCTTTGGATTTGTTCCAAATTGCTACGAAGCTTGTATCTACAAGAAAGTGAGTGGGAGCTCGGTGACGTTTCTGGTACTGTATGTGGATGATATATTGATTATCGGAAATGACATCAACATGCTTAACGATGTGAAGAGTTATTTGAACAAGTGCTTTTCAATGAAAGACCTAGGTGAAGCTGCTTATATATTGGGCATCAAAATCTATAGAGATAGACAAAGACGCCTGATAGCTTTAAGCCAGAGTACATACCTAGACAAAGTTCTGAAAAGGTTCAGAATGGATAAGGAAAAGAAAGGTTCAGTGCCTATGTTGTCAGGTAAGATATTGAGCAAGGCTCAGTGTCCAGCTACGGTAAATGATAGGGAATCTATGAGCAAAGTGCCTTATGCCTCGGCCATAGGTTCCATCATGTATGACATGCTGTGTACTAGACCGGATGTGTCCAATGCTCTTAGTTTGACGAGCATATATCAAAGTGATCCAGGAGTGGAACACTGGACAGCCGTGAAGAACATCCTAAAGTACCTAAATAGAACTAAAGAAATGTTCTTAGTCTATGGGGGTGATGAATAGCTTGTCGTAAAAGGTTACGTCGATGCTATTTTCGACACCGACAAGGATGATTCCAAATCTCAGACAAGATACGTTTATATTTTGAATGGAGGAGCTGTGAGCTGGAGAAGCTGCAAGCAAAGCGTGATCGCGGGATCTACAGTAGAAGCGGAATACATGGCTGCTGCAGAAGCGTCAAGTGAAGGAGTTTGGATCAGGAACTTCATCACTGAGCTTGGCGTGGTTCCAAGTGCATTGGACCCACTGGAGATATTGTGTGACAACACTGGCGCCATAGCACTCGCTAAGGAACGAAGATATCATCCAAAGACCAAGCATATCAACCGCAAGTTTCATATAATCCGAGATTATATAGCAGATGGAGATATGAAGATTAGCAAAATACATACAGATCTGAATGTCGCAGATCCATTGACTAAACCTCTTCCACGTGTAAAACATGATCAGCACCTCAGTGCCATGGGTGTGAGATTGTTGCCAAATGTAAACTAGATTATTGACTCTAGTGCAAGTGGGAGACTGTTGGAATTATGCCCTAGAGGCAATAATAAAGATGTTATTATTATAATTCTTGTTCATGATAAAGTTTATATTCCATGCTAGAATTGTATTAAGCGGAAACTTTAATACTTGTGTGGTTTGTGAACAACACCGTGTCCCTAGTACGCCTCTATGGACTAGCTCATTGATCAATGATGGTTAAGGTTTCCTAACCATAGACATGAGTTGTCAATTGATAATGAGATCATATCATTGGGAGAATGATATGGTCGATAGACCCAAACAAAGCAGAGCAATTAGATCGTGTCATCGTGTTCGTCTTTGCGAAGCTTTTCCTATGTCAAATATTGTATTCCTTAGACCATGAGATAATACAACTCCCTGGTATCGGAAGAAAGCTTTGAGGTCATCAAACATCATCCTATGAAAGGGTGATCATAAAGGTGTCTCTTAGGTGATCGGAAAGTATCTGTTGGGTTGTATGTATCGAGATGGAATTTGTCCCTCCCAAGTCGGAGAGATATACTTCGGGCCCACTCGGTAATCGATATCAACACCTCTTGCAAGCATGTGGTTAAGGAGTTAATCACAAAGTGATATCGGATTACGGAACGAGTAAAGTACTTGCTGTGAACGAGATTGAACTAGGTATGACGATACCGACGATCGAATCTCGAGCAAGTAAAATATCGCGAGACGAAGGGAATATATATATGGGATTGATTGAATCCTGGCATCGTGGTTCATCCGATATGATCATCGATGAATGTGTGGGAGTCAATATGGGTGCCCAGACCCCGCTGTTGATTATTGATAGAAGATCATGTCTGCATATTCTCGAACCCGCAGGGTCACACACTTAACGTGTCTCGACGCTAGGATAGATTGGGTAATTGGTTTATGAATTTTTTGTTCGGAGTCTCGGATGGGATCCGGGATATCACGAGAGGTTCCGGAATGGTCCGGAGAATAAGATTCATATAAGGCAGTGCAGTTTTTGGAGTTCGGAATTGTTCCGGGTTAATCGGTATTGTACCGTAAGCTTCTAGAACCTTCCGGAAGGGGACCAACGTGGCCCCACCTTCCGGGAGGGGTCATGGGCCTATGAGGGAGTGTCCTGGCCGCATTGGGCCAGGGGCACAAGGCCCCATAGGGCCCAGCCGATCCTGGATAAGTTTAAACTCGTTTAAACTAGAGATAGGATTTCTAGATAAGGGAGAGTTTAAATCGTTTAAACTAGAGATAGGATTTCTAGATAAGGGAGAGTTTAAATTGTTTAAACTAGAGATAGACTTGGAGGAGGGGCAAGGGCTGGCCGCCCCCCTCTATATATAGAGGGGTGGTGCGCCCCCTCCCCCATACATACCTTCCTCCAAGCCCTAGCAGCCTTGCTACCTTCCTCTCTCCCTCCCGACTGTTTGTAGGCGAAGCCCTGCAGCAGAAATTCTCCACCATATACACCACGCCGTCGTGTTGTAGATCCAATCTATCTCTCCACCATACTCGCTGGTCCGAGGAAGGAGGAGACGTCGAGGTGCTGCACGTGTGCATCTCACGGAGGCACCGCCACTTGTGGTGCTAGATCGGATCAGATCGCGAGGAGGAGAAGCGAGTACGACTACATCACCCACGTTCCGACGAACGTTCCGCTGTGTGAATCTTCAAGGGTATGAAGATCTAATCCAATCTCTCTCGTTGTTTGCATCTCCTAGATTAGATCTTGGCTTTCCCTCTGTTCGCTCCGTAGAAAATTTTGATTTACTATGCCGCGAAACCCTTCAATCTTGTCACCTTGCGGGGAGGTCAGTATGACCCCTGCCCCTGCTCCGGCTTCGCGCTTCGAGCCGTCGAAATGCATTGTCCAAGACTGCGACATGTCTGGGGTATCTGGTAGCTGCAACTCCATCCAGTGTACCAGGAAGTCCGGGAGGACTTGAGATTTGATTGCGTGTCGCTTCTCATAGACGATGTCCAAGGGTGATAGTTCGATGCCCCACAGGGCCACCCGTCCTGTGGCCTCTGGATTATTCAGGATGCTGTTCAGGGGTGCTTCATTGACGACCATCACTTGGTGCTCCTGGAAGTATTGGCTCAACCGTCGAGCCGTCATGAACACGCCGTAGGCTAGCTTCTGGTAGTGAGGGTACCTCTGCTTTGTTGGTGTCAGTACCTCGCTGAGGTAGTAAATTGGGCGCTGGACCCCATGGGTCTTGCCTTCTTCGGGTCGTTCGACCACGAGTACGGTGCTGACCACTTGGTGTGTGGCTGCTATGTACAACAGCAGGGGTTCGCGCTCCTTTGGTGTGACCAAAACGGGCGAGGTAGAGAGGAGCCGCTTGAGGCTTTCGAATGCGTCGTTGGCTTCTGGTGTCCACTCGAACTTGTCTGCTTTACGCAGCAGCTGGTAGAATGGTAGGGCCTTCTCGCCCATACGGCTGATGAACCTGCTTAGTGCCGCTACTCGTCCTGCGAGCTGCTGGACGCCCTTGAGGTTTTTCGGCTTCTCCATTGTCATGATGGCTCTGATTTTCTTCGGGTTCGCCTCAATCCCTCGTTGAGAGATGAAGTACCCGAGCAGCTGACCCGAGGGGACGCCGAAGGCGCACTTTTCTGGGTTGAGCTTGATCCTGTAGCGATCAAGGTTGTCGAACGTCTCGCGGAGATCGTCGATAAGTGTCCTTGCCTCCCTGGTTTTTATTACTATGTCGTCAACATAAACTTGGACGTTGCGACCAATCTGGTCCTTGAGGCAGGCTTGCATGCATCGCTGGTACGTGGCACCCGCGTTCTTTAGCCCGAAGGGCATTGTGTTGTAACAGAATACTCCGAACGGTGTGATAAACGCCGTTTTCTCCTGATCTTCGACCTTGAGCCGAATCTGGTTATAGCCTGAGTAGGCGTCGAGGAAGGAGAGTTTCTCGCAACCTGCAGTCGAATCGATTATCTGGTCGATCTGTGGAAGAGGGAAGTGGTCCTTTGGGCAATGCTTATTTAGTGACGTGAAGTCCACACACATCCGCAGGATGTCCGTGTCCTTCTTCGGGACCATCACCGTGTTCGCAAGCCACTCGCTTTCTTTGATTTCCCTGATGAAGTCTGCAGCGAGCAGTCTATTGATTTCCTTGCCGATAGCTTCGGCTCGTGGCTCTGACAGTCTTCGGATGGACTGCTTGACCGGCTTGGTGTCTGGAAATACATTGAGTGCATGCTCGGCGAATTCCCTGGGAACTCCTGGCATGTCCGCAGGACACCAGGCGAAGATTTCCCAGCGCTCACGGAGGAATTCGACGAGCGCGCCTTCCTATGCGGTGCTGAGGTCATTGGCGATGAGGGCCGTCTTGGAGGCATCCGTCGGATGGACCTGCACTTTCTTGGTGTTGACGGTGGAGTCGAAGGACATGTCAGGTGCGTTCTGCCTTGTGACTGGGGGTAGCCCATTGTCCGTCACCTCGTGGAGCCTTACAAGCTCGTCTTGCATGACGAAAGACTGGGAGATTTTGTTGAAATCCCTGTCGTATTGGTCCGATCGGGTGAAGCTCCCGTGGACTGTGATGACGCCCCTTGGTCCTGGCATCTTGAGTCAATATGGGTTTCCAGACCCCGATGTTGATTATTGATAGAAGATCATGTCTGCATATTCTCGAACCCGCAGGGTCACACACTTAACGTGCCCCCCACTCTTCCTCCTTGGGGCCGCCGGCCTTGGCTTGGAGGAGGGGCTAGGGCTGCGCCCACCCCTCTATATATAGAGGGCTGGGGGCGCACCAACCCCTACACCTTCCCCTTCAACCCTAGTCGCCCTGCTGCCCTCCTCTCTCCCTCCCGACTGCTTGTAGGCGAAGCCCTGCTGCAGAAATTCTCCACCAATTGCACCGCGTCGTCGCGTTGTAGATCCAACCCATCTCTCCACCATACTTGCTGGACCAAGGAAGGAGGAGACGTCGAGGTGCTGCACGTGTGCATCTCACGGAGGCACCGCCACTTGTGGTGCTAGATCGGATCGGATCGCGAGGAGGAGAAGCGAGTACGACTACATCACCCACGTTCCGACGAACGTTCCGCTGTGCGAATCTTCAAGGGTATGAAGATCTAATCCAATCTCTCTCGTTGTTTGCATCTCCTAGATTAGATCTTGGCTTTCCCTCTGTTCGCATCCGTAGAAAATTTTGATTTACTATGCCGCGAAACCCTTCAGTGGTATCCGAGCTAGATCTATGCGTAGATGAGTTTCACGAGTAGAACGCAACATGGTTGTTGCGGGCGTTGATGTTTTCTGTTGCAAGCCTCTTGTTTGTGTTCTTCTTATGACGCGGGATAGTGAGATTGAAGCGGTCCAGGCCAACCTTACGCGACGTCGTTCGCGAGACCGGCTCCGCACTTGACGTGTGGCTTGTTCCACACATGCGGCTGGTGGATGTCAGTTTCTCTCACTATAGTTGTCATGGGATTAACACCGGAGTTTGGAAACCATAATATCACCGTTGTGGCTTTCCGTAGGTAAGAATCGTTCTTAGCATCTACTCCCATAAGCCACGTAAAACATGCAACAACAAAGTAGAGGCGTCTAACTTGTTTTTGCAGGGAGTGTTTTCTATGATAAATTATGGAACAATGTTGTTATTTCCAGAAGTTCGGTTAAAAACCGAACACCGAACCGAATTGTCCACTAACCGAACTATCGATTAATTAGAAAACCAAAATAATTTCGGTGCCTATTTTGTAGAAACCGAATTATAGAAAAACCCGAAAAACCGAACCGAATTAACCGAAAAAACCGAATGCCCACCCCTACATCTGAGAATAGGGTGAGGCCTATTGTGGCGTGGTGGTCTTAGAACCGCCCACTCCTCCAACGCAGATGTACTTCCCTTAACAAGGAAGGAACTGCGGTAAATCAAATCCCTATGTCTCCGCGTGCTCCACTACGGTTCCCTCGCTCCTCTCTTTATGTGCTTAGTAGCTAGGTTTGCATATAGGGAAATTCTCGTAGTTTCATATCTAGAGAATTTACTTTGTGTCAAGCCTAAAATTGAAAAAGAACTAAAAATTGGGTAGCACCTTGAAAGAACATGTGGGCCCCCATGTGTGGTTTTGGTAATTAATGACAATCTTTATGGACTAATGTGTGTATTAAGTTGTACTTGTAGGAATTGTCCATTGGCATTGCTTGGAGCATGTGTTGTCTTCAAGATAGATGAAATGAGAAGAAGATGTGTTGTGCAAGCTCAAAATGCGCCATCTATAGAAGATATCATGTTTGATGCTTGCCATCCTCGGTGATCATGGATAGATGGATGAGGAATCAAGAAAGGCGTTCCATATTGAGAAGGTCAAGTTCGTCTACATCTAGCTCGAGTGGATTGCTCAAGGCAAAGGTATAGTCTTGATAGGTTTTTCCTTTTGCCGGTCTCATGTTGTGTGTGGGAGACCGAGTTTAGGATAGATAACCGTACTATCAAGAGGGGCTCTCGAATGAGTAACTCGATCATATCGTTCAGAGAGAGCTCAAACCTTTGCATACTTGCATCATCGTATTTGATTGTTATTTGGTCTTATCCATGTGAGGATTTAGAGCGTGTGGTAATCTCCATAACAAGCTCTTGGTCATCAAAATCGGATCTTCTGTTTGTATCTTGTTGCGATTTTGATATTGGCGGTTTTTCGATTTCTCACCAAATGAGGTATCTCACATTATATTACTTGATACATTATCACTTGGTGATAACCAAGCTTTTATTGGGAAGCACTTGTCGTCCTCTATCCAACGCAATTGAAATCGGGTCAATCGGAGTCACCAATCAAAAGTTACGACCATTTGAAGTTTGCTTATAAAACAGAAAAAAGAAGGGCCTTTTATTTTTCTGGGCCAACCGGTAGTACCGCAGCCCAGTACCGGTCGACCCAGTGCACGACCCATCTCTCAGAGCAGCGGTTGTGGCTTCCGGTCCTACCGGCCTGGCCTAGTAATACCGCCCGGGTGGGCCGGTACTACCGGCCGTCCCACTTTGCTTCCCACCATAGTCTGCCCAGCAGCGCTAGTCTGGCCCGTTGCAGATCCGCCAGCTTGCCGCATGCGTTGTCCCACCCCTGGCCCCGCGCGTGCCTGCCGCCCCACCGCCGCTCGCGCGCCTCTCGCTCGCTGCGCCTGGCCCAGCCGCTTGCCCTGCTCCCACACGCGCTCTGGCTGGTGCTGCTCGCTCTGCTGGCGCACGGGCCCCGCTGCCGCTGCTGCGCTGCCTCGTTGTGTGCGTGCGCTCGCTCGCGCGTTGACCCCGTGCCGCCACTCGCGCGCTGCGCTAGCTGGCTCTGCCCCACACGCTCCAATTTCCACGCGCACGCAGCGACCGCTTGCTGCTGGCTTGATTTCCTGCACTAGCACGCGCCCACACGCTCCAATTCCGCGCGCGCTCGACCTGGCCAGGTGTGTTGCCTGCTGCCTCTCTCTTAGGCTAGTCATACTGGGAGTAACTTGAGTAGTAACATAGTCTTACATGTATTGCCAGCTAAGCATTTAGATGACATGGCATGCAATTAAATGATGAGAGAGAGATTTGTGGTAACTAGCTATGTTACCATAACATCACACATTTCAAGACAAAATGAGTCTACATTACAATAAATAAGCCTTTGCATGACACCACACCTATGTTATTTGCCACTATGGAGGTAGTAACTTAGACTAGTAACATACACATGTTACTACTCTAAGTTACACCCCACTATGACCAACCTTATCCGTTTGTGCATGCATTGACTTTCCCTTGCGCTGGTAATCGGACCGGTAGTACCAGTTGAAAACGGTACTATCGGTCCAGACTGTTTTTGTGCCCCAACGGTCCGATTTTCTGGGGCCGCTATTTAAGCCCTTGTCCGTTTTGAGTTTAGTCAGCTTCTCTCTTATCTATTAGGCTAAGCTTTTTCCGCACTTGCTCTAGAAGCTTGCCTAATCTTTTCTCTCCGATGATTCTTGCCCATATTTGAGTGGAAGAGAGAGGAGATCTAGACCCACGTTTTGACCTAACCGATTCATCTCTTTGTGAGTGCATCTTTGGGGATCTAGATTTTGGGGGATTTTGTGTCTCTCTTTGATTCCTCCTCTCTTGTTCCCCCAATAGATTTAGTAGCTTTGTTGGAACTTGAGAGTGAGGGATTTGATCACCTTTGTGGTGTTCTTGCCATTTGCATTTGGTGCATCGGTTTGAGTTCTCCTCGGAGGATTTGGTTTGAGTTACTCATTGGAGCTTGTCCCTCTTGGGTTCTTGGAACCCTAGACGGTTTTGTGGCCTTGGTGGCATTGTGGCCTTTTGTGGCATTTGTTGGGAGCCTCCAATTAAGTTGTGGAGAAGTGCCCCAACCTTGTGAGAGGTTCCGGTTGCCACCGACAAGTGCACCGATAGTGGAAGCGTGGATCGATCCCATTGGGGTGAGATTCACCGGAGAATAAGGAAGGCCTTCTGTGGCGTTTGTGGTTTGATACCACCCCATCTCCAAACGAGACATACTCCATGTTGGGAGGAACTCGGTAAAATATCGGTGTCCCCGCGTGCCTCGGTTATCTCTATACCCGAGCTCTTTACTTATGCACTTTACATTGTGATAGCCTTCGTTCTTGAAGTAATATATATCTTGCTATCACTTTGTTGCTTGTATTTCTTAGCATAAGTTGTTGGTGCACATAGGTGAACATTAGTTGTTCTAGGTTGTGCTTAACAAAGTAAACACTAGTTTTATTCCGCCTTTGTTGAGCCACTCTAGGAAAAGTTTTAATCGCCTATTCACCCCCTCTAGGCGACATCCGTATCCTTTCACACCTATTCACCCCCCTCTAGGTGCCCATACGATCCATTTCAATTGGTATCAGAGCCCTGACTCTTATTTCGGGCTTTACCGCCTAAGGGAAGTATGGGTTCCAAGGTAGATGGGAGTGATGATCCGGAGGTAGTCACCATGAACGATCTCAAGACGTTGGAACAATCTTGGTGAGTTCAATGGAGGCTAAGATGGAAGAGATGCGTCAATCGATAATGCGTCTCTCCACATCCGCAGCATCACCTCCATCTAACTCTGAGGCTACCACTCCGCAATCCAAGGAAACGGGTAAAACCGATTCCAAATATAACGAAGTGGTTGGTGATGACACTAGCAAGAGCTCCTCCTCGAAAAAGGGTAGTGGTAAGGAAGGATACAATGAGGTTTCCCATGTGTATTCTCCTAATCCACCTATCCGTCACCCACATATACATAATAGGGGTGATCCACCCAAACTTTCTGCATCTACTTTTACTCAATGGCAATTTTTGATAAAGTCTCATGTGTGCAGTTCCTCCATTGAGTTGTGGAAAATCATCGAGAATGGTCTTCATGTTACAAATACCAACAATCTCACAAGAAGAGAGGTTGTCGATAGCCAACTCAACGCTACTGCTCTACACATGATACAACTTGGTGTGGGTGACAAAGACATGCCACACATTCAGCATCTTAGTACAACTAAGGAAGCTTGGGATGCCCTCACCGAGCTCTTCATCGGAAATGAAAGTATGAGAAGGAATAGATATGATGCTTTGATCAATGAAGCTGAAGGATTTTATATGTTGGATGGAGAAAATCACGAGGACATGTATAGGAGGCTCAAGGCAATAGCCACAACCTTCAGGAATCATGGTGCCTCTCACGTTGATGATGCGTGGATCAAGCACAAGTATGTCAGTGCTCTTATGCCATTTGAGCCCACAGATTTGAAAAGTCTCCAAGGTAGGCATAACTACCACCTTATGACATCCAATGAGGTAATGCAAGAAATGTCCGCTTTCAAAGTGGCTGCCAAGAATGCCGAAGATGCTCGTGCACGAGCTATGGGGATGCAAAAGGGGGTCAACATGGCCTTGAAGACTAGTGTGACTGATCATGATGAATATGCCATAGAAGGTATGGACCGTCTCGAGGATATAAGAGGATCCACGGACAATACCTGGCTCTTTACGCTAGAAACTTTTGGAAAGACCCGACCAAGGCAAAAGATGAACTAGAACGCAAGAGTGGAGCTTATGGAAGAACAGAAAATGGTCCCAAGCTAAGAACCTCTTTCAACTGTGGAGACCGGCTGCACTTTGTAGCCGAGTGTCCATATCAAAGTAGGGAAGATAATGGAGGAAGACTCATTTTCAAAGACAAGTCAAAGGCTCCACGCAAGAAACAATTTGTAAAGAAGAATGCTCCTTTCAAGAAGCAACCAAAGATTGTTCTAGTAGCTCAAGAAGAATATTCTTCGGAAAGTGAAGATGAGGACGAGGATGATAGCTCTCAAGAGGTGGCTGCTATAGTCACCACATCTACATCAACATCTCTCTTCGACTCTCCAAACGAAAACGTCATCAACAAGAATGCTACTTGTCTCATGGCAAGAAGTTCTGAGGTAACTAATTCTAACTCTTATTTTCCTAAGGCTATGATTGACATGGATGATCCTACTAGTCTTAAGGTTAAAGAAGAGATTGTTGCTTTGGACTATTTCTTCACTAACTTTCAAGGTGAGCACAAAATATGTTTTGAAGCTCTCATGGACCAGCTTGCACAAAATGAAGCTCTCCTCGAAGAAAAGGGCGGAATTGAAAAAGAGGATGCAATGGAAATTGCATCCTTAAAAAATGCTCTAGAAGAAGAAGAGGCTCGGGTTTCTCTTGAAGAGAGGCTTGAGTCCATTGAGGAGTCACATGAAGAAATAGTGGCTAAACTTGTTAAGGAACGTGAAAATGCGGTCGCTAAAGAAAAGAAGTTAAAGAAGGAAAAGATTGACTTTGCGGCTGCTCATGATAGACTCTCCGAGGAATTGGAGAAACTTGACATCACTCACAAGGCGTTGAAAAGCAATTTCTCCATTCTCAATGAGTCACATGATCAGCTCCAAATTCGATTGGCCAAGTATGATGTTCCTAGCACATCCAACTCAACATTCACAAGGAAAATGCTAGTGTGGAAGAAGAATCTGTCAAGGACATCACTCCCAAAGATAAGAGTGCTCTTGATGAAGTTCTTGGAAAGAAAAAGTCAAATCATGGTAAAGAGGGACTTGGATATGTTCCCAAGTCCAAGAAGAAGAAAAACAAGAAGAACAAGACCAAGAATATTCAATCAAAGACAAGCACCGCTGAGAAGAATGTCACAAAAGACAAAACTAACAATATTGGTTTTGCAGGGTCTCACAATCCAAATTATGAACTCTTTTGTGATGACTATGGCGATGTTTATGCTTATTATGTCAGTCCCTTTGATGAATATATTGCTTGGTCTATTTGGGTTCCAAATACCCTTGTTACTAACATGAAAGGACCCATTGAAGAATGGGTACCTAAATCCAAAAAGTAATTCTCTTGCAGGGCTATGCTTCCGGTGGGTCGAAATGGGTGCTAGATAGTTGATGCACTAGTCATATGTCCGGAAGCAAGGAGATCATCACGGAGATGCGTCCCAATCATGATAATATTACGGTCTCCTATGGTGATAAGTCTAAATCTTAGGTATTGGGTCTTGGCAAGGTTGTGGTTGCTCACGATATCTCTCTCGTGGATGTCATGCTTGTTGAGACCCTCGGTTACAACCTTATTTTTGTTCGTGCCCTTGGCAAGATGGGCTTTGCTGTTTTCATTGACGATGATTTGGTGGTACTCTTGTGGAGCAAGTCTCTAAAGGTCGCTTTCGTTGGGTATGTCGAAAATGACCTGTATGTGGTGGACTTTTCGGGGAAAAACACTTCGGGTCCGATGTGCCTATTCGGAAAGGTCGACGTGGGCAGGTTATGGCATCGCCGTTTAGCCCATGTCAACATGAGAACTTTGAAAGTCTCCACAAGGGTGGCCACATCCTTGGACTAAAAGACAATGTCTCCTTTGCCAAAGATCGTGTTTGCAGGGCTTGTGTTGAAGGCAAAATGCATGACTCTCCCCACAAGAGGAAGACTATTGCGTCTTCAAAGAGAATCTTGGAATTACTTCATGTGGATTTATTTGGTCCTCCATCTCATGCCAGTCTTGGTGGGAAGAAATATTGCTTGGTTATTGTCGATGATTACTCAAGATATATATGGGTCTATTTCTTCAAGCTAAAGAGTGAGACTCAACAAACGGTCATTGACTTTGCCAATGAAGTTCAGCGTCAACACAATGTCCCTATCTTGGCAATAAGAAGTGACAATGGCTCCGAATTCAAGAACTACACTTTGAATGAGTTTTTAAGTGAAGAGGGGATAAGACATCAATATTCTGCTGCGTACACCCCTCAACAAAATGGTGTAGCCGAGAGCAAGAACTGGACTTTGATGGACATGGAAAGATCAATGTTGGCTGAATTCAAGTCTCCTTACAACTTTTGGGCTGAAGCCATATCCAGCGCGTGTCACTCATCTAACCGGCTCTACCTCCGAAAGATTTTGGACAAGACGCCATATGAAATAATTACCGGTAACAAGCCCAACATCTCATACTTCAGAGTATTCGGTTGTAAGTGTTTCTTTCTTATTAAAGGTGTCCGCTTGTATAAATTTGAGTCCAAGGCTTTAGAAGGTATTTTTGTTTGTTACGGTGCCGAATCCCACACTTATAGAGTCTACAACAAGCTCACCGGGATTGTTGTAGAATCTTGTAGTGTGGAGTTCGATGAAAATAATGGCTCCTATGTAGGGCAAGTTGATGTTTGTGATGCAGATGTTGAAATACCCCAAGATGCCATAAGAAGAATGGGCGTGGGATTTTTCTGCCCCATTGAGGAACCCCTTGTGGCGGATCGGGAAGGACAATGCTCCACTCAAGTGGAGCCCTCATCTACACAAGATCAATAAGCCCCTACTGCTGGAGAAATCCCTGCACCAACACCACAACCTGCTGAAGATCATCAGTCTTCTGGGCAAAATGATATTTCCAGGCCGGACTATCCGCCCCCTCCAAGGGGCGGACAGTCCGCCCCTGGCACTCCAAATCGTCCCAGGGGATCAGAAGAGGAACAAATCAGTCAAGAAGATTCTAGGCCGGATTCTCCGGCCCCCGAGGGCGGATTATCCGGCCCTGGATCTCACAGCATCGTCAGGCACTCTCAGGAAGAGGAGGTTGCTGCTGCTTCACCCAGGCCGGATAGTCCGGCCCCACCTAGGGGCGGATTATCCGGCCCTAAAGAAAATGTTCAGCATCAAGCTCCTGTTGTCAACTCAGAACAGGATCAAGGGCAAGGTAGTGGTCAAGACAAGGATGCAAATGTTGAAACAACTCCTCCTAGAAACAATAAAGATATTGAGACTCATCGCAAGGCTCGTGCCGATCGGAATCTTGAGCTTAGAGGACACACTCTTGACAAGGTTGTCGGTGATCTTCGAAGAAGGGTGTCTACTAGAAGAGAACTTGCAAGCTTTTGTGATCATCAAGCTCACATTTCTATGGTTGAACCGAAGAAGGTCTTTGATGCTCTTGAAGATCCCGATTGGGTTGTTGCCATGCATGAAGAATTAAATAACTTCGAGCGCAACAAAGTTTGGAAGCTTGTAGATAAACCCAAGGATTGACGCAATGTTATCGGCACCAAGTGGATTTTCAAGAATAAACAAGATGAAAATGGCATTTTTGTGAGGAATAAAGCAAGACTCGTGGCTCAAGGATTCTATCAAGTGGAAGGAATTGATTTGGGCGAGACTTATGCTCATGTGGCTCGTCTTGAGTCCATCCGTTTGAGATGTCAATGATGGGTGAATTGAGGTTCTTTCCTGGATTCGAGATCAAACAACTTAGAGAGGGAACTTTTATTAATCAAGCTAAGTACATCCAAGACATGCTCAATATATTCAAGATGACGGATCTCAATGGTGTTGCTACTCCAATGCAAACAAAGTGTCATCTTGAGCTCAATACCAAGGGTAAAGACGTGGACCAATAGGTATACCGATCCATGATCGGCTCTCTCCTTTACCTTTGCACATCTAGGACCGATATCGTGTTAAGTGTAGGAGTGTGTGTAAGGTACCAAGCCGCTCCTAAAGAAAGCCACTTAGTGGCGGTCAAACGAATCTTCAGATATTTGGTTCATTCCCCAAATTTTGGGTTACAGTATCCCAAAGGTTCAAGTTTCTCTCTATGTGGTTACACTGATTTAGATTGGGCCGGTGACAAATATGATAGAAAATCAACTTCTGGTGCATGTCAATTCTTGGGCAGGTCTCTAGTGTGTTGGTCTTCGAAGAAACATAATTGCATTTCACTCTCAACCGCTGAAGCTGAATATGTTGCTGTTGCAAGTGCTTGTACACAGTTATTATGGATGAGTCAAACTTTAAAGGAATATGGTGTCAATTGTGACAAAGTGCCTCTATTATGCGACAATGAAAGTGCTATCAAAATTGCTTACAATCCCGTGCAGCATACAAGAACAAAACATATTGAGATTAGCAACCATTTCATTCGGGATCATGTTGCTCGTGGCGATATTTCCCTATACTTTGTGAGCACGAAGAACCAACTTGCTGATATTTTTACGAAGCCTCTTGATGAAGCAAGATTTTGTTATTTGAGGAATGAGCTAAATATCATAGATTCAAGGAGATTGGCTTGACTACCCTTGCACACTCACTTAATCTTCTCATGTATTTGGTTTAGATGCGGGCATAGACATAGGGGGAGTGTGGTCCTAATTGATTGGGCTAACCCTCCTCCCATAATGCCGAAAGCAAGAAAAATCTTTTCCCTTAATATCATTTAGTGATATGTGGGTTATTGATGAGCATTGGTTTTGAACTCAAGATACATCTTCGCGGTGTCATGCCATGCGCTCCAACATGGTGGCTTCGACCACAGCCCTATTCCTTGAGAAGAGTTGGTTTCTAATGGCTCTCTTTGGATTTTCTTGCATATTTGTTATTCTTATGGAAAACACACTCAACTTTGGTTTTTGTTTGATTTGGTTCTTGCAAATTTGGGTGTGTAGTACCATCTCAGTTTGTTGCTCTAAACCCAAGCCTTCTTTCCCTCCTTGAACCATATATTCTTGCACACAAGTACTATATACACCATCGAGGGGTTTTGCAAGGGTGCTCCGGCCTGACTCTGTTGTAAACAGAAAATTCAGAGGGGGGGGGGATTATCCGCCCCAGGTGAATTCTGTATCTTAAGAGCTGGGTCGGGGAGGCCAGGCTCAAACAGATCAGCCATCCCTCCCCCAACCCAGAGTCGATTTACCGGATTCTCCGGCCCCTCCCCGGATCTTCTTCACCTCGCCTCCGGGTATCTTCTCCTCCGCGATTTTCCTCCAATGAGTGAGGGTAACTCCCTCATCTCTCTCCTTTTGTATGGGATTCATTATATTTGGTGGAAATATCGTTGTAGAAGATCCTTGGTGTTTTCCTTGCATGGTAGAATCAGTAGTATTGCAACCTAGTGCCCGATCTGTTTTGCCATGGTAAATCTGGGCCAATCCTGAATTTTTCTGCGGGGGGCGGATTATCCGCCCCTGTAGGGCCGGATAATCTGGCCTGGAGATTTACATCTGGTCTCGTTTGGTCCTGATTTCTGCAAGGCACGTCATTGGCTTATGGATTGCTTTTCTACTATTTCTACCATTTATCCTGGACTTGTGAGTGTGTGTGCTTATCTCCATGCTATCCCTCTCATGATTTTCACAGGTGGTTACAAGGCTACTAAGACCTTCTCTCATCGTCCTCGTGCCCGTTATCTCAAGCCCACTGCAGAAGGGACATTCATTGACGAAACCGAAGTTAGCAGAGCAGCAAGAGAGGCTGAACGGATGGCAGAGGAAGGAAAGAAAACAAAGAGGACTGCATCTCGCAAGGGCAAACATTCATGGCCCAACTACAAGGCTATGGACAGTATTCAGTATGCCTCCATTCGCCAGACTGATTACTTGATGAGGCTGACAGTGATGGTCCCCCAGAGGACTCTATGTTTTGGAATGCCCACTTTCGGTCTATTCATGATGATGTGTATGCCACTCTCAAGCTTCGCCCCATGCACCCCATCAATATGACCGAGGCTCAATCCAAGGCAAGGCTCCTTGAGGCATTGGATGTGACCAACAAGAAGGGGCTTCACCATCTTATGACTCTTCAATGCAACTATGATTCCTCCGTGGTGAGGTAGTTTTTCTCGACACTTGTGATTTGCGGTGCTGAGCGCCGCACCATGAAGTGGATGACCGGGACTACAATGATTCAGTCGGACTTCCGCATTTTTGGGCAGGTTCTTGGGTATGCCTTCCATGTCCGTGACACTCCTTCTAGCCACCGCATCATTTCTCCACTGGAGCCATCCAAGGACACTGTGCTCGCTCCTTTTCTTACTTCTGATGGTATTGCTGGTACCTTTGCTAGACTTTCTCCCTTGTATGCCTCCCTTGTTGGCATATTTAGGGAAAGTATTTCTCCTAGTGGTGGCAACAATGACAAGATCCGCGGCCACCTGGTTCCTCTCCTTGCTTTTGCTCACGAGTGTGCCACTAATTCTGGTTCAGCCATAGGTTACAAACTGGATGTCATGGACTACATATATCATGAGATGACGGATGCTATGATCAATAGGCTCTCTATCCATATGCTCCTTTCAGTATGATGCTCATCAAGCATATGCTGCCCCTTGAGTATTTTTGCACTGATTTGGATGGTGTTCACAAGCCCAAGAAAATCTACAACAAGGCTCAGAAGACCCATCACCCTTCCACTGCCCCTGAGTCCTTCATGCGTGATGCACAGGCTAGTGGTCGTCGTTCCGCGATGTCCCCAATGGCACGCGAGGTTAAGCAGCTCACTTGGTTTCAACGACACATCCTTTCCATGTGCATTGACACTCACAAGGGCCAATATGAGGCGTACCGGAGGAGCCATGAGAGGGATCACACTCAATAGCTTATTCTTCACCATGTTTCCGGTGCCACTTGCCATCCACCTCCTCCTACTGCCCCAGAACCATATGCTCAGTGGAACACTTCAGGGATCAACTATGGTGAGCTCAAGAGTTGCATGTTTCCTCCACCTCCGAGGGCTCCTACTCCTCCAGCTGATGACGACGATGATGAGTATGATGAAGAGGAAGGGGACGGGGATGACTACGACGAGGATGAGGAGGCATGATCGTCGGGGGCGTTAGCATCGCTCTTCTTCCTTTTTGGCGTTTCAATGCCAAAGGGGGAGAAGTTCTATTAGGTCTCGTGGATTTGCAAGGGTCGGGTGCAAGCACTTGTCTTTCAGTCATTTTATTTGCTTGCTTGTGCCCTTTTAGCGTGAACTTATTTGTTATTTGTGCGTGGTTTATGTAAGACTATGTCGTGCTTGACTCCGTTTGGTCTTCTGGAATTCTGGATTTATATTGTGGGTATACTCTCATGGAATTCTGGATTTATCTATGGAGTCTATTTGATGGCATATAGAATCATTCGATTATCTAATGTATGCATCAATATTGTGGGATGTGCTTGGAGCCTGACAATCTCATTATTTTCCCTGGCTATAATCACATCCCGGTGGTATGACCTTGTTTCCTAACCCACCTTGTTTCAATTATCGTTGCTATGAAAGTTGCGTTCTCTCTAGTGTGTGTATTTGTATTCAAATGCAAATTGTAAATATGCACACATCTAGGGGGATCCTCTTTCATTTTTTTAAGGTGGCGTTAGCCGGTTTCATTGCAAATCCTAGTATTGTCATCTAACACCAAAAGAGGGGAGATTGAAAGAACATTTCATAATCCCTAGTGTTTTGTGTGTTAGATAACAATATCAAGGATTATTTAATGTGTGTTGAGGTGTTGCAGTTCTCTCTAAGGATAAAAGGAAAAGGAATCTGCCTTTGGGGGGCGGATAATCCGCCCCACCCTTTTCCCAGATAGTCGCAAGCCCCAGAAGGGGGGCGGAGTTTCGGCCAGGTTTTCCGGCCCCGCCGGATAATCCACCCCTCAAGGGGTCCGGATAATCCGCCCCTCATGCTCATTGCCAAGGCGCAAGCCCTAGAGGGGGGGGGGCAGAGTTTCGGCCGGACTTTCCGGCCACGCCGGATAATCTGCCCCCCAAAGGTCTTCATCAAGTTCTTTAGGCGTCATCCCCAGAGAGGGGGCGGATTTTCTCCCCAGAATATCCGCCCTGGGGGCGGAGTTTTCGCAAGGGGCGGATAGTCCGCCCCTAGTGGGGGGCGGATAATACACCCCCAAACTTGTTCAACGGCCAGATCTATGCAGGGGGTATTTAAGCTAGCCTTCCCCCTCCTGCCAGACCTCTTGGTTCATTCGAAAAAGCTAAGATCTGATCTGCAACCTTCATCCAAGAGAGCTCCACCTAGATCCACCCAAAGGCCCCGTCCCTTGGGGAATCGAAGGAGGAGAACTCGATCTTCATCAACTGCAATCAAGCGCTTCATCTCCTCTCCATTCATTTGGAGAATCACCGATCTAGTATTTCTTGCAAATACCTAGATCCTTGTTTTGTTTATATTGATAAACCTTGTTCTTGTGACAACTTGTTGCCATCTCGGGAGCCCCCAATTCAGTTGTGGGTGTGTGTCCCGGTAGCGTTGTAAAGGCATCGATTCCCGCCTCGAAGGGTACCAATAGTGGAGAAGGTGGACCAGGCCTTTCGTGGCGAGATCCATCGGATAATAGGGTGAGGCCTATTGTGGCGTGGTGGTATTAGAACCGCCCACCCGTCCAACGCAGATGTACTTCCCTTAACAAGGAAGGAACTGCGGTAAATCAAATCCCTGTGTCTCCGCGTGCTCCACTACGGTTCTCTCGCTCCTCTCTTTACGTGCTTAGTAGCTAGGTTTGCATATAGGGAAATTCACGTAGTTTCATATCTAGAGAATTTACTTTGTGTCAAGCCTAAAATTGAAAAGAACTAAAAATTGGGTAGCATCTATTCACCCCCCTCTAGGTGCCCATACGATCCATACATCAGAGCCAATCCATCTAAAAGAAATAGAAATATTTAACGCCATACGACAAGATTTAAATTACTAGATAGTTATAATAGTTATGATATATCCTCATACATCACATATCAGAGTATCAAACGGAAGCGGAAGACAAGATCCGAGTACGGATAAGAAGCAAATTGGCATATGATGCCCTGAAAATAAGCACATCCCGCCCACAGATCTCATGGATCTCCATTTCCGAAATCTCTACACCAGACGGTCGTTGCCACCATCATCTTTTTCCTCGACCCATAACCTTCCTTAGAGTATACCTATCCACCTGAACCAAATATTTATCATGTGAGACCTACGAGGCTCAACAAATCTTTATGCATCTAAAGAGAACAACCTAGGGGTGACGCAATTGCAGCAAACATAAAGCCTAGCAGTTCTATAGAGACACGCTACACATCCACCTAACCAAAGATAAACGGATGTCCGTTAATTAAACAATAGTGAATTACCCAACAAATATATATCCACATGAATAAACATCCCTCACCCACCTCCCCGTTCCCAAACGAGAAGGCGGGAGAACATCCCATCCATTGACAGTTTTATTAATCATTCCATGAATATTGCACTATTACTAATCAAGTTTTAGTCAAGTTAAAAGTGGTACTTTAGTTATGCTTGTCTATGATCGAGAAATTGTGCTCCAAGTTGTCCATAACTGCGGACAGGGCTTCAGAAAGATTTACCCTGTAGGGGTGCACAAATAGCAACACACGTATGATCAACCTCGGAAAAATCAAATGAAAATCCAACGAGGCATCACGACAAAGAAATCACAAGATTCATATAATATTTTAGGGCGCCACCCCACTAAGCTACCCGCTACGAAGTCGGTCGTCTCCGCGACGGACCCAGGGTGTGTGGCGACAGTTGTAAACGACTGGGAACCCGAAAGTGTGACTGGGCTTGTCGATATAACAGAAACGTGGCACAGGGTTCCAAAATAGTATAGTAGTAAATGCTCTCCACGAGCAACAATAGTAAATAAATCACTACCATGGCATAAGTAGAGTATAGTAATAAAGCCCCAAACTAGTTTATGGCCCCAAGAAATAAGATATGACTCAAGCTCTGGCTAAGAGGATTCATGATCCCACATGCGGATAGTACGATAGTGAAGGAATATGTATCAAGTACTCAGGATCCTACATGACACCATTGAGCTTAAATAACCAAATAGCAGATAATGCTCACTGGTGCCTATTTCATTAGTTATCCTATTACTACTTAATTTAGTTTTTTAGGTACCTCATTCTCAAAGATACTCATAAACCCTACACATGCAATTCTACGGCTCGCATGTCTCAAACAACTCCTGTAGTAATGGCTCATAGGATGGAGGGAACAAGCTTCGGTGGGGTTTAAAGTATAGTCTATGCAATGCTTGGGATTTAATTTTATTCGGATCACGACATATGATGCAAGAATAAGGTAGATACAATAGTACTATATGTAGTGCAAGCATGGAAAAATGGTTGCCTAGAAGTTTAGTTACAGAGTAAGATGGATTCGGGTAATACTCCTGAGGCTCTTAATATTATCCTTGCTCGACGTTTATCCGGATAAATACCAAACATACAAGAGGCCAAAATAAATACATTGCATAATCATATAAATCATTTGCAACAAGCAACCAAGTATTCCATGATAGAATGATGTACAATTTATATGGCATAGTATAACATGGCATGGGTGAGGTGTGGGGTACAAAATGAAAGCATTTTATTAAGTTTTTAGTCATGTTTTGCTTCCATAAATGTTATTGTCTTATTAATATTTGTATGATGCATGCTTCAATTCATATCATGGAATGCATATTTAGAACCTGCTCGTCAATTTAATCGATTTAGACCTATCATTTGCCGAATTCGAATTTACGGTTTTAAAGTTATGAAATATTTAATAAATGGCATTTATTAACAATTAAATTATTTCAAAAATTTAAATTGCTCAAATGATATTTTAAATATCATAAACAGATTCATCACATTTTTATAATTCAAAAACACATATTATAATTAATATTTGGATTTATCAATTTAAAACAGTATTTAAATCATTTATATTAAAGGGGTCAAATGTTATTAGTTTGAATAGTTGGAATTAGTTTTGAATAGATTTGAATTTATGATTGAATTCACATTAGAAAATAAAGCACATTTCATATTAGAAAAATGTTCAAATTCAAAACATAGCAATTATGATTTATTTCATTTACATTTCAATTATACCTTTTCTTTTGAATTCTAAAATTCACAGCGACTTTTGTTACTCAGGCCCTTCTACCCAAGGGCGCTTACAGGTGGGGCCTGCGACGCTGGAACCACAGACGCTCGCGGCTAAGCGGGGTGATGCCACGTGGTCAATATGAGGACCGCGGGTTGGGTAAAATAAAACTGCAGGGCCATTTTGGAAAACGACGGCTGTTAACTGAAGAATGTGAAGAAGAGCTGTATCCCTTTGGCACTCGAAACTGAGGTTGCTCGAACTGGCACTCGAAACTGAGGTTGCTCGAACTTGGGAGGTCGATGGCGAGCGAATCACTGGGAAACTCGCGTTGCCGCAAAAACAAAATTTTCAGAGGGAGTCACGCTCTACATGTTTAGTTCAGGAAGTGTGGCCGGAGAAGGACCATATCGTTCGTAAACTACGAGGATCCTAGGAGGAACATGCTGCTCGGGTGGATGGTTAGGTGCTGAAGCACGCGTGTGCTCCGCGTGCGCGACGTGCGGCTGGCGATGGCGAGCCGCGGGGAGGTGACATCGGAGCGAGGCGAGAATAGAGGGAGGCGGTGTGAGACGAGGCTCACGGAGGTGCTCGGTGGCGAGGCTGTTGGAGGCGTCGGGGATGGCTTGAAGCGGCAGGGCAGATCGAGATGAAGCCCGCAACAGTTCCTCAGAAGCCTGCCGCTGCACACACGGGACAGAGAAGGCACTTCGCCTCAGAGCACGAATCGGGTCGAGGAGGGAGGGAACGGAACCGGAGACTCACCAGGAAGATGAATATTGTGTCCGTTTCGAAGGAGGAGGAACGGAGACGCCGGAATTTGGACCGGAGGGAGGCGGCCGGAGAGGGGGAAGTAGAGCGTGATGCCCGAAGCTTCACGAGGTCTCGGATGCGCTTCAGGACGATGTGGCGGTACCCGAAGCTTCACGAGTTCTCGGTGATTCCTGTACCTTCGGCTGGCCCTAGGAATGCCGGAATCTACGGGGCCATTGGGAGGCAGCAGCGGCATCTTGACGCCAGGGAGAGGAAACGGAATTGCGGCGCGAGGGAGAAAGCCGGCTACGGTTCCAGGGGCACGTCTGTGTGGGTAGATAAGGGGGAACGCGGCACACGAGCGGCACGAGCGGGGACACAAGCGGACGGCGGGGTGGACGGCCAACTTCCGTGCTCCGTGAGATGCAGAGAGAGCAGAAGGGAAACCGCGAGAAGAACAGGACGGAGGGGTGTCTTTCCGTCGAAGCGGTAAGGGGCTGGGGGCTGATGCGATTGCCCCGTGTTCAAGCGAGGCAAGGAGAAACTCCAGGTGGGCCGGCTGCGGGTTGCCGCCTGGGTGGCGGGGTGGGCTGCGCCAGGGGGTGTCCAGGTAGGGGTTTTCCTCTATTTTTTTTCTGCTGCTCAGCTTTCTTTATTTGTTTCAATTTGTATTGATGGTTTGTTTTAAATTGAAAACAGCTGCTGCCTTAAATGAATTTTAAAATATAAAAATCTAAGAGGAAGAGGTAGATGGTGGTCTATGATAGATAGGGATATGTATTAGTTAGAAGATTGGATAGTTAGGTCTCTTTATTTGAATTTGTTTTATTTATTTTCAACACAAGATCATGTGTAAGAGCTATGCAAGATGAACCCCATGATCAAAAGAAACTAGAAGAGCAAGGGAAGGTAAGCTTGGAGAGATTAAAGTGAAAACATTTGTAACAATTCAAATCCAACAAGCATCCTCCCATAAACAAAAATATTCAAAAATTAAGGGAAAAGAGATGGTACTTGCATGGGCCATGCACATGTATCAAATGCCACTATTTAGTTGTGAAAACAACTACATCTCCATGTGGTTATTTAAAACATACATGCATCCAAAATTTGAAATAAACCCACACAAGACAACAAGCTTGCCTATCATATGAGGATAATTAGCATATGCACATATGTGAAGTTCAATGACCATAGTAGTGTGTGTTTTCCCACTATATCCACTTGTATCCAACTCTAGCACCATACATGAGCATATAGTAACTAAAACCATATGGGAGCTTGATAGAAGCATTTCTATACACATGACATGCAAAGGTGGCCATGAGGCTCCTCATATTCAATGTTGTGAAAACAACATAGATCATATATGGAAGCATGATAGAAATTGAAGTGGATCCATCCTAATTCATATGAGCTAGATTTAATACCAAAGAATGCAATTTCCCATCTGGAACATGGATGGTGGAATGATAAGATGGTGACAAAGAAAGGTGGTGGAGTTGTAAGAGATATGCCCACAACTCAACTTGGTGATACGTCGGAAACGTATCTATAATTTTTGATGCTCCATGCTTGTTTAGTATCTACTTGCTTTGATTTGTACACACTTTGAGGTGCTTTTCATATGTATTCTGGTACTCACCAATTAACAAGTTGCCACAGTGCCAGTTGCCTGTTTTTTGCTGTTTTTGGTTCTAAAAAAGCTAGTAAGGAAATATTCTCGGAATTGGACGGGACAAAAGCCAAAGTCAATATTTTATCGAGGAGAACACAGAGTCCAGAGGAGAGATGGAGGGGCGCCATAGGGTGGCCACACCCCCCAGGCGCGACCTAGGATGGGCCCGCGCCTGGGTAGGGTGTAGCCCCCATGGCCGCCTCCCAGCCTCGCCTTTTCGCCTATTAGAAGCCCCCGATGCCGAAACCCTAAGTACCCGATGAAAACTCCACGAAACTGTCTGTAGCCGCCGCCACCATCGTCCCTAGATCGAGGGGATCTGAAGCTCTTCCCAGCACCCTGCCGGAGGGGAGATCATCTCGGAGGCCTTCTTCTTCATCATGCCAGCCTCCGGTATGAAGCGTGAGTAGTTCCACCTTGGAGTACGGGTCCATGTAGTAGCTAGATGGTTGTATCTCCTCCTTGTGCTTTCATGTATAGATCTTGTGAGCTCCGTTCATGATCAAGATCTAATCTATTTGTAATCATGCATGTTGTGTTTGCGGGGATCCAATGGATATTGAGATTACTATGTCAGATTGATTAATGGTTATGTCTTATTGATTCTATAATGTTTGTGTTGTTTGTGATCTTGCATGCTCTTCGTTGTTAGTAGCTATCTTGGCCAAGTAGTTGCTAGTGACTTCAAGAGGGGGTATTTGTGCTCGATAGTGGGTTCATGCCTCTAGTTTCCAAGGGAAGTGGCAGAAATATCTTCGGTTGTAGATGTGTTGTTGCCACTAGGGAGAAAACAACGGTCTCTTGTTCATGGAACAAGTGGATTGTTTACCTGACACACTTTGCTTAAAGCAGTTGTCTGTTGCTTGCAACTTAATACTGGAGGGGGTTCGGATGATAACCTGAAGGTGGACTTATAGTCATATATGAAGTTGGATGGCGGTCTATGTATCAATGGTAAGGAAATCGGTAATCGTTAATTGCTCGGTTGCCTTGGGAGTAGCGACTAATCAGAATTCAGACGATTAACTTATTTAATCAGTGCAACCTACAAAAATTAGCACCTAAAACACATATGACTCCTATTGCACCTCAACCACCTACCCTATTGAACGCAGCCTCGAGATCCTGAATGAGATCCTCAAGGCGCTCGAGCTCTTGTATCTGAGGTCTGATCGGCAACTACGAGGAACTGGTCGATAACGACAAGGAACTGGCTGGTGATGGCAGAAATCGAGCTCCTGGAGGCAGGGATCGAGCGGGAGATTTGAAAAAACCTACTTAATTGGGGCAGGCTAGTGGATGGATGGGCGATACATGTTGATAATTTTGCAACTTTTTTGACCAAGTGTAGTTGTTAATCGGGAACATACCTAGTAATCAGAGTGTCAGAGCTATTAATTGGGCTAAACGATTAACACAAATGATTAGTGGTAATCGACATGGTCAGGTCCCTAGTAGAGATTAAACGGCCTATTAATCGCTGATTCGGCCTATTTTTTGAACAATGCTATGTATATTGTTGTATTGCCCAATCGAATCTCATAGGATATTTTTGTCTAGTATTGCATTGTTATGCCTTTCTTAGTCCTATCAATTGCCCTACTATAATTTGTTTACCCTTCATGCCATGTTTGTTTATCTAAGGAGAGCACCTCTAGTGAACTATGGACCCCGGTCCAATCTTTACCATTGATACATCTTCCACTGTTACTGTTTACTTGCTACAAACCACCATCACTTTCCACACCGTTCATTTAATCCTTTGTTACAGCAAATCGGTGAGCTTGACAACCTCACTGTTCTTTGGGGAAAAGTCTTGAGTTTGTGTTGTGTAGGTTTCCGCATTGCTTGCAACACCTTTGAGACATTTCCTTCCTCCTACTGGTTCGATAACCTCGGTTTCTTATTAAGGGAAAACTTGCTGTTGTGCTCTTCACACCTTGCTCTTGGGGTTTCCAACGAAGCGTTCCACGTCAATAGTGTGACCGTCATCAAGCTTTTTTGGCGCCGTTGCCGGGGCGGCTAAGGACGTCTTCACAAGGGGAGTCCTCCTCAACCTTTCTCTTTACTTTGTTTTTGGTTTGCTTAGTTTCTTCTGCTTGGTTTTGTTTGCCTCTTTTTTATCAAAAACACCAAAAAAATTAGTTTAGTTTGGTTTGCTTTCTCTTATAAAAAATATAAAAAAATTAGTTCCTGCTCTAGCCGGTGCTGTTTTTGGCTTGCTCCACTTTGCCAAAATGAACTCTTTGGGGAACACCAAGTTGTGTGACTTCACCAGCACAAACAACAATGATTTCCTTAGAACTCCTATTGCTCCACATGCTCCTGATGCTACCTTTTATGAAATTAAGCCTGCTTTGTTGAATCTTGTGATGAGAGAGCAATTTTTGGTGCTAGTTTTGATGATGTTGCTGCCCATCTCAATAGCTTTGTTGAACTTTGTGATATGCAAAAGTATAAGGATGTAGATGGAGATATTATTAAGCTTAAGCTGTTTCCTTTCTCCTTGAGAGGAAAAGCTAAAGAATTGTTGTTATCCTTGCCTAGAAATAGTATTGATTCTTGGATTAAGTGCAAGGATGCTTTTATTGGAAAGTACTATCCTCCTGGTAAGATTATATCTATGAGAAGTGATATTATGAAATTTAAACAACTTGATAATGAACATGTTGCTCAAGCTTGGGAAAGAATGAAATCCTTGGTTAAGAATTGTCCCAATCATGGACTCACTACTTGGATGATTATCCAGACTTTTTATGCAGGTTTGAACTTCTCTTCAAGAAACCTGTTGGATTCAGCTGCTGGAGGTACCTTTATGGGCATTACTTTGGGTGCTGCAACAAAACTCCTTGATAGTATGATGGTTAATTACTCTGAGTAGCACACTGAGAGAGCTCCACATGGTAAGAAGGTAAATTCTGTTGAAGAAACCTCCTCTTTGAGTGATAAGATTGATGTTATTATGGCTATGCTTGTTAATGGGAAAGCTCCTTTAGATCCAAACAATGTTCCCTTAGCCTCTTTGGTTGCTCAAGAAGAGCAATTTGATGTGAACTTCATCAGAAACAACAATTCAACAACAATTCCTATAGGAATAATTTTGGTGGTAACAACTATAGGCCGTATCCTCCTAATAATGGCAGTACTTATGGAAACTCCTACAACAATGCTAGAAGTGCCCCCTCTGAACTTGAAGTCATGCTCAAAGACTTTATTAGTAAACAAACCATTTTCAACAAGTCTGTGGAGGAAAATCTTTTAAATGTTGAGAAAAATATTTCCTCCTTGTCTGAAGCACAGTCCTCTTTGATTAATAAAATGGCTGCTAAACCTGAAACCATGGAAAGTACCTTTGCTGCTACTCATGCCATACAAGTTACTATTGATGAAAATGTTAGACTGTTAGCCCAACTTTATGCTAAGTGGGAAAGGGAAGCTGAAATTGATAGAAACAATAGTGTGTGCACCATCACTAGAATGGATACCACTAAACCACAAGAAGTCCCTATTCCTCCTCCTACAATGCCTAAGCCTAATGAGTCTACTACTAGTGATGCTAAGTTTGATTTTGATATAGATGGTTGCAATATTTCTGAAGTGATTTTGTTCCTACAAAAACTTGCTAGAAGTCCTGATACTAGTGATATGCATGTTGCTTTCACCAAGCACATTACATATGCTCTTGTTAAGATTAAGGAAGAGAAGTTAAAACACAAAGCTTCTATTCCTAGGAAAGTAGAAGATAGTTGGGAACCCATTATTAATATGCAAGTGGATGACTTTGATCTCAAAGCTTCATGTGATCTTGCTCCTAGCGTCTCTATTATGCCTAGGAAGATTTATGAAATGCTTGATTTGCCACTTTAGAAGATTGTTATTTGGATGCCCCACTTAATGATAATGCTAAGAAGAAACTCATGGGGAGTGTTAATGATGTTCTCATTATGTTTAACAATGCTGATGTCCCTGTTGATTTCTATGTTTTAGATGTTGAATACAATGCTTCTTGTCCTATTACTTTGGGAAGACCTTTTCTTAGAACTGTTGGTGCCATCATTGATATGAAAGAAGGCACCATTAAATATCAATTTCCATTCAAGAAAGGTATTGAACACTTCCCTATGAGGAGAGAGAAGTTGCTTTTTGCTCCTCCTTTGAAAGCAAGGTTTGATGTTAATGCTTCTTCATTTTAAAATACTTGATGTCAACACCCGGATTTTTAATCCCAGATGCCTGTTATGCCATACATCGCAATTCCAGGATTACCATTTTTACGAGACATAACAGATTGGATATCACAGTACATCATCCATTACAAACCATACATAAGGACTTACACAAATAAGGATCTCATGATCTAGTCTTAATACAATCATAGCAGCGGAATAACATAACGACAACGATAGCATGTGCAAAGCTCCATCTTCATGGTCATAGGAAATGCTGACGATGGGAGATGATCCTAGTTGTCGTAACCTTCCTGCTGTCCTTCTTCCTGATACTCCTCTTCATAGTCTGGCCACGGGAATAGACAGGGACAAAGCCATGAGTACTCTTTAAGTACTCGCAAACTAATACTAACAAGTGAAGTGGTTTTGGAATAGGAAGTACTAAGCTCTAGGGTTATTTTGCAAAAAGCCAGGTTTACCTTAACTAAGTTCAGAAGCAAAGAAATCTAGTTGAAAGTTTTATAACACCTAAGTGGGAACTTGAATTTCATGTCACAACTTTGTGGTGGTCAAGTCAAAGTCATAATTCATTTCATAAGTCATTTTGGAAACATCTGACAACAAAACAGTATGGCCACTCCAACTGTCCATAACCGCGGACGCGGCTATTCGAATAGTTTGACACTCTGCAGAGGTGGTACACTTTCACCACAACATTCGATACATCCATCAGGAACAATCCTGAATTCACCATACTCAGTATGCGGATAATCAATCCTAACCTTTCAATTACATGCCCTAGTATAGGCACCTCTCCTATGAGTTTGTACTCCCAACCATGACGAACTGTCATCTTGGGTACTGCACAGGTGGACAATCTTCACAAGGTAGCCTCAGCTCAAACCTTGGCCACAAGGGAACCCATACTAAGGTATATAAATTTCTAGTCAAGCCCTACCCAAATTTCGGGTATTATGGTTGTACGGTAAAATTGGAATGGTATCGCATCCAGACAACCATCAATTTTATAAAGGGCTAAGGCTCATGCCTTAACATTTTCATCATCAAAATCATCTGGTGTTCAAGAACACATGGCAAAACATTTCAGTAGAATGACTCATCATTCTAGGGTTTTCATTACCATTTTCACCAAGTATTCCCATCTAAAGTGATCAAGTTTTATGTTTAGCACTAGCATCTACAAGTGGGGGTAAATACTAATGAGAGGTGGTAAACAAGTGTGAACTAGCTAAGTTCAATCTCATGCCTCAGGATGACATCAAGATTATCTAACTTAGGCCAAGTTTTATGCTCTTTATGCTACCTTCAATTATCCTTCTAATATCTACAAGTCACCAAGTAAACTCAAATAAAAGCTTTGATAAAGAAATAAAATACTAAGCTTGTAAGTAGAACTAGGATTGGGTATCATCAAATGTATCTAACCAAGCATTCTTAATGCATTGCATAGGTTATCTAACTTTCATAGTTGCAAGTGTTAGCTTGCATAATTGCAAGTATAAGCTTGCTCAGTTAATAGCTTGCCTTGTGCAGAGCAGTGGTTGAAGTTCTCCTCGGCTTCTTCCTCGTAGTATCCTCCTTCTTCCTCGTATCTTGGTCGGTACTAGCGTCTATACATAAATACGAGGTACACAATCACCAAACAATACTTAACTATTTCTATTTATCACACCAAGGTTTTCACTAGATGATATAGGATCATCACAAACATTACAACCATTAAGGCAATTAGTTTTAAATTACTTTATTTTAGAAAGGTAATTTCTACTCATTGAAAAACTACTTAAGATTTAATATTCTCCATCTAAAACATGGGATCATGTTGACACATGTCATCACCACATATTTCAGTACATGGGAATGTGATTTAAAGTGGTGTCACAATTTAATAAGGTTTAACCTTTTTTTATGTTAATTAAATAAAGTGACTAGAAATGCCTATGAGGCATTCTTTTATTACTTGATCATTATTTCTGCAAGTAAACCTAGATATTTTTATATATTCAGAAAGGTCTTGTTAAATGTGATTTTTGAGAGTTGGAATCAACTCAAAAGATTTTGTGGTTGAATTTTAAAAAATGTTTGAATATAGAAAAGCTTCTTCCTGGTTATTTTTACTATAGGTGATCTACAAATCCAATTGGTTTGAATCCAACGGGATTGGATTAAGCATTCTAGTACCTTTCTAACAAAATTGGTTTCATGCATTTTGGTTTAGTGAACCGAGCTGGGTTGATTTTTGAATCTAGATATAGAACTGAGTTTGAAACTAAAAGAATAAAGCTAAATTTGAATTACTGGGTCGTGCAGGAGGTTAACTGGGCCGGCCCACTACGCACAGCGCGTGCGCACGAGCTGGTTAAGTGAACGACCCCACTCGTCAATGAGACAGAGGGGTGCGAAGCGGTATGGGTGAATCTAGGCCGTGCGATCTAGTTCTAATCCTACGGCTGTGGTTCATTGTCCATGCCTGAACAGGACGCGGCGAGGTTGAACCCTAGCGCGTCCAGTGGGGGTCGACGGGGGCTCACCGGGGCACCAGCGATGGTCGGCGATGGGGGCAAACGACAAAGTTGACGACGATGATTCTCCTGGTACCGCCAGCTCCTCCTGGGGCGGCTCCAATCGACGACGCCTCTCCTCCTCTGCAGCGGCGAACTCTGGTGAAATTACGGCCACCTGGTGCTTGCCTTGCACCGTGGGTGAGTTGGTGTGATCAGTGAGAGGTTGGGAGTGAGATGGTGTGAAGAGTTTGAGCTGCGAAGGCCTCTATTTATAGTGCGACGAGGGGACCGAATGGCGCGGGCTGAGCTCGTCGTGGTCTTCGACACAATGGGCTAATGGCATGGGCGACGATAGGGGGCGGTGCTATTCTCCCTGGCGAAGCTCAACGGCATGGTCACGCGGCGCGGGGCGGTGCTGAACGGTCGGAAAGTCACGACGCTCTGGGCGGGTCCGACGACAAGTTTAATGGCGCATAACATGCGTGGTCCGCGCGGTGGTGAACGAGGTTTTCCGGCGAGGTGCTGGGGTGTTGGCGATCACTTATACAAGCGGCGAGGGTGGAGCGCGGTCTATGGGCTGGTGTCGCATGCGGCGCTCTGGCGCTCTCTCGGCTCGCACGCAGAGAGACTAGGCATGAGCTTGCCATGTGGTCCAGGGGCTGGCAAGGCTCGGGGCTTGGACAAGGGGTGGCGGTGGACGGTGCTGCGTGTCGCAGACAAGGTTGGCGAGGCTAGTGCTTCCTCTAGCTCACTAGCGACATGGTGGTGGCAATGGTTCTCTCGGCATGGTCACCATTGATGGCTATGCTTGCTCACAGTGGTGCTAAGGCTAGTTAGATTAGTTTGATCATCTACTGAGAGTGTAATGTGAGCTATAGAGGGGACAAGGTTGGCCAAAATTACTGCTACTAATAGTGTTTAATGTTTTTTTGTTTGATGATCACAAGGTGTTTGATGAAACGGCCGAAAGAAATTCAAATTTGAATTTTGGATTCAAACTTGGTGGGTTTGCTAGGTACATACTAGGGAGTATCTGGTTAGTTGGATTGGTCAAGGGGCACTGGTTTGGTTGGGTTTTGAAAAGGTGTGATCTTCACATATGATAAAGATTCAATTTTAAATTGTCATTTAAATGTGGTTGCTAAATGTTTCTGTAAGTTTGAAAGTGGGATTTGATTCACTTTTACTTGGTCTTGCAAGGGGTGAAAATAAATGGAAAAGTTTCTTTTTGAAATCTTGGACTAGAAACACTCAAAGTGACCTAGTGAGCAAGATTGGCAAAAATGACCATTTGGCTTATTTGATTTGTTTTTGATTTTCTCTTGATTTGTTTCTGCATGGAAATGTTTTAGATGATGTTGTTTTCATCTTTAAACTATTCCTTGCTATTTAGGTTAATAACACAAGTCCATTCATGCATTTATTTGGTTTTTATTTAATCCAAGTTTTTGTTAACCCTAATTTTAGTGATTAGAAGTTGATAAGCATGATCAATATTTTTGGGACGTTACACTTAATTTCTTGCTTCTTGTGCCTAACTTAAAGACATTAAAGAAAAGTACTTGTTAGGAGATAACCCAAGAGTTTCCTTGAGTCCTGAAAGTTATTACTTCAGTAATGACCTCTCCTTATCCTTTTTGTTTGCTTTTTGTGCCAAGAATGACCTCTAATGAGAGGAAAGTAAGATTTGGGGAGTTGCTGTCCCGAAACAGATTTCTGTCCTCCACCATAAAAATTCTCGAGGAGTCTCTGTAAGTCGGATTGAGCTAAAAATTTACGAATAAATCCCCTAGTATGTTAGATAACTTTAGTTAGGTCAACACTTTTTGATTTGAGCAACAGAAGATTTTTGCAAAAATAGGCTTCTACCTACTGGTCTGTTTTGACATATTTCTACCATTATTTGCATTTGCTTGTTATTGATTCCTTTTTGAGTTCTCTTTTTGGGGAATTGAGCTTTTTGAAGGAGTTGCTACAGTAGCTTGTGTTTTTAGTGAAAAGTTTTGCTATTTCAAAGCTAAACCCAGGGGTCTAATATCTTTTGAATACACTAAGGTTGCTAATGATGATTGTGTGAAGTTTTGTATGAAGGAAAATTTCAGGTGTACAAAAATAATGATGTAATGAGAATGGACAAAATCTCAAGTTTGGGGATACCACCCTGGTGTCACCCCAAGCAACATCGAAGAGGTACAAGCGTAAAAGCTTGGGGATGCCCAAGGCATCCCCTTCTTCATTAGTAAAAAGCTCAGGTCTTTCTAGACACTTCGTTTTTATTGTTTCATGTATTGTTGTGTTGTTCTTGGGGTGTCTTAGTTTTCGTTTGCTTTGCTTAGTTGTTTAGTTTGCTTGAATAAAGTAGTTTGGACCCCCGTTCTCGCTGTGTTGTTTCAAATAAGTTGATTAGTATTGGAAAGGAGTAGAAAGTTCTTGCTTGAAAGTGCAAGAGGAGCCTGCATTGACTGTGACTTAGACTTTAGCATTCCATGCTAGGTGTTGTTTTGACCTTATGCTTAGTGATTATTGCTGTAGCATGTCTTGTTCCAAACAAGTGGGATTGCTTAGTGTGCCTTGAAAGAATCATGCGTTGTTTTAGCATACAAAAGCATAGTATTGTGGTATTCTCCTTTGATGCTTTGTTTGGGTTGACTTGGCACATGCTCACACCATGTTATGACTATGAACAAGTCACCATAGCCTCTATGATCATTTAGTCCTTGACTTGTAGTAAAACTCTATGCTTTGATTAGTAATGTTTTGTTGCTCTGCATGATTATGGCCATTATTGCTCTCTTAGTTGGTTGCTCCCAGTCTTTTGCTAGCCTCCACTTGTATGAGTAAGCTCTACTCATGCTTCCAACTTCCAAGAAACTAAGTTATTCCAAAGTGTCCACTATAAACTCATATGCATGGTGTGTTACACCATTCCAAGTATATTCTTATTTTCATATATCTTCCAATTAAAAATTATTTGTTATGTGAAAACTTAGTGATTAAAGCCCTCACAAACTTGATGGCACACTTTATATTCCTTTCCCCTAATAAACTTGAACCATTGTGTCATCTAAGTTGTATATTCTTGCACTTATACATTGGAATTAGCAGAACCATGTTGTCATGGGGAACGTTTTCAACATTGCACTTGTACTTTGTACACAATTGATATCATGCTCTTTTGTCTATGGATGTCGCCGGTGTGAAATAAAGAGGGAGTTTGCAAGTCCATGGAGTTATGTATTTTGTGTTAGAGAAACGCCTGGGCCGCTAGCCTAAGCCATGCCTAATCATGGTGGAAACTTGCAGCATCACCATAATGAGCATTCTGTGAAGCATCCTCAATAAAAAGCTATGCACATAGTAAATAAAAAGATCGCTGAGATGCTCATTGTCTGCTTGCCTTGTCATTTTGGTTATGGGATAGCTCCTATACCATGTGCAAGGGGTACTTTGTTGGCGGTTCTCTATGATACACATGTACTTACTATGACAAGAACTTACATGTGACTGAAGTTGAGTATCATGAGGTGCGGCCCTCGTATTCAAGGGACATGAGATTGCCAACTTATACTTTGTTAAGCATATACTCCATAGTTTGTTCACTTTAACCTTAATCACTTCAAGATGCTTATGATAGGGGCAATGAGGGCTGAAAGCTAACAAGTACCATAATTTTTGGAAGCTCTTTTTGAAACTTGAAATCCCTGCTTCCCTTTATGAAGGTCCTTTCTTCCACTATTATATTGAGTCTCCACCTTCTACCTTTAGGCACCATTAAGAGAGCATAGTTGTAATTCTTAGTTCTATGTGCAGTATCCCAAAACTTATTGATCGATGCTTATTGTTGATATTACTTGTTCTTGTGCTACTTGTATCTAGTCACTCTTATGAACTTTGAAGGTGTGCTATGCATCTATTTGCTACTCTATGAGGGACAATTTGAATGCCACTATGCCATATTTTCTGTATGTGAAACAAACAAACGTTTTCAATGCATGTTATTCATGATCTTTGTTTGTAGCCTTTCATGTTGCATGCATAGTTACTATGTATTATTGTTACAAATCCTTCTTTCATGCACATGTTTAGAGCTCTTTGATCTCAGCTTTCAATGCTTGCAAATGGTTTGATCCTGGTTTTGATGGTGCATGTCACCTCAAAAATCATTCTTTTATCACTTACCTACTCGAGGATGAGCAGGAGTTAATGCGGTGACCCAGCATACCACTGCATGATGTAGTACACTATAGTCATTGGAATAACACCAATGAAACACCGTTCACTAGTATTACATCCCTCAGAGTGGTACAACAGAAACACAGTAGGTCTAAGACATAACTATAGGTTACAACTCAACTCTTTACACAAGATCTAGAGAACACTCTAGGTTAAAGAGAGAGAAAGAAACTTCTTACAAAGAAGAATCAGAAATAAGTAACCCAAAAACTAACATACTATTAAGACTAGTATCTTAACTAATGGTCTGGCATTGCTGCTAACGCAATACACTACAAAATAGGTTCTATGGCTAGAGATTATAATCCTATCTAGGAGGTAACTTCATCTTCACTTTAATTGGTGTATCTGTTGACTTCCTAGACATCATTAAAGACTTGAGATGTTGATGAAGACTTCCTTGAGTACAAATTGATGTAGACGTCGTCTTAATGGCTTCAGAATCTAGCAAGGGTTAAGAAGATACGTTGAGTATGAGCGTACTCAGCAAGTTCACTAGAAAGGAGTGTTTGATGCACTATATCTATAGCCACAGACCGTAGGTCGTAGGCAATGCAAGTTTTCATAAACATTTCTTCAAAGGTTGCTTTTATTCTGAAAAGCTATGTCCGTCAGCCTTCACGGGTTTACCAGAACTTTCATGGAGTTCCTTTCCCGCGCGTTCGTAGCTCCTTCCCGGAACAGGGAGTAACAAGTTACAGTTCTAACACTTTGCAGAGGTGCGTCACTTTACCCATGAGAGACCTTAGGTTTTGTTGCTCGGCCGGGAGTATGTTCCCGTTCAAACTTCCTTGGTTTGAGGCCCAACCTAAGATCCAAGCCAATCACTGCCCCCTTCGCCACCTCGCATGCCTCCTTGGTGTACACCATGCCCACATATTGAATTACGGCAATGGTTTGTACAGACCGTTAGATGCCAGAACTATCGTGGGACAATGAGGGTTCCCACCCATATGCTGCATATCCTCTACGAATTACCAATTAATATGCACGCTACGAGTGATAACATCCACGACCTACACATCCGGCTACATGCGAGAGGAAGAAGATACAGCTGACTTCTCTGTCCCATTCCAAATCTCATGGTCAACGCGTAATATACGGCGCAATAATCACTGGCAACATTGGTTATTAAATCCTAGGTGATAGTCCTGAACAGTGGTATTCCAACTGCCAGATTTAATAGATTAGCTGATCACCCTGGATCAGTAACCAATAGTTCACATTATTATAAAAAATAGTGTTTTCTGACCTTTTTCAAATGCAGGTGATGACAACACTGGATTTGCAAAATACTTTACAGAAAATAATCAAAGGACATGAGCAAGTGTGAACTTGCCTTTTGTGATTGCAAGATTATGCACTCACGGTCTTCGAGTCAATATAAAAGATCCAATATCTGAAATGAGCATCATTGGTCCGATAAGGACTAATGTTTAAATAAGCAAGATGTTGTTATGCATAAGTAATGTAATGCAATTGATAAACACGAATCCCGGGGATAATGTTGATCTAGAGTTTGGAATGCTAGGAATGATTCCTTTAGAATGTGTTGTACTTTTAGATAAGTTCCATACATGTGCTTCTTATTAAGGCTTGTGAGTGTGTGTGAAACAACATGTAATTATAATGGTATACAAAAATAAGATACACGAATGTGGAATGTTACTCAAAGATTACTTATATAAGAATTTCCTTTATAAGTATTGGCATTTATAAGTAACTTAAGTGTTAACAATCCTAAGTATATAAGTAAAGCATAATGTAATGTGATTATTGTTAATTGTCATTTGTTGTTTGAAGTGGAAAAAATAATAACATTTGAAGAAAAGATTTCTTTATTTAACTAAGAAAATGCATTTAACCTTAAGTTAACATTATTAGGTGTTCTTACCAGTTATAGTCCTTGAGTAAGAAAGAATTACTCCATTTGAATAATGACATCATTAGTATTTAAGACTTATCTAACTTGGTTTTTAACTTGGTTAGTTTGGTATTGAGATGCACTAGGTCTTAATTATAACAGACCAAAGTAAACTATAAAACACATAATGCAGTTTTTAGCATAATATTTAAAGTATTGTAGACTAAAGTTAACTTTAAAGACATAGATGGACTTAAGGTATATTGCTTATGCTATTTGTACCTTGTGTACTTCATAATGTTTCCCTAAGGATAGTTTAAGAGTGGTTATACTTTTATTTGAGTAGGGTTTCTTATTATTATACTCGAGTAGAATCATTTACCTTTTTATAAATGACTGGTTATAGTTTGTAAACAAGGAAGTAATATTACTTAACTACTTATGGATTCACTATAGTGTTTTGATTTCTTGATAAACTTGTGGTTAAAGTAATGGAAAAGATTTAATTTAATCACAATTATTCTTGGACATTTTATATTTGGATAAGGATCCTTTTATAAAATAATCTACACTTATGGTTGAAGAATAATTTAATAAAATTGTATTTAAAGTGTGTTAAACTATTTTGACTTCATACTATCAATTTTTAAGCCTAATACTATTTATTAGACTCAATTGGCTAATTTTATAAATATTAGCAAATGTTATTTACCTTTATATGAATTATTAATTAAGGAAATAGGTTTAGATTCAAGTTATTAAAGTGTTTAATTTTTTTTATTTACCTCAAAAGTGGAATATTATTTTTTTAACATGTAGTTATTATTTTTGTGATCATTTTGGTATATTAAATTTAATTTTGTGATTTATAAGTAATAAGATACGATTTTTATAAGATCTATTACTTTATAAACACTTAATAAATAATAATATTTAATTAAGTGAAATAATAATGCATGATTATAGTTTTAAACTATAGTTATTTTTTTCTAAGATTTTTGGTATTTTATTTATATTTTTAACATTTACCATTATTAAAATATGAATTATCAAAATTTTATTACTTATAAATTCTTTATTAAATAGTTATTATTTAAATTGTTAAAATAATAATGTTTGATAATAGTTTTAATTTATAGATTTCATTTTTCTCAAATTATTCATATATTATACACATTTTTCAGAATTACAAAACAAAAGTTATTAATTAAACAAGATTTAATCATTTTATTAAATTTCAGGAAATATTTATACTTGATATTATAAGGTTTTATCTAATTCCTAAATAGAAAAGACCTTTTATACCTAAACTAATCTACCCAAGGTCACTGACCGGTGGACCAGTGGCCACGTCACATGCCACATCATCAAGAACCAGTCAAATGGCTGACCAGGTCAAAGGTGACCTCAGCCTGACGTCATCGTGACCTTAGCAATGGCAATCCTCACTGGTGACGCTCGGGTTCAGTGATTGAAGGCGTGTGGGCTAGCGAGAATGAGTGCGCTGGACTCGAGCGGCTAGGAGGCGACACCGGTGACGAACTACCATGGCGGTGGTGGACAGTGCTCGGTGGTAGAACAAACGAGGAAGCAAAGAGGAAATCGAGAAGGTGCATGAGCACCGGTAGCTCACCGTGAAGCTGAAGGGCGTGATGGCGTGACCGGAGGAGCTCTGTAGAGGCGGCAATCGACGATTGACGAAGATAACCGGCGACAGAGATGATATGTCGATTGGGTCGACTGGGGGCTCTCAGGCTTCCGTGATCTGGTCAGGGAGAACGAGGGTGGCGTGGCGTTCCTCCTGGGCACCTCAGACAGACGCGGAGAGGCCTACATCGATGAGCTCCAGCGGGGTTTGTGGCTAGGGTATCGGCCTCTGAGAAGAAACAGAGAGGTGGAGAGGAGAAATGGTGCACGACAGGGTTCCCCTGGCGGCGCAAGGATTTTTATAGTCGATGAGAAGCGGTGGCGCGCATCGTGGCACCGATGCAGTCGATCGGTCGGTCGCCGGAGCTCCACCGAGCTGCTTCCCCGGCGATGCCTACTGTCACGAGGAAGAAGAAAGGGAAAAAAATCGAAGGGGTATGCGGGCTGGTGTTGGGCCGTGTGGGCTGCGAATGGTTGCACCTGGCAGTAAATAAGGGAGAAGAGTATCTGGGCCGGCCTGATGCTCGGCCAAATCCCTTTTTTTTTCTGTTTTTCTTCCTTTTTATTTTTTTCTTCATTTTCATATTTGAATATTGCACAATTGGTTAAAATTTTCTTTATAGATTTTATTTGCTAACAATTGTAGCAATATTGGAATGTGTTTAGTATCATTTGTGAGATTTTATTGTATATAATATTTATTTATTTTATTTATGTAGATCATTTTAATATTTTATAAGGGCCTTTGTTATTAATTTTCTGTCTATAGTAAGCTAAGATTTATATTATTATATTTCCTTATTTGTTTATAAAACTTAATTTTTAGTTAGCTCATAGTTTGGAGGGACAATTTTATATAATGATCCTATATTATTATTTAATGCATGATATCCTAAGGATTTAATATGGTTAATATCATTCCCATGAATCTAGTAAATACCAAGGGTTATATTTTGTTATAACTAGCATAAGAGTTAGGGTTTGAATTGTAAATGTTTACCCTAGGGTTTAGGGTTCTTAATAAACTTATATTCTTTTATTAATGTGAATTAAGATTAATGGCTAAACATATTGTCTTTATGTTTGTGATTTTTAATGATATCACCATTTAAAGTAAAATAGTGGGATTGTTTTCTAGGCTAACTTATGAGAAAGAATTGATAAAGTTAGTTCTTAAGCACCTAGGATAATGATGGTTGAAAATGGTAAAGATGTGCTTAAGTGATTTGATATAGGAAAATATTCCTATAAATCTTTGTGTAAATTAGATGATAGATCAATCATTTGATATGGATATTAGGTTTGGTTATAGAATTATATTTGCATGTTTACCAAGAATTCCTACCTTCCATACTTTATAATTCTTGACTTCTACTTAAAGAATTCCTTTCCTAGATATACTACTTCTTCCTATCCATCATCAGGTGTTAACATGATGAGCTTTACTTCATAAGAATATTCTTATCCACCTTTTATTCTTCTAAATCCACTTGTACATCCAATGAGCTTGACACTGAAGCTTTCATAATCTTCTTATATCCATACTTGGTTATATCAACTACTCTACTGCTGATAACCTCCAATCTAACAAATGTTTACAGTTACTACCATTCATGCTCTTCCCTTATCATCCTTCACTAATATCACTTCAATAGATGCATACATCAAATCCTACTTCACCCCAAGTGCTTAGTATTTCCAAAGAGGAAAATACTACTTCTTTAATCCAATGTTGCTCTAACATCATCTTAATCATACTATCTTGTCTCTACTTAACTCCAGTATCTAACATTCCAACCTCACATTATATTAATGTGACTTGTGATGACTAATCTAGGATAATATATCTATACTAGGGTTTAATCATGTTCTATCCACCAGTTTCACTTATACATGATATAAGCATTCAATCTTGGTGACTAAAGCATGATCATTATAATCCTTTGATCCTTTATGGTTTAGGTTTCCAGTTGGCTAATTAAGGCCTTTATCAATACAACCATATAGTTATAGTATAATCATCTTCTGTTTATCTCTATTGAATTAAGAGATGTTATTCATTGACTATGGCTACCTAATCCAATAGGATTACTCCTGGTAACTATCTTCAATAATCATCCTTGTAATCTTCTTTGTTACCATACAAATATATATTCCAGATAACTCTTCTATCATTTAGGAGTGAATTAACTCCATCAATTTATCATATAGATTTGATCCTCTTCAAATTCTCCCATTCTATAGATGATATTTAAATCTAGCATTACCATCTACCTCTTCTTACTTATTTCTCTAAAGGACTTTAAGTGAATGCTATGATATGGACAAGAGTTGATAGATCAATAATTGATAGATTAAGAATTGGTGAATCAATAGTTGATTACTCAACATTGATGAACAACAGATATTGAGATAGGATTCCATAAGGATTGATATGGAAAGAAAGATATATGGTGAATGATCTTGACTTGGTTTCTTTCCTAATCAAACTCACTAAAGAGTTAAGGTTAGGTATTACCATGATATTCATGGTATAAGTAGATGAGATTAAGATTTAGTTGTTACATTCCTATTACTTAAGTTATATTTATAACTTGGTATTCATGAGTTGTTGTAATGAATACTATGATATGATCACCTAAGAATCAAATATAAATCATTAAGTAATGTATTAGGGTTTAATTTTATTACATTTGATCTACCCTTAGATCAAATCATGTTTACCCAAAATAAGGTTTTAGCAAAGGTCATTTTGAAACTTATCACAGCCAACTTGATGATCTACTTCAATTCCATCAAGTTGAGAGAAGCTTCAATCACTTTGACAAGTTTTGTTCAAAAGAGCGAAAATTATTCGGATTTTCTATGCATGAATGCAATGCACATATCTGTGTTCAGCTTATTTCTAAGCTCTAATGCTGGGATGTTACAATTAAGCTTGGGGATGCTTGATACATCGGAAACGTATCTATAATTTTTGATGCTCCATGCTTGTTTAGTATCTACATTACTTTGCTTTGTCCACACTTTTGAGGTGCTTTTCATATGTTTTCTGGTACTAACCAATTAACAAGTTGCCACAGTGCCAGTTGCCTGTTTTCTGCTGTTTTTGGTTCCAGAAAAGCTAGTAAGGAAATATTCTCGGAATTGGACGGGACAAAAGCCAAAGTCAATATTTCATCGAGGAGAACACGGAGTCAGAGGAGAAATGGAGGGGCACCATAGGGTGGCCACACCCTCCTAGGTGCGGCCTAGGGTGGGCCCGCGCCTGGGAAGGGTGTAGGCCCCCTGGCCGCCTCCTAGCCTCTCCTTTTCTCCTATAAGAAGCCCCCGATGCCGAAACCCTAAGTACCTGATGAAAACTCCACGAAACTGTCTATAGCCGCCGCCACCATCGTCCGTAGATCGGGGGGATCTGAAGCTCTTCCCGGCACCCTGCCGGAGGGGAGATCATCCCGGAGGCCTTCTTCTTCATCATGCCAGCCTCCGGGATGAAGCGTGAGTAGTTCCACCTTGGACTACGGGTCCATGTAGTAGCTAGATGGTTGTATCTCCTCCTTGTGCTTTCATGTATAGATCTTGTAATCTCCGTTCATGATCAAGATCTAATCTATTTGTAATCATGCATGTTGTGTTTGCGGGGATCCGATGGATATTGAGATTACTATGTCAGATTGATTAATGGTTTTGTCTTATTGATTCTATCATGTCTGTGTTGTTTGTGATCTTGCATGCTCTCCGTTGTTAGTAGCTATCTTAGCCAAGTAGTTGCTAGTGACTCTAAGAGGGGGTATTTATGCTCGATAGTGGGTTCATGCCTCTAGTTTCCAAGGGAAGTGACAGAAATCTCTTCGATTATAGATGTGATGTTACCACTAGGGAGAAAACAACGGTCTCTTGTTCATGAAACAAGTGGATTGTTTACCTTAGACACTTTGCTTAAAGCATTTGTCTGTTGCTTGCAACTTAATACTGGAGGGGGTTCGGATGATAACCTGAAGGTGAACTTCTAGTCATAGATGCAGTTGGATGGCGGTCTATGTATATTGTTGTATTGCCCAATCAAATCTCATAGGATCTTTTTGTCTAGTATTGCATTGTTATGCCTTGCTCAGTCCTGTCAATTGCCTTGATGTAACTTGTTTACCCTTCATGCCATGTTTGTTAATCTAAGGATATCACCTCTAGTGAACTATGGACCCCGGTCCAATCTTTACCATTGATACATCTTCCACTGTTACTGTTTACTTGTTGCAAAACACCATCACCTTCCACACCGTGCATTTAATCCTTTGTTACAGCAAACCGGTGAGCTTGACAACCTCACTGTTCGTTGGGGCAAAGTCTTGAGTTTGTGTTGTGCAGGTTTCCACATTGCTTGCAACACCTTTTTGACGTTTTCTTCCTCCTACTAGTTCGATAACCTCGGTTTCTTACTGAGGGAAAACTTGCTGCTGTGCTCTTCACACCTTGCTCTTGGGGTTTCCAACAAATCGTTCCACGTCAATAGTGTGACCGTCATCACTTGGGCATGAAACAATTTTTCAAGAAGCAAATACAATATATAAAGAGGCAAATACAAGTGATACAATATATAATGCATATGAGATAAGAACAATAAGAGAGGTTTTATATGATGCTCAAATGCAAGGTGACATGGTGACATGAGCAATGATATAATGATGATGCAATGAATGACATGTAGGAAGAAGTAATATATAGACTAGACAAGTAGCTTTACAACTGGTAGATAATTGGGATGCTACAGTAGGCCTCTAACAACTTATAACATCCAACATGCTTCTGTAAACCTATGTTAGTTCTTCTAATCCTTTCTAAAGCTCTTTCAATGAAATGATGCCCAATTTGTTTGAAGCACTCTTCTTGGAATGTGTACATTTGAAATCATGATTGTCATTCAAGCAACAGAAATACCATGTATACATTGTTCTAATCCAGTAACCCCTTGCAGTTCTGGATGGCGTGTTATGTTTTTCGTTCATTACCATCTTTTTTGTCATGTACAGGAGCATATGGCTCCAACAATCCTTTGTTTAGGTAGTTTTTCATTTAAATTGGGGAGACATTTTTAGCTTGGGCCTTAAGTCAGTGTAAGATAGCATCTACGATTTGTTACTTGGTTCGGATAATCTCTACATGAAAGAGACATCTAAGAAATATATCAATCTAGAACAATTCGTTTGTCTTGCCCCTATGCCAGAATTCTTCCCTCGTTGCTCCCTAACATTAAACCAGAGCGATTCTTTTGGGGCATATGGAGTAACAAAAAGATGGAAGCTACTATTTAATAAAGTGTATATCATTCTCCTTGCTCTTGATGCCATGACTAAATTTACTGCTCATGCTTTTTAAAAGGTTGTAGTATTTTTCTCTCAAATCTCTTACTCAGCTCAAAAGAAGCTTACTCAAGTCAGTTTGCTGTGACACTTCTCTATTGCTTCTGTTTTTAGATGTGATAACCGCACTCATGGGCCTTATTCTTTGTCGATACCTTTAGTTTGGTCCTAAATCTTTGAAATTGCATATTCGAGTCCTAATTTTTCGTAAGTGATTCACCCGAGGTCCTATTTTGCTCTGGCCGCGTTGACCTGTCTATGTGACACTTTGACCATTTCCACGTAAGCAATAGAAATACCAGTTGGACGTGTATATTTGCGAAAAGCTCCCCAGATTATATTCCTTTTCAAACTATGGTCCCATTTTATTTCTCAACATGGCGGCCACCCAGCAGTCCGGGCCACGGCTTGCATGTAAGCCATCGGTTCACCGTGCTCCCGTAGGGTCTTCTTCTTCGTCTTCGTCATCGTCGACCGTTTCACCACAAAATAAGAAAAAACAAAAAACAACTTTGCTAACTATTATAGATAGATCCTCATCGTCGTCGCCGCCGTCGTCAGAAGCGCGCGTTCTTGAAGCCGTGCAGATCATTCACCCGGTTCATCGACTTGTGCATGATGGCCACCTTCGCCAGCTGCTCCGCGGCGTGCCAGGCTGATGTAGGGGTCAGTGGCTCCCCTCTTCCACCGGATAGCCGTGGCGTGCCCAAGGGCGTCGCCGACCTGGATGTCGGCGTCGTTGGTGCCTGCTGGCTGCGCCACCACCTCATGTCGCTCAACTCGGTGTCCAGGCTGCCTAGCAGGTCCTGCTGCTGCATCGGCGATGGCCGCTCAGCGGTTGTGCTGCACGCTCAGCGGCGCCAGCAGCTCCACCAGCAGCTCATGCTCCTCCTCCGCGTACATCTCGCTGAGCCGGGTGGTCAGGACAGAGCCGATGTTGCCGCCAGCTCCACCGGCGAGGGCTATGGCTTGCTTTCCTGCGCCGCGGGAGTACACACTGCCGTGCAGACAGGAACGATAGATTCAGGTGCACCTCCTGCATGACCACATTGACGAGCCCGCCGAGGAATTTCACAAAGGCGTGCTCGGCAAGAGGACTGGACTCGAATGCACCTCCTTGGGCGCGAGTGGCGACCGCGCCCACGCCGGCATCTCGTCGACCGGTACAGCGATGGGGATTTCGACATGGGTGAAGCGTGTGGCCGCCAAAGCTGCTTGTGGGCGGCACAGGTTGTGGTGATCGACATGTACGTCCCGACGTGGCAAAAACGCCATGTAGACAGGTCAAAGCGGTCAGAGCAAAATAGGATCTCAGGTGAATCGCTTATAAAAGATTTAGAATTTGGATATGTAATTTTAAAGATTTAGAACCAAACTGAAGGTATCGACAAAAAATAAGAACCACATGTGCAGTTATCTCTTTTTAGATGTCGAGCCTGAAACAACTATTCCTTACACCAATAAGGATCTCATGAAAGTAACCGAAGAACAGTTGGCTGCATCCGCACTTGCTTGGAATGCGCAGCAGCCTCCCTCATCTAAACACAAGGGACTCATTTCATTTTGTAATTTATTGAACTTTTTACATATTTTAGTATTATATAAAAGGTAATTATGCATAAAGCTAGAAATGTTTGTGATTTATGACATTTTTCAAATTGTGAGAAATTTCAAGTGCATTTGGATAGGTAATAATGAACTGATATGATTAATAGGGTTGTTCAAAAAGATTTTCATACTAATCTTGTTATGCTATGTCATAACATTTCAGAAGCAGCAACAGTACCTCCACATAGTAGGGACACAACGTCATCAGGAGGGGTTTGATGGTGATGGTGATGGGGCTCGTGCTGGTGCTATGAAGATCGAGTCCAACTCAAGAAATACTGAGAAGCTGAAACCGAGATATGATACGTAGCACTAACAAAAATATACAATTTATCGAACACAAAGTAGAGCAGGTAAAAAGCTTTAGTTTCAATCACTATGAAAAAATAACAGAAAAGTTTCTGGTTTCCACTTGGTGAGCTGGGTTGGCTAGGTCATGAGTTGATTCTGAGACTTGGAGTAGTAGCGGTTTGTTCATTTTTTGTTGTGTTGTTGTGTAGCGGGTAGAAACGTGATGCAAAATTGATCCGCGTATATCCTGCTTCTACTCTAAGTTCATGTTTCGCCCCCACTGTTGCTGTTATTACCTGTATATAGCATAGTTGTCATTGTGTACTGTAAAGACATAGATTTTTAGAGGGATGGTAATATTTTTCATTTTCTATTATGATATGTTTGTTGCATGTTTCGATCCCTAGATTTATGATCTGGCAGATGGGATATTGTGTCTGCTCTTGACCCACATCGACTCTTGCAAATCCCCATACAAATTGCGCTGCCTACCGTTTTGTAAATAATTGTTCTGCCAAACCTAGCACCAAAACTGCCCATACCGCTGACACAATGCGTCGCAGTAGCCACTCCATGCGACAGCGTTGGGTAGGTGGCACGAAGCGTGCATGTCCATCTAGTATGTATAATTTGTTGAGTAATGTTGTGTATCCGTATTTTCTTTGTTTCTTATTTTGTAAATAGTACTCTCTTTGATTTCAAAATATAAGGTGTTTTAGGTTTGTATCTAGACTTGTTTTAGTGTGTAGGTTCACTCATATTTGAAACGAATCTACACACTAAAACAAGTCTAAATGCATTCTTTTTACAAATCTAAAACATCTTATATTTAGAAATGGAGGAAGTACTATTTACATTTTTCTATCTACTTCTACTTACCTCTGATCATGACTACCATTATACCCACAACGATACATCCTTTTTATGATTTGTTTTTTTCTTATGGACCACAAATTTATTTCATGCATCGCTAGCCCGAAGGGACACACATGCCTAATCGTCCGGCCCTATTATGAATATTTTTTGAATAGCCATTTGTTCTCCGGTGGCCATAAGGTGTTAATGTTTTTTCTTGGTCGGATGAAATGTGAAAATCCGTTACTATCTCTTTGTCGATTTTAGGGGGGGCATTTCAAAAGAAGCTTGGACCAAAGATCTAAAAGATTTACCCATCGATTAGTCCACTATTGTATCAAATGTTTGCTAGCAATGGATATGCTCACTACTAGAAAACAGGCCATTTGTCCAGAGCATTAGTCCCGGTTCCGCCACGAACCGGGACTAATACTCGCGTTCGAGCGGCCGACGCGTAGCTCGGGAGGCGGGGGCCCTTATCCCAGTTCGTAAGGAAGCATTCGTCCCGGTTTATAACATAAACCGGAACTAAAGGTATTGCGCCAGACACGTGGCTTGCCACATACGTTTAGTACCGGTTTGTGTTATAAACCGGGACGAATAGCCCCTGCCTATAAATACTCCGCCCTAGCCCTCTCCCTCCCCTCCTTTGTTTTTTTGGTGGAAAGGTGTGAGAGGTGTGTGCTAGTTTGTTTTTTTCCTATGCACGCGAGGTGTTGGATGAAATGCTTGAGTAAATGATGCCGTTTGATTTCTCATAAAATAAAAATGATATGAGGTGCTCAAGCCACGCTTGAGATTTATCCTCTTTCTTTCATCCTCGATCGAGGTTATCAACCTTATCTTTTCATCTGTCATTGATACAATGCATGTGTCGATGTGAAGTGGTCATTTCACTATTTATGATGTTCTGTAATGGTTTTTGTAACATCCCAACATTAGAGCTTAGAATTAAGCTGAACCCAGATGTGTGCATTGCATTCATGCATAGAAAATCTGAATAATTTTCGCGCTTTTGACCAAAACTTGTCAAAGTGATTGAAGCTTCTCTCAACTTGATGGAATTGAAGTAGATCATCAAGTTTACTGCGATAAGTTTCAATATGACCTTTGCTAAAACCTTATTTTGGGTAAGGGAGATTTGATCTAAGGATAGATCAAATGTAATTAAGGTTAAACCCTAATACATTATTTAATAGTTAATATTTGATCCTTAAGTAATCATATCCTGGTATTCATTACACACTCATGAATACCAAGTTATAAACATAACTTAAGTAATAGGAATGGAACAACTAAATCTTGATCTATCTTAATCTCATCTACTTATACCATGAGTATCATGGTAAGACCTAACCTTAACTCTTTAGTGAGATTGAGTAGGAAAGAAACCAAGTCAAGATCATTCACCATATATCTTTCTTTCAATATCAATCTTTATCATCTCTAATGAACTTTATCTTAATATCTATTGTTCATCAATGTTGAGTAATCAACTATTGATTCACAAATTCTTAAACTATCAATTCTTGATCTATCAACTCTTGTCCTTATCATAGCATCCACTCTAAAACCTTCAGAGAAGGAAGTAAAAAGAGATAGGTGGTAATTTTAGATTTAAATATCATCTATATGATGGGATTGTTGGAAGAGAATTAAATCAATATGATAATTGATGGAGTTAACTCACTCCTGAATGGATAGAAGAGTTATTTGAAATAAAGATATATGTGGTAACAAAGAGGATTACAAGGATGAATATGAAGATAGTTACCAAGGAGTAATCCTATTCGATTAAGTAGGCATAGTAAATGAATAACATCTCTTAATCCAATAGAGATACTAAGAAGATAATTTCAATACAACTGTAATGTTGTATTGATGAAACTTTGATTAGCCAACTAGAAACCTAAACCATAAAGGATCAAAGGATTATAATGGTCATGCCTTATTCACCAAGATTGAATGCTTATATCATGTATAAGTGACATTGGTGGATAGAACATGATTGAACCCTAGTATAGACATGCTATTCTAGGTTAGCCATGACAAGTCACCATGATATGATGTAAAGTTTGTATATAATATACTGGAGTTAAGTAGATATAAGATAGTATAATTAAGCTAAAGCTAGGGTAGCATGGAATTATTGAAGTAGTGTATTCCTCTTAAAGGAAAATAAGCTTTTGAGGAAAGTAAGATTTGATATATACATCTATTGGAATAATATTAGTGATGAAGATAAGAGAAGTGTAGAAATGGAGTTAGAAGTAATTCCTTAATGGATTAGAGGTTATCATTATCAGAGTATTTTGATAACTAAGTATAAGTTTGAGAAGATTATGAAAAGCTTTAGTGTCAAGCTCATTAGATTTATAAGTGGATTTAGAAGAATAAAAGATGGATAAGAATATTCTTGTGAAGTAAAGATCATCATGTTAACACATGATGATGGATAGGAAGAAGTAGTATATCTAGGAAAGGAATTACTTAGTGAGAAGACCAGAATTATGAATTATTGAGGTTAGGAATTCTTGGTAAAACATTCAACCTTAAATCTGAAATCAAACTTGATATCCATTTCATCTATTGGATCAATCATCTTGTTTCCATAATGGTTTATAGGAATATTTTGCTATAACAATTACTTAAGCACATGTTTGTCATTCCCAACTATCATCATCATATGTGCTGAGGAGTTATCTTTATCAACTCCTTTTCATAAGACCCTCCAGAATAACTTTCTATTTTAAAGGGTGATATCATTAAAGATCACAAACATAAATACAATATGTTTAGCCATTAATCTTTATTCACATCAACAAAATAAATAAGTATAGTAAGTACCCTAAACCCTAGGGTAAGCAATTACAATTCAGAACCCTATAATTATTAATGAGTTTTCTCATTAACATCTCATAAATATTCAATCTATTTCATTTGGCAAGTTCCTTGATCCATTTCTCTAACCACTCATTCCATATGAGCATGGAATAACTAGGGATACAATAATTATAAACCACCTTATACTTTAATATGTGATTTAATACATAAAAAATAAACTCTATGACTATTACTAAACATTTTAAAACTTCATTACTCCAAATAAAAGTTAAAATAATGTTATAGTTAATTTTTAAGATCTTAAACAAATCCTAAAAACCCTAAATCCTACTTATTCTATTTAATTAAAGAATATCTCTATAATTATAAAGTTAGAAAATAATAAATAAAGTATGCTATCAAAATACTAAATTCATACTAGAATTTGAAATACATTATTATATACTGCAATTATCTAGAAAATAAATTCTATAAAGAAATTTCAATCAATTGTGTAATATTCAAAACTGAAAACAAAACATAAAATAGAAAAAAATGAGAACAAGAAAAAAAATAAAGGAAGAAGAGGCATTAGTTGATTATGGCCCGTGGCCCATTCCCCCTCTTATTTATCTATTGCCCGCGAGCATCCATAGCAGCCATCCATCAAGCCTTTCTATAGCCCAACTTGGCCCAGGTGAAGCCCAGCATCAGCCCATACCGTTTTGGTGATTTTCTTTCCTTTCTTCTTCCTCTCGCCAGAAGGACTCGCCGGCGAAGCAGCTGCCTGGCTCGAGCTCTGCCCTCTGCCGTGGTCGCCATGATTTTCGTGCCGAATCTGACGTCATCAGAAGGGGATAAGAAGGACATGACGCCACCTCGCTCATCCTTATCTCCATTCCCTTCCTCTTTCTCTCTGTCTGTCTCAGAGGCCGAACCCTAGCTCGCCGGAGACTCTTGTCTCCATCGCTCCATAGCTCCTCTTGCTTGCCTACGACCACCACAAGAATCGCCATGTCGTCCTCGTTATTCTTGCTGAAGCACGCAAGCCAGTGAGGTCCCAGACCTCATTCCTGAAGTCCGGCCGCCGTCGTCCATCTCAATTCCGGCCATGATTCACTTCGCCGAGCCCTTCTTCACGCTCCTGGTGATCTGCTGATCATGCTACCATCCTCTGTTGGTTCATTTGCTTCCTAAACTGAGCCACCACCGCGAGTTGTTGTGCACCGCCGCCAGTCGTCATCGTGCACTACACTCCGATGACCAAAAACTAGCTGCGCCGCCACTATTAGGTTCGCCATCGCCGCCTCTTTCCAGCAAGCCCAGCCTTGGTCGCACGCGTGCACTCAATCACTCGATCGACGATCGATCTGAGAGGATCAGTCCCAAGTGATGTCAGCATGACATCATGCTGATTTCATAACACCTCTTATTGATTTATTTCATTGGTCTGTAATGACGTGGCATAGGCCCCACTGATTAGTGACTTGGGCTAGCCGTGAGTGCGGTGTAAAAAGTTCTGTGTCTGTTTTAAAAATAAACAAAACAATAAACATTCAAAAACAAATAAATTTCAGAAATTAAAAAATGAATAAATCTTGTTAAGTTAATAACTTTTGTTGTATAATTTAGAAAAATACATTTAATATATCAAAAATTTCAGAAAAATAAAATCTATGACATTAAAATATTATCGAACATTTTTATGCCAACAATTTAAATAATTATTATATAAAAAAGATTTTACAAGTTTTAATACTTTGAAAATTCATATTTTAATATTGATAAATATTAAAATATAAGTAAAATACCCAAAAATCTTAGAAAAATAAGAAATGTAATTTAAAACTATAATCATGCATTATTATTTCACTTAATTAAATATATATTATTTATTAAGTATTTGTAAAGTAATAAATGTTATAAAAACCATATCTTATTATTTATAAATCACAAAAATAAATGTAATATACCAAAATGATCACAAAAATAATACTTACTTGTTAAAAGTATAATATTCCACTTTTGAGTTAAATAAAAAATTAAATACTTTAATAACTTGAATTTAAACCTATTTTCTGAGTTGCTAATTTATATAAGGGTAAATAAAATTTACTAATATTTATAAAATTAGCCAATTGAGTTTAATAAATAGTGTTAGTCTTAAATATTGATATTATGAAGTCAAAATGTTTTAACACATTTTAAATAGAATTCTGTTGCATTATCATTCAACCATATGTGTAGTTTATTTTCTAAAAAGATCTTTAACAAATATAAAATCATAAAGAATGATATTTTAACCAAATAAAATCTTTTACCATTGTTTCACTCATAACTTTATAATGGACTAAATCTAGAAATAATTCATAAATAGTAAATAATAATGTTTACTTATTCACAAGCCATAACCATACCCTTATAAGGATATCAATCCTTTTATACATGTATAAGGTTAGGAAACCACTATTTAAATAGAAGTGTTACCATTCTTAAAGTATCCTTAGAGAAACATTATGAAGTACACAAGGTACAAATAACATAAGCAATATTCCTTAAGTCCATCTATGTCTTTAAAGTTAACTTTAGTTTATAATACTTTAAATATTATACTAAAGACTTTGATATATGTTTTATAGTTAACTTTGGTCTATTATACTTAAGTTGTAAAGCACCTCAAATCCAAACTATTCAAGCACGCATAAACAACATCGACCACATTTGATTAACCACAAAGATTGTTTTGACCTTAGAAAGGAAATCTTTTCTTCAAATGTTATTCTTTTTGCCACTTCAATCAAGAGATGACAACTAATCATAATCACATTACTTTATACTTTACTTGTATACTTAGAATTGATAACACTTAAGCTATTTATAAGTGACATTACCTGTAAAGTAAAATTTGAAGATGAACAATCATAGTATAAGCAGTCTTGAGTAGCATTTCACATTTGTGTGTATCTCATTGTTTTATGACATTATAATTACTTATTGTTTCACACACACTCACAAGCCTTAATAAGAAGCACAAGTATGAAACTTATCTAAAAGGACAACACATTCTAAAGTAACCATTTCCAGTATTCAAACCCTAGAACAACATTATTCCCGGGATTCAAGTTTACAAAAATGCATTACATTACTTATGCATAATAGCATCTTGCTTCTTTAAACATTAGGCCTTACCGGACCAATGATGCTGATTTCAGATATTGGATCTTATATTGTCTTGAAGACCGTGAGTGCATAATCTTGCAATCACAAAAGGCAAGTTGACACTTGCTCATGTCCTTTGATTATTTTCTGTAAAGTATTTTGCAAATCTAGTGTTGTCATCACCTGCATTTGAAAAAGGTCAGAAAACACTATTTTCATAATAATATGATTATAGGTTATTTACCATGAGGTAATAACCTACTATGAAAGTTCCGGTGGTAAAGGAACATATTATCTAGGAATTAACAACCAATGTCTCCAGTGATTCTTGCGCCGTATATCACGCGTTAACCATGAGATTTGGAATGAGACGGAGAAGTCAGCTGTATCTTTTCCCTCTCGCATGGAGCCGGATGTAGTGGCCTCGGATCTGTAAGGATCCTAAGTCCCTGTGATTAACATGCTAGTCCCTGGATCAATAGCTAGCACTCACAGTCGATGAAATATCATGTAAAACACAAAGTATTTATTACATGAAGAATCCAGATTATGAAATTATTACAGAATTTGCTTAGCATTATGCTAGCTCAAATAACAGCGGAAACATAAAAGTAGCATGAGTCCATCAATGCCCTGGCTTGTCGAGTGTAGACCCGCGATCCCTACGCACCTTTCAATCTTCGGATTCTGCACATAAGACGTGCAGCCAACAAGTTGGGTCAATACTTTGAATGTATTGGCAAATTACACCAAGGAGAGAAAAGACTATCTCTACATGCAAGGCTGGTATAGGCTGTAGAGTTCATTTGCACAAAGCTAACTTTCTTAAGTAGAGAAGAATATAAGATTGCCCTACTTTGTAAACATTTGCTTGGATAGAATAAGGTCGAGTGGCACACGAGGATATTACGCACCAAGTGTCCAAACAACCGAACACTTGGATCTTACGCACCAAGCGTCACTTGGATATTACACACCAAGTTCCCAAATTCCCACCCATTAGCGATATTACGCACGCCATGGGGTTTCAAAACTTTGTTTTAGAAAAGAGAGAGGAAGATCCTTCAGAGGCTCCATCCTTCAGACGCTCATTGTTGTTCTGTTACCGTGAACACGGCTGATCGATCAGATTGCAATACTCTCGAGAGTTTGTGCACTTTACCCACAATCCACGATCAAGCCCTTTTATAGACAAGACCATGGTGAGGCTTTCCCTTAGTAGCCCCTCTACCTTCCGGATCCAACCGTGCCAAGAACCTCCAAATGTTGGTACCCAGGTGAGGTTTCCCACTAAGTACTAGGCCAAGACAGAGCCCATAATGTATTGTGGTTGCACTGGAAGCTTCTGAATTCTGAAACATGGCAGACTTCTTTGATTCCTGGGCGGCCATCCTCCACCAAAATCACACTCGTTGACCCGACAACCATTCCGCCCAGAAGAAAACTTAGTTTTATTTTGAAGTGGATTTGAGAGGAAAAGTTTGCTCTAGAGAGCCTTTATACTTAGAAAATTCTTTGTCTTTCGAACCCCCCAACGGTACTTTGTATATATATAGCATAGCAATCAACACTTAGCAAAAACAGGGGTAACCTATTAGGATGGGAAATCCTAAGTATAGAGCTACTCATGGCATTCTACAAAATCATCGCACTTGCAAAATAATACTAAGGAAAACTCTACTAGATCATCCTACACATGCATACTACAGAGTTTTGAAGATCACATGCATAGAATCAAAACTGGGACAAAATTATGAACAAGTGGTGTAACTTGCCTTGATCCGAGCAGCACTCTACACAATAGCACTCCTTAGCGCACTCCGAGCAATCTAACGAATCACAAACATAGATTTGATCACAACTTGCTCAAAGCATACACAAAGGAAAACATGCATGCATGCAACATGGTAGTTTATGTAAGGTTGTTTAAATTGATCGAGGTAGCAAGTTTGTGTTGTGATGGTGTAAGGGTGTCACTAGGATTTATTTTCCAAGGGTTTTAGATCTAATTTGAATCACTAAAACAATTCGGAAGATTATAGGAGATCAAACCATCTAAATAGCCCCAAGTTAGATCTAATAATCCTAAGCAAAGCTTGATGATTTGGATCAGTAGGTATTGTGGAAACAAAATTATTGCAACAAGATTCAACCAAAAAGGAATTTCAATTGTTTTTATATAGATTAAAACTCTCTAATCCAATGATTAAAAACCACACCTGAAACATTACTGCAAACCTGCAATATTATTACATATTTGGATTCTACATAAAATTAGGAATCCAACGATATATTATAAGCTAGATTTGGCCAAATATTCGATTTTTGGTGAATTTCGCAAGTTTAAAACCAAATCTGCAACCATATTTGAATCTCAATTAAAAACTTAGCCAGGTGGATTCGTCTGACTGGTCTAGCTGGACCGACGCGGCGCTGACGCGGCTGCGGGCGCGGCAGCGTGGTATTGGCCAGTACCGCTTCGTCCTCCCATCTAATCTACACCGTCCAACTCGGATCCAACGGACGAGAGCGGTGGTAAGAACTTACCGGCGGCGTCGATGGCGAGACGGCGGCGACGCGGTCAGACGTGGTCGTCTGCGACGTTGCGGTGGTTCCCCGAAGCAGCGGAGAGCACGACGGCGCTCTACTCCTTCTCGCGGTCCTGCCTGCGTGATCAGATTCGGCTCCCCTGTCCTCGTCTAGGAGCACACCTCCACTGGTTCCCGCGGCTCCGGCGGCACGTCGGCGAGAAATCCCCGATGTTGTGCTGCACAAGGGAAGGAAGGAAGGGTCGGGGGTGAGGCGGTGTTGCACGGGAAAGGCGATTAACAGCAAGGAGGAGCTCGGGGTGGCGCGAGTCGCCGGATCGGAAACTTCCCGAGCGCGACGCCGGCGAGGGAGAGCGGCAGCGGTTCGGCGAAGTTTGCTAGGGTTTTCGGGGGGGGGGGGGGGGAACGATGAGAGGGGGCGACTTATAAGGGCCAGAATCTTGGGGAAGGGGGCGGTCGAGTCCGGTGCGGTTTGGAGTCCGACGCGGCGGAGGAAGTCGTGCTCGCCGCGGACTCCAGGAGGGAGACGACGGGGTGGGACCCCCGCGTCAGCGATCGAGGGGTGGAGCGGGCCGGTGCTGGGCTGCGGCGCCTGGAGGGTGCTGGTGGGCTGCGCTGCGGCCCAGTTAGGTAGGTTTTCTCTTTTTTTTCTTTAAACATTTTCCCTTTTCTGTTTTCTTTAAACCCAATACTTTTGCAAACTAGGTCAAAATTTTATGAAACTTGTTTCTAAATTTTCATAAAATTGAGGTGGTTAACATAGGACCATGGCTTACTGTTTTTACAAAGTTTTTAAGAGCGGCCAAACTAATACAACAAGAGTGCTTAAGAGAATATTAAAATAGGGGTTTTAAATGGGTTTATGTGTTAGGATCTTTGTAGTTGCAATGTTTTCAAAATGTAGGATGCAAATGATGCAAGGATGATGCATGACACTAATAACATCCAAACATAGAATTCTGGGATGTTACAAACCTACCCCCCTTAAGAAGAATCTCGTCCTCGAGATTCGGGTTGGCTAGCAAATAGGTGTGGGTGCTCCGTTCTCATGTCGTCTTCACGTTCCCACGTAGCTTCTTCTTCGGAGTGGTGGTTCCATTGTACCTTACAGAATCTTATAGTCTTAGTGCGGGTAACCCTTTCGGCTGTTTCCAGTATTTTGATGGGTTTTTCCTCGTAGGTAAGGTCGTTCTCCAATTGAACCTCGTCTAGGGAAACGGTGTCTCTTAGCGGTGTTTCAGCCATCTCCGGGTGACACTTCTTTAGTTGTGACACATGAAACACATCATGAACAGTCAGTCCTTCCGGTAGCTCCAACTGATAAGCAACTTCTCCTCTACGGGCCAGAACCTTATATGGTCCTATGAATCGTGGGGCTAACTTTCCCTTGATTCCGAACCTCTTAACTCCACGTAGGGGTGAACTCGGAGATACGCACGGTCCCCTATTTCATAGGCCACATCTCCGCGTTTAGAATCAGCGTAGCTCTTCTGTCGGGATTGGGCTATCTTTAGCCTATCCTGAATCTGTCGCACCTTTTCTTCGGCATCCTTTATCAAGTCCGGTCCAAAAAGACTGCGTTCTCCAATTCCATTCCATAGCAATGGAGTCCTGCACTTCCTGCCGTATAGAACTTCAAACGGATCCATCTTGATACTTGTCTGGTGGCTGTTGTTGTATGAGAACTCCGCATATGGCAGGTTATCGTCCCAACTAGACCCATAGTCTAGTGCGCAAGCTCTCAACATATCTTCCAAAATTTGATTCACCCTTTCTGTTTGGCCATCTGTTTGAGGGTGGAAGGCAGTACTGAATTCTAGTCGGGTTCCAAGAGACTCATGTAGTTGTCGCCAAAACTTTGAGGTAAACTGGGTGCCTCTATCTGACACAATTCCCTTGGGAACACCATGCAGGCTTACAATTCTTGACATGTATATCTTAGCAAGATTAGCACTTGTATATGTGGTCTTTACGGGGATGAAGTGAGCCACCTTGGTGAAGTGGTCTACCACTACCCAGATAGAATCAAATCCAGAACGAGTCCGGGGCAATCCCGTGATGAAATCCATGCCTACCTTGTCCCACTTCCAGTCGGGTATAGGTAGTGGTTGAAGTAATCCTGCCGGTTTCTGATGCTCGGATTTAACTCTGTTGCACACATTACACAGAGAAATATACTCCGCAATATCTCTCTTTAGGTTATTCCACCAGAATCTATCCTTCACATCCATGTACATCTTTGTGTTGCCTGGATGAATTGAGTATGGCGAATCATGAGCTTCTTGTAAAATCATCTTCCTGATATCGGGGTCATTGGGAACGCACAAACGCTTCCCATACCAGAGGGTTCCTTGTTCGTCTAGACGAAATTCTTTAGTATTTCCTTCATTTATCCTGACTCTTATTTCTTCCAACTCTTTATCCCCCTTTTGTGCTTCTTGGATCCTTTCTTGGAAGGTGGACACTATTTCCATAGTCGCTACGTGTCCTTTCGGGACTATCTCCAACCTGAGATCCCTGAATTGCTTGCATAAATCCTCTGGAAGTTCCCCTGCGGTCAGTCCATTCACATACACCTTATGACTTAAGGCATCAGCCACCACGTTTGCCTTTCCGGGGTGGTATTGTAAATCCAAGTCATAATCCTTAATTAACTCAAGCCATCTTCTTTGTCTCATATTCAACTCTTTTTGGGTGAAGATGTACTTCAAAATTTTATGATCCGTGAACACATCACAATGTTTGCCCATGAGGTAGTGTCTCCATACCTTGAGTGCATGAACCACAGATGCAAGTTCCAAATCATGCGTGGGGTAATTGTGTTCGTGGTTCTTAAGTTGTCGGGAGGCATAGGATACCACTTTCCCATCCTGCATCAATACACTTCCAAGCCCTTGTCGAGAAGCGTCACAATAGACTTGAAAATCCTTCTGGATATCAGGCAGACACAGAACTGGTGCCGTTACCAGGCGTTTCTTCAACTCTTGAAAACTTGCTTCACATGCCTCGGTCCATAGGAATTTCTTTTCCTTCTTTAATAGTTCCGTCATGGGTTTTGCTATCTTGGAAAAGTTTTCGATGAACCTCCGGTAATGTCCTGCGAGGCCCAAGAAACTTCTAATATCTCCCACATTCTTGGGTGACTCCCATTCCGTCACGGAAGCTACCTTGCTAGGATATACGGCAACTCCTTTAGCTGACACAACATGACCAAGGAATCCCACTTCCTTTAACCAGAACTCGCACTTGCTGAATTTGGCATACGACTTGTGTTCTCTTAGCTTCTCCATGATGAGGCGCAGATGTTTCTCATGTTCCTTCTCGTCCTTAGAGTATATAAGTATATCATCTATGAATACCACGATAAACTTGTCCAAATATTCCATGAACACCTTGTTCATCATGGTCATGAAGTATGCTGGGGCATTGGTCAGACCAAACGACATTACGGTGTACTCATACAATCTGAATCTTGTGGTGAATGCTGTTTTGGGCACATCCTGTTCTCGAATCTTCAGCTGAAAATAGCCTGATCGCAGATCGATCTTCGAGAACACACAAGCTCCTTTTAGCTGGTCAAACAGGTCGTTGATGTTGGGCATAGGATACTTATTCTTAATCGTCACTTCGTTCAACGAGCGGTAGTCCACAACCAGCCTCTTAGTCTTATCCTTCTTTTCCACAAATAGGACGGGTGCTCCCCAAGATGACGCGCTGGGTTGAATGAACCCCTTGTCCAATTGTTCCCTAAGCTGTTTCTTGAGTTCCTTTAACTCGTCCACATCCATATTGTACGGTCTCTTAGCTATCGGCCCCGTGCCTGGCATTAAGTCAATGAGAAACTCGATATCACGGTCGGGTGGCATTCCGGGTAGCTCTTCTGGGAAGACATCTGGGTATTCCTTTACAATAGGTACCTCCTCCAAGCTAACCCCCTTAAGAGAGTTCACCATGACTTCTTTAAATGCGAAATTCAATTTGATATGGATCATCTTCCCTTCCGGTGTTGTGAGCATGACAGTTCTCTTGTCACAATCTATGACCCCTTCATATTCGGTCATCCAATTCATGCCCAAGATTATGTCTAATCCTTCTGATTCTAGAACTACTAGACTGGTGGGAAAAATGTGTGTCCCAATCCTTAGTTCTAAATTCCGGCAACCGGAGTTTGCCACTATTTCTCCCCCAGGAGAACTTACCCGTAGAGGAAAATTTATAGTCTCCGTTGGTATCTTGCCTCTATCCACAAATACCCTTGATATGAATGAATGCGATGCACCAGTATCAAAAAGAACAACTGCGGGAATAGAATTGAGTTTGAACTTACCGATCACAGAGTCTGGCGCCTCACAAGCATCCTACGTAGAAACATGATTCACCGTGGCTTTGACAAAAGGATTTGGCTTCTTCCCGTTCCCATTGCCATGGTTGTGTCCATTTCCATTTCCATTACCATTGCCATTCTTCCTCTCGGGGCAAGAGGTTGCATAGTGCCCTGTTTTGTTGCACTTAAAGCATGTCACCTCACTGAGATCCTTTCCATTGCCGCCATTTCCATTGCGGTTTTTGTGCCCATTGTGTTTGTGGCCACCATGGTTATGACCGTTATGGTTGTGGCCATTATTGTTATAAGGTGGTGGTGAGGAATTTCGCTGCTTCTGGTATGGAACCGAGTGTTTGTGAGGGTTAGATTTCCTCTTGCGATTTTCTATGCTCTTCCTCTTTGATTCAACCACAATGGCTCTGTCCAGGAGTTCCTGAAAGTTGTCAAATTTCTGAGCCACAAGCTGAATGGATATCTCATCATTGAGCCCTCTTAAGAACTCCTCCTGTCTCTTGGCATCAGTGGAGACATCATCGGGTGCATAACGGGCTAGCTTATTGAAAAGATCACCATACTCGGTGACAGAACGGTGCAGCTGGTGTAGGTCGCGAAACTCGCGCCTCTTTAGAGGCATGACACCAGCAACCACATGATGAGTGCGAAAAGCTAACTCAAACTGTTCCCAAGTGATATCATCAATGTCCGGGTGGGTGACTTGGTAGTTATCCCACCATTCTGCAGCAGGTCCCTCAAGCTGGTGTGCGGCATAACGCACCCTGTCGGCTCCGACAGCTTGCACGGTGTCTAGCTTCTTGTTGATCATACGCAGCCAGTCATCAGCGATGATTGGTTCAGTGCTGCTAGTGAAGGTAGGTGGGTTCAGCCTCAAAAACCGAGTCAAGCGATCCTGTTGAGGAGGTGGCGGAGGTGGTGGTGGCGGGTTGTTGTTGTTGTTGTTGTTCTGCATGTTCTGAGTGAGTAGTTGGATCAGCTGGTTCTGAGTGGCCAAAAGTTCTGCTATTTCTGGCGGAATTTCGGGGTTCGCACGTCTTGGCGGCATCTGTGGGGTTTAAGAGAATAGTTAAGAAATAGACAGAAAGACTAAGTAGTAAACTCCTACCCTTATGAAAATACACCAAGCACACAAGGCACACAAGGCATAACAACACAAAATTATCATAGGGAACAACCAAGTATAACTAAACCAACTTGTCTTGGTATTTATTACATTTGCGAATAACGTTCTACTATAGACTTAAAGGTGGTCCAACTAGTACACATCTTCCACGCCTTCCTCTTCCTCGTCCTCGAACCAGTAACCTTCTTGCTCTAGAGTTGTCTTGTACAACTCCATCTCCTTTGTGGTGGCTTCAAGCTTCTCTTGGAGGTCCTTTATCTCATCCTGTAGCTTCTTGGTAGTGGCTTCCAGCTGCTCCTGAAGTCCCTCCTTCTCGCTCTGTAGCTCCTCCACTAAACTTGACTTCCTTGCGGCTTCAAGTTGCTTCGCCAAGTCCCTCTTGGAAGCACGCACATCATTGATTATCTTGCAAAGGCCTTCAGTTTGTACTTCATCTCCATCGATCTGCTGTTTGAGTTCCCTAATTCTCTTGTTTTTATTTATCACCCTCTTCTCTTGGTTAGCGAACTTCTTCTCTTGGTCCTGGAATTTTATCTCTTGGAGCTTCATTGCCTCTTCCTGCTGTTTGATCATTTCTTCCTTCTCCTTGATGAGGGCGCATAGCTCGTCGTTCTTCAACATCTCGAGGAAGGTACCCTTTTCAAGGTCATGGATGTGGCACTCCAAGTCTTGATATTGTGTTCTTCGGCGTTTGGTAGAAGTTCTTTCCTCAAAGGTTAACTCCATGGGAATTCCTTCCTCATCTCTTCTTCCAAAGAGGCCGCCGCAGTGTCCTTGGAGAGCTTCATGATGACGTCCACATAGGCGACCAATGAGTTTTTGCAAGCTAATGCTGAGGGCCTTCTCCTTGGAATCGCTAACAATGTGGATTGCTATGTCTTCCTCCGGGTTCTTGCCTCGCTCTTTTACTGGCTGGATGACCTTGACTCCCCAACAGCCGTCCTTGTGGAGTTTCTTCATTATGCTCCCTTGGATTGTTGGGAGAGGAAGGTCCAAACGTGTGAGTAGATCCATGAGGCATCCTCCAAAGCGAAGGGGCTTGATATCCGCGACGGTGTCATAGAGGAAGCTTGTCATCTTTGAGTTAGAAGAACGAGGGTTAGATACTTAAACAAGTAGAGGAAAGCAGATACTAGATGTGCGGAAAAATAACTTAGTAGAAAAGCAAGTAATGCACTAAAGTTAGAGGTGGTTCCAATCCTAGGGTCACGTCCTACAGGCAACGATGTGCTCTGATACAATCTGTAGTGGCCTCGGATCTGTAAGGATCCTAAGTCCCTGTGATTAACATGCTAGTACCTGGATCAATAGCTAGCACTCACAGTCGATGAAATATCATGTAAAACACAAAGTCTTTATTACACGAAGAATCCAAAGTATGAAATTATTACAGAATTTGCTTAGCATTATGCTAGCTCAAATAACAGCGGAAACATAAAAGTAGCATGAGTCCATCAATGCCCTGGCTTGTCGAGTGTAGACCCGCGATCCCTACGCACCTTTAAATCTTCGGATTCTGCACATAAGACGTGCAGCCAACAAGTTGGGTCAATACTTTGAATGTATTAGCAAATTACACCAAGGAGAGAAAAGACTATCTCTACATGCAAGGCTGGTATAGACTGTAGAGTTCATTTGCACAAAGCTAATTTTCTTAAGTAGAGAAGAATAGAAGATTGCCCTACTTTGTAAACATTTGCTTGAATAGAATAAGGTCGAGTGGCACACGAGGATATTACGCACCAAGTGTCCAAACAACCGAACACTTGGATATTACGCACCAAGCGTCACTTGGATATTACACACCAAGTTCCCAAATTCCCACCCATTATCGATATTACGCACGCCATGGGGTTTCAAAACTTTGTTTTAGAAAAGAGAGAGGAAGATCCTTCAGAGCCTCCATCCTTCAGACGCTCATTGTTGTTCTGTTACCGTGAACACGGCTGATCGATCAGATTGCAATACTCTCGAGAGTTTGTGCACTTTACTCACAATCCACGATCAAGCTCTTTTACAGATAAGACCATGGCGAGGCTTTCCCTTAGTAGCCCCTCTACCTTCCGGATCCAACCGTGCCAAGAACCTCCAAATGTTGGTACCCAGGTGAGGTTTTCCACTAAGTACTAGGCCAAGACAGAGCCCATAATGTATTGTGGTTGCACTGGAAGCTTCTGAATTCTGAAACATGGCAGACTTCTTTGATTCCTGGGCGGCCATCCTCCACCAAAATCACACTCGTTGACCCGACAACCATTCCGCCCAGAAGAAAACTTAGTTTTATTTTGAAGTGGATTTGAGAGGAAAAGTTTGCTCTAGAGAGCCTTTATACTTAGAAAATTCTTTGTGTTTCGAACCCCCCAACGGTACTTTGTATATATATAGCATAGCAAGCAACACTTAGCAAAAACAGGGGTAACCTATTAGGATGGGAAATCCTAAGTATAGAGCTACTCATGGCATTCTACAAAATTATCGCACTTGCAAAATAATACTAAGGAAAACTCTACTAGATCATCCTACACATGCATACTACAGAGTTTTGAAGATCACATGCATAGAATCAAAACTGGGACAAAATTATGAACAAGTGGTGTAACTTGCCTTGATCCGAGCAGCACTCTACACAATAGCACTCCTTAGCGCACTCCGAGCAATCTAACGAATCACAAACATAGATTTGATCACAACTTTCTCAAATCATACACAAAGGAAAACATGCATGCATGCAACATGGTAGTTTATGTAAGGTTGTTTAAATTGATCGAGGTAGCAAGTTTGTGTTGTGATGGTGTATGGGTGTCACTAGGATTTATTTTCCAAGGGTTTTAGATCTAATTTGAATCACTAAAACAATTCGGAAGATTATAGGAGATCAAACCATCTAAATAGCCCCAAGTTAGATCTAATAATCCTAAGCAAAGCTTGATGATTTGGATCAGTAGGTATTGTGGAAACAAAATTATTGCAACAAGATTCAAACAAAAAGGAATTTCAATTGTTTTTATATAGATTAAAACTCTCTAATCCAATGATTAAAAACTACACCTGAAACATTACTGCAAACCTGCAATATTATTACATATTTGGATTCTACATAAAATTAGGAATCCAACGATATATTATAAGCTAGATTTGGCCAAATATTCGATTTTTGGTGAATTTCGCAAGTTTAAAACCAAATCTGCAACCAGATTTGAATCTCAATTAAAAACTTAGCCAGGTGGATTCGTCTGACTGGTCTAGCTGGACCGACGCGGCGCTGACGCGGCTGCGGGCGCGGCAGCGTGGTATTGGCCAGTACCGCTTCGTCCTCCCATCTAATCTACACCGTCCAACTCGGATCCAACGGACGGGAGCGGTGGTAAGAACTTACCGGCGGCGTCGATGGCGAGACGGCGGCGACGCGGTCAGACGTGGTCGTCTGCGACGTTGCGGTGGTTCCCCGAAGCAGCGGAGAGCACGACGGCGCTCTACTCCTTCTCGTGGTCCTGCCTGCGTGATTGGATTCGGCTCCCCTGTCCTCGTCTAGGAGCACACCTCCACTGGTTCCCGCGGCTCCGGCGGCACGTCGGCGAGAAATCCCCGACGTTGTGCTGCACAAGGGAAGGAAGGAAGGGTCGGGGGTGAGGCGGTGTTGCACGGGAAAGGCGATTAACAGCAAGGAGGAGCTCGGGGTGGCGCGAGTCACCGGATCGGAACCTTCCCGAGCGCGACGCCGGCGAGGGAGAGCGGCAGCGGTTCGGCGAAGTTTGCTAGGGTTTTCGGGGGGGGGGGGAACGATGAGAGGGGGCGACTTATAAGGGCCAGAATCTTGGGGAAGGGGGCGGTCGAGTCCGGTGCGGTTTGGAGTCCGACGCGGCGGAGGAAGTCGTGCTCGCCGCGGACTCCAGGAGGGAGACGACGGGGTGGGACCCCCGCGTCAGCGATCGAGGGGTGGAGCGGGCCGGTGCTGGGCTGCGGCGCCTGGAGGGTGCTGGTGGGCTGCGCTGCGGCCCAGTTAGGTAGGTTTTCTCTTTTTTTTCTTTAAACATTTTCCCTTTTCTGTTTTCTTTAAACCCCAATACTTTTGCAAACTAGGTCAAAATTTTATGAAACTTGTTTCTAAATTTTCATAAAATTGAGGTGGTTAACATAGGACCATGGCTTACTGTTTTTACAAAGTTTTTAAGAGCGGCCAAACTAATACAACAAGAGTGCTTAAGAGAATATTAAAATAGGGGTTTTAAATGGGTTTATGTGTTAGGATCTTTGTAGTTGCAATGTTTTCAAAATGTAGGATGCAAATGATGCAAGGATGATGCATGACACTAATAACATCCAAACATAGAATTCTGGGATGTTACAAACCTACCCCCCTTAAGAAGAATCTCGTCCTCGAGATTCGGGTTGGCTAGCAAATAGGTGTGGGTGCTCCGTTCTCATGTCGTCTTCACGTTCCCACGTAGCTTCTTCTTCGGAGTGGTGGTTCCATTGTACCTTACAGAATCTTATAGTCTTAGTGCGGGTAACCCTTTCGGCTGTTTCCAGTATTTTGATGGGTTTTTCCTCGTAGGTAAGGTCGTTCTCCAATTGAACCTCGTCTAGGGAAACGGTGTCTCTTAGCGGTGTTTCAGCCATCTCCGGGTGACACTTCTTTAGTTGTGACACATGAAACACATCATGAACAGTCAGTCCTTCCGGTAGCTCCAACTGATAAGCAACTTCTCCTCTACGGGCCAGAACCTTATATGGTCCTATGAATCGTGGGGCTAACTTTCCCTTGATTCCGAACCTCTTAACTCCACGTAGGGGTGAACTCGGAGATACGCACGGTCCCCTATTTCATAGGCCACATCTCCGCGTTTAGAATCAGCGTAGCTCTTCTGTCGGGATTGGGCTATCTTTAGCCTATCCTGAATCTGTCGCACCTTTTCTTCGGCATCCTTTATCAAGTCCGGTCCAAAAAGACTGCGTTCTCCAATTCCATTCCATAGCAATGGAGTCCTGCACTTCCTGCCGTATAGAACTTCAAACGGATCCATCTTGATACTTGTCTGGTGGCTGTTGTTGTATGAGAACTCCGCATATGGAAGGTTATCGTCCCAACTAGACCCATAGTCTAGTGCGCAAGCTCTCAACATATCTTCCAAAATTTGATTCACCCTTTCTGTTTGGCCATCTGTTTGAGGGTGGAAGGCAGTACTGAATTCTAGTCGGGTTCCAAGAGACTCATGTAGTTGTCGCCAAAACTTTGAGGTAAACTGGGTGCCTCTATCTGACACAATTCCCTTGGGAACACCATGTAGGCTTACAATTCTTGACATGTATATCTTAGCAAGATTAGCACTTGTATATGTGGTCTTTACGGGGATGAAGTGAGCCACCTTGGTGAAGTGGTCTACCACTACCCAGATAGAATCAAATCCAGAACGAGTCCGGGGCAATCCCGTGATGAAATCCATGCCTACCTTGTCCCACTTCCAGTCGGGTATAGGTAGTGGTTGAAGTAATCCTGCCGGTTTCTGATGCTCGGATTTAACTCTGTTGCACACATCACACAGAGAAATATACTCCGCAATATCTCTCTTTAGGTTATTCCACCAGAATCTATCCTTCACATCCATGTACATCTTTGTGTTGCCTGGATGAATTGAGTATGGCGAATCATGAGCTTCTTGTAAAATCATCTTCCTGATATCGGGGTCATTGGGAACGCACAAACGCTTCCCATACCAGAGGGTTCCTTGTTCGTCTAGACGAAATTCTTTAGTATTTCCTTCATTTATCCTGACTCTTATTTCTTCCAACTATTTATCCCCCTTTTGTGCTTCTTGGATCATTTCTTGGAAGGTGGACACTATTTCCATAGTCGCTACGTGTCCTTTCGGGACTATCTCCAACCTGAGATCCCTGAATTGCTTGCATAAATCCTTGGAAGTTCCCCTGCGGTCAGTCCATTCACATACACCTTATGACTTAAGGCATCAGCCACCACGTTTGCCTTTCCGGGGTGGTATTGTAAATCCAAGTCATAATCCTTAATTAACTCAAGCCATCTTCTTTGTCTCATATTCAACTCTTTTTGGGTGAAGATGTACTTCAAACTTTTATGATCCGTGAACACATCACAATGTTTGCCCATGAGGTAGTGTCTCCATGCCTTGAGTGCATGAACCACAGATGCAAGTTCCAAATCATGCGTGGGGTAATTGTGTTCGTGGTTCTTAAGTTGTCGGGAGGCATAGGATACCACTTTCCCATCCTGCATCAATACACTTCCAAGCCCTTGTCGAGAAGCGTCGCAATAGACTTGAAAATCCTTCTGGATATCAGGCAGACACAGAACTGGTGCCGTTACCAGGCGTTTCTTCAACTCTTGAAAACTTGCTTCACATGCCTCGGTCCATAGGAATTTCTTTTCCTTCTTTAATAGTTCTGTCATGGGTTTTGCTATCTTGGAAAAGTTTTCGATGAACCTCCGGTAATGTCCTGCGAGGCCCAAGAAACTTCTAATATCTCCCACATTCTTGGGTGACTCCCATTCCGTCACGGAAGCTACCTTGCTAGGATATACGGCAACTCCTTTAGCTGACACAACATGACCAAGGAATCCCACTTCCTTTAACCAGAACTCGCACTTGCTGAATTTGGCATACGACTTGTGTTCTCTTAGCTTCTCCATGATGAGGCGCAGATGTTTCTCATGTTCCTTCTCGTCCTTAGAGTATATAAGTATATCATCTATGAATACCACGATAAACTTGTCCAAATATTCCATGAACACCTTTTTCATCATGGTCATGAAGTATGCTGGGGCATTGGTCAGACCAAACGACATTACGGTGTACTCATACAATCTGAATCTTGTGGTGAATGCTGTTTTGGGCACATCCTGTTCTCGAATCTTCAGCTGAAAATAGCCTGATCGCAGATCGATCTTCGAGAACACACAGGCTCCTTTTAGCTGGTCAAACAGGTCGTTGATGTTGGGCATAGGATACTTATTCTTAATCGTCACTTCGTTCAACGAGCGGTAGTCCACAACCAGCCTCTTAGTCTTATCCTTCTTTTCCACAAATAGGACGGGTGCTCCCCAAGATGACGCGCTGGGTTGAATGAACCCCTTGTCCAATTGTTCCCTAAGCTGTTTCTTGAGTTCCTTTAACTCGTCCACATCCATATTGTACGGTCTCTTAGCTATTGGCCCCGTGCCTGGCATTAAGTCAATGAGAAACTCGATATCACGGTCGGGTGGCATTCCGGGTAGCTCTTCTGGGAAGACATCTGGGTATTCCTTTACAATAGGTACCTCCTCCAAGATAACCCCCTTAAGAGAGTTCACCATGACTTCTTTAAATGCGAAATTCGATTTGATATGGATCATCTTCCCTTCCGGTGTTGTGAGCATGACAGTTCTCTTGTCACAATCTATGAACCCTTCATATTCGGTCATCCAATTCATGCCCAAGATTATGTCTAATCCTTGTGATTCTAGAACTACTAGACTGGTGGGAAAAATGTGTGTCCCAATCCTTAGTTCTAAATTCCAGCAACCGGAGTTTGCCACTATTTCTCCCCCAGGAGAACTTACCCGTAGAGGAAAATTTATAGTCTCCGTTGGTATCTTGCCTCTATCCACAAATACCCTTGATATGAATGAATGCGATGCACCAGTATCAAAAAGAACAACTGCGGGAATAGAATTGAGTTTGAACTTACCGATCACAGAGTCTGGCGCCTCACAAGCATCCTCCATAGAAACATGATTCACCGTGGCTTTGACAAAAGGATTTGGCTTCTTCCCGTTCCCATTGCCATGGTTGTGTCCATTTCCATTTCCGTTACCATTGCCATTCTTCCTCTCGGGGCAAGAGGTTGCATAGTGCCCTGTTTTGTTGCACTTAAAGCATGTCACCTCACTGAGATCCTTTCCATTGCCGCCATTTCCATTGCGGTTTTTGTGCCCATTGTGTTTGTGGCCACCATGGTTATGACCGTTATGGTTGTGGCCATTATTGTTATAAGGTGGTGGTGAGGAATTTCGCTGCTTCTGGTATGGAACCGAGTGTTTGTGAGGGTTAGATTTCCTCTTGCGATTTTCTATGCTCTTCCTCTTTGATTCAACCACAATGGCTCTGTCCAGGAGTTCCTGAAAGTTGTCAAATTTCTGAGCCACAAGCTGAATGGATATCTCATCATTGAGCCCTCTTAAGAACTCCTCCTGTCTCTTGGCATCAGTGGAGACATCATCGGGTGCATAACGGGCTAGCTTATTGAAAAGCTCACCATACTCGGTGACAGAACGGTGCAGCTGGTGTAGGTCGCGAAACTCGCGCCTCTTTAGAGGCATGACACCAGCAACCACATGATGAGTACGAAAAGCTAACTCAAACTGTTCCCAAGTGATATCATCAATGTCCGGGTGGGTGACTTGGTAGTTATCCCACCATTCTGCAGCAGGTCCCTCAAGCTGGTGTGCGGCATAACGCACCCTGTCGGCTCCGACAGCTTGCACGGTGTCTAGCTTCTTGTTGATCATACGCAGCCAGTCATCAGCGATGATTTTTTCAGTGCTGCTAGTGAAGGTAGGTGGGTTCAGCCTCAAAAACCGAGTCAAGCGATCCTGTTGAGGAGGTGGCGGAGGTGGTGGTGGCGGGTTGTTGTTGTTGTTGTTGTTCTGCATGTTCTGAGTGAGTAGTTGGATCAGCTGGTTCTGAGTGGCCAAAAGTTCTGCTATTTCTGGCGGAATTTCGGGGTTCGCACGTCTTGGCGGCATCTGTGGGGTTTAAGAGAATAGTTAAGAAATAGACAGAAAGACTAAGTAGTAAACTCCTACCCTTATGAAAATACACCAAGCACACAAGGCACACAAGGCATAACAACACAAAATTATCATAGGGAACAACCAAGTATAACTAAACCAACTTGTCTTGGTATTTATTACATTTGCGAATAACGTTCTACTATAGACTTAAAGGTGGTCCAACTAGTACACATCTTCCACGCCTTCCTCTTCCTCGTCCGCGAACCAGTAACCTTCTTGCTCTAGATTTGTCTTGTACAACTCCATCTCCTTTGTGGTGGCTTCAAGCTTCTCTTGGAGGTCCTTTATCTCATCCTGTAGCTTCTTGGTAGTGGCTTCCAGCTGCTCCTGAAGTCCCTCCTTCTCGCTCTGTAGCTCCTCCACTAAACTTGACTTCCTTGCGGCTTCAAGTTGCTTTGCCAAGTCCCTCTTGGAAGCACGCACATCATTGATTATCTTGCAAAGGCCTTCAGTTTGTACTTCATCTCCATCGATCTGCTGTTTGAGTTCCCTAATTCTCTTGTTTTTATTTATCACCCTCTTCTCTTGGTTAGCGAAGTTCTTCTCTTGGTCCTGGAATTTTATCTCTTGGAGCTTCATTGCCTCTTCCTGCTGTTTGATCATTTCTTCCTTCTCCTTGATGAGGGCGCATAGCTCGTCGTTCTTCAACATCTCGAGGAAGGTACCCTTTTCAAGGTCATGGATGTGGCACTCCAAGTCTTGATATTGTGTTCTTCGGCGTTTGGTAGAAGTTCTTTCCTCAAAGGTTAACTCCATGGGAATTCCTTCCTCATCTCTTCTTCCAAAGAGGCCGCCGCAGTGTCCTTGGAGAGCTTCATGATGACGTCCACATAGGCGACCAATGAGTTGTTGCAAGCTAATGCTGAGGGCCTTCTCCTTGGAATCGCTAACAATGTGGATTGCTATGTCTTCCTCCGGGTTCTTGCCTCGCTCTTTTCCTGGCTGGATGACCTTGACTCCCCAACAGCCGTCCTTGTGGAGTTTCTTCATTATGCTCCCTTGGATTGTTGGGAGAGGAAGGTCCAAACGTGTGAGTAGATCCATGAGGCATCCTCCAAAGCGAAGGGGCTTGATATCCGCGACGGTGTCGTAGAGGAAGCTTGTCATCTTTGAGTTAGAAGAACGAGGGTTAGATATTTAAACAAGTAGAGGAAAGCAGATACTAGATGTGCGGAAAAATAACTTAGTAGAAAAGCAAGTAATGCACTAAAGTTAGAGGTGGTTCCAATCCTAGGGTCACGTCCTACAGGCAACGATGTGCTCTGATACCATCTGTAGTGGCCTCGGATCTGTAAGGATCCTAAGTCCCTGTGATTAACATGCTAGTACCTGGATCAATAGCTAGCACTCACAGTCGATGAAATATCATGTAAAACACAAAGTCTTTATTACACGAAGAATCCAGAGTATGAAATTATTACAGAATTTGCTTAGCATTATGCTAGCTCAAATAACAGCGGAAACATAAAAGTAGCATGAGTCCATCAATGCCCTGGCTTGTCGAGTGTAGACCCGCGATCCCTACGCACCTTTAAATCTTCGGATTCTGCACATAAGACGTGCAGCCAACAAGTTGGGTCAATACTTTGAATGTATTGGCAAATTACACCAAGGAGAGAAAAGACTATCTCTACATGCAAGGCTGGTATAGACTGTAGAGTTCATTTGCACAAAGCTAATTTTCTTAAGTAGAGAAGAATAGAAGATTGCCCTACTTTGTAAACATTTGCTTGGATAGAATAAGGTCGAGTGGCACACGAGGATATTACGCACCAAGTGTCCAAACAACCGAACACTTGGATATTACGCACCAAGCGTCACTTGGATATTACACACCAAGTTCCCAAATTCCCACCCATTAGCGATATTACGCACGCCATGGGGTTTCAAAACTTTGTTTTAGAAAAGAGAGAGGAAGATCCTTCAGAGGCTCCATCCTTCAGACGCTCATTGTTGTTCTGTTACCGTGAACACGGCTGATCGATCAGATTGCAATACTCTCGAGAGTTTGTGCACTTTACCCACAATCCACGATCAAGCCCTTTTACAGACAAGACCATGGTGAGGCTTTCCCTTAGTAGCCCCTCTACCTTCCGGATCCAACCGTGCCAAGAACCTCCAAATGTTGGTACCCAGGTGAGGTTTCCCACTAAGTACTAGGCCAAGACAGAGCCCATAATGTATTGTGGCTGCACTGGAAGCTTCTGAATTCTGAAACATGGCAGACTTCTTTGATTCCTGGGCGGCCATCCTCCACCAAAATCACACTCGTTGACCCGACAACCATTCCGCCCAGAAGAAAACTTAGTTTTATTTTGAAGTGGATTTGAGAGGAAAAGTTTGCTCTAGAGAGCCTTTATACTTAGAAAATTCTTTGTCTTTCGAACCCCCCAACGGTACTTTGTATATATATAGCATAGCAAGCAACACTTAGCAAAAACAAGGGTAACCTATTAGGATGGGAAATCCTAAGTATAGAGCTACTCATGGCATTCTACAAAATCATCGCACTTGCAAAATAATACTAAGGAAAACTCTACTAGATCATCCTACACATGCATACTACAGAGTTTTGAAGATCACATGCATAGAATCAAAACTGGGACAAAATTATGAACAAGTGGTGTAACTTGCCTTGATCCGAGCAGCACTCTACACAATAGCACTCCTTAGCGCACTCCGAGCAATCTAACGAATCACAAACATAGATTTGAGCACAACTTGCTCAAAGCATACACAAAGGAAAACATGCATGCATGCAACATGGTAGTTTATGTAAGGTTGTTTAAATTGATTGAGGTAGCAAGTTTGTGTTGTGATGGTGTAAGGGTGTCACTAGGATTTATTTTCCAAGGGTTTTAGATCTAATTTGAATCACTAAAACAATTCCGAGGATTATAGGAGATCAAACCATCTAAATAGCCCCAAGTTAGATCTAATAATCCTAAGCAAAGCTTGATGATTTGGATCAGTAGGTATTGTGGAAACAAAATTATTGCAACAAGATTCAAACAAAAAGGAATTTCAATTGTTTTTATATAGATTAAAACTCTCTAATCCAATGATTAAAAACTACACCTAAAACATTACTGAAAACCTGCAATATTATTACATATTTAGATTCTACATAAAATTAGGAATCCAACGGTATATTATAAGATATATTTGGCCAAATATTCGATTTTTGGTGAATTTCGCAAGTTTAAAACCAAATCTGCAACCAGATTTGAATCTCACTTAAAAACTTAGCCAGGTGGATTCGTCTGACTGGTCCAGCTGGACCGACGCGGCGCTGACGCGGCTACGGGCGCGGCTCTGCCACACGGCAGCATGGTATTGGCCAGTACCGCTTCGTCCTCCCATCTAATCTACACCGTCCAACTCGGATCCAACGGACGGGAGCGGTGGCGAGAACTTACCGGCGGCGTCGATGGCGAGACGGCGGCGGCGCGTTCAGACGTGGTCGTCGGCGATGTTGTGGTGGTTCCCTGAAGCAGCGGAGAGCACGACAGCGCTCTACTCCTTCTCGCGGTCCTGCCTGCGTGATCGGATTCGGCTCCCCTGTCCTCGTCTAGGCGCACACCTCCACTGGTTACCGCGGCTCCGGCAGCACGTCGGCGAGAAATCCCCGACGTTGTGCTGCACAAGGGAAGGAAGGAAGGATCGGGGGTGAGGCGGTGTTGCACGGGAAAGGAGATTAACGGCAAGGAGGAGCTCGGGGTGGCTCGAGTCGCCGGATCGGAACCTTCCCGAGCGCGACGCCGGCGAGGGAGAGCGGCAGCGGTTCGGCGAAGTTTGCTAGGGTTTTCGGGGGGGGGGGGGAAATGACGAGAGGGGGCGGCTTATAAGGGCCAGAATCTTGGGGAAGGGGGCGGTCGAGTCCGGCGCGGTTTGGAGTCCGACGCGGCGGAGGAAGTCGTGCTCGCCGCGGACCCCAGGAGGGAGATGACAGGGTGGGACCCCCGCGTGCTGGGCTGCGGCGCCTGGCGGGTGCTGGTGGGCTGCGCTGCGGCCCAGTTAGGTAGGTTTTCTCTTTTTTTTTCTTTAAACATTTTCCCTTTTCTGTTTTCTTTAAACCCCAATAAATTTTGCAAACTAGGTCAAAATTTTATGAAACTTGTTTCTAAATTTTCATAAAATTGAGGTGGTCAACATAGGACCATGGCTTACTGTTTTTACAAAGTTTTTAAGAGGGGCCAAACTAATACAACAAGAGTGCTTAAGAGAATATTAAAATAGGGTTTTTAAATGGGTTTATGTGTTAGGATCTTTGTAGTTGCAATGTTTTCAAAATGTAGGATGCAAATGATGCAAGGATGATGCATGACACTAATAACATCCAAAAACAGAATTCTGGGATGTTACACCGGATGTGCGGGTCGTGGCTGTTATCTCCGTAGCGTGCATTTATTGGTAATTTGTAGGGGATATGCAGCATATGGGTGGGAGCCCTCAATGTCCCACGATAGTTCCGGCATCTAAACGGTCTGTACTGCCAATTTCCGTAATTCAATAGGTGGGCTGGCGTACACCAAGGATACATGCGGGATCGCGGAGAAGGTAGTGATTGGCTTGGGTCTTAGTATGGGCCTCACACCAAGGAAGTGTGAACGGGTTCACGGCCCGGATGTGCAACAAAGCTAAGATCTCTCATGGGTAAAGTAACGCACCTCTGCAGAGTGTAAGAACTGTAACTTGTTACTCCCTGTTCCGGGAAGGAGCTACGAACGCGGTGGGAAAGGAACTCCATGAAAGTTCTGGTAAACCCGTGAAGGCTTACGGACATAGCCTTTTAGAATAAAATCCACCTTTGAAGAGATGTTTATGAAAACTTGCATTGCCTATGACCTATGGTCTGTGGCTATAGATATAGTGCATCAAACACTCCTTTTCTAGTGAACTTGCTGAGTACACTCGTACTCAACGTATCTTCTTAACCCTTGCTAGATTCTGAAGCCATTAATGACGACGTCTACATCAAGTCATGCTCCACGAATTATCATCAAAAGCTAAAGCTCTTCAATGAAGTCAAGAAGGTCAACATATACACCAACTCAAGTGAAGACGAAGTTATCGATTGGATAGGAATATAATCTCTAGCCATAGAACCTATTTCTTTAGTGTATTATAATAGCAGCAATGCCAAACCATTAGTTAAGATACTAGTCTTAATAGTATGTTAGTTTTTGATTTATTTATTTCTGATTATTCTTTGTAAGAAGTTTCTTTCTCTCTCTTTAACCTAGAGTGTTCTTTGGATCTTGTGTAAAGAGTTGAGTTGTAACCTATAGTCATGTCTTGGACCTGCTGTGTTTCTGTTGTAACACTCTGAGGGATGTAATACTAGTGAACGGTGTTTCATTGGTGTTATGTCAAAGACTATAGTGTACTACATCATGTAGTGGTATGCTGGGTCACCGCAGTTTTTGATAAACATAATTATATGATGCAAATGAATAGGCGGGAATGGATGTACGGTGACCAACGTGAACCCTAGTATATTAAGGGCGTGGATAAATTTATCGATGTGGCTACGGAAAACAAAGAGAATGGTTTTATGCATTATCCATGTGTTAAATGTCAGAACGACAAGGAGTACTCTTCCTTGAAAATCATTCGCAGCCACCTTGTTATGAAAGGTTTCATGCCCAGCTATAATTACTGGACCAAGCATAGATAAAGAGGGGTTATGATGGAAGACAATGAAGAAGAAGAGGATGATGATAACAAATATCATCATATGTTTCCTGAATACGGTGATACTGCAATGGAAGACAATAAAGAGGAAGGAGGTGAAGAACGGGCATCAGATGATCCCCCCGATGATCTTGGTCGGGTCATTTTTGATGCATAGTGAGACTATGAAACAGAAAAGGAGAAGTTGAAGTTCGAGGGCATGTTTGAAGATCAAAAAAAAATATTGTACCCAAATTGCAAAGATGGCAACAGTGTGGTCCAGCTGACTCCACATTTGAGAAGTTGCTAAAAATAATGAAGCCGAAGCTTCCAAAGCATAACGAATTTTCCGAGAGTATGTACGAAGCAAAGAAGACTCTCTACCCTCTAGGATTAGATGTGCAGAAGATACATGCATGCATTAATGATTGCATCCTCTACCGCGTAGGAGTACGAGAATTTAGATAAATGCCCGGTATGCACTGCATTGAGGTATAAGATCAGACGAGATGACCCTGGTGATATTGAGGGAGAGCCCCCGGAAGAGGGTTCCTGCTAAGGTTATGTGGTATGCTCCTATAAACCACAGTTGAAACGCATGTTCAGAAACAAAGAGCATGCCAGGTTGTTGCGATGTCACAAAGAAGACCATAAGAAAGACAGAAAGTTGAGACACCCCGCTGCTGGGTCGCAGTGGAGAAAAATCGAGAGAGACTTTCCAGACTTTATAGGTGACGCAAGGAACTTATGGTTTGGCCTAAGTACGGATGGAATGAATCCTTTTGGGGAGCAGAGATGCAGTCACAACACCTGTCCTATGACTCTATGTATCTACAACATTCCTCCTTGGTTGTGCATGAAGCGTAAGTTCATTATGATGCCAATGCTCATCCAAGGCCCGAAGCAACCCGACAACGACATTGATGTGTACCTAAGGCCATTAGTTGAAGAACTCTTATAGCTGTAGGGCAAACCAGGTGTATGTGTGTGAGATGATCACAAACATGAGCCATTTGACCTATGAGGGTTGTTTTTTGTAACCATCAATGATTGGCATGCTCTTAGTAACCTTTCAGGACAAACAAAGAAGGGATATAAGGCATGCATGCACTGTTTAGATAAGACTAAATATACATATTTGGATAAATGCAAGAAGGTTGTGCACCTGGGGAATCAATGATTTCTTCCGACCAATCATCCTGTAAGAAAGAAAGGCAACCATTTCAAAGGTGAGGCAGATCATTAGAAGAAGCCTGACCTCCCTACTGGTGATGATGTATTTGGTATGGTCAAGGACATAGAAGTAATCTTTGGAAAGGGTCACTGCGGTCAATCTGTTCCGAATGATGTCACTACAGGACACGCTCCCCTGTGGAAGAAGAAATCTATATTTGGGAGCTACCCTATTGGAAAGTCCTACATGTCCGCTCTTCAATCGACGTGATGCATGTGACAAAGAATCTTTGCGTGAACCTGCTAGGATTCCTGGGCGTGTATGGAAAGACAAAAGGTACACCAGAAGCACGGGAGGACCAACAACTTATGAAAGACCCAAAGAACATGAATACACAGAACAAGATGCATAAAGGGCGTCACTTAAATCGTGCCAGCTATGCTCTTACCAAAGTAGAGAAGGAAATCTTTTTTGAAGTCCTTAACAGTATCAAGGTGTCGTCTGGATTCTCATCTAATATAAAGGGTATAATAAATATGGCAGAGAAAAAATTCCAAAACTTGAAGTCTCATGACTGTCACGTTATTATAACACAGTTGCTTCCGGTTGCATTGAGGAGGCTTCTACCGGAAAATGTTCAAGTACCATTATGAAGCTATGTGCATTCCTTACTGCAATATCTCAGAAGGTAATCGATCCAAATATTCTACCAAGGTTACAGAAGGATGTGGTACAATGTCTTGTTAGTTTTGAGTTGTTGTTCCCACCATCCTTCTTCAATATTATGACGCATCTCCCGGTTCACCTAGTGGAAGATATTGCCATTCTCGGTCCTGTATTTCTACACAATATGTTCCCCTTTGAGAGGTTCATGGGAGTCTTAAAGAAATATGTTCATAACCGTACTAGGCCAGAAGGAAGCATATCCAAGGGCTATGGAACAGAGGAGGTCATTGAGTTTTGTGTTGACTTTATTCCTGACCTTAAGCCGATTGGTGTTCCTGAATCGCGGCATGAGGGGAGAGAAAAGGAACAATGGGAAAGAAAACAATGATATATAGGGATGGGGAATCTTTCACTCAAGCACACTACACAGTTCTACAGAATTCCACCTTGGTAGCTCCGTATATCGAGGAACACAAGAATATTGTATGCTCCAACAACCCAGGGAAGCCTGACTCCTGGATTAGAGATGAACACATGAAGTCTTTCAGCAGTTGGTTTCGAACACATATCATGAATGACACCACTGTTGGAGATCAGCTATACTTGTTGTCCAGGTCACCATCTTCTACTATATTGAATTTCCAAGGGTACGAAATAAATGGGAATGCATTTTACACGATCGCCCAAGATAAAAAGAGCAACAACCAAAACAGTGGTGTCCGCTTTTATGCAACAGACGAGAATGGGCAAAAGGTCACATACTATGGTTACATAGAGGAGATATGGGAACTTGACTATGGAGTTTCTTTTAAGGTCCCTTTGTTTCGCTGCAAATGGGTAAACCTGAATGGAGAAGGGGTAAAGGTAGACCAGTTGTACGGAACCATTCGTCCTAGCCAATGATGTGGCTCGGGTTTTCTATGTGAAGGACATGTCCTCTAGAACAAAAAAAGAAAAAAAATAAGCAAACGAATACATCATACGACGATCCAAAGCGTCACATAGTTCTTTCAAGGAAAATAAACATCGTGGGAGTCGAGGACAAGACAAACATGTTAGAAGATTATAATAAGTTTGATGAAATTCCGCCATTCATAGTGAAAACTGACCTAAGCATCCCATTAAGTAATTAAGATGCTCCATGGTTACGGCTGAAGCGATCATAAGCAAGGGACATACGCCAATAAGTTCATGGCCTCATATTGTGAATCTAAATGCCAGGAGACATGATAGCTCATTTTGTGAAGGATATTTTATGATGTTTTTTAATTTTCCAAGTTTAATATTAATAAATGCCAAGGGAGGCCTTTAGTCCCGATTCCATAGTCCTAGTTTTTTAATATTAATAAATGTATTGAGTGTTAGTCTTGGTTTATGGTTGGACCGGGACTAAAGGGGGCTTTAGTCCCGATTCCATAGTCCTAGTTAGGAAATCGGGACTAATGGACCATTTCGTACTACAATTTGTGATGCCTGGGAGATAACTAATTTCACATATTAGGGAGTGCCTCTATGACCAACTTTATGGAGATGCCGGAAGACCGGCTCCGGCGGATCTCCCTAAAGTTGGCCGTAGTGGTGTCCTTGCTCTCGCATACCATCTTGCAGCTTATAACTTCTCTAACTAGATAAATACGCCTAGGAGCTAACTAATTTCACATATTAGGGATAGAATCTATGGCCAGTTTGTTGGAGATGCCTGAGGACTCAATCCTCCGGCATCTCGCTCAAACTGGCTATAGTGTTATCTCTGCTCTCGCACACCATATTGGAGATTCCTGAGGACTCACAAGGATGCCTATTTATAGTACAAGCATCACGACATAACGTCGACACTCATGACATAATGTCGATAGTCACCCCTGTCATTAGTGCTGCCATTCACCAACATAGTGTCTCCACTCACCAAAATAGTGTCACCACTCACTGGCATAGTGTCACCACTCATGTTTTGTCCCGGTTGGTTTATCCAACCGGGAATAAAGGTTCATCTTTAGTCCTGGTTGGAGACACCATCCAGTACTAAATATGCTCGTGCCGGCTCTAACCTATCACAACCCATTAAGTCACGGTTGGTTTCTCTAGAAGGGACTAAAGATGAACCTTTAGTCCTGGTTGGATATACCATCCTGGAATAAAGATATTTCTCTAAAAAACCTTCACAAAATGACCTATCATGTTTGAGTTTTCATCGCTTTTTTGAGGGTATTAACAGCAGGAAAGGTTCCTACTGCCTCTTTTTCATTAAATCAAGGGTCAGAAGTTGCAGTGTTACATATTTACAAATTACAAAGGATTAAGAAATCCTGAAGAAGTAGAAAGGCCTAGGAACCAAGAAATTACAAGCTATGGATTAAGCTTTTGATGAGTGGATGGAAATCTTATTTTGTCATGTGGACCAACAGAGATAAGTAAGTAGCAAGCCTTGTCTTACAGGATTGAACCGAAGGTTGTATGTTGTTAAACCATAGGTTATTTCTCTCCTTCCAGATGTTCCAGGATCCAAGCAAAGTGATCTCCATAATTTTTTTTGTTCCAAGCTTGTTTTCCTTGCTCAATAATCATAAGCCTACAACCAGGCATATGCCAAGATATATTAACTGTGCTCCGGCAAGCTTGGCTGAAGGGGCATTGAAAGAGCACGTGTTCAATTGTTTCTTCAGGAGGATGGCTACACATTAGACAATTGTGTCCTGTCCCAAGGGTGTAGTGCCTTCTTTTAAGCATGTTTCTTGTATTCAGTCGATCTGATAAGATAAGCCATCCAAAAAACTTAACTTTTGGGTTACATTTGGACTTCCACAGCCACTTGAAAGCAATGTGGGGGTTCATATTTCTAAAGTTGAACTGGTAATATCGGCTGGGTGTAAAATATTTGGCTCCCCAAACATAACTCCAAGTGTATTTTAGGTTTTCACTGAGTTGAATTCCTCTGCAATTATTCTGAATGGTCCTTAATTCAGTTAAAGCTTTTGGTGACAGAGGGGGATGAAATATAGATGCCAAATTTTCCGAGGTGATAAATTCCTAGACAGAGATATCTTCATTCTTGACATAGGAGTAAATAACATGGTGGCTTTCTTCTAATATAGTGTCAGACCATTTATCTTTCCAAAATAAAGTAGAGGCTCCATCACCAATTGTACTCCTAGACACTCCTCAAAATAAATGAGATAGTTTAAAAACATCTCTCCACCAGAAAGAGCCATAAGGCCCAACAACATGTGGAATTATATTAGTACAATAAGAATTCCAAATCAGAGGGACCCAGGGGGTGTTATCCTTGTTGTAATTTTTTTGAAGGAATTTTAACAACATGCCTTCATTTTGTATTTTTAGATTAAGGATGCCAACACCACCTTTATTCTTTGGCCTAGTGAATTACATTTTTCACATTCTTCAGTCTTTTTAGTCCATAAACAATGTCTTTGGATTTTCTCTATGTGTCCCACAATCTTATCTGGTAATTTGATTGAGCACATTGTAAATGTTGCAATTGAGGCAATTAAGGAATTAATCATAGTCACTCTCCCACTATAAGACATCATCATAAATGATGCAGAAACCTTTCTCTCAATTCTATCAATCAGTGGCATTAGGTCATATACTGTGGGTTTAGTGGTGCCAAGAGGGAGACCTAGATAGGTGAATGGATTGTAGCAATGGAACAACCCAGCATATCTGCAATTTCCTTAGTGATATTCTCTATCAGGTTTATTAATATCAGATGAGATTTTTGGAAGTTAATCTATAAACCAGTAGAAAGAGCATATTTATGAAGTATTCCTTTCATCACTTGAACTTGATCTTTATCTGATTGAATTATGATCAAAGTGTCATCTGCATACTGGGCTACTAGAAAATCCTGTCCAAAATCTGGGGAGAAGGGAGCTTTGAGGATGTTCTCTCTGAATGCATTATTGGTTGCAGACTGCAACAGATCAGCAACTAGGACAAATATGAGGGGGGACAGTGGATCTCCTTGCCTAACTCCTCTTTTATAGTGAAATTTCCTTCCAGGTACCCCATTCAGCAAAACAGCAGATTTACCAGTGCCAAAAATAATTTCAATCCACTTTAGCCATTTATCATCAAACCCCATTTGTTTCATAATTTTCATCATAGCAATATGGTCAATGGTATCAAAGGCCTTGGCAAAGTCCAGCTTGAGAAGAATAATTTCTTTCTTGGAGGTTTCACATTGATATAAAAATTCAAATGCCCATGCAAGGAAATCTTGAATGTTTTTGCCTTTGAGAAAACCATACTGATTTTTATGAACAATTTTCAGGATTATCTTCTGGAGTCTATTAGCAAAATGTTGGTGATGAGCTTCAGCACACAATTTAGCAGAGTAATTGGGCTAAAATAATTTACAGTTTCAGGTGAGCCCATCTTAGGAATAAGTGTTATGTGTCCCATGTGTATGCTTTCTAAGTTCAGGTCTCCTTCATAAAACTGGAAGCATAGTGTATAAATATCTTCCTTGATGATGTGCCAACAAATTTTTAGGAAAATTCCATTAAAACCATCAGGGCCCGGAGCCTTGTCATTAGGCATTTTTTAACCACCTTGTCAATTTCCTCTTTGGTAAAGGGCAGGGACAGTGCTTCAAGGCCAACTGTTGGAGTAATCAGATGTTGTAGATCAAAAAGCATATTCGGCTAGGTGGAAGTACCCAGTCTTTCCTTATAAACATGAAAAACAGCCTTTTCCTTGTCAACATGCTTAGTAACTAAAGAACCATCAGTTAATTATAGAGAGGCAATATTATTCCTTCTATATATTTTAGTGGCAAAGTTGTGAATTTTTGTGTGTTTTCATCTCCAAACTTTGTCCATCTAATCGTGCATATTTTCTTCCTATATTTATTTTGGTACTGCAGCAGTCTTGCTAAATGAGCTTTTAGAATTTTCCTAAAGTTTGCTTCTTGACAGAACAAAGGCCTTCTATCTTCAAGTTCAGAGAGAACCCTGTTTGTATTTTCAATACAAGTGGACAATTTTGAAATTGATTTGCTCCAAAACTTCAAATCATATCTTACCTGTTTGAATTTTGCATTGATGTTTGCAGCACTATCGGGTTTATGAGTTGGTTTTCCCCAACTTTGTGTTACTGTTTCAAGAAATCTAGGATGGGACACCCAATAATTTCAAATCTGAAAACCCTACTTCCAAGGATCTTAGTTTGGATAGAAACAACACAAGGAGTATGATCAGAAGTTGGCTTTCCTTGTGTGGATACAACTGTATTAGGATAGCTAGTTGTCCATTGAATGGATGTAAAAAACCAATCTAGTTGTTCCAGGAGTGGGTCTTGTTGCATATTGCTCTAGGTAAACTTCCTTCCTTTAATTGGCAGTTCAGTGAGATGTTGTTCTCTAATGAAATCATTAAAAATGAGCATGTCATTAATGTTCCCACCAAGCTTATTCCTGTTTGCATGGGATCTAATGAAGTTAAAGTATCCCATTAAGATCCAGTCTTCATCATCAAGAATGTTAACCTCAAACAACCATTTAACAAATTTTCATCTCAATTCCCCATTGCATGGGCCATAAATGTTAATTAGAGTCTAGGACTAAGCTGATTGAGTAGAGATAAAATGGATAGAGAGTGCAAATTGTTCACAATGCATTACCATCCTAGAAAAATGGAGCTATTCCAAATAATAATCAGGCCCCCAGAAGCACCAACAGAAGGCACATAAACAAACTCATCAAATCTTGACGGACAACAAGCTTTAATAAAGCTCAAATCAAAAGGCTCCTTTTTTGTCTCTTGCAAGCAATTAACTGAACATCCACTTACATTAATAGCATTCATTAAATCTAACTTCTTCTCTCTTGCATTAAGCCCCCTGATGTTCCAACACATAATTACCCATTGTTTAAGCAATGAAATTATTACAACTGAAATATAGAAAACAAACTAAAGATGGACATGCACTAGGCACTGTCTTCCTCCTCCAAGCTTGCCATGAGATTCTTAGGAGTGATTTCATCAGGAGGAACACCACATAGAGAAATGCCAATGGATTGAAGCACTGGAATTGGAGTGGGAAGAAGGGTCTTGTCAGTAGCCAGGTCTTCATTGATAGATATCATCTGAGACTGGTTGACCTCCTCTCTATCTTGTAAATCAGTAATTACCACTGCTGGAAACTTTCTTGGATTCACTTTGGATTTAGTCTGCTTGGCATCACATATGATATTTGGTTTAAATACCCTGTATCTAGTAGACCTGGAACTCCTTTTGACTTGGTTGGTAGAAATAGGTGTCCCAAGTGCCAAATCCTCTGGATCATCTAGGAGCTTCCTATTGCTACCAACATGGGAAAAGGGTTGCAGATCAGGTTCCACCATATGTTGAACAACAAAAGTCAAATTCTTCTTTTCTGACTGGAACAAAAACTCCATTTCTCCAAACATTTCAAACTGAATAGACTTTGGCAGTGATACCGAGAAAATTAGGAAATTGGAAATTGGTTTTAGGTTTCATCGCTTTCGGTCCAAATGACCAATGTTATGTGCAGAATCATAGCATATTTTGTGATACGGTGCCCACATTGTGTATGCATGTGCATCTTGGGATTGCAAACAATGTTGCAGTAGGAAGTTTTCCTTTTCGTGGCACGGAAAAGCCATTTTCTATTTTCCGAGCGCAAAAAACGGGTCGTTTTGTGAAGCAACCACCAAAATGTTGTTTCATAATGCTAGCTCCCCATTTTTATAAAATACTAGACCACCTTACATGGATGATTTACCAACCGGGAGATCTCAAACCTTTCCTTCCTTCTTCGGTAAAAAAGACAAATGTCTGCCGAATCGGTAGGAAGTGGGTCTGGTTTGAACTACAGGTATATGATCTAACGCCCGTGATTTTTTTAAAAATAATTTTTAGACTCAAAATATGTTGTTTCTTCAGAGATCCAATGCAAGTTCTAACGAGGTTCGTCCCCTATCTTCATGCACGCTGTTTTGACCTTAGTTTGAAATGGGAAAAATCGAAATGGGCATAAGAAATTCAAAAACGGTCCGAACAATGATCCTTTGCGTGGTGTCATATTATGTGACATAGTTTTAAGGAAAAATACAAAAGTTGGTATATTGGTTACGTTTCGAAAAAACCTTCACAAAATGACCTATCATGTTCGAGATTTCAAGGCTTTCGGTCCGAATGAACAATATTATGTGCATAATCGTGGCATAGTTTGTGATATTGTGCCCATATTGTGCAGGCATGTGCATCGTAGGATTGCGACCTTTGTTGCAGTAGAAAGTTTTCCTAATCGTGGCACGGAAAAGCCATTTTCTATTTTCCGAGCGCAAAAACGGGTCGTTTTGTGAAGCAACGACCAAAATGCTGTTTCAGAATGCTACCACCCCATTTTTCTAAAATACTAGACCACCTTACATGGACGATATCCCAACCGGGAGATCTCAACCCTTTCCGTCCTTCTAGGGTAAAAAATACAAATGTCTGCCGAATTGGTAGGAAGTGGGTCCGGTTTGAACTATAGGTACATGATCTAACACCCGTGATTTATTGAAAAAAATTATTTTTAGACTCACAATATGTTGTTTCTTCAGAGATCCAATGCAAGTTCTAACGAGGCTCGTCCCCTATCTTCATGCACGCCATTTTGACCTTGAAATGGGAAAAATTCGAAACGGGCATAAGAAATTCAAAAATGGTATGAACAATGTAAATCCTTCGCGTGGTGTCATATTATGTGACATAGTTAGAAGGAAAAATACCAAACTTGGTATATTGATTATGTCTCAAAAAACCCTTCATAAAATGACCTATCATGTTCGAGGTTTCATGCCTTTCGGTCCAAATGACCAATGTTATGTGCAGAATCGCGACATAGTTTGTTATACTGCGACCATATTATGCATGCATGTGGACGTTGGGATGGTGAACAATGTTGTAGTAGGAAGTTTTCCTTTTCATGGCACGAAAAAGCCATTTTCTATTTTCTGAGCGTAAAAAATGGGTCATTTTGTGAAGCAACCACCAAAATGCTATTTCAGAACGCTACCACCCATGTTTCCAAAATATTATACCACCTTACATGGACGACCTCCCAACCAGGAGATCTCAAATCTTTTCGTCCTCCCCGGGTGAAAAAGACAAATGACTGTCGAATCGGTAGGAAGTGGGTCCGGTTTGAACTACAGGTACATGATCTAACGCCCGTGATTTTTTTTAAAATCATTTTAGACTCACAATATGTTGTTTATTTAGAGATCCAATGTAAGTTCTAATGAGGCTCGTCCCCTATCTTCATGCACGCCGTTTTAGCCTTAGTTTGAAACGGGAAAATGGTTAATAGTTTAAATAGTTACAATAATTAAAACAGAAAATGGTTTCAAATTAGTTATTCAAATTTAAACACTTTTATTTTTAAAGTTTTTTAAGATTCCAAAATATGTGAAAAATATTAGTTAATTCATTTTTAATAAAAAATGGTTAATAGTTTAAATAGTTACAATAATTATTTTAGAAAACAAAAAATAGTTTTGAATTAGTTATTCAAATTCAAACACTATTTATATTTAAAGTTTTTTAAGATTCCAAAATATGCAAAAAAATTAGTTAATTCATTTTTAATTGAAAATGGTTAATAGTTTAAATAGTTAAAATAATTATTTTAGAAAAAAGAAAATGGTTTTGAATTAGTTATTCAAGTTCAAACACAATTTATGCTTAAAGTTTTTAAATTCCAAAATATGCAAAAAATATTAGTTAATTCATTTTTAATTAAAAAGGGTTGATAGTTTAAATAGTTACAATAATTATTTTAGAAAACAGAAAATGGTTTTGAATTAGTTATTCAAATTCAAACACTATTTATGTATGCAAAAAATATTTGTTAATTCATTTTTAATTGAAAATGGTTAATAGTTTAAATAGTTAAAATAATTATTTTAGAAAACATAAAATGGTTTTGAAGTAGTTATTCAAATTCAAACACTAATAATGTTTAAAGTTTTTTAAGATTCCAAATGATTTACCATTTAAAAACCATTACAAATTTAAACTCCTAAATAAAAAATAAGGCGGGAACCTGGATAGAAAAGTTGAAAAGTTTTTGAAAACAGGCCCTTTAGTCCCGGTTGGAGCCGTGGGCTCTACGCGCAAGCCCAAAATTGGACAAAAGGTTGGAGCATACGTCCTAGTTGGAGCCACCAACCGGGACGTATGACCCTTTAGTCCCGGTTGGTAGCGCCAACCGGGACGAAAGGTCCTTTAGTACTTAACCGATGTGACCCTTTATCCTTCCCGAATCTTGTTTCACACTCACCCAAACGGATCGCCATCGCCTCCGTGAGGACAAGTGCTCGGACGCCTTTAGGCCGCCCAACCGCTGCCCCGCTGCCGGCCTCCACGCACTGCCTCGCTGTGCTGATCCTCCTCGATGTAGGAATTGGAGCCGCGTGACCGGAATCGACCGCGTCTTCCCTGTCACCGACAAGCTCCGCCGTCGCCATTCGCCGTTGCTGCCGACCTCCTTCGTCTTCTCCAAGGCTACACATGCGTCGAGGGTGAGCTTGTAATTCTCCTGGACCCCTTCTTTCCTCCCCTCTCGCTCTATCCAGCTCCCCCGTCACATGCCACCGTCCGCCGCTGCATGTTGTCGTGCGCCCTATTCCGGTGACCAAATCCGGGAGGTGCCATCGTAGTTAGGTTCGCCTCGACGCCCTCTTTTGAACAAGCCCGCGCACGCCTGATACGTCGTAAACGTATCTATAATTTTTGATGCTCCATGCTTGTTTTGTATCAACTATCTTATGTTTTGTCTACACTTTGAGGCGTTTTTATACATTTTCTGAAACTAACCTATTGATAAGATGCCGTAGTGCCAGTTGCCTGTTTTCTGCTGTTTTTGGTTTCAGAAAAGCTAGTAAATAAATATTCTTGGAATTAGACGGAACAAAAGCCGAAGTTCATATTTTCTAGACGCAACATGGAGCCCGAAGGAGAAACAAAGTGGATCCACGAGGCGGCCACACCTACGGCTGGCGCGGGTCCACCCTAGGATGCGCCGCTCTATGGTGTGGGCCCCTCGAGCGTCCACCAACCTTGCCCCTTCGCCTATATAAACACCCTGTAACATACCACCCTTTTGTGTAATATAAATAAAGACATGTTTGAGCATTGCACGCATTCATAACATCTGCACTTTTGTTTAAACAAGTAAGAACAAATAAAACCCTAATAACCTCCACGTCTATTTGAAACCATTCAAATGGGTTTTATATTTGAAAAACTATCAAAATGAATGGAACCCAAAGTGAATAAAAGGGTTCCACATTATTTTATATACTTCATAAAAGTTCTTGTAATTTGAAATTATTCAAAAAAAAAACAAATTTGAATTCAAAGTACAAAAGAAATCCGAAAATAGGAATAGAAAACAGATTCCTGGAAAAAAATCTATCTAACCTAGCTACTGGGCCGAGCCCACCTCCCTCTCTCTCTTTCTGCCGCTAGCAGCCAGCCCACCTGGGGCCCAAGCCGGCCCAGCCAGGCCCATACCCCCTCGCCTGTCGTCTTCCTCGTGACAGAAGCAACTCGGTGTCGCTGCCTCCACCGCTCGCCGGGCGTTGCGATGCTCGCCGGCGCCGCGATTCGTGCCGCCGCCCCCGAGCGTCTACAAGATCTGTAGGACGCCGACGACTAACCCTAAACCGCCACTTTCTCCTCTCCCTAGATCTTCCGCTCCATGGCCAAACCCTAGTCCGGCCAGAGCTTCGCGCCGCCGCCGTTTGAAGTCTCCCCGTCCCCCGCCGAACCCGCCTTGAGCTCCGCCTCATCACCCTGGTGCTTCTCCCTGAAGGAAATTGACGCGGGCGCTCGGAATTGTTGCCCTCGACCTCACCTCTCCGAGCTCCGGCCGTCGTGTTCTTCTTCGATTCCGGCGTCTCCCGTGCTCAGGGTGAGCCTCTGGTCCTCGCAGACCACTCAGTTTCCTCTCTCTCGCCCTCTAGCCCCCTCCCCGTCAACCACCTGCAGCCGCCGCCGTCGGCCACCATCGCTCCCGCCACTCCGGCAACCCCCTGCACACCGCGCCGCCACTTTCTGGCTTAGCGCGATGCCCTGAGTCCAGTGCACTCATCCCCGGATCCTCTCGCGCGCTTGATCGACAGATCGAGCATCGATCTGAGGATCAAGCCCCAGATGACATTAGCATGATGTCATGCTGATGTCATTTGTTCTTTATCTTTTTCTGTAATTATTTCTGAAATGGAAAATGTATGACAAGTGGGCCATACTTGTCAGGATTTTATTATTTTATGTAAATATTTTCTGAAATGATTAAAAGTCTGACATGTGGGCCCAGGTTTGGAAATTATTTCAAATATTCAAAAAATGATTTAAAATTTAGGAAATTCATAACTAATTCATTTTAAATCAGAAAATACAAATAATATATCAAAATTATCAGAAAAATAAAATATGTCTAACTAAGAAGTAATCATACATTGTTAAGCAACTTTGATGGCAAGTTTAATTAGAAGAACCAATTGAACCCCATAGGTGATTCCGATGATCCCTCTGTTTTAGGGTTCACACATCTTGGACCCCCTTTAAAGTGACCAAGTATGCTTTAGGGTTCAATTCAACACTATTCAACTTGTCATATCATCCATATTGTATGAGCATTGCACATGCCATGTTTTGAGTGTTGCTTTCTGTTTTTTGGTGATTGGTTCTCGCGAATAGGAACCGAACCCGAAGCTGAAGTCAATGCCACCGAAGAGCAGTATCAGTCCAACAACGGACAAGGAAAGCGAAGCCCCACTCATACATATGAATCCTATGATTACAAAGTATTTAAATCTTGTCATATGCATTCGGTTCAACAGTCTTTTATCAGTAGACAGAGTAATCCTATCTGATACATGTTTTCCTTTGTGAACTATATTACCTGATCCACCGCTCCTAGCATAACTAGGGTTTGGCCTATGAGCGTCGCTAGTGCCACAGTTCAGTCAAGCTTAGCCATGCTTAGTGGTCTGATGCTGATCATTCATGTGATGCACCGGAGATGCGAATGAATCTAGTATGGTAGGATGTGGTGATGTGATCAGAAGTGGATGATAAAAATGCTAAGGTTTGTTTGGGAGGCCACATGGGTTGTGGTTTTTGTAGTCCCATACTTGCCACCCTTAGGACTTGATGTTCTCGCCTCTTGAACCAAGACGAGCGTACAACCACATGGTGGCCTGGAAAACCCCTCAACCAACTAACTTGCCTAGTATATTCCACGAGTCACATAGTTTGGGATTTCCATTCGACATACACATCTTGGTTGTTCTTGAATGGAGGTGAAGGAGGTGCATTCATAACAGGTAGGTAAGCGTGGCCGAGAACAAGAGATGCCCGACATCCGTAATCTTGAACCCTACGCACATCATTAGGGACCGGCTTCGGGACTTGACCCGTTATGGCGGCATCTCCCTAGTGCATGACTCATGGTCTCGGCGAAAGCAAGGTAAAGGTCGTGGTCAACCACTCTCTGCCGGCCTTCCAAGGAAGAGGGCTAATAATTTGGAATTAAGAATCGATTGATACGTGTGGGTAAAGTTGTGCACCCCTGCAGGGTTATTAATATTTTTGAAAATCCATGTCCACGGTTATGGACGACTTGGGAATGGATTCTGTGATCATAGAAAACTATAACCGAATGATAAAACTTTTCAACTAAAGTGAGATCCACAATACTTCCTCGGGGTTGTTGAGGGGGTAGTCCGGGTATAGAGGTTCAGTTGATGATGATACTTGGTGGATATCAAAGATGATTCTAAGAGCTAGAGTTGAAGTCTTCTTATCCCCATTTGAAAATAATCTGACTAGACGAGTTTCTTCTCCCTCTTGTTTTGAAAACAAAAGATGGATTTATGCAAAATAACTCCACTAGCCATAAGTCTTGCGGAGTACACCCTGTACTCAGCCTTGCTTCGTTTATGTTTTCTATAGATGAAGCTACTCCAACTGAAGGTGGTTTCTACGTTGAAGTCGACGAGTAGTTGGGGTTCCCGGGCAGCATCCTAGGATCTATGGAAGGGTCGCTACTTCTGATTAAGGCCTCTTAGGCCTTTTGATAAGTTTGTTGTTTAGAAAAACTTGTTTGCTTCCGTTGTTTGATGACCCCTGGCTTGTATGACTGGTTTGTAACTCTCTTAAGAGTTTACCTTATTAATGTTTGGTTTGTATGTTCTGTAATGTTACCGATCTTTCCCTACGTGTTTCGGAATTTAGGTTAGGCTTATATCAGATGAGGATCTAGTATTTGTGTAGCTTTGATCCCGAGTCGTGACAGATTTTGTTATCAGAGCAGGATTGCCTGCAAGAAACCCTTCTAGCTGGTTGATGTTGAGTCTAGAGTTTGAGAAAACTATTTGAAAGACAAAAACTATTTGCAAAACTCTGAATAGGACTCTTTTTTACTCCTTATCCAAGGTTTTTCTATTGTTGAGTTATCTTACCTCGTTTGCTTTGCAAAGGTTTTCACTTATCGTCTATCATTTCAACCTTCTAGGATATACAGGTTTGAGTTGTTTTTCCCTAAGTACTCCGTACTTGGTTGCAAGGCTCAGAGTTTCTAAGATATATATGTGCAACTGAAGCATTGTTTTTCAAATTTGCTAAGGATGCCTTCAATCCCGCTCTCTTTTCTTTTGTGACTTGTTGGTATCATATCATGCTTGCATTCCATTGTGATGGTTTGTATCTAAGTTAGTAGCGTATACGTTTCATATGCTTGTTCTACTGCCATACTTAATGCATTGATATAGTTTTCATACACATGTTCATCTCTACCATGATCTTTTGATATGGTTTTGCCATCCTTTATTGTACCCTTTTTGGGTAATCCATTCTCATGGTTTCTGTTTTCTCCTCAGGATGCCGTCTGGTACTCGTGGTTCTGTTGGCTATCGAGGAAACAACAATGCTGATCAGGGACTTCTGCCACCTCCCACAATGGCCAAGGTTATCAACAACATTGAGACCAACCGTCTGAGGAATGGACGCCTTCTGGAGATTGTGGCGCAGAACACTGAACATCGTCCTGACGACTGTGTCACACTTGGAGATTTCATCCGCTCGTTTCCTCCAATCTTCACCCACTCCAAGGAGCCCCTTGAAGCTGATGATTGGCTCCGCACCATAGAGCGCAAGTTCAGTGCTCTCCGTGTGCATCCCGCTGACCATGTCAACTTCGCAACCTATCAACTGGAAGGTGAGGCTGGTGTTTGGTGGGAAGGTTTTCTGAATCTGCAAGCTCAGGGACATGTTGTTACCTGGGAGGAGTTTGTTGCAACATTTCGTGCCTCTTATATCCCCAAGCCCATCATGGACCTCAAAAGGAGGGAGTTTCTAGATCTGACTCAGGGGCGCAAGGATATTGAAACCTATGGGCGTGAGTTCACTCGCCTGGCTCGCTATACAACCAGGGATGTGAATAATGATGAAGATAAGCAAGAGTTGTTCCATAAGGGACTTAACCCCGCAGTTCGCTACGAGTTGTTGCCCTTCAATTTCCAGTCTTTCCAGCACTTGCACAATCAGGCTCTTACCTTAGAGCATGGAAGGAAGGATATGGAAGTATCTCAGAAGTGTGAAGAAGGAAATTCTCGTGCTTCTTCCTCTGGTAACAAGAAGCGCCGCGTCTTTGTTCCATTCAGTGTCGTGCCTCGTGCTCCTTATGCACCCAAGTCCTCTGGCAATGCTTCTCGTCAGCCACAGTCAAATACTGGTGGAGAAAACTATCACCCTCCTGCTGGTTCTCACACTGGAGTTACTTGTTACTCCTGTGGTCAGCCTGGTCACTACTCAAGGGAGTGTTCCCAAAGGGCTGCCGGACGCAATGATCAGCAGGCAAAGAAGAATGACAAATCTCAAGGTGCTGGACGTGGTCGTCTGACCCATTTCATCATTGAGGAAGCTCAGGAAGATCCACGCATCATTCTGGGTATGCTCCATGTTAATTCAATTCTCACAACAGTCTTGTTTGATTCTGGAGCATCGCATACATTCATATCACAAGAGTTTGCACGGGAGCATGGCATACCTTTTGAAGCAATGTCTTCCCCTATAGAGATTAGTACTCCTGGGTCTCGTTGGTAGACCATCTGGGTTACCCATGGGGTTAAGATAGATATAGCATATCAGAAGTTTCCCACTTCCCTCATTGCACTCAAGTCAACTGACATAGATGTCATTCTGGGCATGGACTGGTTAACCAAGTATCAAGCCGTCATTGACTGTGCACTTATAACCGTTTCTGTGACCTCTCATGCTGGCATAACTGTCAAGTATTGGACTGATGGTTCAAAATCTCCGTCAGCAGTTCTTAAACCTTTCTCAGAGTTGTATGCCATGGATGTCCTACCTGCTCTCGAGGTCCAAGATGTCCATGTAGTCTGTGATTTCCCGGATGTCTTCCCTGAAGAGTTGCCTGGCATGCCACCTGATCGAAGTGTGGAGTTTGTCATAGAGCTAGTTCCTGGAACTGCTCCTATCTCCAAAAGACCTTACCGCATGCCTCCTCATGAGTTGGTTGAGTTGAAGAAGCAACTTGAAGAGTTAGAGGGTCTAGGATACATCCAACCTAACACATCCTCTTGGGGTTGCCCTACCATCTTTGTCAAGAAGCGGGATACAAATATTCCGAGATTGGTGGTTGATTACCGTCCACTCAACGCGGTGACAATCAAGAATAAGTACCCACTTCCCTGGATAAATGAACTCTTTGATCAATTAAGTGGTGCCACTGTCTTCTCCAAAATGGACTTAAGATCAGGGTATCATCAAAACAAGATCAGAAAGGAAGATATCCCAAAGACAGCATTCACAACTCGTTATGGTCTTTACGAGTATACAGTGATGTACTTCGGGTTAACCAATGCCCCTGCCACATTCATGAGGCTCATGAACTCCGTCTTCATGGAATATCTCGACAAGTTCGTCGTGGTATACATTGATGACATTCTAATCTACTCGAAGACCGAAGAAGAGCATGCCGAACATCTACGTTTGGTGTTAACTAAACTTCGTGAACATCGTCTCTACACCAAGTTTTCCAAATGTGAGTTCTGGTTACAAGAGCTCGTTTTCCTTGGTCATGTTGTGTCTTCAAGTGGTGTTGCTGTCATACCGGATAAGGTTCAGACCATTCTGGAATGGAAGTCACCTACTTCAGTCAAGGAAGTCCGAAGTTTTCTTGAAATGGCTGGATATTACCGCCGATTCATCGAGAACTTCTCCAAGATAGCCAAGCCTATGACGGATCTTCTTAAGAAAGATAAGAAGTTTGAATGGTCAGAAAAGGCAGAAGAAAGCTTCCAAGCTTTGAAAACTAAGCTAACCACTGCTCATGTGCTTGTCCTTCCGAATACAAGCAAGGACTTTGTCATCTATTGTGATGCTTCTCTCCAAGGGCTCGGTTGTGTGTTGATGCAAGATGGTCATGTAGTGGCCTATGCTTCTCGGCAGTTGAAGCCACATGAGAACAATTATCCAACCCATGATCTCGAGCTCACTGCTGTTGTTCATGCTCTCAAGCAATGGCGGCATTATCTCATCGGTAACCGTTGCGAACTTTACTCGGATCATCAAAGCGTAAAGTACCTCTTTACCCAACCAGATCTGAATATCAGGCAAAGACGATGGTTGGAACTCATCAAAGATTATGATTTGGGTCTCAACTATCAACCCGGCAAATCCAATGTCGTAGCTGATGTGGTAAGTCGGAAGTCTTATTGCAATAATCTGATGATTTCACAAACGCAACCTGCTCTCTACGAGGAAATCAAGCGTCTTAACCTTGAAGTAGTTCCTTGTGGATTCCTTGCTAACCTTGAAATAAAATCTTCTCTCGAGGACCAAATCAAGGAAGCTCAAAAGCAAGATGATGAAGTTACCAAGATCAAAGATCGTGTTGCAAGCGGTGAAGCGAAATGTTTTTCCGTCAATGATCAAGGTATTCTATACTTCAGTAACCGGCTAGTGGTTCCAAACAGTCGGAAAATCAAAGATCTAATCCTACTAGAAGCTCATGAATCCCCTCTGTCTATCCATCCTGGTGGTACCAATATGTACCGAGATCTCCGTCAAAGATTCTGGTGGAGTGGAATGAATCCAGAAATCGCTCGCTTTGTTGCAGAGTGCGACGTTTGCCGTCGTGTGAAAGATGAACACCAAAGGCCTGCTGGACTTTTCCAGCTGTTGAAAATCCCTGAGTGGAAATGGGATGAAATTGGTATGGATTTCATTACTGGACTCCCAAAGACACAATCTGGACATGATGCCATATGGGTAGTTATTGATCGACTATCCAAAGTTGCTCACTTCCTTGCTGTTCGGGAATACATTACTGAAAGCCAGTTGGCAGAGCTATATGTATCCCGTATCATCGTTCTTCATGGTGTTCCCAAGAAGATCATATCTGATCATGGAAGCTTGTTCACCTCCAAATTCTAGGCTAGTATCCAACAAGCAATGGGAACTCAAGTTTCCTTCAGTACAGCTTATCATCCTAAAACCGGTTGTAAGATCCCTCCTTTGTAAAGGAAAGGATCCCTGTGATTGCAATGCTAGTCCGTGGATCAATGCTAGCATCCACAGTTTAAGATGAAGTACACAGAAACAAAGGTCATTATTACATATCATTCCAGAGACAAACATAGTCTTTTACAACTCCATGGACACATGCCTAATACAAGAGTTCAAATATATAATAAGATAAATAAGTCTTCATCTTAATGTGCCACAGGCAAGCATGTTGAGTGTAGACTCCTGACTCCTAATCATCATCAGAATATCCTACAACATCACAAGTTACAGCCACAGTGGGTCAATACATTGGAATAGTATTGGCAAGTGATACCTTAGTAGAATATTGGTGGACTAAACACTATATGCATTTTGGCTAGGTGTAGCTTAGGCTTGCTTTGCTCAAAATAGGTTTTGCCTATTAGTTGAAATCACTAAGTTTTTCTTTGATAAAAATCTTTCCCAAGGAACCTCCAATAGACATTGGGGTCCTTCACCCTTGTTCAACCACAAGTTTTTACTTAGAAATTGGGATGAGGAGATTCTTGATAGCTTCCATGTCTTGATGCTCAAGTTGTCCAATACCAGGGACATGGCTAAGTACTAAGATTCTTCCATCTGTAGAGGTTGTGCACTTTCCCCACAAGACTTGATTTTCACCAAGACATGACCTTTTAGAAGCCTTCCCTTAGACCAAATGGACGCATTCCAACCTATCATCCCACTACCACCAACTGTCCAAATGGCTAAGTTATTGCAACCTATGTGATCCAGGCAGAGCCCATATTGCCAAGTGGCTGCACGAGAAGCTTCTCAACATTTGGCCTCTCAAATCCCTTTGTTCCTGGGTGGATTTCCACAAGTGATATACACAAGGTAAACCATAGAAATGGGCCTTGTGTAACCACTCAACATAAACCATTCCTTCCATTCCACCCAGGTGTTTCATTCACTTAGTTGTTTTATTAAGCAAAACACAAGTCCAAAGACTTAGAAATATTTTATCATAGCATGAATATTTAATCACCCTTGGTTGATACTAGCTAGACTAAGCATGGCATAGATAAGCATCTTAAATTAGAAATTTCTAGCAATTCTACAACTACTAGGATTTCCCAAGCATAGCATATAGACAAAATATCCATGCAAGTCTAGCAAAATATTTCTAATGCATAAGTGAAAACATAGGAATAAATCATGAAGCACCACTTGCCTTGGTAGTATGGAGAGTAGCTACAATCCTCACAATCACAATCACTATTTGCACCAAAATCTACACATAAAATGATAGCACCAAATCACATACAAAATAAATACAAGCAAAAATATATGGATGCATGTAATATGATATGTGATGATTTTCTATACTCAAAAAGACAAGTGCACAATACTGATTCATAAACAAGTTCAAAACTTGCCAAACAACCTTTATTTGAACATTAAAACATTTCCCAAATAATTGTTATATCCAAATTAGGCCTACAAATGTTTCTGCAAAAACACCCATTTTAACAGAATCAAAACATTAAACACATTGCATAAATGGAAAGGGATTTCTCTCCTGATTCCATTGATATAAAATTTGTCAAATTTGGACGTGGGAATCAAAAGTTATGAATTAAACAAGTTTAAACATCTAATAGACTTAAATCAAAATTTTAAAACGAAGAACATGCCACGCGGCACTTTCTTACTGGTTGTTACCGCTTCGCGCTGGATCGCGCTTCCGAGCCATTGGATCTAACTAAAACGCGTGGCTCAGATCTAAACTTACCCCTTCGGCTATGTTCTATCGCATCAACTGGATCTAAATCGAACGGCCCTAAGCAACTGACCAACAAGTGGCGGCGCTAGCGGCGGAGACAGGCGGCGTCGCGCTCTGTCAGCGGCGGATCCGGCGAACTAGGTCGCCCGGGAAGGTGGGAGGATGCTCACCAGAATTGCCGTGATGAGGAGATGCTCAACGTGTGCTCGGTTGGTGAAGGGGCGCTCAGAGTCGTCGTAGATTGCTCGTCGGAGTAGTCCCTGGCGATGGTGCTCTCGGTTGACGATGAAGGCTACACTGTGGGCCACGCTAAGACGAGATAAGGATGCAGTTAGATGCGTAGAAGGCTGGGGATCACACGCATATCAACCAGAGGGAGAGGGGAAGCTGGGACTTATGGGGAACGATCGACGGAGTTCGAGCAGAGGGTGGCAGAGCTCAGTCGTGGACGCTGCCGAGACTACAGATCATGCGCGAGCAAACAGAGAGTGTCAGTAGGTGCGCACGGAGATGTAGAACAAGCCAGTATGAACCATAGGCAGATGGAGCGCGATGCTCACCGGAATTCAACGACAAACTCGTCGGAGCAGCGAGCGCCCAGAGAGAAATTCGAGCGGCCTGGTGGCTCCGGTGAGGTGTGGTTTGGGAGAAAAGGAGGAGGGGAGCATGGTGTTTAAGTAGGTGAGACGGGGGCATGAATCACTCAGGCATTGAACGGGAATTGAAGCCGCGAATTAAACAGGAAACGCCCGGCATTATTTGGGGATGAACCAGTCGCTAGGGGTGGAGACGACGACTGTCATGTGGGCCGCGGTTGTCAGCGAGAGGAAGGAAGAGGGGATGGGTCCAGGCGGTTAGGGACTCTGTGGGTGCAGCTGCGAGTGAAAGAAAACGTTTCGCGGGGAGGGGCTGCTGGGCTAGCTGGGTCGAGTTGGGCTGGGTTGGGCCAGATTGGCCGTTTGCTTATTTTTTTTCCTCTTTACCTCTTTTCTTTTTCTGTTTGATTTTCTAGAAATGGTTTTCAAACTCTATTTCAAATCAGTTTGAATTCAAATCTTCTCTAGGTTTTTATACAGTAACTTTGCACTCAAATGTGTATCAAAACTCCTCCTTTTACTCAAACACACTTGGGTCATTTGAAAAATAAAATAAAACAAAGCCTTTATGAGATATACAAATAGGTATAGATTTGGTTTTATTTCATTCTTTGTTTCGAAACTTTGCTCAAGCTTTTGGAAACACTCAAGTTTGAATTCAAAACATTACTGAATACAATAGGTACTCTTCTCATTAGAAAGTAGTACTAAGGCTAGAGCATACTCACATAAAATAATGAGCAACAATGCTCCTGTTTTTGAAATGGTTTTGAAAATGAAACCCTAAATGATCATGGATGCATGGATGATATGCATGGATTTTGAAACATGATTTTAGGGATGTTACAAATCTAACCCCCTTAAGGTGAATCTCTCCCTCGAGATTCGGGTTGGATAGCAAATAGGTGAGGGTGGTCTTTCCGAAGATCATCTTCTCTTTCCCATGTTGCTTCTTCTTTGGAATGATGGTTCCATTGAACTTTGCAGACTTTGATAGTATTAGTCCGAGTAACTCTTTCTGCAGTCTCAAGAATCTTGATAGGTTTCTCTTCATAGGTGAGATCACTCTCCAATTGAACCTCTTCCAAAGGTATAGTATCCTTCAAAGAAGTCTCTTCCATTTCTGGATGACATTTCTTAAGCTGACTCACATGAAACACATTATGAACAGCTGACAAAGACTCTGTCAATTCAATCTCATAAGCTACTTCTCCTTTGCGACTCAGAATCTTGAATGGTCCAACATATCTTGGGGCCAATTTTCCTTTGACTCCAAATCTCTTCACTCCACGAAGTGGTGACAGTCTAAGATAAGCTCTATCACCTACTTCATAGGTGACCTATCTACACTTAGGATCTGCGTAGCTCTTCTGTCGGGACTGTGCTATCTTCAATCTGTCCTTAACTAGCTTGACTTTCTCTTTAGCCTCTTTGATTAGTTATGGTCCGAACAAACTTCTTTCTCCCACACCATTCCATAGGAATGGGGTGCTACACTTTCTCCCATAGAGAAAGTCAAATGGTGCCATCTCAATACTGGCTTGATAGCTGTTATTATAAGAGAATTCTACGTAAGGCAGACTTTCATCCCAACTGGCTCCATAGTCTAGAGCACAAGCTCTCAACATATCTTCAAGAATCTGATTAGTCCTTTCTGCCTGTCCATCGGTTTGAGGGTGAAATGCAGTGCTGAATTCCAACCTCGTTCCCAATGACTCATGTAGTTGCCTCCAAAAATAAGAAGTGAATTGGGTTCCCCTATCAGACACAATACTCTTGGGTACCCCATGCAGACATACAATTCTACTCATATAGATCTTGGCTAACTTAGCACTTGTATAAGTTGTCTTCACGGGTATGAAATGAGCCACTTTAGTTAGGCGATCCACTACTACCCAAATAGAGTCATATCCTGACCTGGTCCTCGGCAATCCGGTGATGAAATCCATGCCAATCTTGTCCCACTTCCAATCAGGAATAGGTAGTGGTTGTAACAATCCTGCTGGTTTCTGATGTTCCGCTTTCACTCTACTACATACATCACAAAAAGCAATATGTTCGGCGATGTCCTTCTTGAGATTATTCGACCAAAATCTTTCCTTCATATCCATGTACATTTTGGTGTTACCCGGATGAATGGAATATGGTGAGTTATGTGCTTCCTGTAATATCAGTTTCCGAAGTTCTGGATCTTGTGGAACACAGATACGTTTTCCATGCCATAAAGTACCCTGTTCGTCTTCATGGAATCCTTTGGCTTTTCCCTTGCCAATCTTTTCCTTAATCTCTTCAATTTCCTTATCTGCCTTTTGGGCTTCTTTGATCTTGTCCAACAAGGTGGGTTGAACATCCAAAGACATGAGATGTCCCTCAGGCACAATCTCCAATCTGAGATCTCTAAATTAGGCACACAGATCATCTGGCAATTCTCCTTTAGTAAGGCCATTCACAAAAACCTTACGGCTTAGAGAATCCGCTACAACATTTGCTTTACCGGGGTGGTATTGCAAATTCAAGTTATAGTCCTTGATGAGTTCTAGCCATCTTCTTTGTCTCATGTTAATTTCCTTCTGGGTGAAGATATACTTCAAACTCTTGTGATCTGTGAACACTTCACATCGCTTTCCCAAAAGATAATGTCTCCATGTTTTGAGTGCATGGACAACAGAGGCTAACTCTAAATCATGAGTAGGGTAATTTAACTCATGAGTTTTGAGTTGTCTCGAGGAATAAGCCACAACTTTCCCTTCTTGCATAAGTACTGCACCTAATCCATGATGAGATGCATCACAATATACTTGTAAATCTTGCTCCAAATCTGGAAAACATAAGACTGGTGCTGTCACTAGTCTCTTCTTCAATTCTTGGAAACTGAGTTCACATCCTTCAGACCAAGCAAATTTCCTGTCTTTCTTTAGCAATTCTGTCATAGGCTTAGCTACCTTGGAGAAATTCTCAATAAATCTTCTGTAGTATCCTGCCAAGCCAAGGAAGCTACGAACCTCTTTCACTTACTTGGGGGATTCCCATTCAGTTACAGCTGAAACTTTAGCAGGATCAACTGCTACACCATCTCTTGACACAACGTGTCCAAGAAAACCAACTTCATTTAACCAAAATTCACACTTTCTGAATTTGGCATACATCTTATGATCTCTAAGCTTCTCAAGTATCAAACGTAAATGTCCTTCATGCTCTTCTTTGCTCTTGGAGTAGATCAAAATGTCATCAATGAAAACGACAACAAACTTATCAAGAAATTCCATGAACACCTTGTTCATCATGTTCATGAAGTATGCTGGTGCATTGGTCAATCCAAATGGCATCACGGTATACTCATACAATCCATACCTTGTGGTGAAAGCTGTCTTAGGTATGTCTTGTTCCCTTATCTTGATGTAACACCCTCAGAATCGGCCCTATGCAAGTTTTAGCGATCCCCGCCAAACCCGCATAGAAACGATTCAAAGGTGCCCACCAGGCACTTTCGTGCGGGTGGAAAACAAAGTAATATCATTACGCAATAGTCCTCGATGGAATCCATAGAAAAGATATATACAACAACGACTCCAAGAGTCAAGAATACTGATATACAGTACAAAGATCCAAATCACCTTGAAAACGATACAGCGTCCGGCTATGGACAAGATGCAAATGGGGCTAAGAGCCCTGAAGAATAACCAATGGCGTCCATAACCCTGCCCAGGCCAAGCCGGAAGGGTAACCCTGCTAACGACGTCGATCTCAAAACCTGCTAAAAACAAAAGGGGTGCCGACAAAGGGCAAAGGAAAAAGGGAGCAGTCAGTACTGAGGCCAGTACACGGCGAGGCTAGAATTCGGCGATCCTCGCCTACATAGGTATGGTGGACTGAGCGGCAGCGCAGCATGCACTAAACAACCTATAGAGACTCGAGATAACTGTCGGCTATCAGAGAGGGATAAGAAAGACCTATTCGGAACCAACCTGATTCTACCACCAAACATACCCATCCTGGTATTTCCCCCTCGAGACCAGACGAGGAAGTCAACCGAGGAACTCACACAGTTGGCAGTTTTATTTATTCAGTTATCATTGTAGAAATTACTAGTCAGGTATAGATAGTCATCCTGACATAATAAGCAGTGGGCACTTTTAGTTAACCATTCCATTTAGTTGTAATACTTACTAGTCAGGTACATATAGCATGAGGCATCCCAAAACCCAACAGTTGTTGGTACTTTTATTTAGCCATTCCTTTGTAGTTGCAATACTTACTAGTCAGATACAATGGTCACAGGTGACACCCCAAATCAGCAATTGTTGGCACTTTTATTTAGTCATTCCATTATAGTAAATCTTATTACTAGTCATTATAAAGTCAAATTTATAGCACTACTTTAGTTATAGTTGTCTATGATCGAGATACTGTGCTCCAAGTCGTCCATAACCATGGACACGGCTTTAAGAAAGTTTTACCCTGCAGGGGGGCACAAATAGCAACACACGCACGATCAACCTCGGAAAAAACCAAATAAAAACCCAACGAGGTATCACGACAGAGCAATTGCAAGACTCATATAAATTTCAGTGGGCCACCCCACCAAGCTACCCGCGACGAAGTTGGTCGGCTCTGAGACAGACCCAGAGGTTTGTGACAATGGCTGTAAACGACTGGGAACCCGAAAGTGTGACTGGGCTTGTCGATACCGCGAAAAAATTCCACGTTGGTTCCAAAACAGTATAGGCGCTCCACGCGCAATCATAAATAAAGCAGTAAAACATGGCATATGTACAGGATAGTAATAAAGCCCCAAACTACTTTGTGGCCCCAAGAAATAAATATGACTCAAGCTCTGGCTAGGGGGATTCATGGTCCCACATGCGAATAGTGTGAATATTCAAAGAACAGGTATCAAGTACTCGGGGTCCTACGGGACACAAGTGGACGGTTAAAAACCAAATAACATCTATTGCCCACCCGTGCCTCTACATTATTTACCTACTTCAATTTTAGTTGTTAAACAGTAATTAAAGTTATAATCATCTCCAACATAAAGCATATGGCAGCCTTCCAACAACTGTGGTACTTGACAACACGCAAAAACACTTGAGCAAGCGACTACGACACGCAAGTCCAACTATCTACCAAACAACAGGTAATAGGATGTGTCCAAGGCAATATAAGGCTGCAAGGGATACCACGGGTACGAAAACTAGAGCATCGCAACACAGATAGCAATAGATCAACAGGAGGAAATAAAGACTATAAAAATAAAATAGGTAGAAAGGGGGAGAATGCTCGCCTGAAAACATTGCTGAAGGTTCATTTGAAGATCGGGTCGACACTCGCATCAACTCATCGGCCTAATCCGCGAAGAAGCAAAGCACTAGAAGAAACACCGGATGCACTATTTAATACTACGGTAGAAGATCGGGCATGATGCATGTATGATGCGTGACATGGCAAGATGCGATGCAATTAGGCAATATTAAGCGGAACCGGGGTCCCGACAACTAATTAATAGGTTCATTTTATTTAGATACCCTGCAATTTAAATGTTGTATTAACCAGGCGAAAACATGGCATCAGTTCACTACACAATTTAAATGGGGCCACTATTAGACTAGAAAAGCCTACATATGGACTCCATATTTAATTATTAGGTGTGTCGATAAAAGCCCCCAACCCACATGATATGCATGCGAGTATGAACAATTAATATGCATCAAGATATATTATATGATAATTTAGAAAAATAGGACTCGAGAAGGGGTCACACATTGGTCCGAAGATCTTAGGGCGATGTGGTTCGGGTTCGGCCTCGCCGGGATCGGTCTTCGGATCCAGGCATCGGGCTACGGTCTTGGCGTCCGTGACGAAGATCATGGCATCCGTGTAGAAGACCTTGGGGTTTCGGCTCCGATTCCCGATGTCGGGCTCGATGGCGAACTTGAGTCTCGGAGGGGTCATGCTGTGAATTCCGTTAAGGAGATCTTGGGGCTCGACGGCCTTGTCGGGGTAGAGCTTGTGATAGACATTCGTTGGTTGTTCATGTGACACCGCAATCTTCACACTCTTGCCACCGCAACTTCTCCATAATGTTTTCACCAAATCCGAAGTGGTCAACATGGAGAAGCACCAACAGAGGCAGCACTTGTCCAAGAAGGGAACTCTAGGCGCACGTAGTGAAGCGTCCAACAACAACAGAACAAACTTAGGGCCTCTGGTTCAGTTATTTTCTACGAGGTGTTCCTTTCAGACAAAAAAACGAACAACTGAGGCTCACGTGCGGGAGGCGCATGCGGTGGCTTGCATCAGCCGGAAACCGAGCTGCGGCAGGGGAAGGAGACAGCGTGCACGCGTCGATGACGGGCATAGGGGTGGCGTCGAGGACGTCGGCCGGACTCGCACGGGGCCGGGCGCGGAAGGCGAGGCAAAGCGGGGGCGCTGATGCGCGGGTGAGGAGCTCACTGCAGGGGTTGCGAGCGGGCGGAGGTGGTGGTGTTGCTTGCGGGCAGCGGCTCGACGGGGACGGGGAGGGCCGGCTAGCGGAGGAGGGCCTGCCGGCGCTGCAGGCTTGCCACGGCTGCAAGGGGATGGGCCGCGACGGGGAGGAGCCTCTGGCGATGGAGAGGGGCCCTTGAGGCGGCGCTTGCGGCCAAAGGAAGGCGGCGGGGAGGTGACGACAGGAGTCACGGGGAGGAGGCCACGGCCGAGGACGAGCGGGCAGGAGGCTGGCGGCGCTCTCCATCGGGCCAGAGGAAGAGGGCGACAGGGATTGTGGGGCAAGGAGGTGGGGATCGACACGGAACAGACATGGTGGGGCCCAGGCATCATGAGCGAGCGGTGGCTGGTGGCGTGCGTGTTTGCTGTGCGTGGTGTATGTGTGCTGCGATGCGTGTGTGCTGCTGTGTGTGTGTACGCGGGGTGGGTGAGGCGTGCGTCTGGGTGTGTCCAGGGTGTGGCGGCGGGGTGGGGAGTAGGGGATTAGGGTTAGGGTAGGGAAGGTCATATCTAGGCTTTGGGTTTGGGGGTTTGCAAGGTGGGGTGGTAGGCGGCTGTCGGTTGGGCCTTTTGGGCCTGGCCGGTGGCGGCCTCCCCCACTAAAATAATTTATATTTTTATTAAGTTTTTTTAAAAAAATTCTTTTATAAATAGTTTTAGACAAATAAAGGATCCGGGCGGACCGAGGATTTATG